>OY776676.1:157704017-159001623 GCA_963675555.1 Leptura quadrifasciata
TAATTAAATGAACCAAACACAAGGACAAGGACCCCTAAGTATTAAATTCCCCTTTAGCTATTTTCTTACGCACATAATTAATATGACTACTAAATTTAAGATTATCCTCTATGATTACACCGAAGTATTTAATTTCATTAACAACCTGAACTGCTTCAGCACAAACTTTAAAGTTTAATGCCTCCTATTTCATCTTTAAATTAAACTTTTCCTACTATCATACCCTTTATTTTAGATACATTTAGCTTCAATTTATTCTTCTAACCACTAACCAGTCACTCACTTCTTTCAGGGCTTCATTCATTCGACTCACCAATAACGCACTATTTTCTTCTGTTATATAATTAACTGCATCATCTGCAAATAAGTGATAACCGCAGTTAGTAAACAGAGTTGCAATGTCGTTAATATATAAAATAAATAAAAGTGGATCTAAAATACTTCCTTGCGGTATTCCAACATTTATAATCTTTGTACTAGATACATACTCATCATACTTTATTTCTTGCATTCTACCACTCAAATGATTACTTATCCACATATGTACCACTCCCTCAAGCCCATACCCTTTCAATTTATCTAACGATCTACCTCTATCCACGATTTCAAAAGCTCTTTTAAGATCCAAGAAAATACCAGTTACTTTGTCTATATCACTTGCCTTTTTCCATTCGTTAATAACATACTATACAGCACTTTCACAATTATATCCTTCTCTGAAACCCGATTGGAACTTGCATAGTAATTTGTTTTCCTTCACAAACTCTAAGATTTGAACATATACAAATATTTCCAAATTTTTTCAAATGCTGGAAGCATATTTAATGGGCGAAATTCTTCAGCTTTAACGGTCTTGGCAACTTTTATCAATACAACAATGATTGAGACTTTCAATACATCAGGAACAAAACCAATTTGTAGCGAGGTATTATTGATATTTAGAAGAGGATCAGCCAATATGTGGAAAAAATATTTATAAATAAACATGGCAATGTCATCTGGACTACTTTTGCTTGCTAATGAAAGGATGTTAGGCAAGTAAAAGATCCCTACTCTTCTTAAGGGAAGAGGTTCGGCAAAATTCCTGGTTGGGGGTAGCTCGTCTACAATCGTCGGGTAACGGAAATAGGCCGGCGTTAAATAAATGTATACAAAAAAAAAAAATTTGAAATTTGCTGATTATGCCTTAATTGGTATTGTCTATTATTTCCAGGTATACCATTGACTATTTCACTTGCACCATTTATATAAAACTCATTCAATCTTTTTACTATACCATTCATATCTTCTAATAACTCATTACCAAACATTATCTCACTCGCAACGTCCTTATTTTTACAAGATATTCTATTTTTTAGAGTTTTCCATATCATTTTTGAGTTGCCACTAGTAAGATCAATCTTATTATCAAAGTACCTACATTTCTCAGTTCTTATAATATCTACTACTTTGTTTCGTTTAAACTTACAGATTTTCCAATCATTTTGATTATTTGTTGTTTTATATATTTTATAACTTTGGGCTCCTTGCTTTATGGCTTCAAGAACTTTATCATTAAACTATCCTTTGTCTCTCTTATGTACAATAACTTCCTACTTAGGCATGAATTCAATTTTTTTGAAATTCGTCAAGAATAAGTCATATTTCTGATTAATATCGCTAACTCTAGTCAAAATTGCCTACAACTTTATTCATTTCTGCTTGAAACAAGACTATATCTTCAAGTAATTGTAAAGGTTTTATTTTTATTTATTTTAGGAAGGCTTGTTTCTACAATACTATTATCACTTATATTTGGGTCTAAAACTGCTACTTCAATACCATCTTTGCTATGGATATATTGTAATAGCGGAAGAAAAAGTACTTTTTCTTCCGTTGTTAATGGCAACGCTAAGCCGTTTGAAATGTCAAACTTTAATGACATGACATGAGTTAAGAAATGTTATGTATTTCTGACGTTTGAAGAAAAACAGCATTTATTTACTTCATGTTTGGTGTTTGTGTGGAGTAAAGTGAGTTTTTGTGTCTCGGCTGTTTCTGCCGGTCTCGTTTCATTTGTCTGTCAAATATATCCTCTACAAAAAAATATCACTTTCACTGCATATAAAATAACATACCTTTTAATTTATGTTCTACTGTCAATTAAATACGTTTATTACTATTATTATTTATAATTCCTATACAGTGACTGTACTTTCAGTATAGTTTGTCGTGTGCTCGACCACATATCAACAACGTATTAAAGCAAACTACATGATATCTTTTATATTATATTAAATAAAGATTAAAGCATCTCTTAAATATTTATTTTGCGAAAAAATACAACCTCTCTGCCATACTTACTTCCCGAGCTAAGATTTTAAAGGCATACAAAATGAACAAACATGCCGGATGCGAAATGAAAAAAAATGGCAACAAAGCAAACATTCGGCGATATTCCTCAACATATACAACGTAAATTAAATAGTCAATTCAAGCAACAGAACGGAAAACATCATATCAAACGGCACTATAAATTTAAATTGTGTAGAAATTAAACAGTACAAAGTTCTCTGGCCTTTCTTATTCAGAGTTATTAACATTTTAATTAAATAAATGGCAATTCTGTTAAATGGAAACTGTCAAGTATGTAGCAGTTGCTTGAAACTGTAAATATGAAATTTTTGTAAAGATAACAAACTATACAAATGGAAAGAAATGTGCATTTGAAAATAAAGGCTACTGTAATAGTAGAAAAAGCCGCTAATTCAGGTAATTGCGAATAAGTAATTACTCATATGCTGGTAAATGAAAAAACAATTTCAGAATGCTTTCCTAGGCGTGTCTGCACAACTGTTGAAGTTTCTCTTTCAACATATGGTGAAATATAAAAAAATCGTAAATGCCCACTAATTTCTTAAATAAAACTTCTGTTTTTTCTACTTCCAATTATGCTTCATTAAATTTAATAGGATTCTTCGTCGATAATAGATAAGATTGAGATTGGTTCATTGTTTTCAGAAATCTGTCACGTGTTCGTACACACGACGAAATTATCCTCTTGCTTTGGCCTCGAAAAAAAATCCATTTTAAACTTATAACATCATTCATTACTTCCACATCCAGATTTTGTATCCAAGTCTTAGACACATTAAATCCCAATGTAATATTTTAAGTAATAGGGTGGGGTGGCAATGGGGATGGTAGAGGGTGTGGCTAATGTCAAGAAATTTTAGAGGCCCTTGGTTCTCGTATACACTAAATCCAAATTTAATTTTTATTCCCTTAAACAATAGGGTGGGGGTGGCAATGGAGGTGGTAGAAAGCGTAGCTAACGCAAAAAAATTTTTTTTTAGAAGTTTCGTTTTTGTATATACACTAAATCACATTTTAATTTTTTTGCTCCCTTTTATAATAGTTTGGGAGTGGTATTAGGGGTGATAGTGGGGGGGGGCTGATGCCAAAAAAAATTTTGAGACCTTAACTTTTCGTACATGCCTTAAATTGCGATTTTATAGACTCTTACTTGCTTGTTTTGCCTGTAAATAAGGGTAAATACCTTTATTTACCCCATTTACCCCCGAACCCTTCAACAGAATTAGATCAAAATATAATCTAGTTCCAGATCTCGTTACAATACATAAGTGTACCAAATTTCAAATCAATATCATAAACGATTCCAGAGTAAACGTGCGCACAAAAAAGTTACAGACAGACAGGAATTTTTTTCGCTCAAATTTAAAATCTCGACGTTTTATGACATTTCAACGAAAAAAAAATAAAAAATTTTTTGCGTACAATACTTCCACTGGAAGTAAAATTGTACGAGGCCTTCTTTAGACTATGACTTTCTATCGATTCCAAAAATTGTTTTTTGTTTAGTGCACCATCCTTAAAAAGAAGGGTGGAACTCACCCCCTAGAAAAAGCAAACGCAAATATAGCTATCTAATTTTTCCAAAATATCACATGATTTGAACCCCGAGATACTGTATTAAATTGTTTTTACCACCACGGGATGGACACCACCCTTAAATCGAGAAATTTGAGACGTGAAGTATTGCTGACTTATTTTTGAAACGTAGTATGTTTACATTTTGTGGCTCTGAAGTCAAAATGGAAAAGAATTAAGATGACGGTTCCAGTGTGTGAGGGGGGTGGGGGAGGTGGGTAAGTTGGGTGCAATTATTTCGAAAGCGAGTACTTTAACGGGCAAAATGAGTATCTAGATATAGTCGAGTACAGTTTTGTTGGGCAATAAAAATGCAACACTAACTTTACGATCTGTATTAAAATACCATTACTCTCTGTACTATACCGCCGGCAAATTGAATCACTTACCTTTATAGGCTTCTAATATGTACGTCGGGTTTTTGATGACACCATTTCGCCGGCATTAATAATTAGCTCATAAAGTTTTTGTTGCGTTTTTTGACTGCCCAGCAAAACTGTACCCGACCATACTACTGTATGAATATGAAATGACGCTCGCCCTTATATCTTCTTGATCTTACAAAATATGAGTTTCAAATTTGGGCACGTCAAATAACGTTTAAATATGCATTAATTCGGCTGATTTATCATTTTCTGCCACTTCCGGGTTCAGTGAAAATGATGCTAATTTTGGATTTTTAAATAGAACACACTGTATATATTTACATTTTTTTATTCAAGAGATCAATTTACATACAAGTATGGTATATTGAGATTATATATAATACCAATGATTGACATTTTTATGAGCAAATTGATTTTTTCATCTAGGCGGCCGTGACCCCAGAAAATGTTTATTTTGCTTCAATAAATAACCAAAAAATAAAATTATGACATTATGTCATGACACTTGCGTTATAAATGTTTCAGAAATTGTTTGGTATTTGTTACTCTTAAATATGTGATTTTTAAGAATAGGGTTTTCCCACTAATTTTATTTTAACAATTTGTGTCGTGAAAATGATATAATAAAACATTTTATTAATTTACAACAATTTACTTTTCTAATAAGAATTATTTCTAAGAAAATATCGTTAAAACAACTTGCTGACAATTTCACTGCTTTTTAAAACGGGTATTTTTACGCGCCAGAATTACGTATCTACCCGGAAAACCAATGATATTAAGGATATAATTAGTTTGTAATAGATTCTAACCGTGTGTTAAAGAAAGCTTTCCTCTAAAACTTCTCAAAATTTCAATTTGTAATGCTTGTACTGTGATTGGTCTAAAGCAGTGGACGTGTAAATATTGGCCAATCAGAATCCAGATAAATGCCGCACAAGTTATTCGTGAAAGCGTCGGACGTTAATATTTTGTACTGTAGTTTAGGTTTAACCTTCACCGACATTACACATCAGATGACTAACCTAAAACGTTAAATTTATATTTTTATGTTTGTATTGTTTGGAGTGAAAATATTATTTTATCAGTTTCTGGTTTATGTTTTATTAATTCTACAATCAAAATGGAATCAAGTGGAAGAGGGATATGTTAAAGGTGCCGCTAATAAATATAAATAAATAACACCACAGGTAATTACGACCCCCTTTATCCCGGAAGGCTCTAGAAGAGCCTTGTGTGGGAGGGGGCTACACATTTAGAGACAAGGGACACACACCCAATATCCGTGTATAGTGAAAAAATCCCTCTCACAGTATTTTCCACTGCCACGGCCGGGGATCGAACCCGGAACTTTTAGGTGAGAGGCAAGTGCGCTCACCTCTCGACCACCAGTCATACAAAGATAATTTACCTAAAGTAGAAAAGTGCTGAGAGCTGTCAATAAATAGAGGTTATGTTATGTTAACAGAGACCAAGATTAATAAACAATCTTGAGCAGAGACAACCTCTGTGATGTTAATTCTGTGATTGGATTTCAGGGTGTTGACGTCACAACGCGTCAACTTATGGCTGTTTAAAATGAACCCAATATTTTTCAAACTTCAAGTTTTTTTTTGTTACTATTAGTAAAATTAATAAGATAATAAATATGACATAAATTATTTTTTTACGTGAGTTAAGTATTTCAGCAATAATTTTTTTTCTGGGAAAACCCTATTGTTCTTACACTTTCTTTTCCTATGTCTAATTCACATGCAATTTCTCGTATTGAGACACTAAGATTGATTTCCACTGACAACAATATATTAATTTCGGCATTTCTCGATGTGTTTTCATTGATAATTGGCATTTGGTCTTCTTGAGCTACTTTCTCTTGTTTCAGCTCCAATTCTACTACAAGAAAATAATGTCTGCCAGGATGATACCTTATTGGATACCGCCCTGCATATAAATCGGGGGCTGCCCGGTTATTTCTGCGACATTCCCCGTATATCAACAGCATATCAACTTTGTCACTTTACGAATAAACCATTATTTCTTAATATACTATCGTTTTCTGATAGAACTAAATACCATTTGAGCTGTCAGATTCATTCACTTGTTTCTTTTGTTACATTTCAAAGACACCTACTTAATAGAGATCCACTGTTAAATATTTTCATTTATATCTTGTTGGATATCAATATTATGTATTTTTATAATGGTGGAGATATCGGTAATGAAATGCTTTATTGAAATAATGTAACGAGTCAATATTGTGCCATTAAAAAAAATTAGTTATTCAGGAAACACAATTTCTGAAATGTTTAGAAGCGTAAAACACAAATGTCATATGACATAATGTCCCTAACTGCATTTTTTTTTATTATTTCTTGAAACAAATCTCGAAGCCAATAAAACAATTTTTACGACTTTAGTTTCATTCTCTATTACCAGTTAACTATATAACTATATTAACTATACCCTGTATTAAAAGTCCATGTTGGGTCAGATTCTCGGCATTAATCTTGCAGTTATCGATTTTGTTTATGCGAAGATTTTACATTCTGCAACTATGGATGCATTGTCAGCTGTTCTCTCGATTTATTTCAGTACAGTCGACAAAAATACCAGGGGAGAGCTATTAATTATTTTTAAATGGTTTTCAATGATTTTTGCATTCTTCTTTTGCACTGGTGTCTATATGCATCCGTTTTTGAATTACCCGGTTCATATATGTCAAAATTTTATAACGTAATTGAGTTTACTTAACACTTAATTTTACAAAATAAAATTATATTTTATATTCTTATATTAATTATTTTTAAAAATTAATAAAGCCGAGAGTTAAACCTAAAATTTACACAGATTTTAAACTTATCAATAGACTGCAATTGATTGAAAACCATGAACATTATAATGTCAACATTATAACACATTTAAATTGAATTGCTTGTCATCATTCAATATTCCCATCTGTACAAATTCAACAACATTTACGTCCTTAAATATGAAGTACAATGCTACACATGCAGTCACATGAATATTCCGTAACATATTTTCATTGTCGTTTGATAAAGAGATATGTATCCGCCGAGAGAGATTCTTTTCCTTTGAAATAACAGTTATACAAATGGTAAATAGAAGTATAAAAACAAACTTTGACTAAGAGTCTTCAGTAATGAAAAAACCATGAGGATATCACATCACTAACAATATGCATTTAAAAATAGTTTTTCTATTTCCATTCGCTTCCATGTGTACGTAGTAACATGAATTAACGTTATTTGATAGAGTGTTTCGTCTATATGAAATTCTCGTAGAACACTTAATGATATGCGATACTAGACGTCCACTTGCTTAAATAGAATGGCACAAAATGTATATTTTGAGGAAAGAGAAGTCGCATGTTTTTAAAAAATTAAATAAATGTAAATATTACATTTCTTGCAAGTTTACTAAAGTTTTCATATTATAATAATTATTGTTGAACTTCACAGTTTCTCTTTAATTTACTTTCTAGATATAATTTTTCATTTTAATTTAAAGGCTAGCGGGCAGGCACTATGCTTATACTATAATCTTCTGTATTATAAGTGTGGTGCCTGATCTTTGTATTTTTTTAAGAGGCTTGTAATTCAAAAACCATCGTACAACAGCTTAGATCCCTAAGCTCATCCCTATGTATCTAATGATAAATAGCCAATAAGGGAATACTTTTTTCTACACCTTCAAAAATAAAATTCTGAAATTTGGGAAATCAAATATAGGTATCAATGGGCACATTTTGGCCATTCGGTGGTACAAAAATCACTTCCGGTACGGCCGAAAATTGTCACAACTTTCTTATTTTAAATGCATGTATATTTCAGTCATTTTTCTCATAAAACTGTAATTTCTCTTTCCAAAGCTTTTCGAGATTTAAAATCAGATGAAAAATGGCCTTGGAAATGGCATTTATTTGTTATTTCTAATTGGATTTGGTGGTCGGGAACAAATTTAAAAAATTTCGAAATAGATTTTGAATTTGAATAAAAGAGGATTCTCTCAACAAATTAATTGTAAAATTGGCCTATTTTGTTCATTTGCTGGATTTAGTCATGTTTTTCCTATTTTTCAATTTCATGGAAATTCAATTTGTTATAACTCCAATTTTTCAAATAGTACCTGTACGTTGGTAAATTTGCTTTAGACTGGTTTTTCCCGATTAAAAATTGAATATAAATTAAAATAAATATTCAGCTTTTTGTAGATGCGTTTCGAATTGTGTCCTTATCTTGCAGTAAGCCGTGAAAGATACATGAAAAATTGCATGCATCTGTCAAAACGTTATTGTTGAATGAAATAGAGGCGTATTTATTATTTTAACCTCACCACAAGAAAATTGTGAGAGGTTACTAAAATTGGTTCAAAAACGAAAATTGAGATAACATCAAATCTTTACGTTTTGAGGTCCTAGGAACCCAAAAAAGTGGTTTTTGAAAAATGTCTGTGTATGTGCGTATGAGTGTTAGCACGATAGCGCCGAAACTACTGAACGGATTTGAATGAAACTTTGCATGTGCCCCAGAAGATCTGTAAAGGTTTTGGTTGAGATCGGATTACGTTTAGTGCCGTTTTGACGCAACAATTTGTTTATTTTATAATTACTTTCAATTTGAAATGGAACCATAGAAAAGCAGTTAAAATTCTGATTTCAATAATATATCATACTTCCACCCTTTCGATTTGGTTTCCGTGAAAAAAATTAAAAACCAAGCAAATATGAAGCATAGATCGCATTTCGCGTGACATGATCGATGCGCGTAGCCGTTACGTCGTGAAACTCGTCACATCACGTGTCAATTCACGTGTGAGGGTTTCTTCACTGCTCTAGAAGTAGAGCGGATTACGTTTAGTGCCGTTTTTAAATATATATACAGACAAATCGAATAATTAAACTACAAATATGCCTCTAAAATCTAGTAAAATTACTGAAATGCTAATGTTTCATTTAAGACAGCTGCGAGCGATCGGATTGCAATGAGCAAATTTTGACGATTGTCATTGTCATCGTTTGTCATCCGATAACGTTGGTGTCATATCATGTTAATAAGATTTCGGCATATTTGTAACTTTTAGTGACTGCACCAGTGGATTGTCACAAACTTTAAAGGTAGATGTAACAATATCAATATCATATGCTTTCTGTACCTTCGTTGGTGAATTTATTATAGATTATCACTATACCAATTTTCAGTTTGTTGTTGCTTTACATATCTGTAGTATTTAGGATAACTAGACTTTCTTAGTCGTTCAAGTGATGTTAAAGTTGTTAATATCCTAATAGTATATTATTCAACGAGCGATAATGTAGGTAATAGCTCGCATAGATGAAATTTGCAGCACGAACCGCAGGAGAGTGTTGTAAATTCATTAAGTTGAGGGTTTTTTTAGTGTCCGAGAAGATCTGAAAAGATTTGTTGATCGAAAGGTAGATTTACTGTTATTTCGGGCGAATGTCAGAAAAATGCCCACGCGGTCGCACATCTATATTATAAAAGATACTCCGATCGTCGTCAGCCATACCGGCAGTATTTTAAAATTCTAGAAGAGTCATTCCGAAATACAGAAAATATTGAGGCAGCAGAGGTCAGATTTATAGTAAGCGAAGAAATTGAGACAAATGTATTAGCTTACACATATATATAACCTGACAAAAGAGTTATATATTGGTTGTGTGACAGTAAGACATATATTTTTAAAGGCATGGTTTCAAATGCTACAAATACCAATTGCATCAGGAATTATATGAAAACAACGGAAACAGAAGATTGATCTTTTGTAATTGGTTTACACAACACGTATACTTAAACAATAGAATTTTATTAGAATTTTATTTAGTGTACGAATAACGGCATATACAATAGACATAATCTACATTATTGGTCTAAAGAAAATTTACGTAAAACGATTGAAGGTAAGCATCAAGATAAATTTGGAGTGAATGTGTGGGTTGGAATATTCGGTACAAAAATTATTGGTCCCATACTATTTCAAGGGCCACTAACCGGTGCGCGTTACCTAAGCTTTTTGAAAAATGAAATAGAAAACGAACTGGACGAACTTTCCTTGGAAGATTTCGGAAATATGTACTTCCAACAAGATGGAGCATCACCGCATAATGCTGGTTTTGTCGAAAATGACCTTAGTGCAAAGTTTGACAACCGGTAATATCTACTAATGGAATTATTAGGTGGCTTGCCAGGTTAGCAGACCTAATTCCACTTGATTTTTTTCTTTGGGGTTATCTGAAGGTGTGCAACATTAGAAAAATTTCAAAATAAAGTTTTAAATCCCTTTGAATCCATAACTACAGTCATGTTACAATGTGTTATGAGAGAAACTATTCGAAGAGTCAACAAGTGTTCTGAAATGGGTGGGCGTCATTTTGAGCACCTGTTATAGGTTTGGTATTTAGTTGTGTTGTATTGTTTTTTTTCCAATGGCTTTGGGTCGTAAACCTTGCAGCCAATGACTATTTGAGTATGCAATAAAAAAAAACAAAAAACAAAGAAAAATAATTTTTTTGTACCTAAATGTTGTATTGTTCTAATTATAATATTTATAAATTTAGTAAGTTGCTGTCCAGATAGGTATCATAAGTTAAAAATTGGTTTTGATTGTGTGAATTTTTGTTTTTTTTAAAAGCTTTTATTTAACTTGTTTGTTTGTTTATGTCAAATTTTGCAATCAAAATTTCGATTAGTTCTAATTAAGCTAGAGCTTTGAAATTTTGTACATGTGTATAAGTCCGGTGACAATACACTTTAACATTTTCATATAAGAAAAAACCAAGATGGCGGTTTCAAGATGGCAGACGACTTTACCGTTTATGGTCCGATTCGACTCAAAATCGATATCTGGGGGTTTTCTAGGTCGCCGATTATGAATTTTTCGTAAAAATTCGGAAATTAAAAATGGCGGCGCCAATATGGCTGCCGATTTTTGTCATTTAGGTCCAAATCGATCAAAATCGATATCTTGGGGTTTTCAGGTTCCGAATTACGAATTTTTAGTCAAAAATTTAGCTCAACATGGCGGACGACTTTACCGTTTATGATCCAATTCGTCTCAAAATCGATATCTGGGGATTACAGCATATCAACAGACTAAAAAGTAAAAAATAAAATTATTTATTAATTTTTTTTTATTTAAATGATCTAAAGAGTAGAATATAAACGTTGAAGTAAATCAAACCCATCATTTTGTTACATTATATAATTTTTTATTATATAAAAGCCTGTCGCGAGCAATCTCCTTTACACAGGAAAATCTAAATTTTTTTAAAATATTTTTTACTAATAATTCATCAAAATTTTTGTTATATCAAAATAAGTTTTCTCTAATTACAAATAACTCATCTATTTTTCATAGCGTACTGCAACATATGGACACATAATTCGACACGCTTGTACAAAAAGCTTAATATTTATTTAAATTTTTATTCAATTTTTAATCGGGAAAACCAGTCTAAAGCAACTTTACCACTCTATCTGATAAAAAAATAAAACATACAGGGTGCTATTTATTTGTAAAGTTGGAGACAAATTAAATTTCCATGAAATGGAAAAATGAGAAAAACATTTCTAAATCCAAGCAAATGAACAAAATAGGCCAGTTTTACGTTTAATTTCTTGAGACATGCCCCTTTATTCAAATTGAAAGTCTACTTCGAAATATTTTTAATTTGTTCCTGAATTTCAAAGCCAACTAGAAATAGCAAATAAATGTTATTTCCAAAGCTATTTTTCATTCAATTTTAAATCTGAAAAAAGCATTGGAGAGAAATTACAGCTTTATGAGAAAAGTGACTTAAATATACAGGGTGTTATTTAAAATAAGAAAGTTGTGGCAACTTACGGCCATACCGGAAGTGATTTATTACCACAGATTGGTCATTGGCCATTGATACCTATATTTGATTTCAAAAATTTCAGAATTTTATTTTTGAAACTGCAGAAAAGTGGGGGGGTAGGTACTTTCTTGGTCGCCCGGTATACGTTGAATTTTAAAAAATTCCTACAAGTTTCTCATCAATAATAATCTGAAGTGTTTTTCCAAATTGATGGATATTCTTAGAGACGATTTTTCTTAGTCGAACATTCTGTATATGTACTTTTATTGTCAAAATTGTCTAAATCGCATGAAAAATGAACGTGCCTCTATTTATAAAATCAACATTTTAGACACATACAAATAGAAACGACTATATAAGATTGAAAAAACTCCATCATAATCCATCTTGCTTTCACACCCTTCTAAGGGTGTTCAAGTTCGCCGTCGGAAATTGCATAAAATAATTCTTATATCCATGACATAATAAAAGTTAGATTATCGACGTTATAATTCAATGACAATAGCGCACTCAACAGAAAGAACTGGGATGGTAATGAAAAAAATAATAAATTTTTTTTACGCTTAGCAAAAACTAGTTTTTGTAAACTCTGATGCACTGTAACGGTTACTTTTGCAAAAATAATCCTGTGAAATAAATATTTTAGTTTCTTTGATAGTCAACATGATTGTGTTGTGCTTAGTAGACACAAATCTTGATGCTTATTTTGAATAATAAAGGTGTTTTCTACGGTTGTAGAAATCCCTTAAAATTCTATACCGTACTGCATTATACTAATGTAGAACTATGCAAAATGTAACAACATTGTTGCGTCAGAGCTCAGTTTCGTTGTTTTAATTGCAGATACTGCTTTACTCAGTTTGTTATTTAACTCTTCCTAGTCAAGATGTTGATCGATGGAAAAGCCTGAAAATTGTGTGTCAGTAACTGGAATTATATTACCGTTGTCCGTGAAAATTACGTCGAGTGGTATAATTGCTTTAATACTTCACAACTTTTTCAGATTTTTGACCGCATCTTCTGTCGAGGAGGTAATCACTCGTGAAGTATTGACCACCCTTGTGTGAAATATGTAGTATCAAGCAGTACCAATGTAATAAAGTAGTTTCTTCCGGGTCTTGCCGTGGTCGTCGAACTTGACTTGACGTTTCGCTGATCATCCTGTCGGTTTCTTCAGAAGGATTCTAAAGACTGAATTTGTTGTGTTACACTCCTCGTTATATACCTAGGCGCCGTTTCGCTGCGCACTTGGTTCGCTTCGCTGCTCATTCGTCGTGTTTGGTTGACCGTGACTTACTATGGTGCTGGTACTTGGCAATACCAGTCTCCACGTGTTACCAAGTCTATACCCATCCTCTCTGTTAAAGTTGTTCACGTTTTTCATAATTTCCAGTGATTCCCTAATGATTCGCGGATAATAGCGTACCGTCTAATATATTGACGTTCTCGTAGTCGATTTTATGGTTCTCGTTATTATGGACATGTTCTGCTATCGCCGACCTATCCGTGTATCCAAATCTGGTATTTCCCTGGTGCTCTTTGATTCTGCACTGGATACTCCGTCCTGTTTGTTCGATGTAACTCTTACCACATGTGCACTTCAACTGGTAACCACCTTTTGATAACAGTTTGGGGACAGGGTCTTAGACTGAGGGAAGCATCTGCTGTATTTTCTTCACTGTTCGAAACCTTACACCTACTTTCTTTTTTAATAAAATCTTCTTCAGCCTATCTGTGACTCCCGCGACGTAGGGTAGGCATGCATACGTTGTTGGTTGTTGCTGATCTTCTTCTGTAGTTCTCCTCTGGTTATATACTACTCGCTGTATATTGCTTTGACTGTATCCGTTCTTCTCTAAAGCTTGTTGGACATTATGTAGTTCCTCGGGTTTGTTATCGTCGTCGCATATTGTGTTGGCTATGTGAACCAAGGCTCTAATTAACGCTCTCTTCTGTTGTGGATGGTGGTGAGATGTCGCATGTAGGTAACGATCGGTGTGCGTTTTCTTTCTGTAGACACCGTGGGTCAGCTTGCCATTGTGTGACCTTTTCATTAATACATCTAAGAAAGGCAAAGCTCCATCTTGCTCGGTCTCCATTGTAAATTTGATACTTGGATGCTGTTTATTCAAACGGTCGAAGAAAACAGATAAAGATAATTCTCCATGTGGCCATATGATGAACGTATCGTCGCCTGCATTCTACTAGCACCAATGTAGTATCAGGAAGTACGATGTAGTATTATGAAGTATAATGTAGTATCCGAGGTAGTATCATGAAGTATATCACGTAGTATAATGTAGCATTTAGTATTATGTAATGCCAGTGTAGTATCATGTAGTATTTAAATGCTTTAAAAAACGTTTTTTTAAACTATACAACGTGTTACGGGTTTTTAGACCTTTGGTAAAAGAAGTACTCTTGACAAGGACCTAAAATGTAAAAACACACGATTTTGTATTTATTATTTATATGAGAATTAAGAGTGATATAATTATTATTAATCAATTTTTAGCCAGAATTGAAATGCAATTAAATTTGTTTTTTTAAGATAATTATATGTATGTAAGTTAAAATAATAATGAATGTAATAGTATAAAATATATCTTTTAAAATTACTTATCTAATATAATTCATGAGCTTTAATAGATATTTTTATTATATAAAAATGTATAATGAAGTATTGTGAAGTATGTATAAAGTATCGTGAAGTATCAGTGTAGTATACGAAGTATCACTGTAGTACAATGGAGTATCGTGAATTAGCATGTACCTAGTATATGAAGTATAAATCAAGTAATAACTTCCCGATACATAAAAACGCGACAAACATTTTACATAATTATTATCGTCGCGGGCCATGGCGGCATGCTGCATCAAACGACCCGACGCACATTAAAAACCTATCAAGGAAGTGAGTCAATTGCGGTCGAGACAACACAAACAGTAATGGTATTTTAATGAGGTCGTAAAGTTTTTGTTGCATTTTTTATGTCTCGTGAAGTCCTTACTTGGACTATACCAGTGTAGTATGATGAAGTATTGTGAAGTATGTAGTATGATGATGTATATTGCAGTACGGTGAAGTATTAATGTAATATGAAGTATGCTATGCTGACCGCCTTTCAAAGAGTGACTACCCCCTCGTCTTTTGTTCTGACCAACCAGGAGCCCTAATTTTCAATTCTATCAAAGAAAAATCACTCAACACTTCTGTTCAGGTCACATTGTTTTACACGTCCAAAAATGTTTGCCGTCTTAACAGCTTCGCTATATATGGGAAGCAATATATAATTGCACTTTATCTACAACAGAAAGCCTTATTTACATTCAACATATCTACTAAAACTGTCAAAGGCACATTTCTTACTAAATTAAAGAAAACATAATTACAGGCGACGGCGATTAACTTTTATGTGCGCCTCATAAAAAGCTTTTACATTTATTAGACTACTAAAAGAATTAACACCCAAATTAACACGAGAGAAGCAGCCAAGCACCTAGAACTGTCGTTCATTCAATGTAATTTATGCAACATAACACGCAATTATTAGAGTTAATTACAACACACTGAAAGCAAATGTCGATACGACGACGTTAATAAATAATTCCTGCTAACGATCCTGCTGGTGTACGGAGCGAGCTTAGATCAATATCTTCGTCTTGTGGGGACTTTCACTCGTACCCTACGGGAGTCGTAAAAGCAGCCACTTACAAGGACACACATACACTGTGTTGACCGAGACTTTACTGCTTCATCTCGACGAGTACACGAGCAAGTAAAAGTTACGGCCTCTGTTAGATACAATGATGAAAAGTGTGACGGCTTATTCAAAATGGAGCCGGGTTTTACTAGCTCGGTTTTACAACAAAATGCTTAAATTAACGAATGAAATAAATAATCACGGTGGTAGTGGATTCATCAAAACGTCACAAAATGTGGCATGAAGGAGGGATCGATCCTATGTCACAGCAGGAATTAGTACTAACCTTTTATCTCCATATTTGTGTTTGAAATACTGAAGTGCAAAACAAATTTTCAATTTTATCGTGATCGGATCATTTTTTGCTATTTCAGTGTGACGAAGCCGAAATTACTTTGGCACTTCATCTGGGAGGCAGTAAAAGACTTTTACTGCTGCTCACGAAAGTCACTAAAAAAGTATTTGAAAAATAAATGAGTATTTATTTAATTCTTATTCAAAGTTTGAAGAAAAAATTGCATGATAAATGTGGAGTAAAGTAAGTGCTTGTGTCTGGCTGTGCTTGCCAGTCTCGCTTCACTTTTCACTTCTCGGTTCATCCAGTACATGCTCGACGCAAAAAATGTCACTTTTACTCCATATAAAACAAAATACCATTTTCTTCAAACGCCACAGAAACGTGACTTTTATCACAAATTTAGCGTAACGCATATTGAAATGCATTCATATGTGACGTTACGGCTCGCTTATAAGCATATCAGTACGCTAAATAAAAAAGTATTATATATAGTTATAGTATATAAATAATATGTGCTATATACATTTAGAGACATGGGGCACACACCCAATATCCGTGTATAGTGGAAAAATCCCCCTCAGGGTATTTTCCATTGCCACGGCCGGGAATCGAGCATGGAACACTTGGGTGGGAGGCAAGTGCGCTTACCTCTCGACCATCAGTGAAAAATATCAAAATTTGCCAATTAAATCCGTCTTTCTGCTCGCCTTGCCAAAATAGAAAACAAAAGTATCCATATAATTTAAATAATCAAAGAACTACAATTTCTCGAGATATTTTCTGAAAAAATTCACTACAATCCGATAATTCCCAACAATACCCAAAATAACGTCAAAACCAATCAATATGTCCATTTTACATCTTAAACTTCTCTTATATATATATATATATATATATATATATATATATATATATATATATATATATATATATATCTCCTCATCAATATTTACTTCCGTTCCTTCAACATATACTATAGTAAACGAAGATCAAAATGGCAGCCAAATGAGAAAATTTTGGATAGTTTGGGATATTTGGACCCTTTATGTAAAAACATGCTCTGATCACGGGAAAAATATTTTAACCATTTTTCTGAAAAAAAACACAAGAATAAAAAGTGTTTAAAATATTTTCCATATGACCATGGTATTAGATTTGCAATTTCCCTTTAGTTTTCCGGAAAAACATATATATGTATATTTTTGCTAAAAATATACATATATATGTATATAAGAACATGCACTGCCCGCAGCACAGTTCAAATATGTTATCAAAACTTACTTCCGTTCGTTTAGCTCGTGCCATCCTTAGCACTTAGTATGACCGCAGCCCCATAATAAGTGCTCGCCTGCGGAATCGTTTTACGAGGGCGAGTCGGAAAGCAGTAATTAAATTCGGACAAAATTATCAAATATTCTTAAGTATATCTGACTCGAATTTCATTTAAACAGCAAAAGATTTCAATTTTTAAGACCGAAATATTCGAATTCAGTAGGAATTTAAATAAATTTCAGTTATTGCGCAGTTAGTGCCCGCACTAAATGGGTGGGAACATATCCAGCTTTAGACCGTGCCCGCACGGAATGGGCGGTAGCTTTCCAGAATACAAAAAACGATCGTGCGTGACTCGCGGTGCACGATTAACGTAACCACAGCGATAGTATAAAAGGCCACACGCGACGAATCTCAGGTAAGTCAATTCGTTACGCGTTCTTATACCTATCAGCGAATTCTTCTTTGGCGGCTCCAAGTAAAAAACGACAAATCCATTCTGCCTCCGCGCATCTAAAATAAGTGAAATTATCAAACTACTATAATCGGCACCTTCGCCAAAATTGTGATTTTAAAAAAATTCAAAATACGAGTTAATTTTTTATTTTCCTAAGACAAAACTTTCGTCGTTGGAAAGTTAACATTCTACAATCTACTTTTAAGTTAGTCTTAAGTGCATTAAACTCTGTTAAGTATTTAAAAGTAAATATTATAATTCCGTTCTAAAACTAGTGTGTTACTTCAAGAAGTAATATACAGGGTAATGAAAAATACCCTGCGACACACAATTAAAAGTGTTTTTTTGAATTTCTTATTGAATCAAAGAGCTCCAACTGCATATACAGAGTGAAGCCTTTAACCCTTGTGCAAAAAATCAAAAAAATTTCATAAATTAAACCGACACTCCCTAATCAAAAATAAGTGCACGAACATCCTCTAGGGTCTCTACCAAAGCTCTCCGACTCAAACTTTTTAAATTTTCTAAACTAGAGGAATTCGTTCGTGTTCAATATCTATAAATCTTCTGTTGAAATACCTATGCGATGAAAACAGTACCTTAATCGAACCATCTCTGTTTCAAAAACAGAAGGTAGCAGAAAAATAAGAACCTGTAAATGTTCACTATATACTTGCTCTTTGTCATCTATGGTAAAAATATACAAATGGAGAAGAAAATTGAATGGTTCTGAACAAATCATGATTAAGAAGCAATGCAAAAGTTTGTATTTAAAGCCGATTATACAAGATTTCCGCAAAAATATTCAATTTCATCACTGTACAAAGTTCAGTTAAACTTTGTTTAAAATTCAAGGTTACAATTTGCTCCACTTGCAATCGAGTTCGGCTGAATTTATGGCAAACTACGTTTAAATACAGTTGGCATTTGGTGTCTGATCTTTTAAATTAGATTTTTAATGGGTTTGTAAGGTGTTTACTATTTATATCCAATGGAATACTGTCTTCATGGAAAATAACTGCCTAATATGATTATTACTCTTATTATTATCATTAGCTTATAGACGTTTCGATGGTGGTAGAGGGCAAACGACGCAAAAAAGTGGGAGTCAACAAACATTTTTACATGACTAATTTGGTATATCTGTAAAAAGTATTGGAGCACACTTCGTATTGAAATTAGAACATATCCGTCATACAGGATGTTTGCCCATTGCATATAAACAGCTACATTTTATATAACCTACCACTATATCTACCTTTTTAAAGCAAAATATTATTAAGGACATTGCTTAAACATACAAAAACGAAGAGGTTCTATCGATAGTCCACACTACAAAAATATTGCGGCTGTGTACTTAGCAGTAGTGAATTGAGTCGTATTCGAACAAAATAAAATATGAATTCGTAGTCGGCCACGCCCGACTGTAACGCTTACTCGTTATTCAAATGAGCCTGCATTTACATAACAATCGATAAGTGATTTTTGTTAACTTCCAAAACAGTAATAAATGAAAAATGCGTTTATCGCAAAAGACATAAACAGTGTGCCACTCAAATTTTCCTTTTAGCTGAGGTTATCGCGAACAGTTATGTTTCCCTAATGACAAGAGCGATAACTATAAATTTATGGCACACAAACTCTCCCCTCGAAGAATCTTGGGACTGACGGGTCCGAAGGATGGTTACGCGATAAAAGAAAAAGTCGGAAGCGCAAGTTTATAAAAACTTTCATGTAATTTTTACGCCAAGTATCTTCTGGAAACAACAGAATGTGGCAAAAATAAAATATGTTATGTAACATAGGTTCAGGGTACTTTTAGTATGTTAATACTTGAAGAGCACTGCTTGAGGCACAAACTAAAATTGTTGATATTATTTATACTTACACGGTTTTACCGTCAAAGATTACATTTATTTCCTTAAATCCTCCTTTTGAACAAAAGCAGATGTTGGAATGAAACCTTGCGTGTACAATAATAATAACATGTTTTTATAAAACAACATACAATTAAAAAACAGTTTGATACAAATACTATGCCAAAAGGTAGAGTTTGGAACTAAGTTTCATTCTTCCATTCAACCCTAAAAAGAAAAAATAGAAAACAGCAATGAGAAATTAAACAAATCATGAGTTACATAAATAATACGATGTACTACAGTAAGTAGTAAGTATATATAAAAAAAAAACAAAAAGAATTTAAACAAGAATTTACGAACTAGTAATTAGAGAAAGAATTAACATTGCAGAGTTAAGAAAAATTTATCAGACCTTCAAGCAGCAGCAGTTTCAATTCTTTCTTAAAATCCTTGAATCTTGTTATAATATTTCGCAACATAATACGAAAATGAACACTGAAAAAGTGCAGTTTTATGTACAGGTATTATCAGTAAATATGTATGCTTAACTAATACACTTAATAATTAATGCACTAAGTGCATCTGCCCTAAACTTGGTTTTTGCGGAGCAAGTAACGAGGATCTTCATTTTTGGGTGTTTTGAGGTGTTTTGAATTCGCTGTAAACGAGTATGCTCATATGTATTAAAAAATGGTCCGTCCATACACCACATCTGCGTAATTCAAATGTGACATAATCAATGACTCACTCAACAATGTACTATTTTTAACAGACAACAGTAAATATCTGCTGACGTATATTAATTTAAGTTTACTAAATGCATTTTTAACAACATTAGTTACATTCTCTGAGAATTTCAACGAAAAGACCAAAATTTTTTGATACTTTGCAAAGTTGTAAGTCCAGATTCCTGTGTACTTACGCTCAAATAACATTACTTTGGATTTGGTGGGATTAATTGACAGATAATATTTTTCCGACATAGATAATAGTACCTGCAAGTCCTGATTTACTCGAGCACAAGCCTCAAGACAGTCTTTCTTCCCAAAAGAATAGTCAATTTGCGTATCATCTGTATAGAAATGGCTCGAGCAATACTTCAAACTATCTCAAAAGCCCGAGGTATATAAAGCAAACAGAAGAGGATCTAATATGGAGCCCTGCGGCACTCCGCCAAACAAGTTTAATGGGGTGGAAATATTATTGCCAGATCAAACCATGCATGTGTTGCGTATTAATCACTCTCCGATATCCGAGCCGATATCACATCATCCATGATTTGCTCTAAATCTTGATTGGTTTTGAGGTAGCAAATCATAGGTTTTTAAAATATTTTTTTATTTGAATGTTTAGTATTTTATCAAGAATTTTAGATAACACCGGTAAAATACTGATTGGCCTGAGATATTTAAGGTCCTTACGGTTACTTATTTTTGGAATAGGCAGTATGTATGCTAATTTCAATCTCCATTTAGAAGGAAAGACACTAGTTTCAATGCAATGATTTATCAAGTGAGTCAGGTATGGCAGAATGATTGGACAACAATAAAGTATCATGGTTACGGAGATGTGTATCAGACCCGCACGCTTTAGGATTTTTTAAGATTGGGAAAGATTTGTGGGATACAAGCCACATTGGGCTTCATACGAACAAAATATTGACCTTTAAAGGAGTGTTACGTGAATGTATTGTTTCAAAGTTAAACCACTGAGTGTAAATCAGCTAATGGGAAGCTACCGGAATGTCGTCTTCAACATGAAATACCGTTTTTTAACTGCGGTGTCGACTTTTATATCAAAAAGGCAAGATTAAAAATCGTGCCATAGTAAAATGTTACCTATGCATTTTGGTTTGTTTTCACTAAAGCGGTACACCTCGAATTAGTCGAGGATATGCCATTTAATTCCTGACTATAAGTCATAGTTAGTCATAATTATAAATAACTTTATCCTCCATGACCTTGCCGGAGGACCGACCTCCACAGACCTTGCAACATATGCAAATCCCGAGCATGTCGCATGTCACGAAATACTCTCAACATTTTTTTACAGACAGCTCCCATATACACATCACGCCCATAACTATTTTCAATACTAAAAACAATTAGCCTCGAACACATGTATAATAGAATATATTGAAGGATCATGCTAACGTCGCCTGTTTTTGAAAGGATTTCCTTTAAAACAGTTATAGTGGCATGTAAATGCGATGTGAACACATTAAAAATTCATGGTAATTGATAAATGTGCAAGTTAGTACTGTCGACGTTTACATAATGCATCGATAAACTATCATCGGCGACTGGTCTTGGCAACAGAAATGGGCTAACGTTCAGAAAATTAACAATATTCTGTTTCAATTCCATCATGAGGTAATTTGCGAATAATTCAATGAAACAAAATAATTACGAATTTTCTCAATTCATATTTTTTCTTTGTTTCCACTAGCTATTGTGTTAACGCCACGTACTTTTATATATATAATTCAAAAGACAATAAAAGTTTATTACTTGAGGCTCTGTTTAAGTTTCATTATGTGCAAAAAAACTGTTCATTAAATATTTATAGAGGATAGTTATTTAGTTAATACAACATTGTCTATGTACTCTTAAGAACACAATGATACTTTTATTTATCTTCTCTCGCAATGAAAATAAATAGATAAGATAAATGCGAGAGGATATGATAACACGTTTAATTTTTTTACAAAGCGGAAATGGATTTATTACGAGGGGAACTACAAAGGCAATCTACTTTACAAAAGGAAAGAAATAGAAATTCAGTACATAGTGTGGCTATGTTGTCCCTCAGGGAGCATCTACCCAAAATATCAATTTAGGAAGGTTATTGTTGTCCTTGCTTTGAAACTGACAAAAATAAAACCAGAAATATTTTGGGCCGTGAGGAATCGCTGAATGTTTCTTCCTGTGCTGGAAAAATAAAAACTATAGATTTATTGTAGGATACTTGTATACAGAGTGGGTAATTGAAAACGAAACAGGGGGTTTTCGGGCATTATATGCAATTGTATTCAACAACGGGTACCTACTACTAGATATAACTTACATTAATATCCTGGCAATGATACAAAGCTGATGTCGAAGAAACTTTTTTAATATACGGTTTTCTTACTATGGTTGGAACTATTACGAACAATTAATCAATAACCATTTCAAGAATACAAGCTTGTGAAGGTAGAAAACTGGTTTAACAAAAAGTGTACACTTGGCGTTCTAAAGTTTATTAAAAATAAATTCTGAGATCATAATTACTTCCACGTCCAGTGGAAGTATAGTAACGCAATTTTTTTGTTGTTGTTGAAATAAGCTTAAAATGTCATGAAACGACGAGATTTTAAATTTGAGCGAAAAAAATTTCTGTCTGTCGGTCGGTCTGTAATTTTTTATGCGCACGTTTACTCTGAAACCGTTTATGATATTGACTTGAAATTTGGTACACTTATGTATTATAACAAGCAGGTAAGAGTCCATAACATTGCAATTTAGGGCATGTACAATAAGTCAAGGTCTCAAAATTTTTTTTAGCAGCCATTATTAAAGGGAGTAAAGAATTAAATTGGGATTTAGTATGTGTACGAGAACCAAGGGCCTCTAAAATTTATTTTGGCATTAGCTACGCCCTCTACCATCCCCACCCTACTGTTTAAGGGAATAAAAAATTAAATTGGGATTTAATATGTATACGAGAACCAAGGGCCTCCAACATTTTTTAGCAACCCCCTCTACCACCCCCACCCTATTATTAAAGGGCGTAAAATATTACATTGGAATTTAGTGTATAAAAGACTTGGATATAAAATCTGGATGTGGAAGTAGCGATCCCTTGGGCAGCGGTTTTTTTAACACAAAAAACCACTGAGATACCGCGGATGCTGCAAACTTTAGATTGACATTAGCAGTGTCTAATTTTCTCGGAAACAATCCAGGGTACAAAATAGGAATAAAAAAAGTAACAAGATGTGCATTATATTTATTGCAGTTTGCTAAAAGTAACTATATACAGGGTGTCTCACAGGGAACTGAATCGATCGATATAGAGAAAAGTACGCATCAGAAAATTTTGAAAATTTAGATAATTACTAATGTCGTTGTGGCCAATCCAACTAAAATAATTACAAGCAGCTGGCACTTCCGCTTATACCGGAAGTCGATACCAACTTGCTTATTTCAAATGGAACACCTTATATATTTTAGGGTTTTCGAAAAGAGCATAAAATTCTGAGTCGAAAGTATGTAGCATATCCTATACCTAAACCTAGCCGTTTCAGAGATATTTGTCATTTTACAGAAAATTTGACAGGTGCAACGGTTTGCAAGAACCGTTATAACTTTCTTCGTGTAAAAGATCCTCATTTGCTTCTTGTCACGTAAAAAGAACACAAGGAGAACTACGTTCTACAAATGAAATAAATTCAATAATATCACACCAAGTGTTCCGTTTTTCGCGTTACATTTTGTCAACTTCAAACCGCGAAAACTTGTTTAGGTCCAATGGAACACCCTGTATTTTTTACGTCAAGTTGTGTAAAATTGAATTCCCTTTTTTCTGATATTAGCATTGTGGGGATTAAAGTTACAACTTTTTGAAATATTTGCGATTTTATTAGAAATCCATGAATTGTTGTAATCATTTCATCAGAATAGCCATGATTAGAAACAATCAGTCATTTTATTATGTCAAAAAATGCCAGCACGTTTAAATTATACCAACGAAAACTTTTTAAATTTGTTTATTATTTATGGAGAATGTGATAAAGTAATATCAAGAACTTGCAGCACATTTGCTACTCGATATCCACAAAAACGCAAAATAACACTAACACTGTAACTTGCGTATTAATCGAATTGAAGATATGGCATGAACTAAAATAGCAGAGATAAGATCAATTTAAAATATGATTTCATTTTAATTTAATAATTGCTCAAAATTCCGCCCTCGAACCTAGACACATTTTTCGCACCTTCGGATTAGTTCCTCGTGGGTATAGCTCCTCTAATTGAATCCTGTGATATGTTTTGAAATGCATTTCTTACTCTTGGCATACAATCTTCAATGGTTGTTAATGGGTTCTAATAAACTTTATTTTTAATAGTTCCCCAAATGAAATAATCCAGACCTGATAAATCGGGCGAGCGAGGAGGTCATAAGAAAGGTCCATTATTGGCAATCCATTGATCATAAAAAGTTTCTTGTAAATAATTATTAATTAAATATGCGTTAGAGGTAAATTTTCTAAATAGTTATTTTTCAAATTTTGTAAGATATTCAGATCTTTCACCTAAAAGAAAAAAAAACAAAAATTTACCTAGATATATCAGCAGAAGAGGAAATTTAATTTACCGTTTAAATTTTCCTGATAAAATTGTAATGCCACCACTCTATCGTTTCTTATGGCACAGTAAACATTGAATTGCCAACTTTCCTGAAAGTTTCGCTCTCTGAGAACATATGAGGATTTGAGTCATTCCACTAATGCGATTTGTGTCTATTAAAAAGTCCATTTTTAGAAAATTTTGCTTCATCTGTCCATATAATATTTCCCAAATAAGTATCGTCACCCTCAGACCTTATTAGAATAAACTCACAAAAATTCTGTCTTCTTAGGAAATCTGTTTCTTTTAATCCTTGAACCATATGGAATGAAAACGGGTGAAACTTATGTTTTAATAAGATTCTGTGAATTGAATCCTTGCATAGTCCCGATTCCAGAGCAGCTTGTCTTAATGACATCCTTGGAAATGCATAAAAATATCCCAAAATGATTATTTCAATGTTTTCGTCATCAACAATAGGCTTTCTTCTTTGCATTTTTGCCTTGACAAAGCCATAATTTTTAAAATTTTCCAGTATGCGTTTTACAGTCTTTGGTGACGGTTTCCGTTTTTCTGGATATCGATTAGCAAATGTGCTGCAAGTTCTTGATATTACTTTATCACATTCTCCATAAATAATAAATAAATTTAAAAAGTCTTCGTGGGTGTAATTTAAACGTGCTGGAGTTTTTGACATAAGATAATGACTGTTTCTAATCATGGCTATTTTGATGAAATGATTACAACAATTCATGAATTTCTAATAAAATCGCAAATATTTCAAAAAGTCCCCCACAATGCGAATATTAGAAAAAAGGGAATTCAATTTTACACAACTTGACGTAAAAAAATACAGGTTGTTCCATTTGACCTAAACAAGTTTTCGCGGTTTGAAGTTGACAAAATGTAACGCGAAAAACGGAACACTTGGTATGATATTATTGAATTTATTTCAGTTGTAGAACGTAGCTCTCCTTGTGTTCTTTTTATGTGACAAGAAGCCAATGAGGATCTATTACACGAAGAAAGTTATAACGGTTCTTCAAAACCGTTGCACCTGTAAAATTTTCTATAAAATGTCAAATATCTATGAAACGGCTAGGTTTAGGTATAGGATATGCTATATATTTTCGACTCAGAATTTTATGCTCTTTTCGAAAACCCTAAAATATATAGGATGTTCCATTTGAAATAAGCAAGTTGGTATCGACTTCCGGTATAAGCGGAAGTGTCAGCTGCTTGCAATTATTTTAGTTGGATTGGCCACACTGACATTAGTAATTATCTAAATTTTCAAAATTTTATGATGCGTACTTTTCTCTATATCGATCGATTCAGTTCCCGGTGAGACACTGTATATACGTCATTATTACAACTAGCCATAAAATGCAAAATTTTGAAGTCCATTATCTAAATGCATTTTTTTTTAAATTGCATTTTTTAGAGGTACAGAATATTTGAATTAATAATAAATAATAATAATAAATAAACACCACAGAATTAGACAACCTCTTCCTTTTTTATTTTTCCCGGCGTTATTTTGAAAAATACTTTTAACTGCTAAAATATTCGTCCGCAAACAGAACAGTTATAATTTTCTTGTCTTCTGTGATGAATACACCAATTTACATATCTAATAATATTCAGGTTCATGAAGTATTACGGGTCCAAACGACTAGTTAGAATTAAATAGATAAGCGTCGACGACAGAGTGATATAAAATTAATGACGCTAGTCTCGGATGCTGTAAAATTCAATGGCAACCCTTTCTCCTAGAGTAATAATCCCGTGAGTGACATTTTCTCATATTATAGTGATAAATTACATTATACACACTAGGTTAGAGAGATAAGAGTAATAAAAGTATCAGTGACACTACATTTGCGCTCACAATTATTAATGCCTCGACTTATTAAGGGCGCAATGATAAAAAGTAACAGAATATTGTCAGAATATACAGGAAGGATCATATTCAAAATTATTATACTAGTCTCTTGGAACATTTTCGCGCTTGCTTGACAAAGACGAGTTAAGAAACAGTATTGACAATCAAAGGAAATTATAGACATACAACAGGACGCTATTATTTCAGCCACTGAAAATCTTAATAATGAAACCAAAGAGAATATGCAGCATAAAGGCTGAAATAAGTAAGGGAAACGGAGGCCAGCTAGTGGTATCATCAATTTCTCAGTTACAACCTCCTTCATTTGACAGTCAAAGTTCATGGTCAACATACAAGAGACAGTTTGAGGCAGCTCCATGCGTAATCAACTGCAATAATAAAATTTAAAAAATGGAAGAATACTTTTGACAATGTTGGACTGGAGGCTTTATGGTACAATGGGATTCTGGAAATAGGGGTAGCGATGGAGCGAAGGATCGTTATGATCGTAACATACTGATGTTGAATTGTCAACGGGATTCAAGGCGGGAGATTTGGTTTAGCTGTAAAACCCACAGCTGTAGAAAGGAAGATCTCGAAGCTTCATCCACCTTTGGAAAGACCGTATTTTGTCATCACCCATATCAATGATGTCGTTGATTGAATTTAACGAGGTAAAAAGTAAAATGTGAAAACTGTGGTCATGGATGGACTAGCAAAGTACGTTGGGATACTGAATTGCCTGACCGGGACGTTCGAGCTTTTTTTTTTTTTTTTTTATACATTTATTTAACGTCGGCCTATTTCCGCTACTGAGGCCTAACACCGACGCCTGTAGACGAGCTACCCCCAACCAGGAATTTTGCCGAACCTCTTCCCTTAAGAAGAGTAGGGATCTTTTACTTGCCTAACATTTAATAGACAAGGGACCGACGGCTTTACATCCCCTCCGAAGGATGGTATATCTCCTATACAACCCTCGCCTAAGGTTGTATAGCTTCCGCGCATACACTGATATACAAGCCGCTGGAAGATGTGTGAGGCGAGAACGCGGTTTCCGTTGGAATGGTCACCAATCCAAGTACTAACTGCGCCTGTCGTTGCTTTACATCGCATACCGAAGTATGTACATAGTAAAGACGCACCTACGCTCGCCCCCTGACGTTCGAGCTTAAGGAGGCAGTAATGTTATAAGCACATAAAAGCCATCTTGTAGTAAATGTCTATGTAATGGGGAACAATCCAAGCCAGTTCCTAATATATCAAATAGATGACGCCATGTGTACTCGGTTTAATGACATTAAATAACAATTTAAAAGTTATATTATAACCTTTAAATAGTTTAAATTTCCCGATTTCAGAGAGTGTCCCAATCTCTTATTCGTAGAAATGAGCCAAATTGATAAAAAGGATTACGGCAGTTGGTCATTAAATCGTTTAGAACTTTAAGAGCGGAGCTGATAAAAAGAGGTGCTATAGAGTTCATGGAAAAAAAGCTGATTTGGTTGAAAGGTATATAATTACATTTATCAACTTGTTGAATTTTCTGTTTATAAATCCTCTTTTATTCTAGATTAATAAATAAATAAGCAATAAATAAATAACACCACAGGTAATTACGACCCCCTTATCCCGGAAGGCTCTAGAAGAGCCTTGTGTGGGAGGGGGCTATGCATTTAGAGACAAGGGACACACACTCAATATCCGTGTATAGTGAAAAAATCCCTCTCACAGTATTTTTTCCACTGCCACGACCGGGGATCGAACCCGGCACTTTTGGGCGAGAGGCAAGTGCGCTCGCCTCTCGACCACCAGTCATACAATCAATTATGACAATATTTTAGTTAGTACACTTGAAGATGAAGATATAGATTACAATTTTAAAACACCAGATTTATCATATAGTTGTCGGAAACGGTCATGTTTAGGAAATAAATGTCCTACTGGGTTAGAGCACTTTGGTACACAGCAACAAGTTTTCATTTTACATCCTAAATTAACTTTGTTTATTCAAAGACCTATTTTTTCGTATTGACATTGACGGACAAATAACCAAGTACAGCTGGTGCACTCTGGCGGATAAAATAAAAGAGAATGTTCCCCATTTAGTCACGCATTGTGATAATTCGACAATCGGCCCAGAGATGGGGCTAGGGTCAAGAGCCATAAAAGGGACAGAACAGGAAAGTGAAGCGATAGGATCAAAAAGGGAACAAAGAGATCAAATGAGTGAATGCTAGACAGTTACTGAATAGTGAGTTATACAGGGTGTTTTTGAAATCATTGTGATAATTCGACAATCGGCCCAGAGATGGGGCTAGGGTCAAGAGCCATAAAAGGGACAGAACAGGAAAGTGAAGCGATAGGATCAAAAAGGGAACAAAGAGATCAAATGAGTGAATGCTAGGCAGTTACTGAATAGTGAGTTATACAGGGTGTTTTTGAAATCATTGTGATAATTCGACAATCGGCCCAGAGATGGGGCTAGGGTCAAGAGCCATAAAAGGGACAGAACAGGAAAGTGAAGCGATAGGATCAAAAAGGGAACAAAGAGATCAAATGAGTGAATGCTAGGCAGTTACTGAATAGTGAGTTATACAGGGTGTTTTTGAAATCAGTGTGACAATTCGACAATCGGCCCAGAGATGGGGCTAGGGTCAAGAGCCATAAAAGGGACAGAACAGGAAAGTGAAGCGATAGGATCAAAAAGGGAACAAAGAGATCAAATGAGTGAATGCTAGACAGTTACTGAATAGTGAGTTATACAGGGTGTTTTTGAAATCATTGTGATAATTCGACAATCGGCCCAGAGATGGGGCTAGGGTCAAGAGCCATAAAAGGGACAGAACAGGAAAGTGAAGCGATAGGATCAAAAAGGGAACAAAGAGATCAAATGAGTGAATGCTAGACAGTTACTGAATAGTGAGTTATACAGGGTGTTTTTGAAATCATTATGATAATTCGACAATCGGCCCAGAGATGGGGCTAGGGTCAAGAGCCATAAAAGGGACAGAACAGGAAAGTGAAGCGATAGGATCAAAAAGGGAACAAAGAGATCAAATGAGTGAATGCTAGGCAGTTACTGAATAGTGAGTTATACAGGGTGTTTTTGAAATCATTGTGATAATTCGACAATCGGCCCAGAGATGGGGCTAGGGTCAAGAGTCATAAAAGGGACAGAACAGGAAAGTGAAGCGATAGGATCAAAAAGGGAACAAAGAGATCAAATGAGTGAATGCTAGACAGTTACTGAATAGTGAGTTATACAGGGTGTTTTTGAAATCTTTGTGATAATTCGACAATCGGCCCAGAGATGGGGCTAGGGTCAAGAGCCATAAAAGGGACAGAACAGGAAAGTGAAGCGATAGGATCAAAAAGGGAACAAAGAGATCAAATGAGTGAATGCTAGACAGTTACTGAATAGTGAGTTATACAGGGTATTTTTAAAATACATGCTTATATTTTTTCTGTGAGACGTGATGGAATGTGAAGAATAATACCATTTTTTAAATTTAAAACTTCAAAGATAAAATATACTTTTTAGACTCGCCTTTATCCACCCCAATTCTGATGCGCACAACGTAAATTATTGCCTCTTGTACAGCCGAGTTTACAGTGTTGCCAAATCTACACAAAATGATCAAATTATAAATATTTAAAGCAGAAAACGAACACACACACAAAGTCGATATTTAGTTATTGCTGCCGTCGAAGCTCATCTCCAGATTGTAGGACTTGCACTTTTCTGTACATGATAAGGATACAGCCCCTGTTTGTTCAGAGTGCGCCACACTAGAAATTCGGACACCTCAATTTGTGTAGAAAGCCTGCGAACACTTAGGTACAGTTGTGGACAGTAAATAGCTCTCGAATCCGATTTCTGTAACATTTTAGTGTTGTAATAAAGCCTGTGCTTTAGCGGCATGCAGCGTTGACGTCAGGTTGACGTAAATAAAAGCCCACTTCAAATTGTACAAATTTTGGTGCCTCATATTCACTGTCTATAACCGTACTCCAGGATTTTTTGACAGTATCTAAAATTAATAGTACCGCATCCAGTGTCCTCCAAGAGCATGTATGACCTCACCTCTATAATGAGTAATGGGTTGAAAATGTCCATGGTCCCTTAAATGTTGAACAGCTGACACAAACGTTCCTTTCACGCGGATACCATTCTGTGAAAACAGCGAGCTGAACAGGTATTTTCGCATGCGGCACCATAACAAAGTACAATCATTGTGAAATTCTCCGTCATTAAAAACTTTTAACACAGCAATTCGCTATTAACACGTAGAGATCTATCGTAAACTATCGACGGCTCATTAAAAATAAGCAACAAGTTCACGGTCAAGTACCATATGGAAACCGATTAGTGGCATAACTCGATACTAATCGATAATTATTTGCAATATTCAAAATTTATCTTCTTATTTATTAATAAATATTGTTCTACGAATTTTAAAAATGTGATGAATCTGAATATATGCCTGTATTTCAAAAACACCTTGTATAGTAAGAAGTAGAAATAAGTGTTATGTATTTACTTTACATTTTTATGTTTCTACATTTTTTGGCATATAATGTAAATACTTTCTGCCCAGTAATAGGAAAATTCTCGTGGGCAGTGCATTATTAAATAAATAATAAACTTTTTATGTAAACTTTCTCCACATTTATTATTTTCGACCTTGTTGATTATTTTTCTTCTAACAGATTTGTAATCTATGTCAGACTGACGAATTATCTACAGCTTATGAATTTCCTTTGTAGCTTAAAAAGAATCAAAAAGACTACAGATCACAATGCCGTGTGCAACACATAATAAAATACCGCATAAAGGGTTTTGTTTTAAATGTACGATCCTTGTTTATCTACATTTATATAGTATACTAGAATGTAATAATAATTTATGAATACAAATGATACAGATAATTTAATGATTCCATTACACTTGGTTTTGTCCATTCATATGTGTTATCTCTCGTTGTTTTCGTAGACTTCATTTTTTATTTAATTCAATTTACAATTTCCGTGAACCCCTATATCAAATATAAAGTAATAGAACAAATAAAATGGTTATGTTTCCACACATATCTTTTTGAATACCACCCAAATTGTTGTTAAATTATAATAAGATATATATTAAATTATAATAAGGGGTCAGTTCAAAAATCTTTACTTCAGGTGTTATATCATGAGTGGGAAGCGGGGTCAAAAGAGTAGGACAAAAAAATCACCATATGAATTCCATAACTATGATGTCTGTGGTTAGAAGCAAAAAAGTTAGAAATCTGAACTATGAAGCTCAAATTAACGGACTTAAATACTAGAGCCTCAAACCAAAGTATGTCATTAAACATAGGCATCTTTGTATTATAATTGGTATTAAATAAATTAATAACAATTAAAATGGCAAATTTTTAAATCACACTGTCGTAATCTTATGCGGATGGAAGCGCTTCTCAAATGCAAAAAAAAAATTCCACTGTAATTTCGCTTAGGGCCGGTTTTATAATATCGGATTAAACTGTAGAGTACAGGTTAAACTACAGATTTCAAAAAAAAGTCTGTTTTATAATGTCAGTTATCTTTAGTTTACAGATTAATTACGTCACAGTAAGGTTAAACTTCAAACGGTGGATGGGGATCGTTTGAGGTTTAAACCGTCAAATGTCAGAATATTCATAACCTCAGAGTTAATAAAATTCAGTGTATATTTGGTGGATGTATTCGAAATTTAATAAGGGAAAAACAGATTAGGCAATTACAAAATATAAATAATAATCCTTTAATTGACAGGACTGTCATTAATATGTCAAAAAGACTTTTGTCCATTTCAGACAGGCTTGTACTATCAAAAGGTTTAAATTTTGCAATAAACCCGAAAACTGTTCCAAAATTTGACATAGTAGCGGCAATAGAAAAAACGGCTCAAAATTTACCAACAGATAGTGGTAATGAATATCGCATACGTGCAAAAATTGCTTTAGAGAAGCAATACAAAGTTAAAGATAATTTAACTCCAGAAGAAAAGTTATTGATAAATTCTTTAAAACGCGATGAAAGTATAAAAATATTGCCAGCAGACAAAGGTAATGCCACAGTCATTATAGATAAAGATATATATATATAACACAAAAATCATGACTCTTGTAAATGAGGGACCCTACTCAAAACTAAACAAAGATCCAACAAAATCAATAGAGAGCAATATTTACAGAACTCTGTTTAAATACAAACATGAATTTAATGATTTTGAACGAAGGAAACTTACACCACATCATAGTAAGTCTCTTCATTTTTATGGCTTACCAAAGACACAAACAAAATATTCCTTTAAGACCAATTGTTAGTTCTATTAATTCACCATGTCATAATTTGGCAAAATTTTTACTTTAAATTATTGATCCATTATCTGGAAATACAGATTCATATATTAAAAATAGTAAACATTTCATAGAAAAAATTTATGAAAACGATATTCATGAATCAAACCTGATGGTTAGTTTTGATGTAGTTAGTCTTTTTACCAATGTTCCGGTAGATGAAACCTTAAAAATAGTTAAAGACAGGTTGCTAAATGATAATAATTTGGAAACTAGAACTAAATTAAGTGTAAATAGCATAATGAAACTCTTAACACTGTGTATAAAAACAACCTATTTTCAATTGGACAATGAGTTCTATCAGCAGGATTTTGGTATGGCTATGGGGTTTGCGTTATCACCAATTTTAAGCAACATATTTATGGAGAACTTTGAGAACACACATGTTCAAAATTGTATAAACAAACCGGTTGTCTGGTGGAGATATGTTGACGACATCTTTGCAATTTGGCCTCATGGTGTCGATTTACTAGATAGCTTTTTGGAAAATATAAATAGTAAGGAACCGTCTATTAAATTCACATTAGAAGTAGAAAGTAGGAATGAACTACCGTTTTTAGATGTTTTAATTAGAAGGGTAAATAATACAATTGAAACAAGCGTTTATAGAAAAACAACACATACTAATAGATATCTAAATTTTAACTCAAATCAGTCAATAAACTTTAAAAGAGGTGTTGTAAAATGTTTATACGATAGGGCCAAAATAATTTCATCTAATAATGAAATATTAAATAACGAGAAAAAATTTATCAAAGAGGTTCTAGTACAAAATCAATATCCTGAAGCCTTTGTTGATAGAGTTTTCATAAATGTTGAAAATAGGGACAATCAGGTACGACAAAAACCTGAACGTCATTATACAGCAATAATTCCTTATGTATACGGACCATCGGAAAAGCTATGCCGTATAGGTGACAAATTTGATGTTAGGACGATATTTCAAACGGGGAGCACTTTAAGATCTATTTTAACAAAAACAAAATCGATAAACAGGGAGCAGAATTCAAAAAACTGTATTTACAATATCCCGTGCGAATGTGATAAATGTTATGTGGGTGAGTCATCCAGACCTTTCAGTGTGAGGTTGGATGAGCACAAGAATTACATTAGAAAGAATGAAATTCAGAAATCAAAGATTTGTGAACATGCTTGGGAAAATGGACATAGAATAAACTGGAACTCGGCAAAAATTTTAACAAAAGAAACAGATACCAAAAAAAGAAAAATTAAAGATTCAGCAATAATCTTATTAAATGAAGATAAGTGCGCATCGAATTGTTCTGTAGATATTTGTACAACCTGGCTACCAATTTTAAAAGAAGAACTTAACAAACAACATTATCTAAAAGAAAATATCATCAGTTCTATGTTCTGTGTAAGTAGTAAGTATCTATGGAAATAACATAAACAGAATCATAAAGCTGTGTATTTGACATCACAGCAAAATAAGAGTTCTTCCAAAAAATAGCTTTGAAAACGGAAAGAGATTACTTTCCGAAACGTCAGCAAAATACATTATTTCTGTGTTTATTCCGATTTATATTATTTGCAAAACATAACCTCTGACTTTTCCTTTGGCGTAAACGTCACGGGCGCAGAGGCTTTTTTCCAATAATTCTATTATTTTGCAGATTCGGTGATTTGTTTTGAAGAGGATAATAATACATGTGGTAGAAAACCAAAATAATAGGAAAGAATACGCTCAAATAGTTCTGGGAATTTTAGAATCAGACCTATAGTTACATGGAAGAATGTAATGATAAAACTTTGAGTTGATTTAGATTATCTAAGCAGTCGGTTATTATTTCACTGGAACCAACTGAAAATTTATTATCTGTCGGAAAGTTAAAGATTTATTTTTGATTACCTCACAGAGCTCTGTGCATATTTGCTTTATTGTTACCAGCGTTATTGGAAGTGTATACAACTGTTAACTGCCTCGTGTATAATTAAAAATGTTTCTCTAATAAAATTATCCCGTATTCAGTATTTTTCATTATATTGCATTCCATTTTTACAAAAATAACTTGAAAGGCATGTCAAAATGTCATAATAGGTTAGAATCAAACTAAGCGAAGTTGTAATTTCTGGTGAACAGTAGTACCAACTATATAAATTTCAGTTTATTCTTATAAAACAGGCATTTGTAAAGTAAAGTTTAATTCATGGTTTAATCCTAAGTTCTAAGTTTAAACTTAAGATAAACGTAGGGTTAATCTAACATTATAAAACTGGGCCTTAGAGTATCTAATTTCCGGAAATTTTTCTAATTGTCATGGCAACGTTTCAAAACAAGAGCAGTTGATTGGCTATAAAAGAGAGGTGTAAAATTTTCAGCGCAATTTCTTGAAACCATTTTCGATGTTATTAATTTAAAATATAGGTTAATCGAATCGCTACTCTTAATGGCTGACAAAAAAGTTACAAATAACATATGTAACGATGCCCCGCGTTCGAAACCACTCTGGTACATTTTCGCAGGGAACATTTCCTAAGTGCCTAAACCTCCGGAGTGCAATTTTCAATTATTTTGTAGCTAAAACCTCCCTCGCGAAATATTTACATAATCTGTTTAACACAACTTCTAAGTTCTATTTCTTACTCGGAAAATTAAATCTCCTTATATGCATTTTCCCTTATGTATTCTCCAACAGTTAAGTTTAAATAATGCCAAGGTTATAAACCCGGATGATTTTAATCCTGATTATATTTACCATAAAGTTCGCATCCTTGTTTAACGCCTTTGGAGCACTCCTATGTAAATAAGGAAATATAGTTAATCTCGGAGGGTATATTATACTAATTATACGACAAACAGTGCGTAATTATCATTAGAAGTAGCCGAGAACTTCCGCGTTGAGAAATATTCAGTACTTTGTAAGTTAATATATGTCATAGGAGTTCAAGACGATCGTCTCTTCCATCAAGTATAAATTTTAAAAAAAAATTAGAAAACAAATTATTATCATTTTCTAACTGAATAGAAAGAACACTGATATAAAAAAAATTAATATTGCTTAAGTTTGGGTGCCTTTAGATATTCATAATCTATCATTAGAAAGGAAGAATCCGTGTATAATGAAACAAGAGTATCTAAAAGATTCTTCAGAAGGGCTCTTTTGGCAACGAAAAAAGGAGTAGTTAGAGCTTACAGATGTGTCAGAATGAAGTGACTTGGAGTTGGATACGCCATCAACGCGTATTTTTTCGTGTGATCAGTGCACACGTATTATGAAGCTAGAGATCTACAAGAACAATTCCTAAACCCAGGCATTTTCACGAAGCTCTTTAGTTAGGTAATTTCTGTCGAAATACAAGCAAAAAGGTAGCCAATTCGATAATTGCTTTTTAATGACTTGTTAACGACTCCCATTGGTCGATTCGTTTGTTTCAGATTTCTCCATAATCACACAAAAAAATCTTTCTGTTTTTTGATTTCATTATATTTAATATACCTAATTCAGCATGATTTTATTATTAAACGCGCACTTTACATCAACAATCATCTGTAATAGACCGTGACAGGTTGCCTGAAGAAGACAAAAAAACAGTCGTCGAAAGATTGCCTAGACAGGTTAAAAATTTGTTCTAAATGGAAAGGTAATTAAAAATTTGAAGCATTGCAGATTTAATCTGATTTTTTCCAAAATATGTACTTCTTAAAATGTTTCTCAATGGACATAGCGGTCGATATGCTATTTTATGATTGAGTCCAAAAAAGTACTTTATTATTAAATAAGAAATGGCATGCTGAATACTACGGAACCTCTGCTGTAAATTTTATACCGACTTCATTAATATTTTTAGTACTTTTTCCACATTTTTTTCAAAGTTGGGTTCCAGCAATATGCATGCCATTTTGTATTTGAGCTTAAAACAACATTATTTTGCGAAATGCAAAAACGCATGCAAAATAAATTCACAAAAATTTACCGAACCAACTAAACCTCCACTTAACCTTTGACAGATGAAGTTAATTTGTTGTCATCGTCGAGGTATGTCTTTCGTTGTCATTTTGTTCTGTATTTAAGTTCCTAACTAACTACGGTTATGACATGACTGCCGTTTTCGCGGCATGTTTAAATAGCTCAAGTCTAATATACAGGCTGTCCATTTTATCAGGGCCCTCGAGAATATCTCACTTAATATCGGTCGTACAAAAAAATATATTTTTACGAAAATTGTGCCGATTTATATAAGCTATAAATTGGTTTAAAGATATTCGAAATGCATGGCCTACATTAAGAGTTATGGCGGAAAATATCGAAAATGCGGAACACGTCTAGGCCAAATATCTCCGTTATTTGAAGAGATACGAGAAAAATTCTAAGGCGAAATTTTTTTGCAAAACAGAGTGTTTCAACGAGGTTTTATCTAATTTTTTTCAAAACCGCTGTATTTTGAGATTTACTCTTCAGGCTGTTAAAAAAGTTATTTTGAAACGGGCGGGAAATGGCGCCATTAAATAGAGTATTTTCCTCTCTTTTCAACGATATATCATCACATGCCATATTTATTCGTTGGTACTACGTTAGTAATTATAAAAACATTTTTTTAAAACCAATAATTTTTTTAACAAGCATTATACTTGCCGTGGAGAAATATGATTAAATAAAACAATAAAATAATTCATGAAGTTGTTCAAATCTTTGCCATAATAAAACATTAACACAATTAAGAAGAATAAAGTAAATTCAGGTAACAAAAACAAATTAATAATAAAAAGAATATAGCACACAGAACATTAATATTTATCTAATCCTCAAAATAATTTTTAAGATAATCATATCAAGTGTTCAAAGTGTCCACCGTGATTTCTTATGCACAATCGAGCGCGGCGAGGCACTGCATTTAAAACATTACTCAGCATTTCGGGGTTAACTGTAATACATGCCTGTTGAATTCGATCTTTTAGGTCCTCTACATTTTGCGGTGTCGTCGAAAACACTTTATCTTTAATATACCCTCAGAAAATAATCCATTGGGGTTATATCTGGAGAACGAGAGGGGCATCGAATAAATCAATTGGTACCTATCCAATGTTGACGCAAAATTTTGTCTAAATAATCTAGGCAAATCTGGGAATTGTGGGGAGGAGCTCCATCTTGCTGACAATATTGAAATTTGTGTCGATTCTCTAAAGGTAGGTCATCTAAGAATTCATTAAATTCATTTCTCAAAAAGTTTAGGTACCTTTGACCACTGAGGTAACCATCATAAAAATAAGGACCTATTAAATTGGTTATTCTTCTTAATTGTGTTAATGTTTTATTATAGCAAAGATTCGAACAACTTATTGAATTATTTTATCGTTTTATTTAATCATACTTCTCCACGGCAAGTATAATACTTGTTAAAAAAAATTTATTGGTTTTAAAAAAATGTTTTTATAATTACTAACGTAGTACCAACGAATAAATATGGCATGTGAAATATCATTGAAAATGGAGCAAGATACTCTATTTAATGGCGTCATTTCCTGCTCGTTTCAAAATAATTCTTTTAACAGCCTGAAGAGTAAATCTCAAAATACAGCGGTTATGAAAAAAAAATAGATAAAACCTCGTTGAAACACTGTTTTGCAAAAAATTTTCGCCTTAGAATTTTTCTCGTGTCTCTTCAAATAACGGAGATATTTGGCCTAGGCGTGTTCCGCATTTTCGATATTTTCCGCCATAACTCTTAAAGTAGGTCATGGATTTCAAATGTCTTTAAACCATTTTGTAGGTTATATAAATCGGCACAATTTTCGTAAAATATTTTTTTTTGTACGACCGATATTAAGTGAGATATTCTCGAGGACCCTGATAAAATGGACAGCCTGTATATTTTTAATTTATGTTTATAATTTTTCTCCCAAATTAAGTATATTTTTAGATGACAAAAAAAATTTCTGAACAGAGTGTTGAGTGATATCAAACTTTCGGGGGATTATACAACTTCGAAGAATTATTATTATCTATAAAGTTCCAATTGAATATTCTTATAATACATTTTCAGACAGCCTTCGCATTTCAGTAACCATATATCATCCAGGCGTGACTTAATACAACATAATAAAATGAAATCGTAAATTTCGTCGGTCCAGTTACCTTACATTGATATTTATGAATCTTTGCCAGCCACATCAAACTTTTAGAAGTGTGAGTGTGCTTCTGATTTTCCTCCACACAGTTAATATTATCCATAAATCATAAGGCTTACAGGCATGTCAATTATCTCTGGTAGATTTACTTCCAAAATCGATATTGGCAACACGCGAGCGTGACTGATACGTCGAATTATTCGATTCTGATGTCCATTCTAGACAGCGCGTTTGGGTTCACCCAAAAAAATCGGCGGTAAAACTATTAATAAAATATGTCATTGACAGACCAAATTGATTTCCTGATTGTTAAAGTGGCTCGATACGGTCCGAGGGTACCCTACATCGAGTGAAACAATGGTCTGTTCGAGCCTAATCCCTTAATCAATAATACACCAAAGAAGGATATTTCTATTGAATGTTTCAACAATAGAAACAAGACGCATATGAGAAATGTAAGTTATTGTCTGGCTGCTCAGCTTTCTTTTATAGATACGACTTCGGAATCATGTTTCCCATGTGATGTGAGTAAGATGTAACCTTGGGCAATATGAATACGATTGTACTTCTATACGGGATGTCCTAGTAAAAAGTCTAGAATGAGTATAAAACAGGATTGCAGATTGTTTTATGGGGTCGTTTGGCTTCGAACAGCCTTATTTCACTTCGAACTGAAAGATCTTTTGTGATTTACCCTGCATCTAGTTGTTGCCCAGGATTCCAAGACTTTTTACAAAGCTTGTGATTTTCCTGGGGGCTAATTTTCCTATGTCTTCAGGTGTTAATTCCGCCTGTTCTAGGAATTTTAGCCTAGTGCGAACTAACACCTTGCATTCACAAAGTATACGTTCCGCAGTTTCAGTTGCAGTATCGCAATATCTGCATTTGTTGTCTGTCTACCGCCTTGCCCATATTCTTGAGATGATATCTCAAGGGGCAGTGGCCTGTTAGAAGGCCTGTAATTAGCCTTAATTCGGACTTTTCAAGTCCGAGAAGCCTTGTGGTATTCTTTGTCGAATAAGCTATACACTTTTTCGCTTGTCTTTGGCCTGGAGTATTCCTCCAGTAGGACTTTTTCTGGTCCTTTTCCCATTCTTGGATCTCCTTCGCTATATGCCCCTTGGCCAGGCCACAGAACGATTCGGGTCCAATAAATGGTGCTTTATATCCTTTTTTTGCAAGGCTGTCAGCAAGTTCATTTCCTTGTACTCCCTCATGCCCTAGCACCTACATCAAGGTAACCTTGTTGTTGTTGGCCAGTTGCTTCAGGGATTGTCTACATTCCCAGGCAATTTTAGACTCAAAGGTATAAGACCTTAGAGCTTTTAGTGCTGTCTGGCTATCTGATAATATATAGATCTTTGCCCTTCGGATGCCTTTATTTAATCATTCCTGGGCGCACAGATCTATATCGTAAAGTTCTGCCTGGAAGATGGTTGGGGTGTTACCGAGGGCTTCGGATAGCCTACATTTAGGCCCTGCTACGCCTACCCCTACCCCTTCAGCCATCTTAGATCCATCTGTATACCAAATGAGTGACCCTTGTTCCAATCGCAGTGCCTCTATCTTGCTCGTCTGACGACTTTCAATTGCACGTCAAACGGGCAGTCAAAGTCTTGTTTGATTGGCATTGAGTCAGTGGGTTTGGTCATGGACTTCAAATAGATTAACTCCAGAATTCTTAAGTGACCAATCAGATCGCCTGGTTTAAATTTATGTGCCTGGTGCAGTAGTAAGGCACTGAGTGCTCCCTGCTTCCTTACATATAAGTGCAAGGGAAGTAGGTCCAGCATAACCTCCATAGTTGCTGTGCGACACGAGTGTATTGCTCCTGTCGTTTTTTCCTTTGTTTTTGGCCACCATACGCACGATGCGTAGTTACCATAGGTCTGACAACCGAAAGGTAAGACCAATCTCGGTCTTAGACTCCTAGTCTTACCAAACAACCTACGGCACGTGCATATTGCCGCTGTTGCTTTAGTAAGAGTCCAGATGTGAGTTCCAGGTAAGTTTTTGATCCAGAATTACTCCTAGATACTTGACTTCACTGGAAAAATTTAGTATCGTTCTATTCAGTACAGGAGTTCTAAAATTGAGTTTCCTCCTTTCAGTGAACGGGACAATAGTTGTTTTGCTCGGATTGACATTGAGCCCCTCTGACGAGCACCATTTGGATATAATATCCAAATATAATATATTTAAAGCAATTTGCATGAGGTTGGAAATCATGACCTCATTTTTGCCTCTCACAGTGACCAGGTCATCTGCATATCCCTGGACGTTGAAGCTTGAATTACTTATTTTATGTAGGAGATCATCGACCACCATTGACCACAGCAAGGGCGATAGGACTCCACCTTGTGGACAACCCCTGACTGCAGTCACCGCAGCCGACTCATCCCCCACACTTATGGTAATAATTCTGCTTCTGAGCATGGATTGTATCCATTTAATTGTAGGAGACTGTATTCACTTTCTTTTCGCGGCTTTTGTATGTATTCATAGGAGGTGTTGTCAAAAGCACCCGCTATATATATGAAAGCACACATAGCCACTTCTTTTGCTGTAAATGTCTTTTCAATGCCTTGAACCAGGCATTTATTGTTGTTATGCCAGGTTGATAGGCAAATTGTTTTGCGTGAAGCGGTGTTCCTGTAAGAATTTCACTTCTAATATATTGATCTAAAAGTTTCTCCATTGTTTTTGGGAGAAATGAGGTTAAGCTAATGGGGCGATACCACTTAGGCTCGTTTGGTGGACGTCTGCCTATTTTCTGAATAAACGCCACCTTGGCTTCCCTCCATGCTCGGGGAATATACCCAAGTATATAGCTTGCTATAAATATACTTCCAGATATCGTTATACATAAGAGTACCAAATTTCAAGTCAATATCATAAACGGTTCCAGAGTAAACGTGCGCACAAAAAAAGTTACAGACATACAGATTTTTCAAATTTAAAATCTAGACGTTCCATGACATTTTAAGCCTATTCCAACAATAACAAAAAATGTTTGCGATACTATACTTCCACTGGACGTGGAAGTAATAGTACCAATAGACCTCAAATATGCTATTTCCTTATTTTATCAGAATACGAGAAGTTTAAAAACAAATAGTTATTTATGCAACAAGTGTGAAAAATGGTACTTTACAGACGAGTTGCATACACAATTTTTTCTATTATCGTAGTGGTTACCAAAAATACATGGATAAATTGAAATATAAAAATTCTACTTTACGCACTAGTGCGTTATAATAATATACCCAGTGATAATAAATAAACGAGCTACATAAAATTAAATAACCAATTCATTGTAATTTTAAAATAAGGTATGATTATTACACACTCCGACAGGCATTCTTTACTGTTCTACTTTACGCACTAGTGCTACAGCGTGCGTAAAGTGAGTACTTTACGCCCGGTAGTAGGAAAAATTATTAATGGATTTTTATTTTAATGTAGTTGCACAGTAATTGTATCACTAACAGAGACTTGGTAGAGAGATGGTACATGATCAGCTGCATTATTGAGAAATAATTAGAGGTGGTAGTGTACTTGTTGAATTAACAAATGTATGTATGTTCTTGATTGCTTAAAAGTTAAATAAAATGATCGTAATTATTTGAAAAGAACTACCCGACCCCACTTCCACTCGTCATTTGATATTTTGCTGCAAAGTTAACGTCCTTCGTAAAGTGTTAAGGAATTTCGTGGATTGCTTTGACTGGGTCACCCTGTACAAAATTTACATCGAAATTATAATAACGACTGTTTTTATAAGGATTATAATTAGCTAGTAAATAGTTTAATTTATTATAGCATTGATTGACTGATAAAAAAATTAATTAGCAGAACTTTTTTTCTTTCTCAATAACAACGTTGCCAATATTTAGGCGGACAATGATTTCAATAGAAACACAATGTAATATGTTAGTCAGAGTTAAATACTACTAAAAAATTAATAACTCTGGTTAAAAATATTGCTTGCCTTAGTCATTCACTTGTTTCGATGATCATTATTAACATGCAAGGAATTCATTTATGCACAAAGGAATTACACATTTGTCGTATATTTAGATATCCGTTACTGTTAATCACTTCTATTAGGTTGTTGCTGATTGCATTGGGAAGTGATACAACTATTATACAGGGTAGTGCAAGAAGTAATTCTGTTGCTATTAAAACGTGAAGCCAGATACAAAAATGTGCTATTAGATCAACTGGATTATAGAATAGAGCTTATATCGGCTATCAATCCCATTTTCGTCTATATAGTGTAACCCCAAAAATCACTGGCCGCTCGACACCGCATAACAACGTTTATAATCTAAGACAGAAAAACAGTGGCAAAGAGTTGCGTTAAAGTTACGCTGTTAACCAAAAGGTGTCGCCTCTGATTGACCGGTATATCCAATACAGAAACCATCTAAAGCAAATAGTTACACTTTCCGCCAAGAGATGGCAGTAATTACTGTGTGTGTACTGTGTTCCATGACTGTCAAAGTGTAATCTATTCACAATTGATTATTTTTTGTGAAATCAAAGAGTATAAGAATACCTAAATTGTGAATCCCTCCCTTTTCCTCAATTCAGAATTGAAAATATTAACTTGACGCATTATCTGCGAAGAGTTGATCTCTTTTTTTTACTAAATAATCATATTATCCCTTCTCACTAGTTTGAATTTTTGCCAAACCATTCGGTAGTGGACAACCGCTAGATGTGATTTATTTGGACTTCTCACATGTCTTCGACAAAGTGCCCACAACCAAACTACTGTACAAAGTTGAACATTTAGGGAGTGCGCGGAAAACTTTTAACATGGATTGGGCCACTCTTGAGTGATCGTGAGTTCTCTGTGCGTGTAGGAAGCGTAAAGTTTTAAGTGGCGTACCTCAAGGTTCGGTACTAGGCCCGATTCTGTTCTTAGTATACGTGTCAGACCTAACGCATAACTGTACATCATCTACTCTTTTCTATGCTGATCAAACTGTTTTCTTCTCCGTCACCTGATATTTAACGTGACTTTAATCTTGTCGAACACTGTTGTTTCAATTGTCTGATTCCCCTGAACAATGCAAAATGTTGTGTACTGCATAATATGTACAAACATAATTCAAAATTGAACAACGTTAACGGAAATTACCTTATCGTATCAGAGCAGAATGACCTTGGTGTTGCAGTGGCAGACTCATTGTCCTGGAGCTCTCAGTTACCAAAGTAGTTAAGAAATACAATCAGTTAATTTATATGATCAGAAGGTCTTTCCAAGATCTAACTACCGACTCATTTCTTAAAATTTTCAATTATTCGCATGTTCGTCCACATCTCGAGTTTGCTGTAAGGCAATAGGATGGAAGGTGTTCAAAGATATGCACAACCAAGCTCCCCCGAGGTCTACAAAACCTTCCTTATGAAACTCGTATCAGCGATACCAAACGTCACCTATTGGAAACAAGAGAAATTCCTGGTGGTCTCATTACAGCATAGAGGATACTCCATAGAGAAATATACTGTCCAGAGGATACACTTAATGTGGACCCCTATCTATGTGGTCATGCCTTGAAGTTAAAAAAAGAGTATTTTCATGTGCGTAGTAGTCAAACATTTTTGTCTAGTAGTGTGTTTGAAAAATAGGCAACTCGTTGTTGCACCGTTTCTGAATTCGTTTAACAATAGACTTGATCATTTCTTAAATACTGTACAGGTATACCATTAATATTGATAACATTATTTATTTGTGTCCGCAGGTTGCAGTATTTAAAAAAACTAACATATGTCAATACTTTCTGTTCTGAATATTTGTTAATTTTAGTTTATGGAATATTATTACTTTTTACAAACTTTGCTTAAGAAGCTATCGAGCTGTTTTGTAATAATAATATAATAATAATAATAAAAATTATCGATTTATATCAGATTAAAATATCAAGAAAAATACCAACTTATCTATTGAATTCTTTTGGTTATTTTGGTATATATTTTGGACTTTTGCAACCATTTTGGTATAAGATTTTGGTTACGATAATACCTTGACGAGAAAGTTCTTATCCTATTTGGGCAACTGAGATTTGGTGGTTCTGTGAAGAGTTACTTATATCAAAAATTGTTCAGTAGAGCCCTTGACAATCAGGAGACCTCTCAAGTTCTGACTTGAAGCACCTCTTCCTTTAAGAAGAGTAGAGATCTTTTACTTGCCCAACATTTAATAGACAAGGGACCGACGGCTTTACATCCCCTCCAATGGATGGTATATCCCCTATACAGTCCTCGTCTAAGGTTGTATAGCTTCCGTGCATACACTGATATACAAGCCGCTGGAAGATGTGTGAGGCGAGGACACGGTCTTCGTTGGAACGGTCACCCATCCAACTACTAACCGCGCCTTACGTTGCTTTACATCGCATATCAAATTATGTACATAGTAAAGACGTACCCACGTTCACCCCAACCAGTTTTTGTTAAGTTCGTAAAATAACTGTAGAAGAAGTAACCAAGTTTACCTATTTGGGAAACATGTCAATGGCTATGAAAATCGAACTAAAATGTATACTTCACTAAATTCAAAATATTCAATTCAAGCTGCAGGAATACAGTTAGTAAGGAATTATGGTAATTTTTGGCGAGACCAAATAGCAAATGAAGACTTATGCAACTAGCACATCAGAAATTGATAAGGAGAAAAAAAATTAAAAACTGTTCCGCAGAAAACGCGACAGAAACAGATTCGAAACAATTGAGCATTATGCTCTGCAAGGTTAGGTTTAAAAATTACAAATTTCGATTCATAATTTATCTACCCTGTAATAGCCAAAAACTTGTGTACTACATAAAAGCAAATGTTCTGCTTGCAAATATAGACGCCTTGTTGCTTTGGAAATATTCATTGTTTCCTTGCCAATTTTTATAAGGAAATAAATATGCAAAATTAGCATCATGATAATGAATCATTTATCCGACGCGAGCCGAGAGACAAATGAGTGGAGGAAGAGAGCTATTAATTGTTTAATCATGATAAATACAGCCAAGTTAAGCCAGGCCATCAGCTTCAACATTAATTTCGTTGAACAAATCTTACTTGAATTAAAATATAAAACAACTTAAAACTTAATACAAGATACCCTAAAATATACTGTGAAAATGAATAATTCCATCAATTGTGATACGTTTTCAATTCTCTTATTATTAAAAAAAAAAAAATTATTAATTTTTCACCTGTTACTTCATTACATGCTTCTCTAATTCCGTCACATAGTTCCATTCTATTTCGTGGCCTATTTTTATAGGCTTTATTTTTTATGGTACCCAAAAAATAAAACTCCATAGGGGAGACGTCTGGTGATCTAGGTGGCCACGCAATTAATTATTTCTTCCAATCCACCGCTTAGGAAAGTTGTTATTCATTAGTTTCATCTGTATGTTTGTTTGTATTATGATGTATGTAAACTTAAAGTATAATGTATTCGACATTTTGCCGGAGGCGCCGGGGTTATCAATATCGGACCTCTGGGAGGGTTGACCGTTTAATTGTCCATTACACGTGGGAATAACAATGAAAAATTAAACTACGCCACAAAAACAAAAGAGAGAATTGGCGAAAAAATTATAGATTAAAAAAACTAAAAAACACGCAAAGTAAAAAATAATATTTAAATATTTTATTGTAAAAAGCGTGGGATGCAATAAAAATATAGTAAAATGCACCCCACGCTTTTTTACAATAAAATATTTAAACATTATTTTGTACTTTTTAGTTAGGGTTGCTATTAAAGCGTGTTTTTTAGTTTTTTAAACTATATATATTTTTTGATATTATTGATTGCGGTAAGTGCGTATAATTGGTTGTAAGTGTAACGCATGTATCATTCTCGAAGAACGAACCAACGCGAATCCTGAAGAACCCGAACCATATGATAACGACCATTTGTGCACTAGAAAATTCGAGTATATTTTCATTTTTGAATAAACTTTTTCTCGTAGAATTTTCTACGAGTTAATTGTTGATTGTATTAAATGTTTTTTAAAATATTTACGAAACGGATACATTTTTAATTTTTTGAATAAAATATTTCGGCTAGATTTTGAATATCAAGGTTTTTGATAACATGAAATTGCATTAAATTAGTCGAGTACATCGTGGTAGCAAAAAATTTAAAAAACATTTTGATATTCTACAAAATGGCGACTTTACAAGCCAAATCCATAGAAACATGTCTCTGAACAAATAACTACATACCGGGTGTTAGAAAAGTATGGGAACGGTGGAAAATCTCGAACAGTTTGCATCAAATCGAAAAATAAAAAAATACGTGTCAAAAATTTTTCAAAAAACTATCTACTTATACCAAAATGACCTCCCCACCCACCACCCTGTGGGTGGGGCCAGGGACAACTTTAAAATTTCAAACGGAAACCCCTATCTTTTATTGCGGAATCGGATTCTACGACAAAAAATACGTAAATTTTATTCCAGACATTTTTTTCGATTCTTGCATGGTGTTGTAATCGCAAAAAATGAAAAGAAAACATTACTGTTTCAGGAGTAACGTCTTGTGCCCATAAAAAACGTCCAATTCAAAAACTGAAAAACACGTATTTGTTATTTTTACGAAATCTATCCAATGACACTGGATTCGACTCTCCCACCCCTAACCCAGTGGGCGACGCGGGGGGCAACTTTGAAATTTGTAATGAAAATCCCTATCTTTTCTGGCGGATTCGGATTCTACGGCCAAAAATACATGAATTTTATATCGGGTATTTTTTTCGATTCCCGTAAGGTGTCGCTGCAATCGCACAAAATTGAAATAAACCTTAAGCGTCCAAAAGTTTGTAAATATTTACAAACTCTAGCTACTCGTGTTGACAAAAAAACATTCAGTTTAAAAAACAATATCTGTGATATCTTGGTTTTTATGAATGTTTTTTTTTTAAAGTGTTCTTAATAACAGTATTTGTTTTGTGAAATTTCTACGAGAACGTTCAGTTCGTTCCAACTTTTGTAGAGGCAGGAGCTCACTTTTGTACGGAACAAGTTATTTCTTTCATTAGTTCACGCGTTTTTTTTCTGCATAATGGCTACTTTAACAGAGGAAGAGAGAGTTTCTCTTTTAAAGATGCGAGGGTGGGGCGATAAAGAAAGGTCCTATCATGAAGTTGTGATTTTATTCAATAAAACATTCCATGTAGATCAAGTGGGAATTTCGAAATCTACTATGTCCCGTACCATCAAACGATTCCTAGACACAAGGACAAATAAAAATCGCCCAAAATCTGGAAGACCAAAATCTGAAACATCGGAAGCTCGACAAATGGAAGTGGCCCAGGCATTTGTTGAAAATCGAAGGTTATCAATCAGAAAAGCCAGTCGACAGCTTGATATGAGTGCATTTTCAGTTCATAAGAATTTGAAACTTTTGAAATTTCATCCTTACAAAATTCACCTTCACCAAGAGTTAAATGAAGATGATTTTGATCGGCGACTTGAATTTAGTGAATTAATGATGGAAAGGAGTAACCAAAACCCAAATTTTTTGTCATCTCTGCTTGTCTTCTCAGATGAAGCAACTTTTGAACTCAGTGGAAAAGTTAATCGCCATAATTTCAGATATTGGAGTGGCGAAAACCCTCACTGGATGTTTGAAACACACACGCAGTATCCACAAAAATTAAATGTTTGAGCAGGAGTTTTCAGGGATCGAATCATAGGACCGTTTTTCATAGATGGAAATTTAAATGGAGAAAAATACCTGTAATGTTGACAAATCAAATAGTTCCCGCAATACAAGAGATTGCTGGTGGTGAGTTCGATAATGTTTGGCTCCAGCAAGATGGGGCTCCTCCACACTATCGGGATATTGTTAGGGACTATTTGAATGGTACTTTCGAAAATCGATGGATAGGTCGAAGAGGAACTATTGAATGGCCAGCAAGATCTCCCGAACTCGCGCCACTTGATTATTTTGTTTGGGGCTACGTGAAGGGTAAGGTTTATTCCACTAAACCTCGTGATGAAGAGCTGAGGCAACGCATAATAAACATTCTTGCAGAAAAAAGTCAATGGGCACCATTTTGAACACCTGCTATAATCCTGAAATTAAAACCTGCTAGTGTAGCTGTTAAGCTGTAAACTAATTGCCTCAACTGGCCGAAATTCTCACCTTGCCTTAAATCGCTGAGTTACCTCCTTGCCTTCACTGGTTGGGATCAAGAACTGTCTGAAGTGGCTGAATTAAGAGGTAAAACCACTGTTAGTTTTTTTTAAATGCTCTGTAAAAAATGTAAATTGAAAATTACTAGCTGCTAATAAATTTACAGAATGTTAATAGTTGTTATAATTTCCGCACGACCGTGTAAAATCACTGTTCTCAAAACAGCTCGGGAAATCATTCACTCTGAGATCAGTAGTTTTACTTTTCGTATTTTTTTTTAAGTATGCGTTCAAAACTTTCATGTTTCCACTCAATTTTTTGCGATTGCAGCGACACCTTGCGAGAATCGAAAAAAATGCCCGATATAAAATTTACGTATTTTTGGCCGTAGAATCCGAATTCGCTATAAAAATAGGGATTTTCATTACAAATTTCAAAGTTGCCCCCGCCCCACCCACTGGGTTAGGGGTGGGACAGTCGAATCCAATGTCATTGGATAGATTTCGTAAAAATAACAAATACGTGTTTTTCAGTTTTTGAATTGGACGTTTTTTTATGTGCACAAGACGCTACTCTTGAAACAGTAACGTTTTCTTTTAATTTCTTGCGATTACAGCGACACCACGCAAGAATCGAAAAAAATATCCGGAATAAAATTTACGTATTTCTTGCCGTAGAATCCGATTCCGCAATAAAAAATAGGGGTTTCCATTTGAAATTTTAAAGTTGCCCCTCGCCCCATCCACAGGGTGGTGGGTGCGGAGGCCATTTTGGTATCAGTAGATAATTTTTTGAAAAATTTTTGACACGTATTTCTCGAGATTTTCCACCGTTCCCATACTTTTCTAACACCCGGTATATTTGGCTTTAAAACAAAATTTTCAAGTTTTTAAAAAGTATATTAGATTAGACATATTAAAAAAAAATCAAAAACATTACTATTTCTACCCATTAACATTACTGGAATTTACAGTACAATTTACTTGGGCCACTATACAACTAGTATACATAATTTCTCCTAACATGATAATTACCTTTTTTGGGACGCGCCGCCCTACCTCTCACTATTAATTTAAACCTATTACAGAACGTCATTTCACGCCCGCTGAATCCCGAACGACCGAAATGTATATTCACATTTACTTTACATATGTAAAGCCGAGGGTAATATATGTTTCTGTCATTGAGACGTAACAAACTGTAACTTGATAAAGAGCGAAAGAGAGAGTGAAAGAAGCGACGGCATTTCCTGGCAAGTCTCCTTAACAAGAACCCCGTAAATTCCCCTAATGCCATCTGAATATAGGCACGTACTTGCGACATTACATGAATACTTTATAAGTAGATCACCAAAGAAGTTGTTGCCAGTTGCGAAGCATACACACCGGAGAGCAACAAATTTCAATTTTATGTGGGAGAGGCTCGGAGAAAATCACCACCTACTCGTTTGTATCTTCCATGCTTGCTTAAATTATTGTTATGAGTGTTGTTCCGCTGATTTACAAGGCATTCAGTACAATGTTATAAAGGTCGTTTCTAGCGTAACGTCTGATCTTTTTATTATAAAAATTTCCTATCCTTGACATGTAGAAAACTTTTATATTAAAATATATTGATACGTATAAAAAATTGCACAACATATAGCTACATTCAAGACAAAAGCCAAGTTTGAAAAGTGATAATATTGGTTTTAAGATTCGAGTAGCAGCCTCAACTAGTGCCATTTGTGGGTGAAGGAGACGATAGGGGAAAGTTATGGCGTTAACAGTTAAGTAAAATGAGCGCATATGCATACTATACGGGTGTCTCACCGGGAACTGAATCGATCGATATAGAGAAAAGTACGCATCAGAAAATGTTTACAATTTAGATAATTACTAATGTCGATGTGACCAATCCAACTGAAATAATTACAAGCAGCTGGCACTTATACCGGAAGTCGATACCAACTTGCTTATTTCAAATGGAACACCCTATATATTTTAGGGTTTTCGAAAAGAGCATAAAATTCTGAGTCGAAAATATGTAGCATATCCTATACCTAAAACTAGCCGTTTCAGAGGTATTTGACATTTTATAGAAAATTTGACAGGTCCAACGGTTTGCAAGAACCGTTATAACTTTCTTCGTGTAAAAGATTCTCATTTGCTTCTTGTCACGTAAAAAGAACACAAGGAGAACTACGTTCTACAACTGAAATAAATTCAATAATATCATACCAAGTGTTCCGTTTTTCGTGTTACATTTTGTAAACTTCAAACCGTGAAAACTTGTTTAGATCAAACGGAACAACCCTGTATTCTTTTACGTGAAGTTGTGTAAAATTGAATTCCCTTATTTGTGATACTAGCATTGTGGGGGTTAAAGTTACAACTTTTTGAAATATTTGCGATTTTATTAGAAATTCATGAATTGTTGTAATCATTTCATCAAAATAGCCATGATTAGAAACAATCAGTCATTATCTTATGTCAAAAAATGCCAGCACGTTTAAATTACACCCACGAACACTTTTTAAATTTGTTTATTATTTATGGAGAATGTGATAAAGTAATGTCAAGAACTTACAGCACATTTGCTACTCGATATCCACAAAAACGGAAACCGTCACCAAGCACTGTAAAACGCATACTGAAAAATTTTAAAAATTATGACTCTGTCAAGGCAAAAATGCAAAGAAGAAAGCCTATTGTTGATGACGAAAACATTGAAATAGTCATTCTGGGATATTTTCATGCATTTCCAAGGATGTCATTAAGACAAGCTGCTCTGGAATCGGGACTATGCAAGGATTCAATTCACAGAATCTTATTAAAACATAAGTTTCACCCATTTTCATTCCATATGGTTCAATGATTAAAAGAAACAGATTTCCTAAGAAGACAGAATTTTTGTGAGTTTATTCTAATAAGGTCTGAGGATCACGATTCTTATTTGGGAAATATTATATGGACAGATGAAGCAAAATTTACTAAAAATGGGTTTTTTAATATACACAATTCTCATTATTGGAGTGACTCAAATCTGCATGTGTTTAGAGAGCGAAACTTTCAGGAAAGTTGGCAGTTCAATGTTTACTGTGCCCTAAGAAACGGTAGAGTGGTGGCATTACAATTTTATCAGGAGAATTTAAACGGTAAATTAAATTTTCTCTTCTGCTAATATGTATAGGTAAATTTTTGTTTTTTTTTTTTAGGTGAAAGATATCTGAATATCTTGCAAAATTTGAATAATAACTATTTAGAAAATTTACCTCTCACCGAACATAGAAACATTTTTTATCAGCACGACGGTGCCCCCCACATAACGCATATTTAATTAATAATTATTTACAAGAAACTTTTTATGACTAATGGATTGCCAATAATGGACCTTTCTTATGACCTCCTCGCTCGCCCGATTTATCAGTTCTGGATTATTTTATCTGGGGAACTATTAAAAACAAAGTTTATGAGAGCCCATTAACAAAGAGTAAGAAATGCATTTCAAAACATATCACAGGATTCAATTAGAAGAGCTACCCATGAGGAACTAATCCGAAGGTGCGAAAAATGTATCGAGGTTCGAGGGCGGAATTTTGAGCAATCATTAAATTAAAATGAAATCATATTTTAAATTGATCTTATCTCTGCTATTTTAGTTCATGCCATATCTTCAATTCGATTAATACGCATGTTACAGTGTTAGTGTTATTTTGCATTTTTGTGGATATCGAGTAGCAAATGTGCTGCAAGTTCTTGATATTACTTTATCACATAAATAATAAACAAATTTAAAAAATTTTCGTTGGTATAATTTAAACGTGCTGGCATTTTTTGACATAAGATAATGACTGATTGTTTCTAATCATGGCTATTTTGATGAAATGATTACAACAATTCATGAATTTCTAATAAAATCGCAAATATTTCAAAAAGTTGTAACTTTAACCCCCGTAATGCTAATATCAGAAAAAAGGGAATTCAATTTTACACAACTTGGCGTAAAAAAATACAGGGTGTTCGATTTGACATAAACAAGTTTTCACGGTTTGAAGTTGACAAAATGTAACGCGAAAAACGGAACACTTGGTATGATATTATTGAATTTATTTCAGTTGTAGAACGTAGTTCTCCTTGTGTTCTTTTTACGCGACAAGAAGCGAATGAGGATCTTTTACACGAAGAAAGTTATAACGGTTCTTGCAAACCGTTGCACCTGTCAAATTTTCTATAAAATGTCAAATATCTCTGAAACGGCTAGGTTTAGGTATAGGATATGCTACATATTTTCGACTCAGAATATTATGCTCTTTTCGAAAACCCTAAAATATATAGGGTGTTCCATTTGAAATAAGCAAGTTGGTATCGACTTCCGGTATAAGCGGAAGTGCCAGCTGCTTGTAATTATTTTAGTTGGATTGGCCACACCGACATTAGCAATTATCTAAATTTTCAAAATTTTCTGATGCGTACTTTTCTCTATATCGATCGATTCAGTTCCAGGTGAGACACCCTCTACAATGATGTTATCTGAAATGATGATCTGGAAATTTTCTATAGTAGCATTTTTTGCATGAAAAGTTGAAAAAAGCCTTTACTTTATTTTTTACCTGTTAGGGTAGTGTTAGGGTACGTTACCTAAAACACTTACATGAATTTTCTCCAAAAAATTTATTCAATTTAAACCTTCCACGATAAACAATAAAACTAGATAAGCATTCTACTAGCGTCACATGTTAATGCCCGGCTGACTGACCGCATTGTTTTAATGTGATGTGCCCTTCGTCATTCAGAGATGGCAGTGAAAAGGGTGCGAGTGTTTGCTTCGTATAATAGGTAGAAAACAATAAATGCAAGACAAACTTGATGAAGGATAGGAGAGCGTATTTGCAACTATGACTGCGATCCTAAACCAAAACAGATGCCAATAATGTATTTATCCTTCTGATACACAAACTTGTGGATTTTCATGTTTTGTGGTTCTAGACAAGGAAAGGTTTTCAAATATATTTTGGAATGGGTGGGGATGAATTTTCTTCTTACAGCAACATTTCTATGCCATTTTTTTTTCAGTTTTATATTCGTGACGAGAATTTAATAAGGAATAACTGATCAGTCAGTACGCAGGGTAAATTTAAATTGCAAACAATTCAAGGCTCAAAATATAACATTTCCAGCTTTAAGTTAACCATGTGAAAGACATTTCATAAAAAAAAAACACTTGGAAGCAATTTAACGTTAATTTCAACTATTAACCAACGTATCTACCAGATAGTGTTTTAAAAACAATTTATGGAAATAAACCTGCAACTGCTGCGTCCTGGATTATGTTCTTTACTTAACTGAGTACCAGCATATTTATTCCAACGTACGATATATGTAACTGACTAAATGTAATAAAGCTTCTATACTTACGGGATAAATAAGTATATTAGGCAACGTTCGAGGAATTCTATGTTGAGGCATCGTTGAGTACAGACACTTTTGTGCGGTTACTTATTGAGAGAAAAATTCAAATACAAAGTGTAGAAAATAACATATACCTGAACATTCTTTGTAATTTTATAGGTAAAATTAAAACCGCTGCCCAAAGAATCACTACTGCCACATCCAGATTTTATATCCAATTCTTATACACAGTAAATCCCAATGTAATATTTTACTCCCTTTAATAATAGGGTGGGGTTGGCAATGGGGATGGTAGAGGGGGTGGCTAATGCCAAAATAAATTTTAAAGGCCCTTGGTTCTCGTACATACATTAAATCAAAATTTGATTTTTTACTCCCTTTAATAATAGGGTCTGGGTGGTACAAGGAGTGGCTAATGCAAAAAAATTTTTGAGACGTTTTGTTCTTGTATACACACTAAATCAAATTTTATTTTTTTTATTCCCTTTCACAATGGTGTGGGGGTGGTATTGGGGGTGTTAGTGGGGGTGGCTGATTTTGAGACCTTGACTTTTTGTACATGTCCTAAATTGAGATTTTATGAACTCCTGCTTTGCCTATTTACCCTTATTTATCCCCTTTACACCCGAACCTTTGAACGGAATTAGATCAAAATATAATCTAGTTCCAGATCTCGTTATAATACATAAGTGTACCAAATTTCAAGTCAATAGCATAAATGGTTCCAGAGTAAACGTGCGCACAAAAAGTTACAGACCGACAGACAGACGGATTTTTTTTTTTTGCTCAAATTTAAAATCTCGACGTTTCATGATATTTTAAGCCTTTTTCAACAAAAAAAAATATTTTGCGTTACTATACTTCCACTGCACGCGGAAGTAAAATTAGTGATAGATTAGGAAGCTCTCCACAGTTTTTTAGCGTTTACGCAATAAATCATAGCGAGTAAGAAAGGGAAAATAATGAATTTCAACATGTAGCCAGAGATATCTAGCTTCAATTTTTTGTTTGCACTATTAAAAAATGGCATATTTTGTAGTTGCATGTAAGTAGGGAGTACGTCAGTTCTGACTGCCCCCACTACTCCACTTTTTACTCAAGCGACAATTTGATGGGGGTTTGGTGGAGTTTCATGGGTTTGTACATATACCTGCTGTAGGTACCTTGATGGGGTTTGATTATAGATTGCGAAAAAAATGGAGGAGTGGGGGCCGATCTGAAAAATTAACTACCTTAATTATGTTTCGTTTCATAGAATTGAAACACTGTTTAGTTTCAATGGAAAAAAATACGTAACAGATTTGTTAGATAAATAAACTCGGGTATTTATGAAAATGATGAGCACGTCATCGGTTTGAAAAGTAATTGACTTGGGGTAGCTTCGTACTAGGTGTAGAATTTTGAAATTTAATACTTTTCACTGTTTGAAGTTTAAGTGTAGAATCCCCATTCGCAACTGTGGTTCTACAGGTGTTATTATTTATAGTTTCTGACCCTCTCAACGTTTCAGAACAAGTTATTTACTTTGTCTCGATCACGCGATGTTTTTCCAGAAATTCCGCGAGTTAGCTGTTCAGCTCGATGTTGAATTTGTAGGAAAAATATGGAAATACTGATATTGTACAGTGGCTGAAATCAAAGATTCTTGTATTTAGTACTTTTTTTTATATATACATTTATTTAACGTCGGTCTATTTCCGCTACTGAGGCCTAATACCGGCGCCTGTAGACGAGCTACCCCCAACCAGGAATTTTGCCGAACCTCTTCCCTTAAGAAGAGTAGGGATCTTTTACTTGCCAAACATTTAATAGACAAGGGACCGACGGCTTTACATCCCCTCCGAAGGATGGTATATCCCCTACACAACCCTCGCCTAAGGTTGTATAGCTTCCGCGCATACACTGATATACAAGCCGCTGGAAGATGTTTGAGGCGAGGACGCGGTTATTTAGTACTTACATGATCCATTTTGATAAATGTTTCCCATTTAAAATGTAAGTTTTTATAACGTTAAGTTTTGCTTATTTCGGGCGGACGGAATTTAAAGCGGTTGACTTTCGCCATTATTAAAAATTTAGGTTTTTACAAACTACAATGAAGATTTAGGTTTGTCGAAATCACAACAAAAACTTATGTTTTCAAAACTGCAATGAAAAGTCTGTAATTAAAAAAAAAAATCAATTACTTGAATAATTGTTCGATTCTGGAACAAGATAGAGCTGATCATTGTGGAAGTATAATGTGATACAACGGTCTGTTGTAAAGTTGTCAGGATAACCAGAAAATAAATATAACCTCAAAAAACAACTTTTTTATAGAAACAAACATTCCATCACGACATAATGTGGCAGCGCATCTCACAAATACATATACTTCTCGTGCTATATTCATGTATCATGTAGCTCGCTGTTGGCAACAAGTATGACCTCAGTCCAACCCAGAGCAGACGTAGCTCAACGATGTGACATTTAAAAGTGGCAGCAATGCTTACCGTACGCTGGTAAATCAAATAAAATCAGCAATAGGCACCGCCTGATTGCAATTTATTCGTCACAATAATCATTGAGGTCATCGATGGAACCGTACTGCCTGAATGGTTAATCATAAGCGAGATGTATTTACAGTGAACATTAATTAATAATTTAAATTTTCTTGTGTACCGTATGCCTCTAGTTATTATGGTAACAAATTCGCATAATTAGGTACAGAATTTTCTGTAAAGTGAACAATGGAACTGTCTGTTTCGCATTCATTTATGCAGAAAAGATTCTGCTTTGAAGTTCTTTTGACAACAGGGCAACTTATATTTGCTTGTTTTGCTATTTTAAGTGGTTTCAAGGAAGTTTTAAGATGTTTCTTTATATGAAAACTTTTGTCCTCTCTATCGTATAGTATAATTATAGTACAATTGCACACGCCATCCTTTTCAATTCTAATTACATTTAACTAGATTAATAAACATTAAAACGGAAAAGAAGTTTTATCGTAAAAAGTTAATCGAATTTTGTTAATTTTATAGCGGAATTACCATTGATTATTGGAAAAAGTCAATTGTAACAAAACAATTATAACCATTCTACTGGGTGGGCCAAAGAACAGGCGTTTTTTTAAAGTTAATTATAATTTTTTAACGCTTTACCGATTTTAATAATATTGTATAAAAATGATACAACCATAGGCTTTTTAGTAATACAACATTGTTTTTGTAAAACTACAGCTATGGAAGTCTATTAGTTTAGCATGACCACCTACATAACCGTAATCAATATAGAAATTTTGCTGCATTACCCGCTTTGCTTATCTACTACAGTTTTTATAACTCGTTTTATACTATTAATATAGTTACGATTTTGCGTTAGCGAGGCAAGTAGAGGGATCACCCTTTAAAGTTAGAAAATGCAAGATTTTTAAATAATTTTTGACGGGCAGAATCTCGGAAAATAAACGGACCTCGAAAATCTGCCTCATACAGTTCGATAGATGTATAGATGTTTTAGTCGTAAAATTAACAGGATAAAAGATATTCCGGAAAAATCGATTTCTTAGTCTTTCAGATGGTCACAACCTTCAAACGCAAAAGGAGAAAGACGCCAGACCCATAGTGTTCTTAATAGCGTAACGGTCCATTTTTATTATATGTAAATTTAGAGAAATATTAATAAAATGCCATTTATAATCAGTACAAACAAAGCCTTCAGCCGCGCAGCATATTCGATTCAACTCTAAGGCTATGATTGGTGAATTTTTAGATGCGATTCCCTGATTGGTTAGGTAATTAACTTCGTTTTGATGAGAGACAGAGGATGCGCGGAGCGAGATTCCCGTTGAGGTGATGGGGTTCGCAGAGAGCAGCACGGCGGACCGGCGAATAAAAATGTGTAAAAAGGAAGATTGCAAGTGGTGTATTACCGCGAAGTAATGTGTAAAGTTGTGTTAGTTAGCTGTAGATTCTTTCGATGTAAAAGTCTAGTGACGACCTTCATAAGCTCCAGTTTAGAGAGAAGTTTTATTTGATTCGTGAAAGACCCCATTCATTGACGGTGTAAACACCAAGTCCGCCATATTACCAGACCTCACTTTAAGTTCTGTTAATTTACGATATTAGTCCGTATACTGTACTGTGTTATCAAAGTGTAAATTATAGAAACTTTCTTAGTGAAATAAAGACTTTTTCGGGGAACAGACCCTTATTTAGTGCGTGCAACCCTAAGTGAATTAGGGGTTAACTTCTAAATTTTCGAACATTACGTACTCCTAGTAGGTATTTGGAAGTTTTCGTCAGTGCCAAATATTGCTTCATGTGACAAAGTGCAACATAAACTGTAAGTACGTTCTTGTTAAGTTCACTCAATGGTTTTCGGCTTTTTACCAAAAAATAAAATCCGTGGCGTCCAACTTTTCGAGATTTTGACTATAAAAACTATAACTGTGTTAGTGTCGGAATATCTAAATGAGTTTTGACTCCAGTTATACTCCGGATTGTTCATGTTTGTAAATTACCTTTTGTTACTATAAAAATTCCCTGTATTAGTTTAGTTATTTTTCTATGACTTGACTGCGTATTCGAATACCGTATAGTTTAAAAAACTCTTGATTTGTTCTTGACATTGATGTACTTTTATGTTCCACGGCCTCAGGGTCATATATTTTATTGTTGTAATATTGGATTACATTTTACATTGTTAGTTTCTCTTTAATCCAGTTCTCCCTCACCCCTGCTGTTGAGCCAGCTAGGGCCGTTTAAGTACAAATATTGTTAAAGAAAAGAGTAAAAAATATAAGTTGTTTCAAGAGGGGCCATCCCCGCAGATATCCGCAATTTTTTTTATAAAATGATACATTTAAAAATGTCGATTCCAATTTGTGGTATATTAATTTCTTGATATCGTTATTCAAGACTTACCTTATTAATAAAATATCTTCAATTTCAACATAAAATCACTACAAAGTACAATAGTAGAGATAGTTTGTCTGTCGGGCAATTACCTAGACCGATAAACAAATTATTTAACACATTCAGCGTAGTGCCATAAAAATTAAATATTAACTCGGAGAAATTATGATAACACAATTTTCTTCTTCACGTACCCCCGGAAACGTTCCCGGAGAGCAGGAAGTAATATTCAGACGGAATTGAACTCATAAAAATGTTCAACGTCTTCTTTCGGCATCTCATTTCAATGTATTTAATAGAAATTTATTCTCTCCCCAGCGAATACATTCGCTGAAATTTTGAATAAAATCCGGCATATATCTAGATTGCCGCTTTAACGGCAGTTTTCCGTTTATATTTTCATAAATGGCCTTCAAATTGGCGCCAGACCGTTTGATTCTTGCTCTGATTCGCTTACGAAAAATAATAAACATACATATAACACTTTATTATACCAAAACGCCAATGGAAAATATGTGGGACCCACGAAAGATCGTCAATTAAGTATAGGATTATAATTAAAATTATTGCCTTTGCTTGGTGTTTCAGGCATTTCCACAAGCCATTCAAAATAAAAATAAAAGTAGGCCTTTCCTGCATAACTGATTTTTACTATTTCACCATGAACCCTAAATTAACTTTATTTTCATTTCGTTTGCTATTTATATTTTACCCAGCATTTATCTTATAAAATCACTCAACATACACACGTGGGGAAATACCGCCTAACTTGTTTCGTCATTTTCCGCAAGCCAATAAATGATGAACTTTTAAGTTAGCAGTCTATTGCCAGCTATGATGCAAACAACATCACGATTGATAAGATTTTATATTTCTGAACAAATATATACAGGGTTGGGCAAAAGTGTGAAAACACCCGATTTCTCGCCAAACTATAATTTCGAATAAAAAATACCATTAACAAAAATTTTTGTAGTATTTTTATTATAGTCAGTGTTGTACTTTGATTTCCAACAGTTACCCTATTTTCCCTGGGGGGCGTTCGTGCACTTATTTTGATTGGATGAAGTTTGGTTGATGTTCCAGAGAAATAAGTATTTTTTGTAACAGGGCCAATGCTTCACCCTGTATAAGCCGTGGGAGCACTTAACTTCTGCTTTAAGTTCGAAGAATTCACTTTGAGAAAGTTGGCAGGGTAATTTCGTATCACCCTATGTAATAATGTTCATAAAAAGAACGAAAACTAAAATATTTATTTAATTCACTTCACAAAGTTTAAAAATTGTTTAAGAAATAACTAAAAATATATTCTAATAAAATCGTAACTTTTCAACTGCGAAAGTTTCGTCAAAAAGAAAAAAAATTAACTCAATTTATTTTTTGAAGATTTTAAAAATTCACTTTTGGGCGAAGGTGCCGGTTGAATATTAAATGATTCCCTAAAAAATAAAGATATGCGAGGGCAGTCACTTAAAAAATTATCAGTTTTGCAAGGTGTGGCCTTAAAAGAAGCTGTAGTATAACACACGTAACGAACTTGACTTGAAGTTGTAGTGGAACACAGAACGACCTTGACTTGCCCGAGCCTCGTCGGATCCGAGCTTATATACTGTAGCTATGTTTCATTTGTCGTGCCCCATCGAGTCAGGCACGATCGTTGTTTTGCTGTCTGGATAAGTCCCCGTACTCCGTGCGGGCTTGGTCTAAAACTGGTTTCTCGCCCCAGCCAGACAGTGCGTGCACGTAACTGCGTAATTATAGAAACTGATAGAAATTAAAATTGGAAAATATGTCATACAATAGAGCCTAAAATTAGAAGTATTTTGTTTCTTTTTTATTGTGGGAATTATTTGAAGAATTGTCGGAACTTATTATTTTTATTTTCACCTAGTACCCGCACTATTAATCCCCAGGCCAGAACTTACTCACGGCTGCGGTCCTACTAAATGCTTGTTGGCGCGCTCGAACTGGGGTAGATCTCGATAAATATGAATTATAAGTGCTGTAAGATGTAGATTTTATATTTGTCTCGGTGAATGTTTGGGAAGCGGAAGTAAATATTGATGAATAGTTATGGGAGGATAAATAACCGTTTGTTATTTACTACGCAATTTCGGATAGACTTTTTGATCGCGCGACTAAATGCTCGTAAAAATTTTTTTTAAAACGAATTAAAAACTGACATTAGGGTTATGTGAAGAGTATTATGAGTGGTTTGAATATATTTAAAGTTGATAATTTTGAAAGTTTTGGCTGTAGAATGGGTATATTAAATGTTTTGAAGGTTTCGGTGATATTTTTTCGGATTTTAATATGAAAAATTGCAGCTTTTTGGTAATTTCAAATACAAGGACACTTTTTTATGGGTTTGACGCTACATACATATAAGATTTAATTTGTGGTAAAATTAATCCATAGCAATGTTAACATTATTCAAAATCATCGTCAAACTTGTTTAAAAAAGTTCAAACAAAATTAGACAGTTTGTTCGCGAAAAAGTTGCCAAAAAGGGTTAAAACACAGAAGTACTGTGAGAGGGATGAAACGTCGGTAACCCCTCCATTCTCGAAAACGCTAAACACGATGGCGATATTTTTAAGATTTCCATCCCTCAGCAACTACCCCTAACTGGAAAAATCACCCCTATATCGCGTTTTTTTTATTACAGGCATGCGGATCGGTTTTTTGAACAGGATTCGGGTAGGCCGTATGAAATTTAACTATACAACATCTTATCCACCTCCGGGGTTGAAACTACCCCTTCCCCTAATACTAAAATGTCCCCAAAAAAATAAAAACGTACGAAAATATGTTTATCCCCATTTTTGAGGTGCTCGAAACCCTAAAACCACCCTCTCTTCATATTTATTGACACTGGCCATGTGGGGGCTAGTTGAATCGGGGTTTTTAAGGGAATTTCGACATTGTAAAGGGAGTTGACTGACGAGACATGCTATCAACCCCGGGGTTAAAACTACCACCACCCCTAATATTGAAATCCACAAAAAAATACAAAATAGTGGAAAATGTTTTCCCCGTTTTTGAGAGTACTAAATACGGTGTCAATACTGTTTCATCCCCGCTCTACAAATCCCCAAAGCCACCCCCTTTTCACATTTAGAGGTACTGGGTATGCGAGCACTTGTTGGATCGAATTTTATTACGGGAGTGGGCATATTATATGAGAATAAGTTGTGGGAGTTATTTTAGGGGTGGTTGGTGGAGGGTGGGAAAGAAATGAATATTACCATCGTGTTGCGTAGATTTATCCCGGTTTTTGGGGATACATTTTCATGCATTTTGATTTTTTGGGGATATTTCAGTATTAAGGAGGGGGAAATCTCAACCCCGCGGCTGGATAAGATGTTGTATGGTTAAATTGTACAAATCCCGTCCAAAAAACCGATCCGCATGCCTATAATGGAAAAAACGCGAAATAGGGGTAGTTTTTCGAGTTCAGGGGTAGTTGCTGAAGGTTGAGAACCTTAAAAATATCACCATCGTATTCAGCGCCATCAAAAACGGGGGGGGGGGGGACTACCCGTGTTTCATCTCTCTCGCAGAACTTTAGGGGTTTTTTCAACTTTTTCATGGACTATAATAAACAGAAAAAGTTTGAACTGTTTGCAAAGAGATCTATCATTTGTTTTATAACTTACATGCGCAACGGATGATGATTTTCCTTCCACAACAGAAGATCACCTGCTTTTTCAATAATACATTGTTTGCTATACAGCACAAAGTCAACTAAAACCTACCATGTTCATTAAGAATAAAGTTTTGTTGATTAACATACAGAGTGTATCCAACTGGCCTGTACTATAACACTGGTAATATACACTCAGTATATTAGCTATTTTCTTTCGCCCTGAACAAACTAAATACAATCACTAAACGGCCAATTGAATCAAGATATTTTTCAAATTCTTGACTTCTATTGGTTGCTTAATGATTGCATTCACTTTCTTCAGGACGTTCATTATCGTAAAAATAATACAAAGAAAAACTCTTATTTCAAATGGCAATTCGTAGTTAGTGATATCCATTTTACGTGGTCATGTTAATAATATTATGAATTTATTTATTTACTTTGAATTATTGTTTAATAACTTGAATACATACAATCAATCACTCACTCCATACCAGTCCGACGTATGAGGATATAGTTTAATAAACGTTTTTCCATATTTTGGTAGTAACTCTCGTAGTAGTTGATAACAACCTATACATCCATGCAAAAAACCAATGCAGCACCACTGAATTCAATATGATAAATGACTAATCCATAAACTATCATTCTCATACACACATCTACCAGAACCCCAATGCTAGGAAAAAATTGATTTTATGTCATGTACTATGTCATATCTACATTTTTATGGTTACTGGCATTTTCGCAGAATATTAATTACTCGATTAAAGATTTTTATTCTCTTACGAACTGGGTTAATCATAGAGCAGCTGTTTACTGTTTTATTTCAGTAAGCGATCCTTCTCTCTTCAAGGATCAATAACTTAAAGGGCCACTTGCATAAAACCAGTTTAAGGATTGTTTTATGAAAGACTTCACTTACATAAAGAGTTAGTTCTCTTGTATAACGGCCAGTTAGCACTAAAGCTAACATTAACGATGTCAAAATGTTGAAGTATATCAATTAAAGATAAACTTGTAGTTATAGGATACCGAATAGGATACCTAAACTTTCTACGTAACGAGAAGATATTCCCATCAATGTGCTCTGTAATATGTTGTTTCAGCAAGATCCTGCAACACCGCACAGTCCAAGGATTTCTGCAAGTTATTTAGACACTATTTTCAGACAAAAGTAGATTGTGCTGATCGGACAACTTAACTGGCTAGCTCGGTCATCTGACATGACTCACCCAAAATCTCTTTTTGTGGGGTTACTTAAAATATAAGGTTTATAAGCAACCAATAGAAGATCTACAAAATAAAATTCATTGTAGCAATTACTTGAAACACATCACTAGGCGTCTGTAATATATACTTCTAGAGGTCAGAATATTAGACGTACTATTTCAGTCATAAGATCCCGTATAAATCTTCATTTTGATAATGGATAACCAGGCCGCAACCAACAGCTATTCCTCGGACTAAGTGCTTACGCCGAGCGCTGAATTACGATTGCAACAAACACCGGCCGAAAGACTAATTCCTATTTGAAGGAGGAAACTGCAGTTTACAAGTGGTGTGGAATGACTGGCATGAGAGCCAGTAAAAAGTTTAATTACGGTGGTAGATTTTAATATAATGTGATAACATAACTTGTGAAACTTACTCTGTATTCCCCTGATTCGCTCCTCTCCTCAAAGCCATTCCGGCACGGGCCATTCCACCTGAAATGAAAGAAAAATATATATAAATGTCTAAGGTAAACAAACAGGATGTTGTGTGGATGAAGAAAGTACTAGTAGCAGAAGACTTGTTAGTTCCAATCGCCTGCGCCTCGCAATTTGCTTTGACACGTAGAAAAATAATTGCTCTCATGCCAGTTACCTTCCTACACTATGCTAACAAGTGCTACATGAGTTGGGGGTGAACGTTTGTAACCGAATAAGAAAAATTGAAAAATAAAAAAATGCGACATTTAAGAATGTAAGTAGTTTTATACATATAGTCGAGTAAAGCTAGGTTTTAAGAACAAAAATTACATAGAGCAACGCGACGTAGAAAAATAAACATTATAAACAACTTAAAATATAGAGCTGAAAAGCTGTCAGATGAGAGATTTTACCTTAAAAATAGAGAATTAATAAAAACATTATTACACAAAAATAATTATTCACTAAATTTAATCAACAAAATTCTAAATAATAACAAACAACAAATCTAATAATAATCAAGAAAACAATAGACACTATTACAAAATTCCTTATGTCCGAAACTTTTCAGAGAAACTTTATCGAACTTTTAGAAAAAGTGGTTCAACCATTGCATATGCAAGTGAAAACATTATTGGTAAAAAAAATTACTAGATTAAAAGATAAAACACCTAAAGACCTAGAGTCTAATGTTGTATACGGAATTCCGTGTTCAGAATGTAACGGTGTATACATAGGCATCACAGGCAGATATTTTAAAAACGAATATCTGATCATATAATTGACTGCAAAAATTTCCATACCAAAATAAATCCAACATAACTGGTTGAGCACTTTATATAAAAGGGCCACACTTTTTTTTTAATAAATAAACCACAGAAATTAGACAACCCCCAATTCCAGAAGCCAGGGGCTTGTGTGGAAGGGGGTTACACATTGAAAAAATGCGGACATACAACCATTTCCTCCGACAGTGCCAGTGCGATTAATCGCGATTGCCATTTCGCGCCTTAACCCACTCGGCTATCGACCAGACAATTATTGTCACAGAAATCATCTAGAGAGATGTTTTCTGGCTCTAAAGTTGAAAATGATTGTTCAAAGAAGTTGGCATAGGCATTTACAATATCATTTGGGTCATTCAAATCATCCCCCTTGTAAAATATATTTTTGCTGATGTTAGTTCCTCTTTTTTTTGCTAAATTTGAAAATATTTATTTACGTTTTACCTTGTATACTAAAAACAAAGACAGATACGACATATGTTGATGTGGAGTAATAGTTTCATTTTGAGGCAAGAGTTCTGCTGAAAAGATATTGACATACCTTTCTGTAACACCCTGTAAACACGTAGCGGATTCAAGTAGTTCATATTCACACTGGAAATCTCTTGATATCATCCTTACATACATTACTTTCGAAATTAATACAACATCGAGCATTAGGGGAACATAAAAATAAGGGTATTGGATCTGTCATGAGAACGATTAACACGGACAGTAAAACACCCCGGGTGAATTAGGGGTTGGCAACAATGGAAGTAATACAGGTTCTATTCGTTCCCTATTTCTATTGTACTCTGGCAAATCAATAATATATATTTAATCCCTCAATTTATGTCGATGCTGTAATGCTAAGGTCATCGAAATTGCTATTTTTCCATAGTTTGATGGATATCAAGCAGATTAAACATGTCAAGAGTTTAAAAATCTAGAATGAGTATTTTTAGCTCATTGGGAAGGTGTGGAGTATTATTAGTTTATCTGACCAAATGATATGGGCCTATTTTAGCAATATTCTTGATAATTTGTGTTTCGTGTAGACTAATATTTACAAAATAACCAACGATAGAATTAATAATTATTTATGGATATACAAATGTTATTCTGATACGGCAAACAAATATTGATATTAGAGCTCTTTTTGCTTGAGTAAATATATACTCTTGCTCATTGTTTACCGCATTGTTAAGTTAATGCTTTCCTAATAAAGTCTAGCTTTGAAATTGCTATACTGTTTTGAATTAAGAACCTTTGTTTCATATATACTCAATTAAATAAATTTCTTGAGATAAAACACATACTTTCGAGTCAAGAAAATATTATTTGTGCCAAGAAAATTAATGATATATAAGTTTTAATAAATACATGTATTTATGGCACTTCATTATTCATTTGTCTATTACATTATATAAGACGGTCCATACATATATCAAAACATATTTATCTGTGAATAATTTGACAATCAAACCCGCAAAAATATATATATATATATATATATATATATTTGTTGAAATAGGCTTAAAATGTCATGAAACGTCGAGATTTTTAAATTTGTGCGAAAACGCAATTTCTGTCTGTTGGTCTGTTTGTAACTTTTTTGTGAGCACGCTTACTCTGGAACCATTTATGATATTCAGGACAATCAGGTATGACAAAAACCTGAACGTCATTATACAGCAATAATTCCTTATATATACGGACTGTCGGAGAAGCTACGCCGTATAGATGACAAATTTGATGTTAGGACGATAATTCAAAGGGGGTACACTTTAAGATCTATTCTAACAAAAACAAAATCGATACAGGGAGCAGAACTCAAAAAACTGTATTTACAATATCCCGTGCGAATGTGATAAATGTTATGTGGGTGAGTCATCCAGACCTTTCAGTGTGAGGTTGGATGAGCACAAGAATTACATTAAAAAGAATGAAATTCAGAAATCAAAGATTTGTGAACATGCTCGGGAAAACAGACATAGAATAAACTGGGACTCGGCAAAAATTTTAACAAAAGAAGCAGATACCAAAAAAAGAAAAATTAAAGAATCAGCAATAATCTTATTAAATGAAGATAAGTGCTTATCGAATTGTTCTGTAGATATTTGTACAACCTGGCTACCAATGTTAAAAGAAGAACTTAGCAAACATTATCTAAGAGAAAATATCATCAATTCTGTGTTCTGTGTAAATGGTAAGTATCTATGGAAATAACACAAACAGAATCTTAAAGCTGTGTATTTGACATACACAGCAAAATAAGAGTTCTTCCAAAAAAAGCTTTGAAAATGGAAAGAAACCACTTTCCGAAACGTCAGCAAAATACATTATTTCTGTGTTTATTCCGATTTATATTATTTGGAAAACATAACCTCTGACTATTCCTTTGACATAAACGTCACGGGCGCAGAGGCTCTTTTTCCAATAATTCTATTATTTTGTAGATTCGGTGATTTGTTTTTGAAGAGGATAATAATACATGTGGTAGAAAACCCAAATAATAGGAAAGAACATTTATGATATTGAGTTGAAATTTGGTACACTTATGTATTATAACGAAATCTGGAACTAGATTATATTTTGATCTAGTCCATAAAATTGCAATTTTGGGCATGTACGAAAGTCAACTAAATACATCTAACTGTAAGATAATGTCTTTCTACAATAACAAAAGGCCAGTTTTATTCGTATATACGATTAATGACCGATGTACAAATTTTAAGGATCTTGGAGTAACATTCGATTCCAAGCTCAGTTTTTCTACTCATATAAGCACAATTGTTACTTCGGCTTCTAAAGTACTCGGGTATTGTATAAGAAACTGGGGCAGCTTTACGGATATCAACACTCTGAAATTAATATACGTATCATTTATACGAAGCAAACTTGAATATGCTTCTGTCATCTGGTCACCTGTTTATCAAAATTCTAAAATGCAAGTTGAGTCAGTACGAAGACGATTTCTTAAATATATATATTTCAAATCCCATGGGTCCTATCCTTTTAGGGACTTTGACCACAATACACTACTAAATTCATTCAATTTTGACTCGCTTGAACTTAGAAGAAATTGCATAGCACTACAATTGTTGTATAAAATACTGCATAACCAATTAGATTGTATTCACTTAGTAAATATAATTAACTTTCATGTACCAAGGCAGAACGCTCGTCTGCACAATGCATTTTACGTCAATACCAGCAGAACTAACATTCAGGTTAAGTCTCCAATATTCAACATGTGCAAGATATTTAAGAAGTCGCTCATATGTGCGACCTCAACTATGATACTGTAAACCACATTATTCATATGTACAAAGACTCATTTAACTGATTAAGTCTAATTATAACAATTTAATCTATAATATCTATCTAATCTTTTTTATAATTAATAAATAATAAATGTATGTAATTATGTAATGTAATGTATGTATTATGTAATGTAATGTAAATTAATGTAATTTTGTAAATTTTTATCTCATTATTGTTATTTTTATATATTTTGTTCATTATTTTCTGTAATTGGGTGTCAACCTGTTGAAAATAAACGTATTTTATTATTATTATTATTATTAATAGTAATAATAATAATTATTATTATTTTTATTATTTACTTAAGACTTGGATACAAAATCTGGATGTGGAAGTAGTGATTCCTTGGGCAGCGGTTTTTTTTCTTTAGCTATGCGCTAGAAAATGGATATTTGAACAATTGCAATGTTTGTATTTTGTTTTCATATATAAATAGAAAATCGGAAAATACTAGTTCACAAAACAAATAATTTTTAGGTTAAGAGAAAAATTATGCTGCCATATATCAATTATTTCACAGTACACTTTAAGTAAGAATTCATGGCCTACAGTTTCTATTTTATTTTCACGTGCCACTTTTTTCATAGCATGCTTTTTTCATAAGTAATTTCTATAAACTATACATCATTATAGCGCGCCACATAAGACAGCAAAAATCTATAAATCTGCTTTTCTTATATTTAATGAACTCAAATTCTATTAGCAACGTCGGCGTCGCATAGCTACGTTAGGATACACACAAAAAACCATTATAATTGTGCGTAGAATTCTACTTCGTTAGCTTGATATGCTTATTTACCAGATAATCTTCTGTACCACAATGCCTATAGGAGAATAAAGCAGCACCCACACCTGTTTTAGAAAGGTGAGTCGCTAATTTAAAATTTAATATTATGGCAATACCAAACAAAAGCCAGCTTTTATAGACGTTAAATTAATTAAATTCCAAATACGGGGTACAGAATGACGAGATATTATAAACAGACATTAACTCTTTCGCGTACATTTTGTACTTGGTTTACGGATCCCCACAATTAAGTACGCTGAAATTAACACAAAATAAATTTTAAAACCTGATTTATGTGCCCGAAGCATTATTTACCTATGAACCGGAAGATTATTGACTACTTAATTTAAAAATCATTTTTAAGGTGAGAATATCCAAGAGACAGAGGTCCGATAGGGAAATATCTACTATTTTTTACCATAACTTCTTATTTTAAAACACATATTGCAAGCAAACTATAAGACTTCCTAAGTAGAACTATAACAAGAGTAGTGTTATAAATTTTCACTCAATAATTTTAAACATAATATGTGAAATACTTAGATTTAAATTTAGGAAATACGAAAATTTACGTAATTTTTAAAATTAAATCTAACTATTTTGCAAACAATTGAAATTATTGAGTAAAAATTCATATCACTACACCTGTCATAGTTCTACTTAAGTTATCTTATACTTTTTTTTTAACAATATATGTATTAAAAAAAAGTTATGGCCAAAAATAATAAATATTTCCTTATCGGATCTCTCTCTCTCTCTCTCTCTTGGATATTCCCACCTTAATTCAGAAGTCAAGGTATAATTTTGATAAATTTTGCAGTTAAAAGGAGATCTTGTTTTTCGTTGTCCCTTTTCAAATCAAAATTTTGTGGTAATGCTAACTTCATAGAGCTCATATTTACAACTTACTCAAATGTACCGTACTACAAAGCTTGGGCTTACATTCACATCTAGCTATACCTAATCGGAGAGCTTTTTGTTCAAACTCAATGCTGAGACATACGTAATTTTTCTAGTTCAGACTACCATCCGGTATGATTGACATTAAATATTTATATTAAAATGTTCACTTTCTATATGCAGTCATTAAGTCAACACAAGTTTATAAAAACATGCACTTACATAATGTGTTTACAATATAATTATAGTTGCATAATACAAATACTATTATTATTGTAGCATATGATTAATAAAATATAGCCATTTCCGTGACAAAAAGCGAGAATAAATTATTCATTAATCATTATTCAGTTTTAATTTCAACCATTTGAATTTCATTCTGGTATACACATACACGTATATATCACGTAGGCATACACGTATTCTGTGCTGTTCATGCCATTTCTACAATAATTTTGATAGACAATACAGTGGATCAAATGGAATTATTAATCGAAACGGTTGACAAACTTTGCGAAACAATTTTTTTTTTGAATATTGCTTCTAAAAAGAAGTTCATGAAAATTAGTAGAGGCACATTAAAGATTTAAATGTTAGTTTGCAAAGAACTCTGATACGGATATATAACAAACATTTCGGGCATTTTGATTATAAGTATGCAATTTTTACATAAAATGAATGAAGAAAAATTTTTATTTATCAATTTAATTAAATATCTCGCTAAATAGTGTATTTTCGAGGAGTAAAAAGCGAAGGGAGTTTGGTGTACACATCAGAGGAAGTCTCGGGAAAGCCCAGGGAAATCGGAGGAAGTCCGGCGAAGTCGGAGGAAGCCAGAGGAAGTCCGGAGATGTTCAAGGAAATCTTTAAGTGAGAAATAATCTGCGCATGCGAATTACTTGCTGTAAGCCACTGCGCAGAGTAGTCAGTATTTTCAATTTAAGTAATCGGCCACCCTTGATTATCAATCTGTATTAAATTGATCCAGTGAGTATATTACAAACTGTAGGAAAAGTAAAAAAAAATACGTAATTACGTTATAAATGTTTTAACCGCTTTGAATCACCCACTTAAGCCTAGACTTGTGCGCATAAAGGAGGCGGGGCCTTACAGTTTATTGTGGAATCTGAACCGTTTCATGGAGGTAATTAAAAATTACTTCGGGGCTCGAACCCACTTCGCTAGGTATGATCAGAGTAAAACCTAGACGCGCTAACTACTGTGCTACCACCGTTCCTCAACTAAGCAAGGCATGCATTCGTGAAAGATTTTTCAACTGCATTTCGAATATCAACGAATTAAGACAAAAAACATGATTGAAATAGGAACAAATTTCTTCATTCAACAGGTCAAGGAAATGACCTCGGAATTGACCCGGATATTTTAACTTTACAAAAAAATGGTTGGAAGTAAATTGTGATCTCCTAAGTGGAAGTTATTCTTTGAGCTACCTCCAATCCTTCACACTGACTGTGAATTTGTTTGAAAAACAAGTATACATTTAAAAAAATATATTTATGAAATTCATTACCGTACAATTTCCACTGTTACACTTTAAAACATAAAAATTTTGAATTTTCGAGAGACTAAAACACCTGTAGAAATGATCTTGATTCTAAAATGTAACTAAATTTATATTAAACACTCGTACTAACATTTATATCACTATGAAAAAATAAGGGAATTTTAAAGAAATTTGAGGAAGTCCGGGCAAGTCAGGGAAGTCTCCTACAAAAAGGAAGTTTGGTGTAAAGTATTTTGGTCGCAATTGGCCCCTTGTGTATTTAGCAGTAATTTTTATTTTATTTTTTCATTTACAAAATTGAAAACATCTAATTCAAAGTTACATACGAGGTGTGAAGAATGGCTTGAATACAATCACTTGAAGTAAAATGCACTACGTTTGTAAATCCGCGTCTAATAATCTCCAAAAATAAAGCCTGAGGGCATATAATTGTCCTGTTCCGCCATTGGCATACACCACATTTATTTAATGCGGCAGATAAAAGTATACTTATTTGGTAGATGTTTCGAATACAAATAATCAAGAATTAGATATGTGATTAGTAGAAAAAATTAACCAAACGCCTCAGTTTTATATTTGTTATAAAGAAGTCTCCAACTTACAGAACAATAAACATGAGAAAAACAAAAGGGACTAAAATAGTTAAAGCAGTATTTGAAATGGTGCTAAGGATAACTACTGACATTTGAGCTTCTTTCTATTTATATCTCATAAACCTAATCTGGGGAATCATAGATCGCATTTCGTCGTTCCACTTAACAAGATCATTTTACTCTTACAATAGTAATACAGAATTACAGAGTCGAAGCAGACTGTTAACAGTTACTCTGACCCATATACGAAACGTAGAGTCGGTTTGAACATATGTTACTTAGTTATATACCTTTCAGTCGATAGGTATTTAATTAACAATTCCCGTAAAATAATCAGATTGAAAAACTTACTAGACAATCCAGATCCGTTGATGCATTGTAAACATTTTTGCATTATATTAATAAAGGGCGCATGTATGTCCCCCGCAATTATTATTAAACAAAAATGTTTATTCGTCCTTGTTCGCTAAATGCTGGAATTATAGTTCATAGTTATTTTTTCTGAAACGATTTAAGAGGATTCTGCTCTAGCGAATTAATTTCCGCGTGCCAAAAAACTTTTAATGATACCGACTGTTAGAATAATGGCGTTATGCCAGATAGAGATGATTTGTTTGAATTGAAGAGTATTCAAGTAGTGTCTGCAAAGTTTAGAAGCAGAAGTATTCCTGTTTGTACTACTGGATTTGTTGGTTCATTTAATGCAGCACATTTCGTTTATTTAAAAAATCTGAGTTATTTTGTTCATATCAATAATCAGTACTTTGATTGAATTTTGCCGAATTGGAAAAATACGAAGGAAATATTCGTTTTGATATTTATTTATTCACAACTTTGGGGCAAAATACTTCAAGTTTCTCCATTTAAGAGTGATTTTTCACCCCTCGGGGTGGGTGTCAGGACTACATTCAAACCAAAGAAGATACCTACTTTTTAGTATAAAAATAATCGATAAAAAAATGTTCTGACATATAACATTCATCCTAAGTTTTGCATCTTTTTAACACGCTTTTATTAGCTTCGCCTGTCTGTCTGTCGGTTTGTTTGTAAAGGAATCTTTGAACGTGATTCTCATCCACTTCAGACCGTCGGATTAAACTGAAACTGTGCACAATTATCAAGAACCGATGACAATGATAATTTGACAACTTTGTCTTAATGTCCTCACCAGGATAAAATAAAATCTAAAAAATGACTAATATATTGTCGAGATTTTGGCGGAGGAGCCATTGTCATTAATATATATTTTATTATTGGCGAGTAACGTGCCGAGGGATGAATAGCAAGAGGGTTATTTTGTTCATATCAATAATCAGTACTTTGATTGAATTTTGCCGAATTGGAAAAATACGAAGGAAATATTCGTTTTGATATTTATTTATTCACAACTTTGGGGCAAAATACTTCAAGTTTCTCCATTTAAGAGTGATTTTTCACCCCTCGGGCTGGGTGTCAGGACTATATTCAAACCAAAGAAGATACCTACTTTTTAGTATAAAAATAATCGATAAAAAAATGTTCTGACATATAACATTCATCCTAAGTTTTGCATCTTTTTAACACGCTTTTATTAGCTTCGCCTGTCTGTCTGTCTGTTTGTTTGTAAAGGAATCTTTGAACGTGATTCTCATCCACTTCAGACCGTCGGATTAAACTGAAACTGTGCACAATTATCAAGAACCGATGACAATGATAATTTGACAACTTTGTCTTAATGTCCTCACCAGGATAAAATAAAATCTAAAAAATGACTAATATATTGTCGAGATTTTGGCGGAGGAGCCATTGTCATTAATATATATTTTATTATTGGCGAGTAACGTGCCGAGGGATGAATAGCAAGAGGGTGACTAAAAAAAATTATAATTTAAAAACACTAAAAAACCCCGCTTTAGCAAACCGAACTAAAGAGTGAAAAATAATGTTTAAATATTAGGATTATTATTTTATTTTAAAAAGCGTGGGGTTTATAACAATTGATATCAAGCACCTCATGCTTTTTACAATAAAATAAGAATGTTAATATTTAAACATTATTTTTTACTTTTTAGTTCGGTTTGCTATTAAAGCGTGTTTTTTTAGTTTTTTTAAACTATAATTTTTAAAAGCTTTTATTAAACTTGCAATGTTTGTTTGTTAGTTAGTTTGTTTAGGTCAAATCCTGCAATCAAAATTTCGATTAGTTCTAATTCGAAATTTTGCACATGTGTATAAGTCCGATTACAATACACTTTAACATTTTCATATAAGAAAAAAACAAGATGGCGGCTTCAAGACGGCGGACGACTTTATCGTTTATGATCCGATTCTATTCAAAATCGATATCTGGGAGATCGCCAATTATGAATTCTTGGTCAAAATTTAGAAATTCAAAATGGCGGCACCAATATGGCGGACGACTTTTGTAATTTATGGTCTAAATAGATCAAAATCGATATTCGGGGGTTTTCTGGTTCGCCGATTACAATTTCTAGTCAAAAATTTAGTTCAGGATGGCGACTTTGCCGTTTAAGATCCGATTCAATTCAAAATCGATATTTTCAGTCAAAAATTCAGAAATTTAAAATGGTGGCGCTAATATGGCAAACGACTTTTGTGCCCCAAATCGATCAAAATCGATATCTGGGGGTTTTCGGGGTCGCGGATTACGAATTTCTAATAAAAAATTTAGTTCAAAATGGCGGGCGACTTTACTGTTTATCATCCGATTCGTCTCAAAATCGATATCTGGGGATTACAGCATATCAAAAGACTAAAATTAAAAATAAAATTATATAAAAAAACATTTAAAAAAAAATTCTTAGAAAAAGCTTTTATATAAATGCTCTAAAAAGTAGAAAATAAACTTTGAAGTAAATCAAATCCATCATTTTGTTATATTAAATAATTTTTTCTTATGATACAAAAGCTTGTCGCGAGCAATCTCCTTTACGCAGGAAAATCTCGCGACAAGCTTTTATATCATAAAAATAGGCCGAGAGTAAATTATTTTTATATAAGAAAGAGGGCAATCCCAAAGAGTTTAGAACTAGTGGGTGGCTATCTTCAACTTCGAAGAAAATATAGGCATCGCTATTAGAGCGCTTTCTTTGATTAATTTGTATAAAATGTGTTTTTGGGTTATATATGTGTAATTTTGTAAATACTGCACTGTATATGAAATAATCTAACATCCTGTATAGGGTCTGTAAATATTGAGTATTAACAATTTATTTCATTGGGTATGTTTAGGATTCTCAAACAGTTATTATACCTGATGTATTTACGTTTATTATTGTTACTCAAAAGGATTTAAATTTAGGAATTTCTATTAGAGCTGTATTTTTAGGAATATTTTAGAGAGTAAGATAATTTTGGAACCCTTGTTAATTACTATTTTGTTAAATGCAACTAGGAAAAATCTTTTACCTTCAATTTCCCTTGCAGGTAAGGAGATATAATGGCTATATAACCCAGTTATGTTTTTGTATCAGTTCAGTTAGTTGAGTGATCTGAGTTTACATTCAGACGAGAGCGTATTGGATAAGGTTGTGCGTGTGCACTACGTACCATTATATCACATAGTGAAGGAAACAATTTAGAATAAGTTGTGCCCATTGCACTGGTCCATATATCGAAGGAGACAAGTTTTAGCTGTCATAGTAGCAGTTAGGATGCTTAAACAAACGGCATCCCACCAAGCGCTGTTATAGATCGGTGTGAATTCAATAGATGAGGGACGAAACATGCTTATCCCAATAATACCGGTCGTCCTGAGATGTTTAAGAATATTCAGTCTTTAAAGGATTTTTGAGGCCGAGTTCCAAGAATTAAATGTATCCAACGAGATAATCTAGAATTATACCACATACATGGCCTTAACCATAGTTATGATTGTTTTAAAACTGTTTTCTTACACTTCTCAATCTTGTTCTGAAGACACCATATTTGGTTTCCATTGCAACTAAATATGGGGATATTAATTTTCAATACCTTTTATCATATAATTGCACTACTATTTTAAGGCGATCTTCTATGGCTTAGGCATTGCAAAATAAACATAGAATGTGGAGATCACTAATTTTGAATGAGATTTTTGTAGAAGTTTTGGTTAGTGAGGGATTATCAATAACACTAGACATATTTTACTCAATTGTATCTGAAGTTTGTTTCGGTAAGTTTTATAGAACACTGTGTTGTGATATTTTGCCTTTTCTTCTTACATAACGGGTGCAGTCAATGTTTTTGGAGTGGTCCATGATCACTAAAATTATCAATTCAGACACAGATTCATAACTATTATCAGTTTGATCAAGTAAGAGCAAATGCAGAAGCAAAACAGAAGCATTTTGATACCGCATATATTTGGCGGCAAAGGTGATGTTACTTCAGATTCACAGCTTTACGTATTTTAGACAATTTGACAAATATTGGACTTCAAGAAGCAGCAAGATAAAATTAAGGAATTACAAGATATTCAGATTTTCATTGCATGTTTGCTTCTTACCTGTCCATTCGTTACATATCATATTATTATATTTTACTATTCACCGGCCTTAAGAGATATCATATATGTCCGATATCAGCATTTTTTATTCTTATTCGTACGCTCAGTGGCTAGAGGGTCCCCTAAAATTTCAAAGTACGGTTTGCCATAGCAGTTTAGTCGGTACAAAAATTACCTAAAAAGCCACCAATTGCACCGCTAGCTGATTAGTAGGTGCGTGGCCACGGTGTTCTTTGCCGGTAGTTTTGCGACTGTTTTATGACCCTACTAAAATACCACACGCGCTGCTGGAGTATACAACTGGCCCCGTTGCATACAATGCATAGCGAATTACGAAGAAGTGATATGATTACTGTTAGTAAGGAAACATTAAGAAGGTTGATAAAAACTAAAGCCAGTCCTATCATTCATATTTCTCTTACTGGCTAGGGAAGGTGGTATTGTTGAAGGTCCTTTGCGTGATTTTTATACCGATTAAACTGATGTGGCAAACTGTACTCACATTTTACTAAACAAAGGAACTATCCTACGATATTATAATATAGTTTCTGAAAAACACATCTTTTCTATCATCAATATTTCCGATATAAGAAAATACGAAACATAACTTTTACGTGTACTATGTTATATGCCAATATGCGTATTTAACCTTAACCCCTGGGTTTAGAGCGGTGAAATAATTTGACAGCTCGTTTTCCGACCCTTCACTGGTAATACCTGCATATCATTTTTCATATTAAATTGTCAGATAATTCTAGATGGATAGTGTTGTACACAGTATAAAAAATATCAGTACTAAACGTAGTGCAAGACATAACATAAAAAACGAATTCGTGAGTGTTTTTCGTTCATTGGAAGTGAAGATGATTATTAAAATACTATTAATAATTAGGTAATCAGTTTATAAGTACGTCTGTCTTTTTGGATTATGTGAATAGAACAAAATGAAAGAGACGTTATTAGTTATTTTGAGAATGGAAACAAAGTTAGCCTGTAGAAGTATTTTTATGTCAATATTGTAAAACTTATGAACAGTTTTCAGTTTTTGTCAAGATATTCCATAAGTTTTTGTTACTGTCTATTTTACGACGGTCACACCAAATATCTTGCTTAATATCTACAAGAAGAAATAAAGAATAAAATTTTAGAAACAGTCTCATTTTTTGTGAGCTATATTTCAGTAAAAATAAATTTGAAATCCATAGCCTACTTTGTGAGATATATTACAAAAACCTGAAAAATATTAAAATTACAAACGGTTATAGCTTTCTTATTTGAGGAGATACGAAAAAAGTTAAAGAGATGAAAGTTGACGGCAAAGACAATAAGAATAATAATGTGTATCAAAAAATTTTAAAAACGTAGTTGGCTTTGACATACGCGCTTGTGCAAAAATGTAAAGAATAAATCTCAAAGTAAGCGATGACACCATTAATTCCGTTTATTGTTTCTCTTTCTAACGATATATAATATGTCACAAAAATTTTAAGTGTCAATATTTAATATTTTACGAAAACCACAATTCATAAAATTGAATCGTAAAAATCATCTATGCCATAATAGTAAAAATTCACTTTATAATAATTACAATTCAGTAATTATTTAATACAATTTAATACAAACAAACAAATATCTCATAAATAATAATACAAGCACAAAATGAACATCCAAAAAAAAAAAAGAAAAGCTATGTATGACAGTACTACCTACTACCATACTGAAAAGAAAATGTGTGTATTTATTTTTCTAATTACAAATGCTCAAATTGTGCACCATGCATTCTAATACACAAACCTGTTCTATGCAGGGTCGATATAGAGAAAAGTACGCATCAGAAAATTTTGAAAATTTAGCTAATTACTAATGTCGGTGGGTCAATCCAACTAAAATAATTACAAGCAGCTGGCACTTCCGCTTATGCCGGAAGTCGATACCAACTTGCTTATTTCAAATGGAATACCCTATATATTTTAGTGTTTTCGAAAAGAGCATAAAATTTTGAGTCGAAAATATGTAGCATATCCTAGCCCTAAACCTAGCCGTTTCAGAGATATTTGACATTTTTTATAGAAAATTGATAGATGCAACGGTTTGCAAGAACCGTTATAACTTTCTTCGTGTAAAAGATCCTCATTTTCTTCTTGTCACATAAAAAGAACACAAGGAGAACTACGTTCTACAACTGAAATAAATTCAATAATATCATACCAAGTGTCCCGTTTTTCGCGTTACATTTTGTCAACTTCAAACCGCGCAAACCTGTTTAGGTTAAATGGAACACCCTGTATTTTTTACGTCAAGTTGTGTAAAATTGAATTCCCTTTTTTCTGATATTAGCATTGTGAGGGTTAAAGTTACAACTTTTTGAGATATTTACGATTTTATTACAAATTCATGAATTGTTGTAATCATTTCATCAAAATAGCCATAATTAGAAACAATCAGTCATTATCTTATGTCAAAAATATTGATGTTACTTTATCACGTTCTCCATAAATAATAAACAAATTTAAAAAGTTTTCGTTGGTATAAATTAAACGTGCTGGCATTTTTTGACATAAGATAATGACCGATTGTTTCTAAGCATGGCTATTTTGATGAAATGATTACAACTATTCATGAATTTCTAATAAAATCGCAAATATTTCAAAAAGTTGTAACTTTAACCCCCACAATGTTAATATCAGAAAAAAGGGAATTCAATTTTACACAACTTGACGTAAAAAATACAGGGTGTTCCATTTGACCTAAACAAGTTTGCGCGGTTTGAATTTGACAAAATGTAACGCGAAAAACGGAACACTTGGTATGATATTATTGAATTTATTTCAGTTGTAGAACGTAGTTCTCCTTGTGGCCTTTTTACGTGACAAGAAGCAAACGAGGATCTTTTACACGAAGAAAGTTACAACGGTTCTTGCAAACCGTTGCACCTGTCAAATTTTCTATAAAATGTCAAATATCTCTGAAGTCTGAAACGGCTAGGTTCAGGTATAGGATATGCTACATATTTTCGGCTCAGAATTTTATGCTATTTTCGAAAACCCTAAAATATATAGAGTGTTCCATTTGAAATAGGCAAGTTGGTATCGACTTCCGGTATAAGCGGAAGTGCCAGCTACCTGTAATTATTTTAGTTGGATTGGCCACATTGATATTAGGTAATTATCTAAATTTTCAAAATTTTCTGATGCGTACTTTTCTCTATATCGATCGATTCAGTTCCCGGTGAGACCCTATATATAAGACGCCTCACGCATTACATTTTGGAGCATTTCAGGAGTAATTGCCTCGCATGCGTTTCTAATTCTGGTTTTGATGTCCTCAATATTTGCAGGGGCAGTTTGAAATACCTTATCTTTAATGTAACCCCAGACGAAAAAATAAAAGGCAGTAATATCTGGTGATCGAGCTGGCCATAAAATGGGTCCATAGGTGCCTATCCAGCTATCTGGCATAACTTGATTTAAATAATTTGTACATATTACAACAGTGTCAGTTGGAGCCCTGTCTTGTTGAAAATATCAATAATTTAATCTTTCTGCCACTGTTAATTCATAAAGAAAATATTGAAATTCTTTTTGCAGGAAATTAAGGTATCTACGAGTGGTTAATTTGCCATCATAAAAATAAGGTCCAATTATAGTTCAAGTAATAAATTCCCGAGACAGAAAAACCCAACAAAAACTTTACTTACTTACTTTACGACATAATTATTATCGCCAGTTTCTTCCTACTTGAACTATACTTAAGTCCCTAACACCCACCCAAATATTCATAGAAAATCTTTCTTGGAAAGCAGTCTCTCTGCACCAACATGTATTTTCTCGTGTCCACTTATAATGCATATTTCTATTGAAACATCCATTATTAGAGAAATTTGATTCGTCCGACCAAATAATTTTGCTACATATCAGCGAGTCATTCCTTTTTTTTTATTTAACAACCATCTACAAAATCTTACTCTCCTCGGCCTATCTCCCTCATTTAAATGTTGAACTTTCCTTATTTTGTAGCATCGAAATCCGTTTTTTTTTTAAATATTTTTCTTACACTGTCTTTTTTTATGCGACAGTTTCTCTGAATTTGTCTCAAAGAGGTTTTTTCATTTTGGTTAACATAATTCAATTCTTTATTCACTTTTCTTACATTATCCGCAATATGCCCTCGCCTTACAACTTTTTTTGAAAATCTGTGTGGCCCCCGTAAAATAAACAAACGGTATATTGCGAGAAGATTGTAAGATTATCTCGAAGATTACAAGCAGAACTGTTGAGAAGAGTAGTATTATATTTTCACTCCCAGAATAAATATGAAAATTGGCATAGTTTTCAAATCAATTTCATAATAACTTACCTCCTAACTAGCTTTTTAAAATTTAAAACCGAAATAATGAAGACCCTTCAAAGTTGTTATACCACATTTAATTGACAAACTAATTTACACCGTTTGACTCTCAATTTGAGTTCAGAATATCATGAAACGGACCTTATTGCAATCATATTTCCTTGAATTTCTTGTCTGATCAAAGACTGGAAAAAATTGTGTACTGCACATTTCATACTCTAATTATTTAATAATACTTCAAGTACTGCATTGTCAAAATGGGGTGTCTTTTGTTACTTTTGTTTTCAGAAGTACTTCATTCACTCCATCTGCATACCGTTTTGCATGGTTAACCCTTTGCGTCAAACAGTTATATCTGATATATCTCGAGATAAACTCATTTGGCCTCGACATTGTTATTCCTACAATAAAAATAGTTGTTTATCCTTTATCATATATCTTACACTTGGTCTTTTTTCTGAATAGATCGAAAAGTACCGTTAAGCCCTGGGGAAAAAAAACTTGGACGGATTAAATAGTTTTCAATTATTCCAGTCCATACATACATTTACAGAAAATTCATATTAACAGTGACTTTTACGTACAACATGAAGGTTTTCTGCACAACAAATATGATTGTTATGGTAATTCAAGGTGGCGTTTCTTGAAAATGTTGCTCCGTTCGTGAACACAATTTGAGATGCAATATGCTACACGTTGAGGACAATCTCTAGGTAAAAGGGCCTGTACTCGTTGAATATGGTTCGGATAATAGGGCGGGCCAAAAATATTTTTTATTTATTTTTTGATTCGCTATACCGCGGAAAACTTGCCCGTCGGTCAGATAAGTAAAATAAAACAAAGAAATGAAAAATCGGTTAATATCTTCCGGTCGCGCATCATCATAAAAATAAATAAAAACTTATCAAAATTAACATTTTGTCTTAATTAAGAAAAAAGTTTTTCCATGTTAGTCCAACAGTACAACTTGAGATAAGTAAAAAAACAGATAAAAATAAGATAAATAAATATAATATAAAATACTTCAACATTTATCGGTTTCACGTTGTGTCTGAAAAACACATTTTTTTATTCGTTATTTTTAGTATAGTGTATACGACCAGAATTGAAACTGCATAAAAACTAAAAGGCTGCAAAAACAGTCAGCATCTCTTTATTGTTTTTCCTATGACAAGCAATTTTTTGTGAGCTATATTTCAGTAAAAATAAATGTGAAATCCATAGCCTACTTTGTGAGATATATTACAAAAACCTGAAAAATATTAAAATTACAAACGGTTATAGCTTTCTTATTTGAGGAGATACGAAAAAAGTTAAAGAGATGAAAGTTGACGGCAAAGACAATAAGAATAATAATGTGTATCAAAAAACTCTAAAAACGTAGTTGGCTTTGACATACGCTCTTGTGCAAAAATGTAAAGAATAAATCTCAAAGTAGGCCATGACACCATTAATTCCGTTTATTGTTTCTCTTTCTAACGATATATAATATGTCGCAAAAATTTTAAATGTCAATATTTAATATTTTACGAAAACCACAATTCATAAAATTGAATCGTAAAAATCATTTATGCCATAATAGTAAAAATTCACTTTATAATAATTACAATTCAGTAATTATTTATTACAATTTAATACAAACAAACAAATATCTCATAAATAATAATACAAGCACAAAATGAACATCCAAAAAAGAAAAGCTATGTATCACAGTACTACCTACTACCATACTGAAAAGAAAATGTGTGTATTTATTTTTCTAATTACAAATGCTCAAATTGTGCACCATGCATTCTAATACACAAACCTGTTCTATGCAGGGTCGATATAGAGAAAAGTACGCATCAGAAAATTTTGAAAATTTAGATAATTACTAATGTCGGTGGGTCAATCCAACTAAAATAATTACAAGCAGCTGGCACTTCCGCTTATGCCGGAAGTCGATACCAACTTGCTTATTTCAAATGGAATACCCTATATATTTTAGGGTTTTCGAAAAGAGCATAAAATTTCGAAAATATGTAGCATATCCTAGCCCTAAACCTAGCCGTTTCAGAGATATTTGACATTTTATAGAAAATTGATAGGTGCAACGGTTTGCAAGGCTGCAAAAACAGTCAGCATCTCTTTATTGTTTTTCCTATGACAAGCAATTCTATTTACTTCCGCAAGAGATACCGGCTGTTTTTGCCGGCTTTTAGTTTTTTATACGGTTTCAATTCTGGTCGTATATACTATACTTGCTATTTTAAACTCCGTTTATTTATACTAGATTGCAAAAACTACAAAAAGAAACAATTACAATTAATATTTAATTAAAAAAACATGAGAATGACATTCATTGATAGAATAAAAAGCATTGGGTAATAATAATATTCTTATAATGGAAGTAAATTTGTACATTTTTAATACCAGTGGGAAATTTGTTATATAATTTAAACCCCATATAGTATAGACTTGATTTATACAGTTCTAATCTATCTGTGTATGTCATACTGCAAGTTTTGACCATGTCTGGTATTATAAATGTGATGCTCATTTTGTAGGTTAAAACAGAATATATTTTGTTTAACAAATTTTAGAATTTCTAATATATAGATGCAAGGGAAAGTGAGTATTTGTTCTCTAATAAAAATTTCTTTACAGGACTCGATATTTTAACATACAGCAAATAGCTCTTTTTTGCATTATGAAAACTCTATTTGCAGCTGACGAGCATCCATATGCGATAAATCCATACCTCATAACATATTCGAAATTCTAGAGTAAAAGGTCTTTGTGATATTTTTATTGGTAATGGTGGAGAGTCATTTTAATGGAAAACAAGTAAGTACTTGCATATTTTTTACATACATAGCTTATATGATTTCGCCATGTTAGGCAAGTAGTTAGGCCATATTCCAAGTAGTTTGAAGCTTTGTTCAAATGTGCTTTTAGAGGGCGGAGTATTAAAACATAATATTTTTAGTCGCAAACTCCTCTATGAAACCCTTAATTTACTATAAGGAACGTAACCAGACTGCAACCAACAGCCACTCTCCGGGCTATGTGCTCCGCCAAGCGCTGAATTACAAGTGACAAGCCTGGCGCGTTAAGTTAATAATTGCATATTACCATCAAAACGCTAATGCTTCGATTGACTTGTGCAGAGTGGTCAGATAAGCAATTACGAATAATCTGTTTCTTTGTGATAATATTGTTGAAATTTGTAAAAATGTAATCAATAGCAGTTTCTGATGATGCAGTTATTCTCGAGTTATTCTCGTTGCTTCATTGAAAATTGGTTTCAAATAAAGAGAGCTTGCAAGGTCAATGAGTTTAATTTTGTCTTACGAATCAGATAAACAGTTAATGTTAAGATCCCCACAATTTTTTTTTAATAGTTAAACACAACAGAAATTAGATAGCCCCCACAGATGCCAGAAGCTTGTGCGGAAGGAGGTTACACATCGAAAAACGCGGACATTCGACAGCAGAAATTCAGTCATGTCGGAATTTTGCGAAAAAATAAAATTGTTATAATATTAGGATAATTATTTAAAGTTTTGAAAAAATTCACTTTTATGATTTATGCGCGGCAGCAGTTTAATTTAAAAAATAATTTTTGGTTGTGCCTAGGGTAACTTTTTTTACTTGGTTCGGCCAAGGAAGCAAATCGCAGCAGCTTTGTTTCTGGAAATTAGGCTCTGGCCGAAGTAGGAAAGCTAACTAGACAGTCGGAACTAAAACTTAAGTTAATTAGAAACCGAACAGAAATTATTATTATTATTATTAGCCGTTACTCGAGTCCGAGTATAAGAATGTTACAGTCGATAGATTGTGTACAATAAAAAACAAGTAAAAGGTGTAGTCTATTGTAATTCCCATTCATCTACGGTGCACACGACTATGGCTATAGAGGCCAATTCGGGAGAGCACATGTCGACCGCAGTCAGGACAAACATAGACCTGGTTAGGTCTTGGATTCGGCCTTCTTGCAGCAACATTTCCTTGATAGCTAGCCACAACCCCTCGCCATTCGGTTCTGTCCGCTGCAAGTTGTTCCCATTGCTCGTCTGCAATACCGCAGGATTTTAGATTTTCATGGAGAGCGTCTTTGAACCTCTTTCGTTGACCGCCACGCCTTCTTCTACCGCTTAGCAATTCTCCATAAAGTGCACATTTAGGAAGGCGGTTATCATGCATACGATGAACGTGACCTGCCCATCTTAGGCGTGCTCTTGAAATAAGCACCTCAATTGGAAGGCTGTTTGCTCTCCTGAGTACTTCCACGTTTGATATGTGATGGAACAAACGGATTTTCATCATACTTCTGAGGTGTCTTTGCTGAAAACGTTCTAATTCTTTCACATGACGACGGTAAGTGACCCAGCTTTCACATCCATATAGCAGTGTTGGAATGACAACTGCTCTGTAGACAGCCATTTTCGTTGACAAAGCAAGGTCGTGGTTGTCAAATACTCTCTCTCTAAGTCCCCAGAGTGCTCTAGATGCAGCGTTAATTCTATTGCGAATCTCGCTGTCCATGTTTGCTTTGTCATTAACAACGTTGCCTAAGTAATTGAACTGATCCACCACTTCAAGAGAATTTCCGTTAAGTGTAATGTCTATTTGGTTCACTTGATGAGGAGTTGACATAATCTTAGTCTATCCAATGTTGATTTTAAGTCCCAAGGAATCATAGCTCTGGGCATACACATCTAAAAGTTCTTGAAGCTCTTCCGGCGTAGAGGCTAAAAGTGCACAGTCATCCGCATACTGGAGATCACAAATGAATCGTGTGCGTGTCTTCGTGAAAGCTCTAAAGCGCCCTATGTTAAAGAGACCGCCATCAAAACGGTATCTGAGACCTATTCCTCTGGCTGTCAGTTTGTTGTCAACAATAATTGTTAGAGCAGTGGTAAACAAATTAAAGAGTAGGGGTGCCAGGACACATCCTTGCCTAACTCCAGTGAGGGTTTGGACAGGTCCGGTTGCCTCATTATTATACATAACCTGGGCGTTGTTGTTTGTATGTAGACTGCAACATACTTCCACAAATTTTCTAGGGATACCTAAGCGGAACATAATTTTCCAGAGCACTTCCCTGTCCACCGAGTCAAACGCCTTGGTTAAATCAATGAAGGCCATGTGAATTTCTCCTTGATGTTCGAGTGCTTTTTCTTGAAGCTGTTTAAGTGTGAAGATTAGGTCCGATGTGCCTCGGTTTGGTCTAAAGCCACTCTGTGTTTCAGGAAGTAACTTTTCCATAACAGGTGTTAGCCTATTTGCCATCGCTTTAGTGAGTATCTTCCCTCCAACAGCCAGGAGAGCTATACCCCTGTAATTTCCACAGTCCGCAGCGCTCCCTTTGATTTTGAAGAGGTTGATTAAAAGTGTATCACGAAACTCCTGCGGAGCTTGACCACTTTCCCACACGACATCAAACAGTTTTTTGAGGTAGGGTATGAGCTCTGACGACACAGCTTTAAAGATCTCAGCTGGGAGTGAGTCGGCGCCGGGAGATTTGTTATTTTTTAGCTGCCCAATGGCGGTTAAGATCTCTTCCGTTGTTAGTGGTTTATCTAAGTCTTCGAAGGTGTCATATTGAGGGATAAGATTTATAATATCGTGATCGGCTTGACTTTGCTGGTTAAGAATGTTAGAGTAGTGTTCTTTCCATCGGGCTCTTATTTCCTGGTCTTCTTTGAGGAGATTTCCATTTAAATCTTTAATAGGGCACATATTTTTCCGACTGGGGCCGTACACTGCTTTTACTCCTTGAAAGAAATTCCTGTAGTCGTGTGAGTCGGCGTACCTTTGAATTTCTCTGGCCTTGCTTGCCCACCACTCGTTCTTTATTCTTCTGATTTCGCGTTGCGTTTCATACTTAGATTGGGTAAAAGCTTCTGCTTTTGATGAGTCGTTGGGGTGGTTGATAGCGTTTTGAAAGGCAATATATGAACAGAAATATCAGTATATTAACTTATTAAATTTAAAATCACTTAAAAAACTACTGATGACTCTACTCGCGTACTTGTAACTAGACATAACTTCACGAATAAGACTGGCGAACTTACTTAGCCTGAGCTTGTCGTGCTCGGCTTTTTATATGGTTCGTAGGAGACTAGGCTCTATCTCTATGTGGGCTCTATTTGTGAAATATTGCGCAATTGCATTTAAAATTGAGATTTCGGGACTGAAAAATATATGATAATTTAGCTTAAGAAAAGGAGAATTTTTTGATATATTTATAAAGTAATTTGAATGGGGGTGTGGAAAGTACTTGATATGGGTGCCAGGGTCTGTGGAAATAGAAGAAAACGAATTGACAAAATGGAGCTGAAGCGCCCTTTTTCGGATCCGAACTGTTTTGTACCTTATCCAAAAAACACACAACGGAGGAGATCCAATAATGAGAAAAGGAATAGAAGAAGTCCTACTGGATGAATACTCCAGGCCAGAGACAAGCGAAGAAGTTTATATAGTTGAAGTAATAAGTTTCCGGCAAATAAAAAACGTAACAAAAACTTTACGACCTCAATAAAATACCGGTACTCTTTGTACTGCTGTTCGCAAATTGACTCGCTTACCTTTATAGGTTCTTAATGTACGTCGGGTCGTTTGAGGACAGGCATATAATTATGTCGTAAAGTTTTTGTTGCGTTTTTTGAGTGTAGGAAAGTCTTTACTTGGACTACAACTTACTCGGGAAAGAATGGCGCAAGGCTTCTTGAACTCCGAATTAAGGCTGATGGCGTTTTAAGGGAAAAAGAAGCTAGCTATTCACTTTAGATGGTGCCCAATTAACATCAATTTTTCATTGTCCCCTTTTCCCAAATAAAACAAAATTCATCTTATATGTAACACATACAAAAGGGTGAGTTTCACATCTCTTGGAAGTTCTCAGAATCCACGACTCTGTCATTCGCATGTGTTGCCTCAATTATCTTCCAAAAATAAAGAAAAAGGGAATACATACAACAACTTATATTATTTTTCTCTTTTTAACACTGGTTTTATGCGGTACTTTTATAAATACATGGTTGCTAACGACGTCGTTAATAATATGTACACAATTAAACTAATAAGTGCCTTAACACAGGTTCTTGTGGAATGCCAATACCAAGTATTCATAAATAAAAACAAATAATTGATTATAGAATCATAATATTGTCTCATTAAGTTCTACCGCGGCGTAAGATCTAATTTATTATTGCAGTAAATATAGCGAAAATAGTAATAAATATGTATTATCTCGTATTTATCTGAGTATATATAGACGTATACATTAAAAATGAACAAAATACATATTACATCATTATTAATAATTAGACTTGTACAAAAATAAAACCCATAATTTTGATATTCTTTAAAATATAACCTCAGCTGTGACTAATTAATAGAATTTGGCCTGAACCTCCGCTTGAACTTTTAATCACACAAATTAATTAGTTTTTCAATTTAAAGTGTTATCTAGAATATATAAGTCTGATTTTAATTAAAATAATTTATAATTAAGTAGACATTTTCAACACCACGCAATTACCTACTGGTTTAATTATCACGAAATGTAAAATTTAAACCAAGATTAAAACTAATAACGAGTCAACTATATGTTTTTTTAAAATATGATATCGAGTATCTTACATGCGATAAATATTACACGTTTTTGAAATTTATTTGATGGATGAGGAAATTGTGGATATTTTACGTGATATTTTATTGATTCTGAATTTGAAGGGTACATATTAATTTAACAATGCTCGATTTTAGGATTTTAGGGCTTAAGACCCTAACTGTGTCAAAATTCAAGTATCTATGTCGTCTGGAAATGGCCAAATAATTTTTGAGGGGTAAACCGCGAAGGAAGTTTGGTGTACACGCCAGAGGAAGTCTCGGGGAAGTCCGAGAAAGTTAGAGGATGTCCGGGGAAGTCTTGAGGAAGTCCGAGGAAATTAGAGGAAGTCCAAAGATGTTTGAGGAAATCTTTAAGTGAGAAATAATCTGCGCATGCGAATTACTTGCTTTAATCATCCGTTCTCAAGTTACGTAATCGGTAAACCTTCATAATATATCTGGTGTGCAATTATATGTTGTACGTTGGTTTAATAAACATTTCCAACTTAAGCCGAATTAAAATAAGAGTAAAGGATAAAATTATGTTGGGGTTCGTAGATCGTTAAAGGACTCTTGAATTGATTTTTTGAATTACGTAGGGCGGCTCCAATATAGCGGACAAATAATATAACCCTTGTTTCCTTTTTGATTAAATTTTTCCTCACATAAATATAATCGTAAAAAAGTCACTTCGAAATTTTTTAGACTTTTGCGTTTCAAATAATGTACGTTACGAAAATGAAGGTCTTTTAATCCATCGGTCTCACTGCGTATTTGTTGGCGTGAAAACTGACGTAAAAATACACAGGGTTGTCACCCTATAAAAATTAATAAGCATATCTTTCGAGATATCTTTCAATTTAACAGATGACTGTGAAGTGTATGTAGCAGGGACAGATAATACCGAAATCGTCAGGTAGTGATGTCTATAATATGGCTATGTAAAAAACGGAGAAGCAACAATTGAAAGACGAGTATATCCGGTAAGCAATGATGATGCGCAGTTATCTGGGAGTGATAACCGCGCAATAAGTTGTATATGCTTTAAAAAATTGGAAAGAATATGCGTAGTCATTAAAGATTCATGCTATAGCTACGTAGTAAGTGGAATTGTCTTTTAACAATCGTCAATTAGAGGATTTATGCGCAGTCTTTAGAAAGTCATACTGTAGTTGTCTGGTCGATAGCCGAGTGGGTTAAGGCGCGAGGTGGCAATAGCGATTAATCACACGGACATCGCACCACCGGGTTCGAATCCTGGCTCCGGCACTGTCGGAGGAAATGGTTGTATGTCCGCGTTTTTTAATGTGTAACCCCCTTTCGCACAAAGCTTGGCTTCTAGAATTGGGGGTTGTCTAATTTCTGTGGTGTTAATTAGTTATCGCGTAGTATATATAATTTGGCCTTAATATATTAACAACTGAAAGGGTAGATCAGTTCTTGTTTCTTATTAACAAATCTATTTTTGAAGGTTACTTCCCGCCAGAGTTCAAAATTTCTCTGAAAATATTGGTATGCGTGGGGATGAGCATGATATTGCGAATTATCGTCAAATCTCCTTAGTGTGCGTAGTGTTTAAAGCGGTTGAAAAACTAATATCCAATAGAATTATACCTTGACAAGAATGCGATCCTAACTGAATGCCAGTATGGATTCAGGTCAGGGAAATCCATAGAAAGTGCAACAGCTAAATTGTTTGATTTTGTTTACCGCGAATTGGATAATGGTAAATATGTAGTGTCGATCCTATCTGATCTCTCTAGAGCATTTGATTCCGTGAACAAGCTAGAAACTATTGGAATAAGAGGAACTTTGTTAAATTGGCTAATTTCTTACATGGAAAATAGAACATTGTTAGTGCAGTATAATGAGTCCGAATTTGATATATATGATGTTAAATTAGGCGTCCCTCAAGGGTCAATATTGGGACCTTTATTATTTACAATATATATATATATATATATATATATATATATATATATATATATATATATATATATATATATATATATATATATATATATAATAACCTTCCCCGTCATATAAAAAATGGTTTAACAATCATGTACGCGGATGATACGACAATTTCTGTATCTGCCCCAAATAGTGATGATCTATAAAAAGCTATTAATAGCGTTAACGTCGACATGAATGATTGGTGCAATCGAAATAAATTAATACTAAAAGAAAAAACTGTATTTCAAAATTTTATTCCAACTAAAATTATCTCATTAAAAAGTCTACTCATAAGCACCTCGTCAAAATTATTGGGTACCTATATAGAAAGTTCATTATCTTGGGAGCTGTAAGGTAATCACGTATGTAGCAAACTGAATAAGGCATATTATGCAATTTTACAACTAAAAGACACCCTAGTGAGGAGGGAATTATGGATATTTACTATGCTCTGGTATATTCCCACTTATCACTCAATATTTGTATCTGGGGAAGGTCTAACCAATTATATAGAGTTTGTGTGGTACCTAAGATAATTATGAGACTGATTTTTAATTTACAATTTTGAGAAAGTTGCAAAAGTATGTTCATTAAGAAGAAAATTCTAACTGCGCCCTGTATTACATATATAAATGCCTAATATACGCAAAAACAAATTTGCAGGAGTTTAAAACACTTGATAATAGTCACGCTTATAATACGAGGCACGGAAAGCTCCTATCAATCCCACTTCACAAAACAGCCAGATTTAAAGAATCGCTTCAGTATAATAGCATCATACTTTATACTAGTCTCCCTGAAAATCTTAGAAAACGAAGTTTTTTAGATTTTATATTTATGATATTCAATTTTTTCAAAAATTATTTTCGACTGATAACTCATTAAAAGCTGCAAAAAAATCATTCATTACAATCAATTAGTTTTGAAGACAACCGCAACAAAGGGACACGCTGCAAACGCAACAAATTTAAAAAAATTGTAATAACTCAAAACACTTGAGAATCAAGGTAAGTTGATATTATCAAACTTACCCTTAATTTTAATAAGGAATCCAAAAATGTAAGGAAAATGGTTCCACTTAAAATAACAAAGTTGATGTCAACTTGCGGTATAACCGGAAGTGATAAGAGTTCGAAAATATTTGAAAATTGTAGGTCTTCTCCGAAAAGCCATTCGGTCGAAATTTCAAGACGATATTCCAATGCATTCCGGATATACCTCTAGGGGGTAGGTTGAAAACGAACACCCTGTATATTTTGTTTTGTAGTATACTATAATAATATATCACAGTACACAGTATATTTTGTATATTTAGTTTTGTTTATATATTTCTAAGTATAGTGTATACGACCACAATTGAAACCGTATAAAACTAAAAGCCGGCAAAAACAGTCGGCATCTCTGGCGGAGGTAAACAGAAATGCTTGCCATAAGAAAAACAATAAAGAGATGCCGGCCGTTTTTGCCGGCTTTTAGTTTTTATACGGTTTCAATTCTGGTCGTATACACTATAGGTACTACTGGTAAATAAAATCATTTGTTCAGTTATTCCTGTATTTTTATTTAATACCCTTCACTAGCTTTTTGTTTTTCAATAAGAACATTATATATTAAATTTTGCTTTCTCATCCCTCAAAAAAGAAAGATATTCATTCTTGAAAGATTTTTGTTTTTTCAACTGCATTTTTGAACGAATATCGACGAGAATATCAACGAATTAAGGCAAGAAAAACATGATTTAAATACGAAGAAATTTCTACATTCAACAGGTCAAGGGAAATGACTCGCACTTTTTTAACTTTACAAAAAAAAATATCTTTACCAAATGTTTAAATAAATAAAAAAAGAAAAAAATAACATATTGAGTTTTACCTGGTGTACAAAATTTTGGCGGCGGTTTACCTCTCGGTAACAAACCAGACTAATATTTAAAATTCATCGGAACTTAATGGCGGAATCTCTGCCTTCAAAGCCAGGGATTAGAGGTGTGGCACAGGGTTTTATTCTGAGATTATATTTTTTTTTATTTTGACAGTTAAGGTTATCGCTGATATTTACTTACACGTTATATATAGGATTTCAATAATTTCGAAACTATTCATTTAAATTCCCAAGTCGATTCAAAAGCACATAAAACCCGGATATAACTAGTTTAGTGAAGTGAAGGAAATACCCATAATCTTGATAGACATCTTGTCTTGAGGTAGGTATACAGGGTGGGGCAATAATGCGCCGGACCTCGATATCTCGAGTTCTACGATAGCTAGAAATTTTTTAAAAAATGGCAGTAAACTAGATAAAACAGTCTATAACTGGAAATTATTTTCTAACATACAGGGCGGGCCAAGACGAAATTACAGGACCAAGTGCCCTTTTTTTTTAATGGAATGCTATGTATATCAGTACATTTTTTTGAAGCCTCTTTCTAGGCTCTATTCATTCCTATATCAGCATTGAATATCTCCCAACTACTTGGATGTAATGAATTTTTTTGTTGAAATAATGCAATCTGCAGATGGATATTAAAAAAAATCACCAGTCACAATTATGAGTTTTAAGAAAAACTTACGTGAACACCAGTTCCTGAAAATCTTCACTTTTTTATGCAAGTTGATAACCAACACAGATGGTCGATAAACGTTTGGGGAGGAATTATTGGAAAACATGTAATAGGGCCACATTTCTTTGATGGTACATTGACTGGAGCTATCTTCATTTTTTGGAAAATTATCTGCCATTTATCTGCCACAATTATTGGTAAATCTCCCTGAATTCGAAATAGTATGTGGTTTCAGCAAAATGGTGCTCCACCACATTATTTAAATGCAGTTAGAGACCACTCAAATAATACCTACTCTAATCAATGGATTGGAAAAAATGGACCTGTTAAATAGTCTGCTAGATCCCCAGATCTTACAAAAATGGATTTCTTTTTATGGGGATACGTGAAAGAAATTGTTTATAGACACACCAACAACAGTACAAAATATGAAGGAAAGAATAATAACTGCCTTTACACCTATCACACCGGCAGTTTTAGAAACAGTGGGAACCTCGTTTCAAAAGCGCATAGGGATGTGTGTCAATCAAAATGGGCAACATGTGGAATATTTATTACAATTTTTATTTGAATTTTGTAATTATTACTCAATAAAATGAAATTGGTTGCAATTAGCCCTAAGGAAGTACTTACAAAAAATGTTCGTTTTTCATTTCTACATCACATCGTCGAAAAATATACAGTGTGTTCCATTTGAAAGAAATTGAGAAAATTCAATTTCAAATGCTCTTAATTGAAAAATAATTTTTGGCCACCCTGTACCTACATTTTTAGGAAATGAAAATGATTCGAAAACATTATAGATGTCTCGTAACTCGTATTCACACAGTTTTTCTTAAAACCCATAATTGTGACTGGTGATTTTTTTAATATCAATCTGCAGACTGCATTTTTTCGACAAAAAAATTCATTACATCCAAATGGTTGAGAGATATTCTATGCTAATATAGGAATGAATAGAGCCTAGAAAGAGGCTTCAAAAATGTTCTGATATACATAGCATTCCACTAAAAAGAAACCACTTGGTCCTGTAATTTAGTCTTGGCTCGTCCTGTATGTTCAAAAATAATTTTCAGGTATAGACTTTTTTATCTAAACTGCTGGCCACTCGAACTTACACATAGAGAATTTTAGGCAAAATTTAAAGTTCAATGTTTTCAACAGGAATGCAAATTTTTGAACGCGGCTTGCAAATTTTAAGAGCTGGCTTTTTTCGGATTAAGCTGCATGACGTATATTTATCGTAGGACCATAAGTTTATTATATACGGGGTGATCAATGAAGTCATGCAAATAATCAAAAAGTTTGTATGAGTGAAATTTCTGCAAAAAATTTTTTTGGTCTTTGCAATATGGTTCGTTACTAAGGTAACATCAATATCTCTAGACGGTTTTGTCAGTTTTTGGATTAAGGCCCTTAGGCCTTGTACACACTACTCAACATAAAATTTGGATACCGAAATTTTTAAAATGCTATAACTTGACATTGGATTGACGGTTCTTGATGATTTTTGCGCATTTGGAATCCTTATTTCACGTAGATTTTCTATGGTCTAACCATTTTATTTGAGGGTTGAAATTTACACATTATACCGGGTCGATAATAAACAAAAACGTAGCGATAAGAACAAGTTTATTACATTATATTCTACAATGTACAAGATTGCTTAACAACGGCCAAAAGTCAATTCTTAAAAAATTTATAATTCTAATTCTGGTAATTTTTAATAATTAAAAAAAAAATTAACTAAAAAACTAAAAATTAATTTAATTTAAACTTAAATTAAAATTACCTAATTAAAATTAGGTACATTAATTTAAAAAAAGAGAAGCTAATATTTTGTTGGTCCTCCTGCTCGTAATATTATTTCCCGACATCGATTTGGTAGAGTATCCACAAGATTATTTATAAAATCTTGTGGAATATTCTCCCATTCTTCACGAATGGCCTCACTGAGCGTTTCTAAGGTTTCAGGGGGTACATCAAGAGATCTTGCTTTAAGTTTTAAATAAGACCAAACGTGTTCGATGACATTAACATCCGGAGACTTTGCAGGCCAGTCCATCCTAATGATGTTTTGTGCCTGCAAAAACTCTGTGATCCTTCGCCCTCTGTGAGGTCGAGCGTTGTCATCCTCCAATAGAAGTTCTGGGCCCTAATGTCGAGCAAAAGGAACAACAATAGGTTCCAAAATTTCCTCCTGATAAATAGTAGCATTAATGGTTTGGTTGGTAATGAATAGCTCGGTTTTACCATTTCTTATGATACCTCCCCACACTGTAACACCTCCGCCACCAAATGCTTCTTGAGGGTCCATATTTTCCTCCAAATATCGCTGATTTGGCCTTCTCCAAACTAAAATTCGGCCATCGGAGTGAAACAAATTAAATCTTGTTTCGTCAGTAAATAAACAATGGCTCCACTCTGCATTACCCCAATTCGCATGCCGATTTGCCCATGCCCGCCTATTCGCTCTATGGTGTTGTAATAACCGCACACATTTTGCTCTGCGACGGGCTCTATAATTTAAAATGTTTGGCATTATGTTATGTTTTTAAAAAAAAAAATCTCACCTCAAGTTGTTTTTATTTAATGTTCTTCTCACTGTTCTGTCCGAAACTCTCACCCCCGTTTGTTGTCTTAAAGAGTCATTTAGTTTTCTAGAGTTCTTTGTTCTATTCCGCATAGTTTCTCTCATTAAAATTCTTTCGGTTCTTTCGTTTATTTTTTTTGTATGTCCACCCCCATGCCCATAAATATGATCACCACTAGTTTCGACGCGGCGGATTAAATTATAAATTGTCTTTCGGCTGACATTGTAAATGTGCGCAATTTGCTGTTTTGACATTCCTTCGTTGAGAAGTCGAATGCAATTTTTCCTTTCTGCCGTGGTTAAACGCCTCATATTAATTAAATTTTACAAAATTATAACATTGAAATGTGTCAGATTATTTCTAAAATAATGTAAACAGTTTTTAATTGCATAGCAACAACTTTGTTTTTCCAATGCCTACTTTGAAATTGACGCGTCGCGTAGAAATTACACCCGATCATAATTATGGGCTTGGGGGTGGACAAAGAACTCTGTAAAACTGAATGACTCTTTAAGACAACAAACTGGGGTGTGAGTTTCGGACAGAACAGTGAGAGGAACATTAAATAAAAACAACTTGAGGTGATAATTTATTTTTACAAAAACTTAAATAATGCCAAACCTTAGAGCGCGTCGTACCCTACGTTTTTGTTTATTATCGACCCGGCATAATGTGTAAATTTCAACCCTCAAATAAAATGCTTAGACCATAGAAAATCTACGTGAAATAAGGATTCCAAATCCGCAAAAATCATCAAGAACCGTCAATCCAATGTCAAGTTATAGCATTTTAAAAATTTCGGTATCCAAATTTTATGTTGAGTAGTGTGTACAAGGCCTAAGGGCCTTAATCCAAAAACTGACAAAACCGTCTAGAGATATTGATGTTACCATATTGCAACGACCAAAAAAATTTTTTGCGGAAATTTCACTCATACAAACTTTTTGATTTTTTGCATGACTTCATTGATCACCCCGTATATAATAAACTTATGTTCCTACGATAAATATACGTCATGCAGCTTAATCCGAAAAAAACTAGCTCTTAAAATTTGCAAGCCGCGTTCAAAAATTTGCATTCTTGTTGAAAATATTGAACTTTAAATTTTGCCTAAAATTCTGTATGTGTAAGTTCGAATGGCCAGCAGTTTAGTTTACTTGCAATTTTTTAAAAAATTTTGAGGTCCGCGCACTATTGCCTCCCACCCTGTATATAAGATCTCAATACCGTACCTTTTTATAGACAAATAGTCCAATTTAACCTCGAATTCGATAAATCTGTAGCCGACATCAAACTGAACCGTTAGTTACATTTACTACAGTGGAAACATTTCCAATAACGTTAAATAATAATACCAATATTTCATTATTTAGCACAATTTTTTTAATACCTCTAACCGGTACTAAAGAATTATACGGCGATTGTGAAGAGATAAATGGAGTTAGATTTTAAACCGGTCTTCTTTAGACAAAACGAGACCGTTCCATTCCAAGTGAGTTACGTAACATTGACAAGAATACGAAGAGATAAAAAACCATTCCGCTTATTTTGGTACTCACGGTTCTTATTTTCGACAGGTTCATCAACACATTTATAAAGGTTTGTTTCCAAATAATTACCTACAATTTATTATTCGTATGCTAAAACCATTTGTTAATCACTAATACTTGCGAGGAGCAACTGTGAATGATGTCACTAATAATAACTATAATCACATCACAATTTAATAATACATATAAATAGACGTTAGGTAATCAAAATTTAATACTGAAGTCATGATAGTTCTCATACAAAAGTGTTAATACTTTCTGTAATTATTTTGAGAAATTTACCTCGAAATTAACCTTGTAAAGTAGACTAATAACCTTGAACTTATGGTACGGCGCATGGCGGCATAATGGGAAATGGCTAGGAATTTCCAGAAAATTTCATCATATTCATTCATACTGCGATTCGTTTAATTACAGATAAATAATAATTTCTTTTTCGTTCGCTTGATACAGTCATGGTTACAATAAGGTTTACAATCTTAACAACTTATTTTATACATTCTTTCCGAATTAAAAGTAAAAAACGTATAGTAGTCTTTTTCAATTTGGTTAAGGCTTTCGACACGGTACCTCATGGAAACTACTCAGTGTTCTTCAACACTTTGAGGTTAACGGCACCATGTTGAAAGCCTTTAAATTCTCCTTAAGCGTGTTCAGTGTGTTCAAATTGGAAACGTATCAAGTGATCCAAAAAAATGTTCAGATTGGTGTTCCGCAAGGTACAGTATTAGAACTAATACTTTTCAGCGTATGTGTTAATTCCTTAGCCAACTTAAACATTAGTGGCGAGATTAGTGATAGAGTCATATGCAGATGAAACTGTACTAATTTCTATTGAAACTACTTGGATTGAGTGATCAAAAAATATAAAATGCCTATATGGTAATTATTGAAATAAAAAAATTACAAACTTGGCGCCCGAACTTAAACAAATAATTGTAAAATAACATTTAATATTCCTGAAAGTTGTGTATTGGAAATAAATAATTAGTTAATTGCAGTATGCTGACTGACAAGAGTATTTTCAACGAGATTTTCAACAATTTTCAGTTTCTTTCAATTTAGAGAAAAAGCAAAAAAAAAATATAGTTTCAAAAACTAAAAAAACACGCTTTAAAAACCGAACTGAAAAGTAAAAAATTATAATGTTTAAATATTAATATTTTGTTCAACAGCGATAGATTGTGTAAAAAGCGCGAGGTGCTTTTTACTCTCACATAAAAACAATTTGCAAAGAAAAAATAATGGAGGCTTGTGGAATTGAAGTACAATTTGAGAAAAATCTGATAAAAATAGTTTGTTTATATAGGTCACCTCATGGAGATTTAAATGAATTTATATCATTATTTGATTCATTATTGAACTATATTAGCAAAAATAAAAACTGTAAAATTGTAATATGTGTAGATCTCAATATAGACTTCTTAGCTGATACATACATCAAGAAACGAATATCCGATACCTTAAAAATGTATAATATTGACATGCTAATCAGTGAGCGCATAAGGTACACTAAAAACTCAAATAGTTGTATCGATTATATTTGTAGTAATTTTTTCAACAATACTGATGAGAATTGTATAATTAACCATAATTGCATTTCAGACCACACTGCACAAATTTTTGAATTTCATTTACAAAACAATATTAATATTGAGAATTCCTACATATTAACTAGAACATTCAGTGATTGTAATTATAACAATTTTTTATATTTGATGAGTAAGGAAACATAGGATGATATATTGCACATACAATACACGATGCATTTGAAAAATTTATAAATACAATAATTTTTTATTTTGAGATGAGCTTCCCAGTAAAACGCATTAAGAAAAAATCTAAAAAAGGAAATGATTGAATTACCCAAGGCATCAGAATATCATCTAAAAAACTTAAAGATCTCTATCAGAAAACCCTGAACACTAATACTGCAGCTAATCTTGAAACATATAAAAAATATAAGAAAGTATATAAAAAAACAATACAAGCTGCTAAAAGAGTGCATAACGATAGACTAATTCGAAATTCTGATAACAAAAGTAGAACAGTATGGTCAGTAATTAACCAGAATATCAACGATAGTAACGACAATAAAATTTATGAAATGAAAATAGATAACTTATCTGTAACAGATGATAAATTAATTGCTGAGAATTTTAATAAATACTTCATAGACTTACCAGGGAAGCTAAATGAAAAGTTAGATACCGAAAAAGGGGGAAAATGCATAATTGGCTCAAATGCTTATCTGTCTGATCGAAACCAAGTTGTTGTAGTAAATGGAACTAAATCTACTCGGCAAAATATATTATGTGGTGTTCCGCAGGGGTAAGTCTTGGGACCATTGCTATTTTTACTTTATGTAAATGATTTGCCCGATAATGTGTTAATTAAAAACAACTTGATTATGTTTGCGGATGATAATTCTTATTTAAGTTGTTCAACCACTTTGACAGACGCCTTAAATGACACTAAAACCGAGACATTCAAATTCACTGATTGGTTTAAGAATAATAAATTGTTTTTAAATATATCAAAGACGGTATTTATAAATTTTACACCAAGAATATCCCGAATTTTGGAAAGTAATTTATTAAAGATTGAGGGTAAATCCATCCAACAAGTTGATACAACAAAATTTCTCGGTGTAAATTTAGATAATGCACTTAGCTGGGAAACTCATATTAGTAATTTAGCAAAACAATTAACATCAGTATGCTATGCAATTTATAGATTACATAAAACTACCAGTACAGAAACTATATTTAGCATACTATTATTCACATTTCTTTTCCAGAATTTCCTATAGCATTATTTGTTGTGGCTCTTCTTCAAATGCACAAAGAATTTTTGTAATACAAAAAAAAACAGTAAGAAATATAATAGGTGTGTCAAAATATGCTTCTGGTAGAGAAACATTTAAGAAATTAAAAATTCTGCCTTTGTTTTGTATTTACATACAACATATATTAGTTCATATAAGAAAAAACTTAAATAGATTTCTTCTTAATAACTTTAATCACGACTACAATACCCGATCAAATGATAATTTATTAATTCCTAGCCACCATTTATCTAAATATAAAGAGAGTCCGCAATATATGGGTATTATACTATATAATAAACTGCCATCAGGAGTTAAAAATTTAAATGAACGCGACTTCAATAATGTCATTAAAAATATGTTAGCTACAAAATGCTACTATTCTGTACAAGAATTTTTAGAAGATGACTTAGTTGATTAGGTTTTAACTTTGTGTAATAGGTTCTTCTATCTCTGTGTACATATTTTTTTGTATTTTATTTTTTCTCTGTTTTTGTATTTCTGTTATGATTGTTACTATTATTGACAACTCCGGTCAATCATTTCGACGTGTCTTACACCATGTTAATGTATGGTCTCTTAGACAATAAAGTTTTATTATTATTATTATTACTATATTTTTATAATTCTACGTTTATCAATAGCTACCAATAAAATATTTATAACAATTGATATCAAGCACCCCGCATTTATTACAATTTATCGCTGTTGAACAAAATCTTAATATTTAAACATTATTATTATTTTTAACTTTTTAGTTCGATTTTTAAAGTGTTTTTTTAAATTATAATTTTTTAAACTTACTAAAAATCATTTAATTACCACGCTTTTTAATATCATTATATTGAGTTAGTTATAGAATATATATTATTAACGCCTCCGGCAAAATGGTGACAGTAGACTAGTCATTTTTTTAATTTTATTTTATCCTGATGATCCTGGTGAGGACATTAGGACAAAGTTGTCAAATCATTGTATTGTCGTCGGTCCTTGATAAGTGTGCAAGGTTTCAGTTTAATCTGACGTTTTGAAGTAAGTGAGAATCACGTCCAAAGATTTCGTTACAAACAAACACACAAACATACACCTTTCCAAAAAGTACAGCGGGCCAAGTGGAGAGCAATGTCCCTACAATCATGCGAAGCTGGATATCCAACATGATCTCGAAGTGAGTTGCACAAATTAACGTGGGAGATGCTTCTGAACGAGGAATGATTACGAGGGGCTGTCCGTAGGGAGGTGTAATATCACCACTGCTATGGAACCTCGTTCTTGATAACTTCTTGTGCCGCCTAAACTCAGAAGGATTCCACACAATTGCCTACGCAGATAATTTAACAATAATGCTTAGCGGAAAATTCGAAGGAGAATGCAGAGGGCCCTAAGAATAATTGAAAAATGGTCAGACAACACTCCCTGTCTGTCAATCCCAGGAAGACGGAGATGATTCTCTTCACAAGGAAAAGGAAACTAGGAGCACTGAAGACACCTGCCCTCCTGGATACAACACTAAGTTTCGCATCAGAAGTGAAATACCTTGGGGTAACCTTCGATGCCAAACTAATATGGAATCTTCATTTAGAATTTAGAAGAAGGCCTACATTTCTTATGAGCAGTGTCGCAGGACCGTGGGGAAAACCTGGGGAATGAAACCTAAATAGGTTATGTCGATATACACTGCCGTCATAAGACCAACGATAACTTATGGAGCTGTGGTCTGGTGGCCTAAAAGCAAACAGACTACAGCTAAGGTCAAGTCCGCCCAAGTGCAGAGAGTTGCCTGCCTAAGCATAAACTGGCGGGCATAACCATAACTGCAAAAGAGATTGCCTGTAGACAAACTACGGGCAAAATAATCAAGATCTACACAGATTGTAGACAGTCATTGCTAGCCCTGAGAAGATACAAAATTATCACAGGAGCAGTATGGGAATGTCACCAAGCACTTGTGAGTGCCTCCTGCATGGATAACATACATACTGCTATGTTAGGTGAAAGAACAGTCGACAGACTGGCCAAGAAGGCAGCAGGTATAAGTATCTTTGGACCAGGCCTGGCCAGTGTGTAACCGATCACGGCGATAATGCACAAATAATTAAAGAGAACACCCACAATGAATTTAAGAAACAAACAGCTGTCAGCTTGCTAGGGAACTACTAAAATATCCCAACAAGGGTACAGCAATGGCCTACCTGGCAATGTCCAAAACCTATGTTTCATACCGGGAATCCAGATTTGACACTGTTGGTTAAGGGAACACCTACACAATATGAGATTAAGCGAAACACCTCTCTGCAGAGGTTGTAAACAAGAAGATGAGATGGTCCAACATGCACTCTGTGACTGTTCTGCCGTCTTATCAATCAGAGAATCCATTTTGGGAAAACGTTGGCCTATTTTGGCCGACGTAAGAGAGATGCTCCTGGGCAGCATCATCACCCATTTCGCAAATTAGGTTGGTTGGAGGCTTAGGCGAGGGTCTGCCTACAGGAACGATGTACAAGGGGCATAATGGGGCCGAAGTGCTGTGGTTCAATATTTTCCTTTGACCACCGTCCCAACCAATTCCAAGCTCATTTTAATGGAGGGTTCGACGGTCTGTAGTACAGCAAACAACATGAACACAATTTACATGGAACCAGCTCGGGAAATTGGAGTAAGTATAAATTTCGACACACTTCAAGAAAAATGGAATAATTTGCAAGAAAAGATCTGGCTTCGCAAATATTCATTTGTACAATATGTGCCATATTTGTGCAATATGAACAATACTGTACATGTGGAACAAGCAAGTATCAACCTCCTTTTAAAAATCTAGACATCTAGAATGAAAATTACTGCTAATATATTTTATCTGTCCATAAAACTGCAAAAACTTGTATAGGTACCTATAAATACGACTACAGGCATGTACGCGGAGTAAAAATAAAATTTGAAGGCGTCCGTCCCAAACAGAAAAAATCGAGGGAAAAATGTTCTTCTTTTGGATGGAAACCTTATTGTGGTCACGACTGTACATACCTCATATGATTGGGAATTTTATTTGAATTAATAGAAATTATTTTGACCTTAATGACAAGAAAAAAGTAAACAATGTTAGAGCTTGGAACCGAACCCAGAACTCGAGAGACAGCTTGGCCAAGTATGCTCGTCACACAAACAGGCTCTAGCCGATTACGCTACCGTGTCGAACCTTTATAAACCTATACCTACAACTTATATACTGTGTCCTAAATTGGGGGTGCATGCAATGCTATACATCATCCCGTGTGATAAATATAATAATTTAAATTTTACTAAACTGTGGTAGGTTGGTATTTGAATCGGTTTGATTCCGAAAAAGTAAGGAGTAGGTAGACTATTAGAAATATCATTTAATTATGATAAACTTTCACCTTCAACTGCTGACAAAATGCACTTAAAATTCGATTAGTTTTTTCTCCCAATGAGAATTGTGAATTTAGACCAATCATTGAGAGCAACGAAGTAATTCTTGATAAAAATACTATTTCTGATAGGATTGCAAAAACTATAAAATAATTATATACTGAATTTAGTGAATGTCATGGAACATTCCATCATTGATCACCGCTACGTGTACATAAGTACATATGTCTGTGTCATACTCGATTTAACATTAACGAGGAATCGAGAAAGATCATATTTTATCTAGCAATAAGAATACAAGAAACAAATTAGAAAGTCACAAAAAAAATACATACTTCGTTAAACAAGATGCATCGTATATATTATCCACTTTAGGCCGTAAAGTGAGAGTTTTAACACACTAAATTCGATGAACACTCTAAAACTGACACTTAACTTTGTCACAATACACAAATTCGAACACTACTTTTTCGACACTTGTAACACTAGTCCAACAAGAAGTAATTTGTCGTCGTAAATAGTATTTACGCATACACAACAAACCTAAATCATTCTTTCAAAACACAGTACAACACTTTTAGTGACTCTCCTAACATTCACAAATCGAACAAATCCTAGAGCTTCAGATTATAACAAACTGCATCGATTTAAAAATAACCAGATCAACGCTGAGGGTTATCATTGTTTCTAATTTCTACGCGCTTACGTACCGAAGGGAGACCGAACGGCAACATCAAACACTCGATAGCTGAAAGCGCACTAAACTAAAATGCCGGTCTCTGTTTTCTCAGACCTTCAGTTTCCATCTCCCATAGACACGACTCACGTGGAGAGGAGCATTGTTGTTCTGGTGTTACGTTGGCATGGAAGTTCCCATCGCCCATGAGCAGCACCGATGGACTCGTTTGTGAAATAGGTGCTGGAATAACTGGCCTAACGAGATTAGATCTGCAAGTTAAAAATATGCACAATTTATTCTTCAAACTGTAAGCAGCAAGAGCAAACATCGTCCTATTATATATATGTTATCCTAAAGGCACTGTTTCAATTTAGTTTTATGTTCATCGGATTGATTGAGGATTAAGACAAACTGGAGCTTGGGTAAAATTTCTTATAGTAGAACTTCAACTGTTTGCAGTAAACTTTCTTTTTCTCCTGGGAAACTAAGGAATAGAATGAAACAAAAAGTATTCTCTTTTTACGAACGGTTCTGCTTTTTAGTTCGTCAAACATCTTGAAGCAATTTACAACTGAATATTTTTATTTTCTTCCTCTTAGTAGCAATAAAATGTGTTTATACAAGGTGTTCAGATAATGCATCAAGAAACTTTGAGAGATCAATATTCGAGATGAAATACTGTAGTTTCTTTAAATTAAAACTGGGACAACTTACTAAGTAGTAGTAATCCACTTGATAGCTTTCGTAAATTACTAACCGAAACTTTCGCTAAAGCATTTAATTTATAAAAAATTAAAATAACGAGAAGTCTTAGATCACATGAGGTGTTAAAACATCCGCCACAAAATTGTGCCCATTGTATTATATTGGAAAAAATTTTTTTTTTAAAAAAAGCTTTTATTTAAATGATCTAAAAAGTAGAAAATAAACTTTGAAGTACCCATCAAACCCATCATTTTGTTATATTATATATATTTTTTATGATATAAAAGCTTGGCGCGGGATTTTCCTGTGTAAAGGAGATTGCTCGCGATAAGCTTTTATATCATAAAAAAATTATATAATGTAACAAAATAATGGGTTTGATTTACTTCAAAGTTTATTTTCTACTTTTTAGAGTATTTAAATAAATTTTTTTTTTAAATATTTTTTATATAATAATAATAATATAATAATAATAAGTTTTATTTACTCAAAATTATGAATAATTACATACAAAACATTATAATATATAACAGTAAATACAATACAATACGCAGTTCACTAGTAAACAAAACCTGTTGAATCCCACTAAAATACAAAGTATTTGAGCGTGGGTCAGGCAATTTGAAAATCGTGTAGGGAGGTGTTAGTTACCTGTGGAATTCTAATAAAGTGATAGAAATAATAGGGATAGATTTTCCTTCCCACCCCCTTTTCTTTCCACCCTCCTTTCTTTCTCTCCCCCTCTTCCCCCCCCCCCCCTTTTTTTTGGTATCCATATTAATCTTTGAATAAGTTAGTTATTTCATTATTTCATGAAACACTGATCTTGGTGTCTCGAGGATCCAAGACTTTACTTTTTTCTTATATTTTAAGAAGTACGGTATATTTTTTATATCCGGTGGTACTTTATCTATTAATTTTAGGCTTATATTAATAAAATTTCTCTCTCCCACTGTTATTAATTTTTAGTTGTTACGGTATTTTTTGTCCTTGTGTTATATATGTGGGTATTATATTTTATTCTGTTCTTGTTTTTAAACAGATCTAGGAGAACTCTCTGGCAAAATAGTTGCCTGATGTCCATTTTTTTGGATAGTGTGAAGAGTTCGTTTGTGGGGTAGGTTTTGCTTTTCCCGTAAATTATCTTTAGGAACCATTTTTGAATTGTGTTCAAATTTTTCAAATAGCAGTTTTTTACTCCGCCCCATCCAATTATGCCGTAGGAGAGCTGGGTTTGGACCAGTGAGTAATACAATATTTCAAGCTGTGGTACATTTAGGAACTGCTTAAGATATTTAAATTTTGGCAAGAGTGTTCTTAATTTTTGTATTAAATTATTTATTTGTAGGTTCCATCTTAAATGCTTATCTATTATTATACCTAGGTATTTTACTGAGTCTCCCTCATTGATATTTATAGTGTTATTAAGTCCTAGGTTAATGACTAGAGGGCCCAGATTAGGTAGGTTGTTTAGGTTCGAAGTGAAAGGCAGATATTCGGTCTTATTGTAATTTATCGTTAGCAGGTTATTATCAAACCAATTCTTGATGTTCTTTAGGTCTCTTTCAGCAGTATGTTTTAAGTTGGTCATTAGACTTGTAAATTATCGCCGTATCATCAGCAAAACTAAGAATCTTACCCTCACTATGTAATTGTAGCAAGTCATTTATATATAAAGTAAAAAGGATGGGTCCAAGTATTGTTCCTTGAGGAACACCATATTCTACATGTTTCTTTTCACTAGCAAAATCATCGATAACTACATATTGCTGTCTATTAGTAAGATAACTTTTAAGTAGGTTATAAGCATTATTTCTAAATCCGTAATTCTTTAGTTTTTTTAGTAATAGGTTATGACTAACAGTGTCGAATGCCTTCGCTAGATCGACAAAAACACATAGAACTGGCTCGCTGTCATCTGTCATAATTTTATTTTCTACTTTTTAGTCTTTCCATATGCTGTAATCCCCAGATATAGATTTTGAGACGAATCGGATCATAAACGGTAAAGTCGTCCGCCATCTTGAATTAAATTTTTGCCTAGAAATTCGTAATCCCGGACCCCGAAAATCCCCAGATATCGATTTTGATCGATTTGGATCTAAATGACAAAAGTCGTCAGCCATATTGGCTCCGCCATTTTGAATTTCCGAATTTTGACTAAAAATTCATAATCCGCGACCTAGAAAACTTCCAGATGTCGATTTTGAGTTGAATCGGATCTTAAACGGTAAAGTAGTCCGCCATCTTGAAGTCGCCATCGTAAACTAAATTTTTTACTAGAAATTCGTAATCGGCGAACCCGAACACCCCCAGATATCGATTTTGATCGATTTGGATAAATGACAAAAGTCGTTATTTTGAATTTCTAAATTTTGACCAAGAATTCATAATTGGCGATCTCGAAAACCCCCAGAGATTGATTTTGAGTCGAATCGGATCATAAACGGTAAAGTCGTCCGCCATCTTGAAGCCGCCATATTGTTTTTTTTCTTATATGAAAATGATCAAGTGTATTGTCACCAGACTTATACACATATGCAAAATTTCAAAGCTCTAGCTTAATTAGAACTAATCGAAATTTTGATTGCAAGATTTGACCTAAACTAACTGACTAACTAACAAACATTGCAAGTTTAATAATAGCTATTTATGATACGAGTGTGTGAAAAATGCATGTTTAAGGCTGCGTCTCGTTGTGTAACTCATACAAGTGCCTTAAACGCATTTTCACACTCGTATCATAAATAGCTATAAACAACTACGCTTCCAGCTAACACTGATGATGTATTGAATTACATGATAGGATTTCCCGCATTTTAAAGCAAAAAACTTATCGAAAATACTTAGATTATTTATTGAAATACAGTCATTCACTACAAGAACTCCAAAGAGTTCGAAAAAACTCGAACAACTTTTTTAGAGTTGAAATAGAATGTAAGGTTCAATAATTGTTGTTAATCGCTTAACAAGGTTTTACTTTTGGCCAAAACCATTAATTTTATAAAGGAGTACAACAGAAAAAAGATAACATTATTTTGTTGTTATAAAGTTTTAAATCTCTGTCCTGGCATAGTTAGGTAGAAAGATGATTGTAGATGTATTCTGTTTGCGGTAAAGTAGCCTTCTTGGAACCTATCTCAGCTATTTATTACTGTTAAATCATGTTTAATGTGGTTGATGGTAGAATTTTAATGTTACAAAAATGAAGAAGTCCTGTCATATCATATTACTCACTACGCTAAGACAAGCCAACCACTAAATAGTATAAATTACCTCAGACGCGTTACCTACTTAATCTAATTAATGATAAATCTGTCTAATATCACCTCGACTCACCCTTATTCCCGTTACCTTTTCGACTGGGAAATAATTTCACTTCGCCCCTGCTTTGTTCGGCATGAAAAATTGCGGAAGGTGGATAGGGAAGCCGTCTGGCACAGGTGAATTGAGGGATGGAATTTAGATTTTTAAATTTAAAATTTTCGCGAAATATGCGTGGATCTATATAGAGATTCATTTGCCGGAAAAATAGCATTTCGGGCTTTTTATTCATGCATTTCGTAAAAAGAAAATGTGGGTTATGAAAAGAGATAAATTATTTTAAAACATCTTCTTGTCATATAATTTAATGTAATATAATTTGAGATATTCATTATTTAATTCAAAATTTATTATCGAAGATGTCGGTTAGTGATACTGAACGTTAAGACGATAAATTGATTGATTGAAGATTGATAAAGGAATTATAGTCTTATTTACCTCGGGTAAAATATCAAGGAAAAACGCCTATGGTGATACAAGAATGAAACTCGGCATAGTTGTAAAATCATTTATAAGATATTTGACCCGATAAGCCACCCTCTGCAACCCGCATGACGCTCGCTACCGCCATTTTTTAAAAATGGCGGACAAAAATTTCTCCAATTACAATATTTCTCAATCTAGGCAATATTATACTCCATCCTAGATAATTCGAGGATGAGAAATTTTGATTCATAATTTTCTGTTTTTTTTTGTTTCATTTGCTATGCACACGCCACTGTTTTTTAAAGACCTCTAAACAAATCAGTTTTAGTCCCTCCTCTTGAAGCTCTGGCTCCTGCGACTGACTTAAGTCCGTCGTGCGATGGATGTGTTTTTGATGGTGCAGGTTTAGTTCACTTTTTGAAACCACGAATAGCATTTAAAACCTTTTCTGATTACTTTCAACAATTTCAACCATATACCAAAAAAATTGCCACCACTATGAAAGATACAAGATTTGATGTGGCATGGGACTTATACTATGAAAATAGCCTCAAAAACGCCACAAGAGAAAATAGAGGAACTGGCTTGAGACAGTACAATTTGCCAAAAAAGAGTAAGAAGGAAATTTTATAAAAATATAAAAATAGGAATTATAATATTCCAACCTATATGCAAGTGCCGTATATATAAATAAATTGAACCAAAACATCTATTCTCCCAGCTACATGCCGACGACGCACGGGTGCTGAATTAAATGGTGACATCTGCCGTATTCTGTCTAACACAGGTAGCATTAAAATACAATAACTTGGATTGCTCGAATGCTACGAGGAAGATGCGAAGCCTTCTTCATCTCAGGATGTCACTAACTGCGGGCCGGTTTCGACCTATTTTTGGGTCTCGTTAGTGCAGTGCAAGTGAGCATACCTTCGATAAACCCGGGTCGTATCTCATAGACACTATTAAGTTCCACAGCAGTAGAGCGTAACTAGCGCCATCTCTCGCTAGTGTCGAAACAATCCAAATCGAAAATAAAATTGATAATCATCGCTGCATAGGCAATTTTACAGCAGAAGGAAATTTTATAAAAATATCGTCGTCGGCATGTAGCTGGGAGACTAGCTGCTTTGGTTTAATTTGTTTAGTCTTTTTTATATATAAGACATTTGCAGATGCGTTGGAATATTATAACAATTTCGTTACTTACCCATGATTTGTTTTTTTTATGCTGTCCATAAAAAACAACAATTTTTCCTTTCAAAACCCCATAGTATTGATCTTTCTTGATATGACTTTCACCTTGTGTACAGAACATAAAGATCTCAGCAAAGGCAGTATCTGGACATTTCAGTGTAAAATTAACATCTAAAAACATTTGATGGCATTCCAACTAAACAAAAACTTAAAAAAACTAGTGTAATATGATCTCAGGGAATAAAGCGAACCGTATTACCACCGCCAGAGAAAATCAACAGAAAAACGATGAAAACGTATGAAAGAAAGTTCCATTATCCCTAACAAAAGGGTCATTACATATTACAGACTTAACAATTACTTGCTCCATGGCAAGGATAATTTGCGTTTTCAGTAGGTACGTTACAGTTAGGGCTTTACAACGGCCTGCAGTCTGGTTATAACTCCTGTCTGAGTGCCAACCCAGGCAGATCATCTCATTCTCATAACACTTAATTCTATCCATCTATTTCTGAACGCGTATTACATCTCTGGTAAATGCGATCCGGGGTGGATACAATACGTAAGGTGAATTGAAATCAACGCTTTATGGAACAAATAAAATTAAATGGTGCAATTTAATTTTCCGCCGATGAGAAATGGTTGGTTTGTTGTCGGAAACAATATTTAGGGCTATTTATGGGAATTGATTATTGCCTAAGAGGCAATTTAACCCAAATTTTTTTCCCTTTTCGAAAATGGCTTCTACCATCATTTAAGTTAGGGAGTTAATTGAACCATATCTAATGCAAAGCGCCTCACAGAAGAGGATTCAATTGACTCCTACAACTTCTGTTGGGTTAACTAGATATGGCATCTCGGACTTCGTGACATTTCGCTAATCATTGATCGTATAACGCCAAATATCCAACTTTATTAAAGATTTCTAAGTGGTGATACGCAAATGGCGGTGTATAGCTACGTTAGAATTTATGCTGTCGAATCTCGAATCACATCATAACCACTTTCCACACCCCCAGTCACAACGTTATGTTTCACTTCTACAAAATTTTACATTTTTCTCTCAATTTCAACTCCCATTCAAATTTCAATTCATACATCAAAATACACGTCATTTACTTTCCTTCTGTGCCAGCTGAGCATTCATCAAAACTTCTTTCCAATTCGCATGTTCCGATTGATATCTAAACTCATTTCCATTTCGTATCTTCCATTTGCTGGTTTATTAATATCAAAACTTACTTCCGAAACATAAGTTACGTATCAAATTAAATTGAATAGACGTTATCCATTCACCGCAGACCGATCGGCACAATTTCATATCATATTCAACTCTTTGTGCACAGATCTTTGGGACGACTTTACGGGGTCGTTACAAATTTAATAAATATTTTCAACTAATTTTCGTTATTAACTCTTGAATTCAAACCGACTTGAACTTCGTTCATATATCAACAAATTTCCCATTTTAATGCCGATACGGTTATATAATTTTCATATCCGAATTTACCATTTTTAATTTTTATGATGAAATATTGCACAATCGCGCCCGCACGGAATAAGCTGGGACATTTCCAGACCTCCGCACGCACAGTCACCGGCGAAGCATGTAAAAAGCCGAGCATGATGAGCTCGAGCAAGTCTAGTTCGATATGTGCGCCGCCAACGAGCCACTACAGCTACTTCCTTGGCCGAAACCAAGTAAGAAAGAGTTTTGAAATCAATCATATTTTGCCCTCGCGCATCAAAGCAAAAAGCGATTTTTTTCAGATATCAAACAATCGTGTTAATACCCTTTATATTTAAACGGAATTTCATTCAGTGTTCGAGAAGTATTTATTTTAAACCTCTGTGAATTAAATATTTAAGTTAAAACATTTTAAACTTTGTTCAGTTACATTAAATAATTCAATTCTTGTTCGTTTTAACAAAAAGTGTTTTAATTCAAGAAAAGCGGTGAAGCTTTGGACCCTGCCATAGACAATAAGTTAAATTAAAGTGAATAATAAACTATTTCAAGTGAAACAACCTACTCCAGGGCTTATACAGGGTGTAGCATTTGACCCCATCCGATGTTTTACGAGTGACCCTCCACTCAAATTCAAAATTAAGTGCAGTGCACCTAAGGCCTCCAGGGCTTCTAATAAGCTCTAAAGCTTAAAGCTCCGCCGAAACTTTTTTTATTTTACCAAGCTAGGGAGCTTCAGCGTGTTCAGTGACCGGTATCTCATTTCGCCGCTCTGGTTGTGTGGTAGAGTAGCTGTAGCTAAACTCCGCCGGACGTTAATATAAATAAGGCACTAAAATAATAAAAAAAAGAAAAAAATATATTTTAAAATATGATAAGTATAAATTATTATTATAAATTAATTAACAAAAATTGTCTATAGAGTAATAGTATACTAATAGTTGTAATGATCAAAAGTCCATGATATAGATTTGTTTTTAAAATCTTATGGTTGGTAACACTGTGTCGCCAGCCATATTGACACCGCCATTTTGAATTCCTGAATCTTAACTAAAATTTAATAATCCGCGACCTAGAAAACCCCCAGATATCTATTTTGAGTCGAATCGGATCATAAACGGTAAAATCGGCAGCCATCTTGAAGCCGCCATCTTGATTTTTTCTTATATGAAAATGTTAAAGTGTATTGTCACTGGACTTATACACATGTGCAAAATCTCAAAGCCCTAGCTTAATTAGAACTAATCGAAATTTTTATTGCAAGATTTGACCTAAACAAACTAACAAACATTGCAAGTTTAATAAAAGCTTTTAAAAATCAAGTCATGTACCTATTATTTTGTCTTCAATAATTGTTTTTTTCTACGCTTATTATGTAATACGAGCATTATGATGTGGATTTTAAATAAGGAATGACCTATATTCCAGTGGCTGATATGTAATATTTATTACATGCCCCTAGAATGTAACAAGCATAGGTGGCGCCATCCAGTAGTAGCGTAATTTGTAATACTATTTGCGGACTTTAGATCGTAATACTATAGAAAATTTAATGCTCTATAAAAATGGCATATTTTCTTCGTATAGTTTCGTTTTGGCAGGGTTTCAATTTAGATATCAATTTTTGGCATTTTTGCAACTTTGGCTAATAATTTAAAAACCTCGCACTAGCGTAGGTTCCATCCTTTCTTAAATACTATAATTCGAAACCACTAATTATCTTGATGAAGTGGCATTTATGTTTATAGTGGTGTCTATGGATGGGAGAGAGGTGAGTGGTGGAGGGTCGGTTGAATAAGGCAGCAGATAGGAAAAATTGCTTTCAGTAGGTGAGGCGGTGCGGGGTCTAGACAAAGGTTGTGTATTTAATCTGGAGATGAATAATTTCCAAGCAACTCGTCGAAGACCGTCATCCCCATCGATATCGAGTGCTTCGCGAATTATTCGCATTTTCTGAAAACCTATAACTCATATTATTTTGTTCTATGCAATGAGCTGTTAGGAGGATGTGTAGTGAGGCATGCGATATGTGACCAGCTCGTCTGACTGCAAAACGCGTTAGTATATTCTATTCTTATGATTTGAGATTCTAGTTAAATTAGAAATCGTTTGTGATGTTGTGAATACTATGCTTGTTAATCTTTAGCATTATCGATTACTTATCTACGAAACCTTCGATGCAGTGTAAGAAGGGTGGGTTATATTTAAATATTTTTTAATAGCTCTATGAAGCCTATCATTCTATTTGGCCAAGGATGATACGCTGTTGTTTTTGAATGATAAGTATCTAATATCTATTTGAAATAAAGCTAATTAGATCTGTCGTCCTTAATGAAACTCCAAACCTAGCGATCCATTACAAAATGTGTTTGCTACTGCTTCTGCAGTTACATTTTCAGTAGGAAAAATATTAGGGCGTCTGGTATTACCTATTTACATATGTCAGACAGTATCTACAGAAATTTGATGGCAGTAAATGTCCTACAATGTCAGTATTAACGTGCTCAAATTTAGTACCTGTCTGAAAAAATATTTGTTGGCACTATTTTGTGTTCTAAGTAGCAATTTTAGGGAACAACAATTTGATTGCACTTACTGTTGTCAAGGTTACTCTGACCTAATAATATATATTGATCATTACGACGGGAGGACGCACCTTAAAACAGCGGATTACTTAAAGATGTATGATTAATAATTTACTTCCGACCGATCGATCAATTTTTTGACTGGCACGTAAAAAGGACATTGGTATGATCATCCAGTATATTTTCTAGGTAACATGTCAGCGAAGCACATATTATTTGAACATAAAACGGCTGAAAAAATACCCTCTTACGTACACTGTAACGTAGTTTTATGACCGGCATAAAAATATAATGGTTAAAACGACATCCTTAATAGAGTTTCCATAACAAAAATATGTCAAAATATATGTTTTTACTACCAATAACTTCCTTGACTCTGCTGGAAGGAAGGTTTTTAACTTGTGAAGTTGCAGTTTTCATATAATGCTAGAAGACAGCATTCTTGGCATTTAACCGCTTATAACAGGGAGATTCTTTTTCGTTCTGCTGAATCAGAGGAAAATTATTAAAGCATAGTCTTTTAATCGTCCGTTCAAGTACCTATTTAGAACAGAATTTTTATTTTGGGCTGCTAACGAGCATGAGAAAATAACTTCAAATGAGACTTTATTTATTAATGACTTGAAAAAATATTTCATATTTCACTTGCTTATAATTTGTTATTTATTGCTTGGATAGAAGATATATAAACAAGGCCATTATACCCTAGGGCCAAAAAGAGCGGGCGTAATGATTACGCCCGCTTATTATGCCCTCCAATACTCACTTTTCAAAAGGTTGGAAACTACAATAATAGGTATGTACCAGTTCGTGAAAATAAGCCATTAGAACTGTCTCGCTCAGAGTTACAGAATTTCTGTTAGCCCATTATTAGTGGGGTCGATCTGAATTTACAAATGGGGAGAGGGGAGTCCGCAAAATATTTGCCCTGTAAGGGCAAAAGAAAGGGTTAGGGACTTCGGGCCGGGCTCATTTTCAAGGGCAATCAACTTTTTAAATCCGAAGCTCTAATTTCATTAGGGCCTGCACGCGCGCGTGATACATTTATAAACACGGACGAGCGGAGTGGGACGTGTATTTGTGAGAGAGAAGGGAGACAAGTGGGAGCGCTAGGCTCCTCCCCAGGCATCTCGCTGCACGACTGCTGAATTGAAACACTCGTTTTTATAAATGTATCGCGCGCGTGCAGGCCCTAATGAAGTTAGAACTTCGGGGCAAAAACATCTCGAAAGAGAATTGATTACCCTTGAAAATGAGCCCGGCCCGAAGTCCCTAACCCTTTCCCTTCTATAGGGCAAAAACTTTGGGGGCCCTCTCTCCCCTACTAATTATCCAAGGCACAAATTCCACATTCGATGGCGAAAAAAAAAATCTGCCCCCACCCCTTTTCTTCCTAGAGAAAAATGACTTTCTTTAAAAATAATAACAATAAATTGGTTATTTCGCAACCAATTGCTTATTTATGGCGAAAATTGAAAATACATAAGCACACACATTAGTATACCTTATACGAGGATAATTGAAACTGGTCAGTGTTAAAGCACAGGACCGTGCGCACTGAACTTGATATTTTGTCCTATATATTTAGCAATGGTATCGAGATTCGAATGGTAGTTGAAACTGTGCAGGCGAGTCCGAGACTGGCAATATAATCAGCCTGAATGAACCATCTACGACTGCACTGGTTTAAAGATAATAAAACGGACAGGCCTACTAGCATAAAAAAACTCGTAAATCGTTTCTCCAGTAGTCAATGGTAGACTTGTGCTGTGCTGTTAATGTGCCAGTGCAGTGCGTAAATACCTGTTATAATATCAAGCGTAGGAGTTTAGTTAGTTATTGTTCATATTTATAAATATTTACTGCTATATAAAAGGTAAAATATTTTAATTATTTACTAATTTACCATGGCTTTCTGGAGACCATTTGAAATAGACGATAATATAATAACGCCCTAAAATCTTATTATTTTCTTATGACAAGCATTTCTATTTGCCTCCGCCCATATACAATAAAGAGATGCCGACTGTTTTTGCCGCCTTTTAGTTTTTATACGGTTTCAATTAAGTTCGTTTACACTTTACACAATGTCACGTTTGCTGCGAGATTTGCGGAAAAAAATCGCGGAAGTTACAGCAGCTTTAATTTCATTTACATTTACCCTTCCTCCTCTCCGCCTAATCAACCTAGCGACTTGAAATTAGGACATAGTACTTAGGTTCGCTTTCCTCCCCGAAAAAACGCGAAAACGGCTCTCGATACGTTCCCGCCGCAGCGAAAAATCCGTATACAAATCCGCACTTTTAAACCGCAATATCTCGGGAACCGCTGGACCGATTTCGACAAGTCAATTCATTTACGCGCATTCGCGAGCCCTTCCCTATACACTTTTTCGATCCAAATCAAACTAAGTGAGTTATGTTCGAAAAACTGATTTTCCTTATCTTTACATGTAAATTCCCCCCTCCTCGCGAAAAGTTCGACTGGAAAATTTTCCGGATGATAGAGGGGGTCCGACTTAATAACATCACAAAAAAAATGATCGGGATTTTTTTGGTAGCAGCGCCCCATTTGCTTCTGTGGCCTTTTGAATGAGAATTTGTGGAATTCCTTCGTCCTGCATGATCACTTTTAGAAAGGTTTCAACACATTTTATTACTTCACTGGCAGAAATAAATAAAATAATAGTCGCATCGTTATAGATACAAAAATAAACGCAAGGATCGACAACCGCAAATTATTTAATAAATTTAAAGTAGGCAGGTATCTAAAGTATGTCTACGAAAATTAGGGTTGAGTTTGTGAAAAATAAAAATGTTTTCATTCGGAGACTGCAAATTTTTGAAGTTGATGGGCGCCAGCAGCCTCGATGGTGGTGTTCTCGTAGCTCTGGTGGTTGAACGAGCTCTCAGGGCCGATTTTTGGAATTTGTAGACTGGTTAACGATTTTTTAAAGTATCGGTGGGTACAGCAACTACCCCCTTTACTGTCTCGCCGGCTGACATACACAAGCACCGCTTTTGGTGCCAGGTACCCCAACTTTTGAGTATGTAGATAGGCGCTGTTGCCTGGTAAGAGTCGTTGATGAGAAATAAAAGTCAGAGATACCAAAATATGTAACTCTAAGCAGAACTCTTGCGCTGGTCGATGCACAATTTGTTTTAATGAATTTAATCCCTAACAATACTGAGCTAACACTGGTTATTTCGAAGTTAAGTTAAAAGTCGCGGCACGATTGTAGGTTGCTGTTGTTGTAGGCTGGCCTTTCTCCTCCACGCTGTAGGGTGTAGATGCACTGGCAACTACGACGCCGTACAGGTCTTGGTTCGTCAGGTATGCTGAAGTTCTGGAAGCTTGTAGATGTAGTAGGCTGAACTGCTGGATTCGCTGGTTGATGTTGACTCGATGAAGGCTCGGAGTGAACTGGTAGTTGTAGCGCGTGCTGAAGCTCGGAGTGAACTGCCGCTGTTGAAACCCCGCCGCGATCCTGTAACTTTCGGGGCGGACGGAGCTCTGAGCGTTAGGTCGGCTGGCGTTTGGAACGCTGTGTGCCGGATGAGCGGCCGGGGCCGCCTGCTGCGTCGTGTCGGACCCGCCCAGTCATGCCGAGGCGGACGGGAATCTAAACGTCGATATACACTAAGCGCGTTTATTGCGTTGTATTTAATTAGAGCTGAGATATGAATGGATAATGATGCTAAGCTACAAATTGTGACTTTTTGATTAATTTTAACTGTTTTAAAGGGCCTTTTTCGGCCTCGACAACAAGTAGAGTGAAACATAAAACGCTGTATGCACCACTGATGATATAAGATGTTTATGCCCTTGTGTGACTTTTCTACCCTCGGACCAAGGCCCTCGGATAGAAATTCGTCACCCGCGGGCATAAACATCTCTATATCGCCCTCGGTACATAAATAACTATTAAAAATACCTACTAAATACTGGAGCACACAAAATCGAGGGAAGTTCTGAAGCTTCTGAGCTGAAAATTGCTTTGGCTAATGTATTTTCGATTTATAGTTAACAAAATCGAGAATTTTTGATGACTACCCTATAATATTGGACCAAGTTGAACCGATTGAAAAAATTGTCAATACGAAAGTCATAATTATTGTCAGAAATATAAGCTTAAATATTGAAGATATATGTTTTCTTAATTACTCATTTTGTTCACTTCATTTTGACTGACATTTCAATTCTGATTTTCGCGAATATTTAGAGTATTTCATTATGGCATTAAAAAAATTAATAACGAAATTAAATCTATTGAATATAATTTATTTCATACTGTTTAAATAATGGTTTAACTATTTATTAAATACTGCCTACAAAAGCCGCCACAAACTTTCAGCATTTTTTAATTACAAAATAATTGATCCCTTTCTGAACTTCTTCGATATAAAATATGGATGCTCTAAACTACCGACGCAGCTTTTATGGAGTGCTATTTGTTATTGATTATTTCAATAAAAAAGTAATTGAGTTTAAGGCGGAACTTCTTTAAACAATTATCATAAATATGATATAGAATTTGATCGACAGACAGGTAACAACTTACTTTGACGTATCTCCTTCATAAAGAAAGAAATAATTAAAATTAAGTATGTCATTCGCTCCATTTAGGATTTCTTTTTCTGTTGTAGCAAAAAATTAGACCACAATAATGTCATTTTAATGAACTCACATTTATAGTGAAACTTTTGTAACAAAGATTCCATTACTTCGCTATTAGTCGGACCTCGTCTGATAAATATCAGTTCTGTGATTCTGATTATGATAACGGATGGGAAATGTCGGCGGATATTCATTCTAGCGTACACCGATGTGTACAGAAATTCTTAGGCAGGAAATACAATACATGGTTGTAGAGGTTATCGGAATTACCTTGTAATACAAAATTAGAGATTTTTAATAAAGATTCACCTGCGGCCAGGCGTTATGGCTATTTGTACTGGGGACTCATGTCAGTGAAGGCCTTCAATATTATAAAATACAATGGTAAAAGTATTTTTAAAAACTAATATGAAATATTTTTATAGATAAGTGTTTTTTATGTCAATTATACTGTTAATGTTTTTCCTTGTTTGGGCTTTTATCCACAACTTAATTTCTGTTTTAATGTTTACAATTGGATATGTCTTACTTCAGTTGGGAGACTGATAAATATTTTTGTAGAACGATAGTTGTGACACCTCTGTCCAATAATTTTAAAAAATTTGGGTAACTCTAATGCCCTTTCCTTGTATCTTGTGTTGTGAAAGTGTTTAATTATATTTTTCTTGTGTTTATCTCTGAAACAGTGTAATAGAAGGGGTTGGCAAAATAGTTGCCTAATATCAAATATTCCCGTTTTTTGTATAATAGATCTGATGAATAAGTTCTACATTTCTTAAATATGATTTTTAATATCCATTTTTGGATAATCTCAAGTTTCTTGCAATAGTTATTGGTTATGCTACCCCATGCTATTAGACCGTAAGTAAGATGTGATTGCAGTAGCGCATAATATACTGAGGTTAACTGTTTCACGCCTAAAAAAAAGTTTTTAATAATTTTATTTTTGGTAGTACTGTCGTAAGCCGAAAAAAATAGGACAACTTTTTTCTTCCGTGGTCTCACATTTCGTTTTTGGATACTTCTTACGAGTAGTCCCCATATTTCTTCCACAGGGTTAAGATCTGGACTATGACTGGGCTAGTTAAGAACATTGATGTGGTTATCTTGAAACCAGTTAGTTACGGTGTGAGCAGTAGAACAGAACAATTGTTTTGTTGAAATATGAACTCATTATTAGGAAATAATTGTGACATAGTAGGGAGCATAATATTGTCTAAAATCCTAATACATGTTTCACTATTAAATCGTTCCTCAATATGCCACAAAACACCAGGACCACGTGCCGATATCCAAGCCCACATATTGACGGAAAATCTACCACTTTTATCATTGTTAGATATATATTTCTCATCGAATCGAGTATTCGGAGGGCGGTAAACACGAATACGACCGCTGTATGTTTCGTCTGTAAAGATTACATTGTTCCAAAAATTTACATCATGCGCTAAAAATTCAAGCGCAAATCCTACTCGAGCTTTTTTATTTTCAGCTTTAAGTAAGTATTTCTGTGCTGTTGCATGACAGCGTAGCTCCGATTCTCTTACTCGCCAGCGACCAGTACTACTCGATCCAGGAAAATTCGTTTCTTCAGCAGCCTGAATAACTGAGTAAAATGGATTTTCTACTAAAGCATTTACTAATGCAAATCTTGTTGTTGAGTTGATATCTTTCGTCGCCCTGATTCAGGATTTCTACTAATCGTACCGTTTATTCTCCACTTTCTTAAGATGTTACACATCGAATTTTTGTCAATATTATAACGCAGTGCAATTTGTCTCATTGACCATCCATCTTCTGCTTTAGCAATAACTCCAGATTTAACTAAATCGCTTATATGAGGCATATTAGTCTTTTGCACACTTGCAATAAATTATGACAACTAACTGACGATGTCACAAAAATTAAAGTTAGATGTACACAACTAGATTTTAACAAAATATCGTTATAAGACTTGTCCTAGTTTTTTTGCTCACGACCGTACGCACCTCAGTTTTTTTCACTAATTTATCAGTGTGGGCATCCCATCTCATGTGACTGTCCAATATTATCCCTAAATATTTGATATTTTGCTTTGGCTGAATCAAAATCTCCGTATTGGCATCACGGATTGCTAAAGAACTAAAATTTGGAAAACTATTTTCATAGCTGGAGAAAGAAAGATAAAATGTTTTCTGAAAATCAATCACCGCAGGCAGATTTAGCGCCACTATATTTTTTAATACGTCGTATGATTCATCCCCAAAGAAGATTGCGGTATCGTCGGAAAAAGCCTATGATTTTGCCAGCGCAAGGTATTTCAAATAACTTATTTACATAAATAGTAAAGAGTAGTAGACCAAGCACAGTTCCTCGTGGTACACCACACTGGACAGTTTGAAAGTTGCTGCGTATGTCCTCTAAGTCTACACAATGTTGTCTCTCCGCAAGATAACTAGACAGAAGTTGTTTGACAACATCATGTAGACCAATGTCACTTAAGGTATCTAACAAATCTACGTTACTAACTGTATCGAATGCTTTAGCCAGATCTACGAAGACGCAATTCTTTCTGTTGTCAGTAATAGCATCCTGTATAGATCTGCCATGGCAAAATTCATACTGCCCATCAGATAGTAAGTTATATTTTTTTAAAAGCTTATTATTCTGAGTTTTAGAATCCTTTCATATATTTTCGCAAAATTAGATATCAATGATATTGGTCTGTAGTTGTTAACTTTTATCTTGTCTCCAGATTTTTATACCGGTCTTATTACAGCAATTTCAAGTCTTCTTGGAAAAACACCACATTGAATAGACAAGTTTACAATATGTGCAAAGGGTTCCGAAAGTTGATCAACTATTGGTATTGGTTAACGTTTCACTTGTTATCAGATATCTCCTCATCATTATCATTAAGTATTTGTTTAATATCTGTTATGCTTACCTTTCTATTACTGATTTAATTTACACATGACAACATATTTTTTGTGGATGAGACAACAAATAGGATTGTATTCGTTATCGTTCGTTTAATTTGTATTTTATTATATAGTAGTTTTTGAATATTTTAAATTTTTTTAAATACATTTATTTAACGTCGGCCTATTTCCGTTACTGAGGCCTAACACCGATGCCTGTAGACGAGCTACCCCCAACCAGGAATTTTGCCGATCCTCTTCCCTTCAGAAGAGTAGGGATCTTTTACTTGCCTAACATTTAATAGACAAGGGACCGACGGCTTTACATCCCTTCCGAAGGATGGTATATTCCCTATACAACCCTCGCCTAAGGTTATGCGCGGAAGCTGCATACACTGATATACAAGCCGCTGGAACATGTGTGGGGCGAGGACTATTTTGCATTTATTTATTCTTTGTACTTACCTGTATTTTTCTCTAAAATTTGGGCATGTAACAAACTCAAACTGTAAGATTTTTGTCACCAATACGCAATAAAATTTTATTCTATGCTATTCTCTTTCAATATCGCTTTATCACAAGTTCAAATAACCGCTTGTTACATTCAAGTTAAAATTATAAAAAGTAGTTACCATATTCGAAACATTCATTCAAAAAATTTATACGACATATCAGTAGTCGCTATTTTTGTTCAAGAAAGTATCTACAACCAGAAAATTTATTCCAAGTCTCTGTCAAGCGCGATATATTTCACGTAAAAAGTAAGAGAAATCAATAACACATTCTTTATTCAAGTACCATTTACAGCCAAAAGTATTGCGCTGCCTTTGGGGTATTCCGCAAAAATCTTGAAGTGTCGAAATTATAAACGAAACCCATCTGAGAGTCGAGATAACCGCAAACTGAATAGTTTATCTGATACAGACTCCTGAATTATTCCTTAGCTTCCCTGAAATTGAATTCTTTAGTTCGTTTCGGAACTTTCCTAGCTTTGTCTTAAGCTATAATGGCATTTCTGGTTATTGAATTACTTCTTTGACGTTATTAAGCTGTTATACAGTTTGTTTTATTTATCGTACAGCTGAAGTTTCCATATTCAATTCAATTCAATCAAGGGAATAGTAAAACAGTGTTACTACATCGATATGAGCACTTATAGATCATATTTAGGTCAAACTATTTTTGTAACGCAGCAAATCTAGAAACGCATTTAAACATACGTCTTGCGAAGGTCGCAGATATAAAAAATTCAACAAATAATAAATTTAATATAAATTCAAGGTTGTTACACAAAATCATGTTAATTTGTGCGGTTACTTTACTTTATAAGAGTACTATTATAGTGTTACAGCGTTGCACGATAAAATATGTTAATAAATGTAAAAGTTACTCATCAAATGAATCAGTTTTATCACGAAGTATAAAACATGTAATTATAACTACATTTTATTAAAATCAAGGTCGTCTTCAGCATTCTTCAAGTCTACCTAATATACATCATGTGATGATATCTTATACGGTGAGCATGTTTAAGTCTAGTGCTATTTCTAGCACGTTTTGTGTTAATAATACACCATAACTGATATTTTAATTTAGGATAATCATATGCAGTAGGCACTGGTTCTCTTTGATTTTATTTTATAATATATTAACCAACTGAATATTTCAAGTACAGCTTACATTTCGTTTATTAAACTTAAACTCTTTCATGGCTTTCTAGCTAAAATTAATATTGAACACTGAAACTTCCAAACTGTGAGCTATTACTAAAGACATAACAGGTTACAAATGTATGTATGTATACTCTCTGCATCAAAGAAGCATTAAGAGACCGGTTTATAATAGGACTTAATAAAGATGCCATCAATGATACAGTGCAGGCAAGTTAGCATTTGAGGTGGAAAAATTTTTTACAAGCCATTTTCAGTGGTAATTTATAGGGAAATATGTCCTCAATAACCTCCTAGAAGTCCCATGAGATTTGGATATGGCAAATTTGAAAAATATGGCCGCAATTTTGTTTTTTTTTTTAGTTTTTACCAAATATGGAAACCATAAATTTTTCGAAATAAATGTCAAGAAACCTTTTTAAAGATCTCGAAAAGCTACATCTAAAAAGGTATTTTAGGATATCTTACCAAGGTAATGAAACAACACTGGCTAGGGTGAGTGAAATGTGACCTAGGTGTAACATTTGATAGTCAAATTACCTTCTATGAATATATAATGATTATGACAAACAAGGCAAATAAAATGTATGAATTTATTGTACGTAATTCATAGCAGTTCAACAATCTTAAGTGCATTAGGCAATTATATATAAGTTCTGTTTGCAGTATTTTAGAGTATTGTTCCATAATGTGGAGTCCGTACTATAGGTATCAAATATATAATGTTGAAAAATTCCAAAATAAACCGTTAAGATGTCTTAACTATCAAGAAACTGGCGTATGTTATAACATTACCGAAGGAAGGACATTTATTACAATATAATCTTGATTATTATTTATTATTATTATTAGCCTTTACTCGAGTCCGAGTATAAAAAAATGTTACAGCCGATAGATTGTGTGTAATAAAAAACAAGTAAAAGGTGTAGTCTATTGTAATTCCCATTCATCTACGGTGCACACGACTATGGCTATAGAGGCCAATTCGGGAGAGCACATGTCGACCGCAGTCAGGACAAACATAGACCTGGTTAGGTCTTGGATTCGGCTTTCTTGCAGCAACATTTCCTTGATAGCTGGCCACAACCCCTCACCATTCGGTTCTGTCCGCTGCAAGTTGTTCCCATTGCTCGTCAGGAATACCGCAGGATTTTAGATTTTCATGGAGAACGTCTTTGAACCTCTTTCGTTGACCGCCACGCCTTCTTCTACCGCTTAGCAATTCACCATTAAGTGTACATTTAGGAAGACGGTTATCATGCATACGATGAACGTGACCTGCCCATCTTAGGCGTGCTCTTGAAATAAGCACCTCAATTGGAAGGCTGTTTGCTCTCCTGAGTACTTCCACGTTTGATATGTGATGGAACCAACGGATTTTCATCATACTTCTGAGGTGTCTTTGCTGAAAACGTTCTAATTCTTTCACATGACGACGGTAAGTGACCCAGCTTTCACATCCATATAGCAGTGTTGGAATGACAACTGCTCTGTAGACAGCCATTTTCGTTGACAAAGCAAGGTTGTGGTTGTCAAATACTCTCTCTCTAAGTTCCCAGAGTGCTCTAGATGCAACGTTAATTCTATTGCGGATCTCGCTGTCCATGTTTGCTTTGTCATTAACAACGTTGCCTAAGTAATTGAACTGATCCGCCACTTCAAGAGAATTTCCGTTAAGTGTAATGTCTTATTTGGTTCACTTGATGAGGAGTTGACATAATCTTAGTCTTTCCAATGTTGATTTTAAGTCCCAAGGAATCATAGCTCTGGGCATACACATCTAAAAGTTCTTGAAGCTCTTCCGGCGTAGAGACTAAAAGTGCACAGTCATCCGCATACTGGAGATCACAAATGAATCGTGTGCGTGTCTTCGTGAAAGCTCTAAAGCGCCCTATGTTAAAGAGACCGCCATCAGAACGGTATCTGAGACCTATTCCTCTGACTGTCAGTTTGTTGTCAACAATAATTGTTAGAGCAGTGGTAAACAAATTAAAAAGTAGGGGTGCCAGGACACATCCCTGCCTAACTCCAGTGAGGGTTTGGAAAGGTTCGGTTGCCTCATTATAATAATCTTGATACGCTGCTAGAGAAACATAGAAAAATAAGCTGTATAATGTATTTACATAAAATAATTATAAATGGTATAAATGATTTGTCGTTTCTTTCACTAATTTACCTTATTGTGTCGGCATAATGTCCCAGTCAGATAAGCAGCCTCTCAAATGTCGTCAGATTTGATAGACAAGGACGAGCAATATTTGCAAAAATAGGGACCATTTAGCTATAGTTTGTAGAAAAAAGACAGGTAATGAGAGATATAACCTTTTGGAACAACAAATTGATTGTCTGTATCATTTAAATTCAGAGACGAAACGTTTTACTTATTGATATTGGTGTAAATGATCAACAGATTTGTTTTCAATGGGATACAGAGGCTAGCTTGTCAGTAATTTCTGACAGCTTTAAGGAAAAAATATATTAATTTTTATACCTTACAGAACAACAGAAAAACATTACTTAATTGCATGTTCAGGACCATTCATCCATTGGGATTCATTATAATACCAATTACATATCAAGGTTTAACAACGTTAATGAATGTGTATGTGATCAAGGACGATGGACCGCTGTTGTTAGGGAGATATATTTATAGTTAATATGTAAACTAATCGAAAACTAAGGAAATTATATACTGAATTCAGGCTAATATACAGGATGTTGTGCAAAATTCAATAATTGTTTAATTAATCAATATGCTAATGTGTTTTCTGTGGACATAGATTTATTCCATGGGGGCACCATACATTTAACTGCAATTGACAACCCTGAGCCAAAGTTTAACAAAGCATTTCCTTTGCCACATGGTTTACGGGAAAAGGTGGAGTTGGAATTAAAACTATTGTTGGATAAGGAAATTTTAGACCAGTTGAATGGGGACACCCATTGTTCCTATCGAAAGAAAGAAACTATAAACGGTTAATCCAACATTGAGGATAGATCATTATTCACTACCTCGTATTGATGATTTATTTAGTGTTACAAGGAGGGGTATAATTTACCAAACTAGATCTATCCCAGAGGCGTATCAATAAATATTTTTAGATGATGAAATTGACGGTTATAAGTACTCATAGAGGATTTATTGAATATACAAAATTTCAAAAAATGATCGATTAAATTTTTTAAAGTTAGGTTAGGTATAAGGCGAGCATGTAGTTAATGTTGAAAAAGTTTTAAGTAGGTTTACAAAAGCAGGGTTAACGCTTTTTTCAAAAAGTGAATGTTTTAAAGAATCTGTAATTTATTTAGGACAAAAAAGAGATAGATCGCAATTGCAAATATGTAATGGCAAAATTGAAGTAATTAAGAATGCACGAATTCCTGAGTGTCCACCTTAACTAAAAACTTTTCTCGGTTTAGTTAATTATTACACAAATTCATTTCTAACAGTTAAGCCGTTATATAATTTATTTAAAAAGGGTACACTTTGGGATTGGTGTAAAAATTGTAATGTCGCTTTTAGAAAAGTTAAAAATGGTTTAATTTCAGCAAAGGTGCTTATACATTATACACCTGGATTACCTTTCACGTTAGCAGTAGACGCATCAGCCAACGGGATTGGTGCTGTGATTTCCCACCAAATTAATGAACAAACGTTAAACAATGCCCAACCTAAATATTGAGAGTGAGAGACATTATCCATATTACAAATGTGCTTTTAGAGGGCGGAATATTAAACATAATATTTTTTTTTTTTTTAGTCGCAAACTCCTCTATAAATCCTTATTTTACTATAAGGAACCTAACCAGACTGCAACCAACAGCTACTCTCCGGGCTATGTGCCCCGCCGAGCGCTGAATTACAAGTTACAAGCCTGGCGCGTTAAGTGTAATAATTGCATATTACCATCAAAATGCTAATGCTTCGATTGCAACAAACACCAGCTGAAAGACTGATCCTACTTAAAGGAGCTCCATTGCCAGTCGTCACACACCACTTGCAGACTGCAGTTTTGAGCTGTTGGCTCTCGTCAGTGCAAGGTAGGTATGCGACGACCGACATGAGAATCTTTTGACTATAGTACATCCCGGTATTTTTACAATAGCGACATGTAAAACAGCCAGCAGGCGCCATCCAGCGGTCCAGTGTCTGTTGCAATCGAAAAATAAATATCCTGACTTGGCTTAGCATAGTTCAAATGTGCTTTTAGAGGGCGGAATATTAAACATAATATTTTTTTTTTTTTTAGTCGCAAACTCCTCTATAAATCCTTATTTTACTATAAGGAACACATTTGAACTATGCTAAGCCAAGTCAGGCTATTTATTTTTCGATTGCAACAGACACTGGACCGCTGGATGGCGCCTGCTGGCTGTTTTACATGTCGCTATTGTAAAAATACCGGGATGTACTATAGTCAAAGGATTCTCATGTCGGTCGTCGCATACCTACCTTGCACTGACGAGAACCAACAGCTCGAAACTGCAGTCTGCAAGTGGTGTGTGACGACTGGCAAGGGAGCTCCTTTAAGTAGGATCAGTCTTTCGGCTGGTGTTTGTTGCAATCGAAGCATTAGCGTTTTGATGGTAGTATGCAATTATTACACTTAACGCGCCAGGCTTGTAACTTGTAATTCAGCGCTCGGCGGGGCACATAGCCCGGAGAGTAGCTGTTGGTTGCAGTATGGTTAGGTTCCTTATAGTAAAATAAGGATTTATAGAGGAGTTTGCGACTAAAAAAAAAATATTATGTTTAATTATCCATATTAGGCATACCAAAATTTCATAAGTTTCTATTTAACCGTAAGCTATCATTAAGTATTACTAACCCTAAACCGTTATTAGCCATTTTTGGACTGAACCGCCTTATACCATAAATGACTGCAAATCGTTTGCATTTTACTATAATTATGATATCAAATTATGTCCCATCAAGACGAAATCAATCGGATTATTTTTTGCGGTTACCAGTATTAATGAAGAGTTAATAGGAATATCACACTTGAATTCCGTTGTAAACAGTTCAGACTTACCAGTTGATTGTAGTCAAATTAGAGATATGATAAAAAGGGATCTTGAGATGTTAAAAAAACCGATGGAAAACACGTTCTAAAAAATTCAGTTGTTTAAATAAACAATACGCCAGTCTCGCTGAAAGAGAGAGAAAATGGAACTGTGAACTCAACATACCTTCCTGAACAATGTTACCTCCTTTCTCTTATTATTTATTTTTGAGAAAGAATTGAGGCAACATGTGCGGACGACTAGCTGGTTTAAGCCGGAGCAGAGAGCCGTGGGTCCAGAGTATTCGTAAGAGTGGAGAAACTTACCCTTTCTGACATGTACAGCATAAGCGACAGATTTCTGTTTATTTCGAGAAAAGGAGACAAAGAAAAATTGATGTTAAATTGGGCACCATCTATAGTAAAATAAGCAAAATTGTCTCTTTTTCTCGAATAACCAGTCTGCTATAGATCAGACTGAAATTGTTGGTAAGAGAAATAAAAAGATAGTTTAAAATGAATGACAAAATATATTACATGAAAGAAAATTAGACAAATCGGTTTTGAGACAAATTGAAATGTGAAAAAAATATATATATAAAAAACAAATTGATACCAGTATCCTAGGTGGTTTATGGGTCAGGTGGCTGGTTCTGGGACAGCAATCCAGGCCCACAATTGTCTCTTATTGCAAGAATTCTAAATTTTTCTTGGCAATTTACGTCTCTCAATGAATGGGGTGAAAATTGTAGGAAATTTAACCAAATATAAGCACATACAAAATTTATGCAAAGTTAGCTGTGCAAATATAAGCTAGTTAGCTGTACCAAATATATTTAAATTAGCTGCACGAAATATTAAGCTAGCTGTACAAAGCTACAGGAAATTAATTTAAGCTATACAAAAGTAAGCTGATTAGCAGTACAAAAGTAATTTTAGCTATGCAATAGTAATTATTAGCTATGCACGAGTAAGCTGATTTCTTAGACTATAAATTGCCAAAAAAATTAAAAGGAAAGAGAAAAATATTTTTACAACCATGTGGTACATATAGCATTTTAACTACTTATTAAATTAAAAAGAATTGACTTTGAATTCAAAATTTATTTTAAAAATAATTGAAATTATATCAAAGGCAAAATTTGAAGATTAATTACATTTTAAATAAGTATAATGAAATTACCTGTATGTTAAACACTTTGTAACTGGGATATAAAAATTGTAATATAAATTACTGAAGTCCGCAGTTAAAAATTATAATGTTTGAATCAGTACAAAGGCTGCAAGCAAATGACTTCCTGGTGAGTTTTACTGATAAGGTAAACTTTTTTTGTCCTGTTTACTGGAAAACAACGCCACCAAAAAAATGTGAGAAATCTAATTCCCTATTTAAATTGAAAGCTATCAAAATATAGAAATCGTACAAGTATGGCCATCTGTCAGTGGTTAATTTAAGCGCACCAACTTGCTTTGTAGATTCCCATACTTAACTAAAGTAGTGGCATATAATCGATAAAAGGAATCTATAGTAATAGTTTATTTTCCATGCCAGCTGATTTGCCTTTGCAATTTCTATTTTATACATAACAACAAATATTAACAGATGTAAATAAGTAGTAAAACGTATTGATATTATTGATAAATCAGTAACATATTACATGTTATAGGATTTACTATATATAGAATGAGAGAAGGTAAGGAAAATAACCATATGTACTCCATAGTAAACAAAAATATAAAAATTGAAAAATAGATATCTGATGTAACTAAATTTTGTAGACAAATTGTTTCCTGGGATAATAATGCTGTATTACAACGGATATGAGATACATAATAGTGTTAATAGAAAAACAGGACTAAGTTCCTAAGATATAAAATTAAGTACATAAAACAGTGTGACATGGTTTAGCAGTTATACATGTAAAATTCTGTTAATTGAAAACAGTTTCACCTGCAAGAACTGAATCCAAAAAATATACAGGTCGTGCTAACTATCCACAAAACACTAGTTTTTAAATAAACTGATAAATGGACATAGGCCATGTAACAGAATGCCTCCCTTCTGGCGAAAAAAAATTTTTTTAAGGTACGTATAAAAATTTTTGCTTTGCTTTACTCGTAAACATATTATGAAAGTAAACAATACTTTAATATTATTAATTCCTTGTAGGAAACATAAAATACAAAATTGAGAAAGCGAGCGAAGGATGAGTGACAAAATACATTCTCTACCAGAAGTTCTACATACAGGGAGCAAGTATTTGGCCGAAACTGGAGAAATCTTCGGAACTAAGTAATGAAAAAAATGTGAAAAGTTAAGTGTTGCGAAATTTAAAAATAGACAAAAAAATGGATAAAATTAGTTTTAAGGAAGACGACTTAATGTCGAAATCCTACAGACATTATAACGCCTGAGCAACTCTGTAGTTGTTGCCAGTACTAAAATTGGTAGAAGTTTATCAAACTAATACCACGATACATATAATGTAATATTATATGCCAATATAGGTTAGCAAGAAGTGAAAACTTGTGGTATTGTTAACCTACAATTCAAGTGTATAGCCGTTGAGTGCTAAAACTGATAGTTCAAAACAAATCAGATAGTACATGTAAGATGTACTATAGTTAAATCAGAAAAATTGTTGTCAAAAATCAAAGTTAAAATCGTGATGCGAAGTAGAGAAGCTAGAAAAAAATTAAATTTACCTAGGTAGGAGAATTTTATTAATTACGGTAAATAGAAGAAACATAAACAAGAAAGAAAAGAAAGAGGAAAGTACTGAATACCCATAAGGCTGGTTTTCAGAAAGGTAATTAAAATAATCTAGTAAAAATATAAAACTTATGGTTTTAAAGTTTTAGTTGTCAAAGTTTTGAGGTTATGGCTTCTTATCCAAGGTGGTAGGAAAAGATTAAACCAAATTGAAGTAAAGAATCGTATAGGTATTCACAGAAAGCACAAAAAGAAAGAAGAAAAATACAAACACAAAAGAAGAGAAGAGACGGTGTTGTTGTCTATCGTTATGAGAATCCACAAGTAAAATTATAAGTAGAGGTAAGTACTCCTGTTCAGAAAGTTGAACAAAGGAAAAAGAAATAATTACAATATTTTTACATTTGTAGGTTCTCATCATCTGGTAACGTAAGCTACCGGATGTTATTTTGTTCCCACCCCTGAACCTTCGTGGATCTGAAGAAAGTAGAAATAGAAAGTTATAGATCCAGCCGGATAATACATAAAAGACAAATAACTTTTTACTAAAGTTACCGCTGTACGATAATAATGAACACTGTACGTTATGCAAAAGATTGACCCGCGCATTCTCACTGGAGAAAAAGTCTGGCTAGCAAGCGATGGTGAGGAAACGTACTTATTAAAGGTTAGTATTTGAGAAAATTTTCTCAACGTTAAAGAAAATATTTACATAATAACAATTTAGAGCAGTATATCTCACAAGTAAGATAACTTATAGGTAAGATATGAAAAAGAAATCTTTTTGATAAACAGATCTCAAAAAATTGTTAATGGAAGAAATATTTTTAGAAAATATTTCCAGAAAAATATAGCTAAACATTTTTACTAATTTACAACTTAATTAAACTAATATTTACAATAATATGTACAGTACTTAAGCAATGAATGATAAACAAATGTGATATATGATATAATTCAGTGATACTTAAATTAAGGAGTGCATGAATTATTAGTGAATAAAATGCACGAAGGACTTAATGAATAATGCATCAAGGACTTAAAGAGTAATGGATAGGGGACTTAACTTAATAATGCTTAAAGGACTTAAAAAAATAATGGCCATTTTATATACAAAATTTACAAGAGAATCATCCTCGAAAGAGGAGCGGGAGGAAATTTTTTTTTATTTCCGGATGAGTGAAACAATTCACTCAAAAAAATGAAGTATGTAGAAATGGTAGCATGCCATGTCTACAGATATAGTTAACCTTGAAAGTTAATCCTATACATCCCTTCGTTAGAGATTTACGAAGAAAAAAAAATATCGACAAACGATGGTACGTACTAGTATCAAAAAGATACATTTTTGTAAGTTTTCACTTACTGGTATACCAAAAAAATTGTTTTTGGTGGCTCTGTACCAAAAAATTATTATACTTCTTGTATAATTTAAGGAAATTTGCCAAAAATAGACACTCAAAAAAATCAAGAGACATAAAATAGGTATTTAAGTGAATCGTTATGTTTACTTTGTTTTGATGATCCGATTTAAGAAAAAACATTCATTTCCTTATTCTGGTATCACTGAAATATTGGAGTTTGAACCAAAATATGGTTTCAACTTTGAAATATGGTAATTTCCAGCGGGACTACCATCCATATGTTCCAATTCATATGAAACATTTGAAAGGACGTTTCGGACTTTACATAAGACATAACGATTAGCCAATTTTGCAGAGAAATCATTTTCTTTATCGCTTTTCACAAAGTTTCGCCTCCAGACTATGTCACCAATTTGAAAAACGCGATCTTTTCGTCTTAAGTTATAGTAGTTACTACTTCTTTGGTAAGCTTTGTTAAGTCTTTCTTGGACCAATTTATAAATTTCTGGCAATTTGTCCAGCTCATTGGCAAAAAGTTTGCGATTATTATCAAGATCTGGTAAAGTTATGTCGGAATCTTTATCACCATAGCTGCCTCGAATAGGTAGCTTTCTACCAAAATTAAGAAATGCTGGCGTGAAACCAGTAACCTCGTGTACAGCTGTATTGATGGCAAATTGAATTTCCGGAATTTGTAAATCCCATTTTTTTATGAGAATCTTTAATGAAGCATCTTATAGCTGTACCGATCGTCCTGTTTACACGCTCGACTGGGTTAACTTGGGGGTGGTAGAATAAGTTGAAAAATACCTGAGGAATACTAAATTTCGCTACAAACTTATCGAATTCTTTGCTTTTATGAGCTGAAGCATTGTCTAAAAGTAATGTCCTTGGGACACCATATGTTAAAAATACTGATTCCAAGAAAGAAACAATAGCTTGAGACGTTGCACGCCGTACAGGCTTCATTATAACGTACTTAGTAAAATAATCTACCGCAACTAATAAAAATCGGTTACCTTTCGAACTAGGCGGAAAAGGACCTTTTGTATCGTAACAAACAAGTTCAAAGGGAAACGTAGCTTTTTTCTCAGCACCCATTAAACCACATTTTTGATCGTTTGGAGGTTTTTCTCGTCCGCAAATATGACACTTACGAACATATTTTAAAATATCTTGACGCATCTTAGGCCAATAAAAACTTTCTGCGACTTTTTTAAGTGTTTTATAAAAACCCATGTGTGCACTTGTAGGTACATCATGGCTATCTTGAATTACTTGACGTCGCTGGTCAAGAGGAACTACTAATTTCCAGTCAGAAATATTAGTTTTTAAAATTAATTTCCTTTTCGTATGTTTAAAAATATACCCATCTTTAACCATCCACTGTGGATATTTTTCTGGCCTCTTATTGATGTTCTCTCGCATTTTTATGTACCAAGGTTCAAGATTATCGAGTGAAATATCTAACAGGTTGATATTTGCATCAGGTATATTTACTAAAGTAGGTGAAATTTCAGAAAAGTTATTTTTATAAAATTTACGAACTGTATTTTTCCACTTCTCCCAATCAAAAATGTCAGTTTTAGGTTTAACTTTGAAATTTGAGAAAATATGTCTATTTGAGTCATTTCTGGAATGCTTTTTAAACTTAGAATTAAAAATTACACGGCCTCTAGGGTTATTTTTCTGCCGTGGGCCTGATAAAACAGCAGAAAACCTTTCTAGTTTTTTGGATTGCACTCTGGGCAAGTCTTAGAAGTAAAATTAGGTTTTCCACATCGGAAACAAAACCTATTTCGAGCTTGTCTACACTCGTGAAAGCTATGACCTTTCTTTTGACAATTCCAACAAGAAATAGAAAATTTATTATTATTTGATGTACCCGGAACAGCATTTTCTTGATTCAAATTATTATTTAGACTAATATTTTTGTTACTTTTGCTTTTAGAATTGAAATTATTTTTATTTTTAGGTGATGGAGGATTTTCTACATATGCCAAGTCAGTTTCGAGGACACATGCTTTAGGAGTTGGAGAATAATAATTATTTTTCATTTGTGTGGCCAAATCTATTTTCTTGCATAAAGTTAATAGTTCGGCTGTATTTTTAATATCTGTTAAAGCTAATGCATGAATATATTTAGGCAAAATGTTACGTCTAATTATTTTTAACTTCTCCTCTTCACTTAAAACAGTATCTAAACGATTAAATAAATTTTGCATTGTAGCAACAAAAATATTTATGGACTCTGACTGTCCCTGTCTACGAGATTTTATCTCATCTAACAATTTTTCATCATAATCGCATACTAAAAAAGCGATTTTAAGCTGTTCTTCAAGCTCTTGCCAATTGGATACAATAGATCTGATTGACCGATAAACAATTAAGGCCTTGTCAGTAAATAAATCAATACTAGACTCAAATAATTGTTGTTCCGATACATTCCTAGCGGCAGCCAGTTCCTTGACTCGTTCGAGAAAAGCTTTTAAATTTGACTTTCCGTCAAACTGAATTCCCCATTTATAAACTGGGACATATTTCTTGTCAATTGGGTAATTAATAGGTGAAATATTTTCTAATTTAGGAATAATTTTAATTTCTAACCTTGCATCAATTTCCTCGCAAGATGCGATAGCGTCATCTTTAAACTCCTGCAAGTTAATATTTAACTCTGTCGGTTCTTCCGGAACCACGAATCTATGCACTCGATTTGTTAGGCATATTAAACGATTTGAAATTATTAAATAGGATGTGTCCTCCTTGCATGCTGAAAAATCGTGAACTAAAGCAGTTAGTTCAGCGATAGTGTTGGTGATTGCAGTTTTTTCTGTTTCGACATTGAAGCTAGGATCTTTTAATGATTGAAATTCGCGTTTTTGCTTTTTTAATAAATTGTCTAATATCATCCGTTTTATATCTAAAGTTTTATTAGATGCCTTAACATTTCGAATACGTAGTTCATAATCTACCTCAGATTCCGTTAAATATCTTACACAAAATGGAAGTTCCATGTTAACAAGAAATTTAAAGAAATAAATTAAAAGTTTTTATTAAGAACCCAACTGGTAATAAATTGTATGTTTTAAATAGCAAATGAATGTAGTCTTATCTGTTGTCAAGAGATAAAAAAAAACACAAACAATTTTATCTATCAAATAAAAAAACTGTTGTTTCAATTTTAACTTTCCAGAAATAAATCAAATTAAACACTTTAAGCAGCAAAATAATATTTCAGGTAGGTATAATTCCACAACTTCACTTTCACTAATAAAGAATATTTTAAGAAAATATTTGGACGTAAAATATTTGATATTTAAGGACGCAAATTTTCTGTATACCATAGAATTCAATTGTTGTAAGCAAAAATATATGCAAAAATATATATAATAAAAAATTTTTAGACAAAATGAAATATAAGCAAAAATATGACTCGACTTAAGAAAAAATTATTTTCTTACCAAAAATTTAAAAATTTGTCTCATATACAATACATTCAAAAATTGGGGTATCACCTCTCTTACTACTCTTACTATATAAATATGTTTATTGAATTGAGCTCTACGCATTTGTCGCCAATTATATTGTTTCGGGCCCCACACGTTGGTCGCCAATTATGTTACCTCCTTTCTCTTATTATTTATTTTTGAGAAAGAATTGAGGCAACATGTGCGGACGACTAGCTGGTTTAAGCCGGAGCAGAGAGCCGTGGGTCCAGAGTATTCGTAAGAGTGGAGAAACTTACCCTTTCTGACATGTACAGCATAAGCGACAGATTTCTGTTTATTTCGAGAAAAGGAGACAAAGAAAAATTGATGTTAAATTGGGCACCATCTATAGTAAAATAAGCAAAATTGTCTCTTTTTCTCGAATAACCAGTCTGCTATAGATCAGACTGAAATTGTTGGTAAGAGAAATAAAAAGATAGTTTAAAATGAATGACAAAATATATTACATGAAAGAAAATTAGACAAATCGGTTTTAAGACAAATTGAAATGTGAAAAAAATATATATATAAAAAACAAATTGATACCAGTATCCTAGGTGGTTTATGGGTCAGGTGGCTGGTTCTGGGACAGCAATCCAGGCCCACAATTGTCTCTTATTGCAAGAATTCTAAATTTTTCTTGGCAATTTACGTCTCTCAATGAATGGGGTGAAAATTGTAGGAAATTTAACCAAATATAAGCACATACAAAATTTATGCAAAGTTAGCTGTGCAAATATAGGCTAGTTAGCTGTACCAAATATATTTAAATTAGCTGCACGAAATATTAAGCTAGCTGTACAAAGCTACAGGAAATTAATTTAAGCTATACAAAAGTAAGCTGATTAGCAGTACAAAAGTAATTTTAGCTATGCAATAGTAATTATTAGCTATGCACGAGTTATTATTAGCTATGCACGAATTATTATTAGCTATGCACGAGTAATTATTAGCTATGCACGAGTAAGCTGATTTCTTAGACTATAAATTGCCAAAAAAATTAAAAGGAAAGAGAAAAATATTTTTACAACCATGTGGTACATATAGCATTTTAACTACTTATTAAATTAAAAAGAATTGACTTTGAATTCAAAATTTATTTTAAAAATAATTGAAATTATATCAAAGGCAAAATTTGAAGATTAATTACATTTTAAATAAGTATAATGAAATTACCTGTATGTTAAACACTTTGTAACTGGGATATAAAAATTGTAATATAAATTACTGAAGTCCGCAGTTAAAAATTATAATGTTTGAATCAGTACAAAGGCTGCAAGCAAATGACTTCCTGGTGAGTTTTACTGATAAGGTAAACTTTTTTTGTCCTGTTTACTGGAAAACAACGCCACCAAAAAAATGTGAGAAATCTAATTCCCTATTTAAATTGAAAGCTATCAAAATATAGAAATCGTACAAGTATGGCCATCTGTCAGTGGTTAATTTAAGCGCACCAACTTGCTTTGTAGATTCCCATACTTAACTAAAGTAGTGGCATATAATCGATAAAAGGAATCTATAGTAATAGTTTATTTTCCATGCCAGCTGATTTGCCTTTGCAATTTCTATTTTATACATAACAACAAATATTAACAGATGTAAATAAGTAGTAAAACGTATTGATATTATTGATAAATCAGTAACATATTACATGTTATAGGATTTACTATATATAGAATGAGAGAAGGTAAGGAAAATAACCATATGTACTCCATAGTAAACAAAAATATAAAAATTGAAAAATAGATATCTGATGTAACTAAATTTTGTAGACAAATTGTTTCCTGGGATAATAATGCTGTATTACAACGGATATGAGATACATAATAGTGTTAATAGAAAAACAGGACTAAGTTCCTAAGATATAAAATTAAGTACATAAAACAGTGTGACATGGTTTAGCAGTTATACATGTAAAATTCTGTTAATTGAAAACAGTTTCACCTGCAAGAACTGAATCCAAAAAATATACAGGTCGTGCTAACTATCCACAAAACACTAGTTTTTAAATAAACTGATAAATGGACATAGGCCATGTAACAACAAGTTAAAATAAATAAACAGCCCTACCAGACAATTCACATTTTGTATTTTTCAAGTCCTAATCTCCACTACTATGCTAAATAAAAATTAATACTATTATTTTATTATATCATATATAAGTTCACAAAGAAAGCTATGGAAATCAATAAATAAATTACAAATACACGCCGACTAAAGCTTAACAATTTTTGTCAAGATATCTGTAATATTCTTAGCCTGAAAGCTATGCAACACACGTAGAAAGCTTGTTTTAAACACATCTTTTGACGGAAAGAAGACGTTGCAGAATATATTTTTTCATATTATTGACAGCGAACCCTGTTTTTCATTATACCCAAAATAAGCTGAATTACAAGATATCAAGGAAATGTCAATCTCTTCTAGCAGTAACATGTTGCCTCCGGAGGAAGCGCCATGACACCAGCGCCTCGACGCTAGTAATTGGAGTTCTCCGAGCCTGTGGCCCCGCACGCTAGATTTAACAACTTGATGCTTTTCTAAGTGAACAGAAATTGTGTATTATACCGGTTGAGTCGAGACCGATGCAAGTATGGGGAAACTATCACCAATGGCAACCACACATCTGAAATATATCTGAAATTTCACGTGCGGCCGGTTGATGTACGACAGCTTTGATCTCATTTATTGTTTCCTAAGAAACAAATAAGGGGGAAAGTGTAAAATGAAACAAAAAAATAATGGTAGTATAAAATACTTTGGGAAATTAAATAGTTTAAGATATTTAATAATAATAATGATAACAAAGCTTATTAAACGACGATATATTAAATTGCTTTACTATTGGACAGCAAAACAAGGAAAATAAACTTTTAGGCAAACCTCATAGTTATAAAAATCTTTCTTGTAGTACATTATCTCCAGTGTTATTTATAATCTATTGATACGGGTTGTCTCTTATTTTAATTGAATTAGAAAACCCTGTTATGATCCATAGTTTTCTCTTAATTTGATTTAGAAAGTGATATAGACATTAAATAAGAACACTCTATTTGGAACTAGTGAAATCAAGGTAATGCAGTCAAAATAGGATTTGAAGTGGAACTTTTCCATAAGCAACTTTATGGTTGGATCCTGTTGGGGCGGTGCTAAGGAGTACCCAAAAAATGTTTACACTTCAAAGACCTTGTGCTCCAATTGTTATTAACAATTTATTTTTCTTACCTCTGTTTTTCAACCTAAAAATATGATTAACTAGAAATATATGTATAGGTCCGATCGGAAAAAAGCAAAATCTTTGTAATTAAATTTTCTATAAATCTACGTTTAGTGTAGTAGTTACTTTTCTAATAAGAATTATTTCTAAGAAAATATCGTTAAAACAACTTGCTGATAATTTCACTGCTTTTTAAAACGGGCATTTTTACGCGCCAGAATTGCGTATCTACCCGGAAAACCAATGAGATTATGAATATAATTAGTTTGTAATAGATTCTAACTGTGTGTTAAAGAAAGCTTTCCTCTAAAACTTTTCAGAATTTCAATTTGTAATGCTTGTACTGTGATTGGTCTAAAGCAGTGGACGTGTAAATATTGGCCAATCAGAATCCAGATAAATGCCGCACAAGTTATTCGTGAAAGCGTCGGACGTTAATATTTTGTACTGTAGTTTAGGTTTAACCCGACATTACACATCAGATGACTAACCTAAAACGTTAAATTTATATTTTTATGTTTGTATTGTTTGGAGTGAAAATATTATTTTATCAGTTTATGTTTTATTAATTCTACAATCAAAATGGAATCAAGTGGAAGAAGGATATGTTAAAGGTACCTCTGATAATTTACCTAAAGTAGAAAAGTGCTGAGTGCTGTCAATAAATAGAGGTTATGTTATGTTAACAGAGACCAAGATTAATAAACAATCTTGAACAGAGACAACCTCTGTGATTGGATTTCAGGGTGTTGACGTCGCAACGCGCCAATTTATGGCTGTTTAAAATGAACCCAATATTTTTCAAACTTCAAGTTTTTTTTTGTTACTATTAGTAAAATTAATAAGATAATAAATATGCCATAAATCATTTTTTTACGTGAGTTAAGTATTTCAGCAATAATTTTTTTTCTGGGAAAACCCTATTGCATATGGAAAATATGGAAAAAATAAGATTTGTGACATTCTTACAAAATTTTAACAATATTCTATTCTCTTTACGGCAGGCAAGCGAGTGGAGGACCTTTATTAAAGGATCAGGTAGCTGTTACAATGTGATAGCGTCCCCGCCAACATTTTTCATTTTGTGATTTGAGAATAGTAAATATATACGTGAATATTAAAGCAAAATTTATCGACGTCGAAAAAAAAGTCCGTGCACTTGAAGGAGAAGTAGAACGACTTAAATGACAGCCGAGGGAAAAAGGAGGCAAGCAGGAGTAATCAGGTCCTCGGTTACAAACTCCCTCCTTTGAGGGAGCTTTATGGACAATATATAAGATACGGTTTGAGACGACAGCTGCATGTGCTGGAATAATTAAGGCAAGACTCCTCCAGACTGTAGACTGCTCCAGACGATTTCTGTGGTGCCACAACAGGATTTTAAAGTTTTGAAAACTGCATTAGACTTAAGATATGATGATCAGCACCTCGCCCAAGTATATAAGATTCAGCTGAATCACGTAAAACTTACAAGTATTTGAAGCTGCTGTGGAGGTACTGACACACTTGGCTTACTTGAATGCACCGAGAGAATTCAGAAGCAATTTGCAGTTGGGACTTTCATTGATGGCATAAAGGACGAGGAGATCAGATGCATCCTTATATTATCTCGGCATAAGAATAGCAATGAGGTCTTGATACATGCACTTGAAGTTGAGGCCGTCTATAGCCGTTTTCAGAGAAAACCAGCTTGGACATCAAACTGAAGGACATACAAAAGATGTTTGTTCACTTAATTAATGTCCAAATCAGATCCTCCAAGAAAAACCACAAGGAGGTAGCAAGCTGTTATGTTATAAGTGCAGAAGATTTAAATTTCCAAGAAGTATATGGTATCCAACTAACTGTTTCCCTCGAATTGTTGCCCATATATTCTAAAATTAGAAACATTCTTATAAATAAAGTACAAAAGAGTTTTAACGAGTTCTGATCGGAGTTCTGAATAACACTAGAAGAGAAGAGTTCTAACGAACGGTGAAAGAAAAAAATTGCCTATCGCAAAAAATGCAATTTTTATTGCAAATTTTACCTTCCAAAAATCGGCATTATAAATTTAATAAATAAAATAAAAATCGCAATTTTTGCGATAGACACTTTTTTCTTTCGCCATTCGTCAGAACTCTTCTGGTACTACTCAGAACTCGTATCAGAACTCTGTATTACTTTTTCTTATAATAAAATGTCGATTTTTGAAAGTTAAAATTTGCAAAAAAATTTCATTTTTGCGACAGACAATTTTGGCTTTCGCCAATCATCAGAACTCTTCTGGTGCTATTCAGAACTCCATTCAGAACTCATCAGAACTCTTATACTTTTCTATAAGAATGTTTCGAATTTTCGAACATAAAATTTGCAATAAAAATCGCAATTTTTGCAATAGACAATTTTTTCTTCCGCCGTTGTTCAGAACTCTTCGGGTGTTATTTAGAACTCCGCTGAAAATGTAACGAAAGTCAATATCTACTTATAAAAATGGTGTTTTTCTGCCAAAATTGAATTTTTTAATAACTTCAACAAATCGATAGAACCATTGTTAGAAATGGTAAGGACTAATTTTTGACAAAAAAGTGGTGCTGCGTGAAGTTAGCACCCTTGTTTCATTTTTTTTTTTCGATTTCTGGCCTTATTTTTGCAGAAGTATTGTTCTTTTCGGACAGGAACTCTAGAACTATGCTTTTTCTACTCAGAACTCTAAAGATTTACTCAATTTTCCAAAAAAGTGGTGCTAACTCCACAGAGGTCTCACATTTCCACTAAAATATCTGTCACGAAATAGAGAGTAGCCCATAAGGAATTCTTTACGATGAATTCCTTGAGATTTTTGAGGAGCTAATTTCGTATTTGATAGTTCAATAAATTTTCACTATGTTTTAATCAATAAACAATTGCAGAAACTTATGTTTATAATTATATGGTCATTATCTGGTGCCAAATTTTATACAGACTAAACCATATTTGTTTAAGAAGAAATTAACAGGAAATTCAACAAATTATCATTATCATTCTGCCCAAACAAAAAAAAATGTATTTCAAAATTAGTTTTTGTATCTTATGTAACAAATCTTATAAAATTAAAGCTGAATGAAATTGGCTACTTGCGAAACGGAATGTGTTTAAAGCTGAAACTCCTTTAGGAAATTTAATCCGGGAAAACGCCTTATAACTACGGTAAGTAAATTACTTTAAATTGGACATAAAATTTCATCTCATTTTTGGTGTTTTTTTATGACCTGGTTGAACGCACTTTCCAATAAACACACCGGGATGAAACGTTATATAAATCAAGAAAATTGGACGAAATTTCCCGTGTATTCTTTCCGGAGGGATGTAGCCGCGAATACGAGGTCACAAATGCATAGGCGTCGTCCTTTGTAATTCCCTCCAGGATTAACTAAATTTAACTGCAATGTTTTCTAGTCAAAGCGTTCTCAGAGTTTTTCAGAAATAGTGCGTATATAAATGAGTTTATGACAGTAGAAGCAAATTTAAAAACTGGTAATGATAGAGGGCGGAGCAATAGTACATCTGACTTCGATAACTCGAGTAATATAAGTAATTGGAAATTATTTTCGAATATACGGGGTGAACCAATATGATTATATACGACCAACTGTCATTTTACTTCCACGTCAAGTGGAATATTTGTTTTTGTCGAAATAAGCTTGAAATGTCGAAACGTCGAGATTTTAAATTTGAGAGAAAAAAATTCTGTCTGTCTGTAACTTTTTTTGTGCGCACGTTTACTCTGGAACCGCTTATGATATTGACTTGAAATTTGATACACTTATGTATTATAACGAGATCTGAAACCTATATTTTGAGCTAATTCCGTTGAATGGTTCGGGGGTAAGTGGGGTAAATAAGGGTAAATAGGTAAAGCAAGCAGGTAAGAGTCCATAAAATTTGCAATTTAGGGTATGTTCAAAAAGTCAAGGTCTCAAAAATTTTTATGGCATCAGCCACCCCCACTATCACCCCTACGCTATTATGAAAGGGAGTAAAAAAAATAAAATGCGATTTAATGTATATACAAGTACAAAATATCTCAAAATTTTTCCATGGCGTTAGCTACCCTCTCTACAACCCCCACCCTATTATTAAAGCGAGTAAAAAATTAAATTGGGATTTAGTGTATATATGAGAACCAAGGGACTTTAAAATTTTTTTTGCATTAGCCACCCCCTCTACCACCCCCATTGCCAGCCCCACCCTATTATTAAAAGGAGTAAAAAAATTAAATTGGGATTTGGTGTGTATGAGACTTAGATACAAAATCTGGTCGTGGAAATAGTGATTCCTTGGTCAGCGGTTTTTAAAAATAGAATACTATAAATATCAGTACATTTTTAAAAGCCTCTTTCTAGACTCTTTTCATTCCTATATTATTATTTTCTATCTCCCAACCATTTGGGTGTAGTGTTTTTTTATGAAATATTGCCATAGACAACGTGTTTTTGTTCTTGTATGCAAAACATGAAATAAACAAATATTTACAGATGGTAAAAATATTTAATTCTTCAAATGCAGATCTATATGATTCCCTTCGTTTAATTCCTGTTAATATGTGAATTGCCCATGTCTGTATAATAAAAACTCTGTGTGCTTGTGAGGACAGACACCAATCAACAGAATTTCATATTTTAAGATATTGTGAAAACATCCACAGTAGTGTTGACGACCAATTGACATACTACAGTCTTTGCTCACTGATTGTTAAGCTTTTTTTTTTTTATACATTTATTTAACGTCGGCCTATTTCCGCTACTGAGGCCTAACACCGACGCCTGTAGACGAGCTACCCCCAACCAGGAATTTTGCCGAACCTCTTCCCTTAAGAAGAGTAGGGATCTTTTACTTGCCTAACATTTAATAGACAAGGGACCGACGGCTTTACATCCCCTCCGAAGGATGGTATATCTCCTATACAACCCTCGCCTAAGGTTGTATAGCTTCCGCGCATACACTGATATACAAGCCGCTGGAAGATGTGTGAGGCGAGAACGCGGTTGCCATTGGAATGGTCACCAATCCAAGTACTAACCGCGCCTGTCGTTGCTTTACATCGCATACCAATTCAATTCAATTCAACATAACTTTATTAAAATTAAAGGGAACATGTGACTGCCTCCCCAGTGCCCATTCCGGGACCGATCCTGCGACCACCGCGTTAACGCGGTGGTGTATCGCAAGGTCGGGCCGAGGCGGGGCTGGTTCGGCGAAAGTAAAAATGTATAAATAAAAACAACTCGAACTCCTTCTACAAAAGTAGATTAAAATAAGTGGTAGTGTACAAAAAAGGCTTAAAAAGAAAGCTTAACAAAATTTTTTAAAACTATCACTCGGTTTTACCCGTTTGCGCACAACACTTTGTTTAATTTTGGCACTTACGCTGACACCATAACTTGTACGGAGTGCCATCCGCGAATTACTCCAGCGACGGGCTGCGCAAGGCTGGCCTAAACTGTGATTCTAAATTTTGAATTGTTTTGGTATAAAAAATTTGGAAACTGTTACAAGATTAATGAGGGAAGAATGAATTTACAGACAAAAAGGTACAAACAGAAACGAAGGAACAACAAACAAAAATACACAAAAACAAAAGAAGAGGGGGACAGGAAAGAATTAAAAGTCAATGAAAGGTATGAAATATCAGTGAAAGGTGGATAGTAGCAGGGAAGGTATAGTAGGTGAAAGTTTGGCTAGAGTGGCTGCCGGAAGATCGGTAACGTCTGGTAAGGTAAGGGGTGTTTAATCCGAAATGGGGCATTATGCTGTCTAATTTGTGTAATGTGTCTTGTTAGCGGACTATCGCCCAGTTTGAATGAATAGAAGTTTTGAGAGATGCGCTGGACGTAGTCGGCTATCGGGGTTATGTCGTTGCAGCGTTCGTAAAGGTCTCTGAGGGAGGTGTACCTTCCTGAGTTGGAGATGAGGCGCATAAATTTTCGTTCTAAAATTTCTAGTTTTTTCATTGTCGTGGCCGGTATGCTGCACCAAACCGGCGCCGCGTATGTGATGGACGGCCTGACCACCATTGTGTACAACAATTTTTTATTATGTCTGTTTAGTCTGCTACCCCTGACCATGAGCGGGTACAGACTCCTGGACAGGGAGTAGACCGTCCGTATAGTTTCGTTTATGTGGGTGTTGAACGTCAGTCTTCTGTCCAGTCTGACACCCAGGTACTTCACGCATCCCCTAATAGGAATTTGGTTGCCCCTGATCGAAATTGGCGTGATTAGTCGATTTTCTGTAAATCGACGCGTGAAGCAGATCGCCTCCGATTTCTCGGCGTTGACCCGAATCTTCCACTGGCCGTAATAAGCCGTGGCACGAGCCATGTGCGCATTCAGCAGCATGTTAGCCGCCTGTGCGTTGTGGGAATGCGCGTACATGGCCGTGTCGTCGGCGTACTTGGCCAGCTTGGTATTCGGAAACTCCGGGAAATCGGAGACGTACAGGTTGTACAACTTAGGTGACAGGCACGATCCTTGCGGGACGCCCGCGCGAATGTCCCGCCGAGTTGACAGTTTGTTGTTCACCCGGACCTGCAGGGTTCTGCCCGTCAGGAACGAGTGAACGAGTTTGGTGATGTGCGTCGGAAAGTTGTAGTGGTGAAGCTTGTAGAGTAAGCCCGGGATCCAAACGGTATCGAAGGCTTTCTCAATATCGAGGAGCACCATGGCGGTGCTCTTCCCGAGGTTGTATTGTACCTTTACATCGTTAACTACCCTAACGACCTGTTGGACCGTGCTCCTCCCCCTCCTGAAGCCGAATTGGGACTCGTCGTCGATGTGAAGTTCATCCTGAGCAGCATCAAGTCTGATCAGGATGACCTTCTCCACCAACTTGGAGATCGCCGACAGCAACGAGATGGGCCTGTAGCTGCCGACGAGCCGCGCGTTCTTCTTCGGCTTCAGGATGGGGACGACCACGGCGCCTTTCCACTGGCTGGGCCAGTGCTGCAGTCGCAGGATCGCATTAACGATGTAGGTTAATTGCACAATACCCTTCCTCGGGAGATATTTGAGCAGCTTGTATTCGATACAGTCCGCCCCGGGTGCCTTATTGTTTGGTAAGTCCTTGACAATTTGTGCTATTTCCGAGGGTTTGGTCATGACTTTAAGAAATTGTCGTCGGGTCAGTTGGATGTCATGACCGAGGAGTTCTTGTACGTCTCGTTCGATGCGGTCGTGTTCTTGGTTATTAGGTATGGTGTTGTTGTGTATTGTCTGAAAATGGTCGGCTAAGTCGTTCGCTTTTTGCGTGTCCGTTAGCAATGTCTGTCCGTTTGTGCCCGTCAAGGCGGGAATGGCTTCCCGCGTACTTTTTAAGGCCCTTGTCAGCTTCCACAGCGAGTTGTCTTGCGGATTGAGCGCCGCCAGTTTGTCTCCCCATTTCTGGTTTTTTGCAGTGTTAATGGAGGTTCTGATCTGCCTTTGCAGCCTGATCATCTCGGCCCTGGCGTCGGCATCGCGATTTCGCTGCCAAAGCCGTCTGAGTCGATTTTTCTCCCGAATGTTTCGTATGACCGCTTCGTCGAGTCGGTCTCTGTTGTCATTTATGGTTATGGTGGTGGCAACAGTCTGCTTGGCATCCTGCAGCACCCTTGTGAACTCCTCCACCGCATTTTCCAGTTCGGCGGGTGTGGCGATCGTGTTGGTGAGTGTTAAGTTTGTGTTTATATGTGTCTTGTAGAGACGCCAATCGGCGCCTCTATAAGATGTGACGGTACGTGTTATGTCCTCCCTCGACACACCGTCAAGCTCGACCACAATGGGGTTGTGGTCGGACGTGAGTTCCTGCAGGGCCACGGGGGCCGTGCAGTTCCTCACGCCTTTATTGACCACTATGTCGAGGGTAGTGGGCGTTGTGCCGTTGTCCGGAAAATGCGTGGGATCGTCCGGGTACTGCACAATGACATTTCGACTATTCACATAGTCGAACAGAGTGTTGCCGTTCGCGTTGTTGCGATGGCAGTTCCAGTTGCGGTGTCGAGCGTTGAGGTCGCCTATGAGCAGGCAGCGCGGGCTTACGTTCATTAAATTCTCAAGACAACCCGCCGTGAAGCCGTTCAAGGGTCGGTTGTACGCGGCCACGATACTGGTGCCGCCCTCCAGCGTCACACACACATTCTCCACGGTGGTGTTCCGTACAGAATGGTGCGTGTGCGCGATTTCGGTCTTTACCAATACGGCCACCCCACCACCCCTGTGGTTGTCGGCCCTATCTGTCCTATGTACTGTATACCCCCGGACTTGCAGTTTGTCGCGTCTGGTGGGTTTCGTTTCGTTTAGCAGCATAATGTCAATTTTATGCCTCAACAAGTAATTGATAAGAAAAGGAATTTTGTTACCTATACCGTTGGCGTTCCAGGAAGAAATTTTGATGGTGAAGATCTAGAATGCATCTTCAGGCATCGCTTCGAGGAAGCGGTGCATCACAAAAAATTTGTCGGCCGCGTTGGAGCAACTCTCCAGCTCGGCGTTCAAGTTACGGTATAGAGTGATCAGTTTGTCTAAATCGATGAGGCTTGCCATACGGCGTTGCTGCTGGCGTAATTCTTCAATTTTGGCACCTGTGAAAGGTCCAATTTCTCCACCTCTGAGCGTCGCCGTCATCGGGGTGGGCAGCAGCGCCGCTGGTCCCTTCTAGGGATGTCTTGGGGATTTGTCGTCGTCTGGGGGGGAGGTTGCGTTGCTGCGTGGGTCTCGGCGCGTTGTCCTGATGCCGCCGCAGCTCTTCGGTCTTCCCATATGTTGTTTTTGGGTGGGGGGGCCGCCACGTATTTCATTTGCGGTGCCGGCGCTACCCTGGCACTGCTCGCCTCTAACTGTCCTGCCTTGCGCTTGTATACTATGCATACGACTGCATTTGCGGGGTGCGGTCCCCCGCAGTTTATGCATTTGGCGGGTGCATCCCTGGTCTTTGTGCACGTTCGCGTCAGGTGTGGCTCTGCGCACTTAAGGCAGTTGGGCGATGCTCTACAGTTAGAGGTGGCGTGCCCCCACTGTTGGCATCTGTGGCACTGTATTATAAGCTTGCTGTTCACATGCCGCTCCCAGCTTATGCTTGTATAGTCCAGGTACCTGATTTTATTTTGCAAATCTTTTAGCGTCGTTTTGCTGCTGGTTATTAGCAGATAAGCTGGGAAGCGGGTGCCCCTCATCTTGAACAGCTCTCTGCATTCTATTCCGTGGTCTTTCTGGAGCTCTTCTTTTAAATCATCCACCACCGCCTCCTGATGGAGCCCACGCATCACGAAGGCGTGGGATTTCTCCTCCTTAGGGGTATAGGTGTGGAAGTCCAGTTTATTGTTTTCAAAACACTGGTTTACTGTCTCCCAGTCCTCTTTTGTGGAAACTTGCAGGGCCGTGTTAACTGCTGTGTGTTTCCAGAAGTGTTTGTTTTTGATGTGCGTTTTTATATAATCGTTCGCGGCTCTGTGATTTTCGAGATGGCCGTGGATCACGATTGGGGGTGGTCTTCTGACCGGTGTTGTTTTCTGTTGTTCAGATGGGTGGGAGGGGGCTGTATCTTCCGCTTCGCGCTGCGGCGGTACCACGTTCATGTCGGACTGGTGTATTTCTGCTTTCGTCTCGAATTTGTTTTTGATCACTTGTATTGTCTGTTGTGGTGTCGCCTGTTGTTGTGGCGGCTTGCCCGCGCCAGGATGCGTGTAGGCCGGGTTACTTGTGTCGACTACACGTTGTTGCCTCTTTTTTAACTTGAAGATCTCGTTCTTGTTCTCGCTCGTTTGGTTATCTACCTGCATTTCGTTCCCAGATGTCGCCTTTACCGTCTCGAGGCTGGCGACTGAGTCGTTACTTTCTTTGGGGCTGATAGCTATTATTCTCCTTTTTACTCTTTTGCGCGCGCTTGGCACCTGGGGCCCCAAGCTAACGCAGCTTCGGTCACTCTCGTTGCCTGATAACGATTGCCTTGCGGACATTTCGTGTGTTTGCGCTGTGTTTGGTTTTAGGAACGCGCCTCCTGTTTGGCTTAGGGAGTATCCACTATTATTTGGCGATTTATCGTCCATATCGTTGAATTAGTGTGTTTGCACTCTTTATAAACGAAAAGTTCTTTTATCGTAAGCGCCTTACTCGACCGTAAATGTTTGTCAAAAATTGTCTATAATGTCTTTGAGGTTAGGTTCCCCTACCGATTCTAACCAAAGGTTACGGGGGGGGAACGTCCGCGAAAAATTGTGCACTTTCCCTTTGGGGTTATGTTTTCTGACACTTGTGTCTATATTCACTCTAGTTAAAATTAAATTTTTGATGGGCGTTCCGGAAGTTAGGTTATGTCTTAAAATTCTTATATGGCTGATTTCACTATGTTTAATTTTTAATTGTCAATGTCAAATGTACTTCAAAAATGGGTGTAACTCACCCCAAGGCCTGTCGCAGACCTCACAAACACTAACACCGCACAGTCGTCTCTTTATAAACACTTTGCACGGTATTACGTTTTTGTATCTTTCCTAATTTTCAAGAATTTCCAATATACTGGGTGGATCAAGATGTTCCAACCAGTTTTGTTATTCTGACCGGAAAAAACTACATCGCATACCGAAGTATGTACATAGTAAAGACGCACCTACGCTCGCCCCCATTGTTAAGCTTGTCACATAGATAATTTAAATAAAACGTAGCATGTTTTGTCCTTATTTTTTAAAAGTTGGTTTTTATCTACCCAATGGCATAATTCTAGATACATATTCTTTATGTTGGATACGCATTTTCAATGTTACTGTCAGCAATTACCAAATTAGTATCATCTGCATATGAAACTTGTAAGGAGTTAAATTTCTCGAGGTGTCGAGCCAAGTCATTAATGAACAATATAAATAAAGTAGGGCCTAGAATGAAGAAAGATTTGGATTTGTTAACTTGTACCCTTTGTCGTCTATGACTCAAACCATTTTAAAAATTACCAGATTTAGGGATTTAAAAAAGATTATTTATATGTAGTACGAAACAAAATGGGGCCCAAAACAGTGTCTCGTGGGACTCCATAAGATGCATCTGCTCTTTCGCTCATACATTTGTCAATACAGACTGTCTGTTTTCGATTAGAAAGATAACTTTTAAGGAGATTACTAACAGTATCCCGAAAACCCATATTTTCTAATGTATGCAACACATATGGATGACTTACAGTGTCACATGCTTGGGCCAGGTAATCAAAGATACACAAGGACGGCTAACTAGCATTTATGGTTTCATAAATTTTTGCTGTTAACTTAGCTACAGCATCTTTGTCCAAAATTTTTTACATTTTTCGTTTAAAAATATTATTACATCGTTATATTTTCTAAAATAAATTTCATGGCCTACCTAACAACTACCAATTGGCAATTGATAAACAGTTTATGGTACAGTCACAATTCATGGCCAACTAGGGAAAACAACACAATTAACTATATCTATATTATTTTTTATCCAATTCTATATTGAAAAAAAACAGGAGCATATAGAATTTTAACCTTCAGCAGAACATCTAGAGTAAAATTGGAATTACCATTAAAGAAAGAAACGTTAGCGTGGATGTTAGAAAAATATCAAAATATGAATGAAAGTTCGTATATAGCACTACATACATATTGTCAAAATTTTAAATAAACACCTTTAAAGATAAAAGAAAATATGGGCGTACATGACTGGTAGATCACACTGTATCTGACTATTTTCTTCATATCAAATTATCTGTTTATGTACTAATAGTTTTAACAATTTATTTTTCACGTTTGATCAATAAGAATATGTTACATACGTGCATGCATTTAAAATAGCTAAAAAAAAAGACGGTTACAGTAATATTTTTCTAAACTAGTATTTAATGCTTTTATAATTGTTATGATCTCACCTGACCCACATTTTTCCGGTCAAAACCTGGTATGTGGATTCTATTTAATGTTACTAATTTCATTGGGTTATTTTTCCAACATACTAATTAATTTTTGTTATTTTTGCAGAATTTGTGATCAGAAGATATATTATGTGGTAGAAAAATCCATAAAAAGAAGAAGTAAACATAACCAGAACACCGTAATTAACGTATAGACAATAACTTTAATAGTTTGAGTAACTAGAAACATTACATAACGTTAAAGCAGTAGTGATTATTTATGAAGTTGCATCTAAAAATGTTTTAAATAGTATTTTCCATCTCTTCCTAATTAACTTACTTTGAGGGTTGGCTCGAAATTAGAGAAAACCTTAATACATAATTAATAACAACTTGATAAGGATGGAGTTTCCTTTTAATTACCATTTTATTAAATTCAAGATCAATTAAGTGTGCGTTGACGTCTCTTCAAATGAAGAACTATAAGAGCAAAATTATAATAAAACCACCTTTTGCCCATTAAACATTGTTTTTTATTCGAAAGGTAAATACGCCTTCGTCGAGGGGAATTAAGTCCCTAAAGTTTTCCCAAGAGCGCGCTAGAGCTCACCGAAAGCATTCGGAACAGAAATATATTTTATAAGAGCGCGTGGTGTTGTCAACTTTACTACCTTAACAGCCCCAATAAAATACATATTTATAAGAAACTATAACGTGTTGAATAAAAATTGGAAAGAGTAAAATATAAATTTCTTTAGTGCCAAAATATGTATTTAAGGATATATGTTACTTTTTATGAAAAGGCTTCTCTCAACATTCATAAATATTGCCTTTGATATTTCGTACGTAGAAATAATATTTGACGTACTTCAGTCATATTGGCAAAATGTTGATTGATGATAAACATATTTTTATTTTTTTTAGTATACAGGGTGTTTCAATTAACGTGCCCACATCCAATACTTTGGTAGGTAAAATATACATTTTAACCTCACCGCAATAAAATTGTGAGAGGTTGCTAAAATTGATTCAAAAACGAAAATTGAGACAACATCAAATCTTTACATTTTGAGGTCCCAGGAACCCAAAAAAAAGAAAAATATCTGGGTGTATGTATTCTGTATGTATGTGTGTTAGCACGATGGCGCCGAAACTACTGAACAGATTTGAATGAAACTTTGCACGGGGGTTTCTTTAGTTCTCTAGAAGATCTGAAAAGGATTTGGTTGAGATCGGATTACGTTTAGTACAGCTTTGGCGCTGCAAGAGGTTTATTTTGTAATTACTTACAATTTGCAATCGAACCATTGAAAAACAGTTAAAATTTAGATTTCAACGATATGTCACACTTCCGCTCTTTCGATTTGGTTTTCATGATAAAAATTAAAAACAAACCACATGTGAAGTATAGACGCATTTCGCGTGGCATAGTCGATGTGCATAGCCGTTGCGTCGTGAAACTGGTCATGTTTGAATTGGAGAACGGATTTGGATAAAAGTTTGCATGAGGGTTTCTTCAGTGTTCAGAAGAACTGAAAAGGTTTTGGTTTGGATAGGATTACGTTTAGTGCCATTTTCTTAACCTCACCACAATAAAATTGTTTTTAAATATATATACACACAAATCGAAGAATTACACTACAAATATTCCTCCAAGAGCAAATTTTGAAGATTTTCGTTTGTTTCCCGCGCCATGTTTTAATAGTTTGTCATCCGATAACGTAGATGTCATGTCATAAATGAGACTTCGGCATATTTGTAACTTTTAGTGACAATAGTCACTGTGCAGCGGTGGTGTAACAATAGCAATATCATATGCTTTTATTATAGATTATCACTTTAACTAATTTTCAGTTTGTTACTTTACGAATCTGCAACATTTATGGTATCTAACTAGACTTACTTAATTGTTCAAGTGATGTTAAACTTGTTAATGTGTTAATAGTATATTATTCAACGAGAGCTAATGTAGCAAATTGAATACTATACTTTATCTACGATTATAACAATGAATATTAAATTGCAAGTATACAGAAACATTATATACAAAACAATGTCAACAGTCAAAACTAATGAAACATGTCAAATCACCTTCCTTCCCTCAATAATAATAATGGACCATTCCATTTCACCGTATCGGAAAGGTGATTGGCTGTATCTAGTGAATTATAATATATAACTCCCGCTTATAATCAACGCTATTTGTTTATGGATACTATTATTTGTTCAAAACCAGTTGATTAATGAATATATTATAATCTTATATGAGTAGATAAAGAGATATTTTTTTGTCAAATTGCTCACTGAAAGTGTCCTGTTAGCAAATAGTAAGTCATAAACCAATTTGTTTTGCTTGGTTAACTTTTAAAATCTATATTATTCACAGGTAATAGTGTTAGCATGATAGCGCCGAAACTACTGAAAGGATTTGGATAAAAATTTGCATGAGTTTAGTGCTCCAGAAGATCTGAAAAGGTTTTGGTTGATCGGATTACGTTTAGTGCCGTTTTGGCACACAATTTAATGCTCTTTTCGGCTTCAAAGATCCACCGGGTGGGGAGGTTCCAACCGCTTCCAGTAGCTGCCGATTTTTTATTCTGTAAACGGTAATAGATTTTTATTGCAAATGCCTTCTGCAGGTACAATTTATTATTATAACATTATCACTAGAGATGGCGCTGCAGTTTAAAAATATTTTTCGATCAAGGAAGCTTTGAAGTATATGCTATTGGATTAAGAACCAAATTTTAAGCAAAATTGTTCTTATTCGTAAAAGTCATATCTGCAGTAGTCTTTGAGATATTTTAATTTTATTGTCTAACTTTTTAATGTTGTTCTTTTTTTTAATTGCCGTTACTTTTTATTGGTCTTCGGATCTAGATTCTTGGCAACTTTTTTGCTTGCTATAACAGAACTATATAATAGTGGTACATTTATTTTAATAGCCGTCGGGGATAGCCCCATTGGTTAAGGCGCGAGGTGACAATCGCGATTAATCGAACGGCTATCGCGCTACAGGGTTCGAGCCCCGGCCCTGGCACTGCCGGAAATCCGCGTTTTTCGATGTGTAACCTCCTTCCTCACAAGCCTCTGGCTTCTGGAATTGGATGTCTAATTTCTGTGATGTTTATTTATTTATATTGCTTCCAATTTCACCGGAAATTACTTTAAATTGAGAAATTGAAATGGAAAATCAACAAATAACAATACATCTTGACAACAATATTTACAGTAGATACGTGAAATTACTTTCTTTTGCTTGAATACACATATAAAAGCGATATAACAATTCCTCTTTACATATCCTTAAAGATGTGGGTTTATTAATTGCACCAGCGCCAGCGCAAGCGTAAATTTTATTGTACAAATGCTATATCTTCTATTGGTTCTTGATACACATAACTTTTTAAATATCCCCATAACAAAAAATCCAGAGGGGTCAAGTCTGGAGAACGTGCGGGCCATCTAGCCGGTCCTGAGGTGTCAACCCAGCGCCTTGGAAATGTGAAAAAAATGTAGAATGTAATTAGTGGCGCCCTAGATGTTGAAAGTGTCGTCCATCATTTTCGATGCAAGAATTCATTCTGTGACGAGTGGATTGAATAGAAGTCTCTACTTCAGCCATCGAAATACTTCAATGGTATCTCTTATTCTTTTGATCATGTCGTCTCTTGTAGTGGATACGGTGGCAAAAACGAGATATTTTATTCGCCCTCACAAAAAAAAAAAATCTAGACAAATCAGGTTTGGGGAGCTGGCTGGCCAATGAAGAGAAATGCGCCGGGCACCCATCATGTTGGAAATACATATCACGACGAATTGCTAGAGGTACGTCTTCTAAAAGAAGCGGCAATTCGTTTCTTAAGAAATTTAGGTAACGTTCTCCATTAAGAGTTTCATTGAAGATAAAAGGCCCAACTATTTCTTCACCTAGAATTCCGCACCACACATTTATACACCAACGACCCTGAGATTGGACCTCTCGCATCCAGCGCGTATTCGTTTCAGACTAATAATGCATATCATGCCGATTTACAGTACCATCACTTTTAAATGATGCCTCATCTGACCACGTGAAAGTGATCCAGGATCTTTCTCTGTCATTTGCAACAGTCAGTTACAATAATCCAGTATTTGATTGAAATCGCGACCAACTTTGATGGAGGATTACGTGATATGGATGCACCCTAAAAAAATATAAATCAAACAAATGTGTTTTATTTTGTAAAAGTTCTTCTGAGCAATATATGAAACATTTTTGTATTTACATGTCATATATTTCCTATACTTGCTCTAAATATGTTTTCGAAAATGTTCTAGTTTTTATATACAAACAAAAATTGTATTTCTTTTAAATACCACATCCGCCTCCAATCGTAGCACCTTTCAAATATTTACTTTGTACTGCTTTTTGGTTTGTAGGCCTCTTAGAAATAATGACATGGAAGTCAGATAGTTTATTCAGAAATTTAATTATTTTGTATTTAATGTCAATATCCACAAGCCGATGATATATTTTGGCGGATGCGCCGGGCTCATCCATCTATTGCCACATACAGTTTAGTTTTTAATTTTAATGTTTTTCAGTTCCTCGGGCGTGTGCATTGAGCTGTAACAAATAAATAGAATATCGAATAAATTTAAAAACAGATACAGAACACAGCAAAATCCCAGAATAATCACATTTATAAAACAAAACACTACTTTATCCACTGCCATCCTTTTTCATCCTTTTACAACTGTCCCTATAAATTTAAGTAATCCTCAGTTGACATTTCAATTTAATTTACCAAAAAACTTATAGCAAAACTACGACAGTATAAGTTTGGTTACGTGACCCAGTAGCAAACAGATCGAGAAAAAGTTGAACGGAGTACGAGATAGTAAAAAAATGTCCCGACATCTCCTGTCTTGTAAGTCTGTGAGGAATGCGAAGGGCCCGGAGATCTCACCCCTCGCTGGAGTTTGGCGGATGCCTGGAATGTATACGCACGGACGCCAGACAGAATAGGGTGAGTAGAAAGCCTCCGACGAAACGTTCAGGAGCCACTCGGGGTATATTTTATATATAAATTAAATCGATATACATATTAATGTTTCTATTAGAATAGTTGAAATTTCTGCTAGATATGGAATAATGCGATTAAACTGGGGAGGTAAATTAGCCACATTAGTAATTAGCATAGCGTTAATTAAACCTAGGGTATTCTATGCACAATTATCTAAGCGTGTAACACAGATTAATAGACTAAATGTTTCTGATTTGGGAGTAGATATCACGAATGTTTGTATTTAGATATTGTGGCTTAAATGAGAATATATTGGAAAAATCGCCTGTAGATGGATCATAAATATGGCATTAATCTAGGACGTGCAACAGATACTAACAATGACAAATTAAAAATGGCTTCCAACCAAATTCGTGTAATCATCTATATTTGTGGACGGACAGTAATTTTCATAATCTTATTTTAAACCTACATTTATAAAAAAAATGCCGATCAATATCCTTGTTAAACAATATATCAAAAATTTTTAAAAACGTTTAAATCACAGGTTTCGCTCATTCTTAGAAAAAAATTAAATTATATCAAAAAATTAGTAAGGGTTCCAAAAAAAAGCAAGCATAGAAGATCATCCTCAATGACTAACAGACACCATCATAACAAATTTTGAGAAGAACGAAAAAGTTTTAGCTATTTTTAAGAGTTACAAAGAGCATTTGACACTGCGTCACATAGCCAGCTACTAAACAAACTAACAAACTAAACAATGTAGAAATCAGGGGAAGTGTCTACAATGTTTTGAAATAATACTTGTCAAGTAGACCTCAGCAAATAAAAATAGGCAATGCACTTAGTGCAAAGAAAATAATAAAAGTCGGAGTACCCCAAGGTACTGTCCTAGGACCAGCTTTGTTTCTGCTATTTATAAATGATTTACTCGACAAAAATTTTGGATGCAAAATCATATTGTATGCAGACGACACCGTACTGGTTGCTCGCAAGAGAAAAGGCAGCCACTGGAATAAGTAAAGTTAAAACCTGGCTGGATACAAATTTATTAAAACTGAATATAGAAAAACTAAATTTATTAGCTTTTCATCAACAAAAGCAGGAATACCCCAAACAATGGAACCTATACATACAGGCGGAGATACAAATAATTACATTTATCCTTGAAATATAATACATCGGTTTATATTAACATTATTTCTAAGTTATACAAAAAGTTATATGGTGTTTAACTTCTAGAGTATGTAAGATTAAGGTCATCTTGAAGCCTGTGGCAGTCGTCAACGATATTAATTGCATGATATGACTTTAAGTCATCAGCATAAAGCTTTACATTGCAGATTTTCGTCATATAAATACAAAGAAAAGTAGAGGTCCTAGTACGGAACCATGAGGCACCTTCGAGGTAGCAGTGATATTAACAGACTCAGCCACGGCATTATACATATAAACCTCTGTTAGTTACATAGGGCGTATAAAACAACAGAAAATTATCTGCCAAGGCTAAAGCGCCCAAATTATAAAGTTGCATAGCGTGATGCAGCCTATAAAAATCTTTTGAAAAATCCGTACAAACATCAATCAGACCAGCTGTATCAACGTGTTCCGCAATATACTGAATTAAACAAATCAAACTGCAAGTGTACTGACCTGGTATCAATCCATGGTACTCTAAGATCATATAGGGCTTCATATGCGTGTACATGATTCCATCGCTCAACGCTTATGTGTTAGGTTTGCAATCAAGGAGTCCCGGGTTCGAATCCTAGATAGGGTATGAACGTTTAGTAGCGTCTTTCATGTGTTACCGATGTTGTGTGACAGACAACACGGCTAGTCGGTGTACCATTCCTTAGCTCGAGTCTCAGCTGCGACAGATAGCAATGGAGTACGGAATAGTCGTTGTATAATTGTATATGTATATGTGAAAAAATAGAGCTCTGTAATTGGGAACATCGTTCCCGCAGAGTGGTAATTAATAAATATAGTAGATATAGTAATGATTCAAATAGTTTTAACTGCTTGTCACTTTTTTAGAAACGTTCCAAGTATTTTAAAGTCTGCAATGATAATTCCTGAATCAAGCCAACACGTCTCCGTAAATGATTTGATGTTTAACATTAAATATAATTGGTAATAAAATGCCACGTATACCCTAATTCAAATAATGTTAGAGAAAGCTACACATTTCGGGATTCCTTTTTGCTACAAAAAAAGCATAGAGCATAAAATATCGCGATAGAGAACCTAATACAATTTAAATGATTCAAGTGTAAGTATTGGCCTCACTCAATTCAATTTTATAACTAACTCCAATAATAAATTATTAGATCTGATCTTTTACAATAAATTGTGCAGCGTCAGTAAATCCGATTGCTGTGTCTTCAAAGAAGATGTGCCTCACCCACCACTTAATATTGATTTAAACTTTAGCTCTTGCCACAATAAGGTTCCCAAAAATCACGCAATGACGTACAACTTCAAAAAAGCTGACTTTATACCACTCTATTCAGAATTGTGTAACACAAGCTGGGGAGAAATCTATAAAATAAATAACGTTAACGATGCAGCGGATCACTTGTATAATATTATCAGTACTAGCGTATCAAAATCTCAAATCCAAAAAGTTTCTGGGCATATGTCAACAGTAAAAAAAATTCCAGTTCAATGCCGAATGCCTTCACTAATAATGACAGTATCTTAGATAATCCCGAAGATATAGCGAATTCTTTTGCTGACTTCTTTAGTTCAGCGTACATCCCCTCAAGTCGCAATATAAACTTGTCGGCAGTAACTAGTGATAATATTAATATAGCAATGCCTAAGCTAACTGAGATTGATGTGATTAATGCCTTCAAAAAAATTAAACCAAAATTTACGGCTGGACCCGATGGTTTACCAGCTTTCTTCTTAAAAGACTGCTCAGGTATATTGGCTGCACCGCTGGCACATATTTTTAACCTATCCTTACAAACTTGTGCATATCCTGATAAATGGAAAGCATCTAAAATTTGTCCCATACACAAAAAAGGCAACAAATCTGATATAGAAAATTACCGCCCTATTACAATCATAAATAACTTTGGCAAAGTATTTGAAATCGTCATGCATACTGCACTTTATCCCCAGATTCATCAACGTATATGCAACAACCAACATGGTTTTGTCTCTCAACGATCGACAACAACAAACCTACTTTGTATAACACAATACCTAGCTGAAGTTATGGATGACGGTGGACAAGTCGATGTTATATATATGGACTTCTCTAAGGCCTTTGATAGGTTGGACCATGGTGTTTTGCTAACGAAATTAGTCTCGTTTGGTTTTAACCTTAGTCTAATAACTTTTTTTGAATCATATCTGATTAATAGAAGTCAGTTTGTACAATATCATGGTCATAGGTCTATCGAATTTATATCTCAATCAGGAGTTCCACAAGGATCGGTCTTAGGCCCTTTACTGTTTATCATTTTCATTAACGATATCGTCATCGATATCAGTTGTAAATCTCTCTTATATGCTGACGACTTGAAGATATACTATAAGATCAACGACGAATCAGACTGCGAAAAGCTGCAGACAGACTTAAGCACAATTCACGAGTGTGGTGTAACAAATTCAGATTGTCTCTGAACATAAATAAATGCAATGTAGTCTCGTTTACGAGGAAATTAAATAAAATAGAATATCAGTATACTATTAATAAGGCAAATCTGACACGTCATGATAGCTTTAAAGATCTAGGAGTAACATTTGACTCACATCTTTCTTTTAGAGAACACATAAGCAACACAGTGACATCATCTTTTAAAATGTTAGGGTTCCTCATACGGAATGCTCGAGACTTTCAAAACACGCGTACCATAAAAACTCTATATAATACCTTGGTGCGACCCCGACTAGAATACGCGAGCGTGATATGGAACCCCCACTACGATGTACATATTAACAATATTGAAGGCATTCAAAGACGTTTCTTAAAATTCCTGGCATTTACAATCGATCATCAATATCCCCCTATAGGTTATGATCACTCATTACTACTGAATCGTTTTTCATACAATTCTATGAAGCAGCGGAGAGAGATGCAAAGTGTTATACTTTTATACAAACTTCTAAACAACATGATCGACTGTCCGCAATTACTTGAACAAATCAACTTTAGAGCACCTACCAGGTCAACCAGATCTACATCCTTGTTTTACTTTTCTAATACACACACAAATGCTTTAATGTTTTCACCACTATATCGTATCTGTCGTAGCTACGAAATTATTGCACATGATGTCGACATTTTTAACACTAGATTAAGTCAAATTAAGTCAAGATTCTCTTAGATTAACAGTTTTTGTTTGTTTCTTTTTTCTTATTTAATGTTTTTCCCTAATCACTTTTCCTTTATTATTGTATATAATTGTATATGTGCGTGTATAGATAAATATGTATATATTAAATCATAATCATTAAGTCATATGTTCACCAAATTCATTTATAGAATTTTGCGATAATTATATTAGTATTAAGATTTAGGTTATAGTAAGCCATAATATATAACACTAACGTGTATTCTAGTTTTAATTTATATATATTATTATTATATATATATATATATATATTATTATATTATATATTATATTATTATTATTATATACATTATTATATATTATAGTTTTGATAATATATATGTATGTTAGTTTCCGGCCCTGTAAATGGAATGTAAATTCTGTTGGGTTTGTGTATGTAAATAAATAAATAAATAAATTAAAGGGCACAGAAATATCCACCCTGACCTAGAGACAACCAATTATCCATGCGACAAGGAATAGCTGCATTCAGTTAGTTGTAGAGGGCGGGACCCATGAGGACTAATAGGTGGTTCAAATTATGTCAACCTGCAGTCAGGGGTGTCTGATTCATTTAATCTTGGGGTAACTAATGAAATTAAATGAAAGAAAAATTATGTTTTATGACAATTAATAATCATATTTTCAATTATATAAACATAAAAAAATCGAAGGTAAAGTAACTGTACTTTCATTGGGAGTAAGAAGTTACAAAGAAAAGATATGGGAAAATATGTAGTCGACAGAATCAAATTTTACTGATGATGCATAATACATTGTTGCGGTATCAAGCTTGGATTTTTTATCACATAGAGTAAATAATTCTGTTAATTTGGACAATGATCTAAAATTTTTAAGAAAAGAAAACTACATGTATAATTAACAATTATTTTTATTAAGCTTGGTGGAATGAGAATTTCGTCAAAACTCTGAATTAAAGTGGCATCTTTCAAGCGTCAAAACGACTGTTAATTGCTTTAAAGGTCTTGAAGCTCTATATAGATTTAATCCAATACTATTATCGAAAGTTGTGCTATAACTTTAATAACACAATTTTTGTAGGATAACCATCATACAATATCTACTAATATGAACTCTTGGATAAAACACAGACACATTAAAGTCGGATTGCTTATGCACATGTGTTAACACCTTATTATGATACACAACCGAAGTTTTTTTGCTGCAATCTAATGTTTCTACATCAGGAATAGATCCGGATTAGTAAAAATTTGGTAATAGCTTAGAAACTACATTTTAAATTTATCGCAAATAACTGTAAAGAAGTCGTAAATTTATGTAAATGTATAAAATGTTCGTAGACGTACAGATTGCGGTTTATAATATTATTATGACAAAGCGATGAAATGCTATGTTTCATAATTAAGATCTAAGTAGCTCGTGATGGTGTTCGCTACTCTATATAAGGAATCTTTGTGAAAATACGTATAAGAAGGATTAAAAGCCTCAACAGTCGACGATGTTTCCCAGATCAGTTTGTAGATGTTATCAAACACTTATTTGGAATTATAGAAGTTCAAAATTTTTAGCTAATTCTTGGTTAAGTTTTAACCCTAACTTACATATTAATGATTCTTAAAAGCTCCTCAGCTTTTGTGTATAAATTTAATGTATACAAAATTATAAATTTAACATTACAATGCTCCACTTTCAAGAAATTATTTATTTATTTATACACCATCTACTTGTACAAAGGCCTTTTAAAATAGGGAAGATAACGGATACATAATATAAAGTACACATAATAAGTAGCTTAAATACATGCAATAAGTGAGAGAAAGAATGAACTTAAATCTAAGGTCTAAACTGAGCAATAACAAAAAAGCAAAAGCTAAGAAAATTTTTATAGAATATGGGAAATTACCAACGTTATTATACATATTCCGTATGGACATACATGAACAATGTTTTTGGGCTATTGCTTTAACTTTCTGTGCAAAACAAAATGAAATCGTACGCGCAATAACTCACACACGCCAAGCTAAAGAATATATGTATTTCGTAGTGCATACGAGATCGGCAGTAGTAAAGTTACCTTTCTTAAATCCCTGTTGCTGAGTGGAAATGATGTTTTTATCATGAGGGTAAGTAGAATTATGTAGGAAGATTTCAAAGGCTTTAGCAAAGTGACAAATTATGGTCATTGGATGAAAGTTTATTTTTGAATTTTTGTGTCCATTCTTGTATTCCGGACAGATTTTAGAGTATGTCTAAATATCAGGAAAGCAACAGCATTGAATAGATAAATTAAATATAATCATACGTGAATGGGCAAAGATAGTAGCACAATCTCTCAGTAAAAATGCGGGAATACCATCAGGACCCATGGTGGAATTAAGTTTTATATTTTTAGTGCCAATAACACCTTATTTTTATGAAAAGGAAGCTATGTTAATACTACTATTATTATTATTATCTTAATGATAATTTGATGAAAGGTTTTCTGGCTCTAAAGTTGAATAAGATTGTTAAAAAAATGTCGGCATTTAAAACATCTTATGGATCATTCAAATGCTCCCCATTGTAATATATATTTTTAGAGATGTTATAAATGACTTTAAACACTGTTAGTAACTTAGCAACTAAATGAATTAGATAATCATAGCAATGAGATGATGTAGCAAATATCGATTTTTCCGTATCCAATATATTAAGAAGGATATGAGATAATGAAATAGAAAAGTTTATTAAAAGAAATCTTGGGCGGAAGTTCAATCAACCGACAATATGTTTTCTCCACTGCATTAGCTAAACGTGTTATATTATGATGATCTCAAAATTAATCCTAACCCACACAAACTGTACTGAATAAATTTATTATTGACAGATCCTTTGGGAATTTTGGTAAAAGAAGCCGTAAGAAGACAAATTCTATTTTCAGAATGTCCTTTTTCATATTACTCATTACTGGTTTGCCTTCAACTCTAATACTATTTTAGGTTCTGGAAGGTTATTCGTAAACAGTTATTCATTCATTACTTTGACGAATGAGAATGCACTGCTGTGCATCAGTGTGTTCATCACCTATACTAATGTTTCATCCCTTTCGATGGTACACGATATTTGTACTTCTCGAAATATAACTTACAATATGCCGAAAATTAAAAATGCTTCAAGGACAAGGGCAAAATACTCTCTAATCTTGCCATCGATACATTTCCAACTTTATGGAAGACGTAAAATATTGTACCTGTTTTTAAATAAGGGGAACAGACTAACATAAAACATAATTGACAACATGACTGAATCATCGCCAAAAAAACTTTTTTTTAATAACAATTCACAGTGATATCAACTGATGACGCAGTTCAAACGTATGTCATTTCAGATTAAGCTTATTACAATTTCTTTAATCATACCTCGCAAGTCGTAAGCAAAGGTCCAACCTAGGCCCACTCCTTTCTAACATCTTTATTAATAACATTATTAGTGACCAGAAAGTTAATTGTTTACTGTATGTGGATGACATGTACTGTACTGTAATAACCGCAATTAACTACCGGGACTTTTCAGGTCTGTTGTGGGGATTTTTTTTGAAGTATCTCATCCAATCTTGTCATTTATATCAGATTTAACAGCTTTGATAGAAGCTCCTTAGTGCAGCTATATGATATTGCTCTTTCATTCTCTAAATAACTGATATTTCGGTCTCACTAGGTAGTCCATGAAAAAACTGAAAAAACTCCAAAAGTTCTGTTACAGGGATCCATCCATCCGGGGATGGATAAGATGTTCTATGGTTAAATTTCATACGGTCTACCCGAATCATGCCCAAAAATACGATCCGCATGCCTACGATGGAAAAAACGCAAAATTGGGGTGTTTTTTAAGTTTAGGGGATAGTTGCTGAGGGGTGGGAACCTTAAAAATTTCACTATCGTGTTCAGCGCCCTCGAAAACGAGGGGGGACCCATGTTTCATCCCTGTAACATAACTTTTGTGTTTTAAGCCCTTTTTGTAACTTTTTCATAGAGTAAGGCCTTCGTTGTGGCGCAGTATGCAAGCTGACAGAACTGTATACTGCGTCCTTTGCCAAGCCTATTAATAGTAAGCCAGCAATGTCCAGATAGAAGATCCGCCATTATCTCAATGGCCTTTCTATTTTGACATTCTTTAATAAACACTTTGGCTTATCTTTATCTTGGGAAGTTCATCCCTGGTTCCAGAGATTTATTTTGCGCCCATTTTAATGGCTGTTCATATGTGTATGTTTGCGGTGTCATGGCATCAATGCTAGGTTGACTATTCTGTCTTCCTAGGTCTATAAAGACCATCACACAGTCCCTCACTAGTCTCATGCAGGTCAACAAGAAATCCATTATTGTTTAGCTATCGAAGAAAATTGTGATCCGTTGAATAATAGTGCCTTGCTTTATTAGTTTCTCTGCACAATAGTGTATGGCGATCACTTCGGTCTTCGGTGTTGTATATTTTCCTAGACTTTCGGTTTTTGGCCTTGCCTCGTATATCTCAACTCCGACCCCCTATTTGTCTTGGAGCCGTCCCTGTACCAAACCCTTTTTCCAGTTTTTCCTATCTGGTCTTACGATTTGAAAGTTCTTGATAAAGTTAAACCTTGGAATCATTATGTCTGTAGCCATTCTTAGAATGGGACCTACCCTCATCTTTAAGTGTAACTTCACGTGCTCTGTTCCGTATCGTTGACTAACCGGCATTGAACCTTGCATTGAACCCATACACCACTGGCCGAGCCTCTCTTGTATAAGTATGTGTAGTGGTAGCAGGTCTAAGACAATCTCCAGTGAGACTATCTAAAGTGATTATTATTGAATATGTCAAAATATTTTACTTCTTATGCAGTCAGATTTGAAATGTACCATTTCGGCATGTAATATAGGTCAGTAGATCATTACTAAAAGAAGTTATTGGCAAAAAGTACGATTTACTGTAGTTAATGGTGAGTAATTTACTATCAAAATATGTTTTAATGTTTGCCATTTTTTTCTTGAATAAAATATAGCAACATCATCAGCAACAGCTGTTATCATACGACTAGCAGAAACTTTGATATATCATTCATGTATATCGTAAATAATATGAGCCTCAGTACCATTCCCTGGGGAACACTATATTTGACGGTTTTAAATTCACTAATTTCGTTTTCTATTTGGATGTATTATTCTCTTTCCTCATCTCATTATTATTTTATTTTGTCTCCCTTTCTATTATATAAAGTATTAAATTTTATAATGTTGTATTTACTGTATGTGTACTATACGGTATATTTAGTATAATTAGTGGCCTTGTGCATGCAGAATGGACCTCCACGTCGCATATTGTAATATTAAAAACTATAGCATTTTATACAATTAACTAACTTTTCTGTCACCATGATGCGAAATTTAAATGGTCTATATACAGTTATTGATTCGGCGAAAACCAAGTGACAGGCTATGAAGGGGATGCCCTACAAGACATTATCTGAAATTGAAGCCAAGTAACGGAATGGATCACAAAACTTTGGGAGTAAGAATAATATCACAGAAAATCTTAATATATTTGTATCAAGTTCTAAAGACTAGAATTCATCTGATAACTAAGCTTACGACACTGACGAACTAAATTATTATTTTTATTCTTTTGCATTAGAATTCCGGATTTTATAGATATAGATGGAGATGCACACTTAGATCGAGAAACTTGACTATACTGTTATTTGGCAAACAGACCCGCTAGCTGCTTTAGAAGGTCCCAGTTGAGTTCAGTAGCAGTCTGCCGATCCCGCTCCGCTTCAGTCTGCAACTTTGGGGGTGAGGTATAAGAGAAGTTTCCAAATTAAAAGGTCGTTTCACACATGAAAAATTAAACGTAGTTAAAATCTAAATATTCCCATATTTCGTGCTGTTAATCCCTTCGTCACAGCCGATATTTGATTTAAAACGCATTTGCAACATGCACTACAAACTTAATTTTGATAGGCGTAATTAGCCGAATTTTAGCTACATATTCATAACAGAGCTCGATGAGGTTGTCCTTTCGAAAGCATCAACGTTCTGATGCCGAAAATTGTTCATATTTATTAATTAGTTTGACCTTCAGCTTCATACAGAATATATTACTAAATTGAAATTATTAATTTCAACAGGTACCACATACAACTAAGAGCCATCCATGTATTATTGTGCATTGTTGTGATGAACTGTAATAAACATTTTTGTCATTTTGCTGCTTGATCCATTTAGTTTTTTTGCAGATAAAATACTTTTAAATGATTGATTGCCAATACGTTACGTTTAAAATATAAATACTGTTCTTGACAATTATACATTTTTTCAGCAGAAGAAAGTAATAGTTTTATGTGGAAAATTATAAAACCCAACAAGCAATAAAACGGAAGGAAGGAAGTAGAATATATTGACTATCGACAAAAGCCCGTCTACAAAAACCTTTCAGATTTACGAGATTCTTTTAACGACTTTACTTTCTTTCATTTCATGACGAAATGCTGTGTTTTTATCGTTGAACGCACCTTAAATTTTTATTAGACAAATCAACATGAAATGTCTTGGAGTGTATTTGCACAACCTTCTAAGTCCTAAATAACTTCCTTTAAAAGCGGATTTACAGAGGTGTCGCTAGGATTTTTTGTAAGTGGAACAGAAGGTTAATAATTCCCAACTCTCTCTCTCTCTCTCTCTCTCTCTATATTCCTTTATATATTGTAACGTGACTGATAATCGTGCGTTGGCACTGCCTATATAGATTTTTCCGTAAGGGGAAAATTATTACACAATATTTTCGTTGATTTAACTTTATTAATCAGATTTGATCAACAATATATGTAGAGTTTCCATATTAGATTTTGAATGAATGATAGTTATCTGCTAGAAACGCAAAAAAAGAATTTTTCTTGTCGAGTGTTGAGGCAAATGTGAATAGGGCGACACATTGCAGAGGGGCAGAACTTATTGAGGACGCTTGTCAACGATTTTCGAGCCCTCTGAGATTGCTAATTAGAAAACTAATTTCAGGACGCTTGTCGGCGAAGTTTCGAGCCCTTTTAGTTCTCTAAGGACATCAACTATTCCTACGAAGAAATCCAGTTTGGTTCTTAGAGTTTTGGGAGTCTAGAACCATCGAAGTAACTACGCTCATGTGTTCTACTGCCGACCCCGCCGTTTACACGACGCCAATCTCACCGACATAACTGTCTAAGTATCATAACCTGTTTATTTCTCTGCGTTAATATTTACAATTGAATTTACATTCTGGTCTTGGGCGGGAATATGGGTAATTTGCTTCTTTGTGGTACTAAAGAAACATTAGATTTTTATGAAATATTAACTTTGAATTTTAACAAGAAAATAGGGTATTATTATATTGCAATTTGCTCAGTTACTATTTTCAATAATGAGGTTAGGGAAAGTTCACCTGCTGAATATTTTAATGGGGAGATTTAAGTTTGCTAAACAACAAGTTTATATTATAGAACTGTATATTTATTTTAGTTTATGCAATGATAAGCGACTTTAACTTCAATTATACTTCAGTTGGGGTACTATCGATGGCTTACCGTGTGCTTATATTAACAAATAAGATTTCACAAGAATGTTTTGCAGTTCCAATTATTGTGTGAGGTTCCTCCCTGCGATTAACTGGTTCTCTATGATTGTTTAATGACGATCCGTCATTACAATTAGGTACTCCACGAACTACAAGCAGTACAGGCCAGCGGTCAGTGATTGGGCCCATTGGCCCTGTTGTCTTTCTCTGATTAAGAATAGGTTACTTTTCGTCGAAACGCTGAACCTGGATGTCTTGTCTGTTTGAATTACCTCGATCAACCGCATACGTTGTTAGACAGCCATACACAATTTGGTAGTTGCCGTTTGTGAAATTCAATTAAGGGATATTTCCCCAACAATCTATGATATTTTATATAAGTATTTAGTTCTCATTTACAACTTAAATTCTATAACGCACGAGCATGACATGACTATTGTCCTCTGTTTTGTATTAAGTTTTATTTTCATCATAGCGATTGCTAACATACTAATTGCCAATCAACATTGAACCGGCCTATTGGCCGCATCTCTAATTACAACTACAAAATAACACGGAAATGCTATTGTATTACTTGGTTCTTGTTATTGCATAACCAATCCTGAAACATGTATGGTATGGTCATTACTATAGCAACGTGAGCTTTCCTATATAATATTTAGAAAATTGTCTTAAATATTTGGATTGTTTTGAAATTCATTTGCCACATCAGTTATTATAAAATAAAATAGTTTCTGTGACTATTGTCTCAACGATTACTGTCTCTTCTTTCAACTTTACCTTTCTAGTCATACAAGTAATAACCTACATAAATGGTTTCATTTCAGTCAAATAAAACGGGAAACAAACTTCAACCATAAATTCACAGTGCAATCATGAGTAATAAAATAGGCAATAAATAACATAAATGATTAACTAGCTTTCTCAATTAATAAACACTATGTTCAAGCTTACCAGGTATTTAAATTAAAAGAGTGATACATTTTCCAAGGTAAATAGTATCAGATAAGAAACCGTAATATTGAACTTTGCATAAAAAACTCAGGTGCAAATACTATACAACGTAATTTGGGTCCTAACTTTGTAAAACTAGACGATGTTCTTGGTTGCTTCGCGGTCAAGGAGTTTTGTTAGTAATTAATAAAGGGGGGTGGGGGTATTTCATTGGTGCCATGACCAGGATTTTGTTACTGAGTAATAGAGAGGGGGTTGGGGCTGTTTCAATATACAAAATATCAAATCTAACGGCAGATTAATTAATACAATTTATAGAGAAATTATTTTAAGAAACGGGAACATTTTGCTGCTGAACAATGAATGAGTGGCATGATAGACAGATTATTATTATTAGCCGTTACTCGAGTCCGAGTATAAAAATGTTACAGTCGATAAATTGTGTACAATAAAAAACAAGTAAAAGGTGTAGTCTATTGTAATTCCCATTCATCTACGGTGCACACGACTATGGCTATAGAGGCCAATTCGGGAGAGCACATGTCGACCGCAGTCAGGACAAACATAGACCTGGTTAGGTCTTGGATTCGGCCTTCTTGCAGCAACATTTCCTTGATAGCTGGTCACAACCCCTCGCCATTCGGTTCTGTCCGCTGCAAGTTGTTCCCATTGCTCGTCTGCAATACCGCAGGATTTTAGATTTTCATGGAGAGCGTCTTTGAACCTCTTTCGTTGACCGCCACGCCTTCTTCTACCGCTTAGCAATTCACCATAAAGTGTACATTTAGGAAGGCGGTTATCATGCATACGATGAACGTGACCTGCCCACCTTAGGCGTGCTCTTGAAATAAGCACCTCAATTGGAAGGCTGTTTGCTCTCCTGAGTACTTCCACGTTTGATATGTGATGGAACCAACGGATTTTCATCATACTTCTGAGGTGTCTTTGCTGAAAACGTTCTAATTCTTTCACATGACGACGGTAAGTGACCCAGCTTTCACATCCATATAGCAGTGTTGGAATGACAACTGCTCTGTAGACAGCCATTTTCGTTGACAAAGCAAGGTCGTGGTTGTCAAATACTCTCTCTCTAAGTCCCCAGAGTGCTCTAGATGCAGCGTTAATTCTATTGCGAATCTCGCTGTCCATATTTGCTTTGTCATTAATAACGTTGCCTAAGTAATTGAACTGATCCACCACTTCAAGAGAATTTCCGTTAAGTGTAATGTTTATTTGGTTCACTTGATGAGGAGTTGACATAATCTTAGTCTTTCCAATGTTGATTTTAAGTCCCAAGGAGTCATAGCTCTGGGCATACACATCTAAAAGTTCTTGAAGCTCTTCCGGCGTAGAGGCTAAAAGTGCACAGTCATCCGCATACTGGAGATCACAAATGAATCGTGTGCGTGTCTTCGTGAAAGCTCTAAAGCGCCCTATGTTAAAGAGACCGCCATCAAAACGGTATCTGAGACCTATTCCTCTGACTGTCAGTTTGTTGTCAACAATAATTGTTAGAGCAGTGGTAAACAAATTAAAGAGTAGGGGTGCCAGGACACATCCCTGCCTAACTCCAGTGAGGGTTTGGAAAGGTTCGGTTGCCTCATTATTATACATAACCTGGGCGTTGTTGTTTGTGTGTAGACTGCGACATACTTCCACAAATTTTCTAGGGATACCTAAGCGGAGCATAATTTTCCAGAGCACTTCCCTGTCCACTGAGTCAAACGCCTTGGTTAAATCGATGAAGGCCATGTGAATTTCTCCTTGATGTTCGAGTGCTTTTTCTTGAAGCTGTTTAAGTGTGAAGATTAGGTCCGATGTACCTCGGTTTGGTCTAAAACCACTCTGTGTTTCAGGAAGTAACTTTTCCATAACAGGTGTTAGCCTATTTGCCATCGCTTTGGTGAGTATCTTCCCTCCAACAGCCAGGAGAGCTATACCCCTGTAATTTCCACAGTCCGCAGCGCTCCCTTTGTTTTTGAAGAGGTTGATTAAAAGTGTATCACGAAACTCCTGCGGAGCTTGACCACTTTCCCACACGACATCAAACAGTTTTTTGAGGTAGGGTATGAGCTCTGACGACACAGCTTTAAAGATCTCAGCTGGGAGTGAGTCGGCGCCGGGAGATTTGTTATTTTTTAGCTGCCCAATGGCGGTTAAGATCTCTTCCGTTGTTAGTGGTTTATCTAAGTCTTCGAAGGTGTCATATTGAGGGATAAGATTTATAATATCGTGATCGGCTTGACTTTGCTGGTTAAGAATGTTAGAGTAGTGTTCTTTCCATCGGGCTCTTATTTCCTGGTCTTCTTTGAGGAGATTTCCATTTAAATCTTTAATAGGGCACATATTTTTCCGACTGGGGCCGTACACTGCTTTTACTCCTTGAAAGAAATTCCTGTAGTCGTGTGAATCGGCGTACCTTTGAATTTCTCTGGCCTTGCTTGCCCACCACTCGTTCTTTATTCTTCTGATTTCGCGTTGCGTTTCATACTTACATTGGGTAAAAGCTTCTGCTTTTGATGAGTCGTTGGGGTGGTTGATAGCGTTTTGGAAGGCAATATGTTTGCGGTCAAGAAGTTCTTGTATAAAAACTTCATTATCATTGAACCAGTCCTCCTGTTTTTTACTTGCTGCAGTGCCAAGAATTTCCTCACTCGCACTTTTTAAACTGTCTTTAATTTGTGTCCAGGTAGCAGCGACATCTACAGAATTGGTTTCTTCTAGTGCACTCAAATTCTCTTGAACTTTTTGCTTTAGCTGTTCGACGGTTTGTTGGTTACGCAATTTACTAATACAGAGACGGAGTCTACGTTTTACTTGAGTTCTTCGGTGTTTGGGTCTCATAACAATTTTCATTTTAGAGACAACAGGACGATGATCGGTCCAACATTCGCTATCAATGCGCGCCTTTGTAATTTGGACGTCCTTGAGATGCTTCCTACGTACGATAACATAGTCCAGTAGATGCCAGTGACCTGATCTGGGGTGACGCCAGGTGCCTTTAAATTTATCCTTTTGTCGGAAAATGGTGTTTGTTATAACTAGATCATGTTCGGCGCATTTAGTTAGGAGTAGTTGACCGTTAGCGTTCATGTTGCCCAAACCGTTCTTGCCTATGATGCCTGGCCAGGTGTCTGCATCTCTCCCTACTCTAGCGTTAAAATCGCCAAGAATAACGAGTCGTTCCGTTTTAGGTATTCTACAGAGGGTTTCTTCCAGCTGTTGATAGAAGCTTTCCTTGGTTTCGTGACTTCCATCCAGAGTGGGAGCGTAGGCGCTTATTAGATTTACCGCGTTGCCATCTGATAGCTCATAGCGTAGCAGCATTAGACGCTCGGATAGGCCTTGTGGTACTTGTGTTAAGTTGGATACAAGTTGATTCCGAACGGCAAATCCTACTCCATGTTGTCTTCTTGAGTTGGTGGGAAGACCTTTCCAATAGAAGGTGTAGTACTTTTCTGTGAGAGAGCCTTCCTCCAAAAATCGAGTTTCGCTGAGAGCTGCAACGTCAACATTGAGTCGGTGAAGTTCTCTATCTATTAGAGCAGTTCTTCTTTCAGACCGATCGGCGCGAGTGCTGTCGTTCAAAGTACGAACATTCCAAGCGCCGTAGATGAAAGAATTAGCTTTGTTGGATTTAACTTGTCGGTGTTTTTTCGACATTCGATGAGGTGTCCCTGTGGGCACCCTCCCCCGGAGATCCGATCGGGAGGGTATTTTACCTCCGGATGATTTTGTCCCACTTGAACGCTCCATCATTTTTTTAAAGCCTTAATCGACTGAATACGAAGCTGCATTTGAAGTTTTAGCTGGAGCAGGTATGCAACTGACCAGCTCGGTTGCGGAAGGCGAGTGGTGTGGTCCCATGGCACAGAAGGAGACTGCGACGATGGGGTAACCAAACGATTCCAAAAGCAACCTTTGTGTGCGGTGGGTTATTTTTACCGCACTCTTCGTGAGAAGGTGGATGTGCTCACGGCAAAAGGTAAGGGTTATTCCGCCCTTACTCGGTCGTTAGAGCCTCGTTAGTGAAAACAGGGTGCACCAAGTTCAAACTGAACTCATCGCGAAGGTGAGGTTAACAATTGAGTAGGAGAGGCTATAACTTGCGCTTCACTACCCCATTACACCCAGATATAACGACAGTGAAGAATCGAATGTGTTCAGAGGTCAAGATACTGGCTGCATTTTTCCGTAGGAATGGACACTGCTGGTTTTTGTACCGGTTTTATATAGAGATAAATCAATAAATTGAAAACCTGTTACGCTCACTTTTATTACAAACAGGTAAATAAACCCTGAAAAACAGAATCAAATGCAACAAAAAGAATGGGTCGCAAAATAACTAATTATCTATTATAAAAGTTTCCTGATTTCACATTTCACTACCATCGAACCTTTTTATTGGTAATAGTACTCCAAGTTGCACTTTGATCTAATTAAAATCTTAGTTGCGAGGGTATTTAGTTCGAGAATATTCAAGAAAAGCAATCCTAAGACTTATTCCACAAAAAAACGCCAATATTGGATAATCTGGTTCAAAGAGTTACTGTCCAATATCAATATTTAATAATAAAAAATTCATCTACATGGAGCCTGCTCGCAAATAAAATATGTAACGATATAACATTTCTTTTAATCCCTATACGGTTGACTTTATTAACTTTATGAAATAAGCATACGGAAACTTTCCACATTTTTCTTCCAAAGTTTAAGACGGCGAATCTTAATTTCATCTTTCTTAATTATTGTTTTTCTTTTACAATAGTTTCACTCTATAAGAGCCCTTTCAGAAAATTTCTTTGTAAAGCTCGCTTTGGTTCTACTCTTTAAAAACTAATCCATCGTAGCTGCGCTTCCATTGTTGCCAGATGTTACACAAGAATGTAGGCCTGCTAACTTCATTATCACTCTCTCATTCTTATTTAATTTACCACATTTTATTACCCTATCTTTATAAAAGAATTAAGCCGTCAGAGTAGTAATTTTTTTTCGACAAAAGAAATTAATCAGAGATTATTTCGTTTGGGCAAACTTTACAGCAATTTGTCTTTATCAGACCTTCTTTACGACATGTTTCTGTTGTTTTTCCTCCATCCGTAATTATACGGATGCTTATATCTCTTAATTCTTCGCTAGATAAATAGAGATGTCTGAAATGATTAGTTAGTTTACATCGACTGAACAGCAATATAACTTTAGACGTACACTTGATCACAAATTATATTTCCTCTGATTGTGATCAGGCTTTAGTGCACATCAGCTTTGCTTGAATGGTTTGGTTATATTAGATTTACATTGTTGCCAAATCGTCATTCTTATTTTACTTTCTTGGTATGTATTTCATCGTTGCTGTGCCAAAAATTTTATTAAAACATTTGTTTATACGGGGCGGGATATTTATAGTTGACTGATTTATTTTGAACAATTTTTAAAATATTGTCACGTAGGGGGTTATATCATTATGAAAAAGAAACCATTATTTTTTGGCTCTTAGCAGGGCACATATAAGTAAAAGTAGTATATATATATAATCATAATCATTAAAATCAGGCCGGCCATTGAATTACGCATCAAATAAACCTGTGCTCAATATGTGGCCTGTTAAGTAAGCATTTCAATTTAGTATAAAGGCATCTCAGAAAGAAAGTAATAATCAGTCCTATTTTTAAGTCATAAGAAGAGCGACTCCTTGTCTCTATACCAGTGCTATTGGTAAGAGTCCTACATTTGTTATTATTGTTGTGCCTGTTTATCCCGCGATAATGTTTGTTAATTAATTTTTTCTGTAGTTAAATACCTGAAATTAAATCGGATCTAAAATATACAGGGTGTCTCACCGGGAACTGAATCGATCGATATAGAGAAAAGTACGGACCAGAAAATTTTGAAAATTTAGATAATTACTAATGTCGGTGTGGCCAATCCAACTAAAATAATTACAAGCAGCTGGCACTTTCGCTTATACCGGAAGTCGATACCAACTTGCTTATTTCAAATGGAACACCCTATATATTTTAGAGTTTTCGAAAAGAGCATAAAATTCTGAGTCGAAAATATGTAGCATATCCTATACCTAAAACCTAGCCGTTTCAGGGATATTTGACATTTTATAGTAAATTTGACAGGTGCAACTTTTTGCAAGAACCGTTATAACTTTCTTCGTGTAAAAGATTTGCTTCTTGTCAAATAAAAAGAACACAAGGAGAACTACGTTCTACAACTGAAATAAATTCAATAATATCATACCAAGTGTTCCGTTTTTCGCGTTACATTTTGTCAACTTCAAACCGCGAAAACTTGTTTAGGTCAAACGGAACACCCTGTATTTTTTTACGTTGAGTTGTGTAAAATTGAATTCCCTTTTTCTGATATTAGCATTGTGGGGGTTAAAGTTACAACTTTTTGAAATATTTGCGATTTTATTAGAAATTCATGAATTGTTGTAATCATTTCATCAAAATAGCCATAACTATCAGTCATTATCTTATGTCAAAAAATGCTAGCACGTTTAAATTACAGCTACGAAGACTTATTAAATTTGTTTATTATTTATGGAGAATGTGATAAAGTAATATCAAGAACTTGCAGAACATTTGCTACTCGATATCCAGAAAAACGGAAACCGTCACCTAACGCTGTAAAACGCATACAGGAAAATTTTAAAAATTATGGCTCTGTCAAGGCAAAAATGCAAAGAAGAGAGCCTATTGTTGATGACGAAAACATTGAAATAGTCATTCTGGGATATTTTCATGCATTTCCAAGGATGTCATTAAGACAAGCTGCTCTGGAATCGGGACTATGCAAGGATTCAATTCACAGAATCTTATTAAGACATAAGTTTCACCCGTTTTCATTCCATATGGTTCAAGGATTAAAAAAAACAGATTTCCTAAGAAGACAGAATTTTTGTGAGCTTATTCTAATAAGGTCTGAGGGTCACGATTCTTATTTGGGAAATATTATATGGACAGATGAAGCAAAATTTACTAAAAATGGACTTTTTAATAGACACAATTCGCATTATTGGAGTGACTCAAATCCTCATATGTTGAGAGAACGAAACTTTCAGGAAAGTTGGCAGTTCAATGTTTACTGTGCCATAATAAACGATAGAGTGGTGGCATTACAATTTTATCAGGAAAATTTAAACGGTAAATTAAATTTTCCCTTCTGCTAATATGTATAAGTAAATCTTTGTTTTTTTTTTAGGTGAAAGATATCTGAATATCTTACAAAATTTGAATAATAACTATTTAGAAAATTTACCTCTCGCCGAACATAGAAACATTTTTTATCAGCACGACGGTGCTCCCCCACATAACACATATTTAATTAGTAATTATTTACAAGAAACTTTTGATGATCAATGGATTGCCAATAATGGACCTTTCTTATGGCCTCCTCGCTCGCCCGATTTATCAGTTCTGGATTATTTCATTTGGGGAACTATTAAAAATAAAGTTTATGAGACCCCATTAACAACCATTGAAGATTGTATGCAAAGAGTAAGAAATGCATTTCAAAATATATCACAGGATTTAATTAGAAGAGCTACCCATGAGAAACTAATCCGAAGCTGCCAAAAATGTGTCGAGTTTCGAGGGAGGAATTTTGAGCAATTATTAAATTAAAATGAAATCATATTTTAAATTGATCTTATCTCTGCTATTTTAGTTCATGCCATATCTTCAATTCGATTAATACGCATGTTACAGTATTAGTGTTATTTTGCGTTTTTGTGGATATCGAGTAGCAACTGTGCTGCAAGTTCTTGATATTACTTTATCGCATTCTTCATAAATAATAAACAAATTTAAAAAGTCTTCGTGGGTGTAATTTAAACGTGCTGGCATTTTTTGACATAAGATAATGACTGATTGTTTCTAATCATGGCTATTTTGATGAAATGATTACAACAATTCATGAATTTCTAATAAAATCGCAAATATTTCAAAAAGTTGTAACTTTAACCCCCACAATGCTAATATCAGAAAAAAGGGAATTTAATTTTACACAACTTGACGTAAAAAGAATACAGGGTGATCCATTTGACCTAAACAAGTTTTCGCGGTTTGAAGTTGACAAAATATAACGCGAAAAACGGAACACTGTTTGTATGATATTATTGAATTTATTTCAGTTGTAGAACGTAGTTCTCCTTGTGTTCTTTTTACGTGACAAGAAGCAAATGAGGATCTTTTACACGAAGAAAGTTATAACGGTTCTTGCAAACCGTTGCACCTGTCAAATTTTCTATAAAATGACAAATATCTCTGAAACAGCTAGGTTTAGGTATAGGATATTTTCGACTCAGAATTTTATGCTCTTTTCGAAAACCCTAAAATATATAGGGTGTTCCGTTTGAAAAATGCAAGTTGGTATCGACTTCCGGTATAAGCGGAAGTACCAGCTGCTTGTAATTATTTTAGTTAGATTGGCCACACCGACATTAGTAATTATCTAAATTTTCAAAATTTTCTGATGCGTAGTTTTCTCTATATCGATCGATTCAGTCCCCGGTGAGACAACCTGTATTTATTATAGGGAATACGATAAAATTAATATGAAATCTCTTTTGAGGAAGATTGCAGTAAGTTAAATTGGGATGAAATATGTTATGTTAAAAATGGAAATGAGAAGTGAAATATTTTCAATAACAATGTTTTGTATTTAATTAATAAACATGCTCTGCTAAAACATAAACTGACAAGAGAGAAAGAGTATGCGTAGGTCCAAAAAAAGCGAAAAAAATTGAGGCTGTTCGTTATGATATAGGCTATCAGCGGTTACAATAGGTGACGCGCACGATTTGACAGCTGGCCTACCCTGGAGGTAGAATAACCTATTGCTGGCTGACATAGTATTTTTATGTAAACAAACGGTGTTTAAGGTTTATTATTAACGTTCAACGTTTATTTTTTAGAAGGAGGTTTATATTATTGGTGAAATATAATTTTTTAAGTATTTATATGTTAAACTACTCCTAAATTAAACTATTGCCCCACCACGTACAGCAAATTGAAGTTTATAATTTTAATATTTATGTAAAATAGAGCACTTTATGAGTCACAAAGTTTTTATGCTAACAACAATAATATAATGTTGAGATAATCTTGTTTTGACAAATTTTCCCGCTTGCATGTTGCTGGACAGTGGAACTTTCATACATGCAACTGGCAACATGCGTGACCTGAGTCAATTAATGCTGTTATTATAATTAACCAACATAGATTACATATGTTCTACAGAAGCCGCATAAATTCGGGATTACCAAATATTAATCATCTTCATTCAAGATTATTATTAGTTGACGCACAGACACAGTGCTAAAGTTAACATTAAGGGTGTGTAAATATAAAGCGGACATTTCAATTAAAACTTGTTCTCAAGTACACAGGCCTTGATTGTCACTGCACGCTGAATAACAATGGCCTCGGTTAATAAACTAAAATCAACAGTTGTTGGCATTATCTTTCAGGTTGTTCAGTATTCAATATATCCCAGTGGCTTTGGTGATTGTAATTTTGTAGGCTTAATACGTGCTGTAATATCGTCTAGATTGTAATAAAAAATTATTACTATATTACGTATCACGTTATAATTTTAAGAAAGCTAATTTTACTGAACTGTATGATGACTTATATCTGGACCTGCATTTCGTCATTTAGTAACGCTAACGATGCAACTCTCTATATGTACAACGAACTAGACCTTGTTTTTTCAAGAAATGTTCCCAGAACCACACCCATAAATAAATCGTATCCCCCATGGTTTAATCGTAGAATAATTAGAGACATTAAACAAAAATCATGTCTTTGGCGTACATATAGAGATACCGGAGACGAAAATGCCCACAGAGATTTTAAATCTTTAAGGAGAAAAATCAAACAGGAAATAGGCGTTGCGCACAAAGATTACCTTAAAAATATTGAAATGCAGATTAAGTCAAACCCGAACAGATTTTGGACACATATATTCCAAGTGTAATGACGCAAGATAATATACCTTTGAAGGACCCTCAACAAACTTTGAACGGATTTGCATCCCTTTTTCAATCTTCTTTTACAACGTCCACTAACTTTGGTATGGAAGCCACTGACTCAAATAGTGATGTACCACATCTCGCTATTCCAATAATTAACGAAGTAGACGTATTAAATGCGCTTAAATTGGTCAAACCGAAATTGACTACTGGTCCGGATGGAATATCCGCATTTCTTTTGAAAGATTGTGCTGTGCTATTTGCTTTTCCTTTGTCAGTTGTTTTCAATTTATCTCTTCAAACCGCTACGTTTCCTAACCTATGGAAACAAGCTAAAATTTGTTCCGTTTATAAAAAGAATGACAAGGCTGCAGTTGAAAACTATAGACCAATTACCATTTTATGTAACTTCAGCAAATTATTTGAAAGTGTCCTTTATAATATTTTATTTTGCCATGTTAAATCCCAAATTTGCTTTAATCAGCACGGGTTTCTCGCTGGTAGATCGACTGCTACAAATCTGGCTTGCATAACTCAATTTATTGCGGAGACGTTAGATGGAGGAGGTCAAGTTGACGTCATATATACAGATTTCTCGAAAGCCTTTGACACACTCGATCATGGTATCTTGTTACAAAAATTGTTCAACTTCGGCCTTACGAAACATTTACTAACTTGTTTTATTCATATCTATCTGACAGCAAACTTACTGTCCAATACTATGGATTTAAGTCTGATGAAATAACACCAACGTCTGGCGTTCCTCAAGGGTCCGTTCTCGGACCCTTGTTATTCATAATATTTATAAATGACATTAACTGTGAACTTCTAAATAGCACTCTGCTGTACGCTGACGATTGCAAGCTGTATTCGGCCATCAACAATTTAAATGACTGCTTTAACTTGCAAAAAGATTTGCAACAAATTAGTACGTGGTGTGACAAAAATAAACTGCATCTAAATATTAATAAATGTAAATACATGACTTTCACAAGAAAGCTTAATCCAACTGAGTTTACTTATTCTTTAAAAGATATTCAGATATCTAGATGTAGTGAATTTAAAGATCTTGGGGTCATCTTCGACAGTAAGTTAACCTTTAATAATCACATAAATGCTATCGTGGCCAGTTCTTACAAAAACTTAGGTGTCATAATCAGAAATACCAAAGACTTTGTGGATAATAACACCTTGATATTGCTGTTTAATACATTTGTCAGATCAAAATTAGAGTATGCCTCCATAATCTGGAATCCAGAATACGCCGTGCATAAACTTAGCGTTGAAAAAACGCAAAGAATCTTCAGTAAATATCTTTGGTATAGAAATGACGGAATTTATCCAGCAAGAGGTACACCTCAATGTGATCTATTAAACAGATATCAAATACATGATTTGGAATCTCGCCGTAAGTATTCTTCGATTGTGTTTTTATATAAAATTTTGAATAGTGTGATTGATTGCCCTGAGTTATGTAGTTATATCAAATTACATGTACCATCAGTTCATACACGCTCAAATAATTCTTTTGATCTAAATACGCCTCGTACAAATTTACTTAAATCTTCACCCTTGCATATGATGTGTTCAAACTATGCATATATACAGGACGATGTTGATATATTTTGTACTACTGTTAAAAAAATTAAGCAATCTGTATTGCATTCAAACTAAAAATATTTACGAGTTTTATGTACAAATATTTTATGTAATTATAGTTAAGTTTTTCATATGTATTTATCGTACAAAATTGTGTAACAATGTTTTGTTCTTTCCCACCCTGTAATTGGATTTATTATCTGTTTGGGTAGTTGTATTCTAAATAAATAAATAAATTAATACTAAAAGGACTAACGTATATATCATTATAGAACACAAGATGCATAAAAACCTCAAGTATGTTGTACTAAAAAGTAATTATATGTTTATAAAGAAAATTACGCTTTGATTCCTTCATTTGTGATGTTCAACTATTTGCGATCCCCTAACGAGCTGAACATTAGCTAGAATTGTTTCTTATGTATTTGCTTACTTCGGTCGCATTGCTCAATATCTTCATGTAAAAGTTAAATAACATTTATTTGTTCATTAATTTATACCTTTAGGGTTCGTATCTATGAATAATGAATACAGTTAAGAAAACAAGAACAAGTTGATAACTGTATGCGAATTTCTAGACTAAGTTAAGATTAGTGCAGCGTTCGTCTTGAACACGCACCCTCTTTTTAAATTATAGTCCATTCTCATTAGCTAAAAATCCCGTGTCGCTTGGCGGTTTGGATGCTCTGCCAATTTTAAAAACCTTCAGAACAGCTTGCAATAATTTATGAACACCCTGTATAACAGTTAAATAATGAACTCAACGATAAATCATTCCCGAACCATATATTTCTATACAAATTATAGGTAGGCGTATTACTTTGCATTCATTGTCAAAGTTAATGTGACACAAAATGAGTATTTGAATTTGCCACACAGCGAACAAGGGTAATGGAGAATGCAATAATTGGCACTTAATAATTATTTCTACAGCAGGACTAATATACCTACCTATCAGGTATGCCATGTTGGATATTAATTTTCCTAATAACATTTGGTAAATTGCGAAATTAAGCAACCCTTCGCGTATAACTTTGTTAATTAATAAAAATTACCCACGCAACAGCTACAAATAGTGGCCCTTTTACCGCCTAGGGGGTTTATATCGAGGATACATTATTTGAATAAGTTCAGTAAGTTACGTCAGATATATGTATTACAGAAGGGTTAAAAATGTCAAGTTTTTGGTTCACTTAGCACGAGCAAGCCATTAGTTTCCGTTGAACCTAGAATAAAGAGTATCTGGCGCGTTATCAAAGAATTTAAGAGATTAAAGTTAAAAAGTTTAGGTCATCTTTTAAAATTAGCTAGAAGCTCAGGTGAATTTTACAGACAACCATTAGTTCAATGGCGTATTTTTAAGATGGCTGTAACAGTCTATAAAACAAAACATTAATTTTGTTGATTTTAGGTACACATATGGTCGTGAGCAAAAAAATAGGACGTCTTATAACGGTATTTTGCTAAAATCTAGTGGTGTACATGTAACTTTAATTTTTGTGACATTGTCAGTTAATTGTCATAATTTATTGTAAGTGTGCAAAAAACTAATATGCCTCATATAAGCGATTTAGTTAAATCTGGAGTTATTGCTAAAGCACAAGATGGATGGACAATGAGACAAGTTGCACTGCGTTATAATATTGACAAAAATTCGGTGTGTAATATTTTAAGAAAGTGGAGAATAAACTGTACGATTAGTAGAAATCCTGGATCAGGGCGACGAAGGATATCAACTCAACAACAAGATTTGCAACTGGTAAATGCTTTAGTAGAAAATCCATTTTATTTCGTTATTCAGGCTCCTGAAGAAACGAATTTTCCTGGATAGAGTAGTACTGGTCGCCAGCGAGTATGAGAATTGGAGCTACGCTGTCATGCAGCAGCAAAGAAATACTTACTTAAAGCTGAACATAAAAAAGCTCGAGTAGGATTTGCGCTTGAATTTTTAGCGCATGATGTAAATTTTTGGAACAATGTAATCTTTACAGACGAAAAAACTTTCCAGTCAACACACAGCGGTCGTACTCATGTTTACCGCCCTCCGAATACTCGATTCGATGAGAAATATATATATCTAACAATGATAAAAGTGGTAGATTTTCTGTCAGTATGTGTTTTGAGCATATTGAGGAACGATTTAATAGTGAAACGTATATCAGGATTTTAGACAATATTATGCTCCCTTCTGTGTCACAATTATTTCGTAATAATGAGTTCATATTTCAACAAGACAATTGTTCCGTTCATACTGCTCATACCGTAACTAACTGGTTTCAAGATAACAACATCAATGTTCTTAACTGGCCTAGTCATACTCCAGATCTTAATCCTGTGGAAGAAGTATGGGGACTACTCTTAAGAAGTATCCAAAAACGAAATGTGAGACCATGGAATGCCGAAAAATTACCGGAAATAGTGAATAATGCATGGGAAAATATTATTACTAATGATTATTTTATAAGGTTATTTAATTCTATGCCAAACAGACTTATAGAAGTTATAAATAGAAATTGTGCAATAACTAAATATTAATAGTTAATTTCTTGTTAAGTAGGATATCCTTTGTCCGTTGGTCCAGGATTTCTACTAATCGTACGGTTTATTCTCCACTTTCTTAAAATGTTACACACCAAATTGTTGTTAATGTTATAACGCAGTGCAATTTTTCTCATTAACCATCCATCGTTTACTATAGCAATAACTACGGCATTAAAATAAAAAATAAATTAGAAGTGATATCTGTATTATTTCGACGACTCATTACATATTCAAATAGAGACAGATTTACATTAGAAAAAAAAGTTGTCCTATTTTTTTCTCCTCACGACAGTACATGCTTTTTTGTAAAATTAAATCATATCATATCCAGGATAAAAACAAATAATATTTACCAATAATATCAGTGGACTTGAATTGCAATTACAGAAAAATTACAACTGGTGTGCCCTGAGACCGGTGTGAAATTATCCACAACTACATTCTGATGTAGGACTATAATCGATAAAGTCGTGGCAATGAAATAATACGAACTATTTTACCTGGTTTTAATTTAATTACATACAGCAATTTCTTGTATCTTAACTAATGCAAAAAACGTAAAATTTCACGAAATTTGCTTGTTTTAAAAATTAACATTTTTTATAAAGAGGATAATTAAGTCTTACATTAAATGGTTCTAAAATTTAAAAAATTCGTAATTTTCTAAATAATCGCTGATGCGTCACAATTTTAACGTAGACTTGTTACTAATAGAGTAGTGGATTGTTTCTAGTTGTTGAAATCATTCGTCAGCCCGTCTAAGGGGGAGAAGCGAGGGATGAAACGTATAATAAATCGTAACTTTCTAAGCGGTTATTGATGCGTCAAAATTTTAACGTGGATCTATTACCAATACAGTACTAGACAGTTTCTAGGTATCGCAATCATTTGTCAGAGGATTTAAGAGGGTGAGAAGGGGTAAAAACGGTATATATCAATAAACAAATTAAAAGATAATTAATCTGTAAAAATATTTATGCAGTGACGTTGCAAATAATAAAATTAGATATTGCAACTAACAGAGTCATTCGTCAGGTCGTGTTAGAGGGTGCGAGAGGGTGAAATTTGTTAATAATGGATAAAAACTTTAATAGTCCTTGAATTGTAAAGTCTTTAACTAGCACTTGTCATAAATAATTTTATTAATTGTTTTTAAGTGCCAAAATCATTCGTCAGCCCGTCTAAGGGGGTGAAACGAGGGGATGAAATATTTAAAAAATTGTAGCCTTTCAAATAATTGTTGATGCGTCAAAATTTTAACGTAGACTTGTTACTAATAGAGCAGTGGATCGTTTCTAGTTGTTGAAATCATTCGTCAGCCCGTCTAAGGGGATGCAAGGGGATGAAATATTTAAAATATCGTATCTTTTCAAATAATTGTTGATGCATCAAAATTTTAACGTAGACTTGTTACTAATAGAGCAGTGGATGGTTTCTGGTTGTTGAAATCATTCGTCAGCCCGTCTAAGGGGATGCAAGGGGATGAAATATTTAAAAAATCGTATATTGTCAAATAATTGTTGATGCGTGAAAATTTTAACGTAGACTTGTTACTAATAGAGCAGTGGATATTTTCTAGTTGTTGAAATCATTCGTCAGCCCGTCTAAGGGGATGAAATTTTTTTAAATATTTCATCCCCTCGTTTCACCCCCTTAGACGGGCTGACGAATGATTTTAGCACTTAAAAACAATTAATAAAAATATTTGTGACAAGTGCTAATTAAAGACTTTACAATTCAAGGACTATTAAAGTTTTTATCGATTATTAACAAATTTCACCCTTTCACACCCTCTAACACGACCTGACGGAATGACTCTGTTAGCTGCAATAGCTTATTTTATTATTTGCAACGTCACTGCATAAATATTTTTACAGATTAGTTATCTTTTAATTTGTTTATTAATATATACCGTTTTTACCCCTTCTCACCCTCTTAAACCCCCTGACAAATGTTTTCGATACCTAGAAACTGTCAAGTACTGTACTGGCAATAGGTCCACGTTAAAATTTTGACGCATCAACAACCGCTTAGAAAGTTACGATTTATTATACGTTTCATCTCCTCGCTTCACCCCCTTAGGCGGGCTGACGAATGATTTCAACAACTAGAAACAATCCACTGCTCTATTAGCAACAAGTCTACGTTAAAATTTTGATGCATCAACAATTATTTGAAAAGCTACGATTTTTTAAATATTTCATCCCCTTGCATCCCCTTAGACGAGCTGACGAATGATTTCAACAACTAGAAACTATCCACTGCTCTATTAGTAACAAGTCTGCGTTAAAATTTTGACGCATCAGCAATTATTTAGAAAATTACGAATTTTTTAAATTTTAGGACCTATTTATCCTCTTTATGAAAAATGTTCATTTTTAAAACAAGCAAATTTCGTGAAATTTTACATTTTTTGCATTAGTTAAGAGACAAGAAATTACTGTATGTAATTAAATTAAAACCAGGCAAAATAGTTGGTATGGTTTAATTGCCACGACTTTATCGATTATAGTCATACATCAGAATGTGGTTGTGGATGATTTCACACCGGTTGCCCTGAGGACCTCACGTTGGACCAATCCTAGTTTCATTCTTTTTAAGCGATTGCTACTTCACTTTTCGAAATTTTGAAATTAACGTTAAATATGTATTTCCATAGAGGTGATACAAACGCTACTGTCCTATGATTAGCAACGTATTCGAGAAATCGAGATTTTCGATACCTTAATATTTGTAATGCAACTTGCGAGGTGGTTGGATAGGACAGCCATCGAGAATGCAAGATACATGTCCGGGAAAGCATCGAGTTCCTAGATCAACATTGAATGGAAAAGTGTCACTATGGATCAACGCAGTAAATATGGTGTTACTTCAGACTATCTTCATCACTCCACCTTAAGCCACACTCATTTTCCTGGCGGTAAATTTAAATTATTCCTTAGCAGCTAGATGTACGAGTCTGTGTTTCTACTGGCACGGCGGAACTACTTTACAGGTCGGTACTTTTTAGTGGTACAGCTCTTTTACTTGTACCTTCACAAGTACAACTTTTTATATATCTGAATATTCCGATGTTCTCCTGTATAATATATTCCAGTCTATGTGGCACTTCTAGGTAAATGTGGAATCAATATAAATGTAGGTTATTCAAAGTATAGGATTTAAATTTTTCACCAGGAAAATTGGGTGGCTTAGATTAGACTGGTGGGGGTAAACTTAAGTAACGCCATACCTACTGATATCGAACGTCAAGAAACTGATTTTTTTGAGCTATATTATATATTTTTCCAAGAAACAAGTAACTACGCTAAAAAATAAAATCACAATATAGTTCCACAGTTATGTAATTTTAGTTACTGGTTTTACAGTAGGTAACTATAATGAATAATGGCAATAGCAAATTATCACTTTTTAAAAGGAAACGACTAAGCAATATGTATGCCACAAAAGTGATGTAGAAAACACAACTTAAATGTTCGATTTATTTCTTGTTTAATATGCCATTCTTTATCCTTCATCCTAGTAAACTATCCCACATCACTTAATAAATTTGGCTATGAATGAAAAATAACAAATATGTCTCGCCCTATAAGTTGAAAGATATATATATATGAAATATTGATGAGAACTTTCAGTCGATTGAATGTAGATTTAAGGAAAGTGGCTCTATAACATAATGTAATATATCTTCCTTTATGTTATCATCTACTTTTACTTCCTTCTATCTAATACCATTTTCATCAAATATGTTACAAACACAGCGGAAAATATTTTATTAAATTATCAGAATAGTAGGTAATTTATTGTGCTATGAGGCAATCTAATTAAAACTGTATATAACATCTTTGGGATGGGATACACAATACATGATTATAATATTATAATGGTAATGAAAGAAGATCCAATTCTCACAACATTCATTCTTGAATATGCTACCGGTTTTATGCACAACAATTACTTCACGTTCTCTGTCAACAAGACCGTTAATTAGGAAATATATATAATTAAACAATCCAATTATTGTAATTTAATAAATATGAATGAACCAAAATAGAGTAAAAATGCTTGCAGAAGCCATCCATGTAAATGAAACGACACTTATCGGTTATCTTAGCGCAGAATTCATTGTCCAGATAAAGCAAGAAAGCATGACAAATACTGTTTGGAATAAGCCTTAGTTATGAATAATTTTTAAAACACAATGTATAATTAAAGTATAGCCGGGTGTATAGTTACTGGGCAGTCAAAAAATGCAACAAAAATGTCATTAAAATACTCTCGCCTGCAAATTGAATCACTTATCTCTATAGGATTTTTAATGTACGTCGGCTTGTTTGGTGAGATCATGCCGAATGATTCACCAGCATTAATAATTAGCTCGTAAAGTTTTTGTTGCGTTTTTTGACTGCCCAGTAAATATTCACCCGACTATAATTTAAGTTCATGAATATTATCAACAAACATTAGCCTCTGTTTAAAGAGAAAGTGATAGTTGTTGAATGAAGATTATTTTAAATGAGTTTTGAAAATTCTACTGTAAAGTAGCTTTTAATTTCTTAATCAACGTCCAATCATGTGTTCAAACTAACGCCTCTTTTCCGTAACGAAAAGGTCAGTCCTATTTAAAGTGCACCCAGCAGCATTTCTTAAACTATCGTTGGTAATTTTTTAGAGTGCTTGTGTTACTCTATTTCGCAAAATATTCTAATGTTGTTAGTGGTCTGGAGTAAACTTTATTTTGTATAAAAATCGAAGGCAGTCAGATCGGATCATCTAAGTGACCATTATTAGTAAATTTTGTTTCGTCCGAGAATAAAATTACGGTACTTATGTTTCTTTAACATCTTTCTAGCATCTTTCTAGATATGTTTGTGTGATCATATATTTTAACTAAGAATGGTATTTTCTTAATGTACTAAGGAGAGAATAGTGCCATAATGAAACAAATTTTCTCTTTTCTCAATTTGTTATTTGCTTCCCCATAAAGGTGTTTATTCTTATTTTTAACACAATTATTACAAATGTTGCTGATAATTAATTATCATATATTTAATTTAAAATTTCCTCCATATTAATAATATCGTACAATATCAATTCCGTTAGGAATACTGTTATATGTATTTTCATACATTGAAACATATTTTTTTATATAAATTGGTATTATATCAGAACTCCATTCAACGTACTCAATATGTCAGTCGACTCTTGTAATAATGTGGGAGAGATCTTTTGAAAGATGCTATTAAACCGTAATTACTGTTCGAAAGGTCTATCCGAAGGCACGCCGGCGTCGTCTTCCCAATCAATAAAAATATAAAATGCTCTGTGATTTTAATTTTTATAAAATTATTCTATTTTTCGCATACACCTGGCTATATATGTGGCCATACTTTTGAATACACGAACGGATTGAAGATTACAAAAATATGCGCGACACATGCTGAAAAAAATGACAATCCCGTTTAAACCGGTTCGTTATTTTTAATTGTTCATCCAAATTTCAAATGTCAAAGAACATTGAATATTTTCTCTTGGAGAGCGACAACTCAGTAAATTTGGTTTTAAGTTTAAGTCATCTATAACCGATGTATTAAATCTAACATAATTGTTAGGTTATTACTATGTCTTTTCGTGCACGGTAAAATTATTGTTTTTGTGCCATAATAAAAACCATATTCAAAATGATGCAAAATATTATACGTAGTTATAACTGAATATATGTAATGCATTAATTGCTGTCACTTACATGCGTTATTATAACATCTCTCTTTATATCGTGGGAAATATTACCAATAACTAACACAGTAATAACCATTCCAAGAAGGGCAAAATACGACGTGTTTTCAAAGAAACGCATTAAGATATAAATTTCATTTTGAAAAATATGCAATTTTAAAGTAAATTTTGAGATAATATATATGCATGTTATATAGCATAGTTAATTACATTAAGAGTACATTTTTAGGTAGGTACATACCTAGTTATAATAATTATTTTAAAGTTTCATAATAATTTTAGGCAAACATGAAAGAACCCTTTCTATTATTCTCTCTGAGATAAAACTTAAAGAGGCAAATACAGAGTCGCAGTATAATAGGTAGGTACTTAAAATTAATAGACTTTTCTTATAACAAATGCACCGGACACCTAACTGAAGCAGTTTTTCGGGGGAAATATTTATTTCAAAATTGTGTCATGTTACTGCTAAGTTCTTTTCTATCTGTTTTTGTATAATTTGTATAATATTACTGTTATAATATTTAGGCATTATTTGGTGGGTAAATTATTCCGTAGTCTGATTTGCGAGTTCACAAGAGTGAACGTATGTATTCAGACCGTTACCAGCATCCAAACCAACAAGACGTGTCTAAAATTATTATTTTTACCGAGCTAACTGGTGTCTGTGTCATTTAAGTATGTTATTAATCCGTCGAAATTATTCATTGCCAATCAATTTATTTTAGAGTAGGGTCTGAGATTTGACACAAAAGTCCAGTTCAGGACTAGAATCCGTGTCAGCACGATGTGCCTGCAATACAAATTTTCTGCCAAATAACCGTTATCTGCGTTAGTTAAATATTTTAATTATCCGCCGAAATTCGATTAATAGTACCCACCAAATTTACGACTCCCTCCACTTTATTACCGATTACTTCATTCCAGCGTGGGAGCCGAAGCTTTATGCTAAAGTCATCCCAAAGTAACTAAACGTGACAGCAGAAGTGTTAGGAACTAAGTTAAAAAGTGTTATTGTAAATTTATATACAGTAGGTTTCATTTTAATAAATATTGTAATTGGAACTATGTCTGTGTTTGTAAAGTCTAATTTTCCCTTGACCCACTGGACATTACCGTTTCTCCACTTCAACTACTTATGCCCTGCTTAATTGGCTTGTAGGGTAATGCTAAAATTGGAATTGGTGCCCGAGCAAACATACCGCACCGTAACGCTACCGATGCTCGAGTGCCAATATAACACTTCTCTGACAAGTATATTAATCCTGCCAAATTAAAGAATTTCCTTATTTTCGAAAAAAGAAAAAATCGTGTAACCAACACATGAAACGTTGGATTTTGGCAAAATTTAACACAAGTGTGTACCTAGTAGCACCACTCTTTCATAAAAATTGAGATATATGTATCTTTGACTATTTAGGCAGTGTTTAAATTCAAAGAGCATGTAACGTGGTTTTTTATTTTGCAGCAAATATTTTCGTCTATTAGCGAATTTAAAAAATTTCTAAATCAATACAGACTGTATCCATATGCTTAATATTTTATATTGTTATGTAATACATTAATTTCAAGTGAAAATTTCTCGTCTAAAATTAAAGAATATTATTTTCATTCAAATATCCACACGTTAGAGTTCAATTCACATATTACCCTCCTATAAAATATAATTTTAATCCACCCCAAGGCATGAAACTTGTGACATGGTGGATAGTCTGTTGTATACTCATTAATTCATATTTTATTAGATTTACGAGCGAAAATTTTGTACAGCTAGCTGTTTCCTGGGCTATATAACGTTCGCTTTTGTAATAAACACTCAAAGTTCGTGTGTACGCCAACTTTTTCGCTACACTTTGAATTTTTCCCTTTAATAATTGAAAATATTGCTCTGGAACTTGGTACGTAAATTATAAGAAAATTCACTGTAAGTCTTAATGCAAGGTGCTTGAAAAATGTATGTTTTAATACTTGCGTTTACATATAAAAGTTTGCTGTAGGATAGGTACTTTTAAATTCTTAACATTTTTTTTCATTCTATATGTAAGAAAATGGTAAGAGTCGTTCACGGAAGAAAGATATTATAGTCATATGTTGCTCATTGTTTTTAAAATGATTTATTAAAAAAATCAAGTATTTGCATGGCAAATGTATAAAAAAAATGTTTGTTTACTTCTCAAGTTACCGAAGTAACTCCCTGGAAAGTCTCAAGCATCTTGTGCTAGATAAAGAAAGACGAGGCCCTACAGTTCATTGTGGAGTCCCAACCACACTTGGGGCAATTTTTTATAATGAAAAATTGTTTCGCAGGCCTCGAACCCACTTCGCTAGGCATATTCTGACACTGAACTACCGTCCAGATAATAACATTGTGCAAGATGGCGGACGTTTGTCCTAAGTAGACGAAGGTGGATTTTGGTATATCACTAGTGCTTAGAATATTATCGGTTAAATTTATTCCAGAGTGTAAGTGCCTAGTAATGTAAGAATGTAAATTGACGGTTTATTAAATTCCGAGTGGTTTAGAGCGAGTGATTTAAACTTTGATAATAAACTGGCGATTTACACGAATTATATTACACTCAGCAACATAGCTTGAGAAAAAATTTATTGATAAAATTTAAAAGCACGAGTGGTATTTGGGGAGAATATTTCACGAATAAATTAATCAAATACATAAAATGGATCTTTAATATAAAGTTGTTTTATAATAGGAAAAAAAATATTGAAATATATTTACCTATTTTATCCTTATTTTTAATTTAAGAAGTTTAAAAATCAAGTTAAATGTGTTTTGTTAAGCAAAGAGATCTATCTGGAAGCTTGAATAAGTTCTACGTATTGCAATGTGTTGTATATAATTTTGATTTCCCGAATTATTACCGTTTTGTTACTTTGGAATGGATCACCTTATGTAAGTACATTTTACCTTATATTTTACCGCGAGTGTGTTTAACTTCTATCCAAGTCCGCATTGAGCCACCGGGTTACCGGGCTCAAAAAAAAATGTACAACATCAAAAAAAAATATTTTCATGCTGTTATTCACTTATTGTACCTATTATTTGCATTTTATCTGGACAAAATTATTTATCATTTCAAAAACCTACCTCGCCGCATCAGCCATGTGTTCAAGTGCTTTGGATGTCATCCTTATGCGCCCAACGTTTGAAAAATATTTCGATTGCTTGCTTTATAGCCTGTTAAACCCGACATCAGGGGTTGGAACTTAATTAGTCTTACATTTATTGTTGATAATTGCGGAATTAAATGGTATATAGTCTGTGACTATTTACAGGGCGCACTGTAATGCCATAAACTTCACAATAGTGTCTCATTAAATTCTATGAGAGTTTTTTCTGTTCAATATTTGCCCGATGAATCGATACATACAAGAATATTTTAAATTCCAGATGTAGGACACCGATGCTTTCAGCAAACGTGTGCTTTAAAAATTGACCATTTTTATGGTTTCTCCATTACGTCCCAAGGGACGAAATCTTATAATAGCATAAATGCAAACAAAACCCCAATTTCTTTCTAGTTTTTGAATAAACGCGAATCGAAAGTGTGAGTCCTATTATGAGTTTTTCTCAAAAGTGTACGTATTCATAATTGTTAATTGATAATGTGAATAATAGATCTGCCGCTTACATAAATGGGGCCAGTTTAATTAAAAATAAGTTGTAACTAGAGCTATTTGATTTTTACAAAGAAAGGAGGAAAGTTAGCACCTATCTAGTAAACTGAAGAGAGACCATTAATAATGGGCCATAGTTCAGGGGTAGATTCTTTGGGCCAAAATATGAGGATATAACCAAATATACTTTAGTAAAATGTTGCTGTGGAAAAAGATACAAGGTGTCAAAGTTCAAATTAGTTTTTCATTTTTTTGCAATAACTCAATAGCCTCTTGACTGATCTTCGCCAAATTTGTTAGAGGAACTTTTTTTATTCTAAGAAATAATAATTTATGTATTACATCACGTTAGACCATAGAGGGCGCCGCAGGACCTGTATCTGATGATGAATTTTTTTCATTTTTTTTTTGACGAAACGTTGTGGTACTTCTGACCAGAAAATCTGATGAGAGCGTCATTTACACGTTTAAAAGCTACACCTGGTAGAACTTAATAACTCCAACCGTTTTCGAAGAAAGTGCCGTTAAACATTTCAATAATTTTTTGAAAGACAAATTCAAATTTAATGGTTATATCCTCATATTTTGGCTCAAAGAATCTACCCCTGAAGGATAGCCTATTATTAATAGTCCACCCTGTATATAAAAATCTAAAAATAAAAATGCAACATTTTTTTTAATGGCTCTCGGTCGAAGACCATACTGCCAGTCACAAAATATCTAATTGGTAGTCAGATTAACGTTAAATTAATGTATTAAATATCCTGATAATGGTAGCGAACAGTATGATAAAAAAATCATATACCTAATTCTAGCCTAAAAACGAAGAAAAAAAAAAGGTAAATAAATTGAAGACAACAAAAAAGGATACAACAGGGACACACGCTTCCCGTCCTGAGGCCTGTCAGGACATTTAAAAATAGACAATACAGGGAGAACCACGATTGACAGGGGAAAAACAACAGAGGGAAAAACATACGGTAGCCAAACATAACCTAAAGCTTAATACATGTTTCTTTTACGAAATCAAAAATATACGTAGAAACTTTACGAGATCCTAAGGACAATAAGAAGAGCATATTAAAGGGAGCCAATATATTGCAGTTTTGTCCAATATTAGTGATTAATGTATTAGAGGCATTTTGATATTTCACACATCCAAAAAATATATGGTCGAGATCTGCTATGATGTTGAAATGCAACATTATATTTTGCCGTAAAATGTTTGAGTTTTTATTAATAGCCCAAATTTTTATGAGAACATTTCAGTCGAGCACACCTTTTTGAAATTATTTACGAACGGCATGAATGCTGTTCTCGCATATAAAATGGTGAAAAAAAACCATAAACACCTTAAGGACTGAATCAAGAGATTTTGAATCTTTACTTGAATCTACCAGGTTTTATTAATTGGGCTAATATACATACTTTCTCCACTTGAGCTACTCAGCCTTACGTACTCAGCTTGAGGGTAGTGTGTCCTATCACTTAACCTAGGACTGGGGCCCGAGTGAATCGAAAATTTGTTTCCGGAGCTCGAGTGTCAAAGAGTGGTTTTCTCCTCGCCACCTGGTAGGGTAGAGAAAAATGCGTCACAGAATATTTCATTTATCATTTCTGATGGACATGAAACTCCGCGTTAAATATATTTTCAGTTTAAATACTTTAAATCAGTAAAAATAAAAGTCATAATGTGTGGTTCAAAGATTTTTATTACTGTTATGAATAAAAATAAACGCACAGTATAAAAGTTGTTGTATAGGAAATTGAAAAATAGGAATTATACAATGGGAAGATAACGTCACTAGCTATCGTGTTTACAAACTACAGATAAAATATCTGTATCTAAAGGTGTTACTATCATTTTGTCTTCCTACAATTTACTTGCAAATATCCTAGTACCCAGTTTGGAATCAATTTTTATATTTGCTCACCGTTGATATTAAAGATGTCTAGGTTAACGTCATTCTCTAAAATAAAGAAAACATCAAGGGGCAAAACCGCAGATTTCCCCATTTTCAATGAGGGAGACGGTGGATACGCGGTTTACCCCTGCCGGGGGTGGCTTTTGACCGTTTGGGAAGTGAGGGACCTCGTAGAGAGATTTAACCACTACCATCGTGTTCAGGATCCTCGAAAACGGGGGGGGGGGCATAGTCTCGCTAAGCTAAGAAAAATTCATAATATTTTTCGGGGTTCCATCCAACTTACAGAATGCACTATATGTAGTTTAAAGCCATTTGTGCCTATATATTTCTATCCAATAATTGATTTGTGAGGCGAGCGTGGGTGCGTCTTTACTATGTGCATACTTCGATGTAAAGAAACGTAAGGCGCGGTTAGTAATTGGATGGGTGACCGTTTCAACTGTTATCGTATATTCCCCATTTAAACAAGATGGCCGACGAAAAATTACTAAAATTCCTCAAATAATTCAATTGTCAAGATCAGCTTGGCAAACCCCTTAAAAAAAGTCTTTAAGACACCCGTGGAACTTAAAAACCACAATTTTCAATAAATAAATCATAAATCATAATTCAACTTCCAATTCAATTTTCCAATAATATATCAAAACATCTTTCATTTACCTCTCCAGCAAGCCCATAAAACGTTAGTCCCAAAATAAGTCCAGTTTGCGTGTTCCCCACGAGTTGCTGGTAACTCGTTAGTATCTTCATTTCAAATACCCCACAATTGGCTTCACTCCGTTAAAAAACCCATAAGTCCAATTTATATGTTCCCCATCGCATGCTGGCAACTTGCAACTAACTTCATGCTATTACCATAAAATTGACTTTCGCTCCGTTCAACACCGAGACACATTATTCTCAATATGGATTAACATGACTTAATATAACATCAATATGGATTAAAGTAAGACTCGCAACAATACTTCACGGGACCAATTCAATTTGCCATATTATTCAGACAGTTATCGTTCATATTTCTAAAATCAAATTAGATTCCACTGACATTTTCATATCGAATTGTTACATTTTTCACAGCCGATTTAGTGATATAATTTTCGACCCAAAATTCCAAAATTTCAGCAAGTATTGCACAATATTTCATCATCTGAGCCCCATGTGATGGTCTGGCGTCCTTTCCAGCTTCTCCAGCTCTCAGCGAGCGTCGTGACCCATCATGAGTATAAATAAGGGAGCAAGCTAAGTCCCCCGCAAGTTATGCTTTCGGCGTATTCAGTGATAAGTAAACTAGTGCTCTTGTCATCTTCCTAGGCAAACCCTAGTAAAAATTAGTTATTAGTATTCAGCCCCAGTGCTCCAATTCAAATCGCCTTCGCGGCCCAAGTTTTAAAGTGAATTTTCTCAGATTTTTAAACTTAATTTTAATTAAAAAAAAAACGAATCCAACCTGATTTAGGCAAAATTTCAAGTGTCGATAAGTTACCTCATAAATATATAATCGTGTAAATAACTTTTATTTCGACAAGATAAATAATCAAATCTGTGTTTTCCGCTTAAATAAATATTGTTTAGTTCTCGCTTAAAATATAGTGTTATTATTTCAAGAAAATAATATACAGGGTGCAATCCTTGACCTTGCCAACCAAATTAGAGATAAAATTAAGCACAAAAAATTCTATACAGGGTGTAGCATTAGACCCTCACGACTTAGAAAAAGTCAGTAAAAGTGATTATAAGCTCTGAAATATATACAGGGCGAAGCTATTGGCCCATTCCAGCCGTTTAAGGATAAACCACCCCAACTCCGAATAATACAAAATAAAGTGCACAGCAGGCCTCCAGGGTCTCACCTAAAGCTCTACAGCCGAAAAGATATTACTTTTTAAATCGCCGAGGTACTGTTCGTGTTCACAACGAAGACCGCGTCCTCGCCTCACATTTTCCAGCGGCTTGTATATCAGTGTATGCGCGGAAGCTATACAACCTTAGGCGAGGGTGTATAGGGGATATAGTTTCCTTCGGAGGGGATGTAAAGCCGTCGGTCCCTTGTTTATTAAATGTTAGGCAAATAAAAGGTCCCTACTCTTCTTAAGGGAAGAAGTTCGGCAAAATTCCTGGTTAGGAGTAGCTCGTCTACAGGCGTCGGTGTTAGGCCTCAGTAGCGGAAATAGGCCGACGTTAAATAAATGTATAAAAAAAATTGATTTACCTGCTTGGATCATTTCATAAAATAAAATCTGATATATGTCAATGAGACCATGGCGTATTTCAGCGATAAAACTGTATATAGTGGTTTACAGCAATACCATTGCAGGTAGGTACCGCCAAAAGTCGACCTAATCGTTTTACTACTGATAATGAGATAATGACATGATTGGTGCAAAGATTTGAAGAAATGAGTTTCCATTGGCTACCACGTTGATGAGTGAAATAATCAATACAACAACTTGGGCGAAAAAAATCATGTGTCGTAATTTTTTCAGCGTCAGACTCTATTTTGGCTCTACTAACAATTCAGTCAGCATAAATATTCAGTGTTAACATCTTTTAATTTAAATACTTGAAACCTTCAACGTACCTAACTCAAATAGTGAAAGTTAGCGAAGGTTTAATTAAAATTATTTTTTAGAGTTCGGCCCCTGGTTCTGACGCGTTCAAAATTTGTAAAGACACAGCAAAACCTCTTACATTTTAGGCACGACATTGTGACATTAAAACAAACTTTTAAATTGTTTCCAAATCCATCTTAATTAAAATTTGAAATGTAATTATTCTTATCTAATTGAGATACGATCTTTTCATTACAAATTTTATTATAAGTTGAGAAGTTAATAATCGAGCCATTTAAACTGTCCTCGAGTTTGTTTTATAACTCGATTATGCACATAATTTTAAAAAGTAACAAAACTAAATAAGCATTATTGCCTTGATTATATTCTAGATAAGTTTGTCTAAACTCTGGTAAAAGTTCTCAGAGTGGTTGATTTGATTTTACGATTTACAAGTAGGTAGTAGAAGTTATATGAGAGCTTTGTGCGTCTGCAGTTTTATGAAGGCTAGACTATATTACCTCATTTGTTTTTTATTATTTTTCTGCCAAAGTTCATGGCCGTGAGCGGCGTGGGTAGGTAAACGGCGGCTTATTTACATTTTTATTTATTCTTATTTGGCAAATACGAAAGAATGTTATGTGCCATGCCCATGTCAAAACGCCCTTGACCTGAGTATAATAAACCACTGGAAGCTCTAATTATTTGTTCAAAGTAATTCGAGTCACCATGAAAATTCTATATTTCATACGGAATAGAGATTCATCATGATCTAAATATGTCCATAGTTAAGGGGAAAATATCTTGTGTTTAATATTTACATAATCATCCAAATATATTAGCAGCTATTTTATTAGAAAATTTTAGAGTAAATTGGGACTGAGGGGGTGTGAAACGTACATTTGTTAAAAAGAGATTTTCATGTCATTTGAAATAAAACTGTTTTAAGGCGTTAAACACAGAGATATCGCAAAAATGTTCTTACATAGAATTTGAGCAAGCACAACAGCTTTGTGAAAGTTTCTTTATACAACGAAAGAGAGTTGAGGTACTCAGTACTAAAATGTACCCCAAGTAATCACTACATTTTTACTTTCAGTATTTTACTCTAAGTATATTTAAAATACATATACTACTACTTGTACTCCCAGTACTTTGACTAAAAAGTACTGGATACTTGTGCTTATTTCTAAATAAGTAATACTTTACTTTACTACTTTAAAAAGTACTGCAAGTATGGTTCAGTTTATTTATTCCCTGCACTCAAAAAACGGAACAAAAACTTTACGACATAATTATTATCGCCGCGGGTCATGCAGCATGCCTGTCATCAAACAACCCGACGCACATTAAAAACCTATAAAGGTAAGCGAGTCAATTTGCGGTCGAGACAGCACAAAGCGTGATCGTATTTTAGTGGGGTTGTAAAGCGTTTGTTGCATTTTTTGATTGCAGGGAATAAATAAACTGAACCATACTTTTAAATATTCAGTATTTTTTATAAAATTTAAAAAGGTTACCTACTCTGGATAAATCCATCAAACATGCAGTTTCATTATTTACTGTGATTTAGTTTTGGAAGTCTCGGGGTCCGCAAATTGCGTACCTAAATTATGTATAATAGAGTTCCGCAAATTTTGGACCAGAATTATGTATAATAGAGTTCCGCAAATTGCGGACCTGTATTACGTATAATAGAGTTCCGTAAATTGCGATAACACCTAACATTATGCCAAGTTTCAAATTCCTACTATATATAGTTTTCGAGAAAAGCCTCTGTGACAGAAGGACACGAGAGTGGTCTTATAAGGGTTCCATTTTTCCTTTTAAGGTACGGAACCCTAAAAATGTAAAAGTTAAAATACAAAAATTTGCAAGAAATTGTTTATTTGTTAACGAATTACGTACAAATTCACAAAGTATAAATCTGAATTGTTTATATGAACATAAAAACACAAGAAGCTGACCTAACTTATTTCCATTCCTAATATCTCCATTCAAAGGTTAGTTTGGGTTCTTTAGTGAATATTTCCAATCAAATATTTCGCACCTTTTTGCATTTTTAGCGGCAAAAACATTGCTCCCCTAACTTAAAATCGCCTTTTACGACAAAACCAAAAATTTTAGCAAAAAACCCGATTAAATTTTGGCCATTTTCGCAGCAGTCACTAAACTGAACCTCCTTACTTAATTGTACTTAATTTTCCTAATTTTATTGCACTTCAAATAAATTTTCTTTACCCACATCATTATAAGTCTACAGCACACATCCAGCGGTAAAAAATATGGTTATGATTTTCGGATCCCTACAAAAATAAGATAGTAGTCCGCTATTTGAGGACCTTGAACAAATGGAAATACGGGACCGCAAGTTGCGGAATTGTAACCTACAGAATAGAGGTCCGCAAACTGCCCATATATTTTACATTTGAGGACCAGTGAAACAGGATAAGGACACGCAATTTGCGGACTCCGAGACTCTTCTTTTAGTTTTTGATAAATTATCATCCTTAAATTCCAATACTAATCCAGGTCCTGATGATATACCGTCATATTTCTTAAAAATGTGCAGTCCCTCCTTGTATTTTCCCATTGCTCACCTTTTGAAACATTCTTTAAAATCTGGTAAGTGTCCTACTATTTGGAAAATATCCTATAGCACACCCATTGACAAGTCAGGTCCAAAATCAGATATAGAAAATTATCCATGTGTTTCATGTTCTGTTAACATGTTGCACTGCTATAAAATTGCTTATTCAGTGATGGTTATCAATTTTATTTTCGATTTGGATTGTTTGGAGACTACTGAGAGATGGCGCTAGTTACGCTCTACTGCGATGGAACTTAACAGTATCTATGAGATGCGAACTCCGTATTTTGAAGGTATCACTTGCACTGCACTGACGAAGCCCAAAACTAGGTCGAAACCGGTCTGCAGTTAGTGATATCCTGAGATGAAGGAGGCCTCGCATCTTCGTCGTAGTATTCGAGCATTTCAAGTCATTGTATTTTAAATGATACGCAAATTTTACCATATAATCCGGTGCTTGTGAGGGGGAATAGCTGTTTTGGTTTAATTTGTTGAATCCCTATTTATATAAGGCACTTAGATAGGTTGGAATATTATAATTCCTATATTTTATATTTTTATAAAATTTCCTTCAGCTATAAAATTGCTTATTCAGCGAATAAAAAGAAATTTTGAAAAACTTGTGTTGCTTAAGAACAACACATCGCATATACATATTTAGTTTGTACTTGTAGGTAAGTAGGTAATTCAATTTTTTATTTACCCATATATTTTTTACTTACCCATTTATTTTCTGTTTCTATTTCACTAATTACTACTTGTAGGTTTTTAAATAAAATTTTAACATTGGAAATGTTTAGGGGATAAACTGGACATAAAATAATGATTTTTGTTCATATTATATTTGCCATATACGAGGCAGGTCAAAATGAAAGTAAGATTAGTGAGAAAAATTATATTTTTTAAAAAGCTTACTAAACGGGATTCGTTGAAGCATGCCACGAGTGGCAGTGGTTATACAATTAATATTTTTCAGTACGTACGAGGTAGGTCTAAACAAAGATATGAGGAATATATAAAATTTTAAAAAGCGCCCGATATGGATTTTTATAAATATGCGCCACATAAAGAACACACGAATGGTCTTATTTTAGGTAAGTCGAAACGAAATCGTGAGGAATATATAAAATTTCAAACAGCGAATGAGACGGATTCGCGAGATAACAAACGTTAAAGGAAAAATATTGTAACATATTTTCGTGAAATACGAGGTTGGTCGAAAGGAAATTTTGTGGAATATATAAAATTGTAAACATTGCATGAAACTGACCTGAAATATTCGCGACATAATAAACATAAAATGAGCATTATTGTACAAGCAGAATAAATATTTATGACACATACGAGATACGTCGAAACAGAATTGTGATAATATGATGGTTCTAGAACATGATATAAAATGTGATTTTTTCTTTAAATATGGGTTGTGTTGATGGGAATAGGCCAATAAATTATGGAAAACCAATTTCTGATAATTGTCGACGTTTCGATTTATTATTAAATCATCCTCAGGACTGATCAGGAAGGTTCTCCGTGTCATGTTTAAATAAATAAATAAATTTACAAACAAACATTTAGATACAATAAAACAAATACACGGATAACAGTAGAATATCTAATGGTCAAGTTCAAGTTTAAAATTTGAATGTCAGGGTATTTAAGTACTGTTTAATAAATGTATTCTCATTTTTTAAATTATATTTAACATACTACATTTGACATATCAGATTCAAACTATTGTTTCACTTCTGCAGATCAAAATTTAAAGTTGTGTAAACTATTAGTTATCTGGCACGGCCGTGGCATATAAATATGCTGTAAAAAAATCTTCCGGGGTAAAAAAGTTATGCAAAACTACAAGCGGGTATGTGACCCTATTATGCCGTATAAACAATCATTTGCATAACTTTCGCAATTTTTTCTCGACAAAATATATCAAAGTAAATAATAACTACTGGCAATGTTCCGGTTACCGTAGCAGGGTGCAAACTTGACAGAAGATTATTATTATTATATTATATTATTATTAAAATGTTCTTCAAGGGTTGCATAAACTTCGGAATTTTTTTCAAAAATTTATTACAAAGTTACGTTTTTTGTTAATTTAACAATGTTCCGGGGGGGCGAAAAAGATTTGTTTTTTTCTATTTTCTCCAATGTTAAAATATAATATTTTTAGTCGCAAACTCCTCTATAACATCCTTATTTTACTATAAGGAAGGTAACCAGATTGCAACCAACAGTTACTCTCCGGGCTATGTGCCCAGCCGAGCGCTGAATTACAAGTTACAAGCCTGGCGCGTTAAGTGTAATAATTGCATATTACCATCAAAACGCTAATGCTTCGATTGCAACAAACACCAGCCGAAAGACTGATCCTACTTAAAGAAGCTCTCGTGCCAGTCGTCCCACACCACTTGCAGACTGCAGTTTCGAGCTATTGGCTCTCGTCAGTGCAAGGTAGGCATGTGACGACCGACACGAGGATCCCTTGACAACTTAGTACATTCGTTGCAATCGAAGCATTAGCGTTTTGATGGTAATATGCAATTATTACACTTAACGCGCCAGGCTTGTAACTTGTAATTCAGCGCTCGGCGAGGCACATAGCCTGGAGAGTAGCTGTTGGTTGCAGTCTGGTTACGTTCCTTATAGTAAAATAAGGATTTTATAGAAGAGTTTGCGACTAAAAATATTATGTTTTAATATTCCGCCCTCTAAAAGCACATTTGAACTATGCTAAGCCCAGTCAAGCTATTTATTTTTCGATTGCAACAGACACTGGACCGCTAGATGATGCCTGCTGACTATTTTACATGTCGCTATCCTAAAGATACCGAAATGTATCAAGTATTCAAGGGATCCCCTCGTGTCGGTCGTCACATGCCTACCTTGCACTGACGAGGGTCAACAGCTCGAAACTGCAGTCTGCAAGTGGTGTGGGACGACTGGCACGAGAGCTCCTTTAAGTAGGATCAGTCTTTCGGCTGGTGTTTGTTGCAATCGAAGCATTAGCGTTTTGATGGTGTAATATGCAATTATTACACTAAACGCGCCAGGCTTGTGTTATAGTTCAATTGAACATTTATACGTTATTAAAAAAAATCTCTAATTCATTGCTTTATCTCTTACATTTAATGTCTAACGAATTCGTGTTATCCGTCGTCACGCGTAATATTTATTCTTTAGTTGTCTATATGAATTCGCAATTGTAAGGAATCTGTAGCAGTTAAGTATAGGCATGGCGTTATACATTTTGTTGTGTAGCTTGTTGCATATACTTAAGCTCTCTATTTCTGTAATTCTTAAGCTAGGCAACCAATAACTTTTAATTAGTTTATAGGTAGATTCCTATAACCTATTGGCGATCGGTAACACAGATTTATTTCTTCACAATAGTTTTTGTCTTTCGGTAGTCTGTCACTTTTCACGTGTAGTTTGCTCAAACGCTTGGCAATTTATTAAGTGGTATTTTTACGTGCTCGTTGCGATTTTTGAAACAAGTAATTTCACCATTTTGGGATATATTCGCAACGTTATATTTTTCGGTTATCCATTTATGTTTGGACGAGTGCATATTTTTATGGTATTGGAAATCGATTGTCTTCATTGGAAGGATCTATACGTAAAAGCCATTTTTGCCAAATTTACACGAGGCCAAGGACATCCAAGGTCAACAACATTTTTCTAAGAAAACCCTCCGAAACGAGGTAATTATTTTATTTTTATATTCAAACTAGCAAAATATCACTTGTAGTACATTGTTCAATGGTAAAAATTTATTTTTAGGGTCTTTTTTTCCACCTACGGTTTCGCCTAGGATTTCGTAGTTTTTCTACGTTTTTTTGTCTCCCCTGAAACAACCAACTTTTTTACTTCTCCTTGCTGGACTGGAATTCGTTTTTTGTGGAGAGCCATCCATTTTCTGGGTTAATTGATAGGCTGGAAGTTGCCCATTCCTGAAATTTGAGCCGAAGCTGAAACCCTGCTGCCTGCAGTTTGTATCCTTCTTACGCCATACATATATTGATTTTTTTTTAAATATATTGTATATTTTGCTTAAAAAAATTTCACCGCTGTACCTATATATATACATATTTTAAATTTTGCTAAACATCATATGAAAATAATCTGTTAACGAATTAAAACATCTATGACATTTGTTGGGGATTAAGCACTTACGTAAGACGCGTATACCCAGTTAGATACATTTTTTTTTGTGTTGAATTTGTCTGTCATACCATACTCTACGTTATTGTACTGTTATAAAGTTACATCGTTTATTGTTATTAAAAGATAAAACTGAATTTCAATTTTTCATTATCGTCTCGCTAAGTAATTTATTTAGTAAATTTGAGGTTACATTGTACTTGAGCTGGTATTTGGAGTGAAAAAAAATTTACTTGGCGCCCTGATACATCAAAGTAATTTAGAACCCCGACCATCTCCACTGTCAGTCGGCCGGCAAATACCGTTAGTCAACAGACGACGACCAACTAGTTACGTCAGATTGTAATTTTAAAATTTGACGTAGCACTTGTAACTTATAATTCAGCGCTCGGCGGGGCATATAGCCCGGAGAGTATCTGTTGGTTGTAGTCTGGTTACATTCCTTATAGTAAAATAAGGATTTTATAGAGGAGTTTGCGACTAAAAATATTATGTTTTAATATTCCGCCCTCTAAAAGCACATTTGAACCTTCTCCAATGTTGTCTCAAAATTTGAAAACTTTTGCAATTTTTACAGGTTTACAAACATATAAACAGTATGAAATACTAATTGTCCTTCTCTTCGCGACAAACTATAGATAATAATTTGCCATTCTTTATTATGCCGCCCCGCTGATGTCCCGCTTTCGCATAATGTTCGGCACAGATGTTCTTCATATCTGAAAGAACCTATATACAACTGATGAGCCAACAGGTACTTAAAAAACTCGTTAACGGTCTGTTATTATAATTTTGCAAACACATAAAATAAAACCAAGTAGGTGATTACAGTTTCCTTTCGCACGAAACTTCAACGTGAAGTCGGTTACCTTTGTATCATTTGATATTAACGAAATGAGGAAGGAATCAGAAGGCAGATCACGAACGGGTATTATGCATGGTAATAGGCTCTGTTATGACGCACCTATAAGGGTCGAAGGTGAAAATCGCGAGAATAATACAGATGGGTGGGCCCATACTATCTTGTTAGATTTTTATAATGGGCAAGAACGTGATGGTAATTATCCAAATTTGTACCGACTGATCATTGAATATGAAGTAATTGACGTGTTTAGGATTACTTAAATACGATACAGTTTTCACAATGTGCTCTCGCTGTGATTGATTTATTTTGAAAAATTCTAGTACTGCTTTTATTTATCATAATATGAACTAACACCGTACAATATATTTTTTTATAATTATAGCGTTAATTTTCATTAAATACATAACATTACAATCCTGACTTAAACAATTTATATTTTTACTCTAAATTCTATTCAGAATGTTTGTACTTAAATTGCCCTAGCTAGCTCAATAGCAGGGGTGAGAGAAAACTGGATAAAAGAGAAACAAACAATGTAAAAATTTAAACATATATTAGAATAATAACATTTATGACCCTGAGGCCGTGGAACATAAAAATACATCAATGTTAAGAACAGAACAATGGTTTTTTAAAAAATATACGCTATTCAAATACGCAATCAAAGTCATAGGAAAATAACTACTAACTAATCCGGAATATAGCCGCGGCCAAAACTCATTAGATACTCAGACATAAACACATAACTATAATTTTTAAAGTCAAAATCTGGAAAACCTCACGGATTTTATTTTTTGGTAAAAATCTGAAAACCATTGAGTGAACTTAACAAGAACGTACTTACAGTTTATGTTGCACTATGTCATATGAAGCAATAATTGATACCCACCAAAATCTTCCAAATACGTACTTGAAGGGCGTATTGTTCGAAAATTTACAATTTAACCCCTATCACTAAGGGTTGCACGCACTAGACAAGGGTCTATACACCAAAAGGTCTTTATTCACTCAGTTTCTAAGGTTTACACTTTGATAAAACAGTACAGTATACGGACCAATACCGTAAATTAACATAACTAAACGTGAGAATTTTAGAATATGGCAAACTTGCTGTTTACACCATCAATGAATGGCGTCTTTCACCAACCAAATAAAACTTCCATCTCAAATGGATCTTGAAGGTAATATCACCAGACTTTAACATCAAAACGAATTTACACTAACACAACTTTACACATTACACATTTTTAATCGCCATTCCGCCTTGCTGTTCTCGGCGGCCCCATCACTTCAACCTGAATGTCACTCCGCGCATCCTCTATCTCTCATCAAAACGAAGTTAAATACCTAAACCAATCAGGGAATCGGATCCAAAAATGCACCAAGAGCCAGCTTTAGTGTTTAATACAAATATGCAGGCTACAAACTTTATAAATGACATTTTACTAATATTTCGCTAAATTTACACACGATAAAAATGGACTATTACATTACTAATAACGCAGTGCTTCTCACGAAGCGCTTTGGAGGGCGCTTGTTTGTGAGTTACTAACATAATCATAATAAATGCTTACAGATATGTCTTCTTGGTAAAATAGCCAGAAAATAGGAATAACTAATAGAAAAATGTGAAAGTTATTCATTTAATCAACTATAAATATATTAAAGGGGAAAGTAGCTGTTATATAATTTTTGTTCATAATTAGTTAGACATATGGTTTAGCAACACTAATAAATTTTTATTTTATTTATTTTCCCGATATACTAGAAATAGCTAAAGTGGTTCCAGTATTTAAAAAAGGAGACTCTCATCTCATTGAAAATTACAGGCCGGTGTCTATGCTATCTACAGTATCTAAAATTAAAAAAAAACTTTATGTAATAACATAGTTTGTTTTTTTATGAAGATTTAGTATATTAAATAAGGCTCAACATGGTTTTAGGAGAAACAGACCTAAATTCAACTATTTTTGAATTCCTAAATGACATTTACGAAAATCTAGATGACAATAAAAAACTATAGCGTTATTTATGGACTATGAACTAATGAACTAAAGCTTTTGATCAGGTGGATCACTGCTTACTTTTGGACAAACTTGAAGCTTATGGACCTAGGGGCAAAGTGAATGATTACATAAAATCGTATTTACGGGGCAGGACACAAATAGTAGAGATTAATAAAATAAAATCTCATTCAGAAGATGTTAAGCAAGGGGTTCCACAAGGTTCTGTCATTGGACCACTTTAATTCATTTTACTTGTAAATGATCTTTCAGTTGCCAATGATAACAAAAATATAGTTATGTTTTCTGATGACAATAGCTGTATTTGTAGTGAAAATAAAATTTTGGATACTGTAAGGAATACGCAAACTCTTTTGGATAAATTTGTAGAATGGTTCAGCTGTAACAAATTTTTCTTTAAATATCACTAAGACTGTTTTCATTCCCGAAATTATTATTACTATTAAAATAATATTATTGTTTCTGATAAGCCAAAAAAGTAAAATCTAAGGAGATAAATCTATTAATAAGTATTTTTTAAATAATCATGCTTAGGATGCTTAGTTTTATATACAGATAGGGCATATTAAAACTATTTATTTTAAATATTCCTTTCGAAAATTCAAGAATTTTGTCATTAATTTGAAAGTTGAAGTATTCGGTATAGTTAAAGCTATTCACAGTCCTGTTTACATTAGATTACAAAAGACAGTAAACTAAATTTTAATTGAGTTTTGTTTAACTTGTCTCGACGGTCTGTTATAAGTAAAAGTTCTCGAACTTATAATAAGTTTTTCAGAGTTATATACTATTATTCGAACACAATTAAACCCATTTTTTTATTTGCCGAGATATTTTATTTTATATTCATTTATTTATTTAACTACCTAACAGATGATCAAGATTTGATGACATAGGTAATGGACTGGACGCGGAAGTAAAAGTAAAAAAAAATAAATGAAGCATCAGGTTTACTTAATCTCTTTACTGAATTCAATATCAGTAATAGCTAATTTAAATTTTCACTAGTAGCATTCTTTTATGCGTTTTATTTGAATACCGCATTTGAAACGATTTCAAGGGAAACACTAGTATTTATTCAATATACATACAATTCTAAATTTAGAGTTATATAGTTCTCACTGCGCTTAATAATGCAAAGGGCGCAAGAGTGATCCCAAAATCTGACTCTTCACACAACGTGAAGGGCAAATAAACGACACTGCTGACGGAGACCGAGTAAATAATTCGTGGTGATTAATAATTAAAAAGGGACTAACAACTAGGTACATCAGGTGTAAAAAGGTTTTAGACACTCCTGACACACTCTAAATATACAAAGCAGCAACTTTAGGAATTTTAGCATTATAAAATGGACACATTGGCTTAGTCGATGAACTTTTATAAAAGGATATAAATTGTAAATGTTAAAATATTCATATCTAAAATATTACGAACATGGATATTTAAAAGAAATTAAAATTAACTGAAACATGATTTACCATCGTTGTAGTTGTCAAAAGATTAGTTAGTGTTAATAATAATAATAATAATAATAATAATAATAATAATAATAATAGTTTATAGGTGTAGGATAAGCCATTGCACGGGATCTTCTATAAAAATATAGAAGACCTCGGCTTATCCGAAAGGCTGACCTTCGCCTTCTTAAGGTCAGCTGGGCTGAAGTCTGAGACCGAGGGATTCATAATGGCTTGCCAGGATGGTGTATTTAACACTCTCGTCTATCGACGTCGTGTCATGGGTATGGAGGTCCCTGATGTCAGCTGCAGGGCCTGCCGCAGGGCGCCGGAGACTGTAATGCACTTACTGTCGGCTTGCCCGACTTACGCAGTCTCGGCCTATATTCATAGACACAACGCAGCATTACGAGTGCTTTACTATCATCTAAGGCACTCGTATGGGATAGACGAAACACCAGTGCTGCCTTACGTTCCGGGGGATATTGAGTCCGTTGTGGGGAATGAGAAGTGCCTAATTTATTGGAACTACTCGTTTCCCACCGTCAGGCAAATACAAGCCAACAAGCCTGACATAGTACTCCTCGACCACCAACTCAAGACAATGTATGTCGTGGAATTCTCAGCTCCCGCTGAGAGCAACATTGTCTTGAAAGAGGAGGAAAAACGGACAAAATATCGAGATTTGCTCTTCGAACTCCGCAGGCTTTATCCAGGCCATTCTGTTAAAATAGTGGTACTGATTATAGGAGCCCTCGGTGGAATGAGACAGACGCTGCTTTCAGAGCTAAAGATCATACCGGCATGCCGAGATTCGGCAGAGATCTTAGCCGGCAGAATGCAGAAGGCTGTCATCCTCGGTTCATTACGTCTACTCAGGGCACACGATTCGCGGACCCGGTAGTCACTCACCCCACGGGCGTGGGGAGTGGCTATTGGTATTACCAGCTCCCCTCTGTGAGGGTCGGAGCCACAGAGTAGGGTGACTGGTTTTTTGTAAAAAAAAAAAAAAAAAAAAAAAAATTATAGGTGTTACTAATACAAAAGTATTTTACACAAGTCATTGGTACGACATAAAAATAAAGAGTAATATAAATGGAATAATAAAACGGATAAAATTTAATAAAACCTATATATAAAAAATGGGGCGAGCGTAGGTGCGTCTTTACTATGTACAATGTAGCAACGTCAGGCGCGGTTAGTAGTTGGCTGGGTGACCGTTCCAACGAAGACCGCGTCCTCGCCTCACACATTCCAGCGGCTTGTATATCAGTGTATGCGTGGAAGCTATACAACCTTAGGCGAGGGTTGTATAGGGGATATATCATCCTTCGGGGGGGCTGCAAAATCGTCGGTCCCTTGTCTATTGAATGTTAGGCAAGTAAAAGATCCCTACTCTTCTTAAGGCAAGAGGTTCGACAAAATTCCTGGTTGGGGGTAGCTCGTATACAGGCGTCGGTGGCCTCAGTAGCGGAAGTAGGTCGACGTTGAATAAAAAAGAATATATAAAAAATAATATATACAGTTAAGTAAAACTAGAATTGCGTAATAAAATTATATAAAAACATTTCCAGTTACAAAAAAATTGGGGAGAGATGTTCCTCAATAGAATAGAAGGCATTTTTTTATAGAAATTGTCTAAGAGTATTTCTAAATGGAATATACTCGAGTCCTCTAATTCTCTCTTAGATGATTGAATAACCTTATTGCGTAGTAATTTGTTCCATTACGGGATTTACTAAGACGTAAAAAATGTGGACAAATATTTTTGCAATTTCTCGTAGAATATCCATTAATTTCCCTAAGAGGAGTGTACCTCAACAGATTTGCTTTAATATATAACAGACATTGTAAGATGTACGGCTGGGCATATTACAAGTCTTATCTGTAATTTAGACCGTATACAATTCGTATCGCTTTTCTTTGTGTGCAAAAACATTTGTACTGTGATTTGAATGTCCCCAAACCAAAATAACATACGATAAGGAGGAATGTATAAGACCATGATAAGCTGTGATTAGTGTTTTCTGGAACACATTACTTACAAGATATATGTTTGTTGAATTTTTTTACAAAGAAAGTTTATGTGCTGATACCACGACAACTTGCTATCGAGATAAACTGCAAGAAATTTAACGCTATCTTTGTTGCTGTTTTCTACTAGGTTTCTTAGACTAAATGCCATAGTTTCAGTTTTTGGCTTATTTAAATAAAGTTGATTTGCCACAAACCATTTCTGGAATAGGACGAATGTTGACAAGGTGATATCAGTTAAATCGACGATATATACTAGAAACCATATAGGTCTCAATTTAGAGCCCTGTGGAACGCCATATTCCATCTTTGCTAAACTTGAGTTTGAATCTCGATGAGTAACATATCGATAACAATTTGTGTGATACGATTGTATTAAATTAACGCTACCTGTATCAAAATTATAAAAGTGTAGTTTACCTATTAAAATGTTATGAGACACACAGTCAAAAGCATTGGAAAGATCTGAAAAGTGAGTATATATGTGTTCACCATCTTCAAATCCTTTATTTACCATATCAGTTAATTTTTTTATGGCTAGAGTCGTCAACGAGTTAGCTCTGAAGTCAAATTAACTGGAATTAAGCAGATTTTCTTTATTAAAAATAGTAAGTGATCTATTTTTTTTAATGTATTTTCCAGAATTTTGAAAATAAAGGTGAAATGGAAATGGATCTATAATTTCCAACATCATTTGTATAATGGTATGACTTTTGCAAGTTTAAGTAAATCAGGAAAAGTACTTATATGGATACGGATGTTTATTAAATTAGGGGATTAATTGGGATTAAAATTATTTATCTCATTGCCTTTAAAATTTTCATATAAAAAAATAAGCATTTTTAGCATCTCAAATCTTTTTGAGATTTGAGATCACATCATTTACCTCTCTGAAACAAAATTTATTTTTGTCTTTTATTGTACAGTTGCCTAAGAAATCTTTGTAGGTTTTATCAGTAGATGGTAATTTATTTATTATATCTCTAGCGATATTAGCAAAATATAGATTAAACTCATCTGATAGAATATTTGGGCGAGTTTTGTTGTTGTTTATGATTTATCACATAGCTTTTTGTGAGTTACTTGAACCTGCAATAAGTTTGTCGAGGGCATCTTTTCTTGCTTTAGAAAGTTCGGACCTGTAATTATATCTATGAGATGAGATGAGATGATTTTTAAAAGCTTTTATTCATCTTGCAATGTTAGTTAGTTAGTTAGTTTGTTTAGATCAAATCTTGCCATCAAAATTTATATAAGAAAAAAACAAGATTGCGGTCGACTTTATCGTTTATAATCCAATTCGACTCAAAATCGATATCTGGGGGTTTTCGGGTTTGCCAATTATGAATTCTTGGCCAAAATTTAGAAATTCAAAATGGCGGCGCCAATATGGCGGACGACTTTTGTCATTTATGGTCCAAATCGATCAAAATCGATATCTGGGAGTTTTCAGGTTCACCGATTACGAATTCCTAGTCGAAAATTTCGTTCAGGATGGCGACTTCAAAATGGCGGACGACTTTACCGTTTAAGGTCTGATTCAACTCAAAATCGATATCTGGGGTTTTCTAGGTCGAGGATTATGAATTTTTAGTCAAAAATTTAGTTCAAGATGGCGGACGACTTTACCGCTTATGATCCGATTCGACTCAAAATCGATATCTATGGATTACAGCATATCAAAAGCCTAAAAAGTAAAAAATAAAATTATATAAAAAATATTTAAAAAAAAGCTTTTATTTAAATGCTCTAAACAGTAGAAAATACACTTTGAAATAAATCAAACCCACCACTTTGTTACATTAGGTATATAATTTTTTTATGATACAAAAGCTTGTCACGAGCAATCTCCTTTACACAGGAAAATCTCGCGACAATCTTTTATTTCATGAAAAAAATTATATAATACAACAAAATGATGGGTTTGATTTATTTCAAAGTTTATTTTCCACTTTTTAGAGCATTTAAATAAAAGCATTTTTAAAAATATTTTTTACATAATTTTTATAATGCTTCTTTATATATATCCTCTAGGAAATGCAACGTATCCCTCTTATGTTTTAATTCGTCATTATACATACCAGTTAATTTTGGTGTTTTGTGGTTACTCACTCGTTTTAACTTTTCAGGAAATGCCTTTTCAACAGCTGGTGTTATATAATCAATAAATATGTGAAATTTGTCCACAATTTTTAATCGGTCTATAATTTATTCTACGATATGCTGATTTGGGTTTGGTGTCCCTTAAATTCAATAAAATCACTAAATGGTCTGACAGTCCTGTATCTAAAATTTCCCAGTTAAAATTACTATTATTGAAATTAACAAAAATGTTATCCAGACCATGATTTTGAATGAAAAATTCAGACAAATTCTTTGAAAAAAAAAAAGATATCGGCCGTAACTATTTTAAATTTAAAGATATATTTAAACGCTGAATCTTCAAATTTCATCTATTTTGTTTGTAATTCCTTTTTTAACAACGAGAGTCAAAAAAACATTCAGTTACCATGATTACCATAAGCTGCATTGTAAAGAGAAAATTTAATAATATTTAATGCTGTCCAACTAGACCACCAAGTGCAGTGATTTCAAATACGACATAAATCCGTAACTAATTGCTGCAATTAATTTTGTGATGAAATTAGGTCAAAGCTATTATTATGCAACTAAATAGAACACATGTATATTTAATAGTCTAGTCGCTTGTTTCGTGGATATTTTTAGAGAACAATAACGTAAATATTGATGTAATTGTTAAATTTGATTTTTAACAATATTCAGTATAACGGTCCAACTATGGAATAAGTCAAAGCCGATCACAACTCAAGAGACATATACATACATTTCTAAAATTAATAAAATAGTTAATGCAGTGCGTCTGAAGTTAATGATTTTTTTGTAAAAGTAGAGAAGTTGAAATACCTTGGACCAATTCGTGGGTAAACATAATAATACAACAAAGGAAAAAGAATATATTCTCAAATCCATAAAATATGTTGCACAAAACTATATGATCAGACGATCTCGAAAGATTAACTATTATTTAAGCATATTTGATCATATTACAAGTATTGGTACAGAAAATCCTCAAAAACTTTGACCCCGGCAGTGAACGTTATATGTAGAGAAAGTGGTGAGAACAATAAACTCCATCGGTTATATCAACGCTAAAACATAGTCTTTCATCAAGTTCTGCAGGCTGTCAGCAAGAGATAAGGAATAATGGAAATGCTAAGAAACCTATTTTCACCATTTTGAAATATATCTTGATATATCGAATAGTTTAAATAATATGAGGAACTAAGGATCAATTCTTAGATGGAGATTAAATATGTGTGGAGGTTAAGATTGTAACGGAAGCAAAGTGTAATCATATATTTTGTAACAAAATGATTAAAGAATCAACACATACTGCAAAATCGTCCTCGTGTGTTGCAAGTCAGCTTCTAGCCGCTCATGTACTTACCGGTTGCGATAGTACAAATTAATTGTTCAAGAAAGGACGGAGTGTATCTAGAACTTGCAGAACATTAACACTGATGAAATACTTCCTAATGCCCCAATAAATGGATGTCTTTGAACTTATAGCAGTAGTTTCTTACCCTTTCAAGTGCGTGTTCTATCGCTTCAATTTTGGAGGCTATTATACACACTATTATACATGTAGTGATACTCTTTCTTATATTTAAAATTTGTGTAATATCAGTTCTAAATTTCTTGGAAATATTTCTTTTCCATGTCTTTCTATTAAATTTACCTGGGAGCATTTGGCGTTTCGCCGCCTCTGCATGCAAAGTTATATTGCTCTCCTAACTGATGTGGAGCCGCTTTACATTATGTATGGGTGTCGAAGAGAAAGAAATGTAGGTTATTATGATAAGAAAGCTCTAAGGAAACCTCGAATTTTAAATGCAGCACGAATATCATAAGCTTTCGAGCGTTATGTTGGAATGATGCGTGTTCCTGCTAAATTTGCTTTAAAAACTCGAAAATATAGAATCTTGTTATTGTAGGGAGATGAAGTGTGGGAAGCTAAATATATTTATATACTGACATATGGGATAAATTTGTTTACAAAATGGTGAATAACATAATAAGGGGCAAATTATAATAAAAAAAACACTTCGTATATTCTTTAAAAAATAGCAGCCGTCTTATAATGATGTGCTTAAAGAAAGAAAAAAATAACTGTCACGTTGCTGGTGGATAAGTTGCTCCTTATGAAGTGATGTCATCGAGCTCAAGTGAGTTTCAACTCCAATGCCCTCTAATGACTGTATTCAAGTTTCCTTTCGTGTAATTTGGAACAAGGAACGATGCTTAAATCTTTGTAGACGAAAATGACTTTCAAATATAGATGCGTGAACTTTACGGCATATCCATTCAAAGAGTCGGGATTTAAGACGAAATTACCGAATGTTTGCGACTGGGATTAGACAATGCCTCCCCGTTTTCCGGGGTCAAACAAATTTTTCTATCTCGACAACCCTCTCAAATTGGCCAATAACCACCACCAAAATCCCCCTTTCCGTAAACCCATTTATTTTTCCCAGTTTTTCGACTAATTGTTGTTCCCTCGAGTAGAACGGAAGGTCCCTCGAGGGATTTAATCTCAGTCACCCATACCCCAGGTTTCTAGGTTGGAAAATTGATATTTTTTTTGTGAGAAGAAAATTGACATTTTACAAGGCGGTGTTTCTTTGAATGAGATGGTAAGTGACCAGGGTTGTGTAACTGTCCTCGGGGATTGTTCTCATCCTTCAAAGGGGTGTAATTTTTTTTCCTAGGGAAAAAAATTATATTTTGTAGGGGGCGTTTCTTTGAGGAAGGTGGTAGGTGACCGGGATTGCGAAACCAATCGGGGGTTGTTTTCACCCTTCAAGGGTTTTTTTCCATCTATAATTGAAAAATAGTATAAAAAATATGTTTACTAAAGTGTTTCCCTCCTGATGGACAAAAACAACTCCCGGGGGTGGTCACACAATCTTGGTCACCTACCATCTACCTCAAAGAGACGCCTCGTACAAAATATTAAATCTTTTCCCCCCAAAAAATAAAAATTCCACCCTTTTGAAGGGCGAAAGCAACCCTCGGGAGTAGTTACACAACCCTGGTCAACTGCCATCTTATTCAAAGAAACGGCTCCTGTAAAATATCAATATTTATCTCACAAAAAAATATCAATTTTCCAATCGCCTACAGGGGTGGAAGCCTGGGGTCGGGGCGGCTGAGGTAAATACCTCGAGGGACTTTCTGTTCTACTCGAGGGAACAATAGTTAGTCGAAAAACTGGGGATAATGAACGGGTTCACGGAAAAAGGGACTTTGGGGGTGGCTTTTGGCCAATTTGAGGGAGTTGCCGAGATGGAAAAATTTGTTTGACCCCGGGAATTGATTCAGCACCCTCGAAAACGGGAGCGGACATCGTCTAGTCCTATTCACAACCACTCGGTAGTTCACCCCACTCCTTCAATAGACTAAATAGTGCCTAAAAGATAATTTTCTAATCGAATTTTATCTTCTTTGGCTTATAACTTTTTTATCATTGAATTTTCGATGAAAAGTTACTCATGCAAAGTTGTATAGAATTCGATTCTCAACAAAAATCTTTCTACAAACGTTTGCATGATGTACAGTTGCGGATATATTACGCAAAAACTGTTTGCACCAATATTCTCAAGATGGCTGTCACATGGGGTGGCAGCTGGGCCCCGAAAACTCAATTTTAAACTTATAGCGACCCTCTGTACAACAAACAAACAAAAATCGCCGTCCTACCCAACATGATACTCTAAATGTAACATTTCAATGGACTACACCGATTTCAACAAATATTTTGTAAGAGTAGATTTCAACCTGCTCGTTGAAAAAATGGCGGGACTTGGAATAAGTAGAAATCTTCAAAAACGGTTAGATTCTTATATATTTAGTAGATCCTAGCAAGTTAAGAGTTAATGGTCATGTACCGAACTCTTTTAATACGAGTTCCGGGGTACCACAAGGATCACACCTAAGTCCATTATTGTTGAGACTATTCTTCAATGACATAATCGCAAACTTTCAATCCTGTAAAATATTTTTGCAGATGATTTGAAAATTTTTACCTCAATAACATAAGCATCGAAGACAATGGCATGTTACTAAATAACAATAAATGTGAGTTCATCAGATTCCAAAACTTCGTCGCAACCCCTAGAAAAAGAATTCTTAGATACTTTCAGGAAATACTTCCGGGATGCTCGATAAACCCGACTACAGTTTCTGTGAAGAAATGAAACTTGGGATTGGTTTTCCTGTGGTGGATGAAATAAAGTATGCTCCTTTGGTAAGGATACTGACCGTTAAAAATTATCAGCATTAAATATAGCGGATATACAATGGCCTACAAGACTTCATAGAGAGTTTTTATCGCGCCGCCAAAAAGAAGAAGAAGTTAGATCACTACCAAAAACATGCTGAAGTTTCGGGTGAGAGGCGTCACTTTCTATTCTTGTTAATCTTCCCTGGTGGAAGAATCGAGAGGAATGTATTACGGGACTCAAAGTGATCATTGACTAATCAGTTGAAATCAGCTGATCAGTAGGTCATATCGTAGCTCTTTTAAATTTTTATGGGCTTCTATTGAGAAAGTGAAAAAAAATACGTGTCCTTTGTCCCTTCATTCAGTATCCAAATTTGCAGGAATACTCTGTTATAACAACTATGTTTATTTCCATTCGAAATTTAAAAGTACGTGCAAGTGAACGCGACCGTGGTCAAACCCATATACAAAACTCTGTGCGTGAGTTACTCCATTGCATGAGAGAAATAATGCATACACGTATGTAATAAATTTGTAAATGCATTAATAATGAATAAATAAATTCTCATATTACTCATTTACATAGATAAATATAGTTACACCATAAAAGTATTTTTTCTTCAAACGACAGAAAATCTTGACATTTCTTACTCATTCCATGACATTAAAGTTTGACATTTCAGACGGCTATGCGTTGCCATTAGCAACAGCGGTAAAAGTACTTTTTCTTCCGCTCGAGTGGACTTTTAGCTAAATTTTTTATCTATATTTTTTATAGCTAATCGACGTTTGAAGAAAAAATAACATATCTTATTCTGAGTAAAAGCCACTTTTACTCTTAATAAAACAATATACTATTATTTCCCTTTAAATGCATATAAGCGGCATAAGTGTCTCTTCTAAGTTTTCGTCTCTCTTATTATTTACTTAGGGCCAACAGTATATTGTTTTATATGGAGTAAAAGTGACTTTTTTGTGCAAGAACAGCAGACACAAAAAAATCACTTTTACTCCACATAGAACACACTATTTTCAAATACTTTTAGTGCCGCTCGTAAGCGGCAGTAAAAACTTTTACCGCCGCTCAGATGAAGTGTCAGTATAATGACAGTTTAAGTATTATTAAATATTTTAATGTCTATGAGTTGTTTGTGTGGTTAATGCTAGTGTGGCGAATATCCATTGATTTGAAGTTAGTTTTAGAATGAACTGATTTTATGGTTGTTCATGTATTATGTTATAAATTCTTGGACGCAGGTATAGTTCAAGTATGAATAAACCGAGACATAAAAACTCAACAAAAACTATACGACCTCTTTAAAATACCGGTACATTTTTAGTACTGTTCCCAAATTAACTCGCTTACCTTTATAGGTTTTTAATGTGCGTCGGGAATGTTTAATGTCAGGCTTGGCGCCATGTCTTGGGAACGTATTACTTGAACTATACTTGTACATCATTGTTCAGTAGTTTTACACATTATTGTAGGGATTTAAATTGATTGATTTTTATAAGTATCTTGTTTCACAGCTGTGTATTATATATATATATATATATATATATATATATATATATATATATATATATATATACACTTTTATGGTGTTTTGTTTTTATTGAGGCATTGACAGACATTTCTAATAAAGTTGGCTTGAATCTAATAAATCACTTTCATTATAAAGGTCATTTGTAAAATAAGAATAACGTTTAAAGTCTCTATGAATAATCAAATTGTCTATAACTACTACGATTTTCTCTTAATTTATTCTTAGCCATTGCAACATACTGCAATAAAAATGAATCGCATCCAAGTTCAAAATAAAATTAGCAATTTCGAAATTTTCTTACGCCACGCCACGCCATCGCCTCCGTTTTAAAAGCAGATGTTCGTTTAGGTCGAAGCTCTTTTTAAATAGTCACTAATCTCGATCCATACTTCACACCTCTTAACGATACAAATTAACAAATTACAAGCATGGCAACACATGGTAATTTCAATCTGCTCTCAGACATACATAATGTATTGCATATAATTTGTGCAGAAAACGCCTTTGGCATCCACCTTAAGTACCTCCGTCAAAGGTTTATTGCATTAGCTATATGTGCATGCATGTTAGAAAATCGACTTGATTCATGTCTTCTGAACTGCTACATTTTCTTGCGCGGAGTATTTAATCAGGACATTGGAGTGGCTATAAATTTCAGCAATGCAAAAAATTCGTCATATAATTTGTCTGGCAGAAAGAAATATCTCCTAAAATTCGTTGAGCGTTCCTGGAAGTGCACATCAAGAAAATTTACAACATTGAAAGATGTAACCTGCTTCATGTTCTTACAGTTACATAGTATAGTGTTTTATAAATTCTTTCAGTATTACAGAAGGTCTACTAGATTACGATATACTTTTACCAATAAAACTGAAGCAATCCTAAGCGCCTTTAGCTATATTAAATCGTTTAATACTTAACTTTTTATATATTAATTTGTTATCTTATCCGAGATTGCAAATATTTGCGTTATTTGTCATCAATTAGGTTTATATCAGATTGTCGTGAACTAAACCGCTTTGCGAACATTCGAATTGCGTGGAATATTTAATTATAAATGTAAATATAGAAGTTTGTTCTACTTTTTGAGGGCCTGCAAAAGAAAGAAAAAAATTTGAGATCCATGGCTTGAGTTATGTCAAGAATATTTAAAACGCACTCAACTTCAATCGCTTTTAAATTTGTTATTTTGGATGAAAAGTGACAAGCTGTTTTTTTCTAATGTAAATCTGTCTCAATTTGAATATGTAATGAGTAGCCGAAATAAAACAGATATCACTTTTAATTTATTTTTTATTTTAATGCTGTAGTTATTGCTATAGTAAATGATGGAAGGTTAATGAGACAAATTGCACTGCGTTATAACATTAGCAAAAATTTTGTGTGTAACATTTTAAGAAAGTGGAGAATAAACGGTACGATTAGTAGAAATCCTGGATCAAAGGACAAAGGATATCCTACTTAACAAGAAACTAACTATTAATATTTCGTTATTGCACCATTTCTATTTATAACTTCTATAAGTCTGTTTGGCATAGAATAAATAACTGAGTAAAACGGATTTCCTAGTAAAGCATTTACCAATTGCAAATCTTGTTGTTGAGTTGATATCCTTCGTCGCCCTGATCCAGGACTTCTACTAATCGTACCGTTTATTCTCCACTTTCTTAAAATGTTACACATCAAATTTTTGTTAATGTTATAACGCAGTGCAATTTGTCTCATTAACCATCCATCATTTACTATAGCAATAACTATAGCATTAAAATAAAAATAAATTAAAAGTGATATCTGTTTTATTTCGGCTACTCATTACATATTCAATAGAGACAGATTTACATTAGAAAAAAAAAGTTGTCCTATTTTCTTCTGCTCATGACAGTACCAATAAAAGGACTTTTAAGAAACAAGCAGGTAACCTTCGAAATTATTACGAACTATCATAATGCCTAAGGACATCTGATGCCACCAATAATGCAAATAAAGTAAATAGAGTTTTAAATTTTGTAATTAAAAAAATTAGAAAAACGAAAATATATGCTTATAGCACTTAGTGCTCAAAAATGCCAAAAAATACGATTAATTAAATTTATAACTACAAAGTAAGAAAAATAGAACTAGGAGAAGGAAATATGCCTAAAAAATGAGGCATTGCAAGTGTTTGCTGGAGAAGAAGAAGAGAGGGAAGACTCTTTTAGATGTCGAAAAATTGTGTGACCTGACGAATTTAATTTTTCTAGCAATGCATTTTCATCAGAATTTTATCAGATAGCCTTGGTAATTAAGATATAAACAGCCATCTCTTTATTTTATTATTTTATTTAATATTTAGAGAACCAGAAGTCGCATACCCACCAAATCCTATACCATTACAGTTGATGAAAAAGTGTCTATTTGAAAATGTAAAAATATACAGGATCATCCATTTAAAAACTACCGACGACGTCATATCTCAAAAAAATAAGATAGCTGTTGCAAATCAAAGTACGTCACTGAAGAGAATAAAAATATTACAAAAACTTTTGTTAAGGGTATTTTTTATTTGAAATTATAGTTTACTGAGAATCAGGTATTTCCACACATTTGACCAACCGTGTATAGTTATCATAGCATTGTAACTCTGTGCATCTTTTTTGTCTTTGATAAATGGGACAGCCTGAAACGTATTTGTTTTTCTTCTTAAATTTCAACTTAAGAAGTAGTAGGTACAATATCAATATATTGTACAATAAAAAAGTAAATGTAGAACTAGGATATAATGTTCTGACTTACCTATTAAAACAGGATTACACCACAGTGCTTAAAACTACTATTTCTACATAAACTCTTAATTCATTCAGTATTAATCTTATCTTGGTTATCAAATATAATTTTTTTTCTATTTTATATTTACTTAATTTTTTATATTTTTAATGTTAAGGAGTAGAATTTTATATAATTTTGGGAGCATTTTACTAATTTTGTTGGGTAATCATGAGAAATATATACGGAATCCCGTGCTTTATAATCCCACAATAAAGAATTTCAACTGTTAAGCATTTTTTATATTAAAAACTTTTGGCTCATTGTATGAAAGGGTGGTGTTATGTAATCTGCTTTGTTTAATATTAATTTTAAATATTATTTTGTGTAGCTTGTAAATTGTTTAATGAGTTCTTAAATAATCCTCCCATGCTACAATACAATAGTTAATAATAGATGCAGCTAAAGAATCATAAGCAATGAATACATTTTTTCTGTTTAATATGCCTTTTAATTGGTAGAATTTATGCATAAATACTTCAATCTTTTTTGGAATATATTCAATGATGATGATTAGCCATTACTCCGAGGTATTTTTTTATTTCAGGGCATACAATTTGTTTCTATGTTGGCAATTTGGTAGTAAGAAATCTCTTCTCTGGTTGGCCATTAGCTGAGAGAATAAAAGCTAAAAATTTAGGCTGAGCATGTTAACATTTAAATACTGATATACCATATTTAGGCTACATTGAGCCACAGAATAAACATTTTCCCAAGATTTAGCCACAAAAAACAGCCATGTCATCAACGTAAGATGTCATATGAATCCGAAAACTTTTAGCCTGGCTATGAGTTAATATATACAAGGAACAAAATTGGACCCAATACCGTTCCCTGTGGTGGAGTATACATTGTAAGTGGACAAGTGAAAATAATTGTAAATCAGAATTGCTGTGAATGTAAATTCTTGGCACAAAAATTATTGGATGTTTGTGTGTAACCCCCTTCTGCAAAAGGTTCTGGCTTCTGGAATTGGGGTTGTCTAATTTCTTGGTGTTTATTTATTTTGTTATTTATAGATGATAACCCCAGCACTGACAGATCATTTGATATAGTTCCAAAAAGATAGGTCTGTAGCAAGTCGACCGTTTTGAAATAAAATCACACAAACGGTCCCATTAGGTGGCCACGGTCATCCGATTTAATACCCTCACATTTTTTTCTGGATTTACAATAAGAATAAAGTGTATTCAAAAGCGCTCCAAAATATTGATGGACTTGTTGAACACTATTCTACACGCAGTCTTCCTACTAGTACACATTTTTCTAACTGACGTTGGTGAGCGTATTACTTGTAGGAACGTTTCAGACTGTTAAGAATATGTACATTCACAGACAAAAAACGAGATGTCTCCATGTAGAGGGAATTTGTGTTGTGGCGCGAAAGTATCTCCACGGCGGAGAATTCGCTGGCCATGTCAAAGGTCAGTGGTTCAATCCCCAACGTTAAGGTCGAGATGATCAGACTGCAAAGGCAAAAACCTCCATCAACACTGTTAAGAACCAGAAATGGGGGGGACAAGCTGGCAGCGCTGAATCCTGAGGACAGCTCGCTGTGGAAGCTGATGAGGGCCCTTAAAAATACGCGGGAGGCTATACCCGCTGTGATACACGCGAACGGACAGACGTTGATGACGACGCACAAAAAGCGAATGACTGAGCTGATCATTTTAAAACATATATGATGCAAATATTCCCAATAATCTCGAGCACGACCGCATAGAATATGACGTAAACGAATTCATTGATCATGACGTACAAATGACGCGGCAAGAATTTCTGACAGGCATGACCAAGCTCTCGAAAATAGAAGACATTGTCAAGAACCTGCCCAACAATAAAGCTCCGGGGAAAGATGCGTCGAGTACAAACTACTCAAATATATTCTGAGTAAAGGTATTGTGTAATTGACGTATATCGTTAACGTGATCCTGCGCTTACAGCACTAGCTAGCCAGTGGAAATACGGCCGTGTTCGTTCCCATCCTGAAGCCAAATAAGAACGCGAAGTTCTCCGGCAGTTACAGGCCCATCTCGTTGCTGTCGGCGATCTCCAAGTTGGTGGAGACGGTCGTCCTGATTAGGCTCGATATTGTTCAGGAGGAGCTTCGCATCGACGATGAGTCCCAATTTAGCTTCAGGAGGGATAGGAGCACGGTGTAGCAGATCGCTTGGATAGTTAAAGATGTCAAAATGCAATACAACCTCGGGAAGAGCACCGCCATGCCATGGTGCTCCTCGATATTGAGAAAGCGTTCGACACCGTGAAGTACTTGGGGGTCAGACTGGACCAACAACTGACGTTCAACACACATATCAATGAGACGATACGGAAGGTTTACTCCCTGTCCAGGAGTCTGTATCCGCTCATGGTCAGGGGTAGCAGACATAACAGTCAGAATAAAAAACTGTTGTACACGATGGTAGTCAGACCGTCCATCGCATATGCGGCGCCGGTGTGGTGCAGCATACTGGCCACGACACGAAAACTCCAAGTGAGCACAAATTCATGCGCCTCATTTTAAATTCTGGAAGGTACACCTCCCTTAGAGATCTATACACACGTTGCAACGACATAACCTCGATAGCGGACTACGTCCAACGCATCTCTCAAAACTTCTACTCGTTTAAGCTGGACGATAGTCCGCTAACAAGACACATAACACAAATTAGACAGCATAATGCCCCATTTCGGATCAAACACCCCTTACCGTACCAGACGTTACCGATTTTCCGGCAACCTCTGTAGCCAAGTTTCACCAACTATAACTTCCGCTTACCCTACCCACCTTTACCAGTATTTCATAACTTTATCTTTCTTTAAATCTTTCCTGTCCCCCTCTTCCATTCTGTTTGTAACCTTTTTGTCGCGTTTGTTTTTCTCGTTTTCTTTTTGTACATTTTTGTTTCTAAATTTGTTTCCATCAAAATTTCAAATAAATTATAACTTTCTTGGAATCCAAATTTTTAAAATCACAGTTTAGGCCAGTCTATGCGCAGCCCGATGTTACACACCTCGCAGAAGACTCCTTGTTTTAATTTGAGGTGCTAGCGTCAACTGCGAAATGAAAAAATATTTTGTGCGTGAGTTCTCTAAATATAGTGCGTTTTTAAGTTTTGTTAAATCTGTTTTTTGGATGTTTTAATTGTATTACCTATTTTTTATTTGTTCATCGTACAATGGGAGTTTAGGTTTAATTGTTCTTAATTATTGTTCTCGCCGACCAAGACTTGTCCTATCCGACCATGCAACACACGGGCGCGTCAGGGCGGTGGTTGCACGATCGGCCCCGGGGCAGATCCTGGTTAGGCAACTGTTCTGTACCATATAATTCTAATAAATCTATTTTGCTGGCTTGCTTTGCTAGCAAACTTAATTGACTAGCGAAGTAGGTTCGATACCCGCAAGGCGAAACAATTTTTCATTAAAAAAATTGCCCCAAGAGTGGTTCGGCGTCCACAATAAGTCAGAATAAGAATAAGTTTTTATAAAGCGTAACTTTTTACTCAAAAACTAAAAATTAAAAAAGAGGTTATTTCAAAGTATTATAGTAGTTCAACCGTGGATGTACTGTATATATTTCAATTGGTTACTACAGTTATTATTTGTTTACTCCAGTTATTATTTAGCTATTGTGTAGTTATTACAGTTATTATTTATTTATTAGAGTTATTATTCGGTTATTGTAGTTATTATTTGGCTATTATAGTTACTATTTGGATTTTATAGTTATTATTTAGTTATTAATGTTATTATTCAGTTATTACAGTTATTATTTCATTTGGTGTACACATTTCTTAAGGTGGGAAACCCCTCGGGTTTGAGTATAGAAGGAGGTCTACATGTAGAATAGTGTTCTACAATTTAGTTCAATCAAATGTTTTTTCTCTCATTTTGCAACTAAATTCCGTATTTAAGCTTTTCTTCATAATTGAAAATACTTTGTTAAATAAAATCTTTATTAAATATGTAAAAAAGGTAGTTTGCTTAAAGTCAATTTTATATTTTCTAATTTTTAGAATACCCTGTATAATTTATCTTAAGTTCGACAACTGTTTATGACTACCTAAGACTAGCAAATTTTTCTATAGTCTTCTCGGCAAATCAAAAATAAGAATGTTTACAAGAGGGCGGCACCCCATCCGGGGACACACTGTATAGTTTCATATACAACAATAAAGCGTGATTCAATCGCTATGCGACTTTTCATATTTAAAATAATAGTTTGAGTCAAAGTTAATTTAGAATTTCTGGAAAAACGTTTTCACTTGTTCCACGTCGAGGTACATTATACTGTACGCGGAGTAACTACGACGTTCCTGTCAATAACGATTATATGTTAATAGCATTTTAAAGCAGTAATGCCTGCTGTTAAAATGAATTTTAGCGGGATAAGTATGATCAGATTGGCAGTATCACAGGAATAATATTTTCAAGGTTCATTGCGCTGAAAACATGAAAACTTGCTCCATGAACAATGGCCGTCTGCAGGAGTAATTTGTTCTTGTAATTTTTCATGAATGTCTATGCCTGTGGTTTTCAGCTTAAAAGACCTCTGAATATGTAAAATCTGAATGTTGAGGATAATAATACGGTTGTGTTTTTGTTCTATGCTCATTAAAGAGAATCTTATTCCTTTTGTATGAGAAATATGCATCATATACAGAGCGATCTACCTAATGGAATTGTATATGAAGATTCCACGACTTGATAATTTTCTTTATAAACCCTCCAAAAAAAATGTATTATCCTTTTGACGATTGTCGAGGTAAGTCGATTAACAAGTATCAATCGGTTGCCTGGTAACAGGATACCGCACACACTATGTTTTTAAAGGTTTTTAGTATTGATAATACTGTGGGTGAATTGTGGTGATGTTGAAAGATTAACAACTATTTGTTTTTTTTATAGATAGTCAGTCAGAGCGTCAGCTCGATGATGGTAACACAGTGAGTTTTAGAGTAGAAGTGAATCTTATCTAGGTAAAAATTAATAATGAAAAATGTTTTGTCAAGTAGGTACCTAGTAAAATAAATTGGAAAATTGCGTGTCAGGTATACTACCTAATTAGAGACAATTCCAAAAGGGTGGTTGTTAAGTAGGTATACCCTGGATGCATATTTTTTGTAAATATGGACAGGATAAAATTCCAACTAAGAAATATAAAAGGTCAAAGTAGACATTTTAATTTAGTATAATTCGCATAGAGCTGAACAGGTCTTAGGTATACTATTACAAATAAAATATCAAAAATGCCCACCGATCATACGTCTGCTAAAAAATTTATTCAAGATCAAAGGACAAAAGTTGTACATCTACAAAAATTGTTCTTATACTTTTTTTCCTACGAATCACGATTTCTGAGATATCGCGATTCCAAAAGTTCAAGAAGTCGTATTCTGCATAATATGCACACCTTTCCGCATCATCTCTGAGATAGTGTACTTTGCGCATTTTTCTTAACGTTGAAGCAAGACTGGCCTTGACAATTGGTACATGCTGGTGAACAAAATAACCCGACCTTTTTACAGCCAAGTTTGCACTACAACCCATTTTGCAATTGCAAAAAATGGTGTTGAGAAGTTTTTCTGGAGCGGGCGGGAGTAAAGTTTGAATTAGCTCCAAAGTATTATCTATTAATTTCCAACCCCAGTCTTCTGGCTCCAGTTGATTGCCTAGCCACACTTGAACTTGATAGTATACTCGATATAAGTGTTGATGCGCAGAGGCAGATGTTGGAGGAAGACAAGATAGTTTTCTTTTATTGTTCCATGTATTTTTTACAAAACTTAAATATCCATACTTGTCTATACAACGAATTTTTTTGGAGCTCCATATATAGCAAGAAGAATGAGAATCCCGTTTGTGATGATGACTCGTGGAGAAGAGTCAATCTTTTTTAATACCCTTGCGCAATCAATTAAATCATATTTTCACATATTTTAAATACTGTTGTTTTACCCCTTTTGAAAATTGCTGATGTGGTATCACAGCCAGTTATTACATGTAAAAATAAGATATGATTTTGACATTTTGGATAAGCAGATAAACTTTTCGATGAATATATTTTTGTTTGTTGTTGAGCCTTCACAAGTTTCAAAAAGTAAATAATTTTATCAATTAGTAGTAGTCAGTAGTATTAACAAATCAACATCTTCACCAACAATGATAGTTGTATTTGTTGTATAGAATTGTTCTATTGATGTTTCAATGATGAGGACATCAACGTCGTTGTCGGCTTCTTTCACTAAAATGTTCCCAGTTGTAAATTTTTTCACATAGCATTGTAATGAAGCAAGTTGTTGTGAGTATTTGCATGAAATTGTTGTTGGTTTATTGGAACTGTCATAAATTGATCAAGGTTTTAAAGCTATTATAACCACCATATGTGTTTAATAAATCTCTGCATGAAGAAAAATGAGATATATTTTGGAAATCCCGTATTTTGTACTATTTCTACATGTTTTTATTATTTTATAAGAGTTATCATTTGCTCTCTGCAAACGGCCTTACTGTTTGTGTTTTCGGTATTACATTGACGTATAAGACATGTAACTAAAAGTTATAAGTTTTAAAACATCATATTAAGCTTACTTTACTTTAAGATTTAAGGCTTCTAAATTTTTGTGTTAAATTAGGAAACTAGCAGCTGAGTCAGATAATCTACATAAAAGCGTGCTTTGGATGATGGTTGTAGAAAAAATATGCTGTCATTTCTATTTTTATTATTATTATTATAGTTATAAGCGACGCATTTCTCCTTTTCCCCAAAAATATTCAATGCAATCTACAGAACTAAATTAAATCAGCTTATCAAAATTTAATGAATCTAACGCAACCAAATTCTTATTCGAAAAAGTATCAAAGAGAACTAGAAAAGGGTATCATTAAGAGTAACAGATTTTTATCGGTTAATTTTCAATAGTGTCTAGCCAACACCAAAAGAATAACAGTTCGAATAAATCAGTATAACGATGTATGTCGGTGATGTTTACGTATCATTACCTAGGATACAATACTATCTGTCAGAAAGTCTATTAAATCTATTAAATCATCTGGAAAAGCTAACGCCCAAACACATTACAACTGTCTCGTAAAGAAAAACTTTCATCATCACAGAACTAGCTACTTATGCGCTCAATTTTCTCGCCTTTTGTTGGTAAAACTTCTATCAAAGGAGACAAATCAAAAGTTTGAGGAGTTTTTTATTTAGCACACAACAACATGAATGTTTAACGTCAGCCTAAAACTTTTGATAACTTCAAATTCAGAGCTCGATTGATAATAAATGCAGACTACAGATATATCAAAAGTTTTAACTCAGCAGCGCCTTGATTGTTTTTAGTTTTCTTGCTTAGTCTGCAGTGTTGATTATAAATCACGTATTTTCACAGAAACTGCTTTCGTTGTACAGTAGGAAAGAAAAAGAATAATACATGTGAAAACAATCGCAAAACATTTAAAGAAAAGTCATGCAGATGAAATTATTACGGTGATGGAAAATTCTGACATGATTAAGCCAATGTGAAACGAGTTACTAAGCATTGTAATTGGAGGAAAGTATATACAGACACAGAAAGAACGAAGATACATTTACGAGATATTTCTTAATTAAGTTGAATGTACAATGTACTGAATGTGGTTATAAGCAGGACACATAGAAATAAGTGGAGAAAACAGGTGCTGATTAGTACCAAGCACTTTATAAGTAAACGTAATACGTTGTATTGCAGACAATTTTGGCACATAAAACTTTATTTTAGAAAGGAAATTTATTAAAAGATGACATGTTTTTATTTCTGCTGAAAAATGCTTTTAGCAGATAACTATCTTACATTCGAGATCTATTATGCAAACCCTCTATACTTTTATTGCCTCAAAATATATTTGATAAGTTTAAAAGTTACTAAGTTAAAGAATATGTATAAAATTTCGCTTACGTCATGTCTTAATAAATAGACATTCCCTCCTACTATCAAATAGTCTCAAACCATTTCAAAATCTGCATACAAGTTTTTTCATTCTCATCCAAAATCCTGAAATAAATTAAATATTCTAATGTCAATGTGAGTGTTGTTTGAGGAACAATTTTTGAGATTGTTTTATAATAGTAGTTTGTATTTCGAATAATCTATGTACCATTCTGAGGTTTCGGAAAGAGGATAAAAGAAACTTGTTTCAGGGTCTTTGAAAAGAGTGAAGACAGGTTCGATATAAGTACTTTTTCCTGGTTTCAAAATTATCTCAGTGAGAGGAAACAGTATACTAGTATTAATACAGGACAGTAAATACTTACATCATAAAATAGATCAATTTTTCCGGTGTTACGCAAGAATCTATTCTTGGACCACTTCTTTTTAATAGATTTCCTGCAGATATCTGGAGACTTCCATTATGTTCAAAACTATACAATTATACATGTACGTTGATGATATTCAGCTAATATATAGTTTTTCTCATTTCGAATTCCAAATGGCATCAATAGTGCCTCAAGACTTATATACCAACGGACACTCCAAACTACTCTTGTACTTAATGTTAACAAAAGTCAAAGTATTGCCTTTGGAACTTAGCAAGAGTTACTCAATCTTGCAGAGCCGAATGTTCAAATAAATAATGAGATCATTACATCAACTAATAGCATAAAGAAACTTCGATCCTTTACCAAGTTTTTCTGGTCACGTCAATATTATTTTTGAAAAAGCATTCCATTGTTTAAAACATTTATATACCGTTAAAAAGTATCTCGATGCAAATACTAAATACTGCCTTCGAAAACTATGGTTCTATCGCACTTAAATTAGGCATATGTATACGCTCTCTGTTTGACTCAAGACAAACACCGTTACAAAAAATCGAAAGATATTTTACAACTGTGCCCCCAATATGGTCATATTACTCTCCATTTACGGGATTTCAAAATATCAGATACGTATGAAAGAAAATACACGTAGTACTTTAAATGTTTTCTTTTTCATAAAATACAAAGACGAACTGATATTCATAGAACAGCTTCCTTCATAGCAGCAGTAGATAAGCTAGGACAGTTCTGGATCAAAATCCCACATATTTTCCTATGGACGTTCATTTTGCTAAATTTTGGTTAGGAACAATGAGAACGGGTGGATTCGGGGCAATGAGAACATGATGGATTCGGGATTATGAGAAATGATATACAAGCGTTTGGTTAACTCTAGTGGGATATATATATTTAATGTACAATAATTACTTATAATTTACATTAATGGGATTCGAGAAATTGGGAACGGTTATTTTAGTTTATAATGAATAAAAAAGCCAAGCGGGCATAAGGAATTGAACACAGGCCTTTTGGATTGCGAGACAATTATTAATTATCGCAAATGTCTTGTCGTTGAGCCGCCGTGGTACTCCTTCGACACTGTTTTATACGAGCATACTAGACAGGGGGGTCTTTGTAATGCAGGTTACATAGGTATAAAGATACCCTTTGGGCTTAGGGGTGCTGTTTTAGTTCATATAATAGTAATATTGTTAGAATGGAAGTATGGACGTCTAAGTATATAAATTTGAAAGTAGTATATTTAGCAAAGTTCGATCTCTAGCAGAATAGAAAGTTCGATCAAAGTATAATTTACACAACAGCGTAGTAGAATAGAATATACTCTTTATATTGAACAAAACGATCTCATTACATAGTTTTTACACGAACTATTAGAATTATTACATCAACTGCGCATTCATATATACATAACAGAATAATTTTTAACATAAGAATGCATACAGTTAAACAATATATACCTAGTACAATGATTAATAAAATATATATAGAGTAGATCACAACCAAATCAAATCCAAATTGTAGGTATCTAATAACGTACTATTGTAGGGTTATTTTTATTATACATTCTTATTATATATGAATTATAACCACAAAGGTCAGAAAAGGGTAATACAAAATATATGCGGGACATACAGCTTTATGACAAACTATTTAGCAGCCACAAATTGTTAACAAGCATAAAAGTATTATATTTTAAACTTTTTATAACCACATGGATCAAGACTGTAGTTTTTTTTTTTGGGTGGAGTTTGGTTTAGGGCCCCCGCTGGCAAATTCTGTAATGTATAAAAGAGGGCTGTAACATTTCAAGCTGATCTGTTATGTCACCAATTAAATTCACAAATTGAGCCATCAAATGCGCAGCACATTGACACATACATGAACTATCTGTACCATAATAGAAATCTATATCTTCTAAGTTTTTCTAGATCACTGTTGAGTTTTATGACTACCCTGTGTTGTAAGTTGTAACATATACGAAAATACCAGACGCATTGTCAGAGGACCCCATACTTTGTTTTTATCTCAATATATGGACTATTGCAATGCTATCTTTAGGATAGACCACTATTAATTAATATTGCCTGGTTAATAAACATATTAGAGAAATCTTCAGGATAATTATACGTTATTTTTGCCATTGATTGATCCTCTCTTTGGTTAAGTTCTCCCCAAAATGAATTTAAAACTAGTTTGACGTGCACATTTTTACGTTTTCACTGTAAGTCGTCAAATAAATAATTATTAAATACCGGGATAACCTTATTTATTATCGCTAATTAGTATTAATTACCCCTATTTTTATCTAAAACCCCCAGCCCCCCTTGAGAATAGCGTCCGTTATTAGTTGTATGGCTTGCTGCGTTGATTTTTTTGTTTTTGTTTCTCATTGTTCCTAACCAAAATTCTGCAAAATGAACCTCCATAAGAAAATACACGGTATTTTGATCCAGAACTGTCCTATCTTATCTACTAGCAGCCCATATTATTAATATTTACCAATTCAATCCCACAATGTCAGTGGTGACGGTTAAACAGAAACTAAAGGAAGACCATAATCCTGACAAGATCAAAAAATTTTTAGGTACGTATTCTAAATTAGAATTATAATATTTATTTGTATTCACTCGTTACTCACATTATTTCATGTGTGTACTTGTATCAATATGTAGGTGTGTGTTTCTATATAAATATCTGTGCTGCTTGTTTCTTTCAACAAACGAATTGTATTATATTGAACTTCGCCCTTTAATAAAGAAGTACTATTATTATTATTATCATCAAAAAATCTAATTGCATTTTTCACAACCCAAATTTACTCAATGTGGAAAAATCTGTGTAAGTTGTATTAATCTTCCAGTTTGCATCCAACTCCCTAGAAATGAACTGTGTGATACATGCAACGCTAGACTTAGTAAATCTGCCAGTAACAAAGCCATGTTGGTTAATATAGTATAAATTTGACCCTGTACGTGTCTGGGTCGCATGCAAGGTGATTTCGAAAACTTTAAACGAAATTACAAATAATTTTGGCTACGCTGTTGTCTTCTTTAATAAGCGAGTATCTCTCTGGGTAACTGCTTATAAAGAATTTATTTAGTGAAACATAGCCTGCAACATTTAAAAATAAATCTGAACAATTCAACAGCGGCCGTAAAGTTCAACTTCTTTTATATACACCCGCATTATTTACACCTAAAGGTTTTTTATGTTTGAAATATAAAGAGCAACATACCGTGAACATTTTCGTAGGAACTTAGTTTAATTAGTATTTAAAATGCGCTAGGAGGGACCGCTAAGGTCCCAGCAGTATTATTTAATTTCACTTGCTAATTCAGGTCCATTATAACTTTAAACTAAATTCAACGTTTTTGTTTAGTTTGGCATTGCATATGCAATTTAATTTTCACTTAGTACGTTTAAAGTTCGGACACATCATTTCGCAAAATACTACATAAACGTGTTTCTTTTATAATACGGAAAGCCAGCATTCGTATTAATCGAGATATTACATAAAAGATAAAAGCGTTTTATGTGTATACCTATTTATTTATTTTATTATTATGTGCAACAGACCGAGGTTTGCTTACGTGATAAGAATGTAATAAAAATATTAAATATTCTATTACATAGGGTATTATAAGTATAATAGATGTAATTTTAACATGTAACTAAAGGAAATAATATTAATATTTTTTACAAGCCATCATATCAGGCGTTGCCAATTTTCCGACAATCAACTTACGTTACCTTTCACTGAATACAAACCTCTCTCTGCAATAATTAATTGATCGATTTAAAAAAAAATGCGTATTTGTTTGAAACCACTGAAATATGTTTGACAGGTCCTTTAAACCAGCAATTGTAAAGATACCCAACATTGACTTTTATCTAAAACTACAGTCACATTAGTGACTAATTTACCTCCACCATATGTCACGTTGGCTGCTATGTGAATACTTGGTAAATAAAACAGGATGGTAAAAAAAACAAGGTACAAGTTTATTCAGTAACAAATAAAAATAAAACAAATGAAGTATTTACAATATAACCCTCCGGGGACCATCTCTACCAGAGGGGAGTTGGCCACGCACCATGTACCAAAAATGATCTTCTTCTTTACAATATCCCGATATTGGACGTGAATCCAAGAATTTTCCACGAAGTGCATACTCAACATCCACTAAAACTAAATGTTTTTGCCGGTATTTTTGTAGACTGCATGTTCATGATTCATCTCATTCTTTTTTATGGCAATCTGACTGGCGAACGTTACGTCGAAGTGTTGGAAGATCTTGTCCAACCATTGCTTTTAGATATGGTTGAAAATGATGATCGTTATCTAAAAGACCATTTGACTTTCCTGCAAGATGGAGCTCAACCTCATTATGCGCTTGCTGTTCGGGAGTATCTGGACAGAGTGTTCCCGGGACATTGGATTGGATGACGAGGTGCTCTGGAATAGCCGGCCCGCTCATCAGACTTAAGTCCTCTGGACTTTTTCTTGTGGGGTAATCTGAAAAGTAAAATTTACGCAACGGAACCAAGATCCCTGGAAGAGTTGCGTCGACGCATTGTTGAAGAATGCCGTCAAATTACGCCACAGATCCTCCAAAATATATGAAAATCCTCACAGGATGAGAGAATTACATACGCAACATCCTAAAACGGTTAATGTTTGGGCGGGGATAATTGGAAACCATGTCATTGGTCCCTTTTTCATTGATGGCAATTTGAATCGAGATAATTATTTAGCTCTACTCCAAAATAATGTCGTGCCAACAGCACCACCACATTACCGAATCGATGTCTCGATTTAACATTTCCAAATAGGCGGATAGGGAGGCGAGGATCGCTAGAATGGCAGCACGTTCTTCTGATCTTACACCCTTAGATTTTTTCTATGGGGATATGCGAGGATATTTTTATCTACGATTAGGATGCTGCCAAGACGTTCAAGAAACTCATAACAACAAAATATATAATCCAACACAAAGTGAGTAAATTATTACAAAAATGTATTTTTTATAAATATTCACAATACTTGAAATACTGAATTACTGTTTCGCGGTATTTCTGTGTTACAGATTTCAGACAAACACTAATAATTTCATATTCCTCTTGTAACCGAATAACTGCACTGTTCTTGTTCATTACCAATGAATAATTAAAGTATTTAATGTAATAGCCGTCCGCGTCCACGTCCTAAAATTCCATTGATAAGGGTCTAACAACACCCGGTTGTCCCTAGCCAACCCTTTCTTTACAAGTTTCTTCATTGTTATTGTGAAGTTTCAACTCTTTGTAGAGTTCTACTCTTTATAAACTGGCTGGAATTAGTTCTCAAACAGCTAAGAAGTATTTTTGTTTTCTAAAAGTTAACACGCCCTTAAAGTTTAGTAACTACTACGAATGTTAATTATAAAAAGTATGCGTGCTAACTATTTCTTACTTAAAAGTGATGGCTACTCATCATCAATAATGTAAATTGTTAGAAGGGATTTTTTATTACAACGACGAGGTTTCATACTTTATTCTGTATCGAAAAGGGTTATCGTTGCATGGTATTAGCCAAAATGAAATTCAACAAAATTTTCTAGATTTTTTCCAAATTGTTAAAACCGATGTGACTGAAGTTTTGCGTCTAAAGAATAAATTTAACAACATCAACAAAAACTTCTCATAGGCCATGACTGAAATTCAAACAGGGAAGTATTCTGGCTACATGCTAGTAAATACCTAGGTATCGCATAATTAAAATTCCTCTTGAAATTTTCTCTGGGGAGAAATATTACGCGATGTTATATCAAACTTTATGCTTTCTCTACGTAATATACAGCACATGTCTATCCTAAAGCTTGTTACCACTTTTCATGGATGGATCATATACAGGGTGTCTCACTGGGAACTGAATCTATCGATGTAGAGAAAAGTACACATCAGAACATTTTGAAAATTGAGGTAATCACTAATGTCGGTATGGCCAATCCAATTAAAATAATTACAACCAGCTGACACTTCCGCGTATACTGGAAGTCGATACCAACTTGCTTATTTAAAATAGAATACCCTATATATTTTAAGGTTTTCGAAAATAGCATAAAATTCTGATTCGAAAATATGTAACATATCCTATACCTAAACCTAGCCGTTTCAGAGATATTTGACATTTTATAGAAAATTTGACAGGTGCAACGGTTTGCAAGAACCGTTAGAACTTTCTTCGTGTAAAAGATCCTCATTTGCTTCTTGTCACGTAAAAAGAACACAAGGAGAACTACGTTTTACAACTGAAATAAATTCAATAATATCATACCAAGTGTTCCATTTTTCGCGTTACATTTTGTCAACTTCAAACCGCGAAAACTTGTTTAGGTCAAATGGAATACCCCGTATTTTTTTACGTCAAGTTGTGTAAAATTGAATTCCCTTTTTTCTGATATTAGCATTGTGAGGGTTAAAGTTACAACTTTTTGAAATATTTGCGATTTTATTAGAAATTCATGAATTGTTGTAATCATTTCATCAAAATAGCCATGGTTAGAAACAATCAGTCATTATTTTATGTCAAAAAATGCCAGCACGTTTAAATTACACCCCCAAATACTTTTTAAATTTGTTTATTATTTATGGATAATGTGATAAAGTAATATCACGAATTTGCAGCACATTTGCTACTCGATATCCACAAAAACGCGTATTAATCGAATTGAAGATATGGCATGAACTAAAATAGCAGAGATAAGATCTATTTAAAATATGATTTCATTTTAATTTAATAATTGCTCAAAATTCCGCCCTCGAACCTCGACACATTTTTCGCACCTTCGGATTAGTTCCTCATGGGCAGCTCTTCTAATTGAATCCTGTGATATGTTTTGAAATGCATTTCTTTCTTTGCATACAATCTTCAATGGTTGTTAATGGGCTCTCATAAACTTTATTTTTAATAGTTCCCCAAATGAAATAATCCAGAACTGATAAATCGGGCGAGCGAGGAGGCCATAAAAAAGTCCATTATTGGCAATCCATTGATTATAAAAAGTTTCTTGTAAATAATTATTAATTAAATATGCGTTATGTGGGGGAGCACCGTCGTGCTGATAAAAAATGTTTCCATGTTCGACAAGAGGTAAATTTTCTAAATACTTATTATTCAAAATTTGTAAAATATTCAGATATTTTTCACCTAAAATAATTAAAAAAAAAAAATTACCTGTACATATTAGCAGAAGAGAAAATTTAATTTACCGTTTAAATTTTCGTGATAAAATTGTCATGCCACCACTCTATCGTTTCTTATGGCACAGTAAACATTGAACTGCCAACTTTCCCGAAAGTTTCGCTTTCTGCACATATGGGGATTTGAGTCACTCCAATAATGCGAATTGTGTCTATTAAAAAGTCCATTTTTAGTAAATTTTGCTTCATCTGTCCATATAATATTTCCCAAATAAGAATCGTGACCCTCAGACCTTAATTAGAATAAACTCACAAAAATTCTGTCTTCTTAGGAAATCTGTTTCTTTTAATCCTTGAGCCATATGGATTGAAAACGGGTGAAACTTATGTTTTAAAAAGATTCTGTGAATTGAATCCTTGCATAGTCCCGATTCCAGAGCAGCTTGTCTTAATGACATCCTTGGAAATGCATGAAAATATCCCAGAATGACTATTTCAATGTTTTCGTCATCAACAATAGGCTTTCTTCTTTGCATTTTTGCCTTGACAGAGAAATAATTTTTAAAATTTTCCAGTATACGTTTTACAGTGTTTGGTGACGGTTTCCGTTTTTCTGGATATCGAGTAGCAAATGTGCTGCAAGTTCTTGATATTACTTTATCACATTCTCCATAAATAATAGAAAAATTTAAAAAGTCTTCGTGGGTGTAATTTAAACGTGCTGGCATTTTTTGACATAAGATAATGACTGATTGTTTCTAATCATGGGTATTTTGATGAAATGATTACAACAATTCATGAATTTCTAATAAAATTGCAAATATTTTAATAAGTTGTAACTTTAATCCCCATAATGCTAATATCAGAAAAAAGGGAATTCAATTTTACACAACTTAACGTAAAAAAATACAGGGTGTTCCATTTGACCTAAACAAGTTTTCGCGGTTTGAAGTTGACAAAATGTAACGCGAAAAACGGAACACTTGGTATAATATTTTTGAATTTATTTCAGTTGTAGAACGTAGTTCTCCTTGTGTTCTTTTTCCGTGACAAGAACCAAACGAGGATCTTTTACACGAAGAAAGTTATAAGGGATCTTGCAAACCGTTGCACCTGTCAAATTTTCTATAAAATGTCAAATATCTCGGAAACGGCTAGGTTTAGGTATAGGATATGCTACATATTTTCGACTCAGAATTTCATGCTCTTTTTGAAAACCCTAAAATATATAGGGTATTCCATTTGAAATAAGCAAGTTGGTATTGACTTCCGGTATAACCGGAAGTGCCGGCTGCTTGTAATTATTTTAGTTGCATTGGCCACACCGACATTAGTAATTATCTAAATTTTCAAAATTTTCTGATGCGCACTTTTATCTACATCGATCGATTCAGTTCCCGGTGAGACACCCTGTATAGATACATATTAACATTATTAATTGTTGCGGAATGCGGACATTTTCTCAACGCATGTGATCTGGAGTTATACCCCTACACAAAGTTAATTCAGGGTTTGTTTTCTATACACGGCACAGAAGACAATCACTTTCTAAATTTAGATATGTTGAACTTCTCCACTCAAAAAGAAAATTAAAAAATTTGACTTAACAGAACAATTAGAAATAACAAACCTACAAGATACAAAAAAAATATTATTTCACCCTACTTTAAATATGCAATCACTGACCTATTATTTTGCAACGCATTACAGATTAAATCAATATTTTAATACACTGCTTTATTACTTTTTTGCATTTTTCAATTTAACACCTACAAAAGCAGCATTTTAATAGTAATTATATAGTCGAGAAATGCCTTGTCGAGTACAAAAATAGAGCCATTTCTGTTCCCTAACGATGATTTTAACAACGAAAGCACTGGGAGGGGTTTATCTTCATTTGAGATTCGCTTACGCATCATTGCCTAGCGGTTCCTTTGTTCCCCCAAATTGAAATCCTCCCTTCTGCAATACCGCACAGCACACTTTGATACATGCTCTTTAAAATTACCTTCGTCTTGCCAGGTAAAACAAAACACAAACGAGACGTTTTGATGTTTTATACTGCAATCAAAATACGTAAATTATTTTAATTAAAAATTAAAAGTTGGCGACGGAAAAGTTCATTTGTTTGGTAATGACGCTATAATGTATCGCTTATTCTTATCTCCTACCGCAAAATGATTGATGAGGATACTTTCTGTGTGGAAGAGAAATTTGAATTCTAATTTTCCATTGTGTAAGGAAACGGACGTTGTCAGGAGATTATGGGATTTTTGAGTAATCGACGTAAATAGCATGATTTCCTGAAATATTGAACACTATTTTAGTGATTTAATATGATGGATATGCTGTGTTGCAAGACGGCATGTCATGCATATAGGTAGTGCTATAAACTAAAGAAGCACAAACACAAAATGGCAGATAAATAATATTTTATTTTGCAAAAGTAACAGAATTTACATTCCAAGTACCGGTTCAGTGGCTCAACGCTTACGTGCGGGTTCGAATCCTGACTAGAATATGAATTGTAACGAAGTGTTTTTCGTTACCGAAATATGCATGAGATATCATTATTTTCTTGGAAATCTTTTATAGGAATTGTTCTGTTATATTTATTTTTGTAGATATACTGTACCGCCGTAGGCGAATTAGTTTAAAAGTTAATAAAAGCATTAATTTCTAGAAGCATCGCGTAGGTATGCCAGATTGTAAAGTACAGATGAACGCGGGCGAGGAAGCGACGAGAAGAGTTTCTATATACAAGCAAGCCAAACCACGTTCGAGTCGGTACATTCCCAGCTACCGAACACGTTAGACGTTCAGAGCTCTCCGTCCTGTGGTATCAAAATAAGAAATATTTCTAAAGTCGATCTGACGTCATCCGGGCGACGTCACTCTTTCAGTACACGGGAATAATTGAAATATTCCCCAGTCAGTCTTCTAGTTGCCGCCCTACGAGGTACACGTGCCTGCTGCTTGATCCAGTGCCATCATAAGAATATCCTAAGTCTGAAAATTAAGGTATGTGAATTTTGCTAAATCGCGAAATATTCCGAAATAGTTTCCCTAAGTCCACAAATCTGTATTTGAATTATTTTTCCAAGTCGCAAAATATCCGTTTGACGTCACATTGATCCATCGCGCATCTGTTTTCCGCTGTTTCTCCCACTTTTTCATGTTTGAAGGAAGTAATTAAATTGATACCTTGTTGACAGGCAGTCAGAGCGACTCGTCGCAAGCAGACGTGTGCACTCCGTGATTTGAACCGTTGATAGCGTACTTGTGATATATTAAATTCCAAGCCGTGGAATTTCTAAGTAAGAAACTTGGCTAGTGCATTTACTATACTAATCATACCTTGATCTTTTCAGTATCCCATGTCGAGGGTGGCTGTTCCTGTAAAATTAGATATACTGTTGCACTATAATTTTTATACTTATAGATATAATTGTGGTCTTACTTCACTTGTCTGGTGTCCGTATCTAGTCTGCGCCCTGTTTAGTTTTGCTAACCGTCTATTCTGTGTTGCAGCTTGCTCCCCCTGTCGCCTGAGTTATCTGGTATTAGTATTTTCGTTACTACTAGAATTTTACTTGCTCCTTCCGGTATACAGTAGTCTGTAGACTTTCAATAGAAAGTAAGTTTAGATGAGTAGAGTTGTAATATTAGGATTATATGAATACACTGATTTAATTGAAAAAGTCTGAGTTTTACTGTTTGTGTGTGAACGTCTAATTTCCCATATATTGACCCTCTGAAGTAAACTTTCTCCGCTTGAGCTACTCAGCCTCGCATATTCGACTTGAGGGTAGTGTGTCCTATCACTTAAACTAGGACTGGCGCCCGAGCAAACCGAAAACTTGTTCCCGGAGCTCGTGTGTCAAAGAGTAGCCCGCTTTTTCTCCACGTCATCATGCGAGGTGGATAAAAACGCGTCACAGAATGTTTAGTGACTTTTTGGTGTGTTGCTGAGTTGTTAGCAGTAGACTAGATGGGGTTGTGTGAGAGGTAACACGACTAGTCGCTGTACCACTTCTGAATTCGAGTCCCAGCTGCGGCAGATGGCAAACAAATTGTACTTTTTACAAATCTATAGTCGTGCTCTTGCAATAATTTGGTAAAAAGAAAACTGGTCTAGAAGAGACCGAACTTTAACATTTAATGTTTACATTTAACGACGATTCGTCATTTCTAGAAGCCGCGAAGCGGAAAGAGCCAAGAAAATAGAATTTATAATTAATTAAATGTTATTGCGTTGTATGATTTTAATTGGAACTCTAAAACCACATTTAGTTTCAGATCTAATTAATTTAGCAAATAAACAAAATGTGCAAAGTGTCAGTGTCAACATAACTTTGCTTTGCATGTTTAGTTTAATGCTCTTTTCAAATACACTGCTGTACGGTCTGAATTTGACAGCTTACAGTAAGTTTCTGATGTATGTCGGGTCACACATGGGGGGAGTGTAACGCTCCGCATTTTTCTTGTGTTTCAAAATACAATCCTCTTTAGGTGTGTTTTTTATTATTATGAAATAAAACAATTATCGATCATTTTAGCAGCTAAAGTTCAATAACAAAATGAAATTTAACAGGAACATCGAAATTGAATCTACAAAGGAAGCTCTACATGAAGACCCTGTTTCAGTGCATAAAGGATCCCGCACTAAACCTGAGGGGAAACGGATCCCAGTCGAATTAGATGAAAATTTGGTATATGTAGTTTATGATGTCCTGATCAAAAGTCTTAAAGAAACGAGATAGAAAAATGAACAGTTTTCGAGTTATATGGGGTCAAACATGAGGAAAACGAGATCATCGGATTACTGATACCACGGAACATGTGGCGATGCTATTACCATACATAGTTAAATATCATAAATATTATAGTTATATAGTAAGAAACCTTCGTGATGTGCGCAGTTTGAATAGTTTATGTACAAGGTGCGCCGTTTAACTTGAGGCTGCCATATATCTCGAAAATGATGCATTCTATAAAAAGTGTTTTAAATAACAGTTGTTTGGAACCAAATGAGAAACAAGATGGTGATATTATTAATAAGTATCACACCCCTATCCTTATGGAAGGAGCCAGTGTTGAGATGGCTCAACGCTTACATGAAAAGGCGAAGGAACCAAATGTCGTCCAAGCGCTGGTTTAGATAGAAAATCTGGATAACAGGAATGCTCAAAGATGGGTTCGTTTATACATTGAACAATTGCAAGATATTCCAATCCTGACGCTGGATGTTATAAAAAAATTAACAATTGGAGTATATCAAGTGAAATAAGTACTACCATATGTTCAAGATAAATTGCAGAGAGACCATACAAGTTTAAATAAAATAAAATAATTATTCTTTTTACAGTTACGAATTGATAATTTTTCGACAACGAATAAATTTTGGCTTGGGAGGTTTGATTCAGTTGCGATTTGCTTTAAAAATGTCAAAAATTCACTTAAGATTAGGCGCGGGGTGGCAGATTAAATTATTTAGATTGTCTGAAAAAATTCACTTAAAATTAAACGCGCGGTCACAGATTATATTAAATTAAAAACTCTTTTTTACTTGGTTCCGGCCAAGAAAGCGCAGCGCGGGCACTGAATTTAGATTATCACATGTTACACTGATGAAACTGATTTGCCTAAAGCGTGTTGAGCTCGGCCTGTTATACGTTTCGCTATCGTTTCGTTTATCGTGCTCCGTGAGTCGTGCACGAACGTTTTTTACATCCATTTTATTCTAGAAAGTCGGTCCCCGTCAGTCCATGCGGGCGAGGGTTGCGTAATATTACGCAATATTGCAACATCTTTGCAAAATGTTAAGATATGAAAATGAAAATTACACGATTGTTTGGGCAATAAAATAGGAAATCGTTTGGTGATTGAATGAAACTCGAATCTGTTTTGGTTTAGAAGATATTGAATAAAAAAGAAGTTGAATATATTGAACCGTCTCTTATAATCATTGTTTACGCACTCACGTACTATGGGCTTTGGGTTATCTCGCCTGTCGATGTTTGAAGGGGGTAAATATGGAACTGAAATGAAATGAAAATGTGCTGATGTGTTGGAACGATAATAAGTGGTGACATTAATTTGAAAATGTGGACTGATATGAAATAGATAAAATAGTTAGGGCGCAATTCGACATAATTATTATCGCCGTTGGGTTAAGCGGCATGCTGTCATCAAACAAGCTGACGCACATTAAAAACCTATAAAAGTAAGCAAGTCAATTTGCGAACGATATAGTACAGAGAGTATCGGTATTTTAATGAGGTCGTAAAATTTTTGTTGCGTTCTTTGAGTACCAAGAACAGATGATCTTGGCTATATATGCCGGTTAGGAAAACGAAGCAAAAGCGTTAATAGTCTAAAAGATTGTTGACTCTAAGGTCATTGGATGCTGCATAATTGGGTATAGTGGTAGTGTTTACTTTAGATTTGTATTGGCACAGGACCATTATTTTGTAACTCGTCCAAATAATTGTTCAGAATTCAATGACGCACAATTATACAAAAATATTTCCCCCATGAGCGATTTTTCCAGTTTTACTGCTCCGTGAAGAGCATAATCTTAAAATTTTGCTCATTCATTGCTTTAGAGGAGTTTGTTCTTAGATCTTCTAATCTTATTTTATATGTTAGTCGGATCGTAATAATTTTATCATTTCTATCATTGGACGTATTTGTTTGAAAGCGATGAAGTAGCTCCAACAATCCACATCTAGCGTAACTGCTTACTCACCCGTCAAATGTATAAATAAACTTGTAACTGCACAATTAATTCTTGAAAATAAAATCTAACTGAAACGATGACCCAGTCGACTCGCCTCAACAGAGGGCATAAAAACAGTTCTTAAAACTCATTTAATTTCGTTAAACTTCATGGTCCATTTTTGTAAGCCACATTGTAACGTAGAACGGCATATAGCTACGCAAAAAATGAATTTATGTTCGAAAGTAACTTCTCTCCATTATCATTCTCCATGCACATGTTGCGGTAAACACTCGTGGTATTGTGCTGTGGAGAAATACAAGAAAGCGTCGTCATAACCTGTACTTCGGTGATCAGAACTTATGGTAATGAAGGTTCTAATCCCCTGACCCTAACAACTTTCAACTTCCCGAGGACGGTTAAACATTGTTAAACGTGAATACAGGGACGATGTTTTTACATTCCAATAGCAATTTTTTATAAGGTGTATTACCATACAATAGGTTTGTTGAAAAATTGAGCGGTACATCTACAAACTTTTTTTAAAAGGAATTGTATCAACAATGTTGCTTTTCAACACTTCTCTAGTACAAGAACATATTTATACGAGGTGATATATAGAAAGTATTTTACAATCAACACCGCAGTTATTATTTAAATATTAAGTATGTTTTACTACTGTGTTCAGAATGAGATACGAATTCACTTTCCGCATTTCATCCTGAACAGCAGTTTGAAAAAGAAAAGTTGGGGGTAGTTCCTTAGGGGTTGAAAAAGGCCAAGGTTCTAAGTATGCAATCAGCAAGGTTCTTTGGTGCAATATGAAATAGTTTTTGGTTTATATTCTTATCTTTTCAAATAAGGGAAATATTGGCTGTAGAAGACATTCTGGGACACGGTTTACATGCCACAAAATACATTTTATGCTAATAAATTGCAACCGATTTTATTATAATATAGGCTTAGCCCATTAATTAAAGAACCTAAACGAATAACAAATAAATCAACAACAATAATAGATTTAAAACATAATATTGTTAGTCGCAAACTCCTCTATAAAATCCTTATTTTACTATAAGGAACATAATCAGACTGCAACCAACAGCTACTCTCCGGGCTATGTGCCCCGCCGAGCGTTGAATTATAAGTCAAGCCTGGCGCGTTAAGTGTAATAATTGCATATTACCATCAAAACGCTAATGCTTCGATTGCAACAAACAGCAGCCGAAAGACTGATCCTACTTAAAGGAGCTCTCTTGCAATCGAAGCATTAGCGTTTTCATGGTAATATGCAATTATTACACTTAACGCGCCAGGCTTGTAACTTGTAATTCAGCGCTCGGCGGGGCACATAGCCCGGAGAGTAGCTGTTGGTTGCAGTCTGGTTATATTCCTTATAGTAAAATAAGGATTTTATAGAGGAGTTTGCGACTAAAAATATTATGTTTTAATATTCCGCCCTCTAAAAGCATATTGGAACAACAATAATAGATTTAGTTATAACTAACTGCGAGCATATAATTTACCAAGTTAATCACACTCCACGAATATCAGAGCATGCAATTATTTCATTAAATTTGAATTGACAATGACAATTGAATAAAAACAGTGGCTAGAGGTAGAAATAAAGAAAAGGTGTTATAATAATAATAATAATAATCTCTTTATTTCCAACAGGTAAGCACCCAATTACAGGAAATACATGAAAACACATATCATTTATATATCAATAGCGAATAAAAAAGAAAAATAATATTGACACTTAAGTTACAAACAAAATTAAACCTACTATTCAGTAATAATTATATGACTTAATATACTGCCTAGACTATCAAAATTAATATCACATAGATGGGAGATTTTATTAAAATTATTGCACATTACATAAATTGGAGATCTCACCATAATATTTGTCCTATAATTCGTGACATAGAAGGTTGTGTGACGGCGGATTTCAAGTCTGGGTATGTGGAAATTGATTTTATCTAACAAAAAGGGACAATCAATAGTGTTGTGAATTAAACTGAATAAATATTTAATGGAAATTATTTCGCGATGAGTTTCTAATGAAACGATATTAAAACGGTTCGTTAAAATGGACGTATTAATTCCTCTCGGCGGGTAAATGCCATCCTCCTTAAAAAACAAATATTTTAGGAACTTCCTCTGAACTGACTCAATATTATTCACGTGACATGTGTACCACGGATACCATATGATGGCACCATATTCCAATCTTGAGCGAACGTATGCGTAATATAACAACATTAGGCTAGAAGTTTTGCTAAAACACTTGCAGTTTCTTAATATGAAGCCTAGCATTTTATATGAATTTGATACAGCACTATTAATATGGGCTCGAAATGTTAACTGGCTATCGAAGATTATACCCAAATCTTTGATTTCTGTACATCTGGTTATACTCTCTGAATTTATTTTATAATCATATTCTTCAGGTTTATTTTTCCGAGAAAAAGAGATAACGTAACATTTTTGAACATTAATGCACAGATGGTTCGCACTACACCAATCAGATACGGCTTTAAGGTCATTTTGGATCATTCTACAATCACTTATCGTTCTTATCTCTCTATATATTTTCAAATCATCCGCGAACATTAATTTTGAACAGCTAAGAACATCATTAATATCGTTAATGTAAATGAGAAATAGAAGTGGTCCTAAATTGGAGCCTTGTGGTACTCCGGATGCATTAATGTAGTAATCCGAACTAAAACTATAAGGACTTAATGAAGAAACTCCAGAATTTGTTAAGGAATTTATACTGGGGTAATAAAATATTAGATGTAAATATATTAGCTGATAATTTTGTGAACAGTACATCGTCGACACAAAAAATGTCGCTTTTGCTCCATATAGAACAATGTACTATAAATGACATTTAGTGGGCACAGTAAAAAACTTTTACTGTCTCTCAAATTAAATGTCAGAGAAATTACGTAAATTTATCGTGTCATGTTTTTTGACTTTTGATGAAAAATTATTTTATTAGTGAATAGTTGGCTGTTGACTTTGCGTGACGAATTTACAGACGCATACGTATCTTGCGTTATTAGTTATTTAACGAACAAGTGTATTAATAACGGCGATTAATAATCGATATATTTTAAAGGTCGAGATTATTAATCGCATTTCAAGCTACAAAATGTAGAATGGAGAAGATCTGATTTTAAATTTTTATTCATATACAAATTCAATTATCCATTAAATTGACAGTGACAAATATTGATGACATGACGTCTTAATTCGGATACTTGATTTTATGTACGTTTATACTAAAATCGTTTATTAATAATAAAATCATGCATTAACAGGGGTCGTTAATAAACGATTTTGAATACATTAATCAAACTCGTTAATACACGGTCGATGGAAAAGTCCATTTAACGAGGTACAAAAAAGACCAAAACATCAAAAGTTTGTAGAATCTTTTGCAATACATTTCCTCTCCCGTTATCGAGGGTGAGAAAAACGATGGTGATGATTTTGATTTCCGAAACCCTTGCGTACTAACCCTATCAGGAAAAAACCACCCCAATTTACAGCTGCTCGGTCTTGGGCTTGCAAGGGGTCGTCAGATCGAGTATTTTGGGGAATAATAATAAATTCAATTAATTCACATTAGAATACCCCGGACCGGCCCCCGGGGTTGAACCTACCCCCGCCCGTAATAGCAATATCCCAAAAATTAAAAAAATACGGGCTCGAAAAAGTATTTTATAGGTTTTCAATCATTCATCGGATCGGGGGTCTTTATCGGAATACCAGGGACACTAATCATTACTAAACCACAGTTGTCCTAAGCAACCCCCGGGGGTTGAAAAACGGGTTTATCACGTGTTTTCGAGGGCGGTAATAAGGTGATGCTATTTTTTTCCCACTCTCCCCCTCTCGAAACTACCTCCTACGTGTAAATACCACCCCCTCTTTCATGCTGTCGGTCCTAGGCATGCGGGGACTCGTCTGGTCGGGGTTTTATGATAATATGAAGGAAACTAACCATTACAACAAAAATTTAAAAAAATACCCCCTTTTCTATAAATTATATGTGTAGTTATATATAGGGTAGAGTGAAAAATAACACCACAATCATGATTCCCGCCCTCTGAGTAATGGTTAGTTTCCCTGATATTCCCTTAAAAACCCCGATTCGATGGATGCCCGCATGCCTAGGATCGACAGTACATAAGAGGGGGTGGTTTTTTTATACGTTGGGGGTAGTTGCGGGAGGGTGAGGCGAAAAATAGCACCTCCATTGTGATCCCTGCCCTCGAAAACCTATAAAATACTTTGTCGAGTCCGTATTTTTTTAATTTTTGGGGATATTGCTATTAGGGGCGGCGGGGGTGGGTTCAACCCCTGGGAGTCGGTCCAGGATACCCTAGTATAAATTAACTGAATTTATTATTCTACAAAAAAAACCGATCCGACGATCCCTCGCAAGAACAAGACCGAGAAGCTGGAAATTGAGGTGGATTTTCCTTGATGAAGGCAGTACGTAAGGGTTTCAGAACTCGAAACCATCACCATCATATTCTTCACTCTCGAATACAAGAGGGGAAATGTATTGCAAAAGATCCTACAACACACATTTGTGTTTCGCGGGTCACATATCGTCAATAGTCCCGAACCATTGGATTTTTGGCTTTCGTCTGCTAGGGAGCGGTAGCGTGCTTTCAGCTGGTGGAAACGGTCTGGATAGAAGGTGAGAAATGGTTAGCTTCTAAAAGCTCGTTTATTTGAGCCATTTCAATGGATTTTGGATTATCGGCAACGGTAAAATTTCCTGCGTTTTAAGGTGTTGCTGTTCGTCAGAATATTTCATTGCTACGGAGGGAGTTTAATCCGCATCTATACGAAATTTATGTGTGCACACGTGAGTAACCTTACTTTCGCCATCTTTTATTCGATTTGATCCAAGTATTTCAAATATTTATAGGCTAGTTGACCACTTTCCCTTGGGAGTATCTTCGCTGTCAATTGAGCTGCAGCAATTTTGGTGGATTGTGTCCCTCAAACAAGTAAATTATTTCTTTTGTGAATTATATTTGTTTTCAATCGCTCTCATTAGGCACGTTTTACGTGCATTTCCGACTTAAAAATTAAATGGGTATATCTTAGGGTCCACGGACTGGGTTGGAACGTTCCACGGTCTAGGTTAGAAAGTTCCACAGACTAGGCTGAGCGTTCCGCGATTTAGGGAGGCTATAAACCCACCACCATCGTATGCTCCGAAGTTAACGCCATAGGGCTGCAGTCTCATCACTTGTTGACATCTGGATAGCGTACCAATTTTGTGACAAGTGTTACTGTGTCTTCTACCAAAAAACCACCTTCAGTGGTTCTGTGTAAAAATATTATTGTTTTTTTTAACTTACGTTGTACATATTTAAACAAAGATTTTATTCTCTCATATTGATTTAGTAAGTTCTTCAATTTAACCCATTGCGGCCAAATTTTATTTTAGTTAACCCTTGTAAATCATGTGTAGCTACACGAGGGGTTTTTATCATTATTTTATGCTGTAACATATTTATCAGTATATAGCCCCATAACTGAACATCGCTAGGTTCATATTAGAGAACCATAAATTGTAAATATTGTAATATACATTTCATTTCATTCATATACATTTCATACATTTCATGTTGAAAGAAAGTGTCATTATTTCGTCTGTGACCACTACGAATGGAACCCTCAGTGATTTTATGTTAAATAAGTAAACTACTAAACAAATAAATACGTTGGATAGTAATGGTTATAAAATATTACATAAAGAAACTCACTTGGGCTACTGTAGCGTAGCAAATATCGCAGACACAACTTACCCCGGATAAGTGATGTAACGTGCCCACGATAAAATTTTACTAGCTCAGACTATCTCAGGGCGTTAAGCCCAAGTTTACATAAACTATGACAAATTATTAGTTTACTTACTTACACAAATCACTGAGGGTTCCATACGTAGTGGTCGCAGACGAAATAATGACACGTTCTTTAAACATGAAATGCACTATATTACAGAATTTACAAATATTGGTTCACTAGCATGTAACCTGGCGATGTTCAAAAGGTGTGGCAAATTTCTTGATTAATAAGTTACATTAATAAAATGCCTCGTGTAGCTAGACATTGGTTTGCGACGTGAGGATAAATGGTAATAAATTCGGCTACAATGGGTCTGATTTAGAGAACCTCTTTAAATAAATATAAATGCATAAAATCTTTAAATATGTACAAGTTACAATACAAAAGCAAGTATGAATGGAATATAACCGCGCAGAACCACTGAAGGTGGTCCCCGGTAAATAGAAACAACACACTTATCTAGGGTGATACGATATCGACTTCGACGTTGAAGAAACTGTAGCCCTACGATGGTGTCTCCGGGACGAAAGAAATTGACCCGAGGATGGGGGTTGATTATAGCCTCTCCAGCCCTAGAACTTTCTGCGCCGTCCGTGGAACTTCACTACTGTGTGTGGAAGCCTCGTCCGTGGATTTTCACTACTGTGTGTGGAAGCCCCGTCCGTGGAACCCTAAAGATATCCCGATTTAATTTGCATGGTCGGAAATGCACGTGAAGCGTGCATAATGAGAGCAATTTAAATCTGACATAACCCACAAAAGGAATATAATTTAACTCACTGATGAGGGAACAATCCACCAAAGTTCCTAGAAAGCCACAGTTGGATGAATGGGGTCGAGTCCGTCTTTCAAGTCGGCACGATACTTCCAAAGGAAAGCCTGTAAATTTGTGAAACACGTGGGTAGAGATCAGGTAAGATGGCGTAAAGAGGTTAACTTACCTTGTATACTTAAATATCCTGCTTCCGCAGTTAAAATTTACCGCTAAACGGAACAACAACAGATGAACAAAATTTTCCTGTGTTGACCAGCATCCACCAGGATGCCTCGGATAAAACGAGTTTTGTGGGATTATCAACCGTATACCGCCATCAAAAATGTCTCTCTCCTTTTCACCAGCTGGAAGTATATCGCGCCTCCCGTGGACAATAGCGAAACTCTGATACGGACGTAGCGGTTGTTGTTATGCGACCCACAAAACGCTAAGGCGTATGGTGGGTCGCATACGCTAGAGGTCCGTAATAATTAATATGCTATATGCTAATAGTTTATGTAAGAGGTAGCAGTGGCTTCTAATAGTTTATGTTAAACTTGGGTTTAACGCCCTGAAATTTCTGAGCTAGTGGACATGTACATCGCTTATCCGGGCTAGGTAGTGTCTGCAGCCCAAGTGTGTTTTTAGTATTATCTTGCAACCCTTATCATCCAACGTATTTATGGTCATGTAAAACGTAGCAGAAATCAATAAATAAAATCATTTGCTTCTAATTTTTGTGCGTTTCTCCGTTCGAATTTTGAATATTGTGCCATTTATAATGAAATAAGTACCATTGATGAAGTGGAGATTCCTAGTATATTGCTGATATAGCGAAAAATGCTATGTATTATCAAAATATATAATTTTTTTTCAATATTTTTAATAATATTCAATAAAACTACATAAACAAGCACATGATTCTTTTTGATTATTTTAAAAATCTTAAATAATAAAATCAAAAGTTTTCTAAAACTAGAATCCTTTAAATGGAATTCCATCGAAATGTAAAATTTTGACGAAATGTAAAATTTTGACATACTGGGAAGTTCCACTATACAACATACGTGAGGTAAACTGATAGTTACCGCACGCAACTTAGTGCGGTAATTACCACAGGATTGTAGAAAAAAAAGTGTTTTTAAAGGTTCGGTTATACTTTGTTTTTGCATACCTGGTTTAAATCTACTTCATTTTTCCGGTAACACTTAGGTATATGTTCTAAATTTTACCAATAAAAGGAACTTTATAGAATCAATTCAAATGAACTTGTTAAATGTACAATTTATGGGTTTTTATACTTTTAATCCATTTGATACCAGGCTTCAACGTCCCTTAGGAACTATGAATTATGTGATTGCCATTTTACCCCATGAATCGATTCGTGTAGATAACGAACTAATTACCTTACATAAAACTAAATAGCAGGTTTATCTAATTGCTCAATGACTATGTATTAATCAAATGTGTGTTATAAAGTCACGCAATGCAAATGTATAGATATTTTATTAGAAAATTTCGATCATGCATTTCATTATTAAAGTCAACAATTGATACAATTGTGGATCCACTGTGTTTTATTATAAATAAATGCATTGAATGTGGAGAGTTTCCTACGCATTTTAAAAAGGCAATCATTAGACCAGTTTTCAAAGGAGGAAGTAAAACAGATGTATCAAATTATCGTCCAATTTCTTTAACCTCTTCTTTCGCAAAATTATTTGAAAAAATTATAAAGTCACGTTTAGTTGATTATCTAAATAAAAATAAAATTTTATCCGATATGCAGTTTGGATTTCAAAAAGACCTCTCAACCCAAGATGCAATAGCAAAAGTGACATCAATAATATACGATGCTATGGATAACAAGAAAGCATGTCTGGGTGTTTTTGTTGATTTAGCAAAAGCCTTTGACACCGTTAGTCATGGACTTTTGCTAGAAAAACTTGAAAACTTTGGAATTAGAGGTAATGTCTTAAAATTATTTAAAAGTTTTTTGGAGGAAAGGAAACAAAAAGTTGAAATAAAAAATGTCTTAAGCAAAGAGCAAACTGTAACCTGTGGAGTACCACAGGGTACAGTTCTAGGACCTGTGTTGTTTACTATATATTTAAATAGCTTACTTACATTGAATTCTTCTGGAACAATAATATCATTTGCTGATGATACAGTTATTTTGTATACTGGGCATACCTGGGATGACGTGAGGCATTTGGCTGAAAGGGATCTAAAGAAAGTTTTTGATTGGTTTAGTGCGAATTTGCTAACAATAAATGTAGATAAAACTAAAATTATTCCCTTTACGTCTTACGAGAAATATCTACCTGACTACAGCACCATATCAGTAAATAATCTTTTAATTTCACTAACTCGATCTATTAAATACCTCGGTATTTTTATTGACTCGCATTTAAGATGGAATATACATGTAAACAATACAATAACAAAAATTCGGGGCTTAATCTTTAAATTTTATCAATGTCGACAGATACTATCCTTGAATCAACTTAAAATATTATACTATGCTTTTATCGAATCCATTATTCAGTATGGCATAATTGGTTGGGGAGGAGTAAGGAAAGCATATCTGATACCTCTGGAAATTATTCAGAAAAAAATTCTAAAAATCATATATTTTAAACCCTTCCTATACCCCACGGAACAATTATTTTCGGAACTTAATATACTAGATTTGCGGCAGCTTTACGCTAAGAATATCCTGTTATTTTTGTTCCGAAATAAACAGTACATTAGTAGGATAAATCACGAACGTAATACCAGAGAACAAGAAGCGGCTCACTTTATTATACCCAGGACTCATAAAAGTATAGGTCAAAGATACTTTGTTTACATTGGGCCGAAATTGCTTAATATTTTGCCGATATCACTAATAAACATAAAAACAAAACATCTTTTCAAGAAAAAAGTATTAGCGTGGATGACTTCAAATGATGGAAATATGCTCTATAATATTATTGATCCCATGTAGTTACTAAATTAACTATACTTTGATTGTGTATATGTCCTTGTGAGTATTAATTTCGATATTTTCTGTTTTCTTAGTGCAGTAGTTGTATAGTGTCTAATCAAATTATTAAAGAATTAATACAGTTATATGTACAATTTAGTTTCTGTTCTCTCTCTTGTTTTACTTTCACTGTTGTTCAGTTATTTTTCAGTTTACTTACTCTTTCCTTGCAACTTAAGGAGGTGTAACCCATAGACAGGCTTAAATAAGCCTAAATGGGTCTTCCATAATTATTGAAAAATGAAACCTCAAAATTGCGTATAAAAATAATTTGTATATTGTAAAATATTGTAATACATTGTATAAACATAAATGGTTAACACATTGTACTCAAAATGAAATTTTAGTTAAGATAACTTATTGATTATACATACCTGTAATTTTTGAGTGTACTTATTTGTGAATAAATAAATTATTATTATTATTATTATATTATTTATCTTACAGCATTATATGCTCCGAGAAGCTTCAACGGTCGTTGGTATGAAAAATACTTGGTTCTCGGGTTGATTCGCGTCTGAGATTATTGATGTCTCGACATTTCCGTTTCCGTTTTGAAGTCATTTTCAAGAGAGAAAGGTTTCAAGAAAAAATGGTTAAAGGAAATAATGTCAGGATAGATTTGAGTTCGTAGGACTAGTTCGATTCCGGTGTCTAAATCTGCCTACTCCGCAGATCTCGCCACGGTCCGTCTTTAAGATCTCAATCAGTCTATTCCTTAGAGAGAACTCGCTGGTAGTATCTGACGAAGTGTAATTTATACGAAAGGTGTCTGTGGGCGGGAGACTGGTGGGAGGTTGAGGGTTTCTTGATGGAGGCAGTAGAGAAATTATGGGGTGTGGGTGAAGATTGTGGCGCTAGTCACCCCTTTTGTTTAGACAATTGGGACGTTTTTTGCATCGCGGATGATTCGCGTTTTCTGGAAAAATGAGGGTACTATGGTTCCGATTTTGTCGAAGTCTATATTATGGTCTGTTAGGAGGCGTGTTGGGAAAGTGATAATGTGGGATCGGATATTCTGACTGCAAGATAATATTCATATATTCTATAGTTAATCCGTCTATTGGTTTACCCAATATAGGTTTGGGGACAGTTTGAGCAAGGTATTTCGTATACACCGTGGAAATCATTAGGTGTTTGGTCTTTTGGGGTTCTGACTAAATTGGAAATTGTCTGTTATGTTGTGAATATGGTTTTTATGTTATTGCATTTCAGGATTTTCGAAATTGTATCTGTGTTGTTTTGATAGTTGAGGACTAAACAGGAAATACCCAACTTAAAGGAATATTACAAGATGGTCTCCCATCAGGATATGGCATAATCTAGTCATGTTATACATAATTCTACTCAAAATTTTGTAAGTACTCCTTCCAACATTCCTATGTCATACAGAAACTGTAACTGTTGTCAATATTGTAAAATTCCTGATGAAGTGACAATAAGGTCTCGAAACAATTTTGCTAAGCAGGCTTTGCAGAAAATAACTACCTGCAAATCCTGATGGATCGGTAGCCAACTATCATTTGTCAATTCCTAACAAGACATAAACCGGTTTCGAACTTTTCATGTTCTCATCAGTATGCCATAGGTCATGGAATAGACAAATTATAGTGGCCAACCTCCTAGTCTTAAGGTAGACTAAGGAAATGAAGTAGTGGTGAGAGATAAGTGAAACCTCTTAAATGGCCAATGCTACTATACGTTGGACATCATAGATGTCTCTTTGACTATAGCGACTTGCTTCTCAGGTACTTACCAATTATTAGAGTGACTGAAATTTACGCTACGTCATCAAATACAGGAAAATTGTTTATAATTAAATTATAATACAGAGAAATACCGCGATATGTCTTTATTTTACAGGCTGCATTTCAGTGCCTTTGTGACTGGTGTATGAATCGGGATTTTTTTATTGGATTATATAATATCGATGAAAATTTATATCTCAAATGTTTGCCTCAACTGCAACTTTAATAAATCCCGATAAGCTCCACCACTGGCCTATCCATAAATAATCCTTCCAGATTTCTCAGCCAAATCAGAACCGGAAAATTAAGGATTCTTTGGTCGTTTTTGTTCCGATTTATTTCCCTATCTAGACCAAATTTTATCTCATTTAATACGATTTCAAAATTGAAGTAAAATAATAAGTCTTCCAATATGTGGACTCATCTAATAACATAAATGGAATTTTCAGCGTTTCCGGAAGTTAAATGAATTGAAATCTCTATATTCTCTTAGGAATAATATGTTTTCGTTTCATCATGGTAAATAGGATATAACAAATTTCCATCCTGAACGAAAACAAAAAGTAGTATTATTTATTGTCATATATCCACTTCGTCTGTTTATTACTGGAAATGCTATCAGTCCCCTTTCTTCCTCCAGACTAACGAGAATTCGACAAATCAGGCATAAAATTGATGTTTCAGCTGACGTGGTATAAATTTAAATGCGGGAGAGCAAAATATTTTTCATCTCAAATCATTATAGGAAGGTACTCATTAAATTTAATTAATTTGCTTCAAGCACCAATTATAAAAGTTTTCGTGATGTTTTAAAGTAAACTTGAGTTGGTTTAGGGTACATAGTGCTTCAGTCTGTGAAGATAAAACCGAAGTCAATAGGTTATGTCATTCTAAGCATAAACTTTCTTATGAACATATTTTAGAGGGTGTTTCGTAACTAAAACTTAATACATTATTATAATCCATTTTACGACCAAAGAGAGCTTGAAATTCAAAGTTTCCTTTAAATAAACAAAACACATACTTCCCAACTGTAACAAATGTCAATTATTCGTAGTATTTCGCCAACCTTGTTTGCAATAAGTCGTCAGCACATGGGGCTATTCGACAAGTTGTGGGCTCCTCTCGTTTGTAATTTGAGTAGGAGAACAGTGTATGGTTGTTGTGTATTCACATATGGTGATTAAGAACCTATTCCAAATAGTGGGCTATATTGTGTAGTAAATGACAAGGTTCATCAAACCTACATACAGTTTAGATAGAGGTAAGAATAACTGAATTGGTTGAATTTAATGAACCATAACATTGGTTTAGTGTAAATACATGCCTTTACATTAGGTTTACTTTAGTTTTAAATTATCTCTCGATAATGCTAACATGACTGGCGAAAACCCGCATCGAGTAGGTTATTTGAATGTAGTGTTCAAGCGTTTTGGTGTTTGCGCAAACTGCGTTCCGGTGCCACACCAAAGATCCCTCTAGAATGAAATTTTATAAAAATATTTCAATTATCTCTGGAGAAAAAAAAAAACTTCTGCTACCGAGACCTAAGATACTAACAGCAGGATATCATGCTTGTATTTTTTTAGTATTAGTGTTGACTCAAAACATTAGTTCACTAGCTGACTAAAGCCTAATGAATTTCTTACCAGCTATCCATTTTAGTTTTCAGTCGTATTAATATTTTCCATTTACCTGAAAAGAAAAAAAATATTAGTATTTTCCAAAATGTCAATCATCAAAAGAGAGAAATGGGAATCATGTTTCAAGGTTTCAACCATCGAAAAATAATTTTGCATCGCAGCACCATCTCTGTGCACTTCAAAGGAAAAATTCTAGCTACATGGCAGGAGAGGGGGCGGTATCACAGTGGTTAGCGAGTTCACTCTGAGCATACCTAGCAAAGTGAGTTCGAGCCCCACCTACTGCAAAATAATTTTCAATTATAAATTACCCCCAAAGAAGTGGTTCGGATCCCACTATAAACTGTAGGGCCCCGTCTCCCTTACTCACACAAGTCTAGGCTTAAGAGGGTCATTCAAGTGATCTGGAAGGCGGTTATAATATTTATTCATTTATAGTTATTTAAAGTCCTTGGTATCAGTCATTTTCCATTTATAAAAATCAAATATCCCGGGCCCGGGGGCCTTTTAAATGGACTGCACTACATATTCAATGCATGCATGTTGGTCAAATTTCTATGGTTAGTCATAAGCACAAGTCGTTATTTAATAGAAGTAGTACCTATCAATTTGATTTTGTTGAAACACCCTGTATACACATATATATTTAAGCTATTAATTCACCCTAACATTCAACACGAAATATCGCGTGTTTATCAAATGGCACTTCATAAATTAACCAGCTCGTAAAATTCCTATGTTATAAAGACATTTAAAAACAAAATCTTAAAACGTTATAGATAAAACCGAACATGAACTCAGTTCAAGACTCTTCTATTTACTTAATTCTTTCTTAAAACTCATCAACGTTTTATTTTGCCATTTCTTTAATTTCGTTCGGTATTTTTGGTGGAAATAAAAGGTCTGTGAGAAGCACCGAAGTGAAGAAAAAGCCGTAATGGCCTCGGTGCGTGTTGGGATGCGCTCAAAAGAGCAATTTCGGTAGAAAAGCTCTATCTTATCAGCAGTTTGCAATGCGCTACGCTTTGTTGTAATTTCACGATAGTATTTATGTGAGAAGGATGGCTGTTAGTCCTTTCACAAAGGCATATACATCCATTTTGCCAACAACTTAATATATAATTACTAAGGAAATGGATGATATACTTATACAGAAATGTTACCACTACCGAGCAAGTACAGTTCTTTACACAGTCCTATGTTACAAAATAGCACTTGCATATATTTGCGATATTTAACTGGAAAAAATTAAATAATTTAGTCATAAATTAATAATAAATACATATCGAGAAGATTGTAGCAAGCGAAATTTTTTTAATACTTTAATTAATAATTTTTTTACCATGAAAAGATCCATATTTAATTGGCATACTTTTTTTATATTTATTTAAAGTGGGTCTATTTTCGCTACTGAGACCTAGATACATAGGCAGATAAACAGAGGAGCTGGTTGTTTGGCTTTTACCACCGCGACCTTTTCAGGTCTATTGTGTTGCTCCTGGAATAAATTCCTGATAGTACCTCATCCAGCTATGTCCTTTATACCAGCCTCCACAACTTTGATAAGGGCTCTTTTGTGTAGCTATTCACCTTTGGATGTCTTCTCCGAGTACTTGGAATCTCAGTTTCGCTATGCCTTCACAATTGTGGACTAGTTTCCTCTTGCTCTTGACAGAATCTGCATGTTACGTCCTCTGCCAGGCCCATTAGACTTATGTGTCTATTGAGCCGGCGGTATTCAGTTAGAAGGCCCACTATTATTTTGGTGGCCTTCCTATTCTGGCTTAGTAGATCTTCCGTGAACTTGGCCTATCGTTCTTTAATGAACTCTTTGGCCTGTCTCTGTCTTGGAAGGTTCCTCCACCATTCCAGAGGTTTATTTTGCACCCATTCCTTAGTGACTGTTCGTATGCATGGCTTTGCCACGCCCCAGAAGGGCTCCGGTCCTATGCTTTAAGTGCGCCTTCTTTGGCCAATTCATCTGCCTTTTCTTTTCCTCTGTGTTCCTCGTGTCCTGTTACCCAAGCTAGTCACTCTATTCTGACTTTCCAGCTGTATAAGGGCCGCCAAGCAGTCCCACACTAATCTTGAATTGATTTGCATGAAACTGGTTGCTTTTATTGCCGCTTGGCTGTCGGAGAAAATGGCAATCGACAATGCCTTGTCCTATTATCTCCCTTACGCAACAGTGTATGGCAATCATTTCAGCCTGAAATATCGTTGTGTATGTCCCTAGACTTATAGGGATACTAGCTTTTAACCTTGTCCCGTATATCCCGGCTCCGACCACCTGCTTTGTCTTGGAGTCGGCAGTGTACCAGACTGTTGTGCTGTTATGGAGGGAGTCCTCCCTGTCAAGTATGATAGCCTGAAAGATCTTATTGAAGTTATACCTTGGGACCGTTACGTCCGTGGGCATACCTAGAATGGGATGTGCCTTCATCTCTGGGTATAACTTTTGGTACTCCGTCCCTGAGGCCTAACACCGACATCTGTAGACGAGCTACCCCCAACTAGGAATTTTACCGAACTTTTTCTCTTTCGAAGAATAGGGATCTTTTACTTGCCTTTAATTGACAAGGGACCGACAACTTTACATCCCCCCGAAGGATGGTATATCCACTACACAATCCGCGTCTAAGCTTGCATAGCTTCCGCGCATACACTGATATACAAGCACTGGAAGATGTGAGGTGAAAACTTGACATATAATGCGCATTTGAGACTTTCGGAATTCATATGTGGTAATAAAGACCGTAGATAACCTACAACAGACATTTTAGAAGGGTATAATCTTATGGAAAACTTTGCAGCTTTTCACTCTAATGTACGAAGGTCAACAAAATTTTATAAAGAAATGATGATCTTAAATATTGCTTTGATATTATAGTTTTTACAGAAACAAGGTAAGTATATGAAGTATATTTTTTTAATAGAGGATATGAAAAATATTATAACAATGGGGATATAAATCAAGACGATGAAGTTATGGTGTACATAAAGAAGTTTACAGCGGCTTTTGGTCGTGCAAAATGAAAAATATTAGCGTTATAAAAATTGTTAGAATTAAAATAAAAATTGATGATCAAAAAGTCGTTCTAATGTCCTGACGAATGGTTGGCTGTGTTTGTATAGTTGATTGTTAGTTATGGATTAGTTGTTGGTGATATTTTTGTTGAAGAGATTTAGATAAAATGATTCAAATATTATAGGGCGCAACATAAGAAATTGAAATAAATAAACGTTATGTTAAATAGAATAAACCAAAGAAATAAAATTAAGAGATTTCAGGACCTCATCTTTAACTTTGTTTGATTTCAACTGAATAAAGATAAAAGCTCACAAAAAAATCAAATGAACAAAATCACAAGAGAGAATATTTTTGATAAGTTAATAGTTTATCACCCGATGACGTCCGCTGAAGAGGCGAGGTGAATCAATTCCATGATGTTTGATCAAACTAAAATTTAATGAGGACGGGGCTCAGCTGTCATCTTCAGCACTCCGCAACCCGTGCACTCCATGTGTAAAGGAGCTCATTTTATATTTATATTAGGTTTTAAAATTGCTATAAACGGCTAATGTGTTTAATAAACTTTTATATGAAGTATATAAGAAATGAGATGTATTTCAAGTTGTTAAATATCACATCATACCTACTTGATGACTTTAAAATGGATTTAAGGTTTCTAAAATTTGTATTAAGTTTCAAATTAAAACCGCTGCCCAAGGAATCACTACTTCCATATCCAGATTTTGTATCCAAATCTTATACACATTAAATCCCAATGTAATATTTTACTCCCTTTAATAATAGGGTGGGCGTGGCAATGGGAGTGGTAGAGGGGGTAGCTAATGTCAAAAAAGTGTTAGAAGTTCTCGTAAACACACTAAATCAAAATTTAATTTTTTACTCCCTTTAATAATAGGGTGGGGGTGACAAATGGGGGTGATAGAGGGGATAGCTAACGCCAAGAAATGATTTTGAGACGTTTCGTTCCTGTATACACACTAAATCACATTTTATTTTATTTTTACTCCTTCTCATAATAGTGTGGGGGTGGTGTTGGGGGTTGGCTGGTACCAAAAAAAATTTAGAGATCTTGACTTTTTGTACATGCCCTAATTGCAATTCTATGGACTCTTACCGGCTTGCTTTGCTTATTTATCCTTATTTACCCCCGAAACCTTCAACGGAATTAAATCAAAATATAATCTAGTTCCAGATCTCGTTATAATACATAAGTTTATCAAATTTCAAGTCAATATCATAAACGATTCCAGAGTAAACGTGCGCACAAAAAAGTTACAGACCGACAGACAGTCAATTTTTTTTCTCAAATTTAAAATCTCGGAGTTTTATGGCATTTTAAGCCTATTTCAACAAAAAAAATAATATTTTTTTCGCGTTACTATACTTCCATTGGAAGCGGACTCGGGTATTTTCAACATCTACGATACTTACATAAGATGCAAGGCCTGTGAATTTTTAATATTACATTGTTTAACAAACAATAAATGGGGAATTTATTATATGTCGAGCTAATCGTCTAATTGTACACAAACTAAGCCAATATTTGATAAATTATTGTTTATTGGGCCCGTAATTATAGAGTATGTTTTTAGTGGCAATATTGGATTAAGCAATTAAGTTCTATCAAAACAAATTTATGCTTTTGCTGGAACATAAATGGCATATAAAATATAATGTAGCAAAGGAATGTGAAAAATATATTTCAGTAATTACTAATTACATAATTACTTAGGACAAGTAATCAGCAAAGTTTACAGTCATTTTCATCATTTGCAACATATCTAGCAGTCGAAAATTTCGAGAGAGATCATATATCCATTGTACATTCCAACTATCTTCTCAGTAGGCTATAAATATGGAAAATTAACATGTTTCACAAACGATTTGCAATCGCGCTATATTATCTCAACTGCAAAATGGTTTTCCGAAGCTGGAAAATTAGTTTAGAAATAGTCCGTGTTGTGAGTATTAGTATTAACGCGGAAATTTTTAAAAGTTACTTAAATACTTTTTAAATATAGTTTTTTTTATATACATTTATTTAACGTCGGCCTATTTCCGCTACTGAGGCCTAACACCGACGCCTGTAGACGAGCTACCCCCAACCAGGAATTTTGCCGAACCTCTTCCCTTAAGAAGAGTAGGGATCTTTTACTTGCCTAACATTTAATAGACAGGGGACCGACGGCTTTACATCCCCTCCGAAGGATGGTATATCTCCTATACAACCCTCGCCTAAGGTTGTATAACTTCCGCGCATACACTGATATACAAGCCGCTGGAAGATGTGTGAGGCGAGAACGCGGTTTCCGTTGGAATGGTCACCAATCCAAGTACTAACTGCGCCTGTCGTTGCTTTACATCGCATACCGAAGTATGTACATAGTAAAGACGCACCTACGCTCGCCCCCCTTAACTATAGTTGAAAGCACGAATGTTGTCATTCTCGTCATCAATGTTGGAATAGGCTTAAAATGTCATGAAACGTTGAGATTTTAAATTTGAGCGAAAAAAAAATTCCTATCTGTCTGTCTGTAACTTTTTTGTGCGCACGTTTACTATGGAACCGTTTGTGATATTGACTTGAAATTTGGTACACATATGTATTGTAACGAGATCTGGAACTAGATTATATTTTGATCTAATTCCGTGGAAGGGTTCACGGGTAAATAAGGATAAATAGGCAAAACAAGCAAGTAAGAGTCCATAAAATTGCAATTTAGGGCATATACGAAAAGTTAAGGTCTGAAAAATTTTTTTGGCATCTGCAACCCCCCCCCCCTCCACCCCTACGCTATTATGAAAGGGATTAAAAAAATTAAAATGTGATTTAGTGTATATATAAAAACGAAAGGACTAAAAAAGTTTTTGTAGCGTTATCTACCCCCTCTACCAACCCCATTGCCACCCCCGCCCTATTATTAAATGGGGTAAAAAAAATTAAAATGTAATTTAGTGTGTATACAAGAACGAAACGTCTAAAAAAAAATTTGTGGCGTTAGTTACCCCCTCTACCACCCCCACCCTATTATTAAAGGGAGTAAAAAAATTGGGATTTAGTGTGTGTACGAGAACCAACGGCCTCTAAATTTTCTTTTACATTAGCCACCCCCTCTACCATCCCCAGTCTATTATTATAGGGAATAAAATATTACATTGGGATTTAGTGTGCATAAGACTTGGATACAAAATCTGGATGTGGAAGTAGTGATTTTTGTATTAATTTCCTTTTCATTGATGCAATTTTCTTGATGTAACATTTCACCTAAAATTATATATAATTAAACATATATATTTTCTTTAAGATTTACTATTAAATCCCAGATTTCAGAAATTTCCCTTTTAAATTCCCGTTGTAAAATGTATTTATTTATACAATATATTTTATTATTCATCTTATTAATTATTTATTTTCCTTACTATACTATAAATTTCACTCTTGTCTATAGGAGACTGGTTTCAAGAGAAAACAAGACAAACCAAATAGTTATTCACTATAGATGGTGCCCAATTAACATTAATTTTTCATTGTCTCCTTATTCCAAATAAAACAAAATTTGTCTTATATGTCACACACACAAAAGGGTAAGTTTTGCATTTCTTGGAAGTTCTCAGAATCCACGACTCTTTGCTCCGACTAAAACCAGCTAGCCATTCGCCTCGTTTATTTACCAAAATAAACAAAAAGGGGATAAATACAGGGTTAAGTGGAAGAATGTTGTATAGACAGACTTCGCTCTCAAAATAAAGACGTTTATTATTATTATTATTATTATTATAAATAGGTAATAATTTATTATCACCCACTTGCTAAAGTTTTTTTTAAACAGTTTAAGCACTTGCTTTGAAAAAACTGGCTTCTCAGTTATATAAGTTAAAACTTCTAGTTACTGTGCTATAGAATAAACTTTTATTTTTATTAATGAGGTTAACTGAAAATCATTTGACTCTTACAATTGGTACCACGCCTCTTTTATTGTTTTTTTATTTCTCAAGAGCTTTTGGAAGTTCAGCTTTGGCACTGTTTCAAACTTATTAGCAGTTCTTTTAGACCGTTACTTTTTTAAAAAACATTCGAAAAATTTTAATCCTCTCCTTAATATAATCGGTTTAGTCATTAGTCCTAAAGGCTTTTGTCTCCTCTTAACTACGAGGCGCAAATAGTTTTTACAACATCTATCTAACAAGGCAATCTAAATTTTCTTTAGTAAATTACGCTGAAGTATCTAGAGTATCTACACAATTGTCAAAGTCTTATTTCGTACTGCAAAATACGACATGTTGATCCATATAATCACGGAACAATATCACGAAATTCCCTATTGCGCTTTGCTCGCTGTATACTGCATTACCATATCTGATTCAATATAGTATGAAACCGACAAACACATACTCCATAGACCTGAACTTGCTTTGATCAGATAGATTCTATTAGTGTGGGGAAGATAACATTTTCTATACAACAGTCAGTGTAGAAAAGATAGCGTTAAAGATGTTATAGTTTAAGATAATTTTAACAAGATAGATATGCAGGATTTCATTCATTGTTAATGAGGATTTATATACATTTTTCTGTTGGTTATGGGAGAGAGTTTCTTTAAATGTCAGAAAAGCATTACTTTTACGACAAATTTCGTGAACTTAAAGTGTCATTTTCTAGAGCGCCAGTAAAAGTAAAAGTATTTGAAGAAAAAATAACAGTATTTATTTCACTCATATTCGAAGTTTGAATAAAAAATAGCATGTTATATGTGAAGTAAGGTGATTTTTTATGTCTCAGCTGTTCAAGTACACAAAAAATGTCACTTTTGCTCCATATAAAACAATATACTATTTTTCTAATTTAAATATAGTGATGACAGTGTTGGTAATGGTTCTGAACAAAATGATGAGAACATTCAAAGAAATGTACATGTTTGAACTTCTCACAAGACATTGATAAAACAGCTAAAGTTTTTAACATTTGTTAAAAATCGTTCAATGTAACAAATTGGTTTTAATATTTTTTACTCCAAAAGTCTTGATACCTTGAGACAGTCATAAAGGAGAATATGAAATAGAAGATAAGGAAAGTGATCTTGACGCTGTTGGCAGATGTTCGGATAAAGCAACAAGGACAATGAAGTTGAGGGTTAATCCTCCTAACAGATCATATTTTTTTCTTTTTAGAAGATTTATGGCTCAGGAGTTTATAAACCTTAAAAAAAATTTCAAACTCTTGAATTGTCTATTTATTCCACATTCATTTGGCTCGAAAATTGGTCAAATAATATTTGAACTATGAAAGTTATAATTAAACTCACAAATAAATTGTGTAACCGCGGTATTGCATAATAACATAACTAACCACTACCCAATATTCTTGAATCTAGAACTTAAAAATAATGAAAAGCTAAAACCAATCAAGATAAAAGAAACTAAAAAAGTAGACGAGATAAAATTATTGAAAGGAGTTGAACAAATAAATTGGGAGGAATTATACAGGGAAAGTAATCTCAACAATGCGGCTAACATCTTCTATAATAACATAAACTTAAAAATAAGGGAAACAACAATAATTATAATTACAAATAAAAACAATAAACTTAAACCGTGGATATCGAAAGGGATACTAAGTTATATAAAACGAAAACTAACGAAAAACAAAAAAAAACAGACAACTAAAAAAATATTATCATAACTACCTTTGGTAACAACTATAAAAAAAATTGGGACTGCACCAATGACACAACAAACAACAAAACAACAAAAAATGACCGATAGTATACACAAAATCATTGAGAATGATAAGCAAATAACCGATAAAAAAGAGAAAGCCAATGCTTTCAACAATTTCTTTATCGAAGTCGGTGAACAAATCACAAGAGAAATTCTGTCAAACACAAAACCTTGCAGACAACTAAAACATAAATGAAAATCCTAATTCAATGTTTCTGGAGGACGTATGTGAGGGTGAAATAGAAGAAGTAATATTCAACCTGAAAAACAACGTCTCGCCAGGGAAAGACGGTATAACAACGAAAACCTCAAAACTCATATGCAAACACATTAGCAAGCCTTGCCCATGTTATTAATCCTAATCCTATGTTTAAAAATTCTATAATTCCTAAATTTTTTAAAGAAAGTATTCTGGTACCTACCAATATATAAAAATGGTAGTAAAAATGATATGAGGAACTATCGCCCGATATCGCTAATAAATAATATTGCCAAAATATTTGAAAAGTGTCTAAACAATCAATAATAGACTTCGGTCATTGCTAGAAAAAAATAAAATAATATCAAAAATTCAATATGGATTCTTGAAGCATATATGTTGGTATTGAAGAACCTCTTCAACTGCTAACAGACACTATACTAAGTAACTTCGAATGGAACAAGAAAGTCTTAGCCATCTTCTTAGATTTACAAGAGGCCTTTGACAGTATCTCATATTCATCTATTAAGCAGACTAGACAAAATAGGTATCAGAGGGAAAGTATATGATTTATTTAAAGACTATCTAGCAACAGAGTACAGCAAGTCAAAATAGATAATGCTCACAGCAGCGCAACAAAAATAATAGGAACTGGGGTTCCCCAAGGAACTATCTTAGGTCCTAACTTATTCCTTACATATATATAAACGATCTTTTACAGAAGACTTTATGCATGCAATATTATATCGTATGCAGACGGCAGGGTGGTAATTTGTGCGGAGGAGATTTGGAACAAAACAAAAAGCCATTGCGGCAATTAGAAAAGTAAAAACCTGGTTAGACACCAATCTTCTTAAGCTAAACATTACAAAAACTATATATACCTCCTTCTCCCCAATTAAAGTTGGAATGTCCTATGTACTTGAACCCATTGTATAAACTAATCTGTTAACGGTTGTGTAAATAGTGCGGTCACCATAAAATATCTAGAACTAGTCTTACTCACATTTGAAATGGGGAAATCATATCGACTATGTAAATGGAAGAATACGAAAACTGCTTTATAAATTCTACAACCTAAAAGGTGTACTGAACAACATAACTCTGTTAGTCACATACAACGGCCTAGTCGAATCCATAGTGAGATATGGCATTACAGTAGTTCTATGACCCATACGGATAACACAAAACTGCATCTTTAAATTCATTTTTAATTTAAAAAAAAACAGAAACATCTTTACTGAAAATCAATTACTCGATGTGGCGGGTCCATACATGCATGTTGCTATGGCCTACCCCTACGCACATAGCAAGAAGGATACTCTTGGATCCATTGCTGAACATCAATATGAAAAAAAAAATTAGGGCAAGCACGCATATAAGGTGTCATTTTATAATAAAAAAAATCTCTTAAAAATGCATAAAACGCAATGGAATCAATTTATATAATACACTTCAACTATCTTATAGTGATGTAACCACACACTATCTCTATAGTCAAACCTTCTAGAATGTTATATTGAATTATAGGTAATAAATAAAACTGCATTCTTATCCAACACCGTTTCAAATTGTTTATATACATTTTTTACCCACCTTATTATACAGGGTGATTTGCGAACAATGTACCGTAGCCTAATGGCAGATAGAGCACTTCAATGTAAGTCTAGATAAAGAAGGAAACAATTTTTTTGCTAGCGGTTAAGAAGATACGAGGTGTTGTATGCATTTGGTCTGAAAATTCAATGAGCTATATCTCTGCAACGGTTGGATGTAATCGAATGAAATTTACCGGTAACATTCCTCAGCTGGGACTTGAAGGAATAGCTCATTTGATTTTGAAAAATCCATGGACGGACTCGGAAAAAATCTGTCCTCCTCCCGTTTTTTACAAAAAAGTATTAGTGGATTCGGAAAGTTGAAAAAATATGCTATCAGAATAACGATTGAATTTTGATGGCATACCTAAACCGTTTTGGCAAAAAAATCACAAAACAATTTAGCGCATCACGACTAACACTGCTTCAGATCCATATCCCTCTTAAGGCTTCACATAATACGTAGCAAAAAACATACCTAGCAAAAAAAATACAGGGTTGTACTTTTGGAATTTTTTAATAAACAAAAGATAATTCTCCACAAAATTAACATCTTAATATTAGATGCTTAGGTGATCTGTATTACATGGTACGTCAAGTACTACGTGGAAAATAGTTGTATTCTTAAAGAAAGAAAAACCACCACGATCATTGTATAAATTGCTTAGTAGCTTAATGCTGATTAAAAACTGAATATTATTACATAAAAAGAAAGAAAATTTGCATGCAACTTCAACTCACAACCTGATCTTTTTCTGAAGCGGGTTAACACAAAAAAACTTTGTCCACTTTGTTTGATATATGATAATTACTACATCAGTGCTGGCGTGACCCTAAAATTTATAACCCCCTCAAGTAATTCGAAAAAAAAAAACTCTGATAAAGAAAAGCACGTGAGTCTAAGATACATCTGATAACTAATTCGAAGCAACATCCTGTGAAAGTCACGTAGAAGTAGTAGTGACATCTTGTGACATTTCAATTTAAACCTACGGTTCGGCGGTGAAAAGCGAATAATGTCACCTGGCAAGTTTAAATTATCCCAAAAAAATATCTTGACTAAAAATGGCATACAAAAATGCAATTATATCCCATACATGCCAACTCGTGTGTTTGCAATGTTGAAGTATAAATTAACTTTCCTAATAGTATAGTACATTTTCGGTTGTACATAAAAATACGGCATTGAAAGGCCGTTGAATATCAAACGAACTTTATCTGTGTTTAAAAATTTATAGCTCTCAATAGGGAAAACTGCAAAAGTTAAACATTTGAAATTTACAAATATTAACTGCAGTAAATATCCTGTTAACATAGCCCTTCACTTAGTTTTATTTTTTCCGGTTCGGCGATCCGACTGAAGAAAATTTATTGGACGGGCGTTAAATGAATGTTTTCCTAGTGTAAATATTTATTAAAGACAAACCTCTGCCCGAAGCTTCGACGAGGATTGCAACTCAAGTATTTGGTCCGTCTAAACCGAGTCAAGAATATCACGCTGGGAGTCGACAACATCCCCATCCTGCTAATATACCAGTTTCTTGATGTTTATTATTTACTTTCGCTACTATTAAATGTTTTATTTTAGTATAGAAAGTCACACAAATAATAATACACATTTTATTGGTCGATAAAGAAATGGATAACCGTAGTAAATCGAAGTTTACTAAGTTTTATTCACAGAAATCAATTGTGTACAGGAACTCCAAACACAAATTATTACATAAAATATGCCTAAAAACTGAGACATAAAGTAATCTCAAAATGTAGTGTCTCCCGACGAAAACTGCCCACTTTAACATCTGTCCATCAACCCCATCAACTCAGAAAAAATACATCGACAATAGTAATAATATTAATAAAATTTTTTAATATGAATAATTGTATATTGATATAATCCTATGTAAAAATATGTATTCACGATACCGGTAAATAATAATGAATTACAAAAATAATAAATGTGTTGTAAAATAAAAATTCCTACTACGAAAATCCAGTGTTCCACTGTTTCCTATGAAAGGAAATCGATTCATTGCAACCAATCAAGGTGCTGCATTTCCAAATTATTTGAAAATAATAGATACTTAAAGCACCGACAAGGACGTAGACGTAAACGTATAAAATGACAGATACGCAGGCGCAATAGCGAATTGTTGTACGTTTGTACTTACGCCTGACGTAAACTTACGTGCTCCTACGTATACTTTATACGAGGATAATTGGAACTGGTCAGTGTTAAAGCACAGGGTCGTGCGTACTGAACTTAATATTTTGTCCTATATATTTAGCAATGGTATCGAGATTCGAATGGTAGTTGAAACTGTGCAGGCGAGTCCGAGACTGGCAATGTAATCAGCCTGAATGAACCATCTACGACTGCACTGGTTTAGAGATAATAAAACAGACAGGCCTACTAGCATAAAAAAAACTCGTAAATCGCTTCTCAATAGACAAAAGTGGACTTTTGCTGTGCTGTTAATGTACCAGTGCAGTGCGTAAATACCTGTTATAATATCAAGCGTAGGAGTTTAGTTAGTTATTATTCATATTTATAAATATTTACTACTATATAAAAGGTAAAATATTTTAATTATTTACTAATTTACTATGGCTTTCTGGAGACCATTTGAAAGAGAGGATAATATAATAACGCCCGAAAATCTTATTATTTTCTTATGACAAGCATTTCTATTTACCTCCGCCCATGTACAATAAAGAGATGCCGACTGTTTTTGCCGGCTTTTAGTTTTTATACGGTTTCAATTAAATTCGTTTACACTTTACACCTGAAACGTATCATATCGAGTCGAGGAATGGCGATAGGACCACCGATTGCACCCGATTATATCATTGCAGCTATCAAAGATGCCACAATGCCACATTACCATAACCACCATATTTTGTTAAACGATGATCTAATTAGACAAATAAACAATTTAAGAAACAAAAATTGTTCTCCACATTGTTACAAATGGGAGTTACAAATTTGAAATGAGATAATGTGACTTTCATGTGACAATTATTCATTTCACTTTATTTTTACAGTTTCAAACAATTGCTTTATTATTACTAATAGCGTTTCTTCAAGCCCTTTCATTTGACACCCATATTAATTTGATACCTATATTAAGGAGGTTAACAAAAAATGTAATCCGCCATCTTGTGGCTGCGGCCATTTTAAAATGACGTCGCTCATTTTTATCGTTTCCTTCTCTTCAAGTTCTTTCATTTGATATCCATATTAACAGGGTTGGCAAAATATACATCATCCGCCATCTTGTGGCGGCGACCATTTTAAAAATATTACAATATTGAGTATTGTATATTGCATTGTCACCAGAACTAAAGGTGTATGCAAAATTTCAGCAAAATCGGTTAGGAGGTACTGGTTCTAGTTCAGCTTGCAAAATTTGACCTAAACAAACTAACAAACATTGCAAGTTAAATAAAAGCTTGTAATAACAGAAAAAAAACAAATAATTTACTAAATTACTGTTGAGAAATTTCTACGTATATTATTAATCATTTAAAGTAAGATAAAGCGACAAATTACCCTAGAAAAAGAAAACAGCTATTCCCATTTGAAAAGCCCCTTCACTTTATGAATAATTTATCCAGAAGGAAGTGCATAGCAAAATAGAATAAATATGAATGCTTGATTTAGAACTATTCGGCAACGTTTTCGACGGATGCCGTATGAGAGACATTTAAATTGGTTAGAGAAAGATTTATATCAGATGTTTTTCCGATAACAAAGGACAAATATATCTAAAAATTTGTCCATTGAGAAACTTTTCATATATTTTACGCGAATACATTACAAGAGAAACTTTGATTCATTTTGAATCAATACATGATAAATATTGCAGTACTTTACAAAATAAGTGTTTATAAATGGGGAAATAAACATGTTCCTCACTTCTCTCTTGAAAACATAGAATTAACGACCCATTCTTAAACTAAGAAATTTTTCTTAACACATTACTAACTGCTTTAATGTAAGCTGGTTTAATTTCGTAGGTATTATTGAATTGAAGTATTCATATTAATAGTATATTACACTACAAAGGAGGTAAGTAGTTAATTGGATTGATTCTGCGGTAGATTCTTGATGAAACATATTCAATAGAATAATTATAAATATTCAAAAGAATAGTTACAATACGCACTTGGTTTATTGTTTCATAAGTTTTGTTCAGATTTGTCTCTGACATATGTTTCGACCTTGAGACCATTATCAAAGAGAAGAGAGAAGAGAAGAGAGTTTCTAAGACTCTTTGATAATGGACGCAAGGCCGAAACATATGTCAGAGACAAAACTGAAGAAAACTTATGAAACAATAAACCAAGTACGTATTGTAACTATTCTTTTGCATATTTATAATTATTCTATGGAGATAAGTAGGTTTTACCAGCAATTAGATAAATTTTACCGCGTCCTCACCTCACACATCTTCCAGCGGCTTGTATATCAGCGTATGCGCGAAAGCTATACAATCTTAGGCGAGGGTTGTATAGGGGATATACCATCCTTCGGAGGGGATGTAAAGCAGTTGGTCCCTTGTCTATTAAATGTTAGGCAAGTAAAAGATCCCTACTCTTCTTAAGGGAAGTGGTTCGGCAAAATTCCTGGTTGGGGGTAGCTCGTCTACAGGCGTCGGTGTTAGGCCTCAGTAGCGGAAATAGGCCGACGTTAAATAAATGTATAAAAAAAAGTTAAATTCTTTTTATATTTATAGCATAGATGGAATTATATCAGGCATAGATACAACTAACCAAATTGATTTTATTGATGAAATTAGAACACCAAATAATGCACTTACTACATTTAAATTTATTGATTACAATGAACTGAAAAAAGTCGTATTTTCTTTGCGAAATAAGGGTAGCCCGGACGAAGTAACAGCAGAATTTCTAAAAAATATATATTATAGCATTGAAGAACCACTTTTAAATGTAGTCAATACTTCACTAGAGACAGAAAAGCTACCGCCAATTCTTAAAATATCTAGAGTTATACCAGTACCTAAAGTAAAAGCCAGTGATTTGAGACCTATCAATATGTTAGTGACTATAGAAAAAACTAATCGAAAGAATAGTTTACGAACAAGTATCTAGTTACATAATAGAGAATAATATTTTATTCTTAAATCAATCCAGATTTACAAAATGTCCCAGTTGTGAAACTGCAGTACAAAACATATTATATGACTGGAAAGAACAACATGATAAAGGTATAGTGATGGGGCTGTATTTCTAGATATATGGTATAACTGGCATACCTCTAAGTTGGTTAGTGGATTACTTACAAAATAGAAAACAAGTAACAAAAATAAACGATGAAATATCTGACGAAATATTATATAAAAACGGGGTACCACAGGGCAGTACACTAGGGCCGCTGCTATTCTTATTATATATTAATGATATTGTAAAATCTGTTGAAAAGTATCAAATACATTTATATACGCTGTTCTATTCCTTTTCTAAAGATTTAACGACCCTTGTAGATACTATAAATAACGAGTTACAAAATATAGTTAGGTGGTGCCATGATAATTTGTTAAAATTAAATACGTCAAAAACCAAATTTATGTTAATTAGCAATAATCAGAAATACGAAGAGTCGCTGTCCTAAAGATACCGAGATGTACCAAATGGTCAAAGGATCCTCGTGTCGGTCGCCACATGCCTACCTTGCACTGACGAGGGCCAACAGCTCGAAACTGCAGTCTCAAGTGGTGTGGGACGGCTGGTAAGAGAGCTCCTTTAAGTAAGATCAATCTTTCGGCTGGTGTTTGTTGCAATCGAAGCATCAGCGTTTTTATGGTAATATGCAATTATTACACTTAACGCGCCAGGCTCGTAGCTTGTAATTCAGCGCTCGGCGGGGCACATAGCCCGGAGAGTAGCTGTTGGTTGCAGTATGGTTATGTTCCTTATAGTAAACTAAGGATTTTATAGAGTTTGCGACTAAAAATATTATGTTTCAATTTAAAAGTTGTTAAACAGAATTCAAAGTGCTAGTAGTGAATAAATCGCTTTTGAGAAAACTATTACATCTTGCTTATAATAGTCGTTTTCGCAACTCAGCACGTGGGGGACTGAGCTGAATAACGTGGCGACATATATTCATTTTAGACTAATATGAAAGAAAAAATTACTCATCTTGTTCAAGACAAACAAGAATATCTTTATAATTATAATTACACCTTTTCCAAGTTTGTGGTTAATATTGTCGTTGATAACCAATATGTGTCAGCTTCGGTGTCAACTTAGATACTTAATCTGAATCTCGGAAAACAAACAGTGTAAAATTAAAAAAAAAATTAAAAACCGATCTCGCCCCATATACAAATTTACCAAAAAATTATAGTTTAAAAAAACTAAAAGAACACGACTTAATATCAAACAGAACTAAAAAGTAAAAAATAATGTTAAAAAATTCATTTTATTGTAAAAAGTGCGTTCTTACTATATTTTTATAATTCTACTTTTATCAATAGCTACCAATAAAATATTTATAACAATTGATATCAAGCACCCCACGCTTTTTACAATAAAATGAACTTTTTAAACATTATTTTTTACTTTTTATTTGGTTTGCTATTAAAGCGTGTTTTTTTTTAGTTTTTTAAACTATATATATTTTTTTCATATAAAATAATAAAATATATATTAATAACGGCAGCGCCTCCGGTAAAATGTCGACAATAGATTAATATTTTTTTTATTTTTATTTTATCCTGATGATCCTGGTGAGGACATTAGGACAAAATTGTCAAATTACTGTATTGTCATCGGTTATTGATAAGTGTGCAAAGTTTCAGTTTAATCTGACGTTTTGAAGTGGGTGAGAATCACGTTCAAAGATTCCGTTACATACAAACATACAAGTGAAGCTAATATAAAGCATGTAACAATATTACCAGTTAAAGCTTGAAAAGATACATTTTTTTTGTTTCTTAGGGAGAATCGACTGTTCAGAGCATTTGGAAAAAACAAACCTATTCTAAGACCTAACGTAATTATGATACGTCTAATGCTGAAATTAACATAACCCACATCAAACTTTTTGTGAATTAATATAATTAAAAACCTGCCCCAGCTCCATTATAATAATAGCCTTACGTTTCGCTGGAATAAAAGAGATTAAACACGTGATTTTAAAAGCATCCCACTAAGAGAACTTTCATTACCATGCTTCAGTTCATTTTCATTCCGTGATTATGATTGCTTATGATGTTTTTGTAATGTTGTTTGTTGGTAGGATCCAGTATTTAGAAGGGGGATGAAGAGTTAATCTACTCACCCCATACGTCCCTTGGTCAGTGGCCCTGGCTGAACCCCGTTTATCGCCAAGGGACTAGCTGTAATTAAAGTAAGAAACGCGAACAGATAAATTTCCCGAATGTCAAGAATACTTTTGAGGCCCGCGTTACAGTGAATATATCCCTGTAGATGCTAGGCCATTCATTTACATACAACTTATTATAGTGGTTTAATTAGCAAAACAAATAAAGCAGAATATAGTCAATACTACAGTAAACGAAGCTCAAAATGGCAGCCAAATGAGAAAATATTGAATAGTTTGGGATGTTTGGACCCTTTATATAAAAACATCAAAACATGTTCTGATCACGGAAAAAATACTAAAAAAATTCCAAACATGTCGCAAGCTCCTCTATAAAATCCTTATTTTACTATAAGGAACGTAACCAGACTGCAACCAACAGCTACTTTCCGGGCTATGTGCCCCGCCGAGCGTTGAATTACAAGTTACAAGCCCGGCGCGTTAAGTGTAATAATCGCATATTACCAACAAAACGCTAATGCTTCGATTGCAACAAACACCAGCCGAAAGACTGATCCTACTTAAAGGAGCTCTCGTGCCAGTCGTCCATACCACTTGCAGACTGAATTCTCGAGCTGTTGGCTCTCGTCAGTACAAGTCTTATATTTTTACATAAAGGGGCCAAATATCCCAAACTATCCAAAATTTTCCATGCCATTTCCTTCGTTTACTGTACGAAAAATGTATATTTGAACATTATTTTTTATGTTAATTTAGAGGATCAATCCCAGCTCAGGCACTGGCAGTGTCGATGGTTAATGGATGTAGATGTGCGTTTTTTCAAAAATGTAACCATAAAAATGCAAGAACAAACTTAATCTCGGTAGAATTTATAACAAACGAAGTTATGGTAGGTTTGCGGAGTATTAATAAAATACAAACTGGGACAATTTATTAAATAATAATCATCCACTCAATAACTTATATAAGTTACTAAACATAACCTTCTGCAATGCCTTTATATTACAAAAAAAATAATATGAAAACGCAAGAAACTTTAATTGGGTTAAAATAAGTTGTAAAATCCTTCGGCGAGATATCGCATGCGGTGGGCCTCAAGAACCTGTGCAAGGCCAATTATATTTTTGTTGTGCATAAACGACTTAGCCACCTTTGATATCCAAGGTACTTTTACGCATGTTGCTGACGATACTACCATTCTATGGCATAGTAAAAAAGTCTATGAGATACTATAAAATCATCAGACATACGTAAAGCAAATAAATGGTATTAGACATACACAGCAAATAAGTGTTCTTCCAAAAAAAGCTTTGAAAACGGAAACAGATTACTTTCTGAAACGTCAGCAAAATACATTATTTCTGTGTTTATTCCGATTTATATTATTTGTAAAACATAACCCCTGACTGTTCCTTTGACGTAAACGTCACGGGCGCAGTGGCTTTTTTTCCAATAATTCTATTATTTTGTAGATTCGGTGATTTGTTTTTGAAGAGGATAATACATGTGGTAGAAAACTCAAATAAAAGGAAAGAATATTCGTAGAATGCCACAAATAACTTTCAGACAATACAAATAAATGGTATGATTCTAATTCGCTTGTTTCCAATATCAACAAATCCAATATATTTACTTTCACGAGAGAAAGTAAAAGTGGTCAGAAGATACAGGGGACTACGATAACGGTAAAGCGCTTTTTGTTATTGTCTTCCAGTTTGTTTGGTTTAAGCAAAGGTTATGTTACTCGTCATGAAGTAAGTACATAGTAAAAAGATAAACATGCTGGATTGTCAGGGGGTCCAGGGAAGCTACACAGAAAATTTTGTAGTATATACATTGAAAGTATCTTTACTACATGAAAACATATAACTAATAAACAATATAACACAGATAGACATGAAACATTAAATATCACACACACACAGTGGACCAGTCAGCAACAAAAAATTCAATAAGATTATTGTAAAAGACTCTCGATTAGAGGATTTTTTACCACAATTTTAAACGATTAGTGACCCCAGACGAGAATTGCGGACTGCCTGCGGAATGAATTAATTCATAATATGCAGGTAATGTTGTTGTCTTTGATACACAGTTCACAAGACTTCTCAAGATAAATATATTTTTGGATATTTTATTTTTATAAGAAATTAACATGTTTTTTCCCATTTTAATTTATTGTTGAACACCTAGAATTTCCACACAGGAGCGGAAGTTGGTACGATATTATTATCGTTGTATAAATTGTCTTAAATTAAAAATCATTCTTTCTTTCTCATTTTCATTTCATATTAATTTGTTTGATGGAAACTAGTCTTGAATTGTGGGCTGAATTTCGTGCACCATGACAATGCGTTAATACCCTTATTTCTATGAATTGTCATGTCGGCAGCACATAGAACCAATTCTACTTGAACGATATTATTGGGCAAGTCATTAATAGAAATGAAAAAAAAAGGGTTGGACTTAATGCGGAACCTTGAGGCACACCAAATTTAATATTATTGTTAATCCAGAATTTATACTTTGGTAATTTACAAATCGATATCTTATTTCAAGATAAGATGTAATTAGTTATTAGACTGTTTTAAGAGAATGTATTGTTTATACCCAGTTTATTTAGTGAAATTTCATAGGATACACAACCAAACGCTTTGCTTAAATCTGTGAGAATAACTTCAAATAAATTGGGTTCTAGAGCTGCAAAAACTGCTTACTATTTCTTAGTTGAGTCCCACCATATAAGATATGGCATCCATTTCTGGAGACTGGAGCAGTCAACATTTGGTTAATGCTATGTTTGTGTTACAAAAAGGGACACCACTGTGTTTGTTTTCTTATTTACTGTATACTTGTGCATTGTGTCTACATATTACCTTACCTTTTTAAACTTTTTTAATACTGTATCTGATGCATATAATTTGCTATATTTTATACATATAGTTCATAATGTCGGCCCATTTCGCCCTATGACCAATTTCCTTATAGATAGATAAGGAAACATGAACCGATATTGTAGCCTACCAGACCTCCACACTTGACACTTTCGATTTTTATGTTAGGGGCGTATAAAACATCCAGTATACAACTGACAAATTCGAGATAGAGATCATCGCATTGCAAAAATTAATGAAGCATCATTTCGGATAGCTTTGGCTTTGGATTTCAAGTTGGATGATGGTGATGTGTTTAAGTTTTTTTAGTTCTAATTTTTTATTTGATTTACCAGTGTAGGGTAGGCATTGCTGCCACCGCCAGAAAACACTCTACCTGTATGGCTACGTCTACGCTGGGTTCGAGTAAGGTCACGCTTGTCGCCAGCAGCGAGAGCTGCATGATGCCTGGTTGCATGGTACGGGATTATGGATTAATTCTAATTAAGCTAGAGCTTTGGAATTTTGCACATGTGTATAAGTCCGGTGACAATACACTTTAACATTTTCATATAAGAAAAAAACAAGATGGCGGACGACTTTATCGTTTAACACCCAATTTGACGCAAAATCGATATCTGGGGGTTTTCGAGATCGCCATATGAATTCTTTGTCAAAATTTAGAAATTCAAAATGGCGGCGCCAATATGGGGACGACTTTTGTCATTTATGGTCCAAATCGATCAAAATTGATATCTGGGGGTTTTCGGGTTCGCCGATTACGAATTTCTAGTCAAAAATTTAGTTCAGGAGGGCGAATTCAAGATGGCGGACGATTTTGCCGTTTGACTCGATTCAACTCAAAATCGATACCTTGGGGTTTTCCAGGTCGCGGATTAAGAATTTTTAGTAAAAATTCAGAAATTCAAAATGGTGGCGCTCGCTAATATGGCTGTCGACTTTTGTCATTTAGATCCAAATTCATCAAAATCAATATCTGGAGGCTTCCGGGTTCGCGGATTACGAATTTCTAGAAAAGAAATTAGGTTAAGATGGCGAGCGACTTTACCATTTATGATCCGATTCGTCGAAAAATGGATATCTGGGGATTACAGCATATCAAAAAACTAAAATGTAAAAAATAAAACTATTTAAAGAAATATTATTAAAAAAGCTTTTATTTAAATGCTCTAAAAGTTGAAGTAAATCAAACCCATCATTTTGTTACATTATATAATTTCTTTATGATATAAAAGCTTGTCGCGAGCAATCTCCTTTACACATGAAGAAGTTTATTTTCTACTTTTTAGAGCATTCAAATAAAAGCCTTTTTAAAAAATATTTTTTTATATAATTTTTTGGTTTTAGAATTGTTCTAATCTAATATTTCATTAACGATTTCAATATTAAATAAAATAGAAAACTTCATGTATGCATCATAAATAATATTGCTATTAAATGGAAAACTAATAAGGTCTAAAACTAAATATCGTGATTGTTGATTGAAGACAGAAAGCCAAGTAACAATAACAAAAGTACATTTGTACTACTACCTCGTAATGGTAATGTAATTTAAATCGAAGGTTTAATAAATTCGAGTAGTTTAATACACTTATCGAAATCGGGCTGTGCAATTTTCAGTATCAACATTTACATTGCCGAATAGTGTTGAACTAGTAGGTTCTGCAGTATTCGTGACCTATTTCCAATCAAATATTTAAACTAACAATCAAATCTAAATGAAATTTCCAAACAAGCCCTCTTCGCTACCAAACTTTCCAATCTATCTCATCGCATCAATTAATGAATGTTTTTTTAGTCATTACAAAAATTCACAAATTTTCATATAAAATTGCCGCTCTTCCTACTGATCACAATTAGGATTGGGAAAATAATCTGCTGTCAACTGAAAGTCGGATAGAAACAAATTTTATCAGGTATCTCTAATTACTTGCGAGGAATTTAATAACGCTGTGCTATTATTGATGCCTACTGAAATTACCTTTCTTTGACTGTTAGCATACCTAAGAAAAGCCTTAAAGTTCATTTGCACGGCATCAGGTTACAAATTACAGGATTTAATGAATCGCTCTTTTTTGACGAAGTGTTGATATTTTATTCAAAAGAAAATAAATATTATATAAAAATATTTGTTTTTTAAGTAGTCGAGAAAGGACCATTACATTTATTAAAAAGTGATTAATTATAATATATTGAATAGTTAGGAATTAAAAAGTCATTGTTACAATAATTAGAGAGGTTAGGATTCAGAGAAATAACAACCAATTTGGAAAATAGAAAAGTGTATGTAAAAATTAATAATACATTGAGTGAACCGGGAACAATGCATTATGGTATATCGCAAGGTACTGTACTTGGTCCGATATTTTTTCATAATTTATATAAATAGTATATTTACCTCAAATTTTGTCAGGAAATTAATATCTTTTGCAGACGACAGTGCAATTTTTTATGAAAGCGATTCATGGAATTTATTAAAAACTAGTTCCGGGTTCCATCCCCGGCCATGGCAGTGGAAAATACTGTAAGAGGAATTTTTCCATTATAGACGGATATTGGGTGTATGTCCCTTGTCTCTAAATATGTAGCCCCCTCCCACACAAGGCTCTTCTAGAGCCTTCCGGGATAAAGGGGGTCGTAATTAGCTGTGGTGTTATTTATTATTTATTTAATATACAAGTTTATACAATTAAAAAAGTTTTTACGTGTCAGAGAATTAATACAAGTATACAAATCACTAGTTAAATCGAAAATAGTCAATATTTTTGGTGATTTTTTTTCCACAGCTGCCTCGGATAAAATTCGTGAACATTTTGGTTCTAATTTATCTTTACCTTGCACTTTATCGGAATATAATACGCAGTCGATGTATTTTGCTCCTGTTACTATTGAAGAAGTGAATGACGTAATAATAGCTCTAAAAAATAAAAATTCTGCAGGATTTGATGATCTTACATCTAATGTTATAAAACATATTAAAGATAGCCTATTAACTCATTTAGTATATTTAATAAATAAGTCGATTGAACATGGGCAGTTCCCTAACGTATTAAAATTAGCTTCAGTTATACCTTTATTTAAAAAAGGTTGACCTGAAGATGTAGAGAATTACAGACAAATCTCTGTACTAAGTATATTTTCCAAAATGATTGAAACAGTTGTTCATAATAGAATTTATAATTACATCGAACATAAAAATATTTTAACGGGATCCCAGCATGGGTTTAGACCTGGAAAATCTATTGAAACGGCTAGTTCGCATCTTTTGGAATATGTATATACACATATGGATCAGGGTCATTATGTAGTACCACTGTTCTTCGACTTATCCACAGCTTTTGATACCGTTGACAAAAATATGCTTAAAGAAAAACTGTCCTACTTAGGAATTAGAGGACATATCCAATCCTGGTTAATTTCCTTTATGAGCGACAGATATATGATGATTAAACTGCAGGAGACAAATTCGGAGATCTTTGACGTATATTGGGTGTTCCGCAGGGGTCGGTTTTGGGCCCTCTACTATTCATGTTGTATGTCAATGAACTGTCGAACCACATTAGCCACGGCAGAGTAACTATGTTTGCCGACGACACTACCATCACTGTAGCCTCTAAAAACTTGAATGAGCTGCAACATAATGTGTCAAGCATAATTATCGAATTAAACTCTTGGTGTCAGAGAAACAGACTGATTCTCAATAATAACGAAACGGTATGTTTAAATTTTAATATACAACCGGGCTATTTCTGATTCGGCTAAATTTCTTGGTACTCACCTCGATCCACAACTGACATGGTCATTGCATACTAGGCATGTCTGCAATAAATTAAATTCTGCATATTTTGCAATTTTACAAATGAAAAGTTCACTGGATGTAAATGGTTTACTTGACATATATTACGCGTTGGCTTACAGCCATATGTCATTTAATATATTATCTTGGGATAGTACCAGAGATATTGAAAGAATTTTTATTATTCAAAAAAGAATAATTAGGCTGATGTTCAACATGAATTATAGAGAAAGCTGTAGAGAAATTTTTAAGAAAAAACAAATTTTAACACTTCCGTGTATATATCATGAAATGTTTAACATATGTCAAACTAAACTTGAGCAGTTTTCAGAAGTGTAACGAGACTCATGTATATAACACTAGACATGGAGACCTCTTATGTATCCCTAAGCATCATACAACTACATTTAAACTTTCTCCAATTTATAACTGCATAGTATTATATAATGCTCTGACCAATGAAATAAAGTCTGCTTCCACATATGTAAAGTAAAAAAAAGCTGCGAAATTTTTTTTATTGGAAAACGCATTTTACACAGTCACTGAGTTTTTAAACAGAGGAGCATAAATTAACAGTTATAACTAGAGTCTTATACTTATTTATGTATTCATATATTGATTATGATTGCTTGTATATATATATTTTTAATTGTTTGCCGATTTGTTTGTAAGTTTTTTTGTTATATACACATGCATGTTAATTATCCTATTTTAATTTTAGTTTTATAATGACCTGCCATATATACTGTATGTATCTCAAATGGTAAATATATATTATTATTATTATTTTGCGATAGGGTATTATTGGTTGGGGTGGAGTAGCAAAAATAATATTAAATCCATTACAGATAATTTAAAATCGCATCATAAAAATAATTTTAAATAAGCCAGCTCATTTTGCTACAGATGAATTGTATAACAACTGTTCCTTACTCGATATTAGAGAATTGTATTCTGGTAGTGCCTTACTTTATACATCTAAAAATAAGAGACCAACTGAACGTGCATTATGATGATACAAGGAGCAAACAGAAAGGAGATTTGAAAATATCAAAACTGTAGGTCAAATATATTATGGTTATTATTGCCAATAAACTTTATAATTTGCTGCCCATAACAATAAAAGAAAAGAAGCAGGTATCTTTTAAAAAATTGTCTATTGTTTGGATACAAAAAGTTTTTATAAATTATTATTTGTACTGAATTATTATCATTGAAGTAAATAATAATAATCCAGTGCCGTATTCAGCCACATACGTTATTAATGGTTTAGAAGCAGCATAACGATCTATTTACAACATTTTTGATGATAGCTTTATTGGCAATTAGACCAGGGCCAAACCGTTTAAAACATCGTAATAGACGATAAATTCTCAGCAGTATACGAATGGTCGGAAAATGTAGTTAATGGTGTAAATAATTAAGGAAAAATCGTCCAGACTGAGTAAAAGTTCGGGAAAGGGGGTTGGGGTGGTAATATATACGTTTTTAGGGGTTGGTACTCGTTTTTTGCGATTTGCGGCTAAACTATGCATCCTATCGAAAAATGTTGAATGTAAAAGTTGTAGATAATGAAAAAAATCTAAAACTTTCTGATTGATCATTATTGACCATAACCTCAAAATTATCGAGAAAAATGCAAAAAACCGTTTTTTCGGTTTTTAATTTATAACTATCGCAAAAATGTTTATATTTTCATGAAAATTGTTGAAAATGTTCTCTTTTGTGTTTCAAACAAGCCCAAATTTTTTAAAAGCGAAATATTTAATTTACGATGTTTTATGAAGAAAATAAAAAAAGAAGACCTAATTTTCAATCGAAAAATTTGGTTAGCAAATTATCGATTAATGAACTTTACTAGCGCTCATTTTTTTCATTGAAATCTCAACTTTAATATAGAATTAAAATATAATATTGTTTATATACAAAAATATCGTTAAAAAAGCGAAGAACCGAAAAAACTTTTTAAAAATCGAGTTTTCGGTGAAAATCATGAATTTCTTTTTCTTTATTGTAAATAAACGTTTACATTCATAAAAAGCGTTAATTCTCATACAATACTATGTTATACAAGTAATGTACATGTACTTAACTGAGGCGAGACTGTTACAATTGATTCATTACTATTATTTCAGAGAATTTCGCGAAATATCAGCAGCACAGATGATATGAAAAATTATTTACAGTACGAGCTTGCTCCATTTCCTGTGTCGTTGTTTACAGAGAATGGCTTCAGAAAAAATGTTAAGTCACATTTATATACAGAATTTGCGAGCATCGATTCGTTACCAACTTCGAGCAATATTGTACACGTTGTTGATGGCGGGTTTCTCTTACACAAAGTAATCTGGCAAAAAACGATACAATTAATAAAATAACACAAAAATATTTACATTATGTACAAAACAACTACGCAAAAAATAGTTATATGAAGAACATGCAGATTCCCTAATTATCAATACATCCCTTGAAGTAGCAAAAAACTTCGATAAAATAGTGGTAGTTGTTGGTCAAGACATAGATCTTTTAGTTCTTTTAAATCAATTCAGTTCACATGAATTGAATATCTATTTCCACAAACCTGATGCAGGAAATATTAATGATACTTATTACACCTCTAATAGTTTTAAACATAAATCACATACACATATTGTAGCATTTTTGCATTGTTTTTCTGGTTGCGATACAACTTCCAGTTTTGCTGGGAAAGGAAAAAAAACACTTATAAAGTCATTATTGGCCGATAAACATTTACCTAATCTTGCAGAAATTTTTTACAATACAAATGCAGACAAACAAACGATTACCGAAAATGGATTAAAAATAATAGCTTCTATTTACAAAAGATTTGAACTCTACCGAACGGCTACTGTTAAATCCTCATTTCATTTGAAAAAATTACCTCCAACTGAAGGGGCAGCTAAGCAACATTGTTACAGGGTGTATTTTCAAATACAAAGTTGGCTTGGTAATCAATTAATAGCTGCAGATTGGGGATGGAAACATCACGTTAATGGCACCGTACCTATATTTACAGAACAAGAATTAATTCCTGAAAATTTATTGAAAATTATCTGCTGCAGCTGCGAAACAGGATGCGGTAATAACAAATGTGGGTGTCGCAAGCATGGCTTAAAGTGCACAAATGTGTGCTCAAATTGTCACGGTTCTGATAAATGTTCTAATGCCGAAAAATCGTTGTACGAATAAAATTGTAATCTCGAGGACATCGAAGACGAAGATAGTACCCACTGTCTAATAAATAATAATAAAAATAATGATACTGAACTGGACAATCCAGAAGAACTCCAAGAAATTGAAGATATAGAAAATGAACGTGAAGAAATCGAAAGTTTGATCGATTCTGGCGATGAAGAATTGCCCACGAAGAAAAAAATATTTCAATAAAGTTATTTTACTTTTAATTTTTGTATTTTATAATCAAAAATAAGACTTTGACGTGATAATTTGTAAATACTTACGAATCACAAGAAATAATTAACAAATTTTCTCAGTTCACAGCCTTAGTGTTTTTTGAATTTTTACCTATTTAATTGCAGTTTAAATAATGTTTTCGGGACTTTGAAAGCCGAGAATAGTTAGGTACATGTACATTACTTGTATAACATAGTATTGTATGAAAATTAACGCTTTTTATGAATGTAAACGTTTATTTACAATAAAGAAAAAGAAATTCATGATTTTCACCGAAAACACGATTTTTAAAAAGTAATTTTTCAGTTTTTCGCTTTTTTAACGATATTTTTGTATATAAACAATATTATATTTTAATTCTATATTAAAGTTGAGATTTCAACGAAAAAAATGAGCACTAGTAAAGTTCATTAATCGAAAATTTGCTAACCAAATTTTTCGATTGAAAATTAGGTCTTTTTTTATTTTTTTCATAAAACATCGAAAATTTGGGCTTGTTTAAAACACAAAAGAGAACATTTTCACCAATTTTCATGAAAATATATACATTTTTGCGATAGTTATAAATTAAAAACCGAAAAAACGGTTTTCTGCATTTCCTCGATAATTTTGAGGTTATGGTCAATAATGATCAATTAGAAAGTTTTAGATTTTTTTATTATCTACAACTTTTCGATAGGATGCATAGTTTAGCCGCAAATCGCAAAAAACGAGTACCAACCCCTAAAAACGTATATATTACCAACCTAACCCCCCTTCCCGAACTTTTACTCAGTCTGGACGATTTTTCCTTAATTATTTATACCATTAACTACATTTTCCGACCATTCGTATACTGCTAAGAATTTTTATTGCCTTAAACAGGATTGGCCCTGGTCTAAATGACAAATCACACAAAAAAAAAATTAAAATGCAGGGTCATATTTTAAGAAAAGTTGCTGGTGGCCCAGCTTAAATGAAACTTTTTATTTTAATATCTGATTATACAGAGTTATAGCTACATTAACACCTCATAAGAAACCTAAATAGATTTTTTTGATATAAAAATGTGAAAAAACGAAAATTTAAAATTTCCAATTTTTTAAGATATCTATAAAAGATATTAGGAACTTCAAGAGGTCGTTTTATTTGTCCCGAAATTTAACCTTTGCTGTATCTTCTATACTTTACGAAATACAAATATTGTCTTTCTGAATTAGTTGGGACCCTGTATACCAATAGTATAAATGCTTTTGCAAACTTCTAATATTAAAATGTACAATATCCAACGTATTTGTATCTGTCCTTCCCTTTACACAATCCACAAAATTATGAAAATTAAATGATTGTTGTTCCAATCTTTGTGGAGCTTTTGTTGCATTAATTCTTTTCTTTCTTATATAATTTCATATGTGCTGTTTTTTAGCTAATTTAATTTATGAAAATAAAAAGTAATGCTCTCTGGTAGCTGCATAAAAATAAACGTTACAAGAAGGCGTTATAGTGAATTCTGATAAGAGCGGCTTTGTGCATTCCTGCTTCGTTGCCGCCATTTCTCCGCCGTTAAATCTATCGATTTGGTGAAATTCTTATTAAACCACTTCCTGTTATCCCGTCTAGCAGTGCTTTTTCTAGACACAAAAAGCGAATTAAAAAACTAAGTACATTAATTCCATCTATAACTCGCACCGTAGAAATCCTATAATTTTATCATCCGCCTTCTGAATTTTTAACGAGCAAAACTGCGTGAAACAAATAAAATGCTCTAATTACTTCACAGCAAATTAACAACATTTTGTACATTGTAGCTTAGTTACGCTGTTTTACTATTCCATTTGAGATCATAGTGCATGAAATGTTTTGTCATAAATTCGTTTTAGAGCCTGTCGTTCCTCTTTTATATTTTCTAGTCGACAATAGGTTGGAGCACCGTTAAAGACTATCTGACGTAATTGTATTTTGTGCACTTGACACATCATATTACCGCTCTACTTAAGAGGGATATTCCTCGACGTGACGTCACTCTTTCTATCTGTTCGCTAATTAAGGGGCTTTAGCGAACTTACACCCAGTTTTTTACGTGGTCTGTGTCAAGTTTACGAACCTCGCTCAGGAGCTGGTTAATTTTTGTATAAAAAACTAAATGGTTTGCGTCTGGTATTGTTTGTTTAACGTCGGCCTATTTCCGCCACTGAGGTTTATCACCGACGCGACGCCTGTAGACGAGCTACCCCTAACCAGTAATTTTGTTGAACCTCTGAAGAGTAGGGATATCATTTAATAGACAAGGGACCGATGTTTTACATCCTCTCCAAAGAATTGTATATTTACTACGCAATTCTTACCTAAGATTACATAGCTTCTGCGGATACACTAACATACAAGCTGCTAAAAGATGCGACAAGGAAAATGTATTTCCTTGTGAACACGAACGGGATTCTTTTGTTAAAAAAATAAAAAATTTCCAAATCTTGAGACGCTTTGAGAGCCGCTCGTGCCCAAATCGGATTAAAAAAAATATATGCAGATGGCTCGGGTTTTTTAAATCATCCTGTATATCGAATTTTCTTGAACGATGCAAATAATAACGCAGAATTAAAAGTAAAACTTAAAATGTTTATTCAGCACTATTTACACTTGATTTTAAGGAAATTTATTATTTAGGTAGGTATTTTATTTTACAACCGTTTTTGTTTATACGGGATCAGAAATTTGTTTAGTTTTTGTTAAAAATTAAAATGTTGTTTAAATTTTTTGGAAAAATATTATTTGTTTAAATAATCTTTTTCACATCTCCACAACTTCCACATACCGCTTCAACGGTAAAGGTATTACAGATTCTCGCGCCGGCACACCGATAGAGGTTGTGACGTCAAATCAATAGTCGAGCGTTCGGCGTATTTAAATGGATGCAGATGTAGTGGTCTTCAATTTTACTGGGTAGATAAAAAATGCAACATAAACTTTACGAGCTTATTATTAATTCCGGTGAACTATTCGGTGTCATCAAACAAGCCGACATCCATTAAAAACCTATAACGGTAAGTGATTCAATTTGCGGGCGGAAGAGTACAGAGAGGAACGGTATTTTAATGAGATTGTAAAATTTTTGTTGCCTTCTTTGTTTGCACGATAAAATTGCAGACGAACATTTTGTTTCTACTTTACATTTTTTTATGAACATTCCTATTATAGAGGATTAAAAGCTGAACTTTTGATAAGTGTTCCTTTGCTTAGTATTGTTGGGTTAAAAAGTTCTTAATGAATTTGTAAAATCTGCCTAATTCAAACAGGACGGACCGAATAACAAATTAAAGCTCACTGAGCTTTGCCATTAAGGCTTGCGGTATACCTATTAGAAACAAAATCAGACGAGCTTTTTAGCTCGGTTCATTATAGTCCAGGTAAATAAGCGGAAAATTTGGAAACTTCTGGACTAGGGCTAAAAGACACCCCCCCCCCCCGTATTTGGGGCGAGGAATCGATTGCGAAAGGATCGAGGGTGAAAAAACGTGCCTTCATCCTCTATTGGCTAAAAACCACCCCCAAAACGGATTTTCCGTGGTATAGCAAGTGGAAGCGGAGTTTTTGTGCGGAACTTTTCCTGTAAAAGCAATTTTTGATACGGGGCCACCGAGAGGGTTGACCAAAGGAGATGAAAACCACCCCTTTGAGGCAAAAAATGGTCTTAACTGATTTTTTCGCTCTGTTCGGAGGGAATCTAACTGAAAAAGATCTATGAGGATCAGGGAGGTAAAATTTACCCATCCTTCAGGGATCACGGGCCACCCTTGGCTTTTCTGCCGGTTTTCCAAAAGGAATTCGATTGGGGGGTAGTCAAAATAGATGAGGGAAGTAAAATTCTTTCACCCCTTATTTCCAGTTAAGGGGGTGAAAACTACCCATTGCACAGGGTGTTAAATGAAGTGTTGTCATGCTTCCGGGCGCTCTCCCGCGTCTAAACGACGTTTCGGCAGAGTTTCATCTATAATCTTCAGATTTTCGCTGAAAGCTGTCTACTGCTACTCCTCGTTGCTCGAATATTTTCACCACCTCCCAATCGAATTCCTTTTGGAAAACCGGCAAAAAAAATTGAGGGTAGCCTGTGATCCCTGCAGAGGGTAGTTTTCGCCTCTTTCACTAGAAATAAGGGGTGGATGATACATTATACATAAGTATACCAAATTTCAAGTCATTATCATAGACGGTTCCAGACTAAACGTGCGCACAAAAAGTTACAAACAGATATACCAACAGACAAACCGACATACAGAAAATTTTTTCGCTCAAATTTAACATCTCGACGTTTCATGACATTTTAAGCCTATTTCAACAAAAAAATACATATATTTTTTTGCGTTACTATACTTCCACTGGACGTGGAAGTAAAATTGACGTGTTTTAAGTATTTTGCTCATAAATTGTTAATTACCTACGTAGATAATAAATTTATCCGTTACTTATGGACATCAGTGTATATAGTAAAGACGTATCTACATTTGTACCAAATTGTAACTTATTGTATTTACAATAAACAATCGACACGCATACATACAGTAATTTTTATCCGACATTTGAATATGAACTGTTAAGAAACCGACTTCTGCACAAACACTATTGTTGTACGTTCTATTGTTCTATTATTTAATCAAATATAAACAGTAACAAAGCGTTATGTACAAATTACAATGAACTATAGCAATATTTTATCTCGTGTACCATATTAAATTATATATGCATCAAATATTACACACAAAATTTTCTCGATCTGATATCATGCGTAAACGATATAGAAGAACGCAATAATCCATCCAAAGTTTAAGATAAAAAATTCTTACGCTACGTATCCCTCACACACGAATGCAAATTGCTTTTTGGAAAGATGCGGCTTTATTGTGGACCGCATGCAACGTATAAGGGCATCATAATGTATAAAATATGGGATAGAAGCAAATAATTTATTCTCTACGTATAATTATGTGCAGATAAAATATGAGAAATTTTTATTTGCCTTGGTAAATTTATCCGCGATATTTTGGGGAAATTTTATATAGTAGAATAATGATCGGAAAAATAACATTTTAGAAACAATTAAATTATTATAACAGAACAAATTATATACATTAAACATTTTAATAAACCTATGGTAATTTCAAGACCTTTATCGGTCTTGAAATTACATTTAAAATGGAATTTTTTTCAGTGCAGCAGCTTCGAAAATATGAAGCTATGTGTATTTTGTCATTTTTTTAAAGGATTTAGGTTTTTTCTGCTGCCACTGGCCCGTTGAATGGAAATTAAAAAAAAAACATAACACTGGTTTATGTTAATATTTATTTATTTATTTATATACACCATCCAACAGGCTAATTACTGGAAGGGAAAATACAGGATTATTAACAAATATCAATAGAATAATATATATAACAATATATAATACGTAATATAATTTTAACAAGCGTGGGAAGAGAAAACGCAAACAAAATAAAAACTATTGCACAGTACTCAGTGTCTTAATTTTGTTTATAATACAATTAAATATGTCAACTCTGTCTTACAAGTTTTTGTAATTATCGCACATAAAGTGAAGTGGTGAATGTTGTAACAAATTAGTCCTCAGCCTGGCAAGATGGTAATGTTATTACGAGCCTCGGTTCTTGGTACGCGAAAGCGTATTTGTTCTAATACCTGAGGGCAGTCTATTTTATTATTTAGTATTTTATACAGAAATATTAATGGCTGTATAATTCTGCGATCTTTCAGGCTAAGTAATGAGAATCTATCAAGTAGAAGGCTTTGTGGTATTCCAATTGGTGGATATAGAATATCTTCTTTAAAAGATAAATACTTAAGAAACCGTCTTTGCACCGCCTCTAAGCTATCGATATAGGTCAAATAGCAGAGATTCCATATTAGTGAAGCATATTGAAGTTTTGATCTGAGCAAAGAATTAAAAAGTAATATTAATGTGTTCGCGCCTCTAAAGCTGGTTGAATTTAAAAAATATTGAATACAAAGCCTAAATTTTTAAAAGAAGATTGCATTACGCTATTGACATGAATATTAAAAGGTCATAGCTGACCCCAAGATCTCTTATATGCTTAGAGCGGTGTAATATGTTGCCATTTAATTGATAATCTTTTAATACTGGGCTTTGTTTTCTATAGTAAGACATCTTGTTGCACTTCTCAACATTTAGTGGAAAATTATTTAATGAGCACCAATCACTCACACTTTGCAAATCGTTTTGCAATTTTTCGCACTCTGTCTCAGAGCTAATATTGCAAAACAACTTCGTGTCATCGGCATAAAATAAATAGCATACATCTAAATTATCTATATCATTAATGAATAGTATGAATAGGAGAGGCCCCAGAACAGAGCCCTGGAGAACCTCCGATGTAACAGATATCTAGCGAGATCTAGCTTATGTAATAATTAATATACTGTAGTTAATTCTATCAAAGGCTTTGGAGAAGTTGAGCAGCGATAGGCTGCGTAACACAAAATAAGTTTGACACCGTGGATCTATTTTTAATGAAGCCGTGTTGATGCGTACTAATCTGCGCTCCTATACAGGGTGTTGCATCATGAGAGGGACATAGCTTAATAGGAGGTAGAGAACATCAGTGGTAACCGGAACCTCCCATAGAAATGTCTCATTGGGCCTTCACTACGAAGTTACAGGGCGTTTTATAATTTTTGGCCAAACCTGTTTTTTGTCATAACTTTGACAGGGAATGAAATAACGGATTCATATTTGGTACGGCTAATGTACTAACGAGCCCCAAGAGGTACATGTATTAAAAAAATATATCCAGGTCCGGACTCACTATAATTTATGTTTCTTCTTTGCATCAATAAAACATCACCCTGTATATATTTTTTTGAAATTTCGATACGATATTCGAAAAGAGCAAGAAAAAACAAACAAAATGGCCTATTTCATTTTTTTGTTACACCTTCGTGGTTATTTAAATACGTTGTTAAATGTACAAGAAAATGGATTACAGAACCCTATTAAATGAGAGGCACGTGAAATAAATAGTTTTATAACCAAAATTTGCAAAAATTCTATTGAGCCTAGGTGGTCTGGGTGAATCCTAATTCCGGAACGTTTTAAAGGTCCATTTTGGTAAAAAACTGTGGTCCTAATAAGTAATCGGGTATGAAATAACAAAATTTTTAATCAATCACAGTAGGCTTGTTCAAAGTGACAGATAATAAAAAGAAATCTCCTAAACAGTTGAATAATTGTTTGTTAGTAATTTAATGTGTCAATAATCCGCATTTAGTTAGTGAAAACTTGTGAAAATATTTTAACTATGCCAGTAAAATTTACAAACGTGGAATATGCTGACATAATATTCATCTATGGTTTCTGTAATGGAAATGGTAGGTCGGCGGAAAGAGAATATCGGCTGCGTTTTCCTGGTCGTCGATGCCCTAATCATAAAACCTTTAGTACGGTGTTCCAGTATACAAGACAACACGGAAAGTTTCCTACTTCTGCAGTTGTGGAGCGTGTTTTACAACAAGGTGTGCAGGAACAAAACAATATTATAAACGTAGTTCAAGAAAACCCAAATATGAGCACTAGACGAATCAGTTTGGCAACTGGTATTCCTCATTGGCGAGTATGGAGAACCCGAAAAAGAGAACGTTACCATCCATATCATATCCAGCAGGTACAGCGTCTTCAACAAGGCGACGATATCCTCCGCCTGGCATTTTGTCATTGGTTGTCTAACCATCGCCCAGTCATTTACAGAACCTTATTTACGGATGAGGCACAATTTACAAGGGATGGAGTAAACAATTCACGAAATAATCATAAATGGGCACAGGAAAACCCACATGCGGTACGCCAACGCCGTTCGCAACACAGGTTTTCTGTAAATGTTTGGGTCGGACTTGTGAATAGACATTTGATAGGGCCACATTTTTTTGAAGAAAGATTGAATGGTGAAATTTACTTTGATTTTCTTCAAAACATTTTACCGAATATGTTAGAAAATATCGGTATAAGAGGCATGTTGTTTCAGCATGATGGGGCCCCACCACATTTTAACCTTCAAGTAAGAGAACACTTAAACAATGTGTATCCTAATAGATGGATTGGACGCGGGGGTCCACATGAATGACCACCAAGATCTCCTGATTGTAACCCTTGTGATTACTTTTTATGGGGCCACTTAAAAAACGAGGTTTATAGCATTGAAATTGAAAGTAGACAACATTTAATCCAGCGCATCGTTACAACCTGCGACGAAATACGGAATAATCCAGAAATGATACGTCGAGCAATTGGTGACCTTTCTAAACGCGCAAGAAAATGCACAGAATGTGGGGGAGGACATTTTGAAAATTTACTTTAGTGTCAATTACGTTTTATTTTTAAACACATTTAGTTATTGTTTTGTTATTTATTGTTAATTGAATGGAAAATATTTTATTTATTTAGATTTTAGTTTGTTCTCTTTTCCAATTTTTATTAATTATAAAATGTTGATGATTTTCTTGATCAAAGTAACTGGTTGCTTAGGCCTAAATGGTTTAAATTATCTGTCACTTTTATTCTTTGAACAAGCCTACTGTGATTGATTAAAAATTTTGTTATTTCATACCCGATTACTTATTAGGACCACAGTTTTTTACCAAAATGGACCTTTAAAACGTGCCGGAATTAGGATTCACCCAGACCACCTAGGCTCAATAGAATTTTTGCAAATTTTAGTTATAAAACTATTTATTTCACGTGCCTCTCATTTAATAGGGTTCTGTAATCCATTTTCTTGCACATTTAACAACGTATTTAAATAACCACGAAGGTGTAACAAAAAAATGAAATAGGCCATTTTGTTTGTTTTTTCTTGCTCTTTTCGAATATCGTATCGAAATTTCAAAAAAATATATACAGGGTGATGTTTTATTGATGCAAAAAAGAAACATAAATTATAGTGAGTCCGGACCTGGATATATTTTTTTTATACATGTACCTCTTGGAGCTCGTTAGTACATTAGCCGTACCAAATATGAATCCGTTATTTCATTCCCTGTCAAAGTTATGACAAAAAACAGGTTTGGCCAAAAATTATTTAACACCCTGTAACTTCGTAATGAAGGCCCAATGAGACATTTCTATGGGAGGTTCCGGTTACCACTGATGTTCTCTACCTTTTATTAAGCTATGTCCCTCTCATGATGCAACACCCTGTATATGAGGATAGAGCAAGTTATGTAGAGTTATTTCAAAAACATTTGCGGAATTACAAATTATAGTAATTTGCCGATAGTTTTCTACATTGTTTTTTTTTTCGCCCTTCTTGTAAACCGGGCAGATACGAGATTTTTTCCATATATGCGGAAATATACCAAACTTCAAAGATATATTAAAAATTATACGGAGGGGCTCTACAAAAACACTTGTGCACAGCCCCTAACAATAAAAGCTGGTACTTCTTCAGATCCTTTTATAAATTCAGGTTTTATCATCGGTAAAAAATATATCAATATGGAAATTACTATTATTCGGACTGAACGATTTGTTAAACGAATCGTTATTTGTTGCTCTGGTAAACGAGGTACTGAAAATTTCTGCAAATCCATTCACGATTTCTTGTGTATTATTTAACTGGTCATCTCTATATACTAAAATTTGGTGGATAGTGAATGCACCTTTCCTAGAGTTAATATAGTTCCAAAAGGATTTAACGTCATGTCTAATATTGTTTTGAATATTGTTTAAATATATTTGATAAGCATTATCTGCGTCTGTCTTAATTAGAGTTCTTAATGCTTTAAATTCATTATACATTGCTCAAAGTTTGAATTGGTACACCAAATGTTAAGCAAAATTTCAATATTAATTATTTGCCCAATTTGGATGATATTTTTTTTTGTATTGTAGGCTGATTCGTCGAGAATGTTATTATGTAAGTGAGTTTTATCGGTCATTTAATTTTGTATGGATACCGAGTGTAAAAATTAAAACATGTTTTTTTTACGAAATTTTATAACACCCTGTGGGGTAAATCAGTCACAACATCAAATTAGAATTAAAGTCAAACGCTAGCCTCACCTTTTCTTAATATTTTTGTTTTGATTCACTTCATTATCTCTGTTATTAGAGGAGATATACTATTTTATAACACAACTTGTTTTCATTGATTTTAGAAAATCCTATTTTTAATTTTGTAAGAAATAAATAAACACCACCAAAGTAGGCAATAAAAATCAATACAAAATTAAAAATTAACTTTAATAACGTGTTCTACCTTCTCTAGCTCTTATTACCTCTTGACAATATCTTGGCATGCTGGAAATTATGTGACGAATGCATTCAAACGTTATGTTTCCCCATTCTTCCAAAATGGCCATCCGAAGCGCTTCGTGATTATGTGGGTCATGTCCTCGTGATCTTATTAACTTCTTCAGATAGTCCCATGTATTTTCTATGGGATTGAGATCGGGTGAATTTGCTGGCCAGTCCATAGGAGTAATCAAGTTTTGCTGAAAAAATGCATTTACTTGTCTTGTGTAATGAGGACGAGCATTGTCATCGGCGAACACAAACCTATTGCCAATTTAATTTGCAAGTGGTAATACAACAGCGTAAAGGTATCTTTCACCAGTCATGTTTCCAAGAACAACCAACTGTACAGGACGAGCCCCACAAATAAGCTGTTATTGAACCACTTCCGAAAGCTAGATGATAAATCACATGGTTTGTACTATAGCGTTCACCTCTACTTCTCCATACTCTTAATCTTCCATCTGAGCTATGAAGACGAACTCCAGTCTCGTCAGAAAACAAACAGCGACGCCAGTCCTCAACACGTAAACTCTGATATTGGCGTGCCCATTGTAATCTTCTTCTTTTGTGAGCTATGGTTAACAAATGAATTTTTTTTGAAGATCTGGATCTCAAATTTACATCATGGAGCCTATTTCTTATGGTTTGGGTTGATCGTATCATAATCATTCCGATAGCTTGGTTCATATCATCAAGGCTTAAACGTCTTAACACCATTTTTGAAACGTAAAATATTGTTAGTTATATTAATTACTCGAGAATAATACCTATGTTGCGAGGTAAGATTACAGTAGTGACAACTGACAATTGTAAATGTACCACGCACTTCAAATATGTATTATGACACAGATGTCAGATTTTGAGCAATTGTTTTTAATTGTAGAGTACATATGTAAACGCTGCAGTAAGCCATGATAAAAAAAATCAAAACTCCTGAGTTCACTCTAAGGAAATTTATGTTAATATCAATGAAAACACGTGAATTAAAAACGAAAATATTAAGAAAAGGTGAGGCTATCGTTTGACTTTAATACTAATTTGATGCTGTTATTGCTTTACCCTGCAGGGTATTACAAAATTTCGTAAAAGAAACACGTTTTAATTTTTACACTCGGTATTTATACAAAATTAAATGACCGATAGAACATAATAACATTTCAGCCTACACTACAAAAAAAAAAACATCTAAATTGGGGAAATAGTTTAGGAAAAATTAACATTGAAATTTTGCTTATTTGGTGTACCAGTTCAAACTTTGAGCAGTGTATTATGTTCTGCACCTGTTCGCTTAAATAACTTCCAGATTCTAGTTTTTTCTTTTAAGTTCTTAATAATATTGCTATTGAACCAGGGCGGATATATTTTTTTATTTTAAAACATATTTAGGCACGCAAGAATCAAGGATTTCATATAATGCTATATAAAACTGTTCGCACAAAATTTTGACGTTTTTAAAAGACTTGATTGTTTTTACAGTTTGAAAATATTTCTGGATACTTATGGAGACATTGATACTTTTAAAATTTATAAAATTTTTATTAAGTTTCAAATTAAAAAACTAACAACTGTGTGGAGTATTTTTTATACGCCTATAATACTTGCGTAGGACGCAAGATCTGTGATTTTTTTATATCTATATTGTGAATCAAATAACTATCAGATTCATTATGAGAAATCATTTCGTAATATTATACTTTACGTAAATGTCAGTCATTAGCATCTTGTTTGTTTCTTACGTCTTTCGTCAACTTAATCCTAATGTCATTTATCATATTTCTGTATAAAAAAATTCAATATTCACAAGAGAAGTACACATCTTGAATATCCTACAAAACAGTCAGAAATGAGCGGGCTCTAACGAATGCTCGAGTTGTAAAGTAGTATCCAAAGTATTTGCATCTACATTTCTTTCAGAAAATTTCCCTTCAATTTAAGCGATTCAGGCATAAAACCGCATCCAAATAAATCTGCGAAGGAGGCTTAGCGAGTTTATCAGACTCCTAAAGATGTCTTCGCCATTTTTCGGAACCCATTTTACGTGTGTACGTACTTAATAGTGTTCATTTGTCTTTTGTTACCTTTCATCGGGGCGCGGTTTACGTTGAGAAAGGAAGTGGCGTTCTACATTGTAATTATTAATAACGATCAGGGCATGAGGAAAGGTAATATTACTTAATTACTAAATTATTCATTACTGAGTGATAGGTTGGTAATAGGGTAAGTATTGTGCTTATTAAAACTTGGGGTATTTGTCAAGGGAATCGGGAACAAAAAAATCAGTGGTTTAGCGAAATGTATTCAGTATTAAGGAAGTTAAAGATGTTTCGTATTAACTCGTGTCTGAATTTTAGACCTATGTTAATTTTATTTGATTAATCCTCCATGTTATTGTTTTCTTTCACAATGCATTTCATTTATCATTTAGCAACTAATGAAATTCTACTCGTCGAAGAGGAAGGTTCGACAAAGTTCAATCATTGGAGATATTAAACAAAATTCACGTCCTTGGCGTACATACAGACACTGTAGATGAAATTGCCCACAGAAATTTGAAATATCTGAAGAAAAAGATCAAACAAGGAATAGACGTCGCGCATAAAAGCTATTTTAAAAATATTGAAATGCAGATTAAGTCAAACTCAAACATCTTCTGGTCACATATTAATAATATGCGAGATGTTACTAGGATTCTTAGTGTAATGACCCAAGATAATATATCCTTGAATAAACCTCAACAAATTTTCCATTATTTTTCAATTGTAATTTAATTTATATTTACATTATAATTTAATCTTCTTTTACAATTTCCACAAATGCTAATAAGAAAACTACAGAGTTAAACATAAATCTACTTCTTGTTGCTCCAAAGATTAATGAAGTGGATGGATTAAACGCATTAAATTAACTATTGGTCCGATTGGAATACTCGCACGTTAGAGGGCGCTTTATTTGATTTCCCTTTGTCAGTTATTTTCCCTTCAAACTACTAATTTTCCTGACTTATAAAAGCTAGCTAAAATTTTCCCGTTTATAAAAAGTAAGACAGTTAAAGCAGTTTTACAGCAATTGCATAAATGTAGCCATTAAAAGAGAGAAGATAAAAGAAGAGAAGATAACTGCAATAATCCATTGAACTTTTTAGTGTCAAGAGCTAAAGTCATTCGAAACATATCAATCGTGCACAGCTTCAAGATTGCATCGTATGAGTTCACAGTCGTCTACTGTCTACTGATCAATAAATTTTCCTATCATCAGCATAAACTAAGTAAATAACATCGAGCGTAGAAGTTACATCATTAATATAGATATTAAATAATAATGGCCCCAATACCATGCCTTGTGACATTCAAGATAAAGCTCTAAATTGATCTGAACTGCAACCTTGTCATTGCACAAATTGTAACCTATTTAAAACAAAATATTAATAAAACAAATAATTTTTCACAGACACCTACTAGATCGAATTCATTAGTTTATTAATAAGAATGGTATTATGATTCAGCTGATCGAACGCTTTAGATAGATCAGTATATATTACATCAACTTGCCCTTGGTCATTTAATGTTTCAGCTATGTATCGAGTTTAGCATAAGAAATTAGTACTCGTAAACTTGCCTTTCATAAAACCATATTAATAAGGGCTAATAATATTTCTGATATGGTTATATAATGCTGTATGTATTAGAATCTTCAAAAAGGAAGATTTGATATGATAGCAATTTAAAAACTACCATTAATCTATGTGCTTTCTCGACCGCAAATTGACTAGTTTACCTTTATAGGTTTTTAATGTGCGTCGGCTTGTTTAATGACAACATGCCGCATGGCCCAACGGCGATAATAATGAGGTCGTAAAGTTTTTGTTGCCCAATAAATGTGTACTCGACTATACAAGATACAAAAAAAAGTTACACAAGGCAGTAACGAAAATATTTATTTTATTTATTTATTTAACAATACACTGCCCAACAGAAGATTCCAATTACTGGGCAGGAAATTACAAGTAAATGATTACAAATGTTTACAAATTACAAGTAAATGTTTACAAAATATAAGAAAAAGAAATGTAGGAATATTAGATAATTAAAAACAGAAATAAAACCAAAGCTAAGTTTAAATTTATACAAATAATCTTTTTATATCAGCTACATTGCAGTGGAAAATATCAAACCGGTTTTGAAGATTATTATAATTTTCACACATTTTATATAGTGGCGAGAATTTCAGAAAGCTAATTCTGGAACTCGGCAGATCGAATAGTGAGTTTTGCCTAGAACCGGGTCTAGGTATTCGAAAAATTCAATATAGAGCCGCAATCTGTTATACTATGTAATATTTTATAAAGAAATATTTGCTATGCTATAGTTCTGCGTGTCACTAGGCTCGAAAATGAAAATCTATTTAAAAGTGCAGTATGAGAAAAACCAATAACAGGGTAAACACCATCTTTCTTATAGCATAATGTTTTTATGAAGCGTCTCTGAATGCTCTCTATGTTTTGTATATGTATGTTATAGTGAGGAGACCAAATAATTGACGAATATTTCAATTTGGATCGAACAAAAGATTGATATAGTAGTTTCAGTGTGTTAATGTCATTAAAATCGTGGGATCACCTTATTATAAATCAGAGTTTTCTAGAGCTTTCATTTGTGATTGCATTTATAATTAAATTCTATATATTGATGTTTGTTAGTAAAGTAAGAGTATTACATTTTCGTATATTTAACTGCAATTTATTTAAGTTACACCATTCACTGATTTTATCTAGAGTATTTTATAAAGCCACACAATCACTTTCATCATTTATTTTATTATACAATATCATATCGTCAGCATATAAAAGACACTCAACACCCAATTCAACTGCAATGTCATTAATCATGACGTTAAAGGATAATGGGCCTAACACAGACCCTTGAGGTACACCTAAAGTAGATACAAATTCAGCAGACCGTTGACCATAGTATTCGATATGGTGGTGTTCATTGTCCAGATATGATTTGAAAAAAAAAACAACAAATTTCTTGAGAAGCCAAACTTCTGAAATTTTGAACATAGAATACCATGATCAAGTCTGCCAAATGCTTTAGTGAAGTCTGATGTGTAAATTACATCAACTTGTGAGTTACCGTCTATAGCCTCAGCTACAGACTGGTTGAAATAGACCGTCCCTTGAAGAAACCGTGCTGATATTCAGTAATGCAATTCTTTGCATAAGGAAATGTTGGGTCATATAACAATATTTCGAAGGCTTTAGAGAAATTGTTGATAATCATTACAGGTCTGTAATTCTCAATATTATTTTTTTCTCCTTTCTTATATATAAGGATTATTTTAGAACATTTTAAAACATCAGGAAAAGTATTTGATTTAATGTCCAAATTAAATAGAAATGTAAGAGGAGCTGTAAAAGCACTAGCACAATCATGTAATATAAAAGCAGGAATTTTATCAGGGCCCATCGTATATTTAGGCTTGATTTTTCTTAAAGAATTTAAGACTTCATGTTCAGTAAATTGTTCAATTGTTAAAACATCAGTATTTGTATCTTCTACATTGTCCACAACTGAGACATTAGAGGTGATATATGAACTGCAAAAATATTGAGCAAAGCCATTTGCTAACTCTTTATTGCCTACGAAATGTTCATCTCCGTAATGCATTGCTGTTGGTAAATTGCTACTAGTTTTCTTACTGTTAATAAATTGCCAAAACCTGCAAGTTATCTAAATTAGAACCTTCCAGTAACATACACAGGAGGATATTGGAACATTATCTCTTATTATCAGCATAAGACCAAAAGTTAGCCGAATTTGAATCGATATTGACCTCAATATCTTGAATAAATACCGAGTGGGACTCACTTATATCTCTTTAAGTCTAGATTTATTAAAGTTCTAAATTTCTGATAAGCTTCGGTACAGCTTGCCACGGCAATTTAATAAGTATAAAAAATTAGAGGTAGAGATGGACATGTTTTAGTTTCTATCAACCTTTTTAATGTTTCGTGGCTAACAGTAATTATATCATTTCTTCGTAAATCGCTATATATTGTACGCATCGTAGCCGATTCTGTGCTCGAGTAGTAAGTATGGTATTTTAGCCCCTTTTTACACTGGGTGATTTAGAAGCGCGATTTAGTAATGCGCCTGAGTCATTCGCACAGCCGCACTACTAAATCGTGCTGCTAAATCGCCCAGTGTGAAAAGGGGCTTAATAGGATCCTAAAACTGTAGTAGAACTACCGTCAAAGAAGGTCGTGTCCGCGCGGCCTGTTATTTAAACCGATAGGGGGAGCTGCACACCTATTGGTGTTTTTTGCGTCATTTTTTATACCGATTAAACTGCCGTGGCAGACTGTGCAAACTTCTTTTTACATTTACGTCAATAAATATATTTTTCTCTGATCTTCGCATTTATTAATAGTACAGTTTTTATTGCAAAGAACCTGATCGAGTAATCTGTCATTGAAGTTAATTATACTATTATATTACTATGCTGATTGAAACTGAAAATAAATTGCAAATTGTTGAAAAATTGAGAGAGATATTTGATTAATATGGTTCTGACACAGTAGTCAGATTTTTTAGGACAGTGTTTAGATACTATTTCAGAAAATATAATTTTTTGGAATCAATTAAATAAATGTTGAAAGTTAACAAGCTGGTTCATAAAAGTTTAGAAAAAAAACCTAACCATATGGTTTAAATAATCATTACTGTGTGGTCTGTAATCTAATAAAATTACGTTCTTCAAACTGCTTTACAACAACAATACACAATTTGATAAACAATCGTTATTTTATTATTGGAGAAAGTGTCATTTCTATTCCCGAGATTTACCGTGGGCGCTGGCTGGGCGATGACGGTTTGGACTGTCGCGGTGTCGACAGGCCTGGTGTGAGCGCTGCTGCACCTCACTGTGGCCTACGTTCACGGACACGTCACCTTGACAACTGCATACCAAAGGCCGCCCTCGCGAACGGCAGCTTCGCTACCGCGCTGCATTCGAATACAAATTTATTACGTGAAACTTTATACACGTTTCAAGTTTCAATGTTTATTTACTTCTCTTTTTGTGAGTAAAAGTGTCACGGTCAAACTGGGTCTTTATTGCTTGCCGTGAAACCGAACGCGGCGTCTGTTGCAAACACAACATAAGTATAATACTCCTGTTGATATTCTATTCATATGCTATTCATATTAATTATTTCTTAGGTTGACAATTCACCAAGATCCTACTATTCAAGAGATATCTGGAAAGCTAAGTATCGCATGGTGATGATAATGATGGTAAACTTAACAACTCGTTTCTGTTACTTTTAGACCACTGTCAAAGACGGATGTGCTTTTAAAACCTCTCTTCAGTGGTTCCCAATACTTTTAAATAAAAATTGTAGAAGATATACAGGGTGGTGTCTCACCGGGAACTGAATCGATCGATATAGAGAAAAGTACGCATCAGAAAATTTTGAAAATTTAGATAATTACTAATGTCGGTGTGGCCAATCCAACTAAAATAATACTCTTATACCCGAAGTCAATACCAACTTGCTTATTTCAAATAGAACACCCTAATTCTGAGTCGAAAATATGTAGCATATCCTATAGCTAAACCTAACCGTTTCAGAAATATTTGACATTTTATAGAAAATTTAACAGGTGCAACGGTTTGCAAGAACCGTTACAACTTTCTTCATGAAACAGATCCTCATTTGCTTCTTGTCACATAAAAAAGAACACAAGGAGAACTACGTTCTAAAACTGAAATAAATTCAATAATATCATACCAAATGTTCCGTTTTTCGCGTTACATTTTGCCAACTTCAAACCGCGAAATCTTGCTTAGGTGAAATGGAATACCCTGTATTTCTTTATGTCAAGTTGTGTAAAATTGAATTCCCTTTTTTCTAATATTAGCAGTTTTTTTGAAATATTTGCGATTTTATTAGAAATTCATGAATTGTTGTAATCATTTCATAAAAATAGCCATGATTAGAAACAGTCAGTTATTATCTTATGTCAAAAAATGCCAGCATGTTTAAATTACACCCACGAAGATTTTTTAAATTTGTTTATTATTTATGGAGAATGTGATAAAGTAATATCAAGAACTTGCAGTACATTTGCCACTCGATGTCCAGAAAAACGGAAACCGTCACCAAACACTACAGTGTTTTCCAAATTTTAAAAATTATGGCGCTGTCAAGGCAAAAATGCAAAGAAGAAAGCCTATTATTGATGACGAAAACATTGAAATAGTCATTCTGGGATATTTTCATGCATTTCCAAGGATGCCATTAAGACAAGCTGCTCTGGAATCGGGGCTATGCAAGGATTCAATTCACAGAATCTTATTAAAACATAAGTTTCGCCCGTTTTCATTCCATTAAGTTCAAGGATTAAAAGAAACAGATTTCCTAAGAAGACAGAATTTTTGTGAGTTTATCCTAATAAGGTCTGAGGGTCACGATTCTTATTTGGGAAATATTATATGGACAGATGAAGCAAAATTTACTAAAAATGGACTTTTTAATAGACACAATTCGCATTATTGGAGTGACTCAAATCCTCATATGTTCAGAGAGCGACACTTTCAGGAAAGTTGGCAGTTCAATGTTTACTGTGCCATACGAAACGATAGAGTGGTGGCATTACAATTTTATCAGGAAAATTTAAACGGTAAATTAAATTTTCTCTTCTGCTAATATGTATAGGTAAATTTTTGTTTTTTTTAGGTGAAAGATATCTGAATATCTTACAAAATTCGAATAATAACTATTTAGAAAATTTACCTCCCGCCGAACATATAAACATTTTTTATCAGCACGACGGTGCTCCCCCACATAACGCATATTTAATTAATAATTATTTACAAGAAATTTTTCTGACCAATGGATTGCCAATAATGGACCTTTCCTATGGCCTTCTCGCTCGCCCGATTTATCAGTTCTGGATTATTTCATTTGGGGAACTATTAAAAATAAAGTTTTTGAGAGCCCATTAACAACCATTGAAGATTGTATGCAAAGAGTAAGAAATGCATTTCAAAATATATCACAGAATTCAATTAGAAGAGATACCCATGAGGAACTAATCCGAAGTTGCGAAAAATGTGTCGAGGTTCGAGGGCGGAATTTTGAGCAATTATTAAATTAAAATGAAATCATATTTTAAATTGATCTTATCTCTGCTATTTTAGTTCATGCCATAGCTTCAATTCGATTAATACGCATGTTACAGTGTTAGTGTTATTTTGCGTTTTTGTGGATATCGAGTAGCAAATGTGCTGCACGTTCTTGATATTACTTTATCACATTCTCCATAAATAATAAACAAATTTAAAAAGTTTTAGTTGGTATAATTTAAACGTGCTGGCATTTTTTGACATAAGATAATGACTGATTGTTTCTAATCATGGCTATTTTGATGAAATGATTACAACAATTCATGAATTTCTAATAAAATCGCAACTATTTCAAAAAATTGTAACTTTAACCCCCACAATGCTAATATCAGAAAAAAGGGAATTCAATTTTACACAACTTGACGTAAAAAATACAGGGTGTTCCATTTGACCTAAACAAGTTTTCGCGGTTTGAAGTTGACAAAATGTAACGCGAAAAACGGAACACTTGGTATGATATTATTGAATTTATTTCAGTTGTAGAACGTAGTTCTCCTTGTGTTCTTTTTATGTGACAAGAAGCAAATGAGGATATTTTACACGAAGAAAGTTATAGCGGTTCTTGCCAACCGTTGCACCTGTCAAATTTTCTATAAAATATCAAATATCTCTGAAACGGTTAGGTTTAGGTATAGGATATGCTACATATTTTCGACTCAGAATTTTATGCTCTTTTCGAAAACCCTGAAATATATAGGGTATTCGATTTGAAATAAGCAAGTTGGTATGGACTTCCGGTATAAGCGCAAGTGCCAGCTGCTTGTAATTATTTTAGTTGAATTGGCCACACCGACATTAGTAATTATCTAAATTTTCAAAATTTTCTGATGCGTACTTTTCTCTATATCGATCGATTCAGTTCCCGGTGAGACACCCTGTATAGTTCTAAAGCTGCATAAAAGCAAGTAGCATGTTATTTTTAATCTTTTTAGAAAAATGCATACTAGTAAGGGTTAAAAATATTCTTTTTTTAAGAAGTTTTTCCTTATTTTGTAACTAAATTCTATGATGAAAAACTTTGTTAAACAAAATTGGCAAATCAAAAATATGAAAGTTACAAGAGGGCGATACCTCATCCGGGAACACACTGTATCTGCTTACATGTATAAGTGGTGTTATGTATATATTCTAGTATACTTTAACTTGGCGTGTGTATGTATGAGTTAATATTTCCGTACGATTTCATTTTCTCCCATATTGTACACAAAGTTAAAGCAAAGTCCAGAAACATTGGCTACGTGGACAATATTTCTGGATCTTTGTGTACAAGAGAAAATGAAATCGTACGGAAATATTAACTCATACATACACGCGCCAAGTTAAAGTATACTAGATTGTAGGTAATACATTTTACATGTTCTATATTTCTATATTCGAGAAGTGTTAAAAAATAAAATTGATTTTGGGGCAAAACTCAATTTTTTCAAATGGAACCATATCGGTACCCTGGTTTCATTTATTAGTACTATTAATAATGAATTTATTCATATGTCGTATTAAAATGTGCGATAAATACAAACAAAATTACAGCTAAAAGAAAATAAGAAAATACAATTTTGTTCTAATCAAATGTTAAGGAGCAATTAAGGTGGCTTTGAAAACAATGAAATATTTAGCTTGTCAAACATTTGTTGGTTTAACGATGTTTTTATTGTGTCTTTAAAAATTGTTTAAAATTCTTGTTCATTGTGTTCAAAATGCCGCAAATTTATACAAGAGATGAAAAAGTGGACATGTTAATTATTTATGGGGAATGTAAAAGAAATACAGTTGCGGCTACCGACCTTTATGCCTAACGATATCCTGATAGACAATATCCAGCGAAAAATTATTTTAAACGTGTTGAAAACCAATTGAGATTCCTGGAAAATGAGATTGGGGACATTTTAGATGAGTTACCTTTAGATATAGGACAGGGAATGTATTTCTAACAAGATGGCGCTCTTCCCCATAATTCAAGAATAGTAATTGATTACCTTCAACGGAGATTCGGAGAAAACGTAATATCGACGAATGGTCCTGTGAGGTGGCCTCCAAGGTCACCTGATTTAACGCCCCTTGATTTCTTTGTTTATGGTCATTTAAAAATATTGTCGCCGTTACAACCCGTGAAGACCTGGAGCTACGGGTAAGACGAGCAATTAATGGCATAACGGCCCAGCAATTGGCGAACGTTCTTCGAGAAACAGCTATGCGAGTTCAGAAGTGAATTGACGTTAATGGACAGAATTTTGAACAACTGTTGTAATGTTTTGTGTAAATTTTTTGTATTCCAAAACTACCTTATGTATAACAAGGTAATTAGAATAAAATTGTATTTTCTTATTTTCTTTTAGTTGCAATTTTATTTGTATTTATCGCACATTTTAATACGACATATGAATAAATTCCTTATTAATAGTACTAATAAATGAACCCACGGTACCGATATGGTTCCATTTGAAAAAATTTACCTTTGCCCCAAAAACAATTTTGGTGAATTTTATTTGCTCATAAATCACATAATTTAGTGTTTTTAACGGAATTTCGATTTGTGTAGCATTACACGGGTCATTTAGAATAAATCTGAACCGTCATGGCACACTTAAATGGAAAACTAAAAATTATAAAAAATACTATAATATACAGGATGTTCCATTTAAAAATCGAAAGTTAGTGTCAACCGGAAGTGAAAAAAATCAATTGTATGTCAAAAACTGCCGCTTATTATGTATGCAGTATATCCTAAATTTCAATCATCTTCAAAACTAAAGAAGAAAAGGGGGATATACCATGATCCTGTTACACCCTGTATAAAGGAATATAAATATCTACGAAGTCGACGATTCATGTTCATATTTACTGACACAATTTTACTAAGTTTAGTATAAGATATAGTTTTCCATACAGATACCATAAACTGTACATAAATAATGTTGAGATTTGCGTCATGAGGGTCAAAGATAAATAAGTGAAATTTTAGTCCACATAGCAAACAATAAACTTTCCACTTGCTTAGTTCTCTGTGCAGGTGGATAATATCACCCTATCGAATTCCCTCTTTATATTTACATACTACATCAACCCATTACTATGTTCTGATCGTCCCAAATTCCTAAACGCAACGAATTTAAAATAAACTAATTTTATTTTCAATGCTTTTCTTAGCTTAAAATATACACAATTAATTTATATGTGTATACAATACACATGTATCAGTAATCACAAATACTATTATTAGGTGCCTATACGCTGACAAAGGACGCTGTTAAACTTAGCAGGTACATAAAAATCCATTATATTACACTTTTTACGTCAGTTTCTCAACTCTTCACTATAGCAAAGTCTAATTTTAATATTAAATTTGTAATCCCAAGAACTTTATATTTCATTACAGCCATTCTACTGATAATCCCGTTGAATCCAGAGGCATCTTATCTGAAGGTGGATATTTCAAGAGTATTTCTTTTTATAGAAAACTTTTAGCAGTACAACATGAAGTTTGTCAGTTTCGCAAGTTGTTAAGTCGGTGGTTTATTTATAGATCATTCCCCCAATCCTTCTACGTCAATCAAAATGCTAAAAGCGTTTTTCCTACATCAAAAATTGAATTTACGCTGACCCAAAAACGCTATAATGGAATCGCAGTTTCAGTGCAAAAGGTAACAGTGTTATATTTATCCTTGATGTATTAAACACGGGATGCTATTTTTAAAATTTAATTTGGTTAATGTACCTGATGAGGAGCACGCCTACTGGGGTATGGAATGGTCCGAGAGTAGAATCATTAGAAAAGATTATCAGTATCAAAAAAAATATATCTTATTGTAGTAAACAAACATATAAATCTTTTGATATTCATTAGACTGAAAGAAAAAAATTACGTTCAACAAGAAATTAGTTTTAGTTTTATTCCAAAGTTGTGACTCTTTGTAAACAACTTCTGCACAAGAAGTGCTCGAAATATGAAATGACAAAAAGTCACATAAATTACTAGGTGGGAATAAAACGATGCTTGAAATAATAGTCAACTATTGTACTCTAAAAAAAACACACCTAACTCAACAATAAATATTTTCAATAAGTTTTATTTATTTTTATTTTTCTTCACGATGCGATACAATGAATTGTTATGGTCATATAGCCGAATTTTTCTCCATTAAAAACCATACTCAACAAATGTCAGTTGTAGTTGGTAGGGGAACATACAGACTATATTGCAAATAATAAAGGAGTGCCGCAAGGCAGTCTATTTGGACTTCTTCTGATAATTTCTTTATATATAAATGATCTATCCAAAATACGAGCAAACAGCGTTAGACTGAATTGCACGTCGATGACACCAGTACCCTTATTAGAGGTATGAATATTTCTCATATCGAACAATTTGCTTGTGATATTTGTCAAATTTTGAGAGATTGGTTTTAACCAATCAGCTGATATTCAATGAATTCAAATCCAATATTATATAACAACGATCTGAAATCTGTTTCATCTCTAAAAGTAGGAGGTTTGGATATATTTGATCATGAACTAGTTCAGTGTAAAATAATAAAGCTCTAAATTTAAACCAACATACATAACTTATCGAGATTTTAAGTATTTTGATGAACATGCATTTTATACCGACTTACAAGGGCTTCCGCTACAAGATATGTTTTACATGAATAATATTGACGCTAAAGTAAATCATTTAACAATACACTTATTAAATCTTTTTAATAAACATATCCCTTTAAGAATATTCCGTATAAGTAGAAATAAGGCCCCTTGGTTGACTGATAATCTCTCCCTGCAAAATGGAACTATTATAAACAAGTTCGAAATGTTACAAACCATCATGCCCAAGCCGCTGAAAAACGTGCTTATTATAATAATATTGCTAGAAACAAAAATTCTAAAAGATCTGGGGTGAGCTTGCCACTAAATATTACGTTCAGTAATAAATCACAAATACCTAGCAATTTACAAAACACTGATACTATCAATAACTATTTTATAGACAGTATCCCTCAAAATAACAACAGTATTGCAGATGTTTTGAATTATTAACCAAAATAAAATCACTAATTCAGAGTGCAATTTCAGCTTGGTTTCCACTCTACTTATTCAAAGAGTTCTTTGTAGCTTAAAAAATTCTACATCCGGATCTGACTCGTTAAGCATATATTTTATTACATTGCGTTGTCCGTACTTACCAAACTTACTCTTAACTCATATTATTAATAGTTTGTTTATTGAATGTCAGTTTCCTTCTGCATGGAAAGTTCTTCTAGTATCTCCCGCCCCGAAAAAGGAAAAAATGATCCAAAGGCATTTTCAGACTTGAGACCTATTAGTATTTTATCAGGATTGTCAAAGTTGGCAGAAAAAATACTTAAGATCCAGCTTAGGGAACACGTTGATACTTTTAACATACTGCCAGCAATCCAGTCAGGTTTTAGATCTGTTATAGTTGCTCTACAGCTTTAATGCATATAATGGATGATGTTTTTGAGACCACCGAACAAGGTAAATGTACTATTCTGATATTACTAGATTTTAGTAAGGCGTTCGACACCATGTTGTAAACTGCTCAATGAATATCTTGAGGGGCGCTCACAAATGGTAAGATTATCCAATAAACTTTCCCAGTCAAGGGCGATCAATAAAGGTGTTCCACACGGTTCTATTTTAGGCTCCCTGTTGTTTACAATCTACACATCTCAATTTATATATTTTGTTAAATTCTGTTCTGTTCATATGTATGCAGACGATACCCAAATTTACTATTCTTTTTATGCTAAGGATTAAGAAGTTGGCTGTGTAACAAATCAACAATGACCCAAAAAGTTTATCGGACATTTTTTAGAAGCTCGATTGTGCTAATTTGAAAAATTTAATTAATATTGAAATAAATGAATGTCGTTTAGAATTTTCGCAACATGCACAAAATTTAGGATTCATTTTAGACACAAATTTAAGATTTAGAGAACAGGTCTATAAATTTATACAAAAAACTTACTCCGCCCTAAGGCTCCTTTATCCACACAGAAATTACTTAAGCATAAATACTAAAAAGACGCTTTCTGAAACATTGGTATTGTCGCAGTTCACATACTGTGCCCCAGTTTATGGTCCTTGTTTGGACAGGGATCAGCAGTCGTATACAGCCCATTAATCCATTACCTAAATATGAACATGCTTCACATAAGCTGCCTGAACTCATGTGGCTGAACATGCAAGATCGGAGAAACTTTTATTCAGCTTGTATCTTTCGCAAGATTATCACAATGGAGGCTCCGTCTTATCTCTACAATAAAATAACTTTTCGCAGCGATGTTGGTAATTTCAATGTCAGGTCTAAGGGTTTACTTAGTCTACCTATGCATTGAATTTCGTTGTATGAGAGGTTTCGGATATTGCATTTACAAATTACATAATCAGGTCTCATTTAGTGCCAAATTATTTAGCGCTGCAAAAATTAAAAGATATTTTAAAGTCAATTTGTTAGGTTAGTCAGAATCGTTTTGTGCGCCTATTACTTCTTCATTATTTATTACTCATGCATTTAATGTGCTACGAGTTTCACGTACATGAACAAATAGATACGTTGGATCTAAATGATTATCAGATATTACGTAACGAAATCACTTGGGCTACTGTAGCGTAGCAGATATCGTAGGCAAACTTGACCCGGAAAGTGATGTACGTGCCTACGATAAAATTTCTCTAGCTCAGACTATCTCAGGGCGTTAAGCCCAAGCTTACATAAACTATGATAAATTATTAGTTTACTTACTTAACAAATCACTGAGTTTTTCCATATGTAGTGGTCGCAGACGAAATAATGACACTTTCTTTAAAAATGAAATGCACTATTTTATTCAATTTACAGATATTGGTTCTCTAGCATGTAACCTGGCGATGTTCAGAGGTGTGGCAAATTCCACGATTAATTAGTTATAACACATTCATAAAATGCCTCGTGTAGCTACACATCGGTTTACAATATGATCATGAATTGTCATAAATTCTGCCACAAAGGTTTGATTTAAAGAACCTCCCTAAATATATGTAAATATATGCATAAAATATTTAAATATGTACAGGTTAAAATGCCAAAAGTATGAATTGATGTCCAGCGGAACCACTGAAGGTGGTCCCCGGTAAGTAAAACAAATAACACAACACTTATTTAGGGTGGTACGATACCGAGTCCGGACGTGGAAGAACTGAAGCCCTACAGAGATGCCTTCGGGACACAAGAAATGGACCCAAGGATGGGGTTGATCGTAGCCTCACCAGCCCTGGAACCTTCCACTGTGTGTGGATGCCCCGTCCGTGGAACTCTCACTGACGTGTGTAGAAGCCCCGTCCGTAGAACCCTAAAGATATCACGATTTAAATTTACAAAGTCAGAAATGCACGTGAAGCGTGCTTAATGTGAGCAATTCTGACATAACCTACAAATGAAACATAATTTACCTCACTGATGAGGGGACAATCCACCAAAACTCCTGGAAGCCACAGTCGGATAAATGGGGTCGAGTCCGCCTTCCAAGTTGACACTGTATTTCCAAAGGAAAGCCTGCAAATTTGCGAAACACGTGGGTAGAGAACGGGCAAGATGGCGTGAAGAGGTTAGCTTACCTTGTGTAATTTAATATCCTGCTTCCGCAGATAAAATTTACTCACAAACACAAAATATTCCGCTAAACGGAACAACAACAGATTGAGGAAATTTTCTTGAGTTGATTATTCTAAAATCCACCCGGATGCCTTGGATAAAACCAAGGTTCACAGAATAACAACTAATTACTCCCAATCACGCCAAGCCAACAAAAATGGTTCCCTTCGTTTCCCGCTCTCTGCTGTTCACGTGTCGCCCTCCCGTGGAGAATAGCGAAATCTGTTTCGGACGTGTAGCAGTTGTTATAATGCGGCCCACAAAACGCTAAAGCGTATGGTGGGTCGCATACGCTAGAGGTCCGTAACAAATGTTTTAATTTTTTCTTTACCACCTTACACTTATTGTAATTTTACTTTGTGCTTATTCTTAATGTATATCAAGGATTAAGTGGTAGAGCAAACTTGTTGTGAACTTCCCTTGAAATTTTCTAAAATATATCTGATATATGTTGTCTTTTTTCTATGTTTACTTGAAACAAAGGCATTTATTATTATTATTATGACTGCGATGTTTTATTTTCAAAATATTCTGTGGATAGTAAATAAATAAATCCATGTTTGTTTAAAAAATTCCAAAGATTAACTCTAAAAATTAGATTTTCCAAAGAAATTCATTGAAGCGCCATCTTTGGGCAAACCAATGTAGGGCAATTTTTTATATATATTAAATTGCAAAATATTATATAGATATTGTGCAATATTTCACATACTTTACAATATAGTTTATGTATAAATTGAAGACAATTGGTCCAAGAACTCTCCTTTGTGGGATAATTTTTCGTTTGTTTTGTTTTTTAAAATCTAACTTTTAACATTATTTTAGGCCCTATTTATGATAGAAGGTGAAACGGTCCCACCCCCAGTCTACTACTTAGTTACAATATCCTGGTCACGGCACCAGTGAAACGTCTTTATCCCCAGTCTATTAATTTCTAATAAAAATCCTTAATCGTGAAGCAATCAAGAACGTATTAAATCCCACCCAATAATTATTTACCTCAATTTTATATTAAGATAAATAAACAAATTGGCCATTTAAGTGATTGCTAGTTTTACAAAGTTAGGACCCAAATTTCGTGTGTTGGTAGCAATCCTTTACATTTATTCTAGGTTATTTTATGCAAAGTTTGGTATTACTTGTTTCTATTTGATACGATTTACTTTAGAAAATTAATCACTTTTTAATTTAAGTACCTTGTAAGTTTGAAGACACTGTTTATGAATTGACAAATCTCGTTAATTATTTATGTTATTTAGTCGCTGTTTGATTACTCAAAATTGAAATGTGGATTTATGTGTAAGGTTCGTTTTGGTGTTTATTTGATTGAAGTTAACCCATTATCATATATTTAGTTTATTACGTGTATTACCAAGAAAGTAAGTTGAAAAAAAAGACAAATAATATTTATACACATATTCAGATGTTGGTGGCAAATCGTCAAATTCGGAGGGAATAAGATAGTACTCTCAAGGTACGTTCAATGCTCCTCGAAGTATGTTCATAAAAACCTATTTATGGCTTCATGACGTTCGTGGTTACATGCCACGCGGCGGTATGAACCAGCGTAAAACCTTACGACTGATGCGAGGATAATTCCCCTGATTTGAGAAACGCAATGGCGGGTGCCACTATAATCACTGTCGAAGATATCGTAGAGTGTATGAAATACATAACCAACTGTAGGGAAATGCATTTAATCCTAGAGAGTAATAAAAGTGATTGTAATGGCCATCACGGCAAATCTGATGTCGTGCCGTATTCCGTATAATTGTAATAAAATGACCCATAGTTGCAAAATCTTAACGCCAGAAGAAATAAGCAATCTCCGTACAAAAACCCCCTGTAGCGTGCCTTAACAGTACTTACATTGCGTTGACCGCAAATAAGCAGAGTAAGTCACCCTCGCACAAAGCCCTTGTTGAACATGATGGCCATAAAGTTTTAGAATATTGCTAGATAGTTAGGATGACTGGGGTCGTTGTCCTGTTGACCCTATAACATAATTCAAAGAGTATATTACCAACCGGAGAGTAAAATTTCACCCCGCTAAGAAAGCGGAACAGTATTATCTGTTAACTGTAGCGAAACAATGTGTGATCTGAACTAACTTGAAAAGAAACTATTTGTCTGTTTATTGAATAAAGCAAAAATGAAATGAATATAACTTTTAAAACTTAAATGAATCTTAAAAACGTTGTTTTCAAACCAGTAAATAAACGTAAAATTATGTTCTAAATTTCCCTAGCTCTGATTGTTTCTCCCCTAGATAAAGAAACTTAATTAAAAACTTTATATACCACCGCGGTCGAACGGCTAGTGAAAGTTAGGCACAGTATGTATAAGTCTACAAGATTCTCCCCCCCCCCCCCGATTCCTTATCGCGTTGCTAGATAAATTTAGAAAGGCCAGTAATAAGACAATTAGTTAACTGATTTGAAAAACTGGTAAGGCCACGGGACGGGCATTTGAGCCTGGCTTGGACAAATTGCAATCTCTCTCGGTAACCATGTCGTCGTCTTGAGGAACTTCGCCAGAGTATCGCACCTCGCTGGGAATTAGGTTACCCTTTATGGCTGGGAGTCTACTGCTATTTCAAGGCCTCGATACGGCAAGTGGTGGTAATAATTAAATCGGATTTAATTCTCTTGTACATCCTGGCGGAATCTCTGGTGGTTGGGCTTGGTTTCTCCTAGTTAGTAACTTCCCTCGGTAGGTCAAAGGAAAATGACCCTCTTTCGCCGTTTCTTCATCGCTTTTATATGCACGCCTTCCTATGCAAAGCGTGTATGACACGAACGTGAGAAAGAGTGGCGCTTGGAGACGCATAGTCGGGGCTACTTGAAAATGGCATTCGTTAAATTTTAGTTAGGGGCTCCAATGACTAATAAGGTTCATTATGGCTCTTAATTTCTGTAACATTTTTTTAGAAATGTAACGAACTAGCTTAGCATAAACGTTGCTTTTAGGACTTTTAAACTTATTCATTTCTGTACAAAATAAAATTATTTGACTTGAAAACTGAAATATTATGCAAATGCGTATTTAAAATTGATAATGGCTTTTTAAATTTAATTCCTTGTGACTACCTTGTTAGGTAAAAATGATTATTGATAAATTAAATAAGAGTAATTGAAGTAAGAAAATAATTTGAAAACGGCCTATCCTATATGAGGCGTTTTAAAGGTTTTATAAGACTATCATTTTATTAGTGAAAAGGAATGGAAAGAAAGCACCTTTTACATCTTTCTTTTACCATGTGCAAAGTTTTGTACAAAAGCCGAGAAAGCGTCTGCAATGTTTCCTTTCAAATTCATTTCTGCAAAATGAAACACCTAAACACATACGCAAAATAATTGCAATATCCACTGAATGGTCTGTTTTTTATCTTGGGACTGATCCAGTAATCATAATCCTCTAATCACAAATGGTAAGAAAACACATAATTTAAAAATATATAAGAAAAATACAGGCATAAGTTTATAAAAATAAAACATACATTATATAAAGATAACATTGTACTGTAATACCCTCCTTCGAGTTATTGACATCAAATTTTGTTATATGTTTTGAAGTTCAGGCACGAAACTCAGACCCTCCCAAAGTGCATTTTACTGAAAACAAGATGAATAAAAAACCATGAACTGTGAAAAATGGCAGAGCAGAAGAGATATAAAAGAGGGTCGTAACAAATATTATCTGTACAAACTTGAACAAATATCTCAAGTAATATTACAAGTTTATATTTGTAATTTGTGGTGAATTTGTAATTGGAAAATTCGAAGGGGAGATAAAGATTAGTTTGAATAAATTAACAAACATACTCATTTATTTTTTCTTATCATAAAGTATAAATACTATATAATTAATCAACTGAAAGGCTGATAACACAAATACCAGTATTTCTCTTTCAAAATGTTGAAGTTTCTCAACAGTTCTTTACAAAATAACGCCACTTTCTTAAATGAAGATCCTTTCAGCGAAAACTTCCTAGCGCAAATTCATCATTTTAAGGTGAAATTCATTTTTTAAAAATTATTAAAACCATGTTTAGACATTATCTGCAGATGAAATAAAAATATATGATAGTGACGTCTTCGCTTATTTGGAATCTTTATATTGTGATGTGTTCCCTGTCTGTCATCATTCAATAATATATTTCACTCGAATATAAAAGTAAATGAAATACGAATACTATTTTTAATAAATTTTGTTGAATAACATGTTCTTTATAAAAGAACTAATTCTTATATTTATTACCAAAATCATTTTCTTTACGGGTTGTAATCAAATATTTTTAGGGTGGTATTTTAATGCATTCAATTTTAAAGCCTTTTGAAGTTGTTCCGGTGTTTAACATTTTAATTAAAACGTAATTATGTCTCTCAAGGTTTATAAAGCAAAATAATAGGGGAAGGACCACGATACGATTAATTTAGCATGGGAGGTTAGCAACGAGAGAATCGTGAAAGCTGTTGTTACTTCTTTGTTATTAGTTGCGGGTAAATAAATAATTAATAATACATCATATCTTGTCCTATTATGTTCAATTTAGTCTACACAATGCTGGATTCGAACGTGTCAGTTTTCAATTTCAGATCGAAGTCACGGCGACAATTTTTTATACGGTATACAATTTGTGCTTATTGCTGCCTTTTTTATAAGTTTTTTTCACTGTCTGGCACTCCAATAAATATTTCATCTACTTCTGCTGGATGTTATAGTCAGAAAAACAATAAATGAACATTAAATCCATACTAGAGTATTATGTTTTTTACCACAAAGGAAAGTTATTTACTGGCATTTCTGACATATATAGTTAGGACGTGGGATAATGGGCATCATGTACATTATTAAGAAATAAGTGCATAATAACTGATTTATTTTACTGCTAATGTTGGTAAAGTAAATATCTCGGAAGAAATTAATTCGTTTATAACTTATTCATTGCTGTAACACTGAATCCTAAATAGGGCGAAAGCGTTAGCAGTCCTACGGCTTTTATTAGGAACCTGACAAATGGACCTGAATGCGGCTTGGAAATATATAAAAATATTTCAAGACGATGCGGGTTTATTGAGATTTTCCGATTTTTAACTCTACTAACCTCATACGTTGTGTTTTATAAGGAAATTTATTTCTGCTTAGGTAAAGTTTTTTTCTGCGTAGTCGATTTAACTTCGTATTTGTGATTTCGACATTTAGAGCGCAAAGACGTTACAATTGAGAAATATGAATAAGAATACAGTATGGGGGAAATGCATGGAAAAAATTAATTATTTCATAGGCAACATGTCTTTTTTTAAAATCCAGATGATAGAAGCCTAATAATGCTTCTTAAATGTTTTTTTGACCGCCTCGCCTCTCAAGTTATCGAAGTAACCCTCTAGAAGGTCTCAACGATCTTGTGCTAGATAAAGAGAGACGAGGTCCTACAGTTTATAGTGGAGTTCGAACCAGTTTTGGGGCAATATTATAATGAAGAATTTGTTGCGGACTTCTAGCGTATGCGACCCACCATACGCCTTAGCGTTTTGTTGGCCGCACAATAACAACCGCTACGTCCGTAACACAGGTTCGTTACTGTCCACGGGAGCGCGATATGCTTCCAGTTGGTGAGGAAGGCAACCATTTTTAATGGCGGTATATAGTTGATAATCCTACAAATCCTGGTGGATTTTGGGATTATCAACACAGGAAAATTTTCTCCATCTGTTGTTGTTCCATTTAGCGGAATATTTTGTTGTTGTAAGTGAATTTTAACTGCGGAAGCAGGATATTTAAGTATACAAGGTAAGCTAACCTCTTCACCTTTCTCTACCCACGTGTTTCACAAATTTGCAGGCTTTCCTTTGGAAGTATCGTGTGGACTTGAAAGGCGGACTCGACCCCATTCATCCGATTGTGGCTTTCTAGGAACATTGGCGGATTGTTCCTCATCAGTGAGGTAAATTATATTTCTTTTGTAGGTTATGTCAGATTTGAATTGCTCACATTAGGCACGCTTCACGTGCATTTCCGACTTTGCAAATTAAATCGTGATATCTTTAGGGTTCCACGGACGGGGCTTCTACACACATCAGTAAAGTTCCACGGACGGGGCATCCACACACAGTAGAAAGTTCCAGGGCTGGAGAGGCTATAATCAACCCCATCCTTGGGTCAATTTCTTTTGTCCCGAAGACACCTCCGTAGAGCTACAGGTTCTTGCACGTCGAAGTCGGTATCGTACCACCCTAGATAAGTGTGTTGTTGTTTTTATTTACCGGGGGCCATCTTCAGTGGTTCGGCGCGGTTATATCCATTCATATTTACTCTTGTATTTTAACTTATACATATTTAAAGATTTTATGCATTTATATTTATTTACGGAGGTTCTCTAAATCAGACCCGTTGTGGCAGAATTTATTACCATTTATCCTCACGTTGTAAACCGATGTGTAGCTACACGAGGCATTTTAATAATATTGTAACTTATTAATCGAGAAATTTGCCACACCTTTTGAACATCGCCAGGTTACATGCTAGAGAACCAATATCTGTAAATTGTGTAATATAGTGCATTTCATTTTTAAGAAAGTGTCATTATTTCCTCTGCGACCACTACATATGGAACCCTCAGTAGTGATTTGTGTTAAGTAAGTAAACTAATAATTTGTCATAGTTTATGTAAACTTAGTCTGAGCTAGAGAAATTTTATCGTGGGCACGTTACATCACTTATCCGGGTTAAGTTGTGCCTGCGATATCTGCTACGCTACAGTAGCCCAAGTGAGTTTCTTTATGTAATATCTTACAACCATTAATATCCAACGTATTTATTTGTTTATGTACGTGTAAATCGTAGCAAATTGTTTCGCCTTGCGAGTTTCGAACCCGCTTCGCTAGGCATACACAGTTTTCTAGCCAGACACTTTAGCACACTGAGCTACCGTCCCAATAATAACTCCAAATTTTCGACCTCGGCCGATCTCCGAATCATTGAGAAATATTTGAAATACCATGAAATTTTCAGGGTATTTTTTAGTTTTCGTCGATCTTGACCGGCAAAGACTCATTTTTCGGCAAAAGTGAATTTGCAATAAAATGAGTCCAAACGGGTCTCTGTATACCCAATAGTCTCCGAGATACAGATGTTCAAAGTTATGAAAAATTGTCAGGATATGCCAATTTCAGAGGTACAGTTTGTAAACTTAAAAACACCCATCACAAACCGTTAGTAATGCATTATATTTATGTTATACTATATGATTTTTGCGACCAAAGTACAAACTGATAAGTAAACAATATTTCACTTTTTATAGGCGTTTAAATCTCTTTGATGGACCAGATATACCAGTCGCTGTCGCTGGTTTCTTTCAGGCTACTATCTTCCTGCCCCTCTTCTTCATCTTGACAATCCGTACCTTCAAGCAGGGTCCAGAAGAGACTATCGAACTAATCTTTTTCAGATAGAGGGTCATCAAGGTATGGGGAGTGTACATCGTGATCCAACATCAAATCTAGCACGTTTTCGTACGATTTGCCGCTGCGATACGTGCAAATAGATGAGCATTTCCTACACCCACATGTGTTGGTGCAACTCTTCTTACAGTTGCAAGAAATCAACTTCAAGAGGGGTTGGTTTTATCGGGGACGAATTCGAAAGTGTAAGAAAATTGAATAACTCAGCAAGTGAAGATTAAAATGATTCGCAACAATTAAATTCAAAACGGTAATGCAATGAGGTAAAAACAAAAATAAGTATTGTGGTGCGCAGTAATAAGAAGTTGACAAAAACTTCCTTGACCAAACAGTATTGATGTTGAGTCGTATCCACTAAAGGCGTGAAGAAAAAGTACAAGTCTAGGTAGTGACCGTACCTGAAGCTTGTACCTCTCACTGATCTCACTTCTGTTTTCGCTCGGTTAACAGCTGCTTTGAATAATTTGAAGTTGTTGTATATCTTTTGGCACGCACTATGCACGGAAATATCCCTCACAGTTTTCAGTAAACATTAATTTTCCAGATTTTTAATAAAGCACTGGACGCCAACAGGGTCTCTTTTCCTCTTTCTTTCACCAAAATAACTTCACCTTCACTAAAATTCCCATTGCATATGAAATATAAGGAACCAGCGGAGGGTTCTGAAATCACCATCCCGTTATTTCCGAATAAATGCGTCATGAGAGAACATAACTCAGCCATTAGATGGCGTACTACAGACTGTCCTTGAGGCTTGGGAAGAAGGGTCCCCCTACCTGTCCCCACTACTATATCCATCAGTCCCAACCGGCGGCCCCTTCACAAGGAGAATACCAGTCAGGCACAAAAACCTTTTCTGGGGGCTCGTACCTACGTTGTTATTCCCTTTCAACAGCTTCCGAAATCGTCTAAATATTTTTGCAAATTTTGCGAAACTTTGAACAGCTCTGTCTCGGAGACTATTGGGAGTGTAGTGACGGGTTTTATCATCTCATTTTGTTGCGAATTCAGTCTATTTCAAACAAGTATTAGTAGGTCGGTCGAGGTCGAAAACTTGGCCTCCATATAGAACATATAAAAAATTGAGAACTACCCCATTTGGTGTAAGGTGACCCCCTGGACGACCGAATGACTGTTCAGTACAATACGAAATTAGTGTTTGTAGTTTACGAAGTTCATAAAAATTGAAAGGGTTTTCATATTTTGGCCAGATTTTTGGGATTTGGGACCACTGAGTGCCTGGAAATATAGTGACTGATATAATAAAACAGGTCCTTTTCATTTTTAAGTATATTTATTTTGTTTTCATATATTGCAGTTATTTTCAATCATTTAGGAAAATCTGCCATTGAATTTAATACTGGTTTGTATACTCATACTCATACTCATTTTATTTGACTACGTTACATACATGTCAGGTACATTTGTAGCAGGTCATATTACACTTATCGACAGATAAAATAAATAAAAAATTTTATATAATTATTAAGAAATTTTGTCAGACATACATCTCAAATATAACATTTAAACATTTAAATACTCTCTATATAACACTACCACAATTTTACAATTAGAAATGTACAAAAAAAAATATTTATTATAAATAACACGTCTATAAATTAGAAATAAATGCATTCCACACAAATATACAGATCATAATATAGAGATATTACTCATTTGGAAATGCAAGAGTCGCTTCTAGATAATCACTTACGGAATAAAAACAGTTTCTTAAAATAAAATGCTTTATTTTACGTTTGAAACAGTTGTAATTTAAGGATTTAATCTGCGCGGGCAACTTATTATATAAATTTATATTTAGCGATTTTTTTTGAGATTTCGTTAATCTATAACAACGAGTTCTTAGTAGACTACTAGATCTAGTAGGGTATTGATGAATGTCAGCCTGACTATTGAAACTATTAATATTTTTATGAACCTCTAACACAGTGAAATAGATATATAAAGAGGGAATTGGCATTATGCCCAAATTAATAAATATGGAATGGCAATAGTCCTTTATTCCTACACCTGCTATAATGCGAACGGCCTTTTTTTGTAAAACAAAAATTTTATGGGCATGCGTTGAGTTACTCCACAAAATAATAGCACAGGAAATATGACTGTGGAATAAGGAAAAATAAGCATTTTTAAGAATTTCGGTACTTAAAATATTTTTCATCTGACGGAGTAAAAAAATCACACAGGAGAGCTTTCTACCTAACTGATCGACATGACAAGACCAATTTAGCTTGTCATCCAAGGTTACTCCCAGTAATTTTACACTACTACCATCAGTGATGTTAACATTTGAGGAGATAATGAGATTATGTGTTTTTTCCCTATTTAATTTTAGTTTATTTGCTGTAAACCAATTCTCAGCCCTTTCTTCTATCTCTTTTGCAACTTTTGTTAAAGTTAACAAACTTTTTTCGGAACATATTAATGTGGTGTCGTCAGCAAAGAGAACACAATTTTTAGGAAGCAAATAATTATACAAATCATTAATATAAAGTATAAACAATATGGGTCCAAGTACGGAACCTTGCGGTACTCCATTCTTAATCAAATTGAAATTAGATCTAGAATTATTAAGTAAACGCATTGTTTCCTATTATTTAAGTAAGAACTAAAAAGTAAAAGTGGAACACCTCTAAATTCATAATATGAAATTTTCTCCAATAGAATGTCTATGATTTTTGAAAAAATAGGAATTATGGATACAGGACGGTAGTTGTCTACAGAATTAAGATCACCTTTTTTAAAGAGAGGTACAATTTTTGAAATTTTAAAGGCCTCGGGATATTCACCTGAGCTAAAACATGCATTTATAAGTAATGTTAATGTAGGTGCAATTATGTCTGCAGTTTCCTTTACAATTGTGCTATTTAACTCATAAATGTCAACAGACTGTGAATTTTTTAAATTTCCTATCGCATCTAAGACTATCGCATCTAAGACTTCGTCGGTAGTTACGGGCTGCAGAAAAAGTGAAGATGACGGAGGAGTAATATTTTTTATTAGTTCCGTAGCTTTTAGATTGATGACAGGTATTGATAAAATTATGTTGTTTGCAATTTCTGCAAAAAATTCATTAAAACTATCATGCGATAGGTTGGACCCAATTTTGTGCGACCTGTTTATATTTCGTTCAAAATTAACAAGTCTCCAACTATCCCTCATTTTATTTTCAGATGTTGCAATGTATTGATCATATGCTGATTGTTTTGTAGTTGCAATAACAAGTTTATAGTCTTTACGACAATTGTTGTAAATAGTTATAAATTCTGAATTTCTACTGACATTACAAATTTGTTTAATGGAGGATAGCGTATCTCTCATATCACGTAATGACTGATTGTACCATTTAACAGGAGGTTTAGAGATGTTAGGATCATATTTAATTACCGGAAAATAAGTGCATACAACATTTTTGTAGGTATTAACCAGAAAATTAGCGAATATGCTCCGTGTAATTATCAACATTTATAGTTAAATATCACTCAAGGTCAATACATATTTATCACTGTTGAATGTATTCGATATCATTTAGAAATGAATCAAATTATCCATAGTTGCTAATGCCAAAGTCGTATCCGCTCTACCATGAAAAAGTACTAAATTCTCTCGTTTGCTGCTTCGCAAACAAATTGGTAACCCAATATAACATACTCTCTATACATATTTCATGTGATTTAAAATTTTCATTGTAATGTCGTTTTCAGCAACTCGTAAATTTTTATAACATCGGCATCGTCAATTGCCAGTAGCTTTATTTTAAAGCTGTAGTTTAAATGTTCCACCAAATACTGTTCAGAATCACGCAACGCAATTATCATGAAAACCTACTAAGTTAATTGGACATGATGTGAAACTCTATTTACAAATTCAATTTGATTTAAATGAAAGAACAAAATTAAAGTACCTTGATTTCAAGTAATATTTCAAGTAACTTGTTCATTTTATGATAATATTTTATATGATGAAGTTAAAAATAGAGGAGCGGATACAGCTTTAAATAACTTTCATGTTGAAATTACAAATGTCCTTGGCAAAAATATGTGCCCATTCGGTCTATTTATTGATTTTTCTCGCGCATTTGACTGCGTAGATCATCAGTTACTACTAGAGAAACTTTGTAGATATGGAATTAGAGGAACACCATTAGACTTCATAAAGTCATATTTAAGTAACCGACAGCAAGTTTTACTAATAAACCATACCACAAGTAGTCCTAGGAAGGTAACTCAAGGTGTCCCACAAGGGTCTATTTTGGGTCCCCTGCTATATATAATCTTCGCCAATGATTTAGTTTTTTTCTTGAAAGAATAATTTGCGGACTGTATGCTATGCCGATGACACAAATTTCTTAATTTCTGAAACTAACACCAGTTTAGCAATAAATTCGGCAGAAAATGTTTACGAAAAATGTGTACTTTGGTCTGAAAAAATTTTTATAAACTTAAATAAAGAAGAAACTATTTCGATACTTTTTAAAAACCGTAATTATCAAGGTGAATTAGACACTCGACCTTCGGATTACTTTAATGTATATGACTCACCTTCGACTACACTTTAAAGTGGGATATCCATATAGATAAACTTTGTGACAAACTTCGGACTTGTTGTTATGCACTACGGTCACTGACAAACCACTGCAGTCAGTACATTCTCATTAGTTTGTATTACGCAAATTTCCACTCTCATATGCGATATGGAATTACTAGCTGGGGTACTAGTAGTCATTGTCAACGCGTTTTTATTCTACAAAAGTATGCTTTGAGAATTTTAGCTGCCAAGGACCAACATTCCACGGCGGGATATCAAAAAGGCCTTTATTTTAATAGTTGCAATATATGGAATGCTCTTCCATCTGATATAAAAGGATCCAAAAACATCCACATTTTTTAAAAAAGGCTCAAGACTTTTCTTATCGATAAAACTTGTTATCCACTCGACGATTTCTTTTTATGACTAATTTTACTACAATATGTAAAGACTTTTATATTTTTTATCTTTTATATATTTTAACTTATTTTTAATTGTTAGTTTTTTAGTACTTTGACGCTCTCCACAATTACCTGTTTATACAACTAATTGAGAAATCAAGTATATATTATTATTATTAATGGGTAAGAGTTACAACTGAGTTACCGACTGCGAATGGCTATTTATTAAATACACCACAGATAATGATGACCCCCACTATCCCGGAAGGCTCTAGAAGAGCCTTGTGTGGGAGGGGGCTACACCGCCGTGTATATTGAAAAAATCCCTCTCACAGTATTTTTCACTGCCACGACCGGTGAAGAGTATGTATGATTCCTATTATGAAAGATAAATTATTGTAACAAGGTTTATTTTCTATAGCGCTTTCAACAATTTATACATCCAAATTATGAAAACAAAGAAAAACGTCAATAATAAACAATACAATATGTTTATTTGGAACCTGTTGGAATTCGATTTTCAGTGAATTTTTCATAGACGGATTGAGAAAATTTGAAAATTGATTTGTTCAATTTACTCGTCATGTATTCAATATGGTTAACAATATCAGGCTGGAATCAATGATCGTTCCAAGCAATTTAGTACTGTTATCTCAATATTTTCATTGTCGATGGAAAAGTAAAGTTTTTGGTCTGTTTGCGTGGACTTAAAAATTCATTAATTCATTTTACGAGTAATTTCTGTTTCGCATTTATCACTAACAATTAAAGATGTATCGTCCGAGTACATGAAATTATTGCACTCACTTAGATGGTCGAGCAAATCGTTGATATATAAGAGAAACATGAGTGGACCGAGAACACTGCCTTGTGGGGTACCAAATTCAGTTTCATAATTGTCTGAAAAAACATTAGCATATTTAACAATGACCTTTCTATTTTCGAGTTGGGATATTATTAGAGTTAGCAATTTCTCGAATACCTAATTTATCTAATTTTATAGAGACAAATCTACTAATACAGCTCAATTACGTTGGAATTCGTCCAGTTTGTGCTGAATAAATTCGGTAGAAGCATGTTTCGTTGATAAGTTTCCTCTGAACCCAAACTGACATTTTGTTACCAGATAGTGGGACTTTAAGTAGGCAAACAATAGCATTTGACTGTCTGGCTAATTTTGTTTTCTTTTGCGACAGTAATTAAGAATTATCAGCAAGCCTAGAGTGAAATTTCAACTAGTTATGGATATGGATAGACTATTTAATAAATATGCAATATTTTGTACATGTTCGTGTGTTAAGAGTAGCTTTTTATTTTTGTGACCTACTTCTTAACAAACACGGTTTGTTCCTTGTGAGATACATATGAAATCCTATGGGGAATCAAAATGCCCGTTGGAGTCGTTGTTCGTTTTCCATTTTATTTTAAGACATTTTCCAATTTTAAGGCCACCTCATATCGTATGCCTTTATGTAGTTTTTTACATCTTTAGTATTATAAACATACGAACTTTGAGGTAAAATATTACAGCATTCTTAGATAATGAAATTTTGCAGAATCCCGCCGAACTTATATTGTTAATTGTTTTTACGACTCGACTTAATTCGTGTGTACGAGTATACCAAATTTTAAGAACAAAAAGCATCTCTTTTAACAAGCAGCTCAACAATTCACGCAGAAATATCAGGCTGCAACTTTTTTCGTTACAGGAAAGAAATAAAACCCGTTAGAACCTCTGCAAACAATACATGTTTGATAAAATAGGTCACAAAAAATATATATAACACAGAGTAAATTTTATATTTGAGAATCAGGGACTTGTATTTCACACTTTGTTATACAACCCTCTCATATAAACTTTTATATTTACAATTGTATTTTCTTTCTTCATATTTTCGCGAGTTACTGCGGTGTTTATTTAAAATATACGCATTTGTTTTTCGATGGTTTGAATATTTGTTTTGTCACTGGTTGTCATATAAAGTAGTATTTGACTGGTTTATATCTGAAGGATTGAAAACTATTCGTGATGTGAACAAAATATCAGTCGAATTATCGTCAGTTAAAATTTAAACAATAGTTAAGTAGTTAACATTAAATTTAAGAATAAATCTGTTTGAATGATGCTTCGAAATATTAACTACTTGTCATTACTTCACAACATCTCTCGGGAAGGCCCTTAGTAGTACACGGGTGGGTTAAGTTGCCCCCTCCCCCACTTGCTTATTACTTAAAAAGCAAAAATAAAAAACACAATATAAGCTATTTTCGCACCACCAACGACATATTTTGCTTTTTTAAATAAACGAAGCGTCAAATATTGGTTATAATGTAGGTCCAGCCGCCCCTAACTTGCTAGCTCTAAAATAAAGTAAAGGGCGCTATTTTCTACAAGACTGTAACAAAATAGTTATTTATGTATCAAGGCCATAAAGTTGATCTTTCTCGGCTGAATCCGAAGTTTGTAAATTGTTTCGTACAAATTACTTGGACAACATTTTGCAAGAAGCCTACTAGGCTGACACTTTTAATCGTTTTCAAGTTAATAACGAAAACAAATGAAAACGTCACTAGATAGTTTATTGACAAGCCGTGACATATTTCAAATATGTGACCGTGAAGTAAAAGTGGCCAAAACATAAGATTGACAAATGAGTACAAAGACGACACACTTTAAGAATGCTGTCAAATCCGATAAACGTCATTTTTTGTGACAGTTGCCTAAAAAATTATTTATTTGAAGACATAAAGATTTGCCTTAAATTGTCAATATTCTTATTAAATTATTATTATTATTATTATTATTATTAAAATTTTATACATCCATAATAGATCAAAAACTACTGAACTTTCCAGTAAGTGTCTGAAAACCTCCTTCAGCTTTTATTTTACGTAGTCCTGAGGGCTATTTTTCACAAATCAATGCCATTGATATCTAAAAACCACATTTACAAAACGCCAAAACATTTTAACATTACGCTGGGATGCACTACTTGACGCTCGTTTCGATAACCATGTAAACATCATCGGGAGACGAATAAGACTAGTTTACAGATTTATCTTCAAATTTGGTACATTGTTTTGGTTTAGTAAGAGGCATGTTTTCAGTAGATATAAAGAATATTGGTTTTAGATTAGATTAAATTAACAAAGGAGCCGGTTATTTAGCCTTTACCACCGCGACCTTTTCAGGTCTATTGTGATGCTCCCAGAATATCTGTCTTATAGTATCTCATCCAGCTTTATCCTTTGTACTAGACTCACAGCTTTGATAAAGGCTGTCCGCCCTTGGTTTTTCTTCTCCGAGTACTTGGAATCTCAGCCTCGCCAGGCCTGCACGTGAACTGAGGTTTCCTCTTCAGAATCTGCATGTTGCGTCCTCTGCCAGGCCCATTAAACTCATATGTCTATTGAGCCGGCAGTGGCCAGTTAGAAGGCCCACTATTACTCTGGTGGCTTTCCTATTCTGGCTTAGTAGATCTTCCGTAAATTTGGCCGAACGTTCTTTAATGAACTCCTTAGCCTGTCTCTGTCTTGGGAGATTCCTCCACCATTCCAGAGATTTATTTTGCACCCATTCCTTAATGGCTGCTCGTATGCATGGCTTTGCCACGCCACAAAAGGGCTCGAGTCCTATGTGCGCCTTCCTTGGCCAGTTGGTCAGCCTTTTCATTTCCTCTGTGTCCCTCGTGTCCTGGTATCCATGCTAGGGTCACTCTGTTCTGACTTCCCAGCTCTGTAAGGGCCGTCAAGGAGTCCCACACCAATCTTGAGTTGATTTGCGTGGAACTGATTGCTTTTATTGCCGCTTGGTTGTCAGAGAAAATGGCAATCGGCTGATTAACAGGGCCTTGTCGTATTATCTCCCTTGCGCAACAGTGTATGGCGATCACTTCAGCCTGAAACACCGTTGCGTATTTCCCTAGACTTATCGGGATACTGGCTTTTGACCTTGTTCCATAAATCCCGACTCCGACTCCTTGTTCTTTCTTGGAGCCGTCAGTGTACCAGACTGTTTGTGCTGTTATGGGAGGACCGTTTTTCCAATCCTCCCTGTTTGGTATAACAGTCTGAAAGTTCTTATTGAGGTTATACCTTGGGACCATTACATCTGTGGGCATGAATAGAATGGGGTTTTGCCTTCATCTCCGAGTATAACTTCTGGTACTCCGTCCCGTGTTGCTGGCTAATTGGCGTTTGGCCTTGCATTAACCTGTGCACTACTGACCGAGCTTCGCCTTGTATGAATACGTGTAAGGGTGGCAGGTCCAAGAGGACCTCAAGTGCAGCCGTAGGAGCAGTAGAATATTGATTTGAAACAATTTAAGATACTCCACACAAAATTTTGTTCAACAAAAAAGTAGCCGGCCTCTATTGTAAAATTTCATATTTGCAGTTACCTATATTGTCCACAAAGACTGCATATCATTATTATCTACTTCTTAAACCATACTCATGTCTCTTTATTGTTTAAGGATTATCGAGCACTTGTATATTATAAGTTGTTGGTTAGTATCACCATCAAATCTGAAGTAAAAATCTTAGCCCCACATACAGTTATGCTTTGCTACATCACATATGTACTATAGATCCTATATAGAATTGGTGACAGCACACTATCATGGTTTCTTTAGGAACTTCACAATTGGTTGATTTGCTGGTGACGCCATACACTTAACAGACAACCGCGACACATCGTGTGCTGTTGTGACATGTTTTATACGGCAAAGAGAAGCCAACTGGAATAATGCATGGGTCACAAAGTTGATAAGACGTTAGAAGGAAGAGGGAGAAGAAAACAGAGACCTGTAAATAGTGTCATGTAAAATTATGTCTTAAATAGACCGTAATGGTGCGTCTTTACTATGTACATACTTCGATATGCGATGTAAAGCAACGACAGGCGCAGCTAGTACTTGGATGGGTGACCATTTCAACGGAAACCGCGTCCTCGCCTCACACATCTTCCAGCGGCTTGTATATCAGTGTATGCGCGGAAGCTATACAACTTTAGGCGAGGGTTGTATAGGAGATATACCATCCTTCGGAGGGAATGTAAAACCGTCGGTCCCTTGTCTATTAAATGTTAGGCAAGTAAAAGATCCCTACTCTTCTTAAGGGAAGAGGTTCGGTAAAATTCCTGGTTGGGGGTAGCTCGTCTACAGGCGTCGGTGTTAGGCCTCAGTAGCGGAAATAGGCCGACGTTAAATAAATGTATAAAAAAAAATAGACCGTAATAATTTTTCTTAATTATACATAGCTGGGTTATAATTAGAATATTCCTTATTCATATTTTTCACACATTGTATAAAACTCTTTGCCTTAACATCTGACAATCCAAAGCTGCATTATTGTATCTATTGAAAGATTCAAAAAATTTGCATAGCCAGTGTAATGAATTTCGAGGCAGGCAGCTTTATTATTCCTTGTTTGATTTTGCTAAATTCTCATAATAAGTCAGATATATTTAATGTTTTTGCTGTTAAGGTAGGCCTTGTCAATTCTCCTAAATAATCCCCTCTATCGGGCTCTAATTGCTTTTTGCATAGCCGAGTGCCAACAATATTCCAGACTGTGGCTCAGATTATAATAATAACGTAAATGTAATGTAATTTCCGAAATATAATTCATGCAGATTAATCTTCGCGATGTTTTACTAAGCTAAAATACGCTTTGTGGAATTGCCTGGCTGCCTGCGTAGGCCCCATTTGCCAAAATATAATCCTATTTGTTTTATTTGAATATTTTAATCGTAATTCGGTTATCGATTACTTGCAAATGGCCGAATATAAATTATTTATCATAAAATTGTACAGCAGTGTTTGCAGAAATTTACGAAGGCTTGTGGAAGGCGGAAACCAAAATGTTCTCCAATCCATAATACCTTTTGTAGTAATTTCGGAATCATAGTAAAAACGAGTGGAGAAACTTAGTAGGACGTTGCCGACTACGAGGACTTATTAAAATAACAGTCTAATACGTCTAAATTCTTTATACACAGATAAGAAAAATGTGTACTACAAGAAGTCTACATGTAGAATAGTGTTCAACTTGAATAGGATTATGCGCGGAAGCTATACAAACTTAGGCGAGGGTTGTATAGGGGATATACCATCCCGTCGGTCCCTTGTCAATTAAATGTTAGGAAAGTAAAAGATCCCTACGCTTCTTAAGGGAAGAGGTTCGGCAAAATTCCTGGTTGGGGGTAGCTTGTCTACAAACGTCGGCGTTAGGCCTCAGTAGCGGAAATAGGCCGACATTAAATAAATGTATAAAAAAACTGCGACTATGTCACACATTTCTAGATTTAAATACTGGTAGCGGGGTATTCTCAAATAGCAAACTTAAATAAATTAACGAAGAACGTAGCCCAAAATTTATGTAGCAAATGTAAATTTTACCAGCAGAACAAAAACAGTACAAATTATTAATATTTTATAATGTATACAATGTTTGACACAAATACTATATTATTGACGATTTCAAGACATCATACTTGAAGTGCACCTACTAGATAAAACACCGCTTTTATGTACAATTGAATTTATTCCAGCTGGTGTGTGACAAAGTTGTAAATCGCGTATTTCTCAGAAACATTTTATCGCCTTGAAACAAGTACACTTTTTATTTAGTAAATTAAATTGTGTTTCGATTATGATAGAAGAAAATGTCCAAAACCTAACCTCAAAAAGTTATGGCTTAAAGTGTCACATAAAAGTACTGTAACTAGCGCCTTCTATAAAATGTGATATCGGAGTATCACCATTATAATTAGCAACCTGAAAAACATGTCGTTACCAACATTGAAGTAGATACGTACAACACTCTCCCAGATGAGACAAAATACGAATACATTTTTTTTTTACTTTACCACCCTATATCTTGAAAACGAAAAGAGTTAGACTGTAACGATATTCTGCCGAGATATACACCTCAGGTTCGTTTGGTAACTTAATTTTATACCAGGTTCGTTGTTCGGCAATCGTTATATTAATGCCCAGGCTTGTGAACCTAACCTTACAACAATCTGACCATTACTTGTACGCCAGTGCCTTAGCTGTACTTAAATAATAAATAAAAGAAAATAAGAGCGCCATGTAATTTTAATCTGGCTGTATAATAAACTACTTTAGAATATATTTTCTCTAAAATTACGAAACCACAGAAATACAATTAAATATTTGATATTGCAGTGGTCAGTTATCGTAGGTGTACCTCATAAAAAAAACCGGAGTCAAGGAGCATTCATGTCACACCCAAAAAATAGCCGCAAATAATATTTAAAATTAGTTTCAATAGAAAATTGGCTTACTAAAAGAAATCGAGAACAGTAACGAAATTTGTTCGAGCAGTGTATATGAGAATTTTAATTCTAGTGGACAATAATTCAGAATTAATAACATATATTGTGCATATAATCATATGTATCGTACCCCAAACGTGATCATGTACGGCTGACAAGTCATATAAATTAATTATATAATATACAGGGTGTTGCATCATGAGAGGGACATAGCTTAATAGGAGGTAGAGAACATCAGTGGTAACCGGAACCTCCCATAGAAATGTCTCATTGGGCCTTCATTACGAAGTTACAGGGTGTTAAATAATTTTTGGCCAAACCTGTTTTTTGTCATAACTTTGACAGGGACTGAAATAACGGATTCATATTTGGTACGGCTAATGTACTAACGAGCCCCAAGAGGTACATGTATAAAAAAAATATATCCAGGTCCGGACTCACTATAATTTATGTTTCTTCTTTGCATCAATAAAACATCACCCTGTATATATTTTTTTGAAATTTCGATACGATATTCGAAAAGAGCAAGAAAAAACAAACAAAATGGCCTATTTCACTTTTTTGTTACACCCTCGTGGTTATTTAAATACGTTGTTAAATGTGCAAGAAAATGGATTACAGAACCCTATTAAATGAGAGGCACGTGAAATAAATAGTTTTATAACTAAAATTTGCAAAAATTCTATTGAGCCTAGGTGGTCTGGGTGAATCCTAATTCCGGCACGTTTTAAAGATCCATTTTGGTAAAAAACTGTGGTCCTAATAAGTAATCGGGTATGAAATAACAAAATTTTTAATCAATCACAGTAGGCTTGTTCAAATAATAAAAGTGACAGATAATTTAAACCATTTAGGCCTAAGCAACCAGTTACTTTGATCAAGAAAATCATCAACATTTTATACTTAATAAAAATTGGAAAAGAGAACAAACTAAAATCTAAATAAATAAAATATTTTCCATTCAATTAACAATAAATAACAAAACAATAACTAAATGTGTTTAAAAATAAAACGTAATTGACACTAAAGTAAATTTTCAAAATGTCCTCCCCCACATTCTGTGCATTTTCTTGCGCGTTTAGAAAGGTCACCAATTGCTCGACGTATCATTTCTGGATTATTCCGTATTTCGTCGCAGGTTGTAACGATGCGCTGGATTAAATGTTTTCTACTTTCAATTTCAATGCTATAAACCTCGATTTTTAAGTGACCCCATAAAAAGTAATCACAAGGGTTACAATCAGGAGATCTTGGTGGCCATTCATGTGGACCCCCGCGTCCAATCCATCTATTAGGATACACATTGTTTAAGTGTTCTCTTACTTGAAGGTTAAAATGTGGTGGGGCCCCATCATGCTGAAACAACATGCCTCTTATACCGATATTTTCTAACATATTCGGTAAAATGTTTTGAAGAAAATCAAAGTAAATTTCACCATTCAATCTTTCTTCAAAAAAATGTGGCCCTATCAAATGTCTATTCACAAGTCCGACCCAAACATTTACAGAAAACCTGTGTTGCGAACGGCATTGGCGTACCGCATGTGGGTTTTCCTGTGCCCATTTATGATTATTTCGTGAATTGTTTACTCCATCCCTTGTAAATTGTGCCTCATCCGTAAATAAGGTTCTGTAAATGACTGGGCGATGGTTAGACAACCAATGACAAAATGCCAGGCGGGGGATATCGTCGCCTTGTTGAAGACGCTGTACCTGCTGGATATGATATGAATGGTAACGTTCTCTTTTTAGGGTTCTCCATACTCGCCAATGAGGAATACCAGTTGCCAAACTGATTCGTCTAGTGCTCATATTTGGGTTTTCTTGAACTACGTTTATAATATTGTTTTGTTCCTGCACACCTTGTTGTAAAACACGCTCCACAACTGCAGAAGTAGGAAACTTTCCGTGTTGTCTTGCATACTGGAACACCGTACTAAAGGTTTTATGATTAGGGCATCGACGACCAGGAAAACGCAGCAGATATTCTCTTTCCGCCGACCTACCATTTCCATTACAGAAACCATAGATGAATATTATGTCAGCATATTCCACGTTTGTAAATTTTACTGGCATAGTTAAAATATTTTCACAAGTTTTCACTAACTAAATGCGGATTATTGACACATTAAATTACTAACAAACAATTATTCAACTGTTTAGGAGATTTCTTTTTATTATCTGTCACTTTGAACAAGCCTACTGTGATAGATTAAAAATTTTGTTATTTCATACCCGATTACTTATTAGGACTACAGTTTTTTACCAAAATGGACCTTTAAAACGTGCCGGAATTAGGATTCTCCCAGACCACCTAGGCTCAATAGAATTTTTGCAAATTTTAGTTATAAAACTATTTATTTCACGTGCCTCTCATTTAATAGGGTTCTGTAATCCATTTTCTTGCACATTTAACAACGTATTTAAATAACCACGAAGGTGTAACAAAAAAATGAAATAGGCCAAAAATTTGTTTGTTTTTTCTTGCTCTTTTCGAATATCGTATCGAAATTTCAAAAAAATATATACAGGGTGATGTTTTATTGATGCAAAGAAGAAACATAAATTATAGTGAGTCCGGACCTGGATATATTTTTTTTATACATGTACCTCTTGGGGCTCGTTAGTACATTAGCCGTACCAAATATGAATCCGTTATTTCATTCCCTGTCAAAGTTATGACAAAAAACAGGTTTGGCCAAAAATTATTTAACACCCTGTAACTTCGTAACGAAGGCCCAATGAGACATTTCTATGGGAGGTTCCGGTTACCACTGATGTTCTCTACCTCCTATTAAGCTATGTCCCTCTCATGATGCAACACCCTGTATATAATGATTTGCAATGCCTAAGTGCACATTTACGGGACTTAACTAAATGATTGAATTTAACTTATTTGCATTGGCAAAGAGATATCAATAAGTACTGCGCATTTAATTAAAAAACGTTGCTCAAATACTAGCAATAAAACAATCTAAAATCATAGAACACGGCACCATAAATTTAGGAAATAAATTAGCGCGATTTCTGTTATGTATGTAAAGATAAAATGTTAAGATCAAATACGTAACGTTATACTGAAATAAATTTTGTTAGGCTTAGCTATTTTTGATGGAGCTCCTTGGACTGCAACACTGGAAATCTGGTTAGAGGTAGGGAAAATTTCCTTCTTAAATTCCTGAACTTAATATCCGACTCCTACGTACACTAACTTGGTTACTAATTTCTCTCGCAAATGATACATAAAATAGACGAATTTTCTACAGATATTGATTGGGATTTTAACAAGACAACCCCATACAAAAACCCTAAAATAATTTTAAAAAGTCAGAGGAGGTCTCAAATGGCATACCTGATTACTTTACCTCTAATGTAAGAGGGTTTCATGTCCAAATAAATGAAAGTAGTTAGATAATTATCTAACCCCAAAAGGATGGTGACGAGAGAAATCCCGAAACGGACAATTTCCAAGTCTTCAAACAAAAATATCTTCTCCAATCTAGAGAACTCGACAAACCAATTGGAAATTATTAACATTTAGGTTCATATATTGCACGGATGTTTATAAATTTAAACAAACTTTATATGAACCAACAATGCCAGTCACCATACCACATAAAAAGTAAATTCTTTGACCACACTACAATATTGCCTGTCTCTAATGATATCCGCAACCAGGTATACACAGACGACCATATTAAGTTGCTCATCTTCTTAATAATTAATATGCAAATTATACATACTCTTGATTACTTTAGAACGTTACAAGACCACCACTTTTTGGGTTACATTGACTTGCTTTGATGTCAAGAATTTCTAAGCGTTGACACCCCATACATTCTCTATAGAGAGACAAAAATTTTTAATAGAGCATAAAATTCCCTTGAAATTAAAAAGTTCATATAAATTTTTAATTATTCATTTGGATTTCTTCTAGGATATCTACCCAGAGCATTGCATTCCAATTCAAAACTTAGATTAATTATTTTTCCGCTTTTTCAAGTATTAGAAACTTCCCAGAAAACATTTTAAATTCTTGTCATACGTACAGTACAACTTTTCACTTGCAGAAGTCTACCCCCTGTCAAGAACACACTGTATGGCATATTTCGAAACAAAGATGGTGGATTTGAGTTCGCAAGAACAAGCACTTCCCACGAGATATCAGAGAGAATATGCGGGTCGGGTCGATCTAGGCTTTTCTTATACCAAGATACGGGTTTTCTCTGCTACGATTTCGTTTTAACGATTTCTTCCACTCTCACTTCTCACTCATCTCCAGGGTTATAAAAATAAAGTTTAGTTTTGCCTTAGTAGTGGCATCCGACGTTTTACGATACAGACACTAAATTTTCACTTTTATTGTGGCACTTAAAACATTAATAAAATAGACAGACTAATTTAGTGTGATTTTTATAATCCTTTCTTGTGCGGCGTTGTTATAAGTGTTTACTTTTTATTGAGAAATTACATTTGGAAACAGTAGCAATGATAAGTAAAATCTACGGGGGTTGGCAAAGTTATTTATTTACTTTTTAAACTTAAAGGCCGTCTAGAGTTTTTGACGTCTTATATCTTTCAGGCTTGCTGGAAGTTAATTTTGCTTATTAGGTTTCTGAGGATTTCTATGTTTAACTAAAATATTAAATATTTGTATAAGGTTACCATATCCAAGAGAGAGAGGTCCGACAGGGAAATATTTATTGTTTTTGCCCATAACTTCTTATTCTAAAAAACATATTGCAAACAACTATAAGACTACATAATTAGAACTATTACAAGAATACTGTTATAAATTTTGACTCAATAATTTCAAACATATGCGAAACAGTTTCCTTACCGCCCACTACCTCCCTTCCTAATCATTTCATCGCGTTCTGGCCAGGCGGAAATTAAAAATTAATAAAAAAGCTGTCAAGTGGCCAAAAGGATTTTTTCCCCCCGCCGTGTCCAAAAAACTGTGCAATTTTTATTTCGCGCACCAGGCGCTTGCTCGTGAAAAAAATTATTTTATGCGATTACTATCTTATAAAAAATAAAAAAATGTACGTCGGTCTGACCGTTATAGGCCAATTACACGGGGCTTTATCAGGATGTCAAATATCTTCGTTTTCACCCACTCCCTCTCTTCCTAATCATCTCACCGCCCCCAACTCAACAAAGTATCTGCCAATACCCTTCTATTACAAAAAAAATGGGTCTCAACTCCACTTATTGAGTACTGTTTTTTAAATAGACTATTAAGTTTCGTGAATTATAATGATATAATATCAAATAGCCAACACGGTTTTTTGTCCGGTAGGTCAACAATAACGGCAGTTCATTCATTTTATGAAGAAATAGTTAATTATATTGAGGCGGGCGAGTGCCCTGTTGGGATATTTTGTGATCTCAGCAGGGCATGCAGTCGATCATGAAAAGTTGCTTTCTAAACTTTATACATATGGTATAAGAGGTAAATCGTTGAATTGGGTTAGGAGTTTTCTCTCTAAACGAAAACAATATGTCTCGCTAATAAATAATGAAGCTAGTACCGTGGATTCGATTAATTCTGAATATATGGAAATTAACAGAGGCGTGCCGCAGGGATCCATTCTGGGTCTTGTGCTTTTTTATGATCTACATGAATGATATTGTTAACTTAACAAATTCAACATGTGTTACACTATATGCTGATGATACATCAATCATTATATCAGAAAAAAATGGAGATTCATTAAAAGCCAAATGTAATATGATACTAGAGAAATTCAGCGAATAGTTTCGCCAGAACTGTTTTCATCTTAATATTGATAAAAGTCTAGCCTTAAGATTTCATAATAGGCAGAAAATTTGTAATAATCTGAGTATGGTAATAGATAATAATAATAAAAATGTCAAATTTTTAGGTCTATATGTGGATGAATGTTTAACTTGGAAAAGTCATTGTGAAAACATTACCTCCAAATTGAACTCAGTTGTGTATCAGTTTAGAAGCATTAAAACTGTACTAAATATTGATCGGTTAAAAAATTATACTATGCATCAGAAGTAGACTCACGATTAAGATATGGAATATGCTTCTGGGGTGGATCCACCCTATCATGTAATGTGTTCATAGCGCAAAAACGTGTTATAAGATGCATGGTAGGTTTATCAAATACTGATACCTGTAAAAATGTTTTTAAAGAGCACAGAATCTTGACATTCTCGTCTTCTCATATATGAATTATGTACATATGTTCATATCAACAAAGATAAATTTGAATCTAATAAAGATGTGCATGGTATTAATACGAGACAAAAAAATAACTTTCATATACCATTTCATAGTTTGAATATTACATTAAATTCGCCGAACAGTTTAGGACTAGGAGTTTATAATCATTTACCACTAGAGATCAAAAAGTGTAACTCCATGATTACCATATAATTACCACCAAGATGTATTTGTATGTATTTGGTTTTTTGTATAGATATTGTCATTTCACTGTATTTTTTTTTTATCTATATACCTTATTTACACATTTTTTATATATGTATTTTTCTGTGACTAAAATGTTTATATATACTTTGTTTGTTTTACATGTTACGTAACTGTAATTTACCATTTGACCTGTTCCATCCAATGTTTTTGTAATTGGCACAAAGAATGAATAAAGAATCTATCTATCTATCTATGATAAAAAATGAATTCAAATTTTTTAATTTTTGCGCCTTGGATTCGCGATATCTCGCGAATCAATGGTCTGACGTCGATGAGGTTGGGAAAAAATTTGCTTATTTTCATTTTTGGTCTGAAAATTTTTTTCGTCAGATCAAAAGCCGCCGAGTTATTTTCAAAAAACCATTTTCCTATACATTTAAATGTAATTTCCCCCTCCCCGCTTTTGACTTCCTCAGCACAAATGTGTTGGAATGTTAGGGGGACCTAACTTTACTTATCGGCAAAAGAAAAAATCACAATGGGACGTTTCCTTACTCCAAAGCCAGATCTGCTCCAGTATATGGCCAAAAATAATAAGTATTTCCCTATCGGATATCTCTCTCTCTCTCTCTTGGATATACCCAACTTAATACATCGGATAAAAAGAGAAAACTGGGATAGATTTCAAAGATTTAAGGTACATTACTCCACCCATATGGCTACCATACATTCGAAAAAATAATAAGCATGCTCTTAAGCCTATAAGAATAAACTAACAAAAAAATACATTTGAGTTAAAACTATAATTGATCAACCTTAACAGTTTCTGTTAATTTTGTCATACAAAATAAAATCACAAATTGAATTGAGCAGATATTAATATTTCTACCGTGAAATTGTATTGTCAACGATAAATGTTACACCAATCACATAAAATTAATCAAATTTACGATGTTAATAAAAGCCTTGGAAAGGCCATAAATCCAGTATATTGATCTTTTATTGTTGACCATATTTCTTAAGTATCCGTTATCTTTTCTTTATCCTACAGTGATCTAACTTCATAGACCTAGGATGTGGGTCAGACATAATATAAATTGCTAGTGTAATACCCTGCGACGACCTGAACTTTACGGTGTATGACAAAATGATGAAGTAGGGAAATTGGAGCATGTGTTTACTAGGCCTTCCATAAAAACGGATTAAATGTTGCGGTGAAATTAAATTTAGCTTGTTTTATCAAAGCAGGTCTACCAACAAGAACTAATGAGTATAAATCCCAATTTAATTTTTTATTTCCTTAAACAATAGAGTGGGGGTGGCAATGGGGATGGTAGAGGGGGTAGTTATTGCCAAAATAAATTTTAGATGCCCTTGGTTCTGGCGTACACACTAAATCCCAATTAAATTTTTTGCTCCCTTTAATAATAGTGTGGGGTGGCAAAGGGGGTGGTAGAGGGAGTGGCTAACGCCAAAAATTTTTTATGAGACGTTTCGTTCTTGTATGCACACTAAATCACTATTTTTTTACTGCTTTTCATAATGAATAGTGTGGGGGTGGTATTGGGGCTGATGCCAAAAAAAAAATTGAGACCTTGACTTTTCGTGCATGCCCTAAATTGTAATTTTATCTACTCTTACCCGCTTGCTTTACCTATTTACCCTTATTTACCCCTGAACACTTCAGCGGAATTAGATCAAAATATAACCCAGTTCTAGATCTCGTTATAATACATAAGTGTACCAAATTTCAAGTCAATATCATAAACGATTCGAGAATAAACGTGCGCACAAAAAAATTTACAGATAGACCGACAGACAGAAATTATGTTGCTTAAATTTAAAATCTCGACGTTTCATGACATCTTAAGCCTATTTCAACAAAAAAAAAATTTTTGCGTTACTATACTTCCACTGGACGTCCGGCGAATTTTTTTTTTTTTGTTGAAATAGGTTTAAGATGTCATGAAACGTCGAGATTTAAATTTGAGCGAAAAGAAAATTTCTATCTGTCTCTCGGTCCGTAGGTCTGTCTGTAACTTTTTTTGTGCGCACGTTTACTCTGAAATCGTTCATGATATTGACTTAAAATTTGGTACACTTATGTATTATAACGAGATCTGGAACTAGATTATATTTTGATCTAAATCCGTTGAAGGGTTCGGGGGTAAACGGGGTAAACAAGGGTAAATAGGCAAAGCAAGCATGTAAGAGTCCATAAAATTGCAATTTAGGGCATGTACGAAAAGTCAAGGTCTCAAACATTTTTTTGGTATCAACCACTCCCCACTCTCACCTCCAATACCACCCCACACCATTATGAAGGAAAGTAAAACAAATTAAAATGTGATTTAGTGTGTATACAAGAACGAAACGTCTCGAAAAATTTTTTTGGCATTAGCTACCCCCTCTACTACCCCATTGCCACCCCCACCCTATTATTAAAGGGGGTAAAAAATTAAATTGGAAATTAGTATGTATACAAGAACCAAGGGCCTCTAAAATTTGTTTGGCATTAACCAACCCCTCTGCCACCCCCATTGCCACCCCCACCCTATTATTAAAGGGGGTAAATTGGGATTTAATGTGTGTACGAGAACTAAGGCTTTAAAATTAATTTTGGTATTAGCCACCCCCTCTACCACCCCCATTGTCACACTCACCCTATCATTAAAGGGAGTAAAATATTACATTGGGATTTAGTGTATAAGACTTGGATTTGGAAATCTGGATGTGGAAGTAGTGATTCCTTGGGCAGCGGTTTTTTGTTTAGTTCTATGAAACTGAAGCAGAAAATTTAAAGACAAACAATTGTTTTCTATTAAGATACAACCCTTTATCCTTTGTTGACAAAAAATAAGCAGTGTCAATATAAAATATAAAAAGCTTGGGCTTATGGCTGTATAGAATGTGCAATAATAAAGTGCATAAAAATTGTAGTTGCAGTGGGTCGTGAGATACTACTAATATTAGAAATTATCGCCGCAATAAATATTTATAATAGCCTGAAAAATATAAGTAATAACTTACAATTCTGTGTAACTTGAGAGGAAACATTGCTGGCACTATTTGCAGAGCAATAAAATTTCAAATGGCTACGTACAGGGCGAGTATCGGTCAACTGAGGTCAGTGATAGAATGTTTATAATAAAACGACTGTAGAAGTTGAAAAAGGTTTGAATAATAAGTGGAAGGGTGTAGACACTAATCTACAAAGTTCGCCCTTAACGAAATGTATTATATTGTTCTTAATAAAGACGTTTATTATTATTATTAATATACTTTATAGGAGTCATCAGCTAGATGTTCATTGCATAAACAGGTGAACAAAATAATTATTTTGATATTTTTTTTTACAGAAATCCGCCATTATTGAAATTAAATAAGTTATGGCTATAGATGAAGCGTTATAAACGTATGTATAACACATACAGGCTTGAACAAATGTATCGGAACATCTAGTTTCTGGCAAGCCTATACATTGGATTGGATTGCGGAATAATTTTAATAAAAGTATTTGTTTGTTTAACGCATTCAGTGACAAAGTTATTCAACAGTTACTATATTTTTCGAGATGTGACGTCATCGGTAACTGTAAAATTGTCGACCCTGTACATTTTATCATTTTCAAATTTTCAAATCATATTTTAAGTATTATATTATTGTAATTACTGAAAAAGTATGTAAAGTGTATTCACATTTCAAATTCAGGAGATGAAAACAAATATCAACTCGTGCCAAGGCGTGATTTGGTGATTGTCGCATTGTTGTTATTGGTTGATCGGCCATAAATTGGTCTGCGTTTGTTTACATTGTGTCAATTTAAAACGTGATTATATTATAACTGAAAATAGACTAATCATCACCATACATTTAAAAAAGCTCCAGCCGTTAAATAACTAAGCACGTCACTGAACACGCATGTAATAAGACATCTATTATTTTAGCTAAATATTTCTCGATGAAGTAGTATCAAAATCATCTCTCCTGCAAATTTAACTTATATAAATCAAAATACTCTGTGTATAAAGTGTTGTTCGAGACTTTATTTTTTCTCATAATCAAAGATAGAAAAACTAAAACCTATTATAGTCGATGTCAGCGCTTCCCGGCACTCAAAAAACGCAACAAAAACTTTACGACCTCATTAAAATACCGTTACTCTCTATACTATATGCGTCGGCTTCTTTGATGACAGTATGAGGCTTGCCAAGGGCGATATAATTATGTCGTAAAGTTTTTGTTGCGTTTTTTGAGTGCCGGGAATATATAATTTCGACTATACCTGCTAAATTACTACGGATTTAAGAATATCGCGACGGGTTTTCTGACTTTATCTAAATAATTGTAAACAAATAGTTACATCGAAAGATAATGGTTCTCACATTGGGTCTATAATATCTAATGTGTCCCAGGGCCCAGTACTTGGACCAGTGCAATTTAAATCTATACAACGAATATATATAAACCTATAAACTTCACCAATATATTGTCCAATACTAATAACATATACAGGTCGGGATAAAAGCTCTAATTCTCCACTTGGATGTCCATAAGCACTTATCACTAAAATTTGTTGATTAATTACATTAAATTCAGTTGCTGCGTATTCAAATACACTGTAACGTAATAGATTATTTATATTTTAATACACTTTATATTTCATACGGCTATAGCCGTACACTGCACCATCAGCTGTTCATCTGACCTACATAAACATGATAGCAACTTTGTGATGTATGTCTCTAACTGACTTTTTGTCTTCCAATAACATTCTGGACGTTCACTAAGATATGTAAATAAATAAATTCCACAGAAATTAGACAAGCCCCAATTCAAGAAGTCAGAGGCTTGTGCGGAAGAGAGGTACACATTGAAAACGCGGATATACAACCGTATCCTCTGTCAGTGCCAATGCTGGGATTCGAACCCGGTAGCGCAATACCCTATCGATTAATTGCGATTGCCACCTCGCGCCTTAACCACCGCGGCTATCGGCTAGATCAAACTTAACTACTCGTGAGCCTTTGGGCCAAAACTTTGTCGTTCTTTAAATATTACTGAAAATCGTGTAACAGTATTTTCTACGATAATAACTTTGGACATTTCTTCTGAGGTGTGCTTTTTAAATCCTGCCCGGTTATTTAGGGATTCAGTCTTGATGCAAAGAACCATATTTTTCTAGGTATACATCTAGTCTGGGGTCCCACGCCCCTTTTTTAACGTTTTTTGCAGAAAAGATTGAATTTATGAAGCTGCTGGCTTGGGCTTAAATTTTTTCGACTGGTGAAAGTTCAAATGTATATAAATGTAACAAAGACATTACACCTGGATCTAAGATATCTTCAATATCTGTTATGCGCTGCTTAAATACGCGTAACTCTTGTCATCCGGAATTATTTTTATTTAAATTTTCGAAAAATGTTTTTCCCCTTTTTGAAAAACGCCTAGGTTGTGTCACATTCTGTAAAACAGCGCGCAAATAGTAAATGGTTTTTAGCGTTGGCGTATTGATCATCACGGCTTTCAGTAGAGAATATTTTTTGAGGCTCCGTTCCACCGCTGCTTTTAGGTTTTAAAAAATAAATATCTTGGTTTTCAAAAATAGAAAAAGATGACCCGTCAATTTTCCCTGGCAAGGCGATTAAAATATCAAGGACGTCAATATCCTTTGACACAACAACCATTTTTTTTACCAATAAAAATCAGTGGCAATCGTTCTATCGGCATCTCCCGTGCACTTAATTGATTTATAAATACTCATTTAATATTAAACCATTGTGCAATAAATCGATGAATTTTACTTTATTATTTTGATTACATATAAATTTCATTTTTTCAACTATTAATGTTGTATTTTTACCCAGGAAAAACAAGAATTTTATTGTTGGTTATAAAAATATGTTATTTTTTTTCATATAATAAGAATAATATGAAATATAAATATGTTATACCTTCAAAATCTTGGAATAACATTAAATTGTCCGTGATCTTTCTAAAAGTTTAAATTTTCTTTTCGTTTATAATGTCCAATACGTCATCAGCGTCTAAAAAAACATAACATTTGGTATGTTACCCAGTCATTTTACATTTGTATACTTTAATTTTAACTTCGTATATTTATATAGAGAAATTTTCCACAATTTTCCGGGAAAATCTAAAAAATTTTCATCGTTTTGAATATCTCATTCATCATCAGTGACGTGAGTAAAGATAGTTTTCCGCATTTTCCAAGAATGTTCCACAATTTCCCAGGGCTATTTCAAGATTTTTCACTTACTTATGTTGAAATTCGCAATCGGCGTATTAACAAACATAAAAAACAATATAAAACTTGAACTAATATCTTTAAATTGCGAAGGGGTCGAAATACGATAAATTTTTCACAATTTTCCGCCTTTTACGTTGTTTATCGGAAAATTGACCTCAGATTCATAATTAGCGACTCAAAAAAACCTATTGGAACCCATTTTGGGCAAAAATATTTATTTTCTTATGAATTAGAAATAAAAAATAATGTGCTACCCGGAGTAGCCAAAAACTGGTGGTTAAAAAAAGGGCATGACCAGCAGCCATTACTTCAGTTGGGGTATAATTAATATGTTACCATAAAAAAATGTTTGGGGCTAACTGTACTTTCATTTTTTATTTATTCAGGCCTCTTCCCCTCTTCACTGACTCGATTATATGTTTAAACTCGAATGGTCAAATTGTCCTACAAATTTTTTGGCAGGTTTTCCAGTCCTACGCCATGAAAGTGTCAGTTGGATGATCAACATGTTTAGCGGCTTCGTAGAACTTTATCTACCTCTACCGAGAATTTTCGCAAAGGAAAAAGTTGGAAGACTTGTCAAAACGAAGCCACTCACGAAAATTCAGCCCGTTAGTTAATCACTTTAAAAAAAGGGGCGTGGGACCCCGGACTATTCCAATTGCGCTCTCATCTAAAGCCCATAAAATAGAGACTGCTTTTCCTGATATAGTTTGTCAGTCTTTTGCGATTGGGGAACGCCCACCATTTGCTTAAACTCGGGTGAATAATAGAACTATTTTTTTTTTAAAGTTTCTTGAATTCAAAAATTTGGCGAACTCGCCGGGAATCCACAAAAACCCTCTATTTGGGAGAGTGGTTCATAATATACAGAATGTTCTACCATTATTTTTATATGTAGACATTTCCTTCTCTTCGCTATGTATAAGTTACATAGATCAAACAGAATTTTTATCTTAATCCAGATATAAGTTAGTACATTGTACAGTATACTAAATAGGTAGCTAATATTACTCAGTCTTAGATATAGATCAAATTATATTATGTAATGCTAAACAGTAGTTCGATAACTTATATACAGAACATGTCCTGTTTAGATAACTTCACACGATTTACTTAAATGCAAGTGTGCAGATCTGCTGCGAATAGAGAATACTAAATTCTGCTAGTTCCTGTGCCAAAAGCGATACGAAAGCGGTTTGACTTAAATAAGAGTTAGCGGTGGAAGGGACGAACAAAGGATTTTATATTCAACTATATCTAGGAAACGAAATTGTTTAATATGAAATTATTCATAATGATTAGTGAAGTAACCCGGATCCGAGTGATTTATTTTTGAAATAATTTTATTTTGTGGACTTAAATACTAGTTTTTAACAGTGATTGTTGGAGAACAACAATCAATTAGATGTTAAAACAATTTTCAACTTGCATATGTAAATTTTTTAGTTTATGTTTTTTTTGAGGAAGAAGCCCTTATTTTTGTTTTCATAGTATGACAACTATAACCGGAGATAGTCAACAAAGATTGAGGAAAAACGTGGTTCAAGAAATAAATTGTTTAAAAAAAGTAAAACTCAATAGGAATGTACCTTATTGTAGTGAAACCTTATTTTGGCTCAGGATGACTGTAGTATTTGGTGAAATGAGAAAATAATGCTAGGAGTTCGTAAGACTGGTTCGATTCCGGGTCTCAATCTGCCTACTCCCCAGATCTCACCACGGTCCGTCTCTAAGGCCTCAATCTGCCTACTCCTTAGAGTAGAGATTTTCTCTTGAAAATGGCTCCAAAACGGGAGCCGAAACGTCGAGATATTAATAATCTCAGACGCGGTTCAACCCGAGAACCTAGTAAATATAGGTGTGGCCCTCGTTAAATAGACAGACGGTATTTTGAAGTATTCATATTACTTTTATATTTAAGGGGCAAGCGTAGGTGCGTCTTTACTATGTACATACTTCGGTATGCGATGTAAAGCAACGATAGGCGCAGTTAGTACTTGGATGGGCGACCGTTTCAAAGAAGACCGTGTCCTCGCCTCACATATCTTCCAGCGGCTTGTATATCAGTGTATGCGCAGAAGCTATACAACCTTAGGCGAGGGTTGTATAGGAGATATACCATCCTTTGGAGGGGATGTAAAGCCGTCGATCCCTTGTCTATTAAATGTTAGGCAAGTAAAAGATCCCTACTCTTCTTAAGAGAAGAGGTTCGGCAAAATTCCTGGTTGGGGGTAGCTCGTCTACAGGCGTCGGTGTTAGGCCTCAGTAGCGGAAATAGACCGACGTTAAATAAATGTATTAAAAAAAAAAAAAATTATATTCATTTGTTCGTGAACTGGTGTTATCATTTTATATACTTTTTTCACCACTGTTACAACTTTCTTACGAGGCATAAAATATAAATCATGCGTATCCAAGAAGGGTGAGGTGTGAGTATATTTTTTGAATAATCCAATATATTATATAGCGGTGTCTAGCCGTATTTTAGAGACGCGTTTCGTAAGTATGCATTATCTCTTCCTTTGCACTTATAAATTGTGTGCCTGTTGAAAAATGAGGGAAAGTAAAAGTTAAAAGAGCAAGCAGAACGTTCCATGCATACACAATCCAAAATGCTATTTACTATGCAAATAGTAAAGCGTTCGTTTGGCGTTCTTCTATTAATCATGGACCCATATGGATTTAATTACATTCTGTGGGACCTTTGTGACGTTTAATTCTGGTTACAAGCTTTAAAATGTCTTACAGTTCACTGCAATCTTCTGATAAGGAATTAGAAATTAACGTGATGTCATTTAATAATAGAACGCAGTATAAATTAATTGATAGTTCAGTTAAAATAACTTGAACAGCCTTAAAAATAAATTATTTTTTTCCTATTTTTCCTAATATTAAAACGCCACCAAATGTCAAACGAAACAATGGGTATCTATTGTTTTGTTTGACATTTAATTTTTGGTTACGAGTTAACCTTGCATTGATGCAAGCCAAATTAAATTTAATAAATGATTGGTACACTTTATATTAGTACTAATAGTACTTCTTAATGCTGCTAGATGTAGTACTGCCATACCATAGTAGTAGTGACATACCATCTTTCGCCGGTTTCCGCAAGTTAGTAAGTAAGATCAATTCACCATTCTATAGTGATGAATTGCAACTTTTACCGACAGCTGACACCACTTGAGTTACCACTTATAAGCTTTCCGCCGACAGATGGCTCCCACTAGGAAAATATTTCAATTTATTAAATAGATGTGTAAAGATAGTTAATGATCGAAAGTCCATAAAAATCGATTTAGTTTTTAACATTTCACATGTTGGTACCCTGACAGTCGAACTGTCAGTTTAAGTAATTTCCCCTTGTTTTTGTGAATTACCAAAGTTTATAAAATCACTCAAATTGCTTCAAACTTCCTTTTTACTTCCACGTTCAGTGGATATCTATTTTTTTTATATCAGCCACACTCCCCCCCCCCACTATCACGCCAAATACCGCCCTCACACTATTAGGAACAGGGGTAAAAAGATTAAATTGGGATTTAGTGTGTATACGAGAACAAAGGACTTTTAATTTTGGTATACGAATCTGCCCTGATTTATGCATTACGATTGAGAAAAACCTTATCTAATCATTGTGAATATTTCTAAACCCTATTTAATTGAATTGTGAAGATTTCTACCACCTGCAAGGTCCTCGACCAACAACCTTCAAGTCTGGGGCGCCTGGAAACTTTCAAAATTTTTGTAAAAGCTAAATCACTACTGTATTTTCCTTTTTATTGTAAAATTGTCTAAATTAAATAATTAGTTTCCATAGCGTTAGCTTCTTAAAAATCCTAGACTTTGCTGTATGCTTGGTATTTATTTTATTCTAAGACTTTTACCTTCAAATTTTGTGTAGTGTACTTTGCTGATTTTTCTAACAAATTGTATTTGTTTTTACTTGTTCTTTTTATTGTTCGCTCTCACTACAAGGATTTGTAAGATCTGGGTCCTCGTTTGCTTGTCCTGACTTTAGGTTTACTAGAAAATTAAATTCTCAGAGCTCCGCAATATGTTTTTAATTAGCACATCGATCTTGTTGTAAGGTCAGTAATTATTCAAAATTCGGGTGTATTTAATAATATCGTCGCACAGAAAATGCTATTTGTATATAACATTTTGACATCCATTATATTTTATCTGTTATACAGTTTAGGGAACACAGAATAGCCGGGTGCCCAAAATATAGCAATTCAGGACAGGAGGGAGAGATGGTGGAGGTGCTCTCTACTCGCAAATGAAGAGTAAAGAAAAAGAAGAGCAGGAGCGACGACACGTCAGGAAGAATTAAAAGAAATAATGAAAGACTTCGTGAAGAAATACAGGAAGAAAGGACACGCCGGTAAGAATTTAAATAAATTAGAACGATACGACTGGACGCTACCATTTCGGCGACTGAAGACCTCAAAAGTGAAATTAAAGAGGATATGGGCAGCGTGAAGGCTGAAGTAAGTGAAGTTAAAGAAAGGTATATAAAGCCGGCGAAAAAGTTAGTTGTAGTCCAAGGAGAAGTAGGGCGGTTTAAAAATGGATATTATCTAAATTAAAATTTCATTTTAAATTTACTCATAATAACGTTACGCTATTTTTGGCGAACGCGTGGGATTGTCCAATAAATAAGCTATATTGGTGTTAAGTGCTAAGAGTCATTATAATTATTATATCTACTATATTCAATTAGAATAAACTAATTGATGTCTTAATTACCTGACTGGGCCCGCACAGCGTGGCCTCGTCCTGATAATATTCGTATGTTGACATAACTGTTAAAACACTAAATTAAACATTTGTGAAATGGGAACAGACAGCAATTCATTTAGTAATTCATATTAATGGTACACATTAGTTTCATTTTCATAATTGTTGAATTTAAAACAAGAGAACACTATACTTTGTGTCAGTTATTTGCACTTATTGGTGTATCTGCCCAATTTCTAATATCTTTTAATCTATATATTTTTATTGAACGCCATTTGTGTTCTTATCCGCATTTACCAATACTACTTATTTAACCGACTGCGTTAAAAATGCGGGTCTGTCACAAGTCACAGTCGAGAGACTTATTGCACCCTTTTTAAGAACAAACCACTTTGTATCGAGCACTATTTTCTGTTTTAAAGTGTAGAGAGACCACTTCCTCCCACAACAACCACCAGATTAATAGAAGCACAGAGAGCTACAAGGAAGACATGGTCACGACCAGTGGTCAAAATGCTGTCCATGTTTTTCTAAGAGAATGAACAGCAGCTGGATTTTTTTGAATGCCTTGTTTATATTTATGTCCTGGCGGAGTTTAGCTTCAGCTACTCTTCCACTCAACCAGGATGGCGAAATGCGATGAACACGATTACGACCTCTGTTCGGTGAAATAAAAAATCTGGTACGGTGGGGGTTTAGGGCTGAGACCCCAGAGGCGTTCGTGCACTTATTTTTCGATGTGTACAGTCTCAGGGTTTGATTTCTGGAAGTGCTTGATCGGGTCGAATGCTACACCCTGTATATTGATTTTTGCACTATGGTTTATCACTTTGTTTAAATTAGCACTGTTTTGATTTTTATAGTTATTGTAGGGTCAACGGCTACACCCTGTATATTATTATTCATGAAAAAATAACACGGTAGTTTAAAGGAAATACAAAATTATTTATTAAAGATTGTTGAACAAAGTTGAGAAGAATTTATTTTATTTTACAAGTTTCTTTTGAAATTGAAACTAATCGACAACAGAAATTCTGTCTTAAAAATAAAAAGGGGCCACTTAAGGCGAAGTATAAATATTTAAAAAGGAAGGGGCCACTTAAGGCGATTACTTAAAACTAACTCTTTTTAACCAGGTTTCGGCCTGGGAAGCTAGAATTGAACAGCTCGTCATGAAAAGATTGCAGGGACTGGGAATAAGAAAGCCTAGCTAGACGGGAGTATCTACAACATAAGTTAAATTGTAACCGGACCCGTTCAATAGCGTCAACAGCTATTACACAAAAATTCACTTTTGAAACTTATATTTTCCACTAGAACACTACGCGAATACTTAACACTGGAGTCACTGTCAAAACTGAACTTAACTTCGGCTCGTTGCACGCCGGTATTTATACTGTTTCGAGAAAGTTTCGTTTTTCGCGCCCCGTCGAGTTTCGCATGCCGTTATAAAGAGCTGGAAAGGCTTGGAATCGCTCCGTGCGGGCGAGGATGAGTCATCGATTACGCCATGTTGCGCAATACTGGAAATTTTAAGATTTCGAAAATAAAAGTTATATAGAAAAATCGGCAATGAAAATAGGAATTTATTAAAATTAGAATGAAAGTTGGATCTATTTTGGTTTAGAAGTTATTTGAGTTTTTATTAGTAAAATCTGACGCGGCCCCGTAAGATATTAACGGAGGTCCGATGTTAAAAGTTGTAACGATATGATAATGTTCCCGATAGGTGCGTAGTGCATGAAGTTAAGATATTAAAATGTTTCTAACGGGTACGAGTCGAGTTGAACCGAGATATTGTATACTTGTATGCTATTATACGAGGAGTGATCAAAATTGGTGAAATTTAAGATAGCAATTGAATTGCGGAAATTTGATGTAATGAAGTTTGAACTTTTAAGACTCGGGGCACGGAAGTATACAGGGGGTGATCGAAAAGTACGAAGGATAAAATGCGAAGCGGTTGCAAGAAAGTTGGGAAACGAGCTCGAAGGTTAATTTTGAACGTATAGTATACGAGGGGTGGTCAAGAAGTTTTAAAATTTTGAAAATGAAATTGTTTATTTAAAATTGAGGGATTGAAGTAAGACGTTGAAAATTTAGATTTAGATAGTGATTTTGGTTAGGTTGATGAATATACGGGGGCTATATTTTTAAGTGACGTTTTCTCAGTGAATCGGTTGCAAATGAGCTTGAATGAATGTTTGAGGTTGGAATTTAGTGAATTTACGTTGTTTGTATTATCGATTGTCTGCGAATTTTCTCAGATTTCTTTGGGTTTGATTGTGGTCTTTCGGTGGGAATGGCGTCTGGTTGACTTTTTTATGTGGTTTGCCATACTGCATGGGATAATGCATGTTTTGTGATTTTTGGAATTTTTTATTTTTTATTTTGGACTTGTAGGGGACATACCCTATAACAGAGATGCCGTTCACCCGTCCAAGTATCGGACTCGACCAACGCTGCTTAACTTCACCGATCGAGGTCTCAGCGCTTAAACCAATGGACAGTTTCTTGAACTCGAAAGTACGATCAAAAGCATGATTTTAATGGTACTTCGTCTTGTTTTGTAACCTCGCGTTGATATACAAGGTGGGGCAATACTGCGTCGCACCTCGATATCTCGAGTTCTACGATAGCTATACATTTTTAAAAAAATTGCAAGTAAACTAGATAAAAAAGTCTATAACTGCTAATATAGGAATAAATAGAGCCTAGAAAGAGGCTTCAAAAAATGTACTGATATACATAGCATTCCATTTAAAAAAAGGCACTTGGTCCTGTAATTTCGTCTTAGCTCGATCTGTATGTTCGAAAATAATTTCCAGTTATATATTTTTTATCTAATTTACTAACAATTTTCTCAAAAATTTCTAGCTGTCGTAGAACTTGAGATATTGAGGTCCAACGAACTATTGCCCCACCTTGTATATTTTTTTAAATTCTATGGATTTTAAAGTCAAGCGGAATTATGATCGACGAATATTAATTTAAACAATAACATTCTGACTGATTATTACACGTCAATCTTGAAAGATCCCTGGCCTGCTTAAAAACGTTTAAGTAAAAACAGATGATTATTTATTTATGTTTAATACATATTTTAGTAAACAGTTGTACGTAAAGCTAGTTTCAATATACACATCCCATAATATATTTAATTTTACTGCAACAAATAATAACTTTTCCATTTAGCCCGAAATCCCAGTGTATGCACCGAAGGCACGAGGGGGCAATGGTGCGCGACGAGTTGACTTTTCACATGCACTTTGCCAACGTATCGCACACGCGGGAAGCAGTTGATGGCATCGACTATAATATGAGCGGCCTGGAGCACAGACAACGCTTTGGCCTTTCAAAGAGGTTATCTTTCCCTGGACTGCTATATCCAGAGGCGGCAGTCGCAGTCGTCTCAATAGAAAAATGAAAGATCGTCAGGTGTAGTGAACCTTGGAGGTCAGCCATGATTCATACCGGAATTTTATTCAGTTGGACATTTTTTTATTCGTGTCTAGATTTTATTATATTATTAATGATGAGATGACCAAATATATGGATTTTTGTTTGAGGTTCTACGTGAAATCCTTGTAATTCTATAACACATTTCTAAAATGGTATACAGAATGTATATTTTAAATGGGCGGTTTAAATTATATTGATTTTAGAAAAAGTATCTAATATAGCCTGCACGTAAGTTTTTTACAAGAGGTTGTAGATAATGTACTCACTCCATCACTGATTGGCATACAATCGTGTAAACAGGGAAGCGATTTGTCGCAAACAATATAGTGAGATAATAGTTTTTTCTAAAATAGTTGTCCTATCCGCAATGTGCTACGAGCAAGCGTTCGTGAGGTAAAGTAAAATGTACTAATTACGTTGCCAAAAGAGTATTATTTTACAATACCGTTGCTCATAGTAATTTAATTGTTTTAACTAAATGTCAAGTTTAATTCACTATGCGAAATAACTAAAATAAACATCTTTTATTACAGGTAGTACAGTAAACGCCACAAGTATTGCCGAACAGTGGAAACTATAGGGGAATATAGCCAACCAACATATCAAAAGCTTTTGATCAAGTAGATTACCATTTCTTACTTCGTAAGTTGCATGATTACAGCGTCGTTATCTTTTATTCCTCAAATAATACACGATATTAAGCAAAAAGAAAAAGTGCTAAAAAGATACAAGTTACATGGCACTTCTGATGATGAAAACGAATTTAGAAGGTTAAGGTCCAAAATTAAATCAGATATCTTTAATGCATATAAATTATATTTAGCTAATATTGAAAATAACATTCACGTCAAACCAAACAATTTCTGGAGTTTTATTAAAACAAAAATCCCTTCATCTTTGAAATATGAAAATCAAATTATCGAAGACCCTCAATTAACAGTTGATAGTTTTGCTAACTTCTCAAAATCCTTCACACCTCCCAATTCCGGCGACGATAATTTTAACGACACACCTAAGAATAACTCCAACGTCTTAAATCTGTCTGTTATCACTGAGAAAGAGACCATTGAGGCCATTAAAAAATTTAAAGCCACTATGACCATGGGTCCCGATCTAATTCCTGCATTTCTTATTAAAGATTGTGCGACTGTATTTGCCAAAGCACTATTAATTATATATAATCTAATATTAAGGAGTGCAAGTTTTCCTCAGAAGTGAAAATCTTCAAGTGTATGCTCTGTATTCAAAAAAGGTGATTATAAACTATAGACCAATTACCATCATTTGTAAAAATTTTTGAAGTAATTCTTCACTCCTCCATATATTCTCATGTCTCTGGCACAATATCCATCGATTAACATGGTTCTATGATAGGTAGGTCAACTGTCACACACCTTGTGTGCAAAACACAATTTCTTTGTGAAAGTCTGGATAGAGGTGCTCAAGTTGATATTATCTACATGGACTTCTCCAAGGCTTTTGAAAAGCTAGATCATAGTACCTTGATTAGTAAACTGGACACCTTCGTCTTTCTTATTCGTTATTACAATTAATTGAATCATATCTGCAGGATCGATATCAATTTGTTCAGTACCGAGGTTATAAATCTGGCAGTTTCTTACAAAAATCCGGTGTGCCACAGGGGCCGATACTTGGTCCGCTTTTTTGTGTCAATTTCTGATCACAAAATTCTTGACACAACACATTTCTATTGTTTTCTTATTTTATTTTTTTGCATTGTTGTCTTTTGATTCAAGTTTCCAATAACACTTGAAATTTATTATCTGTTATATACTGTACCTGTGTGTTTAATAAAATTTTGGAAGGATTATTTCTTCAAGTTTAAGTTTCATGAAGTTTTTATTGAATAACTCAAAATTATGACTTTGGCACTTAGCTCCTTTGTAACTTCCACTCTTCAATTAGAAAAGCTGTTTTTGGCATGGATATTTCCTAAGACGGTGATTTATTATATCGTTATAGTTTATTATATTTAATTACATTTTTAAGTAGCTTATATTGTCATATATATCATATTTTATATATTTTTTATTTATATTGTCATGTGCATTTATTTATATCTATGTTCCTTAGTATTTTATTGTATATTTGTCTTTTTACTCCCCACTTTTACCTTTTTACTTAGATTTATTATATATTTGTGTAGATACTATACTTTCTGTACCTAATTCTGTAATTGAGCTTTGCCTGTTGGATTTTGTAATTAAATAAATAGATAAAATAAATAAATAAAATAAGTTTCAGGTGAGACAACCAAGATATTAGATTTTGTAATCAGGAGCACAAAGGAGTTTCATAACATTAAAATTTTAAAAACATATGTTTGTGTGCGTACTAAACCCGTATTCAGTATCTCGACGATTTATAGTACGGGAAACCTATAATTGAGAAGGGGTGCGAGGTGAGGCGCTAAGAAGGCGGGCCCTGCAAACACATGGTTGACCTCCTCTCTCATTTTAATGCACGCGACATAAAAGACGAAAGACGTGATGATGCATCGCCACTACCCACCACTATTTCCACTACGTCTGTGACTGTTTTCATTTATGTTTTCCTCTACAATACAGCAAATATTTTGTAGATACTTATACTGAATTTAGAATTTACCCTGGTAGAGATGGTTGATATTGTGAACTGTTTAGTTTATTTAGCCGCATCAGAATGGAAATCAAATAGAGAAATTGTCAGGTCACTTATCTTTACAAAATAGTACATGTCAAATAGATAACATAAATTTCCTTTCTTATGTGCCAACAATTTCTACTAGAAATTGTCTGGTACTGTTCACCTGTTGAAGTTTGCAATGATGTTTTATTAAATAGATGTTCACTTAATTCACTTAAAACTCGCCATTAACAGGAATAGCAATTTTATTTAAAATATTATAAACAATAAACTCGCCTACGTTGACCTGATTGAACTGCGTGCACCTTATATCAACTAACTCCATGAAATATTTAATATTAAAGCTTCACGTACTAATTTATTAATATCATATGCCTGAATTAATCAAATACAAAATTGAAATTTGTTTGCAAAATTGAGGATGTACAGTCGATCCAAAACATAATATATTTTTGCAATTGTAGAATCTCTGTTGTCAGTATTCTGATTCTAATTGAGACTTTTGTTCTGCTGAGTTGTCAATAAATAAATTTTAAAAAAGTATGTCAGTATCATTCTGATAGATTTTGTAAACATAGTGATAAGGTTTGCTTGTCGTTGTATAAAGGTACTGATTACACTTTAGATAAATATATCAATCAGTAACCTGCGATCATGCAAATATGTCTTGTTAATAGATATTTAATTACTTCAGGTAAACGAACTTAATTGAAACCGTATAAAAACTAAAAGCCGGCAAAAACAGTTGGCATCTCTTTATTGTACATGGGCGGAGGTAAATAGAAATGCTTGTCATAAGAAAATGATAAGATTTTCGGGCGTTATTATCTTATCCTCTGTTTCAAATGGTCTCCAGAAAGCCATGATAAATTAGTAAATAATTAAAATATTTTACCTTTTATATAGTAGTAAATATTTATAAATATGAACAATAACTAACTAAACTCCTACACTTGATATTATAACAGGTATTTACGCACTGCACTGGCACAGACAGCACATCTCTAAGTCCGCCGTTGAAACGATTTACGAGTTTTTTTATGCTAGTAGGCCTGTCCGTTTTATTATCTTTAAACCAGTGCAGTCGTAGATGGTTCATTCAGGCTGATTACTTTGCCAGTCTCGAACGCGCCTGCACAGTTTCAACCACCATTCGAATCTCGATACCATTGCTAAATATATAGGACAAAATATCAAGTTCAATGCGCACGGACCTGTGCTTTAACACTGACCAGTTTCAATTATCCTCGTTTAAAGGATACGTAAGTATTGAAACCAACAGCTTCAAGGTAATTTTTGTGAAAAATTGTAAGTGAAGAGATTTATACAGATTGTTAACGATAACCGAAACATTTTAATGACAGGATATACGACTCAATATTTTCGGCAGACCTGATTCGGAAATGCTCCCCTTTCGATATACATACACTATTCTAAAAATAATAAAATATATCTTTTGTTTAATATCTAAGTACGTTTCATAGATATACGTCCGAAATTTTTTTGAGGCGGACGAATATTAAACATTAAACTGAATACTAAAAAATATGGACGTAGATTTAAAGGAAAAATCAAAACAAAATCAGAAATAGTTATTTTTTCTATGCATGTGTTTACTTTTCTGACTACCAGGTAAAAGTATGTGAAATACTCTTTCTTTTCTTGACATATGCGCTGGAAAGTTCTATCTTATCAAAATCTGTGTCCTGCCATTTTAGATACAGTTTATCTAATTTGATGCTTTATCCCTGGCCTAACTCATTTATTAATTAATTTGGAACAACCATAGTGTCGTTACCAAGGTTTGTGAGACGTAACATGGAAAAATTTACTTCATAATATGAATATTCAGATCTTAAATCTTCATGTTTTAGATTGTAACATATTTCAACAAAATTAATAATACACAAAGAACCATCTAACCGGCTAAAAGGCTTTATAATAAGCAAGTCACTCTTACATTAGGATTTTAAATTTTAATTTTTTATATCTCGTGAAAACAGTAAATTGAAATTTGATGTATAAAATATACAGTATCCCGTCTCCTGAATCGCTACTGCCCATTATCGAACGAACTTTTTGTTTTTTCCTAAGAGCTGCTAAAGTTTTTATTACAAAGCGTTCACCTGTTCGCATGATTATCATGCTTTTTTGTTTTGGTAAACGCTTATCAATATAAGTTGCTAGAAACAAAGCAGTAATATGAAAAATAAAATAAAAAATATATTAGATCCGTATTTAACAGCCCAGACCTCATCGACATCTAGCATATGTATTTGGTTATTTATAAAAACAGCTTACTTGGCTGTTTATATAAAAAAAGAAAAGTTATTTGGCATGACGATAAACAAAATCTATCCATGACTTATGCACACTGCAATTCTAAAGCCGCTGCCCAAGGAATCACTACTTCCACATCCAGATTTTGTATCCAAGTCTTATACACACTAAATCCCAATGTAATATTTTACTCCCTTTAATAATAGAGTGAGGGTGGTAGAGGGGGTGGCTAATGTAAAAAAAAATTAGAAGTCCTTGGTTCTCGTATACACACTAAACCCCAATTTAATTTTTTATTCCTTTAAACAAAATAGGGTGGGGGTGGAAATGGGGGTGGTAGAGGGGGTAACTAATGCCAAAATAAATTTTAGAGGTCCTTGGTTCAAATCTCAATTTAATTTTTTACTCCCTTTAATAATAGGGTGGGGGTGGCAGAGGGGTAGCTAGCGCCAAAGATTTTTTTAGATGTTGATGCCAAAAAAAAATTTGAGACTTTAACTTTTCGTACATGCCCTAAATTGCAATTTTATGGACTCTTACTTGCTTGTATTGCCTATTTACTCTTATTTACCCCATTTACCCTAGAACCCTTCAACGAAATTAGATCAAAATATAATCTAGTTCCAGATCTCGTTACAATACATAAGTGTACAAAATTTCAAGTCAATATCATACACGGTTCTAGAGTAAACGTGCGCACAAAAAAAGTTACAGACAGACAGACCGACACAGATAGACAGGAAATTTTTTTTCGCTCAAATTTAAAATCTCGACGATTCATGACATTTTAAGCTTATTTGAACAAAAAAAATAATATTTTTTTTGCGTTACTATACTTCCACTGGACGTGGAAGTAAAAGTGAATCAGCCTAGAGATCATAAACAGTCAAATAAGAACTGATATAAAACTTTATTCTGTATCACTTTTTGAAAACAGCATAAAATATATAAGTAAGTTATACCTTTAAAATAAATTAAAAACTTGATCTTCAATTCTTCAGTTGCTGACAACATTCTTAATATCTATTTTAAAGTGTCTTTGTTCGCAAGAAAGATTAATAACGATAAATTGCTATGAAAAATTTGTTAGATGCATTTGTTCACAAAAACACAATTTTCATTCATTTTTCTTTCGTGCACCACGTTATCTTCATGGTTAAAGCTTGTTATGAATGAAGCTGTTCAAATTCCAGACGTACTTACACGCATACACAGTGTTTGACCCCTATGTAATTTCATATATAATAAAGAGTACAAAATGTGTGTGAAACATGAGTAGAATTAAACCGGAACCACAGTAAATATAATAACAAGCACTTTTTATTTAATGTTAGTTGCTGTATATTCATTAAAGTATTTAAATTTCAGACACGATCATAATATGCTAACTTCACTGGTTCTATTTACAGGATTTTAAAGGTTAAAGACTGGGATATTGCAAATTAGTTTAGAAAATACTTGACTTCCCTTAACACTATATTTATTAAATTAAATATACTAAACTGCTGGCCACTCGAACTTACACATAGAGAATTTTAGGCAAAATTTAAAGTTCAATATTTTCAACAGGAATGCAAATTTTTGAACGCGGCTTGCAAATTTTAAGAGCTAGTTTTTTTCGGATTAAGCTGCATGACGTATATTTATCGTAGGACCATAAGTTTATTATATACGGGGTGATCAATGAAGTCATGCAAAAAATCAAAAAGTTTGTATGAGTGAAATTTCCGCAAAAATTTGTTCCTTCGCGCTCTGTGAGGCCGAGCGTTGTCATCCACAAATAGAAGTTCTGGGCCGTAATGTCGAGCAAAAGGAACAACAATAGGTTCCAAAATTTCCTCCTGATAAACAGTAGCATTAATGGTTTGGTTGGTAATGAATAGCTCGGTTTTACCATTTCTTATGATACCTCCCCACACTGTAACACCTCCGCCACCAAATGCTTCTTGAGGGTCCATATTTTCCTCCAAATATCGCTGATTTGGCCTTCTCCAAACTAAAATTCGGCCATCGGAGTGAAACAAATTAAATCTTGTTTCGTCAGTAAATAAACAATGGCTCCACTCTGCATTACCCCAATTCGCATGCCGATTTGCCCATGCCCGCCTATTCGCTCTATGGTATTGTAATAACCGCACACATTTTGCTCTGCGACGGGCTCTATAATTTAAAATGTTTGGCATTATGTTATGTTTTTTTAAAAAAAAATCTCACCTCAAGTTGTTTTTATTTAATGTTCTTCTCACTGTTCTGTCCGAAACTCTCACCCCCGTTTGTTGTCTTAAAGAGTCATTTAGTTTTCTAGAGTTCTTTGTTCTATTCCGCATAGTTTATCTCATTAAAATTCTTTCGGTTCTTTCGTTTATTTTTTTTGTATGTCCACCTCCATGCCCATAAATATGATCACCAGTAGTTTCGATGCGGCGGATCAAATTATAAATTGTCTTTCGGCTGACATTGTAAATGTGCGCAATTTGCTGTTTTGACATTCCTTCGTTGAGAAGTCGAATGCAATTTTCCCTTTCTGCCGTGGTTAAACGCCTCATATTAATTAAACTTTACAAAATTATAACATTGAAATGTGTCAGATTATTTCTAAAATAATGTAAACAGTTTTTAATTGCATAGCAACAAATTTGTTTTTCCAATGCCTACTTTGAAATTGACGCGTCGCGTAGAAATTACACCCGATCATAACTATGGGCTTGGGGGTGGACAAAGAACTCTGTAAAACTGAATGACTCTTTAAGACAACAAACTGGGGTGTGAGTTTCGGACAGAACAGTGAGAGGAACATTAAATAAAAACAACTTGAGGTGAGAATTTATTTTTACAAAAACTTAAATAATGCCAAACCTTAGAGCGCGTCGTACCCTACGTTTTTGTTTATTATCGACCCGGCATAATGTGTAAATTTCAACCCTCAAATAAAATGCTTAGACCATAGAAAATCTACGTGAAATAAGGATTCCAAATCCGCAAAAATCATCAAGAACCGTCAATCCAATGTCAAGTTATAGCATTTTAAAAATTTCGGTATCCAAATTTTATGTTGAGTAGTGTGTACAAGGCCTAAGGGCCTTAATCCAAAAACTGACAAAACCGTCTAGAGATATTGATGTTACCTTAGTAACGAACCATATTGCAACGACCAAAAAAATTTTTTGCGGAAATTTCACTCATACAAACTTTTTGATTTTTTGCATGACTTCATTGATCACCCCGTATATAATAAACTTATGTTCCTACGATAAACATACGTCATGCAGCTTAATCCGAAAAAAACTAGCTCTTAAAATTTGCAAGCCGCGTTCAAAGATTTGCATTCCTGTTGAAAATATTGAACTTTAAATTTTGCCTAAAATTCTCTATGTGTAAGTTCGAGTGGCCAGCAGTTTATATTCAACATAACTTAAGTACTAAAAAATAACTGTGATGTAATAAATTTTCAATCTACGCTACGTTAATAGATTTAGTATTTACAAATAATTCTGATCTTGCCGCTAAAGTCTTAGACATTCCAATTATATTTGATCATTGTATTATAAAAATTGAGATTTTATACTATAGTATGCATTTTTAGAGGTGAACAATATAATGATAATTTATTAAAGATTAAATTAAATAATATACAAGTTGATTATAGGGAGCCTGATATAGATAAAAAGTATGATTTTCTGTACGGTAGTCTTTTGAAAGTATTAGACAACATTTGTCAAAAAAAGGTGTAAATAATGTGTAAACAAGCAGTGTCGATAGCAGCGTGGCACGCGAGGGGAGTCGGGCGCGCTCCTTCGCACGGTTCTACCTTCAAAACTATTATACCACTCGAAAAAAATGTAGAATTCAGTGAAGAATAAATTTATATTCTTGATTTTCTGTCCTATTATTGATATTTTCGGAGATGTTTTAAAAAACACTAAAATTTCCCCTTTCAATCGTTTAAACAACCGAACTGGAGGGGGCATGTTCAATAAATCTCTTTCTAAACATAAAAAGAAGCGATAGGAGAAAAAAGATTCCTTAGAAATTATTCCATCAACCCGATGACATATATTCAACCTTTGACGCCTAGACTAATAGGATAACTGTCAAACGAAACAATGAGTATCTATTGTTTTGTTTGACAGTTATCCTTTGCTTATGAGTTAACCTTGCATTGATAAACCGGCCCTAAGATACCAATCTCGTTCACATCACTCAATAATCAAGTGAAAAGCTCGACCTGTCTAGTCAGGTTGATGTGATTTACACAGTCTTATCCAAGGCCTTCGACATATTGACAGACAGATAGACCGACCACGGCTGTACAAGTGTACATAACTCTGAATATACTACCTACCTTTTGATAAAACAACTGAATTAATCTATTTAATGGACTACTAAATACTTGAAACACATCTAGAATATGAATTGAACTCCACGGAAATTATTATTCCTGACGTAACTTACCACTATTTACATTAAATTATTATTCAAGTAAAACGAGTCTATTAAATCTACCATAAACTACTGGAACTTCAACATACAAATGTTTTTAACAGTGTAACTAAGTGCAAAGAGAACAATAAATGTGTGAGCGTAACCATCTCGCCGCAAGGCAGCAAGGTTAAGGACCAGACAAGAAAGCCCTTTTCTTACAGGATGAACTTTAAAAGAGCTGATAAAACTCCTAGATAAAAAAAATCATTTTAATGCGTTACTGCAACAACGATTTTGAAAAAATTTAATTGTTAAATGTAGAGACATAATGATATTTTTAACGAAGCTGACATACACGGTTTCCGAAGAGATCCGATCAAAAAGTTATTTGTAACCATTTTATACTTATTGCTAAATAAATCGAAAATGGTTACAAATAGCCATAGAAATGTACATAATGTTAGTTTTTCATTCTTACATCATATGGGCGAAAAATATATAGGATGTTCCATTTGTAAAAAATGCTAAAATTTCAATTCAAAAAGTTGTAAATTAAAAAATCATTATTGGCCATACAGAGTGGCTTTTAGGTAGTGAAAAGGATTCAAAAATATCACAGAGATGTCTCGTAACTGGCATTTTTCTTAAAATTCAGAATGGTGACTGTAGTGATTTTTCCATCTGCAGATGGCATTATTTAAAAAAAATCACTACATCCAAATGGTTGGGAGATAGTCAATAATAATATAGGAGTAACAGGAGTTTAGAAAGAGGCTTCTAAGAATGTATTAATATTTATAGCATTTCATTTAAAAAATGGCATTTGGTTCTGTGCAATCGTGTGATTCACTCTTTATATTCAAAAATAATTTCCTGTTACAAACTTTCCTATGTAGTTTAGCCGTATTTTTTTTTTATTTCTAGGTATCGATGTCGGAGACACTATTGTCCTACCCTGTATATTTCATATTAGTTTTGGAATACTGAAATATAATAACAATAATAATAATAAATGTTTATTGATAAATTGTAGTGAAAATTACATTACATTTTGCATAAACTTAATTGCAATAAACATAAAATAATCAAAAAAAGGTTTCTAAAAACCTTGTACCTTGTAAAATTGGCCCTAAGACTGATTCTTGTGGGACACCGTAACTAACTGTTAATGTGTCGCTTAATTTGTTATTAACACTTACACATTGTTGTCTCCCAGTTTAGTAACTTTCCGTCAGTTTCAAAGTTGTGCCTCGAATACCGATGTTCTCTAAAGTGTCTAACAAATCTGAGTGACTCTCCGTATCAAACGCTTTAGCCAGGTCAACGAATATACATAATGTTGGTTCTGTACTGTCCATGACCTTGTACACTTCAGCAACGAGATGTGCCATGGCATCTTGCGTCGACTTAGCTTCCCTAAACCCGTATTGTTTAGGGAGGTGTTCCCCGTTTGAAATATTGTCCTAACATCAAATTTGTCACCTATATGTCTTGAAGCCTTTGTTGATAGAGTTTTCATAAATGTTGAAAATAGGGACAATCAGGTACGACAAAAACCTGAATGTCATTATACAGCAATAATTCCTTATATATACGGATTATCGGAAAAGCTACGCCGTATAGGTGACAAATTTGATGTTAGGACGATATTTCAAACGGGAAACACTTTATGATTATAACAAAAACAAAACCGATAAACAGGGAGCAGAATTCAAAAAACTATATTTACAATATCCCGTGCGAATGCGATAAATGTTATGTGGGTGAGTCATCCAGACCGTTCAGTGTGAGGTTGGATGAGCACAAGAATTACATTAGAAAGAATGAAATTCAGAAATCAAAGATTTGTGAACATGCTTGGGAAAACGGACATAGAATAAACTGGGACTCGGCAAAAATTTTAACAAAAGAAGCAGATACCAAAAAAAGAAAAATTAAAGAATCAACAATAATAATGAAGACAAGTACGTATCGAATTGTTCTGTAGATATTTGTACAACCTGGCTACCAATGTTAAAAGAAGAACTTAACAAACTCAACATTATCTAAAAGAAAATATCATCAGTTCTATGTTCTGTGTAAGTAGTAAGTATCTATGGAAATAACATAAACAGAATCTTAAAGCTGTGTATTTGACATACACAGCAAAATAAGAGTTCTTCCAAAAAAAAGCTGAAAACGGAAAGAGATTACTTTCCGAAACGTCAGCAAAATACATTATTTCTGTGTTTATTTCGACTTATATTATTTGCAAAACATAACCTCTGACTATCCTTTGGCGTAAACGTAACGGGCGCAGAGGCTTTTTTCCAATAATTCTATTATTTTGTAAATTTGGTGATTTGTTTTTGAAGAGGACAATAATACACGTGGTAGAAAACTCAAATAATAGGAACGAATATTATCTGGATATTTCTGAATTTTTTTTGTATAACATATCTTTAGTTTTAATGTACTTTACTATACCACTTTTTATCCAACGCTGCCGTTTTACCTAATTTTTTTTATCCTAATAGTTTTTGTACTCTTTTATTTTTTGTTTCAATTTACTTAAAACAATATCAAGCGCTTTATTATTATTCTTTTCCTGCTTTACTTCAGGACATTTTTCATCTGCTAATGACTTTTCTAATTTAGGATAATTAATATGCCTTTTACTACATTTCTCATTACTAATACAATTTTTATGTTCAGGTTCATATGGAAGCAAAACAGGATAATTATTTGTTGTTTTTGTATGCATAATGACTGGTAGGAAATAATCATAGAGTATATATGTTAGAAAATATGTTATTTTGGAAATAAATAACTCGTATTATTATTATTATTTAAGATGAACGTACAGTTATTTTTCATGTCATGACATAAGTGACCAGCCTGTACGTGAATAAAAAATGCGAAACGTTTTAAAATAACAAAATTATCAGATATATAAAAACCGGGCAAGAGGGCATACGTGTGATATAAACTCTTGTAAGCTTGTTTGAAATGCACGGTTCCGTGATCCCAATTAAACATCCTCATATCTCTCATAATATCAAATTTAACTTTTGATGAAGCTGAAAAAAAAACGTTAAACCGAAGTGAGGTGGATGAAGATCCGCATTTCAGCCTTTGAAATTTATAGCTAAAATTACCATAAATCCTATTAGTTAAGTGAATTAATATGTCTATTCGAGGAAAATATTGGCTATAGCATTCGAACGGGAAGAATGAATTTTTAATAATCTTATGAAAACTTTCCTACAATGAATCTGAATTTCTATCGGCTCCCCCAGAGGTAATAAATTGCATTGATTTTGATATTTTCGATATAAATCTTGAAAAATATATTAATATACCTATGAAAACTATCATTTTTTAACCCGATCCGTAATAATAAACAATAAAAATTAACGATTCAAATAGTGCATAATCAAAACAATGCAATTGCTTTTTTAAAATAATTCACAACCGCACGTTTTCTCATGTACCTATTCATAGTTTTGCTAACATGCATTTCATTTGAATTACAATTCAGAATTCGCAGACAAGAATGAATTAAGAGAATCAAAGCTTTATTAAAAACATAAATTACTTTTCTCTGAGATAAAATTGTTAATTAAGAAAACTGAGCATAATGCTTTCATTATGGACTTAGAAAACACATCAATGAGAAAACTATGTCGTTATTAAACACGACGCTGTCCTATTTCTGTAAAATACATGAACGAAAAAATATATTCACAACTATTTTTGAGATAAATTTAAGTAAATGGCAAATAAATATACAAACATGAACGTTCCTGAAAAACCATGCATATTTAGTCTAGTCCATAAGCATGCTTTATAAAATTAAAAAATAAACCTGAAATAAAGTTGAAGTAAAATTATACTTTAATCATATAAATCCGCATTCTATTATAAGAGAAGGCATTACGGACGTAGAAATAATAAAAACCATAAACTCACTTAAAAATAATAAGGTCCCAGGATATCATAATGTAAAAATTTAGTTCTTTTGCTCCCTTTCGCAATGGTGTGAGGGTGGTGGTATTGGGGGTATAGGGGGATGGGGTGGCTGATGTCAAAAAAAATTTTGAGACCTTGACTTTTCGTACATGCCCTAAATTGCAATTTTATGGACTCTTACTTGCATGCTTTGCCTATTTACCCGTATTTAACCCATTTACGCCCGAACCCCCCAACGGAATTAGATCAAAATATAATCTAGTTCCAGATCTCGTTATAATACATAAGTGTACCAAATTTCAAGTCAACATCATAAACGGTTCCAGAGTAAAAGTGCGCACAAAACAGTTAAGACAGACCGACTGACAGACAGGAAATTTTTTTTCGCTCAAATTTAAAATCTCGGCATTTCACGACATTTTAAGCTTATTTCAACAAAAAAATATATGTATTTTTTGCGTTACTATACTTCCACAAAATTTCCTGTCTGTCGGTCTGTCTGTAACTTTCTGGTGCGCACGTTTACTCTGGAACCGTTAGTGATATTGACTTGAAATTTGGTACACTTATGTATTGTAACGAGATCTGGAACTAGATTATATTTTGATCTAATTCCGTTGAAGGGTTCGGGGGTAAATGGGATAAATAAAGGTAAATAGCCAAAAGAAGCAAGTAAGAGTCCATAAAATTGCAATTTAGGGCATATACGAACAGTTAAGGTCTCAAAAATTTTTTTGGCATCAGCCATCCCCCCCCGCCACTATCACCCCCTATACCACTCCTACGCTATTATGAAAGAGAGTAAAAAAATTAAAATGTGATTTAGTGTATATACAAAAACGAAACACCTAAAACAGTTTTTTTAGCGTTATCTTACCCCTCTATCAACCCCATTGCCACCCCTACTCCATTATTAAAGGGGGTAAAAAAAATTAAAATGTAATTTAGTGTGTATAAAAGAACGAAACGTCTAAAAAAAATTTGTTGGCGTTAGCTAAAATAGTAAAAATCGCAAAAAAAATTTGAAGTAGCAAGTTATTTTCAAATATTTTATGCGTAGGACCTTCGTACTTGGCTAAAGAAAACTTTATAATATAGTAAATATTCCCAACAAATTTCATCAAGACTTTTAGTTTTTGTATAATAATTTTGCAATCTAAACTTCTCAAAAAATATGCAAATTTTCAAAATGTTGCTGATGCTAAACTAAAGCATTTAAAAAATTGAAAATTTTTTGACATATAAAAGAGCACTCAAATTTTCAAATCCATTTTGAAATATTAAAATCCGTTAATTAGGAGAGCATAGGGAATTGTTTAAAAATTTGGCAAATTTTTTGCTTATAAACAAATGCAATAACTTTTTTTGTTGAAAATTTTCAACGGATTTTTATTTTTAAAATATATTTTGAAAATGCTTGGAAAGACGCATCTTTAAAAAAACGCACTATGATTCATTTATTAGAACCGGAGTTATGATAAACCAAAGTTGAACTCAATTTACAATAAAACTATAAGGGTATAAGAGCAGTTTAGCCTCGGCAATATTTTGAAAATTTGCAAATTTTTTGCGAAGTTTAGATTGCAAAATTATTATGCAAAAACTAGTCCGATCTTGATGAAATTAAGTGGGAGGATTTATCATATTATAATATTTTCTTTAGCCAAGTATGAAGGTCCTACGTACAATACAAGTATTTGAAAAAAATTCCACAAATAACTTACTATTTCAACTTTTTTTGGGATTTTTACTAGTAGTAAAATTATCATTTCTTATGATTTTTAAGAGCGATTAAGCCCAAAACAAAAACGGATAACACAATAATTGCTAATGAACAGCACAAATAACTGTATTTTCAATTTGACTGTGGGTACAACTAATTAAATGTTCTTCAGAAGGAGTTATTTATTAAACAAAACTTAACAAAAAGTGGTTACGAAACTTAAGTTTAAATATACGAAGTGAATTGTTTGAGAATAGGCCTATTTTACCTGCATTTCGGCGGTCTCTCGTATACCTCTCGAGGGATGGGTAAATGAGCGTAATTTCCAAATTGCGGTTTTCCCGTAGGCTATTGTAGTTGGCCATTACTGCCTCCAGCCTGTCGGTATTTTTGCCTTAAAGGTATAACCTTTGTTAGTTTCATGATTATGATATTTCCGTGCTTAATTGTGGGAAAGTACGTTACATTGACGTTACTAACAATGTCAAAATTCAATTGTTTCCATGGCCAACTCTGCTGATTCAGAAACAAAAACTTTGAATTTAGTTTTATTTTTATTATTTTTCTAAAATTTTTCTCATGAAAGTGTATACTTTTTTACGCAGTTGCATGCAGAAATAAAATATCTACAATAATCGGCAAAAAAATGTATAGCATACCATTTGAAAAAAAAAAGTTGACTATCGCCACTTTGGTATATGTGATCACAGAGATGATTCAAGGACGTCATTTGACAAGCGATTTACCCATATATGGTATGTTGTAGCTTATCGTTGAAATAAAAAAGATACAGGAGCACGAATACCAAACAAGGGAATAATGTATCCATCAAATTTTTACTTTACCGAAGGTTATTATTAAATGACCAATATAGCTGTAAGTTCTAATATAAACTATATCTAAAACCTTAAAAGGTTTGAGTGGTAGTGATACGTTATAACCAAATTTATCATTCGGATGTGGAAACCACATTATGTATATTAATCAGTTCCTTTATAAATATTGTACTCTTAATACTGCCAACAATGATATTAAACATGATAACTCGAATTAGCGAAAACCTGTCGTTATGTACATTTTCCTAAGCTTTTTGATTAATTAGATGGGTAGTAATCAAGCATTCATACCATTTATAAGCCCATGCTTCACGTTCACATTCACAGTTTTTTAGACTAGGTCATTTTCACTCAGAAAAATCACATTCCAAGTAAATAGTTCGTCGAGGGGAACCTCAAACAAAAATATATAAGTATGTTGAAAGTTGTAATACATTTCTGTTTGCGTTTCTCGCAGAATGGCGCAACTGGGAAGACGTTTGGTATTTTAGATTAACTAGGTATGCATATTGCACAACGAAATACCTTTCAGTGGAATGAAAGAAAGCATATGTCTGCTCCTGTCAGCATTTGCACAACAAAACCATTTTATATTATTTTTATTACAGAAAATGTATATATTCTTCTTAATTTGTCTTGACTGTGCTGTTGTTTTAAAGCTCCATACGTGTAATTTAGTAGAGGCTTTTAGTAAATAAAATATGGATGAGACGAGGCATTCGTGTTGCTCCAGCTATTATCGGTTTACGCCATTATATTACTCTACACGAGGCCTTGATGCAGTAACGCAAATGTGCGAACAAGGCCTCGCGTTATAATCTACATATTTCTTAAAATTAAAGCCGTGTCAAAATTTTAGACATACCTTATTATCGTTTTATTTAATTAAATAAAAACGCGGCCTTCATTAGCGTCGTATTTACAAATCATAAAAAATGCGAAAGTTCCATTATTTCCAGAAAATGAATAGCCTTTGTTTGCGTCGAATATTACCGTGCAGCTTTATACGTAAAGCCATAAATTAACAAGGTTTGGGATATTGCAATGAAGTATGAAACCGATCCGACCCCAAAGGCCGAAGCCGCGTACCCATGGGGAATGCGCCTTTACATATCGATTTGCAGATTTTTTTCAGACGTTTTCTTTAAGTGCCTAACATTAAATTTCGTCAAATGTCTCGCAACATTCACGTTCTATTAGAAACAAAATTTTTGGAATACTTTTCTGAGACACTATTATCGCGAATTGCATTATTGGTGGATATTATGGAGGTTTTAAATGCTTACAAGCGGTGTTTTCTCTCTATACAAAATGTGAATTCAAGAAATATACTTTATACTAATCATATGTTTCGAGAGCAATTAATAAACCTCTAAACTTGTATACACAGACAGAACAATACTCTCAACGTGTTTGTTAAAATTTAGTTTCGAATCGAAAAGAACACAAGTCCTTAAATTCATTTATTAAAGACAGTATGGTTCAAACAGTAGCCGAATATTAATGAACTGTTTTTCCTGCTGAAGAGCAACATTTAGCGATATTTATTAAGCGTAGATTATTTCGAAGGCATCAATCATTTACAACCATTTAAATTCCAAAATGCTCATCAGTATCATCAGTACAAAATAGCTTCATGTGATCAGCATATAGCAAACAGTTGACAACAACACAAATAACTATATCACTGGTAAATAAGAGGTACTACTATTCACCCTTGGGGCACTTTAGATGTAGTCAAAAATTAATCATATCTAAAGCCACGATATTCTGCATATTGACTCCTACCAGTTAAAAAGAGGATAGCGTGGAAGTTAATGAATCCGAAAAAAGAAATGCCTGAAGTTTATATAGAAGAATGCCGTGGTCTAAACTTTCAAAGGCTTTGGAAAGATCCGTATCTAAAACATCAACTGGTTTACCCTCATCAACAAATTTGCTGAAAAATAAAATAAATTTAGAATAGTGCATCTACCTTTAATAAATCCATTCTGAAAAATAGAGATCTATCACTATTCCACTGTGTGAGACATGAAATATTGCTGCAAAAGATTTAACGTTATGGATTCAGAGATACTTAATTTGTTTGGATTTAATCATACTTTAAACACAGGAATCAAATAGTAAAATCTTCGGAAAAATACACTAATAAAGCCAAGATAGGTTGTGGAGTCGCCCAGGGGTCTGTTCTTGGTCCAGTTATTTTTTTGCTGTATATAAATGGCTTGACATCGATCAATGTATCTATAAGTTTCACGCTCTTTGCTGATGATAACACTATTGTATGGTACAATAAATATTCGAAATTATTACATCACGAAATTTGTTTTGACATTTCCTTAGTAAAAAAGAAAATTAAAATTGTCTTACATTTAACATCCACTTCCCCTTGGAAATCATATTCACATAAGGAAGCTAAATAATAAATTAGCTTTGGGATGTTATACGATTCGTACAATCTCTATTGAACTAGGGTACTCTACGGCCTACTTTTCTCAAATAAATCCCATTTAAGACCTGCCATTCCATTCTGGGGATTGTGCAGCCAACAATTATTTAACGGTATACTCTTACAAAACCGAGCAATACGATGTGTAAAGCGCGACTAAGAGACTTGTCCGTTATTTGTGACCCATCATATATTAACAGCAGTCTCCATTTTTATCCATGAAACGGTATGTTTATTTCACAAAAAAACCAAATCCATTTGAGTACGCAGAAGATCATCGTAGCACTCGCCAGGCAAATAACATAAACCTACATATATTATCATGTAGGTATGGCGTTACTTGAGATCAGCCCCTCCCCTCCACTTTTACAGCCAATCAGAGAACATTCTATGGCTGGAAATTCAAAAGTTTCCGCTCCCCACCTCCGACTCGCGAAATTCGACCCATAGTTAACTCGCCCCGTTGCAAAAAAAACCATGGTGGCTTATATAAAAAATCCTCCAACCCTGTGAGAGAAAAACTGTGACGTCATAGTTCTGTTCTTGCTTATAACTTGAGAAAGGCTTAAGATATTTAAAATCTGTAACCTGTTTTGATTCGATACTGGATACGGACTATCACATGACATAGTAAGAGTTCTGTACTTAAAGCCCTTCTGGTCGTAAAATCTTTAACAGTTTTTATACTTAGACAAGTCTGAGTGGGTGTTGTTTTGCTTATTAAGAATGGTTTAAGACATAAAAATCTGTAATCTGTTTTAATTCGCGGACTATTTAAAGTAGATTTTCATCCTAATCAATCCTTATGGCAACTATATCACTACGACTAAAATTGTTGCCTATTGAACATTTATCATTCATCTTTCATAATCAATGAAATTTTATTCAGACATTATAATCCTACTGCTTATTGTTCCCCTTCCGTAATTCAAATATTATCTTTCCCTTTTTTTCTACTCATATACGATTTAAACTACTCTCTGCTCTCATAAGTAGTATAATTAACTTATTACAGTAATATGCTGTGACCATCCTATCGTGTCTAATATGACCCAATGATTAAAATATTTAAAAGCTTATACTAGCTGCATTCTGCCCTAACAATAAAGGCCGCTTTCGTCCTGGCTATTACCGAATAATGTGTACTAACACAAAATTCACCACATTACACGCCACTTTCCCGACTTTCAGGCGAATTCGGTGTTTCGACCTTATTATAAATGTCTTATAAGATGAAATATAGAGCAATGCTCACGTTAAAACAAAAACGTTATACTATAATGAAATAAGAATCAGAAAAACTAAAATTTAGATTTTCATCCGGATCGAGATAGGAAAAACGTAATCATCAAAATGGAACTGAACTTTTGATATACATCGACCAAAATAAACTCAATTTACATGCAGAAGGAATAAAAAAATATTTTGGTTTCTGAATCGATATGTTGGAAAATTATACAAAATATTACAAATGATAGATGATTGATGAATGATGATGATGATTACTTATATAATTTTTAAATTTTTCACAGAATTAAACTAGTACTTGATAAGAACAAAAACTAAAAATATCAGATATTTTAAATTGTCGTTAATTAATTAGAAATTATCAAAATTTCGTGCACAACATAAGTGTCTGAAACAAGGATGCATTACTGCGCTGGGCGTGTGACGCCATTTAATACGTTCAATAACATTTAAACTAGTAATGCATCATTTTAGCAAAAAGTTTCCTTGCATCAAGACAGAGTCTTGTCTCTCTGTGTTTAGAAATATACATAATTCCTATTTGTATTTATTAGATATTTATTTAAAATCGGCGTCGGTCGAGATACAAAATAGAATAACACCATATTACCATTGCAGGCTAGGTATTACACCAGGCTGCAACAATATGACAATTAAAATCCTAATAAAATAAGTATTAGACTTCCATCTGGTATTCAAGAACGTATAAATTGGCTAGGAACGAAAAACCCCAAAGAAATATTAGTGTCCAGTAGAACATATCTATGTAAACACCATTTTACTGTTTCCTAGCAATATACAAATCTCTCCTAATTAATAGGGTGCAAAACATGTAACACTTGTTGAATTATTTCAATTATTTTCAAAATGTAATATGTACCTATAAAACTAAAAGTAAACATTGTACCCTCACGGTTTATTGAAGTATTTATGTACAATTGATGAACATCAAAAACATGAATAGTTGCTTTATCTTTCAAAAAGAAACAACAACCCGTAGTACAGAGTTATTGCTCTTCATCAATGTAGCATAGTTTAGTGCAGGTTTTCATAAAGGTAGGAAAGAACAGTATGCTATACTCCATTTGCACTTACCTCATGTACGTTAAAATATACTGCAATGATCTATAATAGCTGTAAATTTGGTGCCCTCGATAAACGGTCTACACTACACAAAAGAAATATAGTGAGTGCTTTTTTTCATAATGAACGAGAGAAATTTTGGTGTCGCGTAAAGAGGGCGCCAAGTCCCATGTCTGAAGCATCACACTGTATAGTGAACGGTAAATTAAAATCAGCTGATGTTAAAATGGGTGCTGTGACTAAGACATTGTTACTGACAAAAAGATGTTTCTGTACTGTCACTCCAGTCTGTCAGTAGTCACGCGCTTTCTTTTTCTTTCAGTAAAGCATCATGTGATAAAACTAAGAAAAAACTTTAAAAAAATGTACCGTATAACTTCACCACAAGGGATGTTATCAACAGAATGACTATTAAATGGCATAAGTAGCTACTATTTTTATTTACATATAGAGTAAGATCTCAGAGCCCCCAGACCTACGTCATTTTAGCAAAGCTAAGATTTTCACAATAAATGTGTGATATGTAGGTAAAAACGTATTGCGTATTTGCGAGCTTGAAAGCGGGGCCCTTTTACAGATAATAGGTACTGAAGGTAAATAAAAAATCTTACTCATACGTTCATATAGCAAAAAGTTTGTCGTTCATTAACAGCCGTCAGTGGTGTAGTGGTTGAGTTGCTCGACTCTCACGCGTTGGGTAGACATTTAACATTTAGCGACCGACATTTAAAACACATTGATACATTACGAACGGTCTATTCCTTGTCTGTATCCGCTCATTGTCAGGGGTAGCAGACTTATACAGACAGAATAAAAACTGTTGCACACGATGGTGGTCAGGCCGTCCAACACGTATGCGGCGCCGGCGTGGTGCAGAATACCGGCCACAACAATGAAAAATGTCCAAGTATTTGAATACAAATTTATGCGCCTCATTTCTAACTCTGGAAGGCACACCTCCCTCGGAGATCTCTACGCATGTCTTTCAAAACTTTTATTCGTTCAAGTTCGACGATAGTCCGCTAACAAGACACATATCACACTATCTTTAAACCTTTTCCTTAAACCCTCTTCCTTTCTGTTTGTCACTTTTTGTCGCGTTTAATTTTTCTTCATTTCTTTTTGTGCATTTTTGTTTCTAAATTCATTTCATCATTAAAATTTCTGGCTAGGCAACTGCCTTGTATATTTTAATTTTAGTAAATATCTGTTGCTTGCTTGCGTGGGGTAGAGGGTTCGAATCAACTTCTTTGCATTTCTTTATAGGCACTGTAGGTGATTAAAAATCTTAATTACTCTTTTACGTTAAAGTAGCAGAGTTGGTTTTTATATATATATTTCACACAATATTAATAAGAACCAACATTTCTTATTGCCAGATTCTTTCCGTAGCCCTAACTTCCGCCAGACGCTGTAAAGCTAGAGAAAAAATTGGGGTATCTACATTATAGTAACAAGCCTTAATTTTATCTATATTACTTGGGTGACTATTTTAAGATCAGCGGGTAGACCAATACGAAGGGTCTAATATCGCCCCAGACACGTTGAAAGGTCTGCTGTTAAGGTAGCAAGTACGCATGCGTTTTTACTTACATATTATACATTTATTGTAAAAATATTAGCTTTGTTAAAATGACGTAGGTCTGGGATCTTGGACTAATAGATATCTGTTCTGAAATCAAACGATTTAGAAAATGCCGTGTTTATTTGAAGCAAAATCACGCTTGACGGTTTTCTCTTCTCTTAATTTCACAACGAATCGTTGGCATATAACAGGCATGAATGCAATAATTGTTCTACTAACAAGTACTTTTAAGTACGTTAAAGCTAACATATCAATTGCAAAACCTATAACATTAACATTAAATCCTAATAGCAAGTTTGATAGCGTTTAGTAGAGGATTCGCTTCCAGTAAAGTTTAGGTTCGGTTTAGCCGGTTCGATTGTTTTAGTAAGTGACTTGGATCCAAATTCCGATTCCATGTTTGGAACTAATGAAGAGGGTCTCGGGATCTTAACCTAGCAACTAGGATTGTTTTCTTATACTTATAACTTAATCTAAGTTGTGGATTTCGTACTGCGCGAAAGTTTAAGAACTTTTCATCTTTGCAAGGAAGACAAACCCAGTATTGTTTCTTTTATTATCCAAACGTTACTTCTGACATAAATTATATAATTAATAGGATATACATCTTGATATTGTAATACATATGGAGAACAGCTTAAGACTTCTAATTACTAAATACGTCAATCAATTTATCGACTACAAAGTATGTTATATTTTAATCACCGAAATTTAAAATCCCGCACTGTGATGACTTAGACCCTAACATCAGTAAATAGACATATTTTCATAACGTATCAAAAAATTAAACCTTCAAAATACATATTTAAGAATGCCTCAATAGCAAAATAGTCGCCATGACCATATTTATTCAGTTTCTAAAAATCACAAATTAATATTGGTTTGGAGTAAAGCTTCAAATAACTGTGCAGCTACGGACACGTTTCGGAATTATTGCTCCTCATCAGCGTAGCGTAGCTTAGTGAATATATCCTAGGTATTAAAGGTAGGAAAGTACACATAGAGCTCCTCGTACTGATTGCTCTCATTTGAGGAACTAAATGTGGCACATGAAGTATGAAAGTACAAATGAAGTACTGTGCACTGTACTTTCCTACCTGTGTTGGTTTTACTCGATTATAAGATATTCATTAAGCTATGCTACGCAAATGAGGAGCAATAACTCCGAAACACGTGTCCGTAGCTGCATTGTTGTTTCTTTTGAGGTATAAGGCAATAACTTATTTCTTTATTTAATTATTTAACCTCATAAACCTCCATCATGATTTAATAAAATTGCTGGTACTCCCATATCACTTTTCTGTGGCATCACAGGGGGCGGGGCGGTAATTAGATTGGTGGGAGGTAATTAGACTGGTGGGTCATTAAAGTGGTGGATAATAAGAGGATTGGGAGGTAATTATTAGAGTGGCATTACCCGCCAGCGCTCTAATTGTCTCCCACCACACTAATTACCCCCACCACTAATTACGATCCAACACTCTAATTAGAAGCACCCCATGTGACGTCACAAAAAAGTAGTGGGGGAAGTACCAGCTCCGGTTTAAACACTCTACTACTGACAATATTTAAGCATTGTTACTTTAGGTTACTGACCTGCACGAACTTGAACTTTGTACAATTTTGGTCAGAGTACTATATTTTGGCATCAAAATTAGAAAAAAGAGAGAAGATTTAACGAAATCTGGTTTCAACAAGATGATTGCCGTCCTCATGATTGTGCCGGAGTTCAGGATTTTCTGAACATTACATTTCCAGGTCGTTTATCGAGTGGACGGGGAACCACCTTGTGGCCAGCTAGATCTCCTGATTTTGTTCCAAATAATTGTTATTATGGGGCCATATAAAATCTCAAATTTATGTCTTCCGGGAGAACAGGGCAATAATCTCGAGGAGTTGCGGTTGAAAATCGTTAACACTTTCAAATAACTAGCCTGAATATGTTGATAAATGCCAGAAAAAGTTCTTATGATCGATTAAGTTATTGTTCAGCTCAAGAAGGGGGCGGCCTATTTGAACATTTATTTTAATTGTTTATTTTTCGTTTCAAAATTATTTTGTTATTTTATGAATGTATTTTATATTAAAAACATTCTGTTATAGCGCTTCTTAGGGCCGAGTCATTCAGACTTTTATAAACTTTATGAGATTAATTATAATTTTTAGACACTCGAATTGAATAATTGAAATGCGTCCACCCCCAACGAACAACAACGTAATATTGACTTTGTGATTGCCTAACTAATAAATACAAATAAATGCTGTGATTACACCTGGCGTGCGCTGCATGTCGGTTGGCTATTTATTTCGCATGTAAACGCGGGCTGACGTAGGCACTTGCTTGCCGTTGTCTTATAAAACTCTAAAAATTTAATTGTTTAAATTGATTTTTTCTATCAAGGTGATCAATGCGATTCAAAATGATATGTTAAAATAAATAAATTGCCCTAACCAGACAATTCACATTAAAATCCTAATTTGACTTTAGTACTGACCTGCCAGTTTGATAATTTTTTAATGCTTCTTACTGAATTGTTAATTAAACAAATATAATTCCTAATGTGGGAGCTAGCCTCACATGGCGAGATTGATTAGGCGTCTTTTAATGATAACTTACACACAAAAAATATAATTCCTGTTCTTAGTTTAAATAACGATGGCAAATTAACTTTCACATAAATATTAATGGTCATTCTGCTTGCATGAGTCAACCATAACTTTTCAGTATCTGCAGAGTTTGTTAATAAATATTTAAATAAGAAATAAACGGGATTCCTGGATACCATTCCAGAAATCGCAGTAACTTCTCTTGCAGCTGCAGACGGCGTTTGTATATTTAAATTTCTCCTCCCTTTTATCAAACCAGTAAGCGGACTGTGTTAAAACAGTGGTATTGCAATATGATAATTCGTATTGTTTATTGGGCAAGTTGTACTATGGAAACAGAAGTCTAGTTGCATTTCTAAGCTATTGTCTTTGCGAGATGGTTCGAATTTGAATTTCTACATACCTTAGATGCTTTGCAATCCTACGACATCCATTTGATGCAGCGTTATTCCAAAATAAAGAAGCTGAAAAAGAAATAAAACGTTAGAGACCTAATAAAATGGAAAACCTTGGGTAGTAAAGGGTGCAATAATTGACTGAATATATTTCCTTCTTACACTTGTGGAGTGGGATAAAAAACCATACCGTGCCTCTGTCATGGTTTATAGTTTATATGAACAAGGAAAAATATATATTGTTATTTGATTTACTATAACTGAGTTTTATAATGAAAATAAAAAATTCGAATATAAGAATTTAAAAACCTCAGTCTAACTGTTGCTAATTTATATTTTAATCCGTTTACAAGCGAGCAAAATCCCATTTGCGGCTTTCAATTGCCAAAGTGATTTCTTTACAGAATCTACCAGATAAAATCTAGCAGGATAAAACAGTATGCTCTATCGTGGTTACAATTCATTTATCAGCGAACTAAATCAATAAGCTACGTCCGGTTGAGCACACTTACCCAATTACCCCAGTAAATAACTAAATTGTCGTATGTAGCAGACCGATAATGATAGGTTGAAGCCATTGATATGCTATAATAACGTTGATGTGGCAAACAGGGACGTTTCCTTAACGTACGGGGGTACTTTTTTGTACAAGCTTGTTGGAGAAATATTAAGAGTTGTTCGGAGTGTATTAGTCATCCATGCTTCCAATTTTAATTGTAAATGACTTTACGTCAATGAAATGACGCAGCCTAATGTACGGTGTGCTTGGAAAGAGCGTGATAGAGATGTAATAGAATATGACATTGGATAAATTTATTATACCTAATCTTTAAATTTATCGGCGCACTTGAGGACATTAGGGCTAATTTTATTTTAGTTCTACAAAAGGGAAAATGTTTATTTTAATAATACCTATGCGGGATGATAAGAATTATATTTGCAAATCTAAAATAGAAGAAAAAAATTTTTTTTTTATATATACGTTTTTTTATCTCATCGTCCCACATTGTAGCATGTTTTTAATGTCTTTTAGTGAAAGCCGTTATTTAAAATAATGACTTATATGAGTAAATTGAACCGTCTTTCCGGCTTATATCCGGAGCGTTCTTAAAGTAAAGAGTGTAAAAAGACAAAATTAAATGTTGATCATAGGATCATAAGAAGAATCTCAAAGGCTTTGCAAAGATTTTTTCTGTTTTGAACTATGGTTATAATATTTCATAATATGTATATTGAAAATAGACTGATAGATCTAAATTCCGATATTGTGCTTATTTCATTATTTTTAGGTATTGGTTTAACTAGTACCTGTTTCCAAATTAACGGGACAGTTCCAGATTCGAAAGAAAAATTTACGTGAGTCGGGGGTATTATAATTGTTGGTAAGCTAAGTTGAAGCATTTTTCCGGAGATACCTTCATATTGTACTGTGCGAGGTTTTTGCTTTAAGATTAGAATTTGAATAATATTGGTTTCTCATTCCTACATCATATGGTCGAAAAATATACAGGTTGTTCCACTTGAAAAAATTGAGAACATTCAATTCAAATTGTTCTTTAAAAAAACATTTCTGGCCACCCTATATGTTTTTAGGAATTGAAAATGTTTCAAAAACATCACACGTCTCGTAACTGAAATTTATAATTTTTTTTCTTAAAATCCATATTTAGGCCAATCGTCAGGGAGATGAGAACGCGTAAATACCGTTTCAAATCGGACAAAAGATTTTACTGTTGGAATCAGTTAGACATACTAACTTTTCCCCTCGCCCGCCGCCCGAAACACCCCTAATTTTGGGGTAATATCGTTTAAAAATAATTTTTTGCAAATATTTCGGTTTTGAATGGTCCTACGCAAAAAAAGATGGTTATTAAAGTTAAAGATAAGTGAATTTTCTGTCGAAATAGTTCAGACATATTTTTACGTAGTATTAATATTCTTGGAGTAATAGACTGGCATTTACAACCATTATAATTTCATGCAACAGTTTACAATATATAGCAGGCCAAAAAGTTATCTTAGCCCTTTAGGGAGCAGAACCCGAACAGCATTTTTTGAATGAATTCAGGTACAAATGCTTTATTAAGTTCGTGGCAAAAAGTACATGTAACCTTGCGTACCTTCAACTGAGACTGCTGCACGTCAATACTCTTTCAGAACATACTATCAATTTCAGCAGAGGTATACGGCAATACCAAAATTTCTCAAGATTGGGGTTGGATGAAAAAAAATGGTCTGTTTCCTATTACTGCCAAAAACTACTAAACTAACGTTTAGAACTTTATCAGTTGAATTTTGAAAATTATAATCATCAGTTATTCAATATTGGCAATATTTGTTTTCTTTAACATGTTCCATATTAAGGATAATTATTTTTTATTAGCAAGTCTTGCAATTATTTTTATTATCAAAGCTGGCCTTGGAGGATTATGTAAATAATAATAAAGCCCATAAACTAAAAGTCATCGGACCTTAGAAAGAGGAGATATTGGGAAGACAATAATAAATTGGTAAATTTTTAATTGTAATCTACATGTTAATTGATCTTAAAAGATGTGCAATTTATTTATTAAATACCAATTTTATCTTCTCAATATCGTCTCTCTCTAAGGTCTGACAATTCTTGGTTTATGGGATTTATTATTATTTACATAATTTTCCAACGCCAACTTTGATAATAAAAATATTTACAAGACTTGCTAATAAAAATAATTATCCTTAATATAGTACAGTCATTCAAGGTTAAAAAGGGGCCAAATCTCCGAAATCTGAAGTACTGCTCCGATCTTCTTAAAAATTTAGAATTAAGTTCATCTTACCCTCCTCTTCAAACCTGACTTGGTCTCAAAGTGTGCCTTTTGTTTTTAAGGGGTGAAAACTACCCCTTACTCCAATAAATTGAAAACTAATAAATTAACGCAGTGATGGGCTATAATTATGTTCAAATATGTTAAATATCAATTGTTTTTAATCATGGATCTAATATTTCAATATTTTACTATTTAACTACCCTTAAAAACAGCCCCTCACACGAAAATTAATAAAAAAATTTGTTTAAAAAGCATGAAACCTTTTTATTTTGGATCGTAATAGGAGAATTCTTCCCTTTAAGTATAAGAAATCTGATACTTCATTTTTTTAATGATGCAACCCCCAAAAGCCACCCCTAACAATAAAACTTAGGAAAAATTGAAAACTAATAGATGGAAGCAGAGATAGGTTATCGTTATGTTCAAATATGTTAAATATTTGTTGTTTCTTATAATGTCACTAATATTTCGATATTTTACTATGTAACTACCCTTAAAAACTACCCCTCACACTATTATTAATAAAAACGGTTTAAAAAGCATAAAATCTTTTTATTTTGGATCTTGAATAGAAAAAATATATTCTTTAAGTGTAAACGACCTGATACATCATTTTTCAATATGATTCAACCCCTAAAAACCACCCCTTACAATAAAAATTAGGGAAAAAATTCTTTTGAAAGCTTCAAGTAGTGGAATGCGTAAAAAAATGAAAATAAATTGCTGCTTATGATATAATGAAATTTTTCTAAAATTTTCATCCCTTAAAAACATCCCTTTCAGAAAAATTAAACTCTTAAAACTTCACATTGTAATTATAATAAAAATATTTTTTAAATATTTATTATTTATTTAATTAGGCGCTCCGTAATTTTCCTACGTTATCTCTAGAAAAATGTATTTAGTTTTTTAATGATAACTCGGTTTCCTTTTAAGCTTTTTGCATTCACCCACACATCATTTTGTAGGGAATTTCATAAGCTATAAAATTATGATGATTGGAGTATTTCTACACCCTTTCGTTCAGAGAATTTTAAGGTTGATGGGCTAAAAAAAGGTTTCCTTCGCATAGAAATCAAAGCTTTAAATGCCCATATCTCGCTTAATTTTTAAGCTACATGAATTTTAAAAAAAGCAAAATTTTCAGTAAGAAGAAAGCTAAATTTTTGTTAAGAACACTTTTTTTCGTGAAACTATTATTTTTTGAGTTATTTTGAAAAAACAACGTATTTTTTGAAAATTTAAAAAAAAAAATTTACTTAAAACAACTTTTTTCAAAATGTACATTCTCTGAACCATTCAAACTTTGACAACGTGTTATTGGGACATAAATAAAGTTAATTTTTCATGGGCTACGATTAATTTTAATTTTGCCGCTCATGGCGACAATTTTGTTGTCAATTTTTTTTCAAAAATTCCAGAGACTGAACTTATTCTCGTCATAATTTCCTTAATTTTCATGCTAGAGGCTTTTATAAAAGCTTATTTTAAAGGTCTAATAAAGTACTTTAAAAAAGGTTATGAACATTTTCTCTGAAAAATTACTCATTTTTCCGTTATTTGAGTTTAAATCTTTAGATAAATTTACGACAAATAAAAATTCGTCTTCAATGACTCATAAGTCGCTTAATATGACCTAAAACGTTAAAGAAAAACAGACGAATCGCTTTGTTTTTTTATAAGCTTCAATTTTGATAAGAACAGTTTTTTCCAGAAAACGTTTAATTTTCGAGTTATTCACGAAAAACTGTTGAAAAACGTGTTTTTTATTGGGATTTTCAATCGCGAATAACTCAGAAATTATTAGGTTGTAGAAAAAACTTTATACTACATTTTCTTCTTAAAATTTGATCCTCTATCGATTCCTGGTCATTTTGACACGAGAAAGGGTGGCATTCGCCCCCGGGGTGGAAGCCCATATCGGCACTAAGTCAGGTTTGTTATTTGCATCATTTTTGAGCTACTGTCAAAATTTCAAACAAATCGGTTGAATTGATCAGATTTCGGAGGTGAATCGGTTCATTGATTGTACTAATATGGGAACATGTTTAAAGAAAACAAATATTGCCAATATTGAATAACTGATGATTATAATTTTTTAAATTCAACTGATAACGATCTAAATGAGCATTGTAAATAATATTATTTAAACAATTGTGAATTACATGACGAATATTCCAATATTTCGAAAACATAATATAAATTTTAATTATGCTATAGTTCTGTTAGAAACCCATATTATTTTGTTAAATTTCGGTCATACCCATTTGAAAATATTCTAAATCTAGTGGCGTAGTCAGATTTGAGATAAAAAAATTGCTAACACTCTTTTTTGGATTTTTGGCCTTGAAAAAAAATCGAAATAGGCCTTGAATTTTTTAATTTCGATCTGAAATTGTAGACGACTTACATCAAGCCGAGGAAACCGAAGATAAGTTAGTTTTTTTGGAACAGGATAAACACGAGGATTCTCAATTTCACAAAGACGATGCTGACGATAATGAAACCGACACTCGCAAGGGAACGTTTTGGACCTTCAACTTAAAAAAAAATTCAAACTAATGTAATATATTGGCAGTAGAGAATAAAATAATTAGAAGTTAACCAAATAAGCAGCAATTGGATTAGGCCTATAGCGGACATCACTTTAAAAAACGCGCCAAATGCTCGACCGCAAGGTGGTGTGGAAACGAGCGCATCATGGTAGTAACTATCGATAGTTGTAGACATTCGTAAATTCAAAATTGATAATAAATATATTTACTTAAACTTCAAAAGTGGCAATTAAACGTAAAAGCAAGTAGAACGCGTGGATGATGTATAGAAAAGTGTCGGTATACAGAGTGAATGATATACGGTGCTTGACTTCCCCCGCCTATAATTCCAAGAATATTAATAATATGTAAAAATGTGTCACAAACATTTCGACAGAGAACTTTCTTATCTTTAACTATGATTACATCTTTTTTTTCGTAGCACCATTCAGAACCGAGATATTTGCAAAAAAAATATTTTTAAGCGATATTGCCCCAAAATTGGGGGTGTTCCGGGGGGTTGGCGAGGATGAAAAATTAGTATCTATGTCTAAAAGAGGCCTATAACTGGTTTCAACAGTAAAATCTTTCGTCCATATTAAAACGATGTTAATCCACTTGACGACTTGCCAAATGGTGATTGTGGTGATCCTTTAAAATGCATCCGCAGCTGGCATTGTTTCAACAAAAAAATCACTACATCCAAATGGTTTGGAGATAGTCAATAATAATAAAGGAGTGAAAGGATACTACAAAGAAGCTTCTAAACATGTACTGATATTTATACCAGTCCATTTTAAAAAATGTCACGTGGTCCTGTACCATCGTCTTTGTTCACCCTGTATATTCGAAAATAACTTTCAGTTATAGACTTTCTTATGTAGTTTACCTGTACTTTTTTATTTCTAGCTATCGTAGAACTCGAGCTATCGAAATCGACGCGCTATTGCCCCAATCTGCACACATTTTCAATTATTTTCTGATTTAACGCTAAAAGCCCCCTTTTAAGCAAGAGAACCTAATCGTAATAACATTTAGTTCAAGACCCTCATGTAACGACGATGCATCTCTAATATTATTGTTTTAAATACTCTATCAGGAGTGCCCTTAATTTGAGAGAAAAGTACTGATTCAATTAACACCTTCATCCAATTTAGGCCAAGTTCCAATCCCTTTAGTAGTTAGTTTTGAACAAACGGCTTTTATAAATCCTGCTGGGGCTTTGTGCAGGGAATTCAATTGAAAAATCGCGATAGGGCTTTTGCTACTGTAAGTATACCAGCTTTACAACATTAACTACAAGCGTCGATACCATCATATTTTCCGTTTCTGTTATTTATTTCTATTTAACATATTTGGAACAATGCGTCTAACGAAGATATGAAAGGAAAATCCAGCATATTTTGCAAGCTGTGTAAGATACAAATAAAATGAAAAATATATCTCACGGAATATACATGTGGAATAATGATGCTCTGTAAATAACATAAAAAGTATAAAACTGAAATGTAGTGTATTTCGTATAACTTTTCTGAAAATATTTAATAACCCAGTCACGACGAGACTGAACATGACTAAATATTTTCATAAAAATTATACTATGGTTTCAGGGGCATTGCTCTGAGATGAACTGAAAAGTTGTAAAAATTTCAGACGATGTTCATTTTGACGTCCTGAAATAACACCTCAAGTTTTCCTGGTTGTGATAGCATTGCTTGCGGAGGAAGGAAATGGGAAACGCAGTTTTGTACAAAGAAAGCGTATATTTACTTTTTGCCTGTACAAATAATGCTTCATATTTATAGTAGCTATAACTGTTTAAATCCCAGTATTCAAGGAATAATAATTACAAACGGATATATACTATTGTATTTATTGGTGAGTTGAGTTGAAGAATGTTGAATGAAGTTGATGGAATATAAGTTATTGGGAGAGTAAGAAAGTTTACTTTAACTTTGGGCGCCAGATGTCTTCTACGACATTGAATTCTAATCCAGTAGAATGATATGTTGATTCCCAACCCTCACACAATACAACTTATCTAGCAGGAATGATTAACTCTCTCAGGTTTATTACAGATTTCAAAATTATTGGCTGAAGTAAAGGCAAGTGAATAAAATTCTGTGACTGAGATGAAAATATTATATTTAAAAGATTCAAATGTTTTTTTTTGAAATGATATGTTTCTGTTTAAGTTTATCGCGTTTTCGTATGTTTCTTATACCTTGGCTTATCCACTGTTGGCGTTTAGTTTTGTTTTATTACAATTATCTTGGGTGCTTCTCTTAAATTTAAATTTATATCTTCAAAGAACATATTAATTACGTGTTTGATTTTTTTTTTCTCCATACAGTTCAATTCAATTTATTACTACTTACTATTCTTAACAATTTGCTGACTGCTGTCATCTATTTTTTTACAACTTGCTTTTTTCCTGGTTCAGGCCGGATTGTGAGCTTTTGTTAAATTCCATATTAAGTATTATTAGATGTTGATCTGTTATGTTATTTTCAAATACTATGGGTAGGCAGGGTAAGTTTATTTTTACTTTTGCATTTAGTTTTACAAAAATATGATCAATTATTGAAGAGATAATTTCACTTTCCTTTGTGGGTAGATTTATTTGCGAATGAAAGCAATTTTGTTCTATCATATCTATATAGGTTAAAGCAATGCCGTCCGACAAATCTCTTACGTTTATATTTATATCGCCAACCAAAATCACTAAATTACTATCGTTTGTAGAATTTACGTAGGCGTCAATATCGTCCTGATATGTCCTGATTTATAAGATTTGAGATCAACTTCTATGATAATCCACCATTTTTAACTGCGTTTATTTTTCTTGAAAGTCAAACTAGTTTTCGCGAGAAATATTTGTAAATATAATTTTGGCATGTATACATTTAGCCAAATATATTTTAAATTGTTATATACATACCGTGCGTTTTAATTTGAATTATCTTTACTTTCATTTATTCCGATTAAATTATATGACAATTATAGAAGTATTATAGGCTATTTCACCTTCCATTTCAAGAAAACGACAGACAACGATTCGACCTCCTTAAGATGACCGTCTTCACTGTAGCTACCCAGAGCTAGTGTCATATGCGAAGGTGAAAAAGTGGTGTGTCTGCGTTACAAAAATCGTAATAATTTTTTTTCAGTGAGAAATAAACTAACTTTAGATAATCATGTGTAATTCTATCATCGTCACTTTTACCTTTTTTTCCATGATCAAGTATTCTGGCCCAGTATCAATTTCTTGGATATTTACGAATTCGTCATCGTTGCCGATGGTAATGTCAATATATTTCGTCATTTGTTGATGTATTGACGTATTATAATAAACAAAATTAAGGCAGGGGATATTTTAGCAAAGAAATAAATGCCATAGGCTGTGTCGCCGCATTTCCAGACATTTATTTTATTAAATGTGTAGGTGTTCTGGCCAAATACAATTACAAGTGAAGAGCTATCGAGACAAGCTCAGCAAGTTAAAATCGACTTGGAGGTCAGGCACAGAAAGTGGAGTTGGCTAGGTCACACAATCCGAAGGCAAAACAGCATTGCGGCAAAGGCGCTCGAATGGAACACGCAAGGCAGCCGAGGAAGAGGAAGACCAAAGAGTACGTGGAAAATGTCATTATTGGAGGAAGCTAAGATGATGAGCAAGACATGGGGAGAAGTAAAGCACCTGGGTCATAATCGGGTCATATGGACAAATTTCGTGGAGGCCCTATGTTCTACCTGAGGAATAACGGGAACGTAAAAAAATAAGGTTTATAAGGGTTACTTTAGTCCCTAAAAGACCCACGCTAACATTCGTAGAAAATCTTTCTTGGAAAGCAGTCTCTCTGCACCAATGTGTACTTTCTCGTGTCCACTTGTAATGCATATTTCTATTGAAAAACCCATTATTAGAAAAATTTGATTCCTCCGATCAAAGAATTTTGCTACATATCATTCATACATTTTGTTACGTGTTTTCCAATCTTCAGTAAACGCCCTGAATGCAGGTTTGATAAATTGCAACAAGAATCTTCACAAACCACTGATTTATTAATCACTTAAAATTACAATAATTAATCCTCAAAAATGACACAACTATTTATACTTTAATCTAACACAAATTCACTGCTATAAATTACAACTTGATACTGTTTCTTATTTTATTTTATCACATGCTTGTCTAATATAAAACTGTCCCCAGTGCGTTTGGATCCACTGTATATATACCCGCGTCGAATATACTCCTTTATTCTAGAATGTTCCGGACTATTATTTGTGACGTTATTTTCTATAAGACAGTGGCGTAATCGTGCACATAAAACTATTTTTATTTAACAACCATCTACAAAATCTTACTCTCCTCGGCTTATCTCCCTCATTTAAATGTTGAACTTTCCTCATTTTGTACCATCGAAATCCGTTTTTTTAAAATATTTTTCTAGCACCCCTTTTTTTATGCGACAGTTTCTCTGAATTTGTCTCAAAGAGTCTTCAATACTCTATTCGCTTTTCTTACATTATCCGTAACATGCCCTCACCTTACTACTTTTTTTTGAAAATGAAATGCGTTTTTAGATTTTGAACTAACTTCCTAAACATAGTTCGATTTGGCTGCGGAGCACATGGAAATTTATCTCCGTAAACCGCGACTGCCATCTCAGCGTCAAAATTGCACTGACAATAAATGCTAATCATATCCAATTTATTAATATTGGTGTACACCATAATTACTAATATAAAACTTGTCTTAGAACTCGGCAACGCAACATACAACAGTGACAATCTGTAATTTGTTAATAACTGTATACATTGTTTTTCACTAATCATGGCATAGCTGATTTTTACGATTCAATGACATGAATTGTGGTTTTCGTAAAATTATCGTCTATATTTTATGAATTCTCCATTTTGATATATTTAAGCGCCATTGAGTTACAGTCAAGAAACCGTTTCGGAGAACCCCCTTGTCCAGTTAATACTTTGGGGATATCAAAATCAACATCACTTTTCAAAACACTCTATATATAATACAACTAAATAAAAAAATACAGTTTTAAGATTGTTAGTGTCGAATATTTACAAAATCATCCACGGGTAGGTATATTAAAAATGGCACACTATTCAAAAATCCCTCAAAAAGACCCTTCAGTATATTTCAACTAATTGACGTTACGCTTTTACTTCTAAAATGTACCATATTATATGGCTCAGATTCAGATATGATATAAATTATTTTATTAAAATGTGCTGCTGCCTGTATATCAATTGCCGTACTGGAATTTGATTATCCCATAACATTAATTAAACTCATCATTAAAAATGAAAGCACATTTTAATTAAACCGTGTTTCAGTAATTCTATAGTTTTTTAACATTCATAACCAGAGAGTTTGCCTAAGTGAAATAGGTTAATCGAGTCGTAAAAGTGCAAAAGAAGCAAAGTTAAATGGTTATTTAAGAAGATTCCCTTTAATTAATATTTCCCAAGTATTCTCCATTGCTAATTCACGTTACTGAGGTTCATTTGAGGTTTTGTTACATCTAATTTAATTTCTCGTAAATAATTAACTCTAAACTAAAAAAAAATAATTAAATTTAATTTCAACGCAGACGGTACAACATTTTTACGATGTAATTTGTTTCTTATTATTCAGATGAGATACAAGGCGTTCGGTAATAATTTCCCTCAGATTGATTCTGCACACAAAAATATTGGAACTTCATCTTTCGAACGTTTTCTGCTATTTGTAAATATTTATATGCATATATACATTCCATGTACTACAAGAAAACGAATCAGAAAAAATCCTAAAAATCACTTTTCGATTTAATCGGTCACCTCGCAATGTCAAACTATGAAAAAAAAGTAACAATCATTTTTGTATTATCAAAAAAACACATTTCTTAAAGAAAAATTCATAGACACTCGATAGTTCTCAGATAATCATATTCACATTCAATATACTCTTCAAAACACCGGTCAGAATATTTCGCCACTTTTCCCCAGTCTTAGACAGCGCTTCTTTTCAGAACTTTCTTATCTCCCCTGTATACAACATTCACAAACTTTTTTATTCTTATTTAACTTCTCATCGCCTCCCGTATACGATTTTCACAGCTATTCGCAATTCTCCATTAAGCTTTATTGTCTTTAACTTTCTCATCGCCCCTGTATATGGCAATCATAGTTAATTCTTGTTATTCTTACTTTCTCTTCGCCCCCCGTATACAGTACCCGCGACCTTTCAAACATCTGAACAGATTTGTATTCCCCTTAATTTCTCATCGCTCCCGTATACAACATCTGTAACATTTCTTAAAACATTGTTTACGTTCGCTTCGTCCCGCTACATTACGGGGTAATGCGATATGTTCTCCAATTTATCTACATTAAAACCTTCAATAACTTTTTCGAATCGATTCGGGCATAAACCATATATCAAAAAATTCGTCTTTTTATGCTCTACACAGTTATATAGGTTTCAATTCGAAATTTCAATTATTTCACAAGATTGCACAATGTTGCGCAATATTACGCAATGATGAGTCATCCTCGCCCGCACGGAGCGATTTCCAGCCTTTTCCAGACCTTTAAAACGAGGGGCGAGCGTGGGTGCGTCTTTACTATGTACATACTTCGATATGCGATGTAAAGCAACGCCAGGCGCAGTTAGTAGTTGGATGGGTGGCCGTTTCAACGAAGACCGCGTCCTTGCCTCACACATCTTCCAGCGGCTTGTATATCAGTGTATGCGCGGAAGCTATACAACCTTAGGCGAGGGTTGTATAGGGGATACACCATCCTTCGGAGGGGATGTAAAGCCGTCGGTCCTTTGTATATTAAATGTTAGGCAAGTAAGAGATCCCTACTCTTCTTAAGGGAAGAGGTTCGGCAAAATTCCTGATTGGGGGTAGCTCGTCTACAGGCGTCGATGTTAGGCCTCAGTAGCGGAAATAGGCCGACGTTAAATAAATGTATAAAAAAAAACCTTTAAAACGGGATGCGAGACTCGCGGGGCGCGAAAAACGCAACCATTCTGAAACATATAAAAGCCCCCTCGTAGCAAGCGAATGCAAGTTCTGTTCCGGAAGTGATTAAGTGTTTTAAAATGTAGTACGAGTGGAGTAGTTTCTTTTTGAACAAAATAGTGTTTAAAAGTTGTAATTAGTGACCTCCGGGAGATTGCTGAAATTATTTTTTTCGGTTTCTACTGTAACTCTCCGTTACAATTTCCTTGGCGTCACCAAGTCAAAAACCGTATTTCTTTCTCGCACCTAGTTCCCCAAACTTTCAATTATATTTTTTCTATTCTGCCCTTGCGCATCAAATCAAATGCGCACCTAGTGCCCTAATTTTAAGAAAATTCTACAAACAACTTACCCTGTCTCCGCGCATAAATAAAAAAGTGATTTTTAAACAAAACTATGAACCCGAGAGAAAATACTCCCAGCCAGAATTATTATTGTCGAAGAGTTACCATTTTGGGAACTGTAACAAAAAGCTGAAATAAATTTGTTGAATTTAAACCGTCAAACATTTTTCATTTCTATAAATCAAAATAATCATTACCGATAAAACCAAGTGCTTTTCGTTAAGTCACCACATACAGGGTGACTCCGAAATGTTTACAAATAATTCAAAAAAATACAAATTTTCAAATAATTTAAATTCAGTGATTCAGAAACCAAGTTAGACATTCAAATCCACGTCACAAATTCATATACAAATGCAAATTCACCAGACGAAAATTAAATTTTAAATGAAAGTGATTTTTGACCTTTAAATTGAACTTTAACGATTCTAAAGCACAAAACGCTTAATATACAGGGTGGTGGTTTCCACTTTTTTAAAATACAGTGAGCAGTCAAAACTTTCAAATTTAGAGTGAGTGTAACTCCAGACACCAGGACAAGATACAGTGCGTAGCTTTTGGCCCTGTCCAACATCTTCAAGTGCAACCCCCCCACCTTCTCAAATCTACAAATTAAGTGCATTAACGGCCTCAGGAGTTTCCAGCTTCATCATCCAAAGAAAAATATATTAATTTTTCATCACGATCGAGGCTGGTTGGTGTTGACGTTACAATTGTAGGTAGACGTTACATTTGTAGGTCGACGTTACAATTGTAGATCGACGTAGACGTTACAACTGTAGATCGATGCTACAATCGTTTAGTTAAAATTGCAACAATCAAAGTGAGTTTCAGTTCAAATGTGCTTTTAGAGGGAGGGATATTAAAACATAATATTTTTAGTCGCAAACTCCTCTATAAAATCCTTATTTTTCTATAAGGAACGCAACCAGACTGCAACCAACAGCTACTCTCCGGTCTATGTGCCCCGCCGAGCGCTGAATTACAAGTTACAAGTCTGGCGCGTTAAGTGTAATAATTGCATATTACCATCAAAACGCTAATGCTTCGATTGCAACAAACACCAGCCGAAAGACTGATCCTACTTAAAGGAGCTCACTTGTCAGCTGTCACACACCATTTGCAGACTGCAGTTTAGAGCTGTTGGCTCTCGTCAGTGCAAGGTAGGCATGTGACGACCGGCAGGAGGATCCTTTGACCATTTGGTACATCCCGGTATTATTACAATAGCGACATGTAAAATAGTCAGCGGGCGCCATCTAGCAGTCCAGTGGCATTAGCGTTTTGATGGTAATATGCAATTATTACACTTAACGCGCCAAACTTGTAACTTGTAATTCAGCGCTCGGCAGGGCACATAGCCAGGAGAGTAGTTGTTCGTTGCAGTCTGGTTACGTTCCTTATAGAAAAATAAGGATTTTATAGAGGAGTTTGCGACTAAAAATATTATATTTTAAAGTGAGTTTTGTTTGAAACTCGTGCAAATTATTATTGGCCACTCTACGCCTTCGTACATATCTGTACTTTGTGGACTAAAAAATGAAAAAGTGCTTGAACTTGTTGCACATTCTACATTATACATATAATATATTCATTTGCACTATCACTGTTATTGAATGAAAGGGTAGGGCTCTAAAGCGAGACATAATTTATGTTACAACTCTCAAAAAGATCATTAATTAATGATTTATGGTTATTTAACGCCATATAGTTTACGTTAAGATCACCAAATAAAATGATTGTGCACACGATGCTGTTTATAAATATTTTGAAATGTCATCACTAGGCCAACGATAAATTGACAGTAAAGTTGTTTCTGTATTCGGATGAGCTAGTAGAGAATATACCCTTGTCCAAACTAATTTTTTTTTTTTAGTGTAAAGTCACCTTTCTTATTTCCTGGTATTTACTGCTGGGCGCTCTAACTTGTATGCTGTTTGGCTTTCAAAGTTTAATTGAAATAAACCAATTTATAAATGACAATGCATTTCTCGGAGAGTCTCATTTGATATATATAAATTGTGCCATTGTCACTTATTTACCACCTAGGTCTTTGTCTAGTTTTAAATGAGGTTATCGTCTTAATATAATTAAAGTATACATTAATCACGAATCCCTTCTTCTCTTAATTAGAATAAGTCAGAAGTGTTTCTGGCAGAACTCGTTATTAAATTCCGCAAAGCAGTTGCACCGAACGAGGTTTCCCAGTTATGAATATCGTTTATACTGAATTGTATATGTATATTGTATACGTTGTATTAACAATTGTTTATTTCTAGTTTATGCAAGTCAAGATGTCTTTTAATTATTTCTGTTTGCAATTCATTCAACTTTTAATCAAGGTAATCGTAATTAAACTAGAAATATATAAGAAAGCATTAAAAGTGGTTTTGTATATACATCTCGTGAGTTTAGTAAGCGTAGTTTATTTTTTCAAGTATAAAATGCTAAGTATATTTTACAGAAATCAATTGTCTAACATGCAAGGATTTTAAAAAATAGAATGCAGCCTCTAGGTAAGATTACTTAGTCCCTTTATCAAACGTCATTCACCATTTAAATTCTTTCAACATGAATTATTCATCTTTTTGATCCAAATAAACATATAGAAACCAGTTTTAACCGGGGGCACCTCAGATTTTTCTTCAAATTCAAATTCCTCCTGTTCAAGACCTGTTCATAGCAGTTCAAGACTTGTTTGAACGCGAACATGAACATGACCTAAACATGAACATGAAGCTTCCTACAGGGGTAAATGAATAAAGAGATGGGAATATAATTCAACAGCCTCTGGTCATTATCGATCACTTCTTCACCACCTCCTCCGGCCTGTAGTTACTTCTTGCAGACCCCTCTGGACACTTCTTCACCACCCCATCGAAGAAGACGACACTCATCTCATGGTCACTCCTGATGGACACATCCCATTCACTTCATGATGTTACTGAAAACCGATAGTGCCTCTACTCGGTGATCTAGAAGATACATAGCCTTTCTACTCAGCGATGAGCAGCCAATTAAAATACCTTTCAACTTTTAAATACACAGGCCGACAAAATTTTGAACCAGAAGCGAAACTCTATAGTCTTTCGAAGGCCTGTGATGCGCTGAATCCGAATCCGACCTCAGAATTGCTCCATCGCGTTAGGTTTTCAAGAGTTTATTAAAAGTGGAAAAAACCATTCTTTCGCTATGTTTGAGGTTATGTTACATCACTAGGAGGTAGTTTTTCTTCACAAAATTCGTCACGGCATCTGAAAGTACTACTCTTCCCCTTCAATGTAACTGAGATGGTACGATGAAAAACCATGTCACGTTAAGCATCCATATATTATTCATTTATTTGAAAGATTAGTAAACGGAAGGACAGACGGGCGGATGGGCGGACGGATGGGAATTCAGTACCACTGTACGGGAATGGAACCTTAAAATGGAGTAATCGATTAGTCATTTGTTTAAACCTCGATATTGCCAACTCTTAGGATTTTAACCTCGAAAACATATTTGTTTATTTTATGTCACGTTTTATTTATATTGAAACTACCGCATTGTGTCTCAGCAGACACCTGCAAGCAATAAATTACATTGGCCAATATTACAAAGGAAGCTCCACCTCTCGCGTCGTAAGTCGCAAACCGCCACTAGCCTCTGATTATTTCTTGCAGCCGTCCACATCTTCACTACCACTTCCAAGACCTGCTGGTTATTATCTTCAGCAGGCTATTGTTACTTCTTGCAATCTCTGGTCATTGCCGCTCATTTCTTCATGATTCATATGTCTTTAACAGCCTCTAGTTGTTGTCGTTACCTCTTGCAAACTACATCACCTTCTAGACAATTCTTCACCACTCCATCGATGAAGATACCCCTTTTGCGGTCACTCCTGATGGACACATGTCATCCAGTTCTAAAACATTTCTTCATTAGGAATAAAGAGCAGAAAAACTTCCAATGCTTTCATTTCACTGTATGGAATATTTGGTGCTGTTGTAGATCATATAATTTTCCTTTCATTGTAGAAGGAATGTGAAATATTATGACTGGTGGTCGAGAGGTGAGCGCACTTGCCTCTCACCTAAAAGTTCCGGGTTCGATTCCCGGCCGTGGCAGTGGGAAATACTGTGAGAGGGATTTTTTCACTATACACGGATATTGGGTGTGTGTCCCTTGTCTCTAAATGTGTAGCCCCTCCCACACAAGGCCCTTCTAGAGGCTTCCGGGATAAAGGGGGTCGTAATTACTTGTTGTGTTATTATTATTATTAATAGAACCTGTAAAAAATTCCGATTAAGACCTTTTTGCACATGAAAATTTTTGACAGCCCCAGCATTTTACATAAAATACAGCATGTTACAACCTCGGTCACAACAGACCTTCACAGAAGTCACAAAAAGGATATTGATTCATTTCATTATTAAAAGTTACGGCACAGTTAATAAATAATGGTAAACATCTATTCAGTAACAAATTATCCGACAACTTCGGTTGGTTACCAGGTAACGCGTTAATTATTTGGATCTAAGTCAACATATTACTCAGTAAACCTTAGAAATGATAATCTTTTTAATTTAAGTATGTGCGTGACTTGATTTTGTATGTTGACAACCAACAAAAATTGTTTTGACAAGTCAAATATATTAAAGTAAAATGTCCAGCGACGAAGACGAAGAGAAGCCGACAGGCGGAGAAGGTGGAGAAGGCAAAGAGATATATCCCTATGGAGAATATGAAGGAGGCAGAGATGATCAATTAGATAGACACGGGTTTGGTAGTGCGCTGTTACCGAATGGTGATATATACGAAGGTGAATACTACCATGGTAAAAGACACGGTAAGGGAATGTACTGTTTTAAAAATGGTGCCAGGTATTCCGGTTCTTGGAGAAAGGGTTTAAAGCACGGCAACGGTGAGTTTCTATACCCAGATGGGACGCGTTATGTCGGGGACTGGAAAAAGGACTTGAAACACGGACAGGGAACATACAACTACATTAATGGCGACACTTACGAAGGTTGTTGGTATAAAGGTTTTCGGCATGGCCTAGGGACGTACACTTACAAAGCGTTCAATGTGACCCATTACGGCACTTGGATAGATGGCAGAATGGAAGGCCCGGGCATATTAAATTATCCTTATTTTCGCTACCATGGATCATTTACAAAGAATCTTCCAAAAGGTAAAGGATGCTTTACTTTCGATGCCAAGTATATGCTACACGGTTTCTACATAAATATGAGAGATCCCGCTTTCGACTACGTGGGCGCGGAAGAATTAGAATTAAACCGAGATGCAAATCCGGATGTTGAGGACAGAAGTAATCCAAGAGGTATTGTACCTATTTGGAGAGCAAGATCTGTTACTGAATATAAAACCGAGTTGCTGCCAAGGGAGCCAATACCTGTTCTTGTGCACGAATCTGAGGAGTCGTTGTTGGATATAATGGATTATCTCCAAAAACAATACGAAGAGGGAGGTGGAATGGAAGAGGAGCATAGGCACGTTCCCTCACCTGTACCGGATGACTTACTTCTTGATATACCTGATTTAGACTTAGAGTTTTAATAGTTGATAGTTATTAATACACAGTAATAGTATTTTATATTGTTACAATACTGATTTAAATGTTGTGTTAGAAAATATGTGTTTCAATTATCAATTATGTATCTATTTTAAGATGCGCTATTTGATACATTATGAGTCAATAATATGTAAAGAAAGTATTGTGTATGGACTTTAACCGAATTTTCGGTGATCATGTTTGTCTTTTTGATTATATACTTCATGATGAGCAACATAGCAGAGATGGTATCTTCCCTGCCCTACTTCAATACGGAATTGAGGAGCTTGTCCCATGCCTGGGAAGTATATTTATAGCAAACTATACACTGGGGTATATTCCCCAAGCTTGGAGGGAAGTTAAGGTGGCGTTTATTCCGAAAATCGGCAGACGTGCACCAGGCGAGCCTAAGTCGTACCGCCCCATTAGCTTAACCTCACTTCTCCTAAAAACAATGGAGAAACTTTTAGATCAACACATTAGAAGCGAAATCCTTACAGGAACACCGCTTCACGCAAAACAATTTGCCTATCAACCTGGCAAATCAACAATAAATGCTCTACATTGCCTGGTTCAAGGCATTGAAAAGACATTTACAACAAAAGAAGTGGCTATGTGTGCTTTCGTAGATATAGAGGGTGCTTTTGACAACACCTCCTATGAATCCATACAAAAAGCAATGGATACAATACATGCTCAAAAGCAGAATTATTACCACAAGTGTGGGGGATGAGTCGGCTACGGTGACTGCAGTCAGGGGTTGTCCACAAGGTGGAGTCCTATCACCCTTGCTGTGGTCAATGGTGGTCGATGATCTCCTACATAAAATGAGTAATTCAGGCTTTAAGGTATATGCAGATGACTTGGTCGTCACTGTGAGAGGCATAAATGAGGTCATGATTTCCAACCTTATGCAAATTGCCTTAAATATAATATCCAAATGGTACTCGTCAGAGGCACTCAATGTCAATCCGAGCAAAACAACTATTGTCCCGTTCACTAAAAGGAGAAGACTCAATTTTAGAACTCCTGTACTGAATGGAACGACAATAAATCTTTCCAGTGAAGTCAAGTATCTAGGAGTAATCCTGGACCAAAAACTTACCTGGAACTCACATCTGGAACGGACTCTTACTAAAGCAACAGCGGCAATATGGACGTGCCGTAGGTTGTTTGGTAAGACTTGGGGGGGTCTAAGACCGAAAATGACACATTGGTCTTATCTTTCGGTTGTCAGACCTATGGTAACCTACACATCATGCGTATGGTGGCCAAAAACAGAGGAAAAAAACAGCACAGAAAAAGTTGCAGAAACTGCAACGCCTTTCCTGTTTAGGGACTACAGGAGCAATGCACTCATGTCCCACAGCAGCTATGGAGGCTATGCTTGACCTAGTTCCCTTGCACTTACATGTAAGGAAGGAGGCGGCACTCAGTGCCTTACGACTGCACCAGGCACATAAATTCAAACCAGGTGATCTGGTTGGCCACTTAATCCATCTGAAGTCCATGACCAAACCCACTGACTCAATGCCAGTCAAACAAGACTTTGACTGCCCATTTGACGTGCTAATTGAAAGTCGTCAGACGAGCAAGATGGAGTCACTGTGATTGGAACAGAGGTCACTTACCTGGTATACAGATGGATCCAAGATGGCTGAAGGGGTAAGAGTGGGAGTAGTAGGGCCGAATTGTAGGCTATCCAAAGCCCTCGGTAACACCCCAATCATCTTTCAGGCAGAAATTTATGCCATAGATCTGTGTGCCCAGGTATGCCTAAATAAAGGCATCATAAGGGCAAAGATCTATATACTATCAGATAGCTAGGCAGCACTAAAGCCTCTAAGGTCCTATACCTAACTTGCTGATAGCCTTGCAAAAAAGGAGCTGAAACACAGTTCATTGGACCCAAACCGTTTTGTGGCCTAGCCAAGGGACATATAGCGGAGGAGATCCAAGAATCAAGGATCAGAAAAAGTCCTACTGGAGGAATACTCTAGGCCAAAGACAAGCGAAAAGTTTATAACTTATTCGACAAAGAATGCCACAAGGCTTCTCGAACTGGAAAAGTCCGAAATAAGGCTAATCACAGGCCTTCTAACTGGCCACTGCTCCTTCAGATACCATCTCAAGAATATGGGCAAGGCGGTAGATAATAAATGCAGATATTGCGATACTGCAATTGAAACTGCGGAACACATACTTTGTGAATGCAAGGTGTTAGTCCGCACTAGGCTAAAATTCCTAGAACAGGCGGAATTAACGCCTGAAGACATAGGAAAATTAGCTCCCAAGAAAATCACAAGCTTTGTAAAAAGTCTGGGAATCCTGGGATAACCACTAGATGTAGGGTAAATCACAAATATCTTTTAGGTCGAAGTGAAGTAAGGCTGTTCGAAGCCAAACGACCCCGTAAAACAATCTACAACATAACCTTTGCTTAAACCAAACTGGAAGACAATTACAAAAAGCGCTTTAGCGTTATCGTAGCCCCCTGTAGATTCTGACCACGTTTACTTTCTGATACAGATTAAAAGTTCATGAAATCGTATAATGCTCATTTTTCTCCTTATTTATTTTATTTTAACATACTAAAATTTTTCCTATTAATATGCATTGATGGTAGAGAATAAAATATTTTTCTACTTTCCTATTATATATACTAATGTCAAAAAAAGTTTCTTCGATTTCTTAATAAATTTTTCTTCTCTAAATGACTTGTATTTTTGATACAGTTAAATGGATCTTCATTATTTTTCATAAACTGTAACATTATTGACACCTTATTTTCAAAGTGTTGTATATATAAATTACTGTCTTCCCTAACGGGAATTGCGTCATTAGTTTGTATGGTATTTGTGTTGCATATTTCCCTATGATGCCTAGGTATATCAATTCGTTTTGAATTTGGAAGTGGTGCGCTGCATGCGACACTGCGTAACTTAAATGACAGTATCTTTGTCATTTCTGAAGATAGTGAATTAAATGAAGCGTCATTTTGTAGCCAAATAATTTGTCTACATCCTTTACTATAGAATTTTTTCCTTGTATTGTGAAACAGAAAAGGTGGACGGATGTAAATAACGAAATTCTAAATCTTTACTTTAGTATTAGTTTTAACTCCGTTATCTTAAAAGATACGAAAAAATTCACAAGAGCTTTTATCTTTCAGCGTAAAATTTGTAGTTAAAAGAAATTTAAAATCAGATCAGCGGTTGCGGAGATAAAGTGTACATCCGGTTTGGCATAAAAACCAATATGGCGGACTTCCTCCGACTTCCCGGGATGTTCACCTCATGGATTCCTGACCTAAATATGTCCCCAATTAAGATTCTGAAGTCAAAGTCTGTACATTCCATGGGTCAATGAAATCCTTGTCAGGGGAAGTATATGTAGCGTATCCCCACCTATTTTGCAGTAATAGCGTCCAAACTGAGAGAACTTGGAGCGCACTGCAAACAACCCCTATTTAGGAGTGCACAAGTAAAAATCGATCTTACATGAAGTTACAGCGAATATCTCAAAACCGGTTACCTTAACCTTAACCTTAACCTTAACCCCATTCCGTTGGTTTCAAGTTTTCTCCTCGCCAAGGTTGAATTTAATATATACAGCCGTAATATTTCAAAGCTGTTTATATTTATCGTCCTGTTGAGCTTCGCTAAGGGCTATTACATTCACCAAACCTCTTTTAACATGTACAGTTTCAGCTTCACCATATCTACAGAGAAATTTTCATTTTCATTTCATTGACATTTTCAAAATGAAGTTGGTGGATATAGGAAATATCGGCCACGCCCCCAGTTTCCCATAATTTTTTTAATTTTGTCTGTGGCACCTTTGATGTAGGGTAGGAAGGCTTTTTGCTGAGGAAGAGTTTCTCTCTGTTGAATTTGGGAAGGATTTTGTGCTTTATGTATGGTCCTTTGTCGTAAACGTTTTGTAGAAGCGTTTCTTCTAATGTTTGTAGTTCGGATTGTCTGTTATGATTGTCTGTTAGTCTGAGGGATCTGGTTACAAGAGTGTTGACAACGGAATTTATTTGTGATGAATGGTGGTGTGATTGTGAGTTAAGGTAACGGTTGGTGTGGATTGGTTTTCTATACACAGAATAGGAGAACTGATTGTTGTTTTGTTTTGTAATAAGGAGGTATAGGAAAGGGAGGGAACAATTGTTTTCGATTTCAATAGTGAACTGGATCTGAGGGTGTATAGAGAGTGTACAGACCTTCAACCCCCATCACTCTCCCACTCACAGACAGCTTTCGTATAAATAACACTTCGTCAGATACTGCCAGCGAGTTCGCTCTAAGGAGTAGGCAAATTGAGGCCTTAGAGACGGATCGTGGTGAGATCTGGGGAGTAGGCAGATTGAGCCCCCGGAATCGAACCAGTTCCACGAACTCCTAGCATTATTTTCTTTAACAATTTTTTACTTGACCCCCTTTTTTTCTCTTGAAAATGGCTGCAAAACGGTAGCCAAAGCGTCGAGACATTAACAATCTCAGACGCGGTTCAACTCGAGAACCTAGTATTTTTCATACCAACGACGGCGGAACCTTCTCGGAACATATATATATATATATATATATATATATATATAGTATCTCAATACATTATTTTAGGTCTGCATTTCATTTTAAATGTCAAATTAAACGGTGTATTCTTTTGTCTACAAAATTATTGATTTAAATTTATGACTTCATTGAATTTTTAGGATTAATAATAAATTGAATTAAATTATAACATTTTACTTTTTTCTGTTTCTATTGTTATATAAACTTTAACTATTATATTATTGTTTTAGAATGATTCCCATCTTCATGCACAGTGCTTGTTCTGCAGTTCTATGAAGTAGCTAGTTTATTTAAAAATCTATATTAGTATTTTATGCATTTACTCTGTAATCATAAAACTGTTCTCCTTCGGAAATAAACTTATTATCACTATTATAAAGACAAATAAATCAATGATTAGTGGCAATTCGTATTGCAATTATTGAACCTACGGTCGGGGTGTTTACTAGGAGGTATGAAGACGTAACAATAGTATGTCAGAAGAGAACAAAGTTCTCATTGTCCAGATTTGCCATTAAAATGACAAGGTTTATATAATTTTTAGACAATACTAATTTTGTTATTGCTTCGGTGCAAATAATTATTTCCGTGAAAAATAATTAAAAACATTTGTCCGGTTGTAATATACCCATCTGGTAATCGTATCGAATTTCATTTGGCTTAGTAAACTTATAAAACAGGCGTATTGACGTTGCAATAGCGAAAAAGCACACGCTGAAAGAAAAATATCGCAACGGCAGCTTTTTTAAAGTATTATTCATACAGTGTACTTGCATGCCTGAATGGAAAAATGCTGTCGTGTTTCCATTGTTCTGGTGCTGTTGCACTCGTCACTACCCCCAAACATCACACGAGAGTTGTTGAGAGTTCGAACACCTATTCAAAACTAGCTTTTTAGTCGTTCAGTCTCGTCTGTTTTTAATAACTCGCGCTTGCTGAAGTTTTGAGGGCGACCTATTGTCTCATGATATGGGGGAGTTCAGCGTTATTAAACTTTTACAAACTGAATTGTAATGTAAGCCCAATTTTGTTGTTGTTTTAATAACCCTCAACCTGTCTTTACACAGAAAACAGTTTTCTGGAACTCTACGGATATATAAATGCGCAAAGTTTTATTCAGATTCGGGGGTAAATAAGGAAATTAACATAAAATATGCGCCGCCGTCACTTTCCGGAGGATTCTTTAGTGCTGAAAAGTCCAAGGTAAATACAATCCGCTATTTTGTAAACTGTATGGAAATTGAACACAATTTTGTCGTATTGTAACCGAAAAATGTTTTACTTCAGATATATCTTCAGGTGAATAGGCCGTAGATATATTATTATCCGAGGATTTGTGAACTTGTGAAAATTTCAAATAGAGTAAAAAAGGTTATTTTTGTAATTATTCAAAGTTGTCTCTGAAGCGGTAGTTGTAGGCAACGCCTTATAGTGACGAGGTTAAGCTCCTCTAGGACGCAATTTTTTTTTTAGGTATAAAGTAATGCTACCACAAAAGCGTGCTGTGGAAACAAGAAGTTTGCAAATGATGAAAAAACTCCGTCACTTTGCATATTCGTTGACATGTGACACTGTCTGTCACACGCTGCTATTACATAAATTAGAGAATTACCGCATAAGAGGGATTGCCTTGAGATTACAAAAAAGCTGTTTATCGAACCGTATTCAATATGTAAAAATATGTTTTAAAAGAGCTTTTATTTAAATGCTCTAAAAAATAGAAAATAAACTTTGAAGTAAATCAAACCCATCATTTCGTTACATTATATAATTTTTTTATGATTACTTTTTAGACTTTTGATATGCTGTAATCCAAAGATATCGATTTTGTGACGAATCGGATCATAAACGGTAAAGTCGTCCGCCATCTTGAACTAAATTTTTTACTAGAAATTCGTAATCCGCGACCCCCAGGTATCGATTTTAATCGATTTGTATCTAAATGACAAAAGCCGTCAGCCATATTGGCGGCGCCATTTTGAATTTCTAAATTTTGACCAAGAATTCAAAATTAGCGATCTCGAAAACCGCCAGATATCAATTTTCAATCGAATCGGATCATAAACGATAATATCCTCCGCCATCTTGAAGCCGCCATCCTAAACTAAATTTTTGGCTAGAACCCGAAGACCCTCAGATATCGATTTTTATCGATTTGGATCTAAATGACAAAAGTCGTCAGCCATATTGGCGCCGCCATTTTGAATTTCTAAATTTTGACCAAGAATTCATAATTGGCGATCTCCAAAAACCCCCAGATATCGATATTCAGTTGAATCGGACTATAAGCGATACAGTCATCCGCCATCTTGAAGTCGCCATCCCGAACTAAATTTTTGACTAGAAATTCGTAATCGGCGAACCCGAAAACCCCCAGATATCGATATTCATCGATTTGGACCATAAATAACAAAATTCGTCCGCCATATTGGCGCCGCCATTTTGAATTTCTAAATTTTGACCAAGAATTCATAATTGGCGATCTCCAAAAACCCCCAGATATCGATTTTGAGTCGAATCGGATCATAAACGGTAAAGTCGTCCGCCATCTTGAAGCCGCCATCTTATTTTTCTTATATGAAAATGTTAAAAGTGTATTGTCACCGGACTTATATAAAATATCAAAGCTCTAGCTTAATTAGAACTAATCAAAATTTTGATTGCAAGATTTGCCCTAAACAAACTAACTAACAAACATTGCGAGTTTAATAAAAGCTTTTAGTGCTTATTAGTGAGCCTAAGACAATACAGTATAGAGTACCGCAAGGAACAGTATTGAGTCCTATTTTATTTACTTTGTATATTAATTCGCTCTTAGAAACGAATTATCATAATAATTGTAAAATTCTGAGCTTTGCCGATGACACAGCAATATTTTTTAAAGAAAACACGCGAGATCAATAAAAAAAATCTGCCGAAAAGGGCTTCACCACCATTAAAAAGTAGTCTGATTACTGATGGTCAATAGAATAATAGATATTGGACGCAGGAAAATTAACCCAACACAATCATAATTCCTAACAAGGGATCTGATAGCAGCAGCAGTGGAAGTGCCTACAGAAAGGGGAAAAAGGCAAGTCGTAGTGGCATCGGCCTACTTTCCCGGCGAGGAAGGAAATCCACACCCAGAGGAAGTAAGAAGCCTTATCAGCTGGTGCAAGAGAAAGAAAAAACCCTACATAATAGGCGGTGATGCTAATGCACATCACCATATGTGGGGTAGCACGGATACTAACATTAGAGGTGAGTACCTATTTGAATATTTGTTCGCTAACAACATCGACATCATCAACAAAGGTAATGAACCCACCTTTATGAATGCGGTCAGGAAAGAGGTTCTAGATATAACTCTCGCGGATCCACCCATAACTGATTTAATAAAAAACTGGCATGTCTCAGACGAGCCCTCCATGTCGGATCACAGACACATACGATTCGACTTGGAGGCGGCTGTAACAAGCCTCGGGGAATGTAGAATACCCAGACTGACGGACTGGAGTGTTTATAAAGAACACTTCCATCGATACAACAGAGGAATTAGATATAGCCTCATACCAACTACAAAATATCATGACATCATGTTATGAAAAAAGTTGTCCCATTAAACAACGGGCAGTCCAAAGAGATGTGCCCTGGTGGAATAGGGATCTCAGCCGTCTCAGAGCTGAGGCTAGGAAAGCTTTTAACAGAGCTAAAAACACTGGAAACTGGGAGGACTACAGGAAAGCCCTTACGGAGTACAACACAGAATTGAGAAGGTCTAAAAGAAGATCATGGAGACGGTTCTGCGAAGGGATAGATGAACTAGCCCCAGCAGTACGCCTACAAAAAGTCCTTGCAAAAGACCACTCAAATGGAATAGGGCTACTCAAAAAGCCCGACGGTAAGCACACCGAGAGTCAGCAGGAAAACATAAGGGTGCTTTTAGACACTCATTTCCCAGGCTCTCGCATAATTCAGGGTGAATTTCTACAGGACTACTTGGATGAGGATGTTCATCGTCCTACTAGAGAAGGAAGACGCCTGGCTAGAAAAATATTCACCCATAACAAAATTAAATGGGCGGTATCAACCTTTAAACCCTTTAAATCACCGGGCAGTGATGGTATCTTCCCTGCCCTACTTCAATACGGAATTGAGGAGCTTGTCCCATGCCTGAGAAGTATATTTATAGCAAGCTATACACTGGGGTATATTCCCCAAGCTTGGAGGGAAGTTAAGGTGGCGTTTATTCCGAAAATAGGCAGACGTACACCAGACGAGCCTAAGTCGTATCGCCCCATCAGCTTAACCTCATTTCTCCTAAAAACAATGGAGAAACTTTTAGACCAACATATTAGAAGCGAAATCCTTACAGGAACACCGCTTCACACAAAACAATTTGCCTATCAACCTGGCAAATCGACAGTAAATGCTCTACATTGCCTGGTTCAAGGCATTGAAAAGACATTTACAGCAAAAGAAGTGGCTATGTGTGCTTTCATAGATATAGAGGGTGCTTTTGACAACACCTCCTATGAATCCATACAAAAAGCCGCGGAAAAAAGGGGAATACAGTCACCTACAATTAAATGGATACAATCCATGCTCAAAAGCAGAATTATTACCACAAGTGTGGGGGATGAGTCGGCTACGGTGATTGCAGTCAGGGGTTGTCCACAAGGTGGAGTCCTATCACCCTTGCTGTGGTCAATGGTGGTCGATGATCTCCTACATAAAATGAGTAATTCAGGCTTTAACGTCCAGGGATATGCAGATGACCTGGTCGTCACTGTGAGAGGCAAAAATGAGGTCATGATTTCCAACCTCATGCAAATTGCCTTAAATATAATATCCAAATGGTGCTCGTCAGAGGGACTCAATGTCAATCCGAGCAAAACAACTATTGTCCCGTTCACTAAAAGGAGAAGACTCAATCTTAGAACTCCTGTACTGAATGGAACGATAATACATTTTTCCAGTGAAGTTAAGTATCTAGGAGTAATCCTGGATCAAAAACTTACCTGGAACTCTCATCTGGAACGGACTCTTACTAAAGCAACAGCGGCAATATGGACGTGCCGTAGGTTGTTTGGTAAGACTTGGGGTCTAAGACCGAAAATGACACATTGGTCTTATCTTTCGGTTGTCAGACCTATGGTAACCTACGCATCATGCGTATGGTGGCCAAAAACAGAAGAAAAAACAGCACAGGGAAAGTTGCAGAAACTGCAACGCCTTGCCTGTTTAGGGACTACAGGAGCAATGCACTCGTGTCCCACAGCAGCTATGGAGGCTATGCTTGACCTACTTCCCTTGCACTTACATGTAAGGAAGGAGGCGGCACTCAGTGCCTTACGACTGCACCAAGCACATAAATTCAAACCAGGTGATCTGGTTGGTCACTTAAGGATTCTGGAGGAAGTCCATCTGAAGTCCATGACCAAACCCACTGACTCAATGCCAGTCAAACAAGACTTTGATTGCCCGTTTGACGTGCTAATTGAAAGTCGTCAGACGAGCAAGATGGAGTCACTGCGACTGGAGCAGGGGTCACTTATCTGGTATACAGATGGATCCAAGATGGCTGAAGGGGTAGGAGTGGGAGTAGCAGGGCCGAATTGTAGGCTATCCAAAGCCCTCGGAAACACCCCAACCATCTTTCAGGCAGAAATTTATGCCATAGACCTGTGTGCCCAGGTATGCCTAAATAAAAGCATCAGAAGGGCAAAGATCTATATACTATCAGACAGCCAGGCAGCACTAAAGGCTCTAAGGTCCTATACCTTTGAATCTAAAATTGCCTGGGAATGTAGACAATCCCTGAAGCAACTGGCTATTAACAACAGGGTTACCTTGATGTGGGTGCCAGGGCATGAGGGAGTACAAGGAAACGAACTTGCTGATAGCCTTGCAAAAAAAGGAGCTGAAGCACCGTTCATTGGACCCGAACCGTTTTGTGGCCTAGCCAAGGGACACATAGCGGAGAAGATCCAAGAATGGGAAAAGGATCAGAAAAAGTCCTACTGGAGGAATACTCCAGGCCAAAGACAAGCGAAAAAGTTTATAACTTATTCGACAAAGAATGCCACAAGGCTTCTCGAACTGGAAAAGTCCGAATTAAGGCTAATCACAGGCCTTCTAACTGGCCACTGCCCCTTGAGATACCATCTCAAGAATATGGGCAAGGCGGTAGATAATAAATGCAGATATTGCGATACTGCAATTGAAACTGCGGAACACATACTTTGTGAATGCAAGGCGTTAGTCCGCACTAGGCTAAAATTCCTAGAACAGGCGGAATTAACGCCGGAAGACATAGGGAAATTAGCCCCCAGGAAAATCACAAGCTTTGTAAAAAGTCTGGGAATCCTGGGATAACCACTAGATGTAGGGTAAATCACAAAAGATCTTTTAGGTCGAAGTGAAGTAAGGCTGTTCGAAGCCAAACGACCCCGTAAAACAATCTACAATCTACAATCTTTGGAGTAAATGTGTGAGCTGGGGTGATTGGAACAAGAATTATTTGATCTATTTTCTTTCAAGGACTTTTGACAGGGAAGAGATATTTAGAATTCCTACAGTATGATATGAATGTGGATGGACTTGCCCCTTGCGGTTATAGCCCATTTAGTGAACCGGTATAATGGGCGAATAATTGCAATAAATGGATCTGTACATTGGCCTGTCCGTTCACCAGAGTTAAGCATTTTATATCTTTTGGTTATAATTCTGGGAACACTGTTTCCATTGTTAATCCGAGCGCTAATCTTTAATGCACAATAATTGTGATCAGAGGACTTGTTGTACATATACTAATAAAACATTTTCTAAAATTTGACACCGCCCTAGACCATTTAAGCACACCACTTCGTGTTAGAGGACTGATCATCCGAATAATTTCTTATGTGCTGAAAAGGGCTAGCTGCACATAAAGCAAGCACACAATATCAATTGCCTCTGTATAACTGGAAATCTCAAACATTGTTAATTAATGACTGGAAAGAAGCTCGTCTAACCAGTTGTTATAGAACCCCCAAACGTCTTACTCCATCACTGTATTGACATAAGAAATGTACCAACATTTTAATAGAATATAACATAATATACTTAGTATATATTTGCATCTCAGATTCATACGATGTAAACAAACTCACGCGAGTTTACGACCGATTGGCCAATAGCAATACGACTTTCAGCAAATCATGCCTTGGCACGCGTCGGTATTTGTTGTACTGTCTATAGAATAATGCATACATTGAATGATCCATAGTTGTTAAATACTCATATTAGTTTATTATATATAATATGTCAATTTATAACTGACTATATACTCCTACTCTCTAAATGGAATGTGGATTCTATCGGGATTATAAAACAAAATAACATATAAAATAAATTGGATGTGATATTACGTAAATAAATGTACTTACGATATTCAAGAGTTGTATACATTTTAGAAATATTCATCGAATAATAAAATCATTAATTAACAAAATAATTAAATTATGCTTATAATTATATCGGCCCGACGTATGATTGATAACAGACCTATACACGATAAAATGGGACAGTGGAAAACGAACTAATGAAAATTAAAAGTTTTCGGAATCGAACTTTTTAGCAATAGAGTCAGTGCAGTGTACGTAATTTGAATTAGTTTATCGTATTTTCGCAGAGTATTTCATCAGTTGTAAAATTTTTCGATGGAGTTTGTCTAGTGTGAAAAGGCTTGATTAGTGCTGTTAACGAACATCCTACATAAAATATTTACTAAGTACCTCGCCATATAACCCCAATGTTATCGTAGTAATTCGCACAGTGAAATTGTTACCAGCGGAATAAATAATGTCAAAAAAAAGATGTAAATTAAAATACAAATAAAATGCAATATTTTAAGATGGATATGTTGAACACAGTGCGAAAATATGCCTTGTAAAGCCCTCTGTAGAAGTTACTCTAAGAAATTAAATATTGATATAACGTTTATTTAAGTCAGAAAGGATTTATATACAGGGTGTTGCATCATGAGAGGGACATAGCTTAATAGGAGGTAGAGAACATCAGTGGTAACCGGAACCTCCCATAGAAATGTCTCATTGGGCCTTCATTACGAAGTTACAGGGTGTTAAATAATTTTTGGCCAAACCTGTTTTTTGTCATAACTTTGACAGGGAATGAAATAACGGATTCATATTTGGTACAGCTAATGTACTAACGAGCCCCAAGAGGTACATGTATAAAAAAAAATATCCAGGTCCGGACTCACTATAATTTATGTTTCTTCTTTGCATCAATAAAACATCACCCTGTATATATTTTTTTGAAATTTCGATACGATATTCGAAAAGAGCAAGAAAAAACAAACAAAATGGCCTATTTCATTTTTTTGTTACACCTTCGTGGTTATTTAAATACGTTGTTAAATGTGCAAGAAAATGGATTACAGAACCCTATTAAATGAGAGGCACGTGAAATAAATAGTTTTATAACTAAAATTTTCAAAAATTCTATTGAGCCTAGGTGGTCTGGGTGAATCCTAATTCCGGCACGTTTTAAAGGTCCATTTTGGTAAAAAACTGTGGTCCTAATAAGTAATCGGGTATGAAATAACAAAATTTTTAATCAATCACAGTAGGCTTGTTCAAAGTGACAGATAATAAAAAGAAATCTCCTAAACAGTTGAATAATTGTTTGTTAGTAATTTAGTATGTCAATAATCCGCATTTAGTTAGTGAAAACTTGTGAAAATATTTTAACTATGCCAGTAAAATTTACAAACGTGGAATATGCTGACATAATATTCATCTATGGTTTTTGTAATGGAAATGGTAGGTCGGCGGAAAGAGAACATCGGCTGCGTTTTCCTGGTCGTCGATGCCCTAATCATAAAACCTTTAGTACGGTGTTCCAGTATGCAAGACAATACGGAAAGTTTCCTACTTCTGCAGTTGTGGAGCGTGTTTTAGAACAAGGTGTGCAGGAACAAAACAATATTATAAACGTAGTTCAAGAAAACCCAAATATGAGCACTAGACGAATCAGTTTGGCAACTGGTATTCCTCATTGGCGAGTATGGAGAACCCTAAAAAGAGAACGTTACCATCCATATCATATCCAGCAGGTACAGCGTCTTCAACAAGGCGACGATATCCCCCGCCTGGCATTTTGTCATTGGTTGTCTAACCATCGCCCAGCCATTTACAGAACCTTATTTACGGATGAGGCACAATTTACAAGGGATGGAGTAAACAATTCACGAAATAATCATAAATGGGCACAGGAAAACCCACATGCGGTACGCCAACGCCGTTCGCAACACAGGTTTTCTGTAAATGTTTGGGTCGGACTTGTGAATAGACATTTGATAGGGCCACATTTTTTTGAAGAAAGATTGAATGGTGAAATTTACTTTGGTTTTCTTCAAAACATTTTACCGAATATGTTAGAAAATATCGGTATAAGAGGCATGTTGTTTCAGCATGATGGGGCCCCACCACATTTTAACCTTCAAGTAAGAGAACACTTAAACAATGTGTATCCTAATAGATGGATTGGACGCGGGGGTCCACATGAATGGCCACCAAGATCTCCTGATTGTAACCCTTGTGATTACTTTTTATGGGGCCACTTAAAAAACGAGGTTTATAGCATTTGAAATTGAAAGTAGACAACATTTAATCCAGCGCATCGTTACAACCTGCGACGAAATACGGAATAATCCAGAAATGATACGTCGAGCAATTGGTGACCTTTCTAAACGCGCAAGAAAATGCACAGAATGTGGGGGAGGACATTTTGAAAATTTGCTTTAGTGTCAATTACGTTTTATTTTTAAACACATTTAGTTATTGTTTTGTTATTTATTGTTAATTGAATGGAAAATATTTTATTTATTTAGATTTTAGTTTGTTCTCTTTTCCAATTTTTATTAAGTATAAAATGTTGATGATTTTCTTGATCAAAGTAACTGGTTGCTTAGGCCTAAATGGTTTAAATTATCTGTCACTTTTATTCTTTGAACAAGCCTACTGTGATTGATTAAAAATTTTGTTATTTCATACCCGATTACTTATTAGGACCACAGTTTTTTACCAAAATGGACCTTTAAAACGTGCCGGAATTAGGATTCACCCAGACCACCTAGACTCAATAGAATTTTTGCAAATTTTAGTTATAAAACTATTTATTTCACGTGCCTCTCATTTAATAGGGTTCTGTAATCCATTTTCTTGCACATTTAACAACGTATTTAAATAACCACGAAGGTGTAACAAAAAAATGAAATAGGCCATTTTGTTTGTTTTTTCTTGCTCTTTTCGAATATCGTATCGAAATTTCAAAAAAATATATACAGGATGAAGTTTTATTGATGCAAAGAAGAAACATAAATTATAGTGAGTCCGGACCTGGATATATTTTTTTTTATACATGTACCTCTTGGGGCTCGTTAGTACATTAGCCGTACCAAATATGAATCCGTTATTTCATTCCCTGTCAAAGTTATGACAAAAAACAGGTTTGGCCAAAAATTATTTAACACCCTGTAACTTCGTAATGAAGGCCCAATGAGACATTTCTATGGGAGGTTCCGGTTACCACTGATGTTCTCTACCTCCTATTAAGCTATGTCCGTCTCATGATGCAACACCCTGTATAAAAACCTCTTCCGCTTTAATTAGGCTGTTGTAGTTTCCACAAATACTAAAACATATGACACTACATTCGAATACACTACTGGACACGTATTTCGCTAACCATGTTAGCTTCATCGGGAGGTAATTAAAACTATAGGCCTAACAAAGAAGATGGGCAAGTTGAACAGAATTACCAACAGCAGTTAAGGAGACTCTTACAAGAGACACAAAACGGATTGAGTGTCGATGATGAGTGGCAATCTGTAAAGAATTCTATTCTCAAAGTAGGAAATAAAACAGTAGGGCAAAGTAACACGGCAATAAATGAAGAGTGGTACAACAAAGAATGCAGGGCTGTTGTAGATGAGAAGAAAAAATCAGAATGAACTGTATACAACGAAATGCAAGAGCGAACAGAGCATTATATAATGAAAAGAAGATTCAGGCAGCTAGGCTATGCAAAAGGAAAACACGAGAAGCGATAATGCAAAAAACTGCGGAGTTAATGGAACATACTAGAAACAAAAACAGAAAATTCTACAAAAAACTAAAGGATCACATACAAAAATACAGATAGAAATTAACAGCATGTAGACTTAGAAAAGGACACTTCTTGAGAGAGAAGAGTGAAATAATGCGAAGAGAATACTTAGAAAATATACCAACAAACAACGAAACTGATACTGATGCATCATACAGTAGAACCATACATTGAAGGGCCCACATGTGAAGAAACAACAGAAATCATTAAATGTTTAAAGAACTTGAAATCGCCCGGGTCTGATGGAGTTACCGCGGAGCTACTGAAAAGATGAGGGAGTATACAATGGGAAAGAATTCAGGCTTATCTTACTGATATGGTCACAAGAAGACATACCAGAGGAATGGGCTCTCGGTATAATACAACCGATACATAAAAATGGCGATAAAATGGATTGTTCTAATTATAAAACTTTGTAATACAACAAATTCGGGGGAAAAAAACCAATGGATATGACACTGACCTACATAGTCTCTATGTAGACTTCAAACAAGCATTCGATAGTTAACACAGACATCGAATGCTGCAGGACATTACATTACTAGGCATCCCCTTAAAGTATATACGGCTCATTGCAGCCGCTTCAAATGGATCTAAAGCAGCGGCAAAAGTAGATGGTGAACAAACAACTACATTTAACATAAACTCTTGAGTGAGACAAGATGACGTATTATCCACTCTACTCTTCAACTGGACTCTAGAAGCATCTATCCGAAAACTTCAGATGACCAGCCATATAGGACTTCTGCGCATATGCCGATAAAATTGCCATAATAAGTGGTGATAAGAGTGCACTGTGGGAATCATTAGTACAGTAATTGGACGAGGAAGCCCAGTTGAGAGTTAGAAATTAGTACCTGGAAACGAAAAGAACATCAAATATTAATAGGAACAACAAAATACGCATAGCAGAATGAACTTTGAATATGTACATGATTTCACTTACCTAGGTTCACAAATAAATAAAGAAAATTTGGCATCGAGTGAGATAAAGCCTCGCATCATAAGTGGAAACAAGAGCAATTTTTTCCACGAAAAACTAATGAAATTTAAGATACTAAACAAAAACCTTCAATTGAAAATATATAAGGCCTTGGTACGACCCATAGTTACATATCGTGCAAAACTTAGGCTTTATCGAGAGTTGATGTTAGTTGAGTCTTTGAAAGAAAGATTTTAAGAAGAATATACGGCCCATTCAGTAGGGAGACGGCTCCTGGAGGATAAGAATAAACCATTAACTTGATCAATTAATCAAAAGAGCTGATATTGTTAGGTTCATAAAAAGTAGAAGATTAAAGTGACTTGGGCATATACAAAGAATAGACGAGAGGAGAACAATAAAAAAGGTAATGCAATGGAAGCTAGTCGGAAAGAGACATAGAAGGCCAGGTGAAAGATGGATTGAAGATGTGGAGTAGAACATAAGGACGATGGAAGTGAGAGGATGGAGAAGGACCATTTCTGAGATGGCAGAATGGAAGAAAAATGGCGAAAACCCACATAGGGTTACAAGACTATAAGAATAAGCCTAACAAAGTATTCTAAATTTATAATAATTAATGTGATGGTTCAACCAATTTGATTGATCCGATTATGCCTACCCCTAGCTAAACTCTAAATTGATCTTAAGTTATTAATATTTATTGTATGACATTAATATATCCAAATACGGTGGAACATTTTTGTTCTAAGTTTTCACTCAAAGTAGAATAAAGTATACTTAATCTCAGTAACTATTATGTTCTTTGGCCAGCCAGAGCTCCTCATCTCAGTAACTTCGACTTTTATATTAGGAGGCATGCAAAGGCAATTCAAAACACAACTGTTGCCGGAGAATCGGCACCATCTCCCATCTAATAAAATTATCAGATTTATCAGAAAGCTGATTTCATTAGATTAAATATAATTAGGAGCGAATCACAAAAGACCAAAGAGCCGCAGTAGAGAATCTATTACTACTGCCTAACCTAATCTATGTAATGAAATACTGCATATAAATTAATTAATTTAAGATTAATCTAAATGTTACGTTTAACTTGAGTGATGTAACTATAAATGTAGGTAAGTTGTCCCTTGCTATATCAATAAATAATATATAAATGCTTACACATTCCACGCTAATTAAATTCGACACCGTATTCTATGAAACATGTAGTATTTATAGACTAATTAATTAATTTAAGACTAGTCCGAATGTCACGTTTAACTTAAGTGATGTAATTAAATTTACGCAATTTGTCCTGGGTTACATGAATAAATAAATATGTAACATAAAATTAACAGCAATATTGACAATATAGACCAAAAACCACTAAATTCATCAGCGTCTGAGAATGTCTTTCAGCTTTTATGGTGCGTAGTCCTGTTTAAGAAGACTCTCTATACTGGGTATGGGTCTTAGTGGTAGAGGCGTTTCTGTATGAGGGTTATTTTTCACAAATCAATATTTTTTTTGTGCCTAAAAACCACTTTTAGAAAACGTCAAATCATTTAAACACCACGCTCTAATGTACTATTAGAAGCGCGTTTTGCTAACCACTTTAGCATCATCAGGACTTGATTACATATATAGTTCTCGAGATGTCCATATACAGTCATATATATCCTTCAATAAGAACTATATCTGTCACAACATGGACTTATGAGCAAAAAATCTACTATGACTAATTTACTCGCTGTAATTCAATACATATGTAACACATTGGATTGTCAGGGGCAAGTTGATGTGATATATACAGATTTCTCGAATTTTTTTGACCCCATAGACTCTATTCTCATTGTTAAATTTGAGATGTTTGGTATTAGTACGTCACTATTGGCGTTATTTAGCTCATATCTAACAAATCGACTGCAATTTGCAGCTTATAATGGTCTGATTTGTATGTTGCATCATCTGGACTACCACAAGGGTCAAATCTCGGACCGCTGCTTTTTTAAATATTTAACAATAATCTAACTTAATCAATCGAATGTTAAGAACTGTTGTATGCTGATGACCTAAAAACATTTAGCGTTATTTCAGAGCCTGATGACTGCCAGACACTCCAGCTTCAGCTCGATAAAGTAGTAGAATGGTGTAGTGTTAATAAATTGTCCTTAAATATTTGCGTAAGTGCAAAGTCGTAACTTAGTCACGCAAGAAATGCCCTTATCTACATGATTATATGTATATATATTATATATATATTTATATTGCGATGTATTTGCATATTGGACAATTACGAAGATTGCATGTTTGTGTTATTTGCTAAATCAAGGTTTGAATTTGTTTATTTCCTTTAGATGGTTTTCAAAATTTATTTAAATTAGCTAAAGGTCCGAAAGGTATGTGTTTTAGAATGTTAATACTTGTTTAGAGTTGTTTTAATAGTTTTAAAGTTTTTATTTGATGTCAACAGTAAGTTTGATACTGACATCTATGTTAGTAGTTATTAAGTTGTTGTTGAAATAATTTCTGACATTTAAGTCATTATGACATTTCTTTTAAGTAGGAAATTTTATTTTTACAGTTGGTAAATGTTTTCCTGAGTTATTAAGTTGTTGTTGAAATAATTTCTGACATTTAAGTCATTATGACATTTCTTTTAAGTAGGAAATTTTATTTTATAGTTGGTAAATCTTTTCCTGGAGAAAGGCAAGGAGGTTTAAGTTAGGTTATGTTTGGCATGAAATTAATCAAAATTCATACGGTGTTTTGTTTTGTTTATTTTGGATACTTTGATATTTAGTGAGATAGAACAATAAACAACAGATAAAAGAGAGGTTGTAAAATTGGAAAAACAAATTAAAAAAAAAGAACAAGTGAAAATTAGGGAGTGAAGAAGAAAAATAATAAACAAGGATTAGTAATTTTGAAATTGAATTGAAAGTCAGAAATTGTGCAGATCAGCGAAGAAGAGTAAAAAGAGACTGTAAATAAGAAGGTAGAGGTGTTATTGTGGTTTGGAGTTGCAGAGGAGATAAGGACGAGATAAGGTGAAGAATTAATGAAAGGAGAATTGTTGAATTTGGAAAGAGAAGTGTGTAGCTACGAAGACGGAAGGTTTTTGTGTGTTTAATTTTGGACAAGGTCGTATATTAAAATTTAAATAGTGTACTTATTAGACTTTCGAATCTGTTATAAAGCTAAATTATCTAAATATCAAAGAAAATAAATTATTTATATCAGATTAAAAATTTTACTTTAATAAAAATTTCATTTTAAATAGGAACTGAATTTGAACCTGCTCCTGAAGGGAAAGATAAGCTAGCCGACCCATTAAATATTTTGACATACTTTCGGATCAAAAGGTAAGAGATTTTAATTTGATCTTTTGGTTTTAAAGTTTTTTTTTTATCTATTGGAAATAAGCAAGTTAAGGTTTGATTAGTACTGCAAATTATTAAGTACAATAAATTAATAGAACAGCACAATATATATATATATATATATATATATATATATATATATATATATATATATATATATATATATATATATATATTATATGATTATAAAGTAAATAATGATGTACTTACAAGATGTGAGTCAATTAAGGACTTAGGAATTATTTTGATCTAATTTTGATCTATCCTTCGTTGAACATAGGCAGTAGTGATAAACTCAGTTAAAACTTTTGGTTTCATAATATGGAATTGTAGATTATTTACCAATAAATTAGTTTTAAAGACATTATATTACTCATAATATTTTTAGTCGCAAACTGCTCTATAAAATCCTTATTTTACTCTAAGGAACGTAACCAGACTGCAACCAACAGCTACTCTCCGGGCTATGTGCCCTGCCGAGCGCTGAATTACAAATTACAAGCCTGGCGCGCTAAGTTTAATAATTACCATCAAAACGCTAATGCTTCGATTGCAACAAACACCAGCCAAAAGACTGATCCTGACTATATACTATCAGATAGTCAGGCAGCATTAAAAGCTCTAAGGTCCTATATCTTCGAGTCTAAAATTGCTTGGGAATGTAAACAATCCCTAAAGTAACTGGCCAACAACAACAAGGTTACCTTGATGTGGGTGCCAGGGCATGAGGTAGTACAAGGTAATGGACTTGCTAACAGCCTTGCAAAAAAGGAGCTGAAGCAAAATTCATTGGACCTGCACCGGTTTGTGGCCAAAAGACACATAATGGAGGAGATCCAAAAATGGGAAAAAGAACAAAAAAAGTCCTACTGGAGGAATACTCCAGGCCAAAGATAAGCGAAAAAATGTATAACTTATTCGACAAAGAATGCTACAAGGCTTCTCAAAATTGGAAAGTCCGAATTAAGGCTGAACACAGGCCTTCTAACTGGCCACTGCCCCTTAAGATATCATCTCAAGAACATGGGCAAGTCAGTAGATGACAAATGCAGATACTGTGATATTGCAACGGAAACTGCGGAACATATACTTTGTGAATGCAAGGTATTAATCCTCACTAGGCTAAAGTTCCTAGAGCAGGTGGAATTAACGCCTGAAGACATAGTGAAACTAGTCCCCAGGAAAATCACAAGCTTTGCAAAAAGTTTTGGAATCCTGGGCAATAACTAGTTGTAGGGCTATTCACAAAAGATCTTTTAGGTCGAAGTGAAGTAAGACTACTTAAAGCTAAACGACCCCTGAAATAATCTACAATGTAATAAAATTTAATTTAATTTAATTTAATTAAAATCGAAAACTAGTCAAATCCTCTGTAGCACGAAGTACTACTTCACAGCAAAGAGGTAGCCATTAATAAAAACAACTCAATTTCAAATAGATACATCATTCTACCGGATCCGTTACCTCCAGACGATAGGTTGAAAACGAACACCCTGTATATACTGTTAATATTAATTAGTTGCATGTGTGTAATAAAAATTAACCCATGTCTCATAAACTTCAATCAAAAACACAATTTACTTCTCTATCTGCGTTATCTGTAGGTTTCATGCTTTTTCTCAGCACACGCAAACCACTTTTTTAAACGTAAAATGTATGCAACTACTTGAAAATGCATTTTATGTACATGGGTCTCGGTTCATTGCTACCATAAACAACATTTAGTTTCATTTAAATGGCAGTACATAGTGCATGTCAGGGACAATGTGCCAGTGTGTACAAAATTATTTTGATTAAAAGCAGCAATTAACCATCCAGGTCTGTGTTCGGCTGTAACAATGCGCAATGTTAGGAACAAACAGAAAAATCATTCAAAGTGCTGATTACGCAATCCACAACGAACAGCCGCGAGGGGGTAAGCGAAATAAGTGTTGTTGGATCATGACGAATGTATTTATGGCTACGAAAAATAATGAAAGAAAATTGTTCAGTGTGAGTCGTTATAAAAAGGATATTGATAAAAAATACGCAGGATCATATTGTAGTTTATCTTCTAACGTGTCAAAATGACTTTATAGACATGTATTTGACATACACAGCAAAATAAGAGTTCTTCCAAAAAAAACTTTGAAAACGGAAAGAGATTACTTTCCGAAACGTCAGCAAAATACATTATTTCTGTGTTTATTCCGATTTATATTATTTGCAAAACATAACCTCTGACTATTCCTTTGGCGTAAACGTCACGGGCGCAGAGGCTTTTTTCCAATAATTCTATTATTTTGTAAATTCGGTGATTTGTTTTTGAAGAGGACAATAATACATGTAGTAGAAAACCTAAATAATAGGAAAGAATATTTTCAGTTTCTTGCGATAAACAAACAACGGATGAAGATACCATTGACGATTTCTTTCCAAGAATAGCTAAAGAAATCTTTTTCTTGTTTTAATTGGAATTCTCAACATATCCTTCAGCAACAGTATTACTTTTCCCGCCACTGTGGCGTTTGCCAGTGAGGAGATTTGCGCCTGATTTTGCCAGCATGGAATCCGAAGACCTTCTGAAACAGTGGCCTGTATATTCTTCGGGACTAGGCAAGTTTAAAAACGTAGCGATATTTTTTGGCATATTTCCAAAAGAATGGATACCCACAATGGTTGCTTTGTATGCATTTGTTATTTCTCACTGATAGGAAAAAAACGAAAATGTTCGATACTTCTGGGTCACATTACTGCATAATTTCGAACAAGTTGAACCACATTTGATCTATTAATATCCCCAGGAGTTATGAAAAATTCGCGGGATACCTTAGTTTTGTATTGGGCCTAACAATTCTAAATACAACCCTTCATCATGCACATCTTCTGTCCTAATGTTTTTTAATCCTTCCCTTCTGCAGGCACCACTTATACTAATTACCATTACTATTTTTGTTAGAAGAAATTTTTGGTCTTTCGCCTCCAACAAAAGTATTCTTGATTTTTTTGATTTATATGCATCAGAGTTTCGCATTAAAAAAGCAATTAGTTGAATACATTGGGTTATACCAACATTTCTCCTAATCAACAACATGCTCCTTACGAGCTCCACAAAGTAGAAATTTTTTTAAACTTTGATTGTTCCTTAAAGTAAATATCAATACCTTTCCGTGCGTAATATTCTTAATGATTTCTAGTTCCACCAACTTTCATATTGGTCATAAATTTTTTCATAAATGTTTTTAGATTTTTGGAGCAACTACGTCCTTTGCCAATTCTTCAATTTATGGCGGTAAACTATTTTCTAAATCGCTCATTTTTTGAGAAAACTAAGAAAACTTTAGCAATATTATTTTATACAATTACATATAAATATAAACAACTTTAAACAGTTGCTTAGCAACTTGGACACATCATAGACAGTAGCATGACAGTAGCCTATTTGAAATAATTACTGCCCAAAGATTCAAATTACAATAGAGATGTACATATTTTTATTTTCATTAACTTACGCCAGAAGATACAATTTTGTATGAAATTTGGATCATAAACTATCATTATAATCCTTATAATATAAATAACTATTCGAGATTATTCTGATGTCTAATTTAATTGAGTTAGGAGAAAAAACCGCTGCCCAAGGAATCACTACTTCCACATCCCGATTTTGTTTCTAAGTCTTATGCACACCAAATCATACTAAATGCCAATATAATGTTTTACTCTCTTTAATAATAGTGTGGGGGTGATAATGGAGGGTGGCTGATGCCGAAAAAAATTTTGAGACCTCGGCTTTTCGTATGTTCTAAATTGCAATTTTATGGATTCTTATCTGCTTGCTTTGCTTATTTATCCTTATTTACCCCCGAACCCTTCAACGGAATTAAATCAAAATATAATCTAGTTCCAGATCTCGTTATATTAAGTGTACCAAATTTCAAGTCAATATCAAAAACGGTCCCAGAATAAACATGGGCACAAAAAAGTTACAGACCGACAGACAGATATTGTTTTCGCCCAAATTTAAAATATTGACGTTGCACGATATTTTAAGCCTATTTTAACAAAAAAAAAATAATAATTTCCACTGGACGTGGAAGTAAAAGGGGCGTAACGAAAAAGTAGTTTTTCTTTATTTCAATGTAAAACTCACTTAATTTGTTGTATCATATTTATGTATTTTATGGCGATTAATATATTCTCACTTTATTAACCAATTAAAACGCTATTTTTAAAAATCTAAATAAAAAAGAGATAAGAAAATAAGATTTTATTATAGTAAAAAATGATTCTTAATGTATGCTTTATAATAAAGGACCCCGCACAGAAACACGTAATTTGGGGATCCCGGTGAAAATGGCAGAAATTAAGATATGTTGTAGTTCAAGCCTTGGTCCTATTTGAACATTTCATCAGGAAGGTTTGAGCTACAGCATGTCTCAATTTCGACCATTTTCACCAGGATCCCAAATCCTAAAATGTACGAATTTTCGACTTTTGTCCTTACTGTAACTCCAAAATAAAAGGTTTTCGAGCCTCCGTGTTTTCGTCCCATTTGAACTTTTCATCAGGAAGGCTTGAACTACAACATATCTCAAATGCGATCATTTTTAACTCATCAGTTAAATAACTCTAGTGCTCATGAATGTTGGAAGATTCTTAAAAATAACTCAATTTTTCAAAACAAAAATAAAAACATTCCTGAAAATTTAAAAAACGTAAATGACATAAATAATTTTTTTGTAAATTCTTTACCGTTTGCAGATGCCTCTGATGATATTCTTAACCATTATAAAAATAATTTATTATTTGATTCAATTTTTAATTTTGCACTTGTTGATGAAACGCCAGTTTTAAAAACAATTCTAGAGATACACACGAATGCTACGGGGTGTGATAAGGTAAATATAAAAATGATTAAGTTATGTTGTCCCCATATTATTCCCTATCTGACGCATATAATAAATTGTTGTTTACAAGAAAATGTTTTCCCATCCATATGGAAAAGTGCCGTGATCACTGTGTTACTGAAGAAGGGTAACCCTGAAGATTTTAAAGACTTACGTGCTATCAGTGTTTTGCCTACATTTTCTAAAATACTTGAAAAAATCATGGAAAGTCAACTTAGACAATATGTATCGGATAAGAAAATACTACCTAAAACACAATCGGGTTTTAGAGCTGGACACAGTTGTACTACGGCACTTTTGCAAGTGGTTGATGACATAATAGGAGCATCAGATGAGGGTTTATGTACAATTTTAATCTTATTAGATTTTAGTCGGGCGTTTGATACGCTTAATCATGAAATACTCTTATCAATTTTGTTACATATAGGTCTTACGAAGGAAGCAGTTAACTTATTTAAAAACTATTTAAGAAATAGGCGACAAAAAGTCTGTATTGAGCACGATTCCTTAGAAGACTTATTATTAAGATCAGGTGTACCTCAAGGTTCTATTCTGGGGCCACTACTTTTCACACTGTATACCAGTCAGTTTATTTCATATTTAAAACACTGCCAAATTCATTTATATGCTGACGACACACAGCTTTATTACTCATTTAATGCTTCTGAGGTTGATGGTGCATGTTTACACATCAATGAGGATTTAAAATCTTTTTTAAAAGTAACAAAAGAACACTGCCTTATCATTAATGCCAGCAAGTCGAACGCTCTACTTTTTGGTCCAAAAAAATCTCGTCAAATTATTAAAAATCACATTCATATAAGTGTAGATCAAGAAAACCTTGAATTAGTTGAACATTCAAAAAACCTGGGTGTTATTATTGACAGTGAGCTTCGGGTTGAAAAACACATAAATAAACTTGCACAAAAAGCATATAATTCTATTAAATTAATTTATGGAAATAGGCATTATTTACCTCAAAAAGTCAAAGAGATGTTATGTGAAAGCCTGGTGTTGTCTTTATTAGATTTTGCCGACTGTTTATATGGCCCCAATTTAATTACTCTATACAAGAACAAGATTCAAAAAATTCAGAATTCATGCCTTAGGCTAATTTACGGTATTCGCAGACGTGAGAGAATATCATATAAGCTAAAGGACGCGGGTTGGTTGAATATGGAGAGTCGCAGATTGTTTCATTCGGCATGTTTATATCATAAAATATTAGTTAAAAAATCTCCCGAATATTTATACAATAAAATACAATTTAGGACCGATGTACATAACCTCAATTTACGTTTCAAAGGTCTTTTAACTCCACCTATCCACCGAACAGAACAATTTAAGCGTTGTTTTAGGTATCAGATCTGCAAAGTTTATAACCCTCTACCTGAAAACTTGAAAGAAATGAAATTAAATTGTTTCAAAAAAAAATTTAAAAGTATTAATTTATAATCGGCATAATTAATACTGTTAGCCCCTTAGTTTAATTTAAAATTTTAGTTTAATAAAGTTAATGTTTTCTTTTTGTTATTAACCGTAGTAAAAAAATTTTTTTTTCTTATTGTTTGCATTTACATTAAGTACAATTATTTTCTGTGTATTCTCACTGAATGTAGTGCGCGGATTAGTTTAAGTGGAAGAGCAGCTAGTCTTTAAGAATATCTTTTTGTTTTAATTGTCAATATTGTAAATCCATTGCTGAACTTCGCCTATTATTCCATTCAAATGTGTATATAAGAGGAAATTGTAAGTAAATCTTTTTAAGTGGAAAATAAAGACTATTATTATTATTATTATTTTCACCGGGATCCTAAATCACGTGTTTCTGTGCGGAGTCCTTTATTGATACAGTCCTTCAGACAGTCAGCGGATGTATCTCTCACATTGATATACATATATTAAACTTGTATGCTCTTCGAGACACTTTTTTAAAATTTAACATGTTTGACCAATGTACATAACATCAGAACATTGCACTTATTACGATTTAATTGATACACACCTATTTTATAACATTTTTGTATATTATCCTTATTATGAATTAACGTTTTCCCTAAATAATTTTAATTAAGAGAAATTGTTTATATGTATATAATATATTTCATCGTTTGTGTCGAATGTTATTCGTATTCCGCAAAGCCTTAATCCAGTAACTACAACGGCTATTACGATACAATTTCTGAATAAATTATATGACTTTTTTACGCCTATGATTAAATATCCATGTCACAATTTTATTGAAGCTTGAGACATCTTTACCTTTGTAGAATTTACGATGTGTCTGGATATCTCAGCGTCGCATCGCCACGATAAGTACGAAGGCGTCTACAGCTTTAAACGGCGTCGCCTACAATGTAAACATATCAACTAGTAATGATGTAGGTAGTGTTCTATTATAGAATATTGTGAAAGTGCGAAAGAGTCGCTTTTCGTTCTGCAATAAGATTGTGGAGGATCAACTTGAGACGTAAAGGTAGGTTGAAACTCAACGACTATTACAGAAGACTTTTTCGACATTATTATTTTTCCTTCGACCGTGACATTTCATTAAGAAAAATTTTAAATATAATTTTGACATATTAATAGTTATTTATAGTTTAAGTGTATGAAAACATATTTTATCCATAAACGTAATGATTAGCATACGAGGCGAAAGTGGATGTAAATGTATTTATTATTCACGTGGGGCATATGATTAAATTAAACTTTATACCGGGTGTTAGAAAAGTATGGGAACGGTGGAAAATCTCGAACAATTTGCATGAAATCGAAAAATAAAAAAATACGTGTCAACAATTTTTCAAAAACTATCTACTGATATCAAAATAACCTCCTCACCCACCACCCTGTGGGTGGGGCGAGGGGCAACTTTAAAATTTCAAATGGAAACCCCTATTTTTTATTGCAGAATCGGATTCTACGGCAAAAAATACGTAAATTTTATTCCGGACATTTTTTTCGATTCTTGCATGGTGTTGCTGTAATCGCAAAAAATGGAAAGAAAACATTACTGTTTCAAGAGTAACGTCTTGTGCCCATAAAAAAACTGAAAAACACGTATTTGTTATTTTTACGAAATCTATCCAATGACATTGGATTCGACTCTCCCACCCCTAACCCAGGGGGTGGGGCGAGGGAAACTTTGAAATTTGTAATGAAAATCCCAATTCTTTATAGCGGATTCGGATTCTATAAAAAATTGAGTGGAAACATGAAAGTTTTGAACGCATACTTAAAAAAATACGAAAAGTAAAACTACTGATCTCAGAGTGAATGATTTCCCGAGCTGTTTTGAGAACACTGATTTTACACGGTCGTGCGGAAATTACAACAACTATTAACATTCTGTAAATTTATTAGCAGCTAGTAATTTTCAATTTACATTTTTTACAGGGCAATAAAAAACTCGATTTAAAAAAAAACTAACAGTGGTTTAATTCAGCCACTTCAGACAAGTTCTTAATCCCAGCCAGTGAAAGCAAGGAGGTAACTCAGCCATTTAAGGCAAGGTGAGGATTTCGGCCAGTTGAGACAATTAGTTTACAGTTTAACTGCTACCCTAGCAGGTTTTAATTTCAAGATTATAGCAGGTGTTCAAAATGGTGCTTATTGACTTCTTGGCATTGTCCGAGACGAACGTAAAAATTTTCAATAGCACTTCTTATCATTTGAGGTGGTATTTCTGCAAAAATATTTATTATGCGTTACCTCAGCTCTTCCAAACCACGAGGTTTAGTGAAATAAACCTTACCATTCACGTAGCCCCAAACAAAATAATCAAGTGGCGCGAGGTCGGGAGATCTTGCTGGCCATTCAATAGTTCCTCTTCGACCTATCCATCGATTTTCGAAAGTACCATTCAAATAGTCCCTAACAATATCCCGATAGTGTGGAGGAGCCCCATCTTGCTGGAACCAAACATTATCGAAGTCATCACCAGCAATCTCTTGTATTGCGGGAACTATTTGATTTGTCAACATTTCCAGGTATTTTTCTGCATTCAAATTTCCATCTATGAAAAACGGTCCTATGATTCGATCCCTGAAAACTCCCGCCCAAACATTTAATTTTTGTGGATACTGCGTGTATGTTTCAAGCATCCAGTGAGGGTTTTCGCCACTCCAATATCTGAAGTTATGGCTATTAACTTTTCCACTGAGTTCGAAAGTTGCTTCATCTGAGAAGATAAGTAGGGATGACAAAAAATTTGGGTTTTGGTTACTCCTTTCCATCATTAATTCACTAAATTCAAATCGCCGATTAAAATCATCTTCATTTAGCTCTTGGTGAAGGTGAATTTTGTAAGGATGAAATTTCAAAAGTTTCAAATTCTTATGAACTGAAAATGCACACATATCTAGCTGTTGACTGGCTTTTCTGATTGATAATCTTCGATTTTCAACAAATGCTTGGGCCACTTCCATTTGTCGAGCTTCCGATGTTTCAGATTTTGGTCTTCCAGATTTTGGGCGATTTTTATTTGTCCTTATGTCTAGGAATCGTTTTATGGTACGGGACACAGTAGATTTCGAAATTCCCACTTGATCTACACGGAAAGTTTCGTTGAATAAAATCACAACTTCATCATAGGACCTTTCTTTATCGCCTCACCCTCGCATCATTAAAAGAGAAAACTCTCTCTTCCTCTGTTAAAGTAGCCATTATGCAGAAAAAAACGCGAGAACTAATGAAAAATGAAATAACTTTTTCCGTACAAAAGTGCGCTCCTGCCTCTACAAAAGTTGGAAGGAACTGAACGTTCTCGTAGAAATTTCACAAAACAAATACTGTTATTAAGAACACTTAAAGCATTCATAAAAACCAAGATATTACAGATATTGTTTTTTAAACTGAATGTTTTTTTGTCAACACGAGTAGCTAGAGTTTGTAAATATTTACAAACTTATGGACGCTTAAGGTTTATTTCAATTTTGTGCGATTGCAGCGACACCTTGCGAGAATCGAAAAAAATGCCCGATATAAAATTCACGTTATTTTTGGCCGTAGAATCCGAATCCGCTATAAAAAATAGGGATTTTCATTATAAATTTCAAAGTTGCCCCCCGCCCCACCCACTGGGTTAGGGGTGGGAGAGTCGAATCCAATGTCATTGGATAGATTTCGTAAAAATAACAAATACGTGTTTTTCAGTTTTTGAATTGGACGTTTTTTTATGGGCACAAGACGCTACTCTTGAAACAGTAATGTTTTCTTTTCATTTTTTGCGATTACAGCGACACCATGCAAGAATCGAAAAAAATGTCCGGAGTAAAATTTACGTATTTTTTGCCGTAGAATCCGATTCCGCAATAAAAAATAGGGATTTCCATTTGAAATTTTAAAGTTGCCCCTCGCCCTACCCACAGGGCGGTGGGTGGGGAGATCATTTTGGTATCAGTAGATAGTTTTTGAAAAATTGTTGACACGTATTTTTTTATTTTTCGATTTGATGCAAACTGTTCGAGATTTTCCACCGTTCCCATACTTTTCTAACACCCGGTATGTAGGTATACAGTACGGCAGCTGTATTAAGCTAGCACTACCACTTAAAAATTTTGAAATCTGGTCTCATTAATTGTACCTTTTTTGTTGCGAATTTGTTGCAGTGAGAAAACATTTGTAGCTCTTTATTTTTAAAAACGCCGTGGATAAAGGTACGAATTCGTAGCTATAAAATATTCTTAAAGCTACGAACTAACCTCGTCTTTAAATTTGTATTCGTATCATTTACCCTTAAAGATACGCACTGACGTCACATATTTGATTTAAAATGTATTTGGCATTTGCATTGCGCACACTGATAACATAGGAAGAACTTTTTGAGACAGGGAATAATAGTTCACAAAGGAAGTTCATTTGTTTATTCAGTTTAGTCAACGAAAACAAAATTTTTAAAACAGTTGATTTAATTAAAGCACGAATTGTTCTTTTGTTTGCACATCACTAAACAGGTTTTAATTTTTTTTCTCTTTGAACCTAACACTGTGAGATCTGATGCTCACTTGGGTCTACCTCTATTTTTATTCTTTGGCATCTTAATATTATCTAATTGGGATTGAATATTTTGACTATTTTGAAGAACTACAATTTTGTTACAGTTTTCAGAATTTTGTTGAACATTTTTGTCAGTCACAATATTTATAATCAATCTCATGTTATCTAAACTGTAATTGAATATTTTGACCATTTTGAAGATCTACAATGTCGTTGAGTTTTCAGAATTTTGTTGGATACTTTCATCAATTACAGCATTATAATCAACCCCAGGTTTTAGAATTTAAAATTGATGTCATACTCTTTCGATTGATTTCATTATCAACGTCGAATACCCCTGTATCAGGTATTCTATTATCATAACATTGGGAATCAACCTCTTTAGTGGTTAACACCTGAAGTTCTATTTCCGCTCCAGTTCTCCAGGCATTTTCTATACGCTGGAGAATCGTTAATTTACCCTAACAGTCTGCTATAACAAAACATAAGAGAACTTACAAAAATATTCCAATAGATAAATTATACATACGTTACGTTTCTCTGAGTAGCTTTACAGTCGTATTAAGATCATTACTGCCAGTTTTTTGTTGTTTGCCTATATTCGATAAATCCCGTGAAGTAACTTTTTTCTTCATTAGCTGAACTACTTGAGATTGTATGATCTTCTTATTCGCACGACAAGCAATAAGTTGCTTAATTTTTTCAGACTAGCTAAAGTCTAACCAACAATTTTGAGGTAGTGATCAAAAAACATCTAAACAGAGTTAACATTATCAAAATATAATACTCGTAGCTGTCAGTGGATACTTGAAATTGGGCATGACCTATGTCATATCTTTCCAGTGAAGTCAAGTATCTAGGAGTAATCCTGGATTAAAAACTTACCTGGAACTCACATCTGGAAAAGACTCTTACTAAAGCAACACCGGCAATATGGACGTGCCCTAGGTTGTTTGGTAAGACTTGGGGTCTAAGACCGAAAATGACACATTGGTCATCTTTCGGTTGTCAGACCTATGGTAACCTACGCATCATGCGTATGGTGGCCAAAAACAGAGGAAAAACAGCACAGAGAAAGTTGCAGAAACTGCAACGCCTTGCCTGTTTAGGGACTACAGGAGCAATGCACTCGTGTCCCACAGCAGCTATGGAGGCTATGCTTGACCTACTTCCCTTGCACTTACATGTAAGGAAGGAGGCGGTACTCAGTGCCTTACAACTGCACAGGCACATAAATTTAAACCAGGCGATCTGGTTGGTCACTTAAGGAATCTGGAGTTAATCCATTTGTAGTCCATGACCAAACCCACTGACTCAATGCCAGTCAAACAAGACTGACTGCCCGTTTGACGTGCTAATTGAAAGTCGTTAGACGAGCAAGATGGAGTCACTGCGATTGGAACAGGGGTCACTTATCTGGTATACAGATGGATCTAAGATTGCTGACGGGGTAGGCGTGGGAGTAGCAGGGCCGAATAGTAGGCTATCCAAAGCTCTCGGTAACACCCCAACCATCTTTCAGGCAGAAATTTATGCCATAGATCTGTTTGCCCAGGTATGCCTAAATAAAGGCATCCGATGAGCAAAGGTATATATACTATCAGATAGCCAGGCAGCACTAAAGGCTCTAAGGTCCTACACCTTTGAATCTAAAATTGCCTGGAAATGTAGACAATCCCTGAAGCAACTGGCTAATAACAACAAGGTTACCTTGATGTGGGTGCCAGGACATGAGGTAGTACAAGCAAATGAACTTGCTGATAGCCTTGCAAAAAAAGGAGCTGAAGCACCGTTCATTGGACCCGAACCGTTTTGTGGCCTAGCCAAGGGACATATAGCGGAGGAGATCCAAGAATGGGAAAAGGATCAGAAAAAGTCCTACTGGAGGGATACTCCAGGCCAAAGACAAGCGAAAAAGTTTATAACTTATTCGACAAAGAATGCCACAAGGCTTCTCGAACTTGAAAAGTCCGAATTAAGGCTAATCACAGGCCTTCTAACTGGCCACTGCCCCTTGAGATACCATCTCAAGAATATGGGCAAGGCGGTAGATAATAAATGCAGATATTGCGATACTGCAATTGAAACTGCAGAACACATACTTTGCGAATGCAAGGTGTTAGTCCGCACTAGGCTAAAATTCCTAGAACAGGAGGAATTAACGCCTGAAGACATAGGGAAATTAGCTCCCAGGAAAATCACAAGCTTTGTAAAAAGTCTGGGAATCCTGGATAACCACTAGATGTAGGGTAAATCACAAAAGATCTTTTAGGTCGAAGTGAAGTAAAGCTGTTCGAAGCCAAACGACCCCGTAAAACAATCTACAATCTACAAGACCTATGTGCTCATTAGACATGAATTTTATTTCTACGTGTTGCCCATCAGGCGATAGTTGGATTTTGATACTTGCAGGACAGCCCATTCTATGTATACTACAAAATAGATTGCCTTCAATATTTCTAGAAAATAAAGTAGATGCCTACATACCTTCTATTACGTCTATGACTTCGAGACTGAAACTTCCCAGTTGTGCACGTCATAATAATGGAGAGATAACTGTTCACTTTCTATTTAAGTTAAATGCCGCAACCTTTAATGTGCGACTGTTTTTCTTATAATATTTCTGACGATGTAAGCACCTTCAGATCTTGTTCCCAATCCACTAGAGTTATATATTTTTTACCTACGTATAAATTCATAGTTGCAGATATAATACAGTTAATTAATATACCACACTCTTAAACTCACAAATATTTCAACGCAATGTAAACAATATGATGTCAATTCGTATCCTTAAGAGTAAATAATACGAATAGGAATTTAAGGATGACGTCAATTCGTAGCTTTAAGGGTAATTATACAGCTACGAATTCGTACCTTTATCCACGGCGTTTAAAAAATAACCCATGGTAATGTTAACTTCACAGTGAAGATAGCATTACCACTTACAGAAATTGCTTTTGAAAAGTGCGCAAATCACTTAATGACTCTATGATTTGTTGGATCTTCCACTTTTACTTTTGTCCATAACTTCTTCTTCTTCTCCCTAAAATGGCATTCCTCATATCCTTCTTCGATTCCACATACAATAATGGTGCCATTGGTCTATGGTGTGAGGTGAGTTCTATGAGAACGTTCAACTTCTTCAACATGACTAATTAATTTATACGAGTACTGAAATGGCTGATATCTTTTTTTTGACATTCTCGACAATTTGTTGTAAATTCAACTGCTTGTTCTGCAGTACCGAGACTTTTAACAAGTCAAAATGTCTGACCAACTCAAAGTGAACAGTGATAATATCGATCAAGTTTAAAATAATAAATTACTTTCAACTACGAGAGTGGCAGAACATCACAAATGCCCTCCCTTTGGGATTGGCCCCTTCGAGCAGGCACTTCATCCTAACTGGCGACAGATTTATAACTCGCTTCCCTACGTAAGCACATTGAGGCTATTGTCTTTACACCACCCTCAGCCCTCATCCTGTGATTTAAAACGCTGCATTATTCCTTATTTAGCGCCATGTCTTTTATATAGAGTCTCCTGTTGAAACCGAAATGCGGAATATCTTTCCTTACCAAAAATTCAAAGACAATGTAAGAGTCTGATTGATACCTATTGTTCTAAATTAAATTGGGGGAGGAATTTGGGGAATTGAATAATTCTGTAAATACACTGAAGGCAAAAGGAATTTTAATAGCCTTATTCCACGAACGGTCTCAAATTAAATATTTTTTCTCCCTGCCTTAATAAGATGAGAGAAGTGGCTTCAGTAATTTAATTGGTTGCTGAATTCGGTTAAATATAAATGTGGTTACAACGGTATCAAATTTCAAGTAAGACTTTAATACTTATTCTACATAATGTTTATGGAAAAATATATTTTCAGTAGATTCTTTCAGAGATTAATAAAAAAAAATCACAAAAGTAAATCTACAAAGTATAAAAGGTGTCAGTACGAGAATGTAACTACAATAAATACTTCAGTCACAAAGTATACATTTTTACTACTATTACTAGTTTCAGGGATTTTATTTTCTATGCACTCTGGTTTATTAAGTATCAATAAAAAACCGCTGGATGTGGAAGTAGTGATTCCTTTCCACATCCAGATTTTGTATCCAAGTCTTATGCACACTAAATCCCAATGTAATATTTTATTCCCTTTAATAATAGAGTGGGGGTGGTAGAGGGGGTGGCTAATGTAAAAAAAAATTTAGAAATCCTTGGTTCTCGTATACACACTAAATCCCAATTTATTTTTTTATTCGCTTAAACAATAGGGTAGGGGTAGAAATGAGGGTGGTAGAGGGAGTAACTAATGCCACTATAAATTTTAGAGGCCCTTGGTTTAAATCCCAATTTAGTTTTTTTATTCCCTTTAATAATAGGGTGGGGGGTGGCAATGAGGGTGGTAGAGCTAATGCCAAAAAAAATTTTTTAGACGTTTCGTTCTTGTATACACACTAAATCACATTTTAATTTTTTTACCCCCTTCAATCATATAGTGGGGATGGCAATGGAGATGGTAAAGGGGGTAGCTAACGCCAAAAAATTTTTTTTAGACCTTTCGTTCTTGTATACACACTAAATCACATTCTATTTTTTTTGACCCCCCTTTAATAATAGGGTGGGGGTGGTAGAGCTAACGCCAAAAAAAATTAACGCCAAAAATTTTTTTTCGACGTTTCGTTCTTGTATACACACTAAATCACATTTTCATTTTTTTTTACCGCCTTTAATAATCGGGTAGGTGACAATGGGGTGGTAGAGGGGGTAGCTAACACCTAAAAAAATTTTTTAGAGGTTTCGTTCTTGTATACACACTAAATTAAATTTTATTTTTTTTACCCCCTTTAATAATACGGTGGGGGTGGCAATGGGGGCGGTATCAACTATCAGTAAAAAAAAATTTTTAGACGTTTCGTTTTTGTATATACACTAAATCACATTTTAATTTTCTTTACTCCCTTTCATAATAGTGTGGGGTTGGTATTGGGAGTGATAGTGTGGGGAGGGTGACTGATGTCAAAGAAAAATTTGAGGCCTTCATTTTTCGTACATGTCCTAAATTGCAATTTTATGGACTCTTACCTGCTTGCTTTACATATTTACCATTATTTACCCCCGAACCCTTCAAAGGAATTAGATCAAAATATAATCTAGTTCCAGATCTTGTTATAATACATAAGTGTACCAAATTTCAAATCAATATCATAAACGGTTCTAGAGTAAACGTGCGCAAAAAAAAGTTACAGACAGACAGATCGACAGACAGGCAGGATATTTCAACAAAAATTATTTTTTTTGCGTTACTATACTTCCACTACACGTGGAAGTAATATGTTCTTTGGCTTTGATAATACTAAAGATATTTACTAAAATAAAAATTCAGCGAAAGTTTCTACTCACATAAAAGATTTAGTTGTGCAGATAAAAAAGTTGTGTATATATTTTTTTACATACTATGCTGCAATTCGTAAAATTAATTAGTCTTATACCAGAAAACAAATGCAGCTGTTGAATAATTAATTATTATTGGACATGCTCTCAGATCTGTTAAATCAAAATTTACAATTTTTCAAATGTGGTTTTGCAATAATAAACGCGAAGTTTACAAAATAGCTCTATTGAGGCGGCCTCCAGGCAGGCATGTTCGCTCAATAGACCAATTTTATTTTTCGTTCAGTAAGAAGAGAATTGAGTACTAAGTGTGAGTGGTCAAGTTGCAGTTACCAAATGAAACTCGGCACAAAATGATTAAGAGTGAAAAATTATTAAAGTTAAATAAACATTATTTAACCCGTACAACGCGGTCTCATTTAAATTATTCATAATATAAAGTAAAGTTCCCTAATTTCAGTAAATACAGAAAACATCCCAGTCACACGACGAGTGCCCAAATCTTAACAAGCTAGCGGTCAGCGCCAACTCACACGATCAAAGAGTGATGTCTCATAGTTTTAGAAAGATTGAGATTCCCTCTACCTATACGAGTTTTATCATTTCAAAATCACTTCGTTGTAAAATAAAATGTCAAACATGAACGACACTGTTTAGTTAAGTTTCTGATGATTCGTCGAAAAATTGCTAGTATATTTTCGCTTAAATATTCAATTTTGGTATATATAAATAGAATATTTTGGAGCAAAAGGTTACTAAGGTTTTTGATTAGACACACGAAAATATGAAAAATATATAGTAGACAACGTCCAAATCCAAAGCTGTCTGGAAGAGAATTACACATTCGAAGGAACTCAGACAACGTTTATTACCTATCGACATTAAAAGCATCTGAACTGGGAATCGAACCCAGAACACGACAGACGGTCTGACCAAGAGTATTCGCCACACGGCACGCTCCGCACGAATGAGCTACTGTACTGGATATACAATATATCGAAACTGTAATGTTAGATCACACCGCACGCTAGACTGCAACTTCCACACCATTTACATTGACTGTACATAATTCATGGGCAATATTAAGAAAATATAATTTCATTATATAGTGAATTCAACGTAACGATATAGCTGCGCCTAATCTCTGTTTCCAACCATGAAGCTGAATTAATCCCACCTAATATCAGGTTGTTATTAGCGCTAGTCACTGTAATTTAAATGCGGTAAAATGCATTTAATTGAGCACATTAACACAAAATACCTCTCGATATTACTAAGTTAATATAGCTAGTAAAAGTACTATTCTTGGCCTGCTATCTTGCTTAAATTTATGGCTGCCTTTATAGCAAATACTGCAGCAAGAGCAGTCTTTACTAACATGTCCGACATTTCCATGTTTTATTTTCAGAACTAATGATACTGTATTAGTACAGCCTGTGTAAAATCAAAGATCAGAAAGAAGTTTCTATGTGTATAGAGTTATTCACTATATTATATTGATCCCTTTATTTCTGTTATTAGAGATAAGAATCTAAATGTGAAGTTTGGTTTGAAATTTTTAATCTTTTAGTTTATTAATTTTTTTCCCAAAAATATGTAACATTTAATTTTTTTTTGTATTTTTTGTTTACAGTTGATATGTCGTCAATTACTTCAGTAACTTCATTCATAAGAAAGTTCAAAGATCTTTCCGAATTGAGATTATGCCGAAAAAAATAAAGGCCATTAGTCTGTCATTAAGAATACCACATCATACATTGGTATTAAAAGAGCACTGGTCTTTACATTCAATCACAAATCCGGGGTTTTCGTCAGCCCACTACCTGCAATTTTGGGAACTTACTACGCCATTAGAAGAAAAAGTTGCTCGTCTGTGTAACAAATGATCGACTTTCTTCTATTTCTCCTTGTATCCAAGCACAGAAAAATAATCTAACATAAAAATTACGTTCTTTAAGCATGTTGATAAACTTTGGCTTGTACGGGCAAAATTTGTGTTTCCTCAAAATTCCCCTTACAGTCATGCGCCTGTTTTGTCGAAGTTTGTTTATGTTCTACTACAGCAAGCAAAATGTTTTCCTCATGTTCATCAATTCCCTAATTCGTGTGGTTTTTAGTAAATATTTCCAACTAAGTCGGTTGTTTTCGAGGTTGTTTTGAATTTCTGGAAAGTACGTCCAACTGTTGAATAGGAAACAGACTTTTGGGGATGTCTTTTCCTCTATCTATATCTATTCTTTCTATTTTCGCCGTGAATTAAAAAAAATAATTTAAATTTTTCTTTCTGTATTATTTAAAACACAAAACTCATATATTTTCCTTAAATTATGTAGACAATTTGAAACAAGCTATTACTGTTCTGTTTAAATCGGTAATTGTTTCCCTCATAACATATTACAATTCATATAGCTGCTATCCCAGAAAGAGTTTATCGACAGCAAACATTTTAATTAGTGGGATATTCAAAGAGCAAAACGAGTGCTACTTTAATTACAGCAGGGAGTAAATCAGTTGATGTGATTGTTTCTTTTATTACGTGTTCGTTGTTACAAAAGAATTTGATTGGTCTCATGAAGTATTTATTGCTCTTTGAGTGCCAATAAAGCAAGATTATGATGTTAAGCACTGCAATATATGTCTACCATATATGCCTGTAAATAGAAATGAAAATGAAATAAATAAATATAAAAATTGTCAAATTTTTCGACTATACCATAAAATTACGTCTCCCTCGAGAATAATAACGGTAAGATAAGATATTATTCAACTCAAAGTTAGCATTACCATAACTAAATTTTGCAATGTCAATATATGGATTAATTGTCGCTTTTTGTCGTAAATTTGTCGTGAAAAGAAAAAATTTGTCGGGCCTTATTTATAAAAAAACCCATGATAATGCCAACTTGATAGTCACGTTAGAATTACCACATTCCGAAACGGGCTACATTGGATACAGAGCTCTGAGTTTCAAAATAATTTGTTGTGAGCAAATAATATGCGGAAAACCACCCCTTGATGGCTTACGGGGGTGGTAGTGCTGAGTACAAAAAAAATTTAATAATTACCCTATCTCTGCGTAATATAATTTTGCGACAAATTCCTGAAAAACAATCGGTTCAAAAAACTAGCCCTGGATTATTTACAAGGGTGGTAGTGAGTACGGAGGAAAATGTATTCGTTCTCCTATTCCTGCGTAACGAAAATTCACGACAAACTGTTTTCTGGCACGACAAATTCATAGGCCACTCACGACAAATTCCTAAAAAAAGAATCAGTACAAAAAACCACCCCTTGAGTAAATTTATTGGGAAAAAAAATTTGTCGCCCCTTATTTAAAAAAAACCGATGGTAACGTCAACTTGATAGTCAAGTTAGCATTATCATAATCCGAAACGGGCTGATATGGTGGAAAAAAGGGCTCTGAGTATCAAAATAATTTGTCGTGAATTTGTCGAGAACAAATAATATACGAAAAACCACACTTTGATGATTTGCGGGGGTGGTAGTATCGAGTATCGAAAAAAAATTATTAATTTTACTATTCTTGCAAACTAGAAGTTCGCGACAAATTGCTTCATGGCACGACAAATTTCCACGTCTCTTATGACAAATTCCCGAAAAAAAATCAGTACAAAAAAACTATCGCTTGATGGTTTACGGGGGTGGTAATTCTGAGTTCGGCAAAAAAGTGTTAATTTTCATATTTTTGGGAACTAAAAATTCGAGACAAATTGTTTCGTGGCACGACAAATTCTTACGGCAAATTCTTGAAATAGAATCAGTGCAAAAACCATCCCTTGATGATGTACGATGATGGTAATGATGAGTACGGAGAAAATGTACTAATTTAACTATTTTTGCAAACTAAAAATTTGTGACAAGTTGTTTCGGGGCACGACAAATTTCTACATCCCTTACGGCAAATTTCTGAAAAAGAATCAGTTCAGAAAAACCATCCCTTGATGATTTACGAGGGTGGTAGTGCCGAGTACGGAAAAAATGTATTAATTTCATTATTTTTGCAAACTAGAAATTCACGACAAGCTGCCATACAGTACCATACATCAAATCTGTGCCACGAAAAAATTTGTCGAGAATAATTCGTTCACAAAAATAGGAAAATTAATACATTTTTTGCCGAACTCAGGACTGCCACCCCCGTAAACCATTAACCGATGGTTTTTTTTTGTACATTTTTTTTTCGGGAATTTGTCATAAGAGACGTGGAAATTTGTCGTAAACCATCAAGGGATGGTTTCTTTGAACTGATTCTTTTTCAGGAATTTGCCGCAAGGGGCGTAGGAATTTGTCGTGCCACGAAACAATTTGTCGCGAATTTGTAGTTGTCAAAAATAGGAAAATTAATAATTTTTTTGCCGAATTCAGCATTATCACACCCGTAAATTATTAAGGGATGGTTTTTATGGACTTTTTTTCCAGGAATTTGTCGTAAGGGACATAGAAATGTGTCGTGTCACGAAACAATTTGTTGCGAATTTCTAATTTGCAAAAATAGTTAAATCTCTCTCTGTACTCAGCACTACCACCCCCGTAAATCATCAAGGAGTGATTTTTTTGTATTGATTCTTTTTTAGGAATTTGTCGTAAGGGGCCTACGAATTCGTCGTGTCAGAAAACAGTTTGTCGGGAATTTCCATTACGGATAAATAGAAGAACTAATACATTTTTCTCTGTACTGAGCACTACCACCCTCGCAAATCATAAAGGGGTGGTTTTTCGTATATTATTTGTTCACGATAAATTAACGACAACTTTGATATTCAGAGCCCTTTTTTTCCACCATTATAACCCGTTTCGAAACGTGGTAATGCTAACTTGACTATCAAGTTGGCATTACCACGTTTTTTTTTTAAATAAGGCGCGACATTTTTTTTATTTTCACGACAAATTTCCATATCCATATATTGACATTGCAAAATTTTGATATGGTAATGCTAACTTGGCGGACGTCAAATGAAAATATTTTAAAACAAAAATGTATAATTGTACTCTAGCTACATTTCCCCAAGTCTCATTGAAATTAGTCCATTTTTAAATTAAATAAATACGTGTATATTTTAAACAAAAACGATATAAATAAACATACATCACACCTAGTAGATAACGCACATATTCAAAGTCAAAATTACCCGCAAGGAGATTTTATCTGAAAATAGGCAGGCAACATCCATTATCTACTGATATTGCCAGTGACGAAGTTGGGCATTGAACCTAGTACAAGATAGGTAGCTGACCTAGCGTACTCGCCATACAACGCGCTGCTGCTGCATTACCTTACCAGTACTACATAATTGAAGTCAATATAAAATGGTTTATTCATTATTGACGACAACGATAATGATAAATAATAAATAAACACTACAGAAATTAGACAACCCCCAATTCCAGAAGCCAGGGGCTTGTGCGGATGATGTATATAAAGTTAGCGAAACATTTTTAGCTACCGATGTCGAATATATTCTGATAATTTGCCGTTTTTTGTCGCTAATTAGTTGTGCTAATGGCGATTTTGTCATTTCAATTAAAAAAAAAAAAACGATGTGTTTCGCTAACTTTATATAAAGTTAGCAAAACACGTTTTCAATTTGCCGTTCGGCCGATTATAATTAGTTGTGAGGATTTTGACTTTGTCGTAAACGCGGGCCATTTTTTATTAATTAATTACGGAATTATTCTATGAAACTTACCAAATCTTATATTGAACTAGAATTTTTAAAATATTTGTAAATGAATAAACTAGTACATATTAGCACAACAAAATCGACTAACAGTTTTGACGTATGACGTTTTGAAAATAAACGATTTTTACTAATGTGTTTCGCTAACTTTATATGAAATTAGCGAAGCACATCGTGTTTTTTTAATAAAAAGGGCCTTCTGTCATTAACACAACTAATTAAGGACAAAATCAACTAACAATTTTCACGTATCAATTTTTGAAAACGGACAACTCTTGAAAATGTATTTCGCTAACTTTATATAAAATTAGCGAAACACATCGTTTTTTTAAAAAAAATTGGAACGACAATATCACCATTAGCACAACAAATTAGCAACAAAAACAAAACGGCAAATTATCAGCCTATACTCGACATCAGTAGCTAAAAGTGTTTCTAACTTTATACACATTCGACAATGTTAATACGTATCTTAACCCGTATAATCAATTAACGTTTATTTACATTAGTATCAATTTTTACATTCAGATGTGTACAAAATGCACAACTATATAGAAATTATTTCGACATGTATTTCATTAGAGAACACAAAAAAGTAATGAATGAATCCCATTAAGCATTATGAACGTTTTGCCACTATATGGGTTTCAGCTACTCTGTTTCAGGCTTCAGGTTGTTGACTGATGTGGCAAATAAACGTCAATATCGGTTAATGCGGTTTCCATATTAGATACTAGAGCTATTTCTAGATTCATTGAAGATACATAGGACGGTCTTACAAAGAGGATTTTGTTAGGCATTTAATATATGAATTCTGAGTAAATGGTCAATTAAATATGAATTATTGGTGATAAAAACGGAAATGGGGCATTCGGAGAGGATTATGCAGAGGACTGTACTGGTAGTGGAATAAGTCGATTTGAACGATATATTATATTGAAATACATATTGACAAGATTATTTCTTTAATAAAAACAATAGACAGAGGATAAATCTATGTATAATATACTAATTGTGACTCAAACACTTATACATGCATGCTTGTAACTATTTAAAAAAATATCACGTCATTTATCTTATTCTGTAATTTTACCTCTATGTGCTACGTAAAGGAGAGTCATTTGTGTTTATATGTATATATGTAATTTTATAAATCAGTAAAAAAAAATATCGTATGAAAATATATTTATAAATAAAAGATCTAAAAATAATTAATGGTTTAAAGAAAATAAATAGAAAACTATGTTATGTAAGTTAAGGGATTTGTAAATATAATTTTAGTAAAGAAGATAAGACACAAGATAGTGTAAAAAATGAGAGGGTATCTTGAAGAAACATATCAATGTAAAAAAACCGCTGCCCAAGGAATCACTACTTCCACATCCAGATTTTGTATCCAAGTCTTATACACACTAAATCCCAATGTAATATTTTACTCCCTTTAATAATAGGGTGGGGGTGGCAATAGGGGTGGTAGAGGGGTAGCTAATGCCAAAATAAATTTTAGAGGCCTTTTGTTCTCGTACACACACTATATCCCAATTTAATTTTTTACTCCCTTTAATAATAGGGTGGGGGTGGCAATAGGGGTTGTAGAGGGGTAGCTAATGCCAAAATAAATTTTAGAGGCCTTTTGTTCTCGTACACATGCTATATCCCAATTTAATTTTTTACTCCCTGTAATAATAGGGTGGAGGTGGCAATAGGGGGTAGAGGAAGCTGCTAACGCCAAAAAAATTTTTTCAGACGTTTCGTTCTTCTATACACACTAAACCACATTTTACTTTTTTTTACTTCCTTGCATAATAGCGTGGGAGGTGGTATTGGGGTGATAGTGGGGGGTGGCTAATGCCAAAAAAATCTTTGAAACCTTGACTTTTCGTACATGCCCTAAATTGCAATTTTATGGACTCTTACCTGCTTGCCTTACCTATTTACCTTTATTTACCCCATTTACTCCCGAACCCTTCAACAGAATTATATCAAAATATAATCTAATTCTAGATCTCGTTATAATACATAAGTGTACAAAATTTCAAATCAATATCATAAACGGTTCCAGAGTAAACGTGCGCACAAAAAAAGTTACAGACAGACCGACAGACAGAAATTATTTCGCTCAAATTAAAAATCTCGACGTTTCATGACATTGAGTTACTATACTTCCACGAGACGTGCAAGTAAAAAGACAAACCGTGCGTCATTAAGAATATTTTCCATAAACAAAAAATTGTCAAACCTTAGAAAGAGGCGATATTGAGAAGACAATAATAAATTGGTCTCTTTCTAAGGCCTAAGGTTTATGGCCTTTATTATTATTTACATAATCTACCAATGCCAGCTTTGATAATAAAAATAATTCCAAGACTTACTAATAAAAATAATTATCCTTAATATGGAGCAGCATGTTTAAAGAAAACAAATATTGCCAATATTAGATAACCGATGGTTATAATTTTTAAAATTACGATTACTATAACGATCCAATATTATTTTGTTAAATTTCAGTCACATCCATCATACACCCAGTGGCGTAGTCAAATTTGAGATTAAAAAATTGCACACACTTTTTTGTATTTTTGGCCTTGAAAATAAATCGAAATAGGCCTTGAAATTTTGCACCACTTTACATGGTAGTTAGCAGAACATCTACCAATTTATTTTTAATTAAAAGTAGATAGTTCAGAATTTGCCGTTTTTTAACCGTAAACGAATGGTGCAAATGAAATTAAAAAAAACTAAAAATTCAGGCGGTAAAACCAAAAAAGGGAATTAAATTTGACTATTCTTTCAGAAATTTTCTATTCCCTCTCTTATAATTAATCATGATATTTTCGAATTTGTCTTGCGAATTTTGCAATTTTTTATTAAGAATTTTAATTTTTTTCCTCGAAACTCGGTAGAACAGCCCTTAAGCTCGTTTGAAAATTGCATTTGGGACTCAGTTTTCGTTCAAGAATTTACCGTTCCCCTTTTGGGGCTTTGAGTATTCCTTCAAAAATTTACCGAGCCCGTTCTTTAATTAATCGTGCCGTGATAATCTTGCAATTTTTTTGGACATTATTTGATTTTTTTTACCCGAAATTCGATAGAAAGGCCATGAAGCTCGTTTGAAAATGGCTTTTGGGGGTCAGTTTTCACCCTAGTTATAATTGATATTTTAAAATTTGCCGTGATGATCTACCAATTTTTTATTAATTGTACTAACATTTTTTAAGACTATTTCCCCCTGTATGTTATTCAGTTTTGTCTCAGTCAATTATTTGTTTCTGATTTCATGATGCTTCGCCTGTCTCATTAATGTTCTTCTTTTAGAAATCTTTAATTTCATCCTCGAGTGTTGCAGAGACTTTGATTATCATTTTTCTCTCGTGTTTATGTGTTTTCTCTAGCAACTTTCAATTCTGAATTAGTTTGCTGATTTTAAAATATTATTTTTTTGGTTTTATCGCCTTAATTTTTATTTTTTTAAAATTTCATTTGCACCATTGGTGTACGTTGAAAAAACGGCAAATTCTGAGCTACTTACTTTTAATAAAAAAAAAATTGGTAGATGTTCTGCTAACTTCCATGTGAAGTTAGCAGAACATCCAAAAATTTTTAAAAAATTAACAACGGTAAAATTGTTACTTTCACGATTAATTAGCGGCAAATTAACGAAAAATAATAGGCCTATAGGTTTTCACTCTGAAAGTTTTTGCTGATTTTAAAAATTGATTTTTTTGGTTTTACAGCCTTAATTTTCATTTTTTTTTAAATTTCATTTTCACCATTCGTTTACGGTTAAAAAACGGCAAATTCTGAGCTGCCTGCTTTTAATTAAAAAAAGTTTTTGGTAGATTTCTGCTATAACTTCCATGTGAAATTAGCAGGACACTCGAAATTTTTAAACAAATTAACAACGGTAAAATTGTTACTTTCACGATTAGCGGCTAATTAACGGCAAATAATAGGCCTATGGGTTTGTTAATTCTGTAATTTTTTGCTGATTCTAAAAAAAATATTGTTTTGGTTTTACCGGCTTTATTTTAGTTTGTTTTAAATTTCATTTCCATCATTCGTTTACGATTAAAAAACGGCAAATTGTTAGCTACTTACTTTTAATGAAAATAAATTTTTGGTAGATGTTCTGCTAACTTCCATGTGAAGTTAGCAGGACACTCGAAATTTTTTAAAAAATTAACAACGGTAAAATTGTTACTTACGGTAAATAATAGGCCTATAGTTTTTTTAATTCTGCAAAGTTGTAATGCTAAGTTCACACAAATCTTAAATTTCACAGAATAATCATTTTCTAGTAAAATGTTGCTGCGACTGGTTAACGCTTTCATATTTTTAATTGAATTTCTGATCACGAAAACACGTATTAAGAGTTCCTAAAAAGCACCTGCATAGTGAAGCGTCGATAGATATCACGACTCATATTCAATATATTTCGTTTTCTCCTCTCCGTTCAATTCACTGAGTAGTCTAGACTCGAGATGACAGGGTGAATACATATTGAGATGCTATATGATTTCACAGCATTTAAGATATTCCGTATTCAATGCAGAAAGAAAGAGAGGGAGAACATATAAAAACCCAAAATAAAAATAAATTCAAAGGAGAATGTAAAAGTATCTAATAAAAAATTATACCACATTTCTCAAAATCTTGGTCTAATAATATAATAATTTTATATACTTTTATATTCTATAAATATATATGCCTACATATTTTCCTATTTAATTAAGTACTAATCTAATTACTTTTATTATGTGTTGCCTATTTATCTTTCTTTGTATAACTAACGTAGTTCAAAGTATTGAAAAAGTTCCTATAAAATGCAACAAAATAGATACAACTAAATATAACTATAGGGCACATAATAATGATGTTAGCATTGCTAGATACAACACCCTCAAGTGTCACAACTAATAGCATATTCTAATATAATAAATATATTAATTACATTCAATTGTAAAAATGTAAAATCGCAAAAAATGTTGCAGTAAGATATTAATAATTAAATAAATTCTTCGACACGCAGTACCATGGCGTTAATTTCTTCTTAAAAGATAGCGGTAATGTGACTTTAGTGTTTTGTCATTCTATCTTTGGGCTGTATACACTCACATCAATTGTATAAATATTGGGCAATTTTTTTTTTGTGATAGTTCAGAGCTCTAGATTAGGTAGTTTGTTTTTGCTTTTTCAAATGTCCACTCGACATCAAATATAAACATAAAAGTAAGTATAACCAATTGCCTTCGACCAACTGAATACAGGAAGCGCACATAGCATTGGATAAATGAAGAGTAGGAGCATAAATCTCCATTGTCACTCACCAATAAAGGCAAGTTCCGGACCGCTGTGCGCTGGCGATGGCTGGTGATGGAGATGAGAGGTATAGCGGTAATGTGACTTAAGGGTTTTGTCATTCTATCTTTGGGCTGTATACACTAACATCAATTGTATAAATATTGGGCAATTTTTTTTGTGGTACTTCAGAACTCTAGATTAGGTAGTTTGTTTTTGCTTTTTTAAATGTCCACTCGACATCAAATACAAACATGTAAGTATATTAAAACATAATATTTTTAGTCGCAAACTCCTCTTAAAATCCTTATTTTACTATAAGGAACGCAACCAGACTGCAACCAACAGCTACTCTCCGGGCTATGTGCCCCGCCGAGCGCTGAATTACAAGTTACAAGTCTGGCGCGTTAAGTGTAATAATTGCATATTACCATCAAAACGCTAATGCTTCGAGTGCAATAAACACCAGCCGAAAGACTGATCCTACCTAAAGGAGCTCTCGTGCCAGTCGTCACACACCACTTGCAGACTGCAGTTTCGAGCTGTTGGCTCTCGTCAGTGCAAGGTAGGCATGTGACGACCGACACGACACGAAATAGTCAGCAGGTGCCATCTAGTGGGCCAGTGTCTGTTGCAATCGAAAAGTGGGCAATTTTTTTTGTGATAGTTCAGAGCTCTAGATTAGGTAGTTTGTTTTTGCTTTTTCAAATGTCCACTCGACATCAAATATAAACATATAGGTATATACCAATTACCTTCCAACCAACTGGATACAGGAAGTGCACATAGCATTGGATAAATGAAGAGTAGGAGCACAAATCTCCATTGTCACTCACCAATAAAGGCAAATTGCGGACCGCTGTGCGCTGGCTGGTGTTGGAATAAGAGGTGCGAAATCGTGTGTGTTTGCTAAGCCTCCCATACACTTTCTCCGCACTACAATCTTCTCATGTAGGTTGGGAGGGTAATGATAAAAAAATAAATGACTAAATGTCCAACTTGAAAACAAGTACATTTGCAATTATGATTTGATATTGATCGGCTTTTAAATACTAATTTACAAACTGAGAAATATACCGGTGATAAAATATTCCTGCCGTCACTAAGTCTATGACGTGACCTAAATACCGACCTACCCCTGTATTCGAATGAGATGTCATGTATGGCATAACACATAAAAATTTGTGATGAATAAACAGGTTCCGTCGCAAAAAGGAGCCTTTATATTTTATGTCGATTTTCACAGGCACCCTATTATTGAATACGTTTTATTGGTATTAAAAGCGACTTGCCGAAGTTTTATGATGTATTATTTACGCCCAAAGTAATTTTATTGTAGAATTTGATGAAACCTAATTTTAGTTGTTTGGCAGAACTTCACAGTTTGGAGCGGTGAAAATATAATTAGAGATTACTTGAACGGCAGCCCTAGCATTAAATATTATAATTAAACTATGGGAAACCCCATCAAAGAGGAAAACATAAAATTTCAAAGTTTACTTTGTTACATGCTTTATAATGAACCTTTGCCGTATATATATTTTTCTCACGTCGTTTTTTTTTAGAAAATGCACTTGATGCATGGACATATTTAAAAGAAAATTCCAGTTGTACAAAAAGCGCTTTTTAATATTGAAAATACTTCTGGGTGCGCGTATATGAGGATTGTTTGCACAAAAATGAGGCGACATGCGACAGATTTGTCTGTCGCCGATGACTTCGTCGCAGCGCATAATTAGCAGTCAGGTTGGTTGACTGTGTCTCTAGAATTTATTGTTAATTACGGAATGGAAAATGAAGAAAAAAAAATATACAACAATGTTGAAGTGATGGAATTGTTTTTGCTAAAAGTTAAAACTTTTATGCAAAAATAATTTCCAGACTTTTTTTTCCTTTTTTGATCTTTGTAAAAATATGGCTTAATTGTAGATGCTTTGACCGACCTGCAATATAAAAAAAATAATTTGTTAATTTCGAACAAGCGTTTTAATTGTTATAAATAAATGAATTGATATTTTAACCCAAAAATTGCATTGGTTTGTAAACCTTGTGCTAATATAAAAATCATAAAGAAATAAAACCTCCCTTTCAATTTTTATTTACATGAGATAAATTTTACCTCTTGAAGCACTACCCGCAAAAAAATTAGTCTTTACTCAATTCAAACAACTAACACAAACAAATTCTTGCTCAAAATTATTTCTACTGAATTGTTTTATTTCCAAAGTACTTTTTGATACGGTTTGGAGAAAAATACACCATTTTTCTTATCTCAGAATTACCCAAACTTTCATTTCTTTAGAAATTGCTGCATACAATGCTATAAATATCCCATTACATAAATGCTTGTTATAGAGCTTCTTATTTTTTCAAGGAGGGGCCCGAAGAACAGATTAAGATTTAGCGTCTAGAGGTTTCCTGTGATGTAATAGCTTTTACACGGGCATATCCATGTTCCCCGAAATTTAAGTATTCATTCTAAATTTAAAGTAATTGCTTTAGTTGTTGGAGGTCTCTTAGATATGTTACAACGGTTTTACCTTTTGACATTGATATAATTCGTCGTTTGTTAAAATGTAAGTATTTTCTGATTTTGTCCCAGGTGTCTTAAGGTGGAAAATAATAACATTTAAGTCAACCAGGCCGTGTTATATAGCAATATTTCTTACCATCTTGTGTTTAATTAAATAAGGTTTTTGTGTGGTATAATTAAGAAACCACTTTATTGGAATAACGTAATTTTATTATGTACTTAAGTAAATTTGGAAGGTTATTCGCAGTGGGTAGCAGGTTTTTGTTTAAACTGAGTGAACAAGCAAACAAAAATTGATGAGCATTTAAAATATTTAGACAGACTACAAAATAGATGACTAGAATAGAATAGGATAGGAAAGGATAGGATATGATAGGATAGGATAGGATAGGATAGAATAGAATGGAATGGAATGGAATAGAATAGAATAAAATAGAACTTTATTAACTACATTACATACAGAATACATTTGTAGCAGGTCCAAAGAACAGTGCAGTATATAAAAATACACGATACACAGCAATATTACATATAAACAAAAATAAAAAAAGAAGAAAACAATTTTTTGAGATTAAAATATGAGTAAAAAATATGCAAGCAGAAACAAGTAAAATAGAACAAATACCTTAAAAATAGGCATATGAAATATAATATAACATAGGTGTTAAGTACAGAAGAGGTGAACTTCACATTAATTCAATAAAATTGTTTGAATTTAAATATACGCTCACAGAGTACAAGCAGTTTCTTAACATAAGCGATTTCAATGTACGTTTAATTCAAGGATCTCATTTTAAAACGTAGTTTATTGTATAAATCTAATTTAATGTAGTTTTTCTCTGCTATTGCTAATTTAAATCGACGCCTTTTTAATAGAAAACCAGATCGTGTCCAGTAATTATGAGACTGTATGTCATTAGTCATTAATGTTTTTATGGATATCTAATAAAGTGGAGAAAATAAAAACAGATGGAAGAGGCATTATGCCAAAACTGGCAAAAAAGGGATGACAACGATCCCTTATCTCAGAACCTGCCATTATTCTTACCACTTTTTTTTGCAAACGAAAAATTATTTGTGCACTATATGAATTTCCCCAAAGTACAGTACCATAAGTTAGATTGGCTGTGGAATAAGGAAAAGTATATAGATTTAAGAATATCAAAATTCAATAAATTCTTCAACTGACGTTTGAGGAAGATCACACTGGCGAGTTTGTGGCTTAACTGTTCTACATGACTGAACCAGTTTATTTTGTCATCCAGGACGATACCCAGTAATTTCGCAATCAAACCTTGCGTAATATCCGTGTGTGAAGAAAATATAAGTTTTTGAGTTTTTCCTGATTTAGTTTTAGCTTATTAGCGATGAACCATCCTTCAGCTCGAGAGACAGTGTCATTCGATGTGTCTATTAGACGATTTATAACTTTGTCATAATTTAAAAAGCCTATATTAAACAAATTACTTGTTTAAAGAGGTCAGCGGTCAGTGTGCTAAAGCGCCTGGCTAGCAAACTGAGTATGCCTAGCCAGGTGGGTTCGAGACCCACAAGGCGAAACAATTTTTCATCATAAAAAATTGACCCAAGAGTGGTTCGGACTCCACAATAAACTGTAGAGGCTCGTCTCGCTTTACCTAGAACAAGATCTTTGAGACCTTCCAGGGGGTTACTTAGGTAACTTGAGAGACGGTTAAAAAAATATTTTTAGAAAACACTTTAATACAATGGACATAATGTTACTATTTGTTTAATGCGTTGTACATCAGTGGCATTAAAATGTACAAGAACAGCGGTATTCAAAGAACCAAGGAAACAAAACGAAAATTTCACTAGGAGCATAGTGTTCACAGATCTATCTATATTTCAATACCAAGTCGGCATAATCCATGCTCGGTAATATATTGACCAAGGAAAAATTTACGTCTACGTTTCATGCTGTAGTGGAGTAAAGATAGATTTTGAGAGAAAATTTTACATAGAGAGCAACGCGACACAAAAAAATAAGATTGTGTCGCGTTGTTCTATGTAAAATTTTCTCTATCGCCTTATTTTTGGATATTTTTACTCCACTATCAGGATTCAAATCATTTCCGGACCCATGAACTTTTCTTATTAGTTTTGCGTATAGAATCAGCGGACGGTTGCGTTTTCCACTCACCTTGTACAGTGGATCGGAAAAGAATTTTCTTATTCATAGAACATTATGTCGATAAAAGAGGAATATTAGAATGCACGTAAATTTGAAACTACACGTTGAACTCAGGTTTTCTCCTCATTAAAACTAATACAGTCTCGTAAATAATATTTTAGTAGTCACAAAAGAGAGATTTGTATATCCCGACCTCTAAGAACCAAGTTTATCTTGTTGATATTTTATGGCTCAAAGCAGCAGCTGCTATTGTGAAAAATATTTTAAACTTTATCTCTGTTAGAAGGGTTTTCAGACTGTTGGCTTCCCCTTACGGTCGACTTAAAGCTAAACTTGTGGAAAATAAATAAAGAAAAATAAATAAATTCCTCCCTGTTTATCGAGTAAGGGACCTTTTACATAAAACAATGAAGGAGAAAACAACCGGAAGGTATAAACTGCTGTGAAGAGAACAGTTGTAGGTGTAAGACACAAGTTGTTTATATATTTTTATTAAATAGTCACTACCTGACACGCCTATTCAATTGCCTTTGTTTAATATTAGCATGTAATTTTGTATTATTATTAGCTCATTTTTTCTAATGATCATTGACCTCCGCTCCTACATGCTGTATAAAAAGAAAGGAGAGTAGAATTTGTATTTGAAAATTGTGTAACTTTCTAAGCGAGTATAAGCAGCGGCGTTTTGAGCTCGGTTAACATGAAGGGATGCGAAACTATGAAAAGTAGACTTCATAAATTTGCCGGCTCCCTCTACAACTTTTTTATTTCTGAACATATCGAAACGAAATGGGTCTAGAACCATTCAGAAAACTGGTTTTTTTTACATTTGAAGTAATTTGATACCACTTCCGGTTTCGCCGGAAATGAGCCTAAATTTTGATTTTCGAATGGAACACCCTGTATATTAAAACATAATATTTTTAGTCGCAAACTCCTCTATAAAATCCTTATTTTACTATAGGGAACGTAACCAGACTGCAACCAACAGCTACTCTCCGGGCTATGTGCCCCGCTGAGCGCTGAATTACAAGTTACAAGCCTGGAGCGTTAAGTGTAATAATTGCATATTACCATCAAAACGCTAATGCTTCGATTGCAACAAACACCAGCCGAAAGACTGATCCTATTAAGGAGCTCTCGTGCCAATCGTCCCACACCACTTGCAGACTGCAGTTTCAAGCTATTGGCTCTCGTCAGTGCAAGGTACGTAAAGTTTCTGAATTGAGCTAATGGTAACTCCGCAACTTCATACTGTATCTCATTTTGTAAAAACGCGAGGTAACTTTCACCCGTTAATGTTCCTTGAAACAAAATATGCCCAACTATGAATAAAACAAAATAATAATTAATATATATAAAAAGTTTAATAAAAATCAAGTGAATTTTCGCAAAAAAGGTATATCTTACCGTCGAGAGCTTTTTCTTAGCTAAATATTTAAAACCTGCTCACAATTACTTTTTATTATTAATACTGAAATGTTTATAATGAATAATTACACGTATACTTGTGTGCGCATACGTATAATACCGCAAATGGCGGGAAATCACCACACGCATATAGGTATACAACAGAAATGACAAAAAATCGGCTAAATTTAAAAAAATATTATTCTTTAGTTACATCACGTGAAAGTACATAACAAAACTTTCATTTTGGTATAAAGAAAATTTCGTAGGACCATTTTCACAAATTGGGGAACGTTTTGAAAATTTTGTGGAATTTCGACTAAAAATGGAATTGCGGCCAAACTATTGGATATTTTTTGCAGGCTATTTCTTGGTTATATAGTTTACTTTGATTTAAAATTTTATGGAATTAGGTTGAATTTTTGCCAAGTTAGCCGTAATTCAATTTTTCGTTTTTTCAGTGTATACACAGGGTGTCTCACCGGGAACTGAATCGATCGATATAGAGAAAAGTACGCATCAGAAAATTTTGAAAATTTAGATAATTACTAATGTCGGTGTGGCCAATCCAACTAAAATAATTACAAGCAGCTGGCATTTCCCCTTATACCGGAAGTCGATATCAACTTGCTTATTTCAAATGGAACACCCTATATATTTTAGAGTTTTCGAAAAGGGCATAAAATTCTGAGTCGAAAATATCCTATACCTAAACCTAGCCGTTTCAGAGATATTTGACATTTTATAGAAAATTTGACAGGTGCAAAGGTTTGCAAGAACCGCTATAACTTTCTTCGTGTAAAAGGTCCTCATTCGCTTCTTGTCATGTAAAAAGAACACAAGGAGAACTACGTTCTACAACTGAAATAAATTCAATAATATCATACCAAGCGTTCCGTTTTTCGCGTTACATTTTGTCAACTTCAAACCGCGAAAACTTGTTTAGGTCAAATGGAATACCCCGTATTTTTTTACGTCAAGTTGTGTAAAATTGAATTCCCTTTTTTCTGATATTAGCATTGCTGGGGTTAAAGTCACAACGTTTTGAAATATTTGCGATTTTATTAGAAATTCATGAATTGTTGTATCATTTCATCAAAATAGTCATGATTAGAAACAATCAGTCATTATCTTATGTCAAAAAATGCCAGCACGTTTAAATTATACCAACGAAAATTTTTTAAATTTGTTTATTATTTATGGAGAATGTGATAAAGCAATATAAAGAACTTGCAGCACATTTGCTACTCGATATACACAGAAACGCAAAATAACACTAACACTGTAACATGCGTATTAATCGAATTGAAGATATGGCATGAACTAAAATAGCAGAGATAAGATCAATTTAAAATATGATTTCATTTTAATTTATTAATTGCTCAAAATTCCGCCCTCGAACCTCGACACATTTTTCGCACCTTCGGATTAGTTCCTCATGGGTAGCTCTTCTAATTGAATCCTGTGACATGTTTTGAAATGCGTTTCTTACTCTTTGCATATAATCTTCAATGGTTGTTAATGGGCTCTCATAAAATTTATTTTTAATAGTTCCCCAAATGAAATAATCCAGAACTGATAAATCGGGCGAGCGAGGAGGCCATAAGAAAGGTCCATTATTGGCAATCCATTGATCATAAAAAGTTTGTTGTAATTAATTATTAATTAAATATGCGTTATGTGGGGGAGCACCGTCGTGCTGATAAAAAATGTTTCTATGTTCGGCGAGAGGTAAATTTTCTAAATAGTTATTATTCAAATTTTGTAAGATATTCAGATATCTTTGACCTAAAAAAAACAACAAAAATTTATCTATACATATTAGCAGAAGAGAAAATTTAATTTACCGTTTAAATTTTCCTGATAAAATTGTAATGCCACCACTCTATCGTTTCCTATGGCACAGTAAACATTGAACTGCCAACTTTCCTGAAAGTTTCGCTCTCTGAACATATGAAGATTTGAGTCGCTCCAAAAATGCGAATTGTGTCTATTAAAAAGACCATTTGTAGTAAATTTTGCTTCATCTGTCCATATAATATTTCCTAAATAAGAATCGTGACCCTCAGACCTTATTAGAATAAACTCACAAAAATTCTGTCTTCTTAGGAAATCTGTTTCTTTTAATCCTTGAACCATATGGAATGAAAAAGGGTGAAACTTATGTTTTAATAAGATTCTGTGAATTGAATCCTTGCATAGTCCCGATTTCAGAGCAGCTTATCTTAATGACATCCTTGGAAATGCATGAAAATATCCCAGAATGACTATTTCAATATTTTCGTCATCAACAATAGGCTTTCTTCTTCGCATTTTTGCCTTCACAGAGCTTTAATTTTTAAAATTTTCCAGTATGCGTTTTACAGCGTTTGGTGATGGTTTCCGTTTTTCTGGATATCGAGTAGCAAATGTGCTGCAAGTTCTTGATATTACTTTATCACATTCTCCATAAATAATAAACAAATTTAAAAAGTCTTCGTGGGTGTAACTTAAACGTGCTGGCATTTTTTGACATAAGATAATGACTGATTATTTCTAATCATGACTATTTTGATGAAATGATTACAACAATTCATGAATTTCTAATAAAATCGCAAATATTTCAAAAAGTTGTAACTTTAACCCCCACAATGCTAATATCAGAAAAAAGGGAATTCAACTTTACACAACTTGGCGTAAAAAAAACAGGGTGTTCCATTTGACCTAAACAAGTTTTCGCGGTTTGAAAAACGCAACACTTGGTATGATATTATTGAATTTATTTCAGTTGTAGAACGTAGTTCTCCTTGTGTTCTTTTTACGTGACAAGAAGCAAAAGAGGATCTTTTACACGAAGAAAGTTATAACGGTTCCTGCAAACAGTTGCACCTGTCAAATTTTCTATAAAATGTCAAATCTCTCTGAAACGGCTAGGTTTAGGTATAGGATATGCTACATATTTTCGACTCAGAATTTTATGCTCTTTTCGAAACCCCTAAAATATATAGGGTGTTCTATTTGAAATAAGCAAGTTGGTATCGACTTCCGGTATAAGCAGAAGTGCCAGCTGCTTGTAATTATTTTAGTTGGATTGGGCACACCGACATTAGACATTTTCTCTATATCGATCGATTCAGTTCCCGGTGAGACACCCTGTATATAAACATATCGTGGGGGTGGTGAACGAATTTTCATAAAATTTGAACTGAAGGTTCCTCTAACATCCAAAATAAAAGGATACCATTTTCGTTTCTTAACTAGCGTTTTAAAGGGTCCAAAATAAATTAAAACTGAAAAACCGTCCCTAAAAATGGCCAATTTACCCTTTTTCGCGAAAAAAAGAGTTCTCCCACCTACTCGATGTAGAAAATAATGTATGTGCTCTATGTAAAATTTTCTGTCAAAATCTATCTTTACTCCACTATTATCTTTCTGATCGAAATGAAATAATTTCTAAATTACTTAGGTCCCGAGAAGGCTGAACTGTCACCTGAATTATACCTTACAATAAATGGCAAAACAACAAAAAGAACATTTCAAACCGCAAAATCAGTTTTGCCCCTGATTTGCACACCAGTTGAACAAACAATTAAAATGATTTTGATGTCCAAAATATTTAAAACTAGTTTATTAATTGTCGATAACACCGCATAACGCAAAACCAGAGTTACAAATCATTTATCAAACAGATATAATGCCTGTTATTTTAACACACAGAACACACCCATGTCCTTCCGCCTCGCCTATATACCGACTATTTTTACAATCAATGCTTTAGTTGTCAACCGATAGTACACGTTTTCCTAATTTATTATTTGTTCTGCGGTTAATTGTGTGTCGTAAATGGCTCCCAGGCGAATCACAAATAAATACCGTTAACACACGTAATTACGATTCTTTTCATAATACTCTGCACGTATTTTTAATAGCCCAATCTTTTTGTTATTTTAATAACTTGCAATTCAATTACATCTAATAAATAAATGAAGTATCCTAAGCCTTTGCCCATTTTATATCTTTATCCCTAAACAAAACTGTATAATTAATAATTCTCAAAGCTTAACGAATGCAAGTAAAATATATATTTTACAAACAAAATACAGATAATGTGCCCAGCAGAACCTGTTATAGTACCTGTCACTCATCACAGACAGAACAAATGTCAAAAAGCTTAAAGTTTTCAAAATAATTCATTCATCAAGCTCACACAGTCAAACTACTAAAAAAGTCAATCAGACACTTAAATTTACAAAAAAAACACAATTTTTATCAAACAAATTTGAAAAAAATTCATATAACACCGATAATTCACAAGTAGTCCAAATTCATCAACAAGATCATTCAAACATTCATATTAACCGATTTACAGCTCAAAAGTTACAAACTACGGCCCTAAAAAATACAGCCCCCTCACTATCTCGATTCGCATCCAAACTACTTTCCACACTCCCAGCCACAATGTTATATTTCACTTCTACAATTTTTATAGATCATTTTTCTCTTCAATTCAACTTCCCATTCAAGTTTCCATGCTTACATCAAAATACACTTCATTCACTTTCCCAATGTGCTAGCTGAGCATTCATCAAAACTTCTTCCCATTTCACATGTTCCGATCGACATCAAAACTTACTTCCCATTCATTTCAACGCAGATCTATAGGAACATTCTCATATGATTTCAACATAGCTTAAAAGACCTTCGAAACATATTACGGGACCATTTCAAAATTTAATTCTTTCGACAGTCGATTCAAACTTCGTTTATACATATAGTTCAGGAACTGTTACTTTAAACGAGGTAGCAGATTTTTTTATCATCTTGTATTGTAGAGTATGTAGGATCCAAGTTTTAGACCTCCAAAACCCTTGGCTAATTTTTGTGTGGCCCAAAAATCACGAATTTTTGGCAATTTTTTCAGTTTGCGGCCTATAACTTAAAAACAATGCATCCAATCGAAAAGTCATCTATTATCAAAATTTAAGAGTATTTAATTTTGCTTCGAATGAGTACTTCAAAATTGAAAGAGGTTCTTGCAATCAAATAAAAAGCCGAGCCTGACGAGCTCACGAGTCAGTCTTCAGTGTACCTCAAAATTAGTTCCGGTGCTTTCGCGATTGAAGTTTCAAAAAATCCAAGTGTTTAAATATTGCTTCATCCGACGCTAAAATTAATAAAATCGAGTGGCCGTGCAACTTCCTTGGCCAAAACCAAGTAAAAAATATTTATTAAACTACATTACCCTTGTGCATTAAATAAAAGTGAATTTGACATAAACATTCAGTGCTAAATAACAATTCTAAAATTTAAAGTCAGTGTACCATATATCAAGAATAACATATACAAGGTGTAGCGTTTGACCAAAAAGAGATTCGAAGCAACCCCTCCGAATTTCCCAAATTCAAATAACCGCTGCCCAAGGAACCACTACTTCCATATCCAGATTTTGTATCCAAGTCTTATGCACACTAAATCCCAATATATTTTACTCCCTTTAATAATAGAGTGAGGGTATAGAGGGGGTGACTAATGTAAAATAATTTAGAAGTTCTTGGTTCCCGTATACACACTAAACCCCAATTTAATTTTTTATTCCCTTAAGCAATAGGGTGGGGGTGGAAATGGGGGTGGTAGAGGGAGTAACTAATGCCAAAATAAATTTTAAAGGCCCTTGGTTCAAATCCCAATTTGATTTTTTACTCTCTTTAATTATAGGCTGGGGGTGGCAATGGGGGTGGTAGAGGGGGTAGCTAACGCCAAAAAATTTTTTTACACGTTTCTTTCTTGTATACACACTAAATCACATTTTAATTATTTCTATCCCCTTTAATAATAGGGTGGGGGTGGCAATCGGGTGGTAGAGGGGGGTAGCTAATACCAAAAAAAAAAAAATTTGACGTTTCGTTCTTGTATACACACTAAATCACATTCAATTTTTTCTAACCCCTTTAATAATATAAGGTCAGGGGTGGCAATGGGGGTGGAAGAAAAAACGCAAAAAATTTTTTTCAGACGTTTCGTTTTTGCATATACACTAAATCACATTTCAATTTTTTTACTCCCTTTCATAATAGTGTGGGGGGTGGTATTGGGGAGCAGATGTCAAAAAAAATTTTGAAACCTTAACTTCTCGTACATGCCCTAAATTGCAATTTTATGGACTCTTACTTGCTTGTTTTGCCTATTTACCCTTACTTACCTTTACCTTCAACGGAATTAGATCAAAATATAATCTAGTTTCAGATTTCGTTACAATACATAAGTGTCTAGATCAAGTAATAAATTCCCGAGACAGAAAAACCTAACAAAAACTTTACAACATAAGTATTATCGCCGCGGGCCATGGCGCTAGTTGAAATAAATAGATCCCAGTAAATAAAAAACGCAACAAAAACTTTACGACATAATTATATCGCCGCGGGCCATGGCGCCAAGTCTGACATGAAACATTCCCGACGTACATTAAAAACCTATAAAGGTAAGCGAGTCAATTTGCGAACAGCACAAAAAAGAGTACAGGTATTTTAATGAGGTCGTAAAGTCCTAGTTGAACTATACCAAGTTTCAAGTCAAAATCCTAAACAGTTCCAGAGTAAACGTGCGCACAAAAAAAAAGTTACAGACAGACAGACAGGAAATTTGTTTTCACTCAAATTTAAAATCTCTACGTTTCATGACGTTATTTCAACAAAAAAAAAATATATATTTTTTTTGCGATACTATACTTCCTTCCACTGGACGTGGAAGTAAAATAAAGTGCATGTAGGCCTCTAAGAGTCCTTCCTCAAGTTCTCGAGCAAAAAATTGTTTTTTTATTAAGAAAAGAAGCTTGTACGTGTTCAAAGCATGTGTACCTACTGAAGAAATTTATGTTGGAAATAAATATAGGTGACATAAACGCTGAACGGTATAATTTATATATGAGAAGAACAGCTTCCATAAAGGAATACTATATCCCCTGCTGTGTGCAACCCTTGTTGATGAACTCCGAAAAGTGTCTGCAGAAGGTTTTAATACTTAGGATACGCAGACGATTTAATAATGATCAAACGGCGATTTCAGATTATTCGCAAATAGTTCTAAATACTGTGGACAGATGGTGTAGTACTTCCGTACTCTCTATAAATTCCCACAAGACCACAGTCTTTCACATGGAAAAGAGCATTAGAGCGCACCTAATGCTCAATGAAGTGGAACTTCCATTGCCATGCCTATGAGGCGATATATTTAGAAGTTATTTTTGACAAAAAGTTTAAATGGAATGCCCACATCCAAAAAATCACACAGAAAGCAATAACTACCCCGGGAAGATACAGGTGTGTGGGAAAACTAGAGGATAAACTCCAAAATAACCCTGTGGTTATACACTACAGTAGTAAGACCCATAATAACCTAAGGGTCAGTTGTATGTTGTATGGAATCTGTTTCTGAGACACATAGTAGAGTGACATCGGCAAATGCATGCATAATAGTATTATTATTTTACTTCGTTTATACTGATTATAAATAGTAAGCGTCCAAGGACACAACCTTGTGCAACCCTAATATTGTTTTTAACTTTATCAGACTCCGTTCACTTTACTCCTAATCCACCTCAGTGTTATATGTTTAACCGCATACAACCTAAGCTTCGTCAAGACTTTGCATGATGATCAATTATCTCAACAGCACGGTGAAGGTCAACAAAACACTTAATATCGCCTATCCATCATCTTTCCTCCACTTAGCACATATAAATTATAGATCAGTTACGGGTGTTTCGCAGGAAACTTGAATGTAAATCAGCCGATAAAAGCTGGCAAAATTTTTGCTTTTCTTATTTTTCACCATATAGCTAGATTTAGTTCTCTTTGCTTGGAAAGTACAAATTTTTTATGACCTATTGTAAGAGGTCGGACTGGTTTGTTCCCTATATCATGTTTCTCCATTTTCAAAATTCATTTGGAGAGTGTATTACTAAGAGGTCTGAACTTCAATGCTAACTCTCTGTGTATGATCTTCATTGTTTCATTGTGTCTTCCTAAATACATTGTTGGGGTTAAAGTAGAGCTGCCTCCAATGTCATATTTCGTCCGCTAGTGAACACTTTTCTACTACAAGTATCGTGCAGGCGGGGGACTTCCAGAATACGCTTCTCATGGTTTCTTATAAAATAAAACACAGGGTGTCTCACCGGGAACTGAATTGATCGATATAGAGAAAAGTATGCATCAGAAAATTTTGAAAATTTAGATAATTACTAATATCGGTGTGGCCAATCCAACTAAAATAATTACAAGCAGCTGGCAGTTCCGCTTATACCGGAAGTCGATACTAACTTGCTTATTTCAAACGAACACCCTATATATTTTAGGGTTTTCGAAAAGAGCACCTAAACCTAGCCGTTTCAGAGATATTTGATATTTTATAGAAAATTTGACGGGTGCAACGGTTTGCAAGAACCGTTATAACTTTCTTCGTGTAAAAGACCCTCATTTGCTTCTTGTCACATAAAAAGAACATAAGGAGAACTACGTTCTACAACTGAAATAAATTCAATGATATCATACCAAGTGTTCCGTTTTTCGTGTTACATTTTGTCAACTTCAAACCGCGAAAACTTGTTTAGGTCAAATGGAACACCCTGTATTCTTTTACGTCAAGTTGTGTAAAATTGAATTCCCCTTTTTCTGATATTAGCATTGTGGGGGTTAAAGTTACAACTTTTTGAAATATTTGCGATTTTATTAGAAATTCATGAATTGCTGTAATCATTTCATCAAAATAGCCATGATTACAAACAATCAGTCATTATCTTATGTCAAAAAATGCCAGGATATTTAAATTACACCCACGAAGACTTTTTAAATTTGTTTATTATTTATGGAGAATGTGATAAAGTAATATCAAGAACTTGCAGCACATTTGCTACTCGATATCCAGAAAAACGGAAACCGTTACCAAACACTGTAAAACGCATACTGGAAAATTTTAAAAATTATGGCTCTGTCAAGGCAAAGATGCAAAGAAGAAAGCCTATTGTTGATGACGAAAATATTGAAATAGTCATTCTGGGATATTTTCATGCATTTCCAAGGATGTCATTAAGACAAGCTGCTCTGGAATCGGGACTATGCAAGGATTCAATTCACAGAATCTTATTAAAACATAAGTTTCACCCATTTTCATTCCATATGGTTCAAGGATTAAAAGAAACAGATTTCCTAAGAAGACAGAATTTTTGTGAGTTTATTCTAATAAGGTCTGAGGGTCACGATTCTTATTTGGGAAATATTATATGGACAGATGAAGTAAAATTTACTAAAAATGGACTTTTTAATAGACACAATTCGCATTATTGGAGTGACTCAAATCCACATATGCTCAGAGAGCGAAACTTTCAGGAAAGTTGGCCGTTCAATGTTTACTGTGCCATAAGAAACGATAGAGTGGTGGCATTACAATTTTATCAGGAAAACTTAAAAGGTAAATTAAATTTTCTCTTCTGCTAATATGTATAGGTAAATTTTTGTTTTTTTTTTTTTAGGTGAAAGATATCTGAATATGAAATTTACCTCTCGCCGAACATAGAAACATTTTTTTATCACCACGACGGTGCTCCCCACATAACGCATATTTAATTAATAATTATTTACAAGAAACTTTTTATGATCAATGGATTGCCAATAATGGACCTTTCTAATGGCCTCCTCGCTCGCCCGATTTATCAGTTCTGGATTATTTCATTTGAGGAACTATTAAGAATAAAGTTTATGAGAGCCCATTAACAACCATTGAAGATTGTATGCAAAGAGTAAGAAATGCATTTCAAAACATATCACAGGATTCAATTAGAAGAGCTACCCATGAGGAACTAATCCGAAGGTGCGAAAAATATGTCGAGGTTCGAGGGCAGAATTTTGAGCAATTATTAAATTAAAATGAAATCATATTTTGAATTGATCTTATCTTTGCTATTTTAGTTCATGCCATATCTTCAATTCGATTAATACGCATGTTAGAGTGTTAGTGTTATTTTGCGTTTTTGTGGATATCGAGTAGCAAATGTGCTGGAAGTTCTTGATATTACTTTATCGCATTCTCCATAAATAATAAACAAATTTAAAAAGTTTTCGTTGGTATAATTTAAACGTGCTGGCATTTTTTGACATAAGATAATGACTGATTGTTTCTAATCATGGCTATTTTGATGAAATGATTACAACAATTCATGAATTTCTAATAAAATCGCGAAGTTGTAACTTTAACCCCCACAATGTTCATATATCAGAAAAAAGGGAATTCAATTTTCCACAACTTGACGTAAAAAATACAGGGTGTTCCATTTGTCCTAAACAAGTTTTCGCGGTTTGAAGCTGACAAAATGTAACGCGAAAAACGGAACACTTGGTATGATATTATTGAATTTATTTCAGTTGTAAAACGTAGTTCTCGTTGTGTTATTTTTATGTGACAAGAAGCAAATGAGGATCTTTTACACGAAGAAAGTTATAACGGTTCTTGCAAACCGTTGCACCTGTCAAATTTTCTATAAAATGTCAAATATCTCTGAAACGGCTAGATTTAGGTATAGAATATGCTACATATTTTCGACTCAGAATTTTATGCTCTTTTCGAAAACCCTAAAATATATAGGGTGTTCTATTTGAAATAAGCAAGTTGGTATCGACTTCCGGTATAAGCGGAAGTGCCAGCTGCTTGTAATTATTTTAGTTAGATTGGCCATACCGACATTAGTAATTATCTAAATTTTCAAAATTTTCTGATGCGTACTTTTCTCTATATCGATCTATTCATTTCCAGGTGAGACACCCTGTATAATCAAAAAATACATTATAATAACGTCTCTGATAAAAATGAGTTAAGAATTTTACATCCTGAAGGTTTTTATTCGAAATAAACTAAAAATAAGTAAAGTAGCCTTATCTTATTTAATCTTATTCATCCATTATTTTCCCCTCAACAATAGCATACTACAAATTATACATCAGCACAATCATTTGTTGTATTTAAAAATACTTTCACTCTCAGCAACATCAACCAGCTGGTATACTTTCTGCTTAATTAAGACACATGTTTAATTGACAATTTAGGAAAAATATACACCATGAGATGTTTTAGAAAACATAATAAACTGTAACCTGAAGTAACCTGACTTATTAAACATCCAAAATAACCGTTCGTATAATTTTAACTTCAAAAGACTATTCTACTGTCAAATTAAACTATAGTCAATCGGTTCAGTTATTATAATTGCGTCATTTTTCATCAGATGTACGTACCACTTATGAAGTAAAGAGCTGAGCGAATTGCATTCGGTATTAATTAGAATTATAGTATTCAGTAATTAACTGCCATTTAAATTAATGAATAGCCTGCGGCATAATGCAGGCATAAAAACAAATAAATGCAACGCATAACAATTTTGAAATCATTACTAGTCTAGTTTTGCAGAATAAAATTTTCAAGTACATTAATGCACAGGATAGACAAAATATATTTTATCTGCGACCATTATATTTATAATTAGGAAGGTTTAATGCGTCTCTTTTCCGTGGATTAAAGGCCCTTTAATACATTGGTGGATTAGAATTCATAATGCCACCTTTGTCATAGAAAAGATTCAAAGATCTTCTATTTTTTTGCTCAAAATGAAAAAATTCTTAATCAAAATAAACTTGTCTGACGTTTTTCAAAATTAGAATTTTTCACCTGCTTTCATACGGCTTCCACGCTCCTAATTTGGCCGTGGTCGTGGATAAAACGTTGAATTACATTTGGGGATTTACAGGCCTCGTAGATTAAAGGCTTCTTAATCCCCTTATATAATTAATAACTATTAAATGTTCATTTTTTTAGTTTTACATCATTAAATATTTACTTATAAAGTGTGTATCATAATGAAATGTCATAAATTAAGGAGTATTACTCTCCCAATTTAAGAAAAGGACCCCTCACACCACAAATGGAAATTCCGTATCCATCAAACGGTCAACTGGCCAACAACAACAAGATTACCTTGATGTGGGTGCCAGGACATGAGGGAGTAGAAGGCAACGAACTTGTTAACAGCCTTGCAAAAAAGGAGCTAAAGCACAATTCACTGGACCCGAACCGTTTTGTGGCCTGGCCAAGGGACACATAATGGAGGAGATTCAAAAATGGGAAAAGGAACAAAAAAGGCTTACTGAAGGAATATTCCAGGCCAAAGACAAGCGAAAAACTTTATTACTTATTCGGCAAAGCTTCTCAAACTTGAAAAATGCGAATTAAGGCTGATGACAGACCTTCTAACTGGCCACTGCCCCTTGAGATATCATCTCAAGAATATGAGCAAGGCAGTAGACGACAAATGTAGATATTGCGATACTGCAACTGAAACTGCGGAACATATACTTTGTGAATGTAAGGTATTAATCCGCACTAGGCAGAGTTCCTAGAGCAGGCGGAATTAACGTCTGAAGACATAGGGAAATTAGCCCCCAGGAAAATCACAAGCTTTGTAAAAGGTCTTGGAATCCTTCACAATAACTAGTTGAAGAGTAATTCACAAAAGATTTTTAGGTCGAAGTGAAGTAAGGCTTCTCAGAACCAAATGAAACAATCTACAATCTACATCCATCAAATTTTCCCAATTTTTGATATGCTGTTCTACTGATCCAGTAGATCAAATATATCAATGGCCAAAAACACACCTTTCTACCCTTTTTACCCTCTATGGGGGTGGAAAGCGCTAGTATATATCTAAACAATTACATTTCTATAAAAAATGTTTATATCTTTCACCACGATAAAAAAAACCTACGTCGAACGATCTGACTTACATTCAGACACCGTTCCATACTCTTACATCCCTTTCGTGGGACGAAAATCGCCAAAACAGCTGAGCGGCAGTATCTTTATTTCAAAAAAATATATGAAACTGAGTAACAGTTGAGCAGCAAACTTTAAAAGACGATGCAGAAATTACTCAGTATTACCCCCTAATGCTTTTGCGCCCATCCATCAACTTAGCATTACCATATCGAAATTTTGCAATGTCAATATATGGATTAATTGTCGCATTTGTCGTAAATTTGTCGTGAAAAGAAAAAAATTGTCGCGTCTTATTTAAAAAAAAAACTCAAGGTAATACTAACTCCATAGTCAAGTCAGCATTACCACATTCCGAAACGGGTTAAAATTGTAGAAAAAGAGCTCTGAGTATTAAAATAATTTGCCGTGAATTTGTCGTGAGCAAATAATATGCGAAAAACCACCCCTTGATGATTTACGGAGGTGGTAGTGCTCAGTACAGAGAAAAATCAGTACAAAAAATCACCCCTTGATAATTTACGGGGGTGGTAGTGCTGAGTACTGTCGTGAGCAGAAAAAAATAGGACAACTTTTTTTTTCTAATGTAAATCTGTCTATTTGAATATGTAATGAGTAGTCGAAATAAAACACATATCACTTTTAATTTATTTTTTATTTTAATGCTGTAGTTATTGCTATAGTAAATGATGGATGGTAAATGAGACAAATTGCACTGCGTTATAACATTAATAAAAATTTGGTGTGTAACATTTTAAGAAAGTGGAGAATAAACGGTACGATTAGTAGAAATCCTGGATCAAAGGACAAAGGATATCCTACTTAACAAGAAACTAACTATTAATATTTCATTATTGCACCATTTCTATTTATAACTTCTATAAGTCTGTTTGGCATCGAATTAAATAACCGTATACAATAATCATTAGTAATATTTTCTCATGCATTATTTACTATTTACAGTAATTCTTCGGCATTCCGTGGTCTCACATTTCGTTTTTGGATACTTCTTACGAGTAGTCCCCATACTTCTTCCACAGGGTTAAGATCTGGACTATGACTGGGTCAGTTAAGAACATTGATGTTGTTATCTTGAAACCAGTTAGTTACGGTATGAGCAGTATGAACGGAATAATTGTCTTGTTGAAATATGAACCCATTATTAAAAAATAATTGTGACACAGAAGGGAGCATAATATTGTGTATAATCCTAATATACGTTTCACTATTAAATCGTTCCTCAATATACCACAAAACACCAGGACCACGTGCCGATATCCAAGCCCACATATTGACGGAAAATCTACCACTTTTATCATTGTTAGATATATATTTCTCATCGAATCGATTATTCGGATGGCGGTAAACACGAATACGACCGCTGTGTGTTGACTGGAAAGTTTTTTCGTCTGTAAAGATTACATTGTTCCAAAAATCCTACTCGAGCTTCTTTATGTTCAGCTTTAAGTAAGTATTTCTGTGCTGCTGCATGACAGCGTAGCTCCGGCGACCAGTACTACTCGATCCAGGAAAATTCGTTTCTTCAGCAGCCTGAATAACTGAGTAAAATGGATTTTCTACTAAAGCATTTACCAACTGCAAATCTTGTTGTTGAGTTGATATCCTTCGTCGCCCTGATCCAGGATTTCTACTAATCGTACCGTTTATTCTCCACTTTCTTAAAATGTTACACACCGAATTTTTGTCAATATTATAACGCAGTGCAATTTGTCTCATTGACCATCCATCTTCTGCAATATAGCAATAGCAATAACTCCAGATTTAACTAAATCGCTTATATGAGGCATATTAATTTTTGCACACTTGCAATAAATTATGACGACTAACTGACAATGTCACAAAAATTAAAGTTAGATGTACACAATTAGATTTTAGCAAAATACCGTTATAAGACTTGTCCCATTTTTTTGCTTACGACCGTACAAAAAAATATAATAATTACCCTATTTCTGCGTAATATATTTTGCGACAAATTCCTGTTAGATTAGGCACGGTATAGGTATTAGACACAAGTCGTAATGCCAAAAAAAACACTCTAACTCTTTTGGTAAAAAAAAAGAAAATATTTTGAGACGCCCGCATCCTACAGTATTTTTGACCCTGTGAGGAATGATTTGTATTTGATGAATCAAATCAATCCTCATCTCCCGCGCCTTATTCAATTTCAGTTCTTTAATTATTCTATAGTAGTCTTTTGTCTATACTTCTGACAATGCAAAGAAACTTTCAGCGGTTAATCAATTTTTACATTTAAAATTTTGACATTAAATACATCAAGAACAATAATTTTGTGAATTATATAAATGATGCAAACTACACATAGAAGTGTAGAGATTTGATTTCAATATTTAGAAAAAAATATTTAAATATCGTTGACTAATCTCGCTGCACTTGTAACTCGCACGTAAACAACCAACTGCGAGTAGGTAATTTTCTGAGAATTAATTACTTTTTACATGTTTAGTTTCGATCCATTCAATTCAGGTAATTAGTTTTCGGAAAGTTTAAATGCAGTTTGTAGAAGACTGGGAGTGGTGGCGATCCAGATTGAAATACCGTCAGGTCATGAGGAAAGGTTATGTTATCAAATGACCTTTCAGCGCGACGCTATTTTTGTTCCGCTATAAATTTTCACCTTAAAGGTGAACTATATGAAATATCAAAAAAGTAATTAGTAAGTGAGTTTTGAGGCATACTATAACTACCACTATATATAAAGGAAACATATATTGAAGGGTGTGAAGGACTATTTTATCCTTAATATAAACTTATATAGGAAAAAAATTGTGGGACACTTTTACACGATTGTAGAAAATTAAACTGCAGATTGCAGAGACAGGGACAATTTGTGTATACAAATAAATATCTTTGGAGTAATGATCTCGTGTAGTCGATTTTGATAAAATTAAGCTTCGATTACTATTATTGTATAATGAAAACACGGTGTTAAAAAATATTTTACATCATATTTTATTTTTATATGATTTATTACAGTTCCTTGCAAAGTACAGTGGTCTTCAATTATACCGGGTAGATAAAAATGCAACAAAAACTTTACGAGCTCATTATTAACGCCGGCGAACCACTCGGTATGGTGTCATCAAACAAGCCGACATACCGATAAAAGTAAGTAATTCAATTTGTCGGCGGAAAAGTACAGAGAGTAACGGTATTTTAATGAGGTCGTAAAGTTTTTGTTGCATTTTTTATGTGTATAGAAGCTTTGGGCGATACTACACCAGTTTTTTGAGCAGCTCTTAGTTTGTAGTTTGAGGCGTTGTTTTAATATTATTTAATTTAATTCAGAGCAGTAACACTAAAATGGTTGAGTGTCGACAAATATAATGCCTACAGGATGGTTTTTCGATAATTGTGAAGCAGATAATTATTATATTACGTAAGACTTATGCAAAATAAATTAAACGCAGGCAAGGTAGTGTTCCATTAACAATTTTAATCCCGATTTCGTACATATATTATTTAGAATAATAATAACTATACCTTTCTTAAGCTCGAAAACCTTTTAGCCTGAAAGTACCTGAAAGAAAAAAGAAAAATATTAGCGTAATAATAATTAATATTGAAATACATTTTCTCAAGATTGAAAGTAAAAATTGAAAATAGTTGGTGGAATGCTCTTAATCACAATTTTTTGACACACAAAGCAAATATAGAAAATTATACTAGGCACTAGGTATCTCATTTAAGAAACAATAATATAATAAAATAGAAAGCTGTAAAATGATACAAGTGTTGCCATCTGTTGATGGGCAACTTAAGCGCACAACCAGGTAGTTGGTTTTCTACATACAATTAAAATAGTGACAGGTATACAATCGATAAAAGGAATCTTTAATCAATAATAGTTTGACATTAGTTGCATACCACAGATTAGGTAGTTACTTTGCAATTTGTATACATAACCAAAAATACAAACTGTCGTAATAAATTGTTTACAAACTGTATTATAAAGATCCAGTAAATACATTACATCATTTAGGATACACTATATAATAGATTAATGAGAAAGTTTCAAAGGTAAGAAAAATAACTACATGTACATAGTAAACAAAGTATAAAAATGAAATAAAAATTAACGTAAATGTTTCTGTACGTTTGGAATTGACAATGGGTTCTGAAGCTGTAACAGAGATACATAATTTCGTGTTAAAAAACATGACTGAGTTCCTAAAATACAAAAATACAATGTGAAATAATTTAGCAGTTATACAAAGAAAATTTCTGATAGTTGAAACAGTCTCACTTACAAAAACTGAATCAAAATGCTATACAGATCGTGCTAAATATAAGTCAGTTATTCAGTTATTATATAAAATTGTTAAATGGACATAAGCCATGTAACAGAATCATTAGTAATTATTTAAAAGTGATTTTAAATTTAATAAGTTAATATACTATATTTCTGTCCGGTTCTAATAAACTTCAGTTTCAGTTCCGACTGTCTAGTTAGCTTTCCTACTTCGGACACAGCCTAATTTCCTGAAACAAAGCTGTCGTGATCTGCTTCCTTGGCCGAGCCAAGTAAAAAAGAGTTATTAAATCAAACTGCCGTCGCGCATACATCCAAAAGTGGATTTTTTCAGAACATTAAATGAAATCATTCTAATAATTTTATTTTTTTCGCAAAATTCAAACACGACTGAATTTCTGCTGTTGAAGAGTTACCTATTCCAAAATTTTGTTAAATAAAAATATATTAATCCAAATACGTTCGAAACTCTGTTATGTTAACTTAAATAAATCTTTTTTATTTCGTTCTAAAAACAAGTATTATTATTTCACGAAAGACTATCTACAGGGTGTAGCCTTCGACCCTGACAAAGACAATAAGAACTATAAAAGTGCTAAATAAAATAAATCTTTAAAACCAAGTGCACACAAAGTTCCAGAACTCACATACAGGGTGTAATATTTGACCCGATCCATTACTTCAAAAATCTAAACCCAGGGCTTCTCTCAAACGAAATAAAGTGCACGTTGGCCTCCAAGGGTCCCTGCCAAAGTTCTCTGGCATAATCATTTTTATTTCACCAACTCACGGGGCTTAAACGTGTTCAACAGCAAAGGGAGTCCAACTTGAATAATGCATGTAACACTTTCATTTTCTCATCGAAAGGACGATTATTTAACGTGAATTCACATTTCGCTTGACATATCCCATGTTTGACAATTTACAGATTTTTTAAATTTTAATCGTCTTATTTAAATTGCCGTCGTGGCGGAGTTTAGCATTGGCCATCCCACCACTCAACCAGGACACATACATATAGACACAACGACCATTCCCTACGACATTGCTATCTGCCGCAGCCGAGACTCGAACTCAGGAGTGGTACACCGACTAGCCGCGTTGCCTCTCACGCAACACCGTCTAGTCTACTAGTCCATGATAAAGTTAAAAAAAAACAAAAGTTCTGTGAGAGGAATGAAATATGGGTACCCCCGTTTTCGAGGGTGCTGAATACGATGGTGATATTTTCAAGGTTCCCACTCCTCAACCACTACCCTTAAACTCGAAAAACCACCCCTATTTCGCGTTTTTTTCCATTGTACACCGCTAACAACTCGACAACACGTTAATAACGCCAGTAAACATCAAGGATTCGAACCAGGATTTTCCTGATTTCAAGTTCAACGCAAGCTGGCATTAATAATTAGTTATGAGTTATATAAAATAGTGTTTTATACAAATGTAGAAAAGTTTTTTCCGCACTAATTTTAACCCTCGTTTGTGCTAAATTAAACTCAGAAATGTAAGTAAACATAAAAAGGCCAACGTTATAACATTATCAGCCCTGAACAATTGTCCACACGCATTATGTTAGTGCGCTTACACATATTTACCGACAAAGATGTCACGTAATGCAATTTTATGAGCACGTAATAGTAGAAACAATACTTCAATGCCTTTTTTTCCCACTTTTATTCGTGCTTTCGGCGAGCCTAACTGGTTATATGTGAATTAAAATTCAGGAAACATCTTTCAAATAAAACGGAACGGTTTTAATGATTATTGGTATGTTGAGTTGGACCAGTTTTACTGCTACATTATATTTGCAACAAAGTTGTATTATACATACGTACCCGCAGCTCTTCTGACGTGGTCTGTTAGTTTGCTAGTAGAGGGCTGTTATAGGGAGAATAAATATCTGAAAATCTGTTTCAAATTGCATATTATGAATTTTTCATTTCATTGTCTTTTATGTACTGTCGTGCGCAAAAAAATGGGACAAATTATATAGCGTATTTTTGCTAAAATCTTGTTGTGTAGATTTGAAACAACTCATATTTATTTACTCTAAATTTCTTTAAGAATATTTGTACCTAAATGACACTAGCTAGCTCAACAGCAGGGGTGAGGAAAAACTGGATTAATGAGACACAAATAATGTAAAGTTTAACGTATTATTACAATAAATATAATAAAATTTATTACCTGGAGGCCGTGAAACATAAAAATACATCAATGTCAAAAACAAAACAAGAGTTTTTTAAAATATACAGTATTCGAATACGTAGTGAAAGTCATAGGAAAATAACTAAACTAATACATGGAATTTTTACAGTAACAAAAAGTAAGCTATAAACATGAACAAAATCTGGAGTATAACCGGAATCAAAACTCATATAGATACTCAGACATTAACACATAATTTTAATTTTTAAAGTCAAATCTCGAAAGGAAAGTTGGGCGCCACGGATTTATTTTTTTCTGTAAAAAGCCGAAAACCATCAAGTGAACTTAACAAGACGTACTTACAGTTTATGTTGTACTTTGTCACCTGAAGCAATAATTGGTATCGTGGAAAATCTCTCAAATCCTACTTGGAGGGCATATTGTTCGAAACTTTACAATTTAACCCCTAATTCATAAAGGGTTGCACGCACCAGACAAGGGTCAATGCACCAAAAAGTCTTTATTTCACTAAAAAAGTTTCTAAGGTTTACACTTTGATAGAACAGTATAGTATACAGAACTTAACTTGAAAATCTTGTAATATGGCGTACTTGCTGTGTACGCCGTCAACAAATGGCGTCTTTCACCAGCCAAATAAAACTTCTCTCTAGAATGAAACTTATGAGGGTAATATCGCTAGACTTTAACACCAAAACGAACCTACAACTAACTAGCACAATTTTACACATTACTTCGCGGTAATATACAATCTTTTTTTTACACATTATTAATCGCCGTTCCGCCTTGCTGCTATCGGCGGACTCCATCACCTCAACGGGAATCCCGCTCCGCGCATCCTCTATCTCTCATCAAAACGAAGTTAAATATCTAACCCAATCAGGGAATCGGATCCAAAAATGCACCAATCATAGCCTTAGAGTTGAATATGAATATGCCGTGCGGCTACAGGGTTTGTTTTTACCGATTTATATGACATTTTACTAATATTTCGCTAAATTTACAAACGATAAAAATAGACCGTTACAGATCTAACTTTAATTTTTGTGACATTGTCATAGTCATTTTCGGCTACTCATACTCATTACATATTCAAATAGAGACAGATTTACAGTACAAAAAAATAGTTGTCCTATTTACATTTTCTATTTATATGAGTTCAGAGCACACTCAATTTGCTAAAATAATTTTAAGATTTGGTTACATCGTTCAAAATAAAATAAGTACTTATATATTGAAAAAAGGCGCATTTCAACATTTTTAACAAAGAAAAAGGGAAGGGTGTGACCAAGAGATGACCCATGGGGGATGCTAGAGAATATAAGAGAGGAGTTATTGCACTATTTCTTGAATGCTACTTGGAAATGGCGATGAATCGGAGTTTTCGCGATGTGGAGCTTCTACAGCAGTCCACGGTGCCACACTTCGTCAAATGTCTTTTGGAGGTCCATGGAGACGATTCCTGTTAAGTGACGTCCATTGGCGTTTGTGGTCAGGATTTCACTAACTCTGAAATGCTGTTGGGTGGTGGAGTCGCTGAGGACGTCTTCATCCCCAGCGCCCTCCAGCAGATAGGACTGCGAGAAGGCTTATGGAACGGCAAGTGAAGGGGAGCTTTTTAGGTTTTTTGGGCTTTGGAATAGGGATGATTTTCGCAATTTTCCATATTGTAGGATAATATGATAACTGGAGGCAGGAGTTGTATAGATTGATCAGGTTTAGAAGAGATATGTTTTAAGGCGTAAGCCGGGATATTGCCCAGTCCTGCGGCTTTTTTGGCATCAAGGTTTTCTATTTGGGCTAGAGCTTGGTAGGGGGGAGATAGTAATCAGCTAGTCCGTGAAGTTGTGCTCGATCTGCGTGAGCCATTGCTCGTAGATCCAAGGGATTTTGCCTGGTAACGGGGGTAAATAGGATTTGGGAAAAATTGGTCAAAAAAAAAAGGTGGAAAAGGATTTCAACTTTCTTTCGTTAGTTATAGCCTGGCCAGAAAATGTTTGCAGGGGAGGAACACGCTGTATTTTTCTTAAAGAAACATCTTGGGAGAAAGTACGGATCTCCAGGATGGGAAGCTATCGTATCGGGAATTTGTTGAATTTTATGGTTTGTGATGCCTGTGGCTAATTGGTTTTTAATTTATTGATTTGAGATTTAAAAGTCGGATTTCGTTGTCGTTTGATATCTTTTACGTAATTTTTTTCTTTCCTTAATAATAGCATTTATAGCGGGAGGGAATTTATTGGAGTAGGCGTGGATGAACATTTCTAACTTAAGACTATCGTATCGGACGGAATTCTGTGCTACAAAAATGACTAGGTCTTAGATAACATTGAACTTAATTCAAAAACTTCCGATTGCATGCTGGTCGATGTGAATGTTAATGGAACTTTTTAATAAGGTACACTAAAATTATTCAAAAAGTAGAATATCATCAATCAAACATGAATGAAAAATTATAACGAAAAATTGTTATAGAAATTAGAATCTTGAATCGAGTTAGATTTATTAATAAAAATTTTCTAAGGTTTTAATTTAGGAACTGCTATAAATTTTAATACTTCGGAAGCTATATAATGAAAAATATATATGGAAGTTGTAACTAAATTGGTTACGTACCTAATTAATTAATTAAATTAATTACCTACTTTAAGTTCGAATGTGTTATTATCAGGGGGGATGGCAGTGTTGTGAGCCGAGACAGAATTATCATTAACTATTAATGTTTAAGTTTATTATATTTATTTGAATAAAAATGATTTAATATTATCAACCTGTTTGTGGACGATTCTGCTACGCAACCCTGTACATCCTTGCCGAAGATAAAGACAACATCAACCACAGTTTAGATCGATGCACAAAAAGTCACTTATTCGTGGCTTTTCCAGACAATATTATAATGCTCTTTCCATTCAGCTTTAGTATGTTTTCAGTCTCCGAAATTGAGCTCTGAAGTGGCAAAACCTTTTCCGATTTTTGCTGGATAAGAAGTAAAGGACTGTCCGTTGTAAAGCAGAAAGGTAAGAGTTAACGGGGACCAGGGAATTATTGCAATTTACTGGCGAGAATGGACCCTAAAGTGAAACACCAATTCTCTAGAGCATTTTACTGTATAATGGAAAACACTTTCCATTTTCTACAAATAAACGTCGCATTAAAAACGATATTAAATTAAAGAGCCTTTTCACTCAATCCTTACATCTACGTTATTAGATAAGGATTATTGAACAGGATTATTTTCCATTAATAGTAACTTAAAGGCCTAAGAGCTTTTACCTCCAATAAATTGTTAAAGAATTATGATGCATAAGAATATTTAGGCTTTATTTACACTGAAATAATTTAGTCATCAAAACTATGGAAGTTATATTCAATTTGCGCTTCACTAACCAAGTTACTATAATCAGGAGACCGTTAAATTAATCCATGACAGTAGCATATTTATCCCAAATTATCATCATGGTCGGGGAAATGTGATTAAAGTTTAAAAGCAGAATTAAACTGAAATTAAAAATGCGACCACTGTTATCATTATCATTTTGGTATCTGAGAAAAAAGTAAGGAGCAAAAAATGTAGAGAATCACACGTTCCACTTTTATTTGTAATAACTTGATAGACGCATGAAATAACAAGGTCGAAAACTCAGAAATTTCAATAATATGCCTAATGGAAAAATCTTGCCAAGTATTAACATTCCCGTACCTCTTGCAAGATAAAACTACCTATTGCTTGAACTAACGGCCAAATCTGATTTTGCAGGAAAACAGAAAAAACGACAAGGAGATGGAAAACGAAGAGGAGGTATCCGCTGTTATAAGTGCAGCAGATCTGTCATCCCATTCGAAATTTTCGACAGCGGAGCCTTAAGGAGATAAATGCTGCAAGGAGAGAAGAAGTTTATTCGGACAAGACAAGACTGATCTCTATACTGGCGGACATCATCAAATGGCTATTCAGGTACCGACCAAATCTCGGACCAAATTAAGTTTGCAACCGGAGTCGAACCAGCAACGAATCAGTGAAAGGCTGACCAGAGAGATTATCTACTATAATAATTGTAGCAAATTGGGGCATGTCAAGAGGCACTGACGACAGAAGAACACTAAGAGGATAAATGCTGCGGATGTAAGTTCTAAGAAAAGTGCAACTGAGCGGCAATGAAGTTGGGCCTATATGGAGGGCGAAAGAAAAAGAATCCCGACCAGAATGGATGATTCAGACAAAAGTGTTCAACTGAATGCTTTGGGAGGCACTTTTTCGCTTGTCTTTGGCCTGAAGTATTCCTCCAGTAAGACTTTTGCTGATCATTCTCCCATTTCTGGATCTCCTCCGTTATGTGTCCCTTGGCCTGGCCACAAAACGGTTCAGGTCCAATGAATTATGCTTCAGTTCCTTTTTTCGCAGCAAGATCATTACCTTGTACTCTCCTGGGCATGAATTTCTGCCTGGAAGGTGGTTGGGGTGTTACCGAGGGCTTTGGATAGCTTACATTTAGGCCTTGCTACAGCCACGTCTACCCCTTTCAGCCGTCTTAGATCCATCTGTATACAGATGAGTGACTCTTGTTCCAATTGCAGTGCGAGCACCTTGATCGTCTGACGGCTTTCGATCAACACGTCAAACGGACAAAGTCCTCCTTGATTGGCATAGACTCAGTGGGTTTGGTCATGGACTCCAATTAGACTAACTCCAGAATCCTTAAGTGACCAAGCAGATCGCCTGGCTTAAATTTATGTACCTGATACAGTCGTAGGGCACTAAGTGCTGCCTCCTTCCTCACATGCAAGTACAAACGAAGTAGGTCAAACACTGCCTTCATAGCTGCTGTGGGACACGAGTGCATTGATCCGGCAGTCCCTAAACAGGCAAGGCGTTTCAGTTTCTGCAACTTGTCTTGTGCTACGACCATACACATGATGCGTAGGTCGCCATGAGTTAGACAACCAAAAGGTAAGACCAGTGTGTCATTTTTGGCCTCAGACCCCAAGTCTTACCAAACAGCCTAGGGCACGTCCATATTGCCGTTGTTGATTTAGTAAGAATCCTTTCCAGGTGTGAGTTCCAGGTAAGTTTTTGATCCAGGATTACTCCTAGATACTTTAATTCATTGGAAAAGTTTAGAATAGGAGTTCTAATATTAAGTTTTCTCCTTTTGGTGGACGGAACAATAACTGTTTTGCACGGATTGACATTAAGCCCCTCTGATGAGCACGATATTATGTTTAAGGCAATTTGCATGAGGTTTGATATAACCTCATTTCTGTCTCTCACAGTCACGACCAGGTTATCACAAACTCTTAAGTTCAGAAAAAATAAATTACCTACCTATAATTTTAGAAAATTGAACTTTGTCTAACTTCACAACTCTTTGTGCAAAATTGGGAATAGTTATACTAACTCGAAGATCAGCAAACACACTATATTTCAAAGTCATAATTTTCATCAAACTTGATTTCAACAAACAACGATAAAGTAATTAGTAGAACAAAACAAACAAGTTCCATAAAACCAAGGAAAAAGAGGCAACATAATTAATTATTTTCGTATATAACTGCTCAAAAAACACAAAATCCCAGCGTCTAAATGCTTTATATGTACATTGATTTCGAAGATAAGCGGGACTCGATATTTATTCACGTACCGACTTGCAGCAAAATCAACTTGAGAAAAGCTAATAGAACAACTGACACCAGTCCGAGTTCGTAGTTAGAACACCTAAACGAGTTTCCATGAAGGTAAAGTTTCCGATCCTGTCTAGCGGAGTTCTGCACAAATAACGAAGCACGCGGTGTCCTGCCAACCAAAAGTAAACTTAATAAATAGATTACCAAGTCACTGTGTTTCTAAATTTACCCAGTGAGTTGATTAAAATACAACCGGTGTTGTATAATACATGTTACGTGGTAGAGAAATTAATTCTTATTTATTATTTATTGTTTTATAGATAGCTGAGTTTATTGTTTAACATCTGAACAGAGTACACAAAATGTTTATTAAATACATCAGCTGCAATATAAAAATCATATAGATTATTACCGCCTGTATCAGAAAAATGATCAGGAAGTCTTTGTTTATATTAGATAAACCGGGTGTTAGAGAAGTATGGGAACGGTAGAAAATCTCGAACAGTTTGCATCAAATCGAAAAATAAAAAAATATGTGTCAAAAATATTCCAAAAAACTATCTACTGATACCAAAATGACCTCCCCACCCACCACCCTGTGGGTGGGGCGAGGGGCAACTTTAAAACCCCTATTTTTTATTGCGGAATCGAATTCTACGGCAAAAAAATACGTAAATTTTATGCCGGACATTTTTTTCGATTCTTGCATGATGTCGCTGTAATCGCAAAAAATGAAAAGAAAACATTACTGTTTCAAAAGTAGCGTCTTGTGCTCATAAAAAAAAGTCAAATTCAAAAACTGAGAAACACCCCTAACCCGGTGGGTGGGGCGGGGGCAACTTTGAAATTTGTAAGGAAAATCCCTATTTTTTTATAGCGGATTCGGATTTTACGGCAAAAAATACGTGAATTTTATATCGGGCATTTTTTTCGATTCTCGCAAGGTGTCGCTACAATCGCACAAAATTGAAATAAACCTTAAGCGTCCATAAGTTTGTAAATATTTACAAACTCTAGCTACTCGTGTTGACAAAAAAACATTCAGTTTAAAAAACAATATCTGTGATATCTTGGTTTTTATGAATGTTTTTTTTAAAGTGTTCTTAATAACAGTATTTGTTTTGTGAAATTTCTACAAGAATGTTCAGTTTCTTCCAACTTTTGTAGAGGCAGGAGCGCACTTTTGACGGAAAAAGTTATTTCATTTTTCATTAGTTCTCGCGTTTTTTCTGCATAATGGCTACTTTAACAGAGGAAGAGACAGTTTCTCTTTTAATGATGCGAGGGTGGGGCGATAAAGAAAGGTCCTATGATGAAGTTGTGATTTTATTCAACGAAACTTTCCGTGTAGATCAAGTGGGAATTTCTAAATCTACACTCTCCAGTACCATCAAACGATTCCTAGACACAAGGACAAATAAAAATCGCCCAAAATCTGAAACATCGGAAGCTCGACAAATGGAAGTGGCCCAGGCATTTGTTGAAAATCGAAGGTTATCAATCAGAAAAGCCAGTCAACAGCTTGATATGAGTGCATTTTCAGTTCATAAGAATTGGAAACTTTTGAAATTTCATCCTTACAAAATTCACCTTCACCAAGAGTTAAATGAAGATGATTTTGATCGGCGACTTGAATTTAGTGAATTAATGATGGAAAGGAGTAACCAAAACCCAAATTTTTTGTCATCTCTACTTGTCTTCCTAGATGAAGCAACTTTCGAACTCGAAAACCGAAAACCCTCACTGGATGCTTGAAACACACACGCAGTATCCACAAAAATTAAATGTTTGGGCAGGAGTTTTCAGGGATCGAATCATAGGACCGTTTTTCATAGATGGAAATTTGAATGGAGAAAAATACCTGTAAATGTTGACAAATCAAATAGTTTCCGCAATACAAGAGATTGCTGGTGATGAGTTCGATAATGTTTGGTTCCAGCAAGCTGGGGCTCCTCCACACTATCGGGATATTGTTAGGGACTATTTGAATGGTACTTTCGAAAATCGATGGATAGGCCGAAGAGGAACTATTGAATGGCCAGCAAGATCTCCCGACTTCGCGCCACTTGGTTATTTTGTTTGGGGCTACGTGAAGGGTAAGATTTACTTCACTAAACCTCGTGATTTGGAAGAGCTGCGGCAACGCATAATAAATATTTTTGCAGAAATACCACCTCAAATGATAAGAAGTGCTATTGAAAATTTTTACGTTCATCTTGGACAATGCCAAGAAGTCAATGGGCACCATTTTGGACACCTGCTATAATCTTGAAATGAAAACCTGCTAGTGTAGCAGTTAAGCTGTAAACTAATTGCCTCAACTGGCCGAAATCCTCACCTTGCCTTAAATGGCTGAGTTACCTCCTTGCTTTCACTGGCTGGGATCAAGAACTTGTCTGAAGTGGCTGAATTAAGAGATAAAGCCACTATTACTTTTTTTAAAAAATCGAGTTTTTTTGCCCTGTAAAAAATGTAAATTGAAAATTACTAGCTGCTAATAAATTTACAGAATGTTAATAGTTGTTGTAATTTCCGCACGACCGCGTAAAATCACTGTTCACAAAGCAGCTCGGGAAATCATTCACTCTGAGATCAGTAGTTTTACTTTTCGTATTTTTTTAAGGATGCGTTCAAAACTTTCATGTTTCCACTCAATTTTTTGCGATTGCAGCGACACCTTGTGAGAATCGAAAAAAATGCTCGATATAAAATTCACGTATTTTTGGCCGTAGAATCCGAATCCGCTATGAAAAATAGGCATTTTCACTACAAATTTCAAAGTTGCCCCCGCCCCACCTACTAGGTTAGGGGTGGGAGAGTCGAATCCAATGTCATTGGATAGATTTCGTAAAAATAACAAATACGTGTTTTTCAGTTTTTTAATTGGACTTTTTTTTATGGGCACAAGACGCCACTCTTGAAACAGTAATGTTTTCTTTTCATTTTTTGCGATTACAGCTACACCATGCAAGAGTCGAAAAAAATGTCCGGAATAAAATTTACGTATTTTTGCCGTAGAATCCGATTCCGCAATAAAAAATAGGGATTTCCATTTGAAATTTTAAAGTTTCCCCTCGCCCCACCCACAGGGTGCTGGGCGGGGAGGTCATTTTAGTATCAGTAGATAGTTTTTGAAAAATTTTTGACACGTTTTTTTTATTTTTCGATTTGATGCAAACTGTTCGAGATTTTCCACCGTTCCCATACTTTTCTAACACCCGGTATATATTCACATATTTGAGTAGGTCGCGGCGTGTTTCAAAAAATCATGTCTCTCGTTGTATACAACCAAACCTTACAAATCAGGCATCATCAGACTCACAAAATATTGTTCTTTCATAAAAAAAAATCTTGGGGAATTATTTGCAGTCGATCTATGTGCTAATCCCCGACGTACATGTGATTTTGTTGAAAATTGCAAATCAACTCTCAAATTTGGCGTACCGTGTCTCCGAAAAATATTGGGCGCAGATAAAAATGATAATCATCAAAAAGATACAGAATTTTATAGTCTACGTTTTCTATTTGAGCATTTTTTCGATGTCACTCCAAACAACGGCGCTATTAATCAAAAAGTGAAGGTGATGCGCAGTTTTCCAACCTCCAGCCCTCGAGCGGCACCTCGCTGAGGTCGCAAACTTAGGTGTACCATTAGGAGGTCTATGTCGACCATCTCACCAAATTTCATTTCTGTTTGACTTTTTGTAAGTCAACCCCCTTTTTTGTACCCATTGCCTGGATTAAAAGCTGTGAAATCTAGATTTATAAAATGTGAAAAAGGTATTAAATTTTTCCTCAACATTATATACCTGCATAGTATTCTAATATTCAGCCCTTTATATTCGATGTTGATGAATCAATTATTACGTCCTTTAAAAAAATGTGAAAACCATGAAAAGAACGTTTTATTCAGTATTAATGATAATATTGATGTTTGTCAAGTTAAATTTGAAACAATCAATAATAATCGAGGTTATTTTTAAACACTTAATAAAGAACCTAAATATATTCGTCGTTTAATCAAATCTGAATCAAATCGTATCTGTTGAGCTATGTGAACTGAACGTTATATGTAATTCAACCTCATTCATAAAACTGTATATTAGTGGCTGGTTCACTAAATACGACCTAATCGTGAATTTCAAAGTACATAACCAGTGCCTGTCCAGTCGGACATACAATATACTGTTCAGTTTGACCCAGTTGGAATTTAATTGCTTGTGTCTTATCACCAGCAATTCCATTTTACCTCTACATATTCCCTACTGAAGGTAAAATGAAACAAAATTCTATACTAGAATAAAGAGTATTTATACATGAAGATTTTCCTCCACGTGACTTATAAATAGACATTCCCATTTATACTTTCCAATGGACGAAGACATCTATTTAATAGGGAATGATTGCTACGTTCTACAACTGCATAAATACGTTAGATAGTAAGACTTACAAGATATTACAGAAAAGAAACTCACTTGGGCTGTTGTGGCGTAGCAGATCGCAGACACTACCTAGCCCGGATAAACGATGTAACGTGCCCGCGATAACATTTCACTAGCTCAGACTATCTCAGGGCGTTAAGCCCAAGTTAACATAAACTATTATAATCATCACTGAATAAGCAATTTTATAGCAGAAGGAAATTTTATAAAAATAAAATATAGGAATTATAATATTCCAACCTTTCTGCAAGTGCCTTATACAAATAACGACTCAACAAACTAAACCAAAACAGCTATTCCCCCTTACGAGCCCTGAATTATATGGTAAAATTTGCGTATTTTGTCTAAACACAGTTAGCACTAAAATACAATGACTTGGAAATACTCGAATGCTACGAGGAAGATGCGAGGCCTCCTTCCTGAGATGTGAACTCCAGTATGGAAGGTATCACTTGCACTGCACTGACGAGACCCAAAAATAGGTCGAAACCGGTCTGAAGTTAGTGACATCCTGAGATATTGCCAGTGTCGGTGCCGGGGGATCGAACCCAGAGCATGGCAATCACGCCAAAGCTAATTTGCCACATAACTGGCAGATCAGATGAAGCAACCAAGCCTTCTACAAGCAGAACTGCCTGGAAGCCCGCCCAAAATCTCTTCTAATAATAACTTTCTCAGTAGATGAGATCTTGTTGTTCTAGTTGGAGCTAAGCGAACCATATGCTAATATGGAGAACAGTTCCGATAGGATTTTATGTCATGAGTTCTAAGCAAACTTTCAATAGGATTTTACAGGTAAAAAACATCGTCGATCGAAGTAAATGGAAAGATACCGACACAGTAGCAGACCAAAAGAATACTGGCAGAAAGTAACCGGGAAACAACTTGGAAAAGCTTCTATTAAAGGGAAATCAAAGAAAACTTAACTGAAACTTCCAGAAATCAAACAAAAAAACTTTGAATATCAGAAAATCTCGTCTAGAAATTATGTTCGCGATGCATTGAGAGGTAAAGGATGTCGAGTGTGTGGCCGGGTGCTATTTAGGATATACAGGGTGTTCGCTAATTGGTGGTAGTCCTTTTAAAGAATAGTTGTGCTTTTCTAATCATTATTTTTGTCGACTACGCCAAATAATCGAAATAACAAATTAGTTAATTTTTAAGATATATGGGAAACTGACCCACCCGGCAACGTTGCACGTTACATTTGTCATCGCTCGCAGTAAGAGCTCGAAGTCGGTCGATCAGTGTCTATTAGTTTATTTATATTATCAGTACAGCAGCGCAGTTTTTCGATAAACGAGATCTAAGATAAAATGGAAGGATTTACTTTGCGTGAATATCACATATTAATTATTTATGGTGAAGACAGGATAAATAGCTCTCATACAGAGGAATTATACCGCCAACGGTTTATTTTACAGAATGTGTAAGTCTATTGTCTAATCACATGTTTACAGAGAATTTCTTTTAAATAAAAAGTCGAATGTTTAATGTTATGTTTTAAAAAGATACAAATATTCATTTATATAATACAACAGTGTTGGCTTTGACTTTTGCTATGTTGCTACAAATTTTCTAAATTTAGTCCTCGCTATCAAATGTCTTTTTGAGAAAAATACAATGTAGAAATAATAATAAATGGTATTTATTTTATACTCGGCGAAGTCCAGGTCACCCTGTTCTATTTAACCGAGTTTAGAAAATACAAAATGAAATAAAATAAAATAATACAATTTGTCACAATATGCAGTAAGTATAACTGTAACTAATGAAATTATATTAATAAATTAAACATGAATTCATAAAATTAAATAATAATCGATTAATTATACCTGAGTTTGCCTAGAAAATAAAATATTATACATAGATTTTTTTAAATGTTGATGGCTATAACTTTTAAATTCAGCTGGTACAGCATTATACAGTTTTGAGGAACAGTAATTAAATGAACTTCTGAAAAACGTAGTTCGGTGTCTAGGGATACTTAAATGATGCTGGTTCCTAATATTAGCATTATGTGCCAAGTAACGAAAATTAATTTTTTCCAATAGATAATTCGAGCATTTTTTATTATTATAAGTTTATGTACGAAGCAAACCAAGTGCAGTCGTCGGCAATAACGTACATTGTGCCAACCAGTCTCATTGACTTTATGGCTTACACGATCATGCAATATACACTGTCAAGATATTTTAAATTTCCGCGTTCCGAATTTGAATTCCAGAAGTTCACAAACTTTTTACCTCGGCATCCCACATTCTAATGTTTTAAAATTCTCACCTCTCCATACTATGTGTAACAATTACAACAAAAACTGTAGACTATTTGACATTTTTCACAGCTCAATCAATGATATTAAAAAACTCTTTAACTCTACTTGGACCTTTGTTTTTCCTTGGTTGGTAATTTCATTTTGTACTTTTTTGTATTTTGTATTGTGTATTTTTTGTATTCTATCTCTATATGTTTTTTTTTGTTTGTTTTGTACCTGTACCATACTGCTATGCAATGCTAAATTTGTGTATTTGTCCTGCTCTCTAAATGGGTTTACCTGTTGACCAGTGTATGTAAATAAATAAATTGTAAATTAACTTAATACAGCTATTCTGAATTTTTTGCAACCTGTCAACCCACAAACTATCAGATAATTTCTTTCTTAACTCTCTATTCAAAAAGGCTTTATTTCTGTATGGGTTTTTCAACGCAAGGTAACATTTTTGTAAGTTTATTAACATGCTTACAATATCTGACTTTATTGTCAATAGCTAGCTGCAACAGTTAATCGTACGCCAGCCAAGGTGATATTTAAGTTATTAGCAGCCCATTCAGAATTATTTCCGATATATATCATGACTGACTTCTGTAGGTTTGAAATCAGACTATTGCGTACAGAGTAGATCTGTAAATTTTTTAGGTCCGAATTAAAACTTAATAATAAATTGAGCCTTGTAATGCATCATTTTTTGTGAAAGATATGTAAACACTAGTGTCATCAGCGTACTGATGACCATAAGAGTACTGTAATTGACGACAAATGTCAGAAGTGTATAAAATAAACAGAAGAGGTCCAACGATAGAACCCTGTGGGACACTAGAAGCAATGCTATTCCATTAAACGAATATACGAAGTACCATCAATTAGCGAACATCCTGTATATCGACCCCCTAAATTCGGATAATAATGTCGGTGTCTGTTACTCATTTAGGGAACCAAAACTAAGAAAATTACGAATATAGGATGGCCTGTAGCATTAGAACATATTGTATGCTCAGATTTATAAAGAAGATATTATTTTCGTAATATTAAGTTTCATTTTCAATTAAATAATTGTCTAATTTTAAACTACAAATGATTTCTAGAGCAGCACACATTTACATCGCTAAATAAACATTCCGTCCGCATATTAAGGAAGCCTGATATATACTTCCACATAGGATTTGCACAGAATGCTTTCGAAACTACAGAGCTCATTTACTAAAGCACACTGAGCTGCTATTGTTGAGACTGCGACAATGCACTTTTGTAAATGATATCTGCAAAATTAAATTGCTAGTTTGATAAAACTACGTTTCCTTGTATCGTGCTGTGCATATAGAGATATATAATGCAACTTTTATCTAAAATGTGAATGGAGAAATCATAAAATGCTTGCATTATTTTTACTTCCCCCGGTTTTAAGATTGGCAATTAGCTAATACACAAATCTATACACTAATTTATTAGATATTTGTCTATTTTTGCTCGTGACAACAACATAATCCTACGCAAGACAAGTTATTTTTAAGAAATCAGCAACCAATTTATGAAGTGAACTTATAAACAAAACAGAAGTTGAGAAATGCATAAAATATTCAACATACATATACAGAGTGTACAGTCGTTCATGCCAAACATAAACTTCAAATTCTGGAAATGTTGCCTCGACGTAAATTACCTTATACAAAATTGATTTCTAAAAAGGGAACTACTGTCCTTTAAAGCTGGCATCTTCTGATATTTTTTAAATGTTTTAATAATAATAATAATAATAATAATAATAATAGAAGGCTGTCATCCTCGGTTCATTGCGTCTACTCAGGGCACACGATTCACGGACCCGGTAGTCACTCACCCCACGGGCGTGGGGAGTGGCTATTGGTATTTATTACCAGCTCACCTCTATGAGGGTCGGAGCCACAGAGTAGACTGGCTTTTTGTAGAATAATAATAATAATAATAAAAATAATAGTAATGTGTTTATTTCCATAGACTATTATAGTATTGGAATTGTCAAATACAAAATAAAACAAAACAATGTATATATACAGGCTGTCCATTTTATCAGGCCCCTCGAGAATATCTCACTTAATATCGGGCGTACAAAAAAAAATATTTTTACGAAAATTATGCCGATTTATATAACCTACAAAATGGTTTAAAGACATTTGAAATCCATGGCCTACTTTAAGACTTATGGCGGAAAATATCGAAAATGCGGAAAACGTCTAGGCCAAATATCTCCGTTATTTGAAGAGATATGAGAAAAATTCTAAGGCGAAAACTTTCTGCAAAACACAGTGTTTCAACGAGGTTTTATCTAATTTTTTTCAAAACCGCTGTATTTTGAGATTTACTCTTCAGGCTGTTAAAAAAACTATTTTGAAACGGGCGGGAAATGGCGCCATTAAATAGAGTATTTTCCTCCCTTTCAAACGATATATCACATGCCATATTTATTCATTGGTACTACGTTAGTAATTATAAAAACATTTTTTTAAAACCAATAAAACTTTTTTTAACAAGCATTATACTTACCGTGGAGAAGTATGATTAAATAAAACGATAAAATAATTCAATAAATTGTTCAAATCTTTGCTATAATAAAACATTAACACAATTAAGAAGAATAAAGTAAATTCAGATAACAAAAACAAATTAATAGTAAAAAGAATATATTACACAGAACATTAATATTTATCTAATTCTCAAAATAATTTTTAAGATATCATATCAAGTGTCAAAGTGTCCACCGCGATTTCTTATATATAATCGAACGCGGCCTGTTGAATTCGAGCTTTTAGGTCCTCTACATTTTGCGGTGTCGTCGAAAACACCTTATCTTTAATATACCCCCATAGAAAAAAAATCCATTGGAGTTATATCTGGAGAACGAGGGGGCCATCGAATAAATCCATTGGTACCTATCCAATGACCTAAAGGCTGATATCTAACTTAGCTTAAAAGGTCTACGTTTGCAGCAGTTATGATAGAGGAGGTGTCGTCTGCAAAAAGGGTTAAGAAGCAATTGTTTTAAACCGTTTTGTTTTGTTTTGTTTTAAAAACGCTACCATCTAAAATGATAAAAATTGGGACATTGAAGCGTGTTCTGGTGAAGTGCACAATTTTGCCTGAATTTTTCCAATCCTATGGCCGATGGTCCTTCTCACTGGCACGCAGACCACAGCCTCTTAAGACTTGTTCGGAGTGTATTAGCCATCCATGCCTCCAATTTTAATTGTAAATGACTTCACGTCAATAAAATGACGCAGCCGAATGTACGGTGTGCTTGGAAAGAGAGAGATAGAGATGTAATAGAATATGACATTGGACAAATTTATTATACCAAATCTTTAAATTTCTCGGTACACTTGAGGACATTAGGGCTAATTTATTTTAGTTCTACAAAAGGGAAAATGTTTATTTTAATAATACCTATGTGGGATGATAAGAATAATTTTTGCAAATCGAAAATATAAGAAAAAAAAATTCTTTTATATATACTTTTTTTCTCTCATCATCCCACATTGTAACATGTTTTTAATGTCTTTTAGTAAAAGCCGTTTTTTAAAATAATGATTTATATGAGAGTAAATTGAACCGTCTTTCCGGCTTATATCCGGAGCGCTCTTAAGTGATCCATACGGAATCTGTTGCGTAATTTCATGTCCTCTTCAGTTAGTTTTGTTATAATTAAGATGCCGAATTTGATTATTAAGATGATCTAAAATATTTGTGACTTTGAACACAATGACTTCAACATGCAACAACAAACAGGCTTGGAATATATTTTTCTGCACTGAATAGACGAGAGAAACAAACGGGTTTGTGTTAATTTATTTTAACGCGTTATTCACGACTTGCTGTTCAATTTAAATCCAATGACGGTTTTCCCCGTAATAAATACAAAAAGCCGGAATATTTACATTTCCAGTCACAAGAACAACATGGAGCTTATTATTGCGACCCACTTTTTCATGATTTAAGTTCAGTAAACAAAGTTTACAAACAACGCTAGAACGTCTCGTTTTAAATCTGAAGCTGAAAACCAGTATTTAGTTAACTAGGCATACTATATAGCTGCAAACGAAATGAAAGCAATTTCTAGAAACAAATTTATCGGATAAGTTACATTACATCAACTTAAACCGTTTCCGCCACTTTGTCGGAGAACTTTATGATAAAAAAGTTGGCAAGTGTAAAGTACATTCGAGAATATAGATCTAGGCGGAAAAAGTTTAATTGAATAATGAATCATAGTTTGCATAAATGCTTTGGCCAATTTTAATTACAAGAGGCGAATAAAAAGCAATCTGAGGCAGTAGCGTAGTCGAAGCTTTTGAAGAGGGTATGGTAAATATTGATTACTTTTTGTCGAGCTACGTTTATTAAAGGAATTTTTTAAAGGAATAAAGTAACCTAACCTTGGTCAAGGCAAAAGTTACAGGCAACCTTGAGGTATACCAGATTTTGCATGAATTAAGTTGGACTTAAAACCTCTACAGAGGACAAATTGATGCCTTTCAGTCAAATATGGTTTAAAAAATTCAATCAAACTGGGAGCAAAACCAAAGAAACTTAGTTTTTTAAGCAATATGTCATGATTTAGAGGATCAAACGCTTTAGAAAAATCTGTGTACACGATATCAACTTGTCCTCCAATGTCTGACATTTCAGCGATGTACTGCGTTAAATAAAATAGGTTGGCGGAAGTAGAACGGTCTGGCATAAATCCGTATTGATTAATACATATTTGTGATTTAACTTGAAAAAAATACAGATTCATGAAGTAATATTTCGAATGCCTTACTAAAATTACGATGGGTCTATAATTACCGACATCTTGTTTCTCATTCTTTTCAGACAGGACATATTTTAGAAGTCTTCCATACTTCTGGAAAAGTGGAAGTTTTCACTGATATGTTAAATCTGATAGACAAAGGCAGATTAAGTATAGTTGTACAATCTTTTATTAAGAATGCAGAAATGTCGTCTCGTTGATCACTCATTATTATGTGCAAAATTAAGTTACTATGGCCTTAGTGACACAATGGTGGCATTCCTTCAGACTTATCTGACAAACAGCAAACAACAAGTATGAACTAATTTAGATATGCCAAATACACACGAAGTTATCTCTGGTGTGCCACAAGGCTCCGTCCTGGGTCCATTATTTTTTATTAGCTCTATATCAGATATTCATGGTTACATTGTTAATTGTGGTATATAATTGGCTACCGATCATATGCAGCTCAATCAAACCTAATGATTATTGGCAGGGATATGTAAAAAAAAAATGAAGAGTTTGACGTCAGGGAAGTGCTGGAGGATCGGAATAAAAGCAGAAGGCGCACACTGGATCGAGGCAGAGGAAGCTCGATGCCGTACCAGTCCGCTGGGGGCAGAAGAAGATCGATGTCGTACCGGTTTGCTGGGGGCAACAAATATCCACTGTACTGCGACTAGACCAGCACATTCCTGGACCACACTCCGCGGTTAAGGTAACTGGATCTACGGGAGAACATAACTTAGCGATTTACACGCCAGCGCCAGGTAATCCGCTGACATAAATTTCTAAAATTAATAGCTTGTTTATTTCGAGACTCTGGGTTATTATTTTTGAATTGAGTTTACATTCTGGTTGCGGGGGAATATGAGTAATTTGCTTATTTGTGGTACTAAAGATACATTAGATTTTATGAAATATTAGCTTTGGTTTTAACAAGAAAACATGATAAAAGTATATTACAGTTTACTCAGTTATTAATTTCAGTAAGGAAATTAGGTAAAAATTGACATGCTGAATATTTTACTAGGAAGATTTGCGTTTGCCAAATAACACTTTTATATTCTAGGACTATATATTTTCAGAGTTTATGCAATGACAAGCAACTTTAACTTCAATTATACTTCAGTTGATATACTATCCGAGGCCTACCGTGTGTCTTTATATGTAAGGTTTCACAAAATGTATTGCAGCTCAAATTATTATGAGATTTTCTCAACTGCGAATACCTGGTTTTCTATGATTGTTTAATAACGATCCGCCACTATAATTCCATTAAGCACTACAACCTGTACAGGCTAAAGGTCAGTACTGGGTCAATTAGCCCGTGACCTTTCTTACATTTTAATGGGTTACTTTTCGTCGAGTACTGAACCAGGACGTCTTGTCTGTTTGAATTACATCTACCCACCCCACGTTACGTTGTTGAACCGTCATACACAATTTGGTAGTTGCAGTTTGTGTAATCAATTAAGGAAGATTTCCCCCAACATTCTATGATATTTTACATGAATATTTAATTCTCATTTATCACTTAAATTCTATAATACACGAACATGACATGATTATTGTCCTATGTTTTGCATTAAGTTTCGTTTTCATCATAGCGTTTACTAACACCCTAATTTAAATCACTGTTTAATCGGCCTATTTGCCGCATCTTTAATTACCACCACAAAATAATACGGAATACGATTGTATTACCTGGTTCTTGTGATTGCATAGCCAACCTTGAAACATGTATAGTATGGTCATTACTATAGCGAAGTAAGTTTTCCTATATAATATTTAGACAATTGTCTTAAATATTTGGATTGTTTTAGACTTCATGTCCGGCTATTTGCCGTATCAATTATTATAAAATAAAATGGTTTTTATTGACTACTGTCCAACGACTCCTGTCTTTTCTTTCAAATTTACCTTTCTAGTCATTCAGGTACTAACTAAATGAATGGTTTCATTTCCATCAAATAAAATAGAAAACAAATTTCAACTATAAATTTGCAGTACAAATTTGAGCAATAAAATAACATAAATATTAACTAGGCTTCTCAATTGATAAACAGTGTGTGCAAACGTACAGGGTATTTCAATTAACAGAGTGACTAATTTTCTGAAGTATATAATGTCAGACAGAAACAAGTAATGTCAAACTTTACATAAAAGAACTTGGAGTAAATATAAAGGGTTACTACACACACAACATATTTTGGGGTCCTAACCTAATAAAACTAGATGATCACGTAAATGGCCAATTTGTTTATTTATCTTAACATCAAATTGAGACATATAATTAATGGGTGGGATTAAATAAGTTCTTGATTGCTTCACGATCAAAGGATTTTGCTATTAATTAACACACTTGGGGTAGGGTCATTTCAATAGCACAAATAATGCAAAAAAACAATTGCCATGAAAAATAAACGTGTCTGCTTGTGAATGATCCCTCCTCATGTAAACTTGGAATTAAATATTTTATAGACAAATGCTAAAGAAGCATAAACTTACATACAAATAATAGAAACTCAGAATTAATTTCAGCTAAATTTCGAGGGTAATCAACAGGCAGAATCTACTACGAGACACATACTGATGCGTCTTGGAAAAAAAAGTTGAAAATATTATGAAAGCCATATTTTCTCTTTGACCATATAGATGGAAAATCACTTTGGTCTAATATCATGTTATAGTGTAATCAAACCGTGACAGATACATTCTGTTACATGCTGAATTGAAACTAGACACACATATATCAGACGTCGTAAAGCTTATCATAAAATGCTTGGCTAGGAAATGAGGATAAAAGTTAACAAAAGACCGTCTGCAACCTCAAGTACATCGTAAAGCATCTGACAATTTGAGAGATATATGCTATTCACAAGTAAGAAGATGTAAGTGCGTTATGGCACTTGTGACAATCCAGAGTTAAAATGTGTGTTGTTAGTAAAGTTCAGATTTACTTGTTTGGGAATAAAATGTGTCATAACCGAAAAACGTTGAGTGTCAATTGATTCGAATGCAGAATATTCATTTCTGATATTGTATTATACACAGGCTATCAATTTTATAAGAAGGATATATTTATTGACATTACTCGCACAAAAAATTGTGCGGATCCAAGCGCATTGAGGACAGTTTTTTATTAGACGAGCAAGTGATAAGATGAAATAAGAAACTGTATCAAGTTACGATTTAAAGTAGTGAATTTATGTTAGATTAAAGTAAAATTAATATGAATTGTAAGGACTAGTTATTATAATTAGATGATTAATAAAGTAGTGGTTTATGAAAGTTCTTGTTGCAATTTATTGAATCTACATACAGGGTATTTACTGGAAATTGTAAACATGTAACAATAAACTTAATAAGTTGAAATTTGGCAACACACTGTACATATAACATTCAAGAATATTACGTATTCAGGAAAAAATTTTGGATAAGATATTCTGATGCAGCACTACCTTCCGTGGTTTTCTTAAAGCGAGTGAGATGTTTAATCTCCGTCAGCTTTAAAAACCAAAGACGAGTAGTACGGATAAAAGGGCCCTTTATGCAGTTTTCAGTTTGCATGAACTCAAACGCCCTATTCAGGCCATGGCGGTCATTGACTTCTCAATTACACGCCTACTTTGTTATACTGCGTTTGCAAGGTTAATTTATTTTTATTGTTTTGAGTTTGACCAAGTTTAAATTTACATTCGACGAGATTTTCGCATTAGGAATTTTTATACGCAATTGTCTCGATGATGACAAAGACGTTGAAATATTTATAATGTTGAACATTTACCAGAGAAAATGGTTTCATTGAACTGAATAATGTTTCTTTGAAAATTATTCAAGTGAATATAGGAAATATTCCTAATCGAAAAATTTCTTTTATTTGATATTTACCTTTACCAGAGAGTAAATAAATCGATTTTTCATAATTAATTTGTATTGAAATCCTTATAATATTAATGAAAGCTTTTGCAAGATATTTTCACACGTCGTCAAATTTTGATTTTAACTTTATGTCTCTAATTGGCAGTCATCCTTCGTCGGTGCCGGTTTTAAATAAAAGTGAAGTATGCCAAAAAAAAATTTGGAGAACTTGACTTTTCGTACATGCTCTAAATTGCAATTTTATGGACTCTCGTTATAATACATAAGTGTACCAAATTTCAAGTCAATATCATAAACGGTTCCAGAGTAAACGTGCGCACAAAAAAGTTACAGACAGACATACCGACGGACAGAAATTTTTGTTACGGCCACACCTTGTAAATTTGTAGAGTTCGTTTAATTAGGTATTTATCATTTTTGTTCGTATGTGATCAAAATATTATTGTGGTGATTATTTTAATATATTTGTAATTACTTTTATTCGCGTTAAACGTTATTTGAAAGGGATAGACCACCTTAACCCGCTCCGGGGAAAATGAGTGCGCGCATCAAGCACTAAGAAGAGACTCGAGTTCACCCGCTTGCAAGCAAGACAATTAATTTTCATGTGCGTTCAATATTTTCTATAATTTCTACATTTTTTGAGTGCTTAACGTTCCATTGGATCCTGAGAAGCCACTTTTGTCCTGCATTTCTTCATCTTCTTCTTAAAGGTAGGTCGAATAACACGTTTCTCTTTCTCTCAATTTGCAATTTCAACGACTCTGGATTTCTCGTTACAGTCCACTTCTAAAAATCTCCTAAAAACGCCATTCAGGTGTTTTCAATTTTTTTCAGCTCAAATTTAAAATTTCGACGTTTCATGACATTTTAAGCCTATTTCGATAAAAAATATATATATTTTTTGTGTTAATATACTTCCACTGGACGTGGAAGTAAAATTAAAATGGGACATCATTAAGTATGTCTCATTTCCGGATATTTTAATAGAACATCAAAATAGGTGTCAAAAAGCTACTAGGTAACGTTTTTCTATATTTCAATAACAGGAAGTTATACCGGGTGTTAGAAAAGTATGGGAACGGTGGAAAATCTCAAACAGTTTGCATCAAATCGAAAAATAAAAAAATACGTGTCAAAAATTTTTCAAAAAACTATCTACTGATACCAAAATGACCTCCCCACCCACCACCCTGTGGGTGGGATGAAGGGTAACTTTAAAATTTCAAACGGAAACCCCTATTTTTTATTGCGGAATCGGATTCTACTGCAAAAAATACGTAAATTTTATTGCGAACATTTTTTTCGATTCTTGCATGGTGTCGCTGTAATCGCAAAAAATTAAAAGAAAACATTACTGTTTTAAAAGAGTAGCGTCTTGTGCCTATAAAAAAACGTCCAATTCAAAAACTGAAAAACACGTATTTGTTATTTTTACGAAATCTATCCAATGACATTGGATTCTACTCTCCCATCCCCAACCCAGTCGGTGGAGCGGGGGCAACTTTGAAGAATTATACGGCCAAAAATACGTGAATTTTATATCGGGCATTTTTTTCGATTCTCGCAAGGTGTCGCTGCAATCGCAAAAAATTGAGTAGAAACATGAAAGTTTTGAACGCATACTAAAAAAAATACGAAAAGTAAAACTACTGATCTCAGAGTGAATGATTTCCCGAGCTGTTTTGAGAACAGTGATTTTACACGGTCGTGCGGAAATTACAACAACTATTAACATTCTGTAAATTTATTAACAGCTAGTAATTTTCAATTTACATTTTTTACAGGGCAATAAAAAACTCGATTTAAAAAAAAACTAATAGTGGTTTTACCTCTTAATTCAGCCACTTCAGACAAGTTCTTGATACCAGCCACTGAAGGCAAGGAGGTAACTCAGCCATTTAAGGCAAGGTCAGGATTTCGGCCAGTTGAGGCAATTAGTTTACAGCTTAACTGCTACACTAGCAGGTTTTAATTTCAAGACTATAGCAGGTGTTCAAAATGGTACCCATTGACTTCTTGGCATTGTTCGAGACGAACGTAAAAATTTTCAATAGCACTTCTTATCATTTGAGGTGGTATTTCTGCAAAAATGTTTATTATGCGTTGCCTCAGCTCTTCCAAATCACGAGGTTTAGTGAAATAAACCTTACCCTTCACGTAGCCCCAAACAAAATAAGAAAGTGGCGCGAGGTCGGGAGATCTTGCTGGCCATTCAATAGTTCCTCTTCGACCTACCCATCGATTTTCGAAAGTACCATTCAAATAGTCCCTAACAATATCCCGATAGTGTGGAGGAGCCCAATCTTGCTGGAACCAAACATTATCGAACTCTCTCTCTTGTATTGCAGGAACTATTTGATTTGTCAACATTTACAGGTATTTTTCTCCATTCAAATTTCCATCTATGAAAAACGGTCCTATGATTCGATCCCTGAAAACTCCTGCCCAAATATTTAATTTTTGTGGATACTGCGTGTGTGTTTCAAGCATCCAGTGAGGGTTTTCGTCACTCCAATATCTGAAATTATGGCGATTAACTTTTCCACTGAGTTCGAAAGTTGCTTCATCTGAGAAGACAAGTAGAGACGACAAAAAATTTGGGTTTTGGTTACTCCTTTCCATCATTAATTCACTAAATTCAAGTCGCCGATCAAAATCATCTTCATTTAACTCTTGGTAAAGGTGAATTTTGTAAGGATGAAATTTCAAAAGTTTCAAATTCTTATGAACTGAAAATACACTCATATCAAGCTGTTGACTGACTTTTCTGATTGATAACCTTCGATTTTCAACAAATGCCTGGGCCACTTCCATTTATCGAGCTTCCGATGTTTCAGATTTTGAGCGATTTTTATTTGTCCTTGTGTCTAGGAATCGTTTGATGGTACGGGACACAGTAGATTTCGAAATTCCCACTTGATATACACGAAAAGTTTCGTTGAATAAAATCAGAACTTCATCATAGGACCTTTCTTTATCGTCCCACCCTCGCATCATTAAAAGAGAAACTCTCTCTTCCTCTGTTAAAGTAGCTATTATGCAGAAAAAAACGCGAAAACTAATGAAAAATTAAATAACTTTTTTCGTACAAAAGTGCGCTCCTGCCTCTACAAAAGTTGGAAGGAACTGAACGTTCTCGCAGAAATTTCACAAAACAAATACTGTTATTAAGAACACTTTAAAAAAACATTCATAAACACCAAGATATTACAGATATTGTTTTTAAACTGAATGTTTTTTTGTCAACACGAGTAGCTAGAATTTGTAAATATTTACAAACTTATGGACGCTTAAGGTTTATTTCAATTTTGTGCGATTGCAGCGACACCTTGCGAGAATAGAAAAAAATGCCCGATATAAAATTCACGTATTTTTGGCCGTAGAATCCGATTCCGCAATAAAAAATAGGGGTTTCCATTTGAAATTTTAAAGTTGCCCCTCGCTCCACCCACAGGGTGATGGGTGGGGAGGTCATTTTGGTATCAGTAGATAGTTTTTTGAAAAATTTTTGACACGTATTTCTTTATTTTTCGATTTGATGCAAACTGTTCGAGATTTTCCTCCGTTCCCATACTTTTCTAACACCCGGTATAAAATTGGTAAAGGCAATACAGCAAAATTTAAATGTTCCACTATTATTACTAGCTCTCTATCGGGCGCGTGAAAATTCTCAGAGCATAACAACTACGAATGACTATTTTACACATTGATATAAAAACAAAATAGCTTCTAAATGAAATTGAAGTTACCGATGTCAAAATGCCGCTGTGGGCAAACTCAATTCTAAAATCGTTGTAATTTCACATCGACCAACAAAAACTTTGTGGCCAATTATGTTTTGCATATAATTAGTTGGCCTAGCCAAACTTAGTTCTACAAAAAATTGTGGAATGTCTTGCGAGAACAATTCATTTAAGTTAGCGATGTTGTTATCAGCATTATTTTGCCATTTCAAGAGTCGGTAAATTACTCTGAGTTGTATATAGCTCAAATAGTGACTTGCATATTATATAAGGTTAAGCGTCCAGCCACAGCGTCCTTTAACTTTCTAGGAGCGTGAGGGACCTGGCTTTTTCGTTCTCAATTAATTGTTTAAGAAAGTTAGCAAGAATCTTGACAAGCACAATGTCAAGATGGAGTTTACTCAAAGTTGCAATATAGAGTTATAATACGTCATAATGTTAACTGGGGCATTCAATTAATTGACATTTAGTTTAAAATAATCAAATTTTAAATTATATTTAAACTGCCAACTTCCGAGCTATTTTATTATCCACGACGCCATAAAATTACTTTTAACTCTACAACCTGGATGTCTCATTGTTTCAAATATTTTTATTCATACAAAATTTACAATTTACGTAAACACTATCTTCTACAACCATTAAACAGTAATTATTACAGCATTAACATATCTATAAAAATAGAGTCATAATTTTAGATAAATGTAAAACTTTACGTGGCCAATATAGTGTGAAACCGTATGAGTCTGGTAATCAGTTAAATTTTACGACGTTAAAATATACAAACGAATTTCAAAGGGTTGGCCGGGATTCATTTACAAAATTCACCTTTTAAATGCGCTAGAAAACCGTGGGACCTTGTGCAAATACACGTTCCACAGAAAGCAGATGAAATTTGGTGACGTCTACCACCTCCTGCTTTAGCCCTTATAAAAGGACGGAGAATTAGCTTTGGACGCACTCGTCCTTTAAGCTTGGTATAGAAGATCGAGTCTCAGACATGATTAAGTTTCTCTCAGTCCGTTAAACTTTATGAGACCAATCTGTTGTACAAGTCATTTATGTGAGCCCCAGCCCCGTCTTTCTCCAGTCTCTTCCGCCTTCTTGTCGATTCGGCGACTCTTGCTTCCAGCTCCTGGCACCGATCTTTTGTGCATCCTCTTTGACACCATCCTTCCATCGTAATTTTGGCGTGCCTTGATTTCTTGCTCTCGCTGGTTCTGATCCTATCCATCCGAGTCGTTCTATTTCTATATAAGTTACCACATCTCTACGTGGTTATATTTTTCATAAACTTCAAAGTTATAGCGACGGCGCCTATACCGTTGTCATATACAGCTCCAAAAATCCGCCTCAGAATTTTCCTTTCAAATGTTTGGAGTAGGATTTCATCAGCTTTGCTCAGGGCTCATGTCTCAGATCCATAGGTCAGGATCGGGAGTATTAATGTTTTGTATATCACCAGCTTTGTCTTAAACGATAATTGCCGACTTTTGAGGTATTTTCCAAGTTCAAAATAGTGGCCAGTACATACATATTATTTTTGTTATTCACTGTGGACACCCAATAAGTAAAGCTCAAAGCTGTATTCATTTACAGTCACATTTTGGCCGATGTTTCTGTCTGTATTAACTGATGCTAGAGCCATCACCTTAGTTCCCTCATTCATCATCAGGCCCAACTTTTGTACCGCAACGACAAGTGTAGTGAACGCTTCTTTAGACTTTCTCAGTGTACGCGCAATGATATTCACATCATTTGCGTATAGCATTATTTGGGTACCCTTGTTAAAGATTGTACTCCTGTTGTTCACTCCTGCATCTCTGACTACTTTTTCTAATGCTAGATTAAAAAAATAGTTACGTGAGCGCATCCCACATATGGAATGTGTCAGTATTGAACCAGCTGGTTTTTTCTATCTGTCGCAGGACAAAAATTTGGTTAACGGCTGTACAGCGAAATTAGGATTCCACACGACCGAGCCATATTCAAGTTTAGAAGGCACAAAAGACGTAAATAGCATTTTTAATGTGTCGATGTTGTTAAACTCACCGGAGCTTCTAATGATAAAGCCCAGGGTTTTATAAGCTGATGAGATCTTTAAATACCTCTGGTTTGTTTAAATGTACCTAATTTATAGCGTATTCATACTGTACAGGATTTAATTTTCTAGTATAGGTGACAGCATTACATTGAAAGGCATTGAGAGGTAGCAAGTTTCAGGTACACCAGTCGTTTATTAGATCCAAATCAGAACTGTCAGATTCATCCTTGATAGCTAGATATAGTTTTAGGTCATCCGCATATAGTAGACAATAACAATTCAGACCAAGTACGATGTCATTTATAAATAAAATAAAGAATAGGAGACCCAACACTGAGCCTTGTGGTACCCCAGAAGTACAAACAATACTTTCAGATTTATACCCACGATATTGAGACATATTGATTTTTACATTTTAAGTAGGAGGAGCAGTTTCGGTTAAAGCCAAACGCAGAAAGCTTTCTCAGTAAAACACCGCGATCAGCTCTGTCAAATGCCTTTGAGAAGTCTGTATAAATGACATCTACCTGTCCATTAGCATCCAACACCTCCGAAATAAATTGTGTAACACAGACCAAGTTGTTGATTGTCGACCGGCCTGCCACAAAGCCGTGTTGGTTAGGGCAAATTTGTTTGTTGACATGTATGTGGAGCTCCTCGTATAGAGCGAATTCAAAGGCTTTACTAAAATTATTAATGATAGTGATGGGACGATAATTTTTTTATGTCAGTCCGATTATCTTTTTTAAACACGGGAATAATTTTGGAGTTTCTCCATAACTCTGGGAATGTATTACTGTTAAGGGCTAAATTAAATAAAATAAGCAGAGGTTTCAGTAAGACATTAGCACAATTTTTGATAAGTAATGGCATATAACATCAGGACCAGCGGTGAATTTGTTTTTTAACTTCTTGACAGCTTTACATATCCTCGTTTAGTTGGACTAACTGTGACGGTTCATGTCAATTTTTATCTATGTCAATGTTCTTGTTAAGGAACACGCCAAAACCCTCGATGAACCTTTCGAAACTGTAATAAAATCCGAAAACATTTCGCATGAGAAGCGTGCTTCACGTAAAAACGCCGTTGGAAGAGATTTTTATACATTAAATCACATTTTCGCTCTATGGAACGTTTTTTATGCAAAAATATCAGAAACTCACCAAGGAGTGTAATTTTAGAAAGTGTAGTAAATGTCGCACAGGGACGTAATGTCGCCCCGACCACAAAATCTTAGAAAGTATAACGAAAACAATTTTACGAATCCACGTTGTGAAGCACTGCAACTCATGCGTTATGTTAAATATGAGAACACGTTCTCTAGTTTCTAGTCAAAGTATTTCTAGATTTTTAGCGAAAATAGTCCTTAGCGTCGAGGGTGATCTTTCACTTTGTAACCATCAATTTTGGCGAAAAAATATGTATTTTCCGCGTATTTGCCCTAAACTGGTTCCTCAGTGATTCGGTGTCAGAAAAGTATAGTTACCATGTACTTATAACGTGCATGGGACCGCCTTGCCTGGACGTATGAATTTATAATTGCCAGAATATAATTCAAAGTCGTTGTGATTCAAGCATTTTTAAGCTCCGAGGAGCGATCATAATTGATATTGAACTGAAAATACATAAATAGACATGCAAGCAAAAGCCCACCAAAATTATAAACATTGAACTTTTCTTGAATCTTTTTGTATAATCGTTAGCTATAAACTGTAAATTGCCCTTATCGTTCTTGATACTCAATATACTATATTATCATACATTATCTAAGTTTAATTAGTAGGTTAATTTGGATTTTCAAAGGTCCTTTGCTTTCTCGCTCTTGCAAATTTTTCAATTTTCAACCCCCGCGACCCCTACGTTATAAAAATAACGGTGGTATGTTGTATTGTCATCCGAACTTAATAGCTCTGCAAAATTTCATCAATCGATTATGTCATCAAGTGTGTTAAATAAACGATGTAAGATTTGAACACAAACATTAAAAACATTGTGAGTTAAAGAAAAGCAACTAAAAAGAAAAGGCACTTATTTCCGCATAACAATTTGTAAATCCAAATACAGCTTGGTCCTTCTATGGACGCAACGAAGGTCGGCACACCGGTAACACATGGCTTTTCATATAAATATTCAGCAGTTGTCCCTTTTTCCGTTTATCAAAGCATCCCATCTGCGCATCAATTCTATCCCTTATAAATTGTGCAACTGCAGCCCCAAACACGCGTTTTATTTGTTTTATATCCAAGAATTGACCGTAAATCTGTATGGGCCCGGTTACATCGAAGAGGGCCCCCACTTTATCTGTTTTCCAGTTTTCTTTCCGCTTCATTAAGTTGAGTGGCCCAAATGGAATCATAACGTATGAGAGTATAAGAAAATGCTTAGGCGTGCGGTCAAGTTTTGACAAAATTGACAATATGCCAGAAAAGGGACATATCATATGAGAAATGAAAGGAACAGCAATAACAATGCAATAAAAAATAACTTTCCACTTTATGTTAGTTCTACTAGAGTTAAGTCTCATGTTCATATCCTGATCCCGGCCTCCTTTCTGTATGCGAAAATAAATAAACTCAAACGCAATCATTTTTATTAATGAATGTAAGTAATGCTTATGGACTAAAATGATTCGAATTATCTTAATGAAAAAGTCAAGATAATAATTTGGAGGGTTGCTTTATCTGTTAGCAAATATTCTGATCATAGTTCGCTAGTATATCTGGCAATCACGGTTGAGCTGATTTTTATTTAAAAAGACGTGATTCTTTTTCTTTCCAGGCTTAAATGAATAAAGAAAAATACAAACTTCTTTAGTAAATATTTTTATTTTTAAAATAAAACATTAAAAAGCCTTTAATTTAACTGTAAGGTATTTTATTTCCACATCCAGTGAAAGTACCTATAGTAACGCAAAAAATATATATATAGATTTTGTTGAAATAGGCTTAAAATGTCCATGAAAGGTGGAGATGTTAGATTTGAGCGAAAAAAATTTCTGTCTGTCGGTCTGTAATTTTTTGTGTGCGCACGTTTACTCTGGAACCGTTTATGACATTAACTTGAAATTTGGTACACTTATATGTTATACCGAGATCTGGAACTAGATTATATTTTAATCTAATTCCATTGGAGGGCTCGGGGTAAATGGGGTAAAGCAAAAGCAAACAGGTAAGAGGAGTTTATAAAATTGTAATTCAGGGCATGCACGAAAAGTAAAGGTCTCAAATTTTTTTTTTTTGGCATCAGCCCAATACCACTCCAACACTATTGTGAACCAACGGCCTCTAAAATTTATTTTGGCATGAGCTACCCCTCTACCACCCCCATCCTATTATTAAAAAGAGTAAAATATTACATTGGGATTTAGTGTCAAGCAAGAGTTTTCACGTAAGCTATGGGGACGCCTGGCGCCGATACGCTAGGAAAGATGAAAAATTTATTAGTATACCAAAATGTTTTGGGAAAGCTCAAAATTCATCTATAAATAGCTAATGCAATAATAAACTCAAAAAAATAGTCAGGCGTATAATCAGCATCACTGTATACGTGTTGCAAAAATAAATCCAATGCAAATGATTTGAAAAAGTTGAAATTCAGCCATATGTTAATTTATGTATTTAAATTCATAAAATCAACTGTCAGACTTAATTTTCATAGAACTCATTCAGTCAGCAGTCAATAGAAGTTAGCATAACAAGCGCGCGTGGCTGGTTTTTGGAAAAAATATAGAAGAGTTTTCCAGTTATGAAGTAAAATGTGTAACTTTTAGTCCACTGGTACATTTAAACCATGCAAAAAGTTCCAACTTTGATTGTGATTATCTGCTTTACTCGACGGGCAACATTTTTTAATTTAAGCAATTTTCTACGAGGTTATTCTTTATGTGTACTCGAAATTTTATGAAATTTCATACAAAAGTGGATTTATGGAGATACTACTTTAAGTTTCAATATAATGTAACGCAGCGTTTTTTGTTACGGAAATATGCACAAGATAACATTATTCTCTTCAAAATCTATTTTAGGAATTGTTATTAAATTTATTTTGTGGATATATTGTACCGCCGTAAGCGAATTAGTTTAAAAATTAATAAAAATATCAATTTACAGAAGCACCACATAGGTATACCAGTCGTAAAATACAGATGAACTCGGGTGGAGGTAAGCAATGAGAAAGGTTTCTATATCCATGCAAACCAAACTATGCGCGAGTCAGTACATTCTCTATCTATGTCTCTATGTCAGCTCTCCGTCTTGTATTATCAAAGTAAGTTAATAGAAATATTTCCTAAGTCGATCTGACGTCACCCGCGCGACGTCATTCTTTCAGTGCCCGGGAATAATTGAAATATTCCACAGTTAGTCCGTTAGCTGCTGTCCTACGCGATATACGTGCCTGCTGCTTGGTCCGGTTTTACAACAAAATATCCACAAGTCCACAATTTAAAATATGTGAATTTTTATAAGTTGCGAAATATTCCGAAATAATTTTATAATAATAATTAATAAGTCCACAAGTCCGTCTTTGAATTATTGTACTGAGTCGCAAAATATTTAGAAATATTTTCTAAGTCCATTTGACGTCACATTGATCCATCGCGCACCTGTTTTCCGCCGTTTCTTCCACTTATTCGTATTTGAAGAAAGTAATTGCATTCATACCGTGTTGGCAGTCAGCCAGAGCGACTCACCGTAAGCAGACGTGTTCACTCCGAGATTTGAACCTAAGGTACCGGTATTGTGGTATATTAAATTCCAAGCCAAGTCCAGTCTACGTCAACGACCAGTAGCGCATCCGTCTGGCGCCTCCCACTCCCATTGTTTTATCGATAGAAAAGTTCTTGTGAGCCTGAAAAGTGTGTCAGTCCGATCTGACCGTTCCCAAGTTTATACCAAGAAGTAAGTAAGACCATAGAGAAGGAAGATAACTAAGTAAGAACCTTGGCTAGCGCAATACCATCAAGAGAGCCATTCGTTTATAAATATACTTGTGTATCAATCATAACTTTTCAGCCGTTGCCATGAGCATTGCATCTTGTAGGTACTCTCTTATCACCCGCTGGGGTTTCGGGGCACTGAAAAGCTGCATAGTCACTGTAATAATCATACCTTAACTGTTCAGGGAAATTAATCAACGCGCACTAGACAAGTACTCTATAAATTGTTGCACTGTAGTTTTATATTTATGTGAATAAGTGTGGTCTTACTTCACCTGCCTGGTATCCGTATCTAGTCTGCACCCTGTTTGCGTTTGCTAACGCTTTACCGTATATCTTGTGTTGCAGCTTGCTATCTCTGTCGTTTGAGTCATCTGGTACTATTAGAATTTCTTGCTCCTCCCGGTAATAGTAATTTATATTTTTGGTAGAAAGTAACTAGTTAGAAAAAATAGCATTGTAATACTAGGTTTATTTGAGTATACTGATTTAATTGAAAAATACTGAGTTTTACTGTTTGTGCGTGAACGTCTAATTTCCTATATATTGACCCACTGGAGTATACTTTCTCCACTTGAGCTACTCAAGGGAGGGTAGCATGTCCTATCACTTAAACTAGGGCTGGTGCTCGAGTAAATCGAAAACTTGGTTCCGAAGCTCGAGTGTCAAAGAGTGGCGCTTTTTCTCCACGTTACCGTTCTAAACTGTAACCGTAAAAACTGTAAAATAAATGAATAAATAAATAGCTAAACTCAACAAAAACACAATATAATAAATATTAAATTAGTAAGACAATTAATAGCATTTTCCTAAAGTAAAATAAACAAAATAAAAACATTTCCTAAAGTGTTACAAATAAAACATGTTTTAAATTTTCATGGCAATGAAACAGTTAGTCCAAGTGCACGTTGACTAGATGCACAAATTTCAAGCAATTCCATAACAATGGGATTGGCCTACGTCGCTCAACTTGTTTAAAAATATTTATGGCCATTTTCTGTGGACATTTAAAAGAAGCCGAACTCCTTCTTTATGGCCTTTTTTGTAACTACACTTAAACTGATATGCGATCGGTTCTCTTTATGTTTCTTGCAAGATTTTTTATATCGCTGATTCATGTGTGGTACCTATTACTATAATACAACGATCGTGCCGAAGGATAGAGGGGACGACCACCTTTATATTTGTATATTATACTAATGTAAAATATAGAAAAATTGCCAGAATAGCAAGAACCCAAAATTAATTTACATGCTTGGACGTTTCTTGCTGTCTAAAGCCGGCTCTGTCCCTGTTCTATTCTAAATACAATAAATATTAATGTATAATAACTGCGTGTTATATTAAATATGAATAAAATTCACCAATCTCGCGTGTTACATCATTATTTAATAATCGAATTTTTATTTATTTTTCATTGAAATATGGACATTTTAAACCCAATGGATTTCATTCAGCTGTAAAATAAATAAAAAAATAATGAAACAATTGTACTCACATGTAATTATCATAAGCCCGCACGCTTATTATCGAATTTTGACTTATTGCTGACTGAGTGGGTTCTATGAAAATTAAGTCTGATTGTTGATTTCATGAAATTAATTATATAGACTAATTTCAACTTTTCCAAATAATTTACATTGAATTTATTTTTGCAACATGTATACGGTGATGCTGACACCAACACGTTCGATTATTATCCTGTCTGACTATTTATTTTGAGTTTATTATTGCATCAGCTATTTACAGATGAATTTTGAACTTTTCAAAAATATTTTGGGGATACCCATAAATTTTAGATCTTTCCTAGCGCGCCGGCGCCAGGTGTCCCCGTAGCTGACGTGCTGATTCTACAGTGGCTTTCTATAGCCAAAGTACAATTCAATCTGAAAATATCAGCCTTTCCAAAACTCTTACACTTTTTTGACGCAAGCTTTCCGACTATCTAATGACAGGTGGAAAATCAACTAGCCAGCCTCTTTTGTAAATCTGTAGTTAAAATTATGAAATTTTGATAATGTAAAGTAGCTAAAACTAAAGAGCATTTTCTCGAGTATTTTGTTTAGTAATGACATGCATTTTTGGATGATATTTCCTGTTTAAAAATGACATGTTAAATGGTTTCATAAATTTTCTAAAAAATTGAGTTTTGTATAATTAGGACGGACGGAATTTGAAATGGTGTATTTTCCAAACTGCGTTAAAAATATATGAGCCGATGATTCAAGATTAAAACAAAAAAATGTTTCACAGTGTCTTGTGTAGTGGACTTGTTAAATGATAAGCGAACTTTTCAGTATCAGATATAAATGTATCAAAATTGAAAAGTATAACTACAGTGTGTCCCACTTAAGATAGTAACAGCGTAATAATTCTTTTGTTTTTTTCCGATTTAAATCAAACTGACCTCAAAAGATCACCAAGGTCTATTTAAGACCACAAAATACTTCTCATCTTTAAATGCAAGGCCATCTACGATGTTAAATTATATTTTAAAAATCAAAAGCATTTTTTAATCAAAAAAATTTACTAACAAAACTTGTTTGAAATTCTTCAAAAATCCTGAATCCGAAGTTTAGTTCAATTCTAAAAAATGAGGTCTTAATGAAAAAAATTCCAGTCCCAAATTTCTCGTTTTGATAAGCCATGCTCTGACTCCTTTGTTTCTACTGAGACAATTTGTTAAATATCACAGTAGTTGTTAAGCAAATCTGTTGTTTCAAAAAAATAAATTTAGAAATAATTTTCATTAAAATGCCTTAAAGTGATTTTTTCTGGGTCATGACGATCTCAGATCCGCTCTCTAGATTGTTATGAACCGAATAAATAGGACAATTTCAGCCATTTGCGACCCACATCCACACAACACATTTCACGAAGTATGCCAATCACGCTGAAAGATTAATCAACTCAAAAGCGCTTGCCAATAAAATAAATTACACTAAAATTTAATTTATAAAAACACTTCGATGATGCAAATAAACTTCAATGATTTATAAATATTTTCGCTCTGATTAAACGGCATTTAAGTGTTCAAGAGAGTAATTTTATCTTAAGCCTTCATCGACTCATTCGAATAAACGCATTTATCATCTTCTCGTGCTCTTTTTTTTTAAAGGTTTAAGATACAGTTTACTTTCGAAGTTGTAAATGCCGTTTTCGTGATCAGAGCCGCTCGCAGCTTGTCTCAAATTGCACACGACTCAGATATGTCTGGGAATTAAGGCAATCATAGACAAATGCTCTTTTGCAACAGGATGGAATATACAAAACTAACTTTTTTTCACTTACTGTTTAACAAAACTAGTAAACTAACAAATTGCCCAGAACGTTTAAACTTATAAATATTTGAAAAGTTACACCACTCTCCTTGATAATTTTTTTAGTTCCACATTTTGATTCACAAAAAGACTTCAAAAGGTAATTTTGGGGCATAGAACCCTGAAGTATATATCTACAGAATATCAATACCTAATAACGTGTAAAATTTCATATCGTTTGATATAACAGTTTCGGTGATAAACCGCTATGACAGACACAATACCACAATCAACAACTAAGTTCATGTACACTTGTTAATCAAGCATGTGACAGACTGTAGATTGTTCAAGGGGTCCGGTCACTTGGCTCTGAGAAAGCCTTACTTCATTTCGACCTAAAAGATTTTTGTAATAAGCATTTTTCGTTAATTTATAGAAGCACCACATAGGCATACCAGTTGTAAAATATAGATGAACTCGGGTGAGGGCAAGCGACGAGAAGAGTTTCTATATCCAAGCAAGCCAATCAGTACATTCTCAGCTACCGAACACGTTAGCGTTATTTTAATCTGCAAAAAGGTACGCATTTACATAAATTTAGAAACTTTATAAGAGAAAAACAGATTAGGCAATTATAAAATATAAATAATAATCATTTAATTGACAGGACTGTCATTAATATGTCAAAAAGACTTTTGTCCATTTCAGACAGGCTTGTCTTATCAAAAGGTCTAAATTATGCAATAAACCCGAAATCTGTTCCAAAATTTGATATACTAGCGGCAATAGAAAAAAACGGCTCAAAATTTACCAACAGATAATGGTAATGAATATCGCATACGGGCAAAAATTGCTTTAGAGAAGCAATACAAAATTAAAGATAATTTAACTCCAGAAGAAAAGTTATCGATAAATTCTTTAAAACGCGATGAAAGTATAAAAATATTGCCAGCAGACAAAGGTAATACCACAGTCATTATAGATAAAGATATATATAACACAAAAATCATGACTCTTGTAAATGAGGGACCCTACTCAAAACTAAACAAGGATCCAAGAAAATCAATAGAGAGCAAAATTTACAGAACTTTGTTTAAATACAAATATGAATTTAATGGTTTTGAACGAAGGAAACTTACACCACATCATAGTAAGCCCCCTCATTTTTATGGCTCACCAAAGACACATAAACAAAATATTCCTTTAAGACCAATTGTTAGTTCTATTAATTCACCATGTCATAATTTGGCAAAATTTTTACTTACAATTATTGATCCATTATCAGGAAATACCGATTCATATATTAAAAATAGTAAACATTTTATACAAAAAATTTATGAAAACGATATTCATGAATCACACCTGATGGTTAGTTTTGATGTAGTTAGTCTTTTTACCAATGTTCCGGTAGATGAGACCTTAAAAATAGTTAAAAACAGGTTGCTAAATGATAATAATTTGGAAACTAGAACTAAATTAAGTGTAAATAGCATAATGGAACTCTTAACAATGTGTATAAAAACAACCTATTTTCAATTGGACAATGAGTTCTATCAGCAGGATTTTGGTATGGCTATGGGGTCTGCATTATCACCAATTTTACGCAACATATTTATGGAGAACTTTGAGAACACACATGTTCAAAATTGTATAAACAAACCGGTTGTCTGGTGGAGATATGTTGACGACATCTTTGCAATTTGGCCTCATGGTGTCGATTTACTAGATAGTTTTTTGGAAAATATAAATAGTAAGGAACCGTCTATTAAATTCACATTAGAAGTAGAAAGTAGGAATGAACTACCGTTTTTAGATGTTTTAATTAGAAGGGTAAATAGTACAATTGAAACAAACGTTTATAGAAAACCAACACATGCTAATAGATATAGATAGAAATTTTAACTCAAATCAGTCAATAAATGTTAAAAGGGGTGTTGTAAAATGTTTATACGATAGGGCCAAAATAATTTCATCTAATAATGAAATATTAAATAACGAGAAAAAATTTATCAAAGAGGTTCTAGTACAAAATCAATATCCTGAAGCCTTTGTTGATAGAGTTTTCATAAATATTGAAAATAGGGACAATCAGGTACGACAAAAACCTGAACGTCATTATACAGCAATAATTCCTCATGTATACGGATTATCGGAAAAGCTAGGCCGTATAGGTGACAAATTTGATGTTAGGACGATATTTCAAACGGGGAACACTTTAAGATCTATTTTAACAAAAACAAAACCGATAAATGGAGCAGAATTCAAAAAACTGTATTTACAATATTCTGTGCGAATGTGATAAATGTTATGTGGGTGAGTCATCCAGACCTTTCAGTGTGAGATTGGATGAGCACAAGAATTACATTAGAAATAATGAAATTCAGAAATCAAAGATTTGTGAACATGCTTGGGAAAACGGACATAGAATAAACTGGGACTCGGCAAAAATTTTAACAAAAGAAGCAGATACCAAAAAAAGAAAAATTAAAGAATCAGCAATAATCTTATTAAATGAAGACAAGTGCGTATCGAATTGTTCTGTAGATATTTGTACAACCTGGCTACCAATGTTAAAAGAAGAATTTAACGAACTCAACATTATCTAAAATAAAATATCATCAGTTCTATGTTCTGTGTAATTAGTAAGTATCTATGGAAATAACATAAACAGAATCTTAAAGCTGTGTATTTGACATACACAGCAAAATAGAGTTCTTCCAAAAAAAGCTTTGAAAACGGAAAGAGATTACTTTCCGAAACGTCAGCAAAATACATTATTTCTGTGTTTGTTCCGATTTATATTATTTGCAAAACATAACCTCTGACTATTCCTTTGGCGTAAACGTCACGGGCGCAGAGGCTTTTTTTCCAATAATTCTATTATTTTGTAGATTCGGTGATTTATTTTTGAAGAGGACAATAGTACATGTGGTAGAAAACCCAAATAATAGGAAAGAATATGTGTAGAGCATTTCATCTTGTATTAGTATCAAAGCTCGTCATTCTTTCGGTACACGGGAATAATTGTAATATTCAACAGTCAGTCCGCTGGCTGGCGTCCTACGCGATAGATGTACTGTCAGTTGTTCCGCTTCACGACGAAAATATCCTAAGTCCGAAATTAAAGGTATCCGTTTGACGTCACGGCAATCCATCGCGCATCTATTTTCGGCTGTTTCTCTCGCTTATACATATTTGAAGGACATAATTAAATTCATTCCATGTTGGCAGTCAGCCAGAGCGACTCATCGCAAGCAGACGTATTCACTCCGAGATTTGAACTTAAGGTACCACTACTGCCATATATTAAATTCCAAGTCCCCGAATTTTTGGCAAGTCCAGACTACGTCATCGACCAGTAGCGCATCCGTCTGGCGCCCACAGTAAGTTGTTTAATTGATAGAAAAGTTCCTGTGGCTCAGTCCGAGCTGACTATTCCAGACAGCAGACGTGCCCAAATATATACCAAGAAGCTGTTATATGTCACTAGGAGAGATAAACAGGAGAATTAATACACTTTTCTCTTTACTCAGCACTACCACCACTGTAAATCACCAAAGGGTGGTTTTCCGCATGTTATTTGCTTACGACAAATTGTTTTTATACTCAGAGCCTTTATCTCCACCATTTTAGCCCGTTTCGAAACGTGGCAATGCTAACTTGACTATTAAATTGGCATTACATGGATTTGTTTTAAATAAAGCGTGACAAATTTTTTTCTTTTCACAACAAAAAAGCGGCAAGTAATGCATGTACTGACATGGAAGGACGTTGAAATATAACATGCAGTTGAACTGTTGACGTTTTCCTAACAAGTGAACGCACATGCCGTGATATGCGTAGGCTACTGTTGATATTTCCCTAGCATACTTGTGTATTAGGAAAATAACGCACACCCGTGTTATGATACTGATAAATTTTTCCTGTCACAATCCATTTGGAATTCACAAACTCAAGGTCTTTTTTCGACATCCAAATTAGGTTTAAAAAATCTATCTTGAGTGATTTTTCTACAAAAGTGCCTGATCTTGAAATATTATTACTGTAGTTTTCGGGCACCCATTTTGCATCTAGGTAATTGTTTGGCACATAAATCTTCTAAACATAAGCGAATAGATAAACAACAGAAACTGCTTTATTTTATACCCTGGGAGTTTTGATGTAGTTACTGTAAAGGCAATGTTGTATTTAATTTGCAAACTTCTTACTTTCCAGACCTCAAATTGCTAGGTAGTAATTATCCCCATCTAAAACGTAACATTAACACAAATCTATTTCTACGACACAGAAATGACGCTGTAAATTTTTTTATTGTGGCAGTTAGCATACAATAAAGCTCCAGACTTTTAAGTTTTCAATAATTCGAAGTTATTCAATTTGTCTTTAAACTTCTGTGCACAGTTGAATAAATGTTTTATTTTGAGCATAATTTGGATCATTATTTATCCATTTACTATGCAAAATAATAAATGCGACTTCCAAACTGTAGTGAAGTCAATTCGCTTTTGTTTAGCTTGCACTTGACAAGCGTTGCTGAAATATAACTCTACAAATCTACAAACAAACAAAAAACCCAATTTTATGTAATTTTCAGGTGTGATTACCACGAGAGGTTCTTTTGTAGACTGCAGTTCAAAGAACTGTATCATTTCCTTTCCCGTAAATCACGAGAAAAGTTGTAAAAAGAATTTATAGGTCCTCGGAGATTTCCTGTCAACGCTTTTCAGGCAAAGGTTATGAAGATGCAAAATGTGGGCGCTCTCCGGATAAAACTTTACTTTCACTTTTTATTACACGGTTTTCCCAAAGTTTGTTTCTCTTTACACATTCTTGGAGTTTTTTATATAAATTTAATTACCATCTGAAATTCTTTGCAAAAATTTTATGGTAATATATGCGAATATTTAATTTTTTTGTGATTTGTGCTGATTTTAATACCAACTTTTCAAAAGACTCAAAGAATGAGACATAGCTACCAGATATTTTAAATATTTACTGTTTAACTCGAACTAGTAAAGAGCCTACTAGATTAATCAATTGTTTTGATAATATTTGCGTCGACTATAGGCATAATTTATTTAATAGGAAAGTCATATACAGGGTGTCCCGAAAATGGTGAGCAATCTCTCGGATTTGGGTAGAACTAGTTAAAACAAGATCACAAGTTCGTATATTTTTCTTTCCCCCGAGGTACCTCTACGAAGATATTCGCTCTTGAAGTTGAAGGTTAAAAATCGATTTTTCGCGATATCTTTTTTATTTTTCAATCGATTTTAATCATATTTGGATCAGTATCATATTATTTCAATCCAGTTGGGTCAGTGTATTAGAACCTTGTACAACATTCTTGGGGGCTCGGGGGCAGAGCACCCATTGCCTTAATAAGTTGAAAAAAAAAATTTCAGCCTATTTTCTTTTATTTCTAAGGTTATTTTCAAATTTTTGAGCCATTTTTACGTAAAAAACGTATACTTGTTTGATGTCGGTAATATGAAGCGTTTTCGAGATAAATGCACCTAATGATGAAATTGCGATTTTCAATCGCACAAATAATAGTAACTTTTAAAAAGTAAATAAACAAAGACTATTTACTTAGTATTACTTTGTCATATTATGTATGACCTTCGATCATCTGCAAAAAAAAGCGACAAAAAATGGTGCCGCACATGCTGAAGCCCAAGTTCTGGGGTCAGCATTGAACGTGTTAATATTAATTTTTTTAAATGTTTTTAAAAAATAGCTACATCATCTTATCTATGTAGATAAGACGATGTAGCTGTTTATGTACAAAACCAAACGAGTAATAATGATAGTTTATGGTTGCCATGGATCAAAATGTCAGATAATTGGAGTGACATCATTTTTCAGTATTAGCTCAATCCGACATTAATTAAGTAATTAATTGGTTGAAATATGGCTTACACTAACAATGAATACGCAGATATGCATTTAATGTATGGAATGGCTTCTTGTAATGCCTCGAAAGCATGAAGACTATACGCTCGACGGTATCGCCATCGAAGGGTTACTGATCGCAAAACTTTTGAACGTGTTGATCAACTGGTAAAAAATATGATAATTTTTTTGAAAAGTAAAAACCTAAGAATTATATCTCTACTTAGGTCGATTTGCGCCAAATGACGTAAACAGATGTGCTCCGCAGACAACACGTACTGTTGAAGTAGAAAAGAACATATTGAATGCAGCCGCTAAGAATTCATTTGTCAGTATCAGATCATTATCATTACAAATGAATGTCTCAAAATCGATCATTGGAAGAATTTTGAACGAGCAACTGCTTCATCCGTACCATATACAGAAAGTACATGCCATTAACCCAGATGACTTTCCTGCTAGGGTGTAATTTTCGCAGTGGTTTATACAGAAATATGAACAAAACCATGCCTTCATTCGATCGGTTTTGTATACGGATGAAGCGAGCTTTGGAAGAAATGGAATCATTAACTCCCACAACTTACACGTTTGGAGAGAGGAAAACCTACATGCCACAATTCAAATGCGCCATCAAAGGCAATTTCATATTAATGTTTGGACCGGTACTTGTTGGGCCCATTCCTGTTACCAAATCGATTGAATAGGCAACTTTATCTTGAATTTCTCCAACAGCAGTTACCACAACTTTTAGAAGACGTTGACATTGCATCTCGAAAGAACATGTGGTTTATGCATGATGGGGCGCCCCCGCATTTTAGTCTTATAGTGAGGGGTCATTTGAATAGAGTATATCCAAACTGGTGGATAGGTCGGGGTGGGCCTGTTCCTTGGCCTGCCCGATTGCCCGATTTAAATACCCTTGATTTCTTCCTGTGGGGGCATTTAAAGAGTCTCGTATATGTCACACCAGTAGAGACAAGAGAAGAATTATACGAGAGAATTATGTACCATTCAAATGCAATTAGAGAAAACGAAGGAATGTTGTGGCAAGTCCAGCGATTGTCAGTTCATCGTGGACAAGCATGCATTAGAGAAGGAGGTGCTCATATTGAGCATTTGTTATGAAATTTCATAAACCTTCATTTTTGTGTTGTGTTTTGTGTGTTCAAGATTTTTTGTTTCGGTAAGTACTTACTACCTCATAGAGAAATAAATGCTGTTTTGTACATAATTCTCGTGTTTATTTAATTTTCAACAATTATTATTATCTGTGCGATTGAAAATCGCAATTTCATCGTTAGGTGCATTTATCTCGAAAACGGTTCATATTACCGACATCAAACAAGTATACGTTTTTTACGTAAAAATGGCTCAAAAATTTGAAAATAACCTTAGAAATAAAAGAAAATATGCTGAATTTTTTTTTTCAACTTATTAAGGCAATGGGTGCTCTGCCCCCGAGCCCCCAAGAATGTTATCCAAGGTTCTAATACACTGACCCAACTGGATTGAAATAATATGATACTGATCCAAAAATGATTAAAATCGATTGAACAATAAAAAAGTTATCGCGAAAAATCGATTTTTAACCTTCAACTTCAAGAGCGAATATCTTCGTAGGGGTACCTCGGGGGAAAGAAAAATATACGAACTTGTGACCTTACCTTCACTAGTTCTACCCAAATTCGAGAGATTGTCCACCATTTTCGGGACACCCTGTATAGTGGAATTGTTGATCATCATGTTTAAGAGTTGGTCGGAGTGTATTAGTCATCCATGCTTCCAATTTTAATTGTAAATGACTTCACGTCAATAAAATGACGCAGCTGAATGTACGGTGTGCTTGGAAGGCGAGAGATAGAGATGTAGTAGGATATGACATTGGACAAATTTATTATACCTAATCTTTAAATTTCTCTGTGCATTTGAGGACATTAGGGCTAATTTTATTTTAGTTCTACAAAAGGGAAAATGTTTATTTTAATGATACCTATGCGGGACGATAAAAATTATTTTTGCAAATCGATAATAGAAGAAAAAAAAATATTTTTTTATATATACTTTTTTTTCTCTCATCGTCCCACATTGTAACATGTTTTCAATGTCTTTTAGTGAAAGCCGTTTTTTAAAATAATGATTTATATGAGAGTAATTTGCACCGTCTTTCCGGCTTATATCCGGAGCGCTCTTAACTATGATATTAGACGGCGATATATTGTTTAATTGCCTCCCTCGACCTACGTCCACGTGGCCTGTCATTTAAACCAATAGGCGGGGCCACGTTCCTATTAAACGGCGCGGCGAGCAGTGCTATTGGTGTTTCTTTGCGTGATTTTTTTTATACCGACTAAACTGCCGTGGCAAATTGCACATTTTACTTTTTAACAATCATCTTTTGGTTCCCTTTTCATTTATAAATTTTTACAGCCCACGAAACAAAACGGTATATAAATTGGAAAGTAGGTTTGTGTCTGATTGTTCTTGCCTTCTATCTTTGTAAAAGATCAATTGATTTAAATATAATTTTCATCACGTGATTTAGTATTTTTTTCACGGAGGTTTATAGGTATTGAAATCTTTGAATTTTGACCATAAACTTGGTTCCGTCGTGTCTAGGGGTGGATTATCCATAAGGCAATACAGGCAGTTGCCTAGGGGCACCGACGGCTTGGGGGGCGCCGGCGATGAACAAACGCCGGGCTACGGTTCTATTTAAACGAACGGTTGTTTCAATTCGCGTCGCGCGACGTTTTTTCAACTCGCTCCATCTTCGACAGTTTTTCACTAATAGGCGTAAAACTTTGTAAAAGGGGCGAGCATAGGTGCGTCTTTAATATGTACATACTTCGGTATGCGATGTAAAGCAACGACAGGCGCAGTTAGTACTTGGATGGGTGACCATTCCAACGGAAACCGCGTTCTCGCCTCACACATCTTCCAGCGGCTTGTATATCAGTGTATGCCGGAAGCTATACAACCTTAGGCGAGGGTTGTATAGGAGATATACCATCCTTCGGAGGGGATGTAAAGCCGTCGGTCCCTTGTCTATTAAATGTTAGGCAAGTAAAAGTTCCCTACTCTTCTTAAGGGAAGAGGTTCGGCAAAAATTCCTGGTTGGGGGTAGCTCGTCTACAGGCGTCGGTGTTAGGCCTCAGTAGCGGAAATAGGCAGACGTTAAATAAATGTACTTTATAAAAATTTATCTTTAAACACAATACAACAATAGGGTTTTCCCACTAATTTTATTTCAACAATTTGTGTCGTGAAAATGATATAATAAAACATTTTATTAATTTACAACAATTTGCTTTTCTAATAAGAATTATTTCTAAGAAAATATCTTTAAAACAACTTGCTGATAATTTCATTGCTTTTTAAAACGGGCATTTTTACGCGCCAGAATTACGTATCTACCCGGAAAACCAATGAGATTATGGATATAATTAGTTTGTAATAGATTCTAACTGTGTGTTAAAGAAAGCTTTCCTCTAAAACTTCTCAGAATTTCAATTTGTAATGCTTGTACTGTGATTGGTCTAAAGCAGTGGACGTGTAAATATCAAGATTAAGAATCTTGAACAGAGACACCTCTGTGATTGGATTTCAGGGTGTTGACGTCACAACGCGCCAATTTATGGCTGTTTAAAATGAACCCAATATTTTTCAAACTTCAAGTTTTTTTTGTTACTATTAGTAAAATTAATAAGATAATAAATATGCCGTAAATCATTTTTTTACGTAAGTTAAGTATTTCAGCAATAATTTTTTTTCTGGGAAAACCCTATTCTGTAGATCTATATTTGTCGGAACTTGAAATTCCTTCGATACTTTTTCCCTGAGATACACCACTATTGAACTATTTGTTTACATTAAAATCTGTGAACAACGAATGCTTTTCGGCATCTCCATCAATCATATGGCGGCGCTAGAGTCTAGGGAATTTGATTATAAACTTTGGATGTTACTGAATTTCCTGAAAACAATTACAAGATATTGTGTCATACTTGCATACAAACTTTACTTGCTGACACAATTTAGGGCCAGTCCTAGGTTTGATGGCATCAGGATGAAAATTCTGAGCTCTAAAAGCACACAATTAATTTATCTGTATTACTTCCCAACACGCTCTCTGCATCGACGACGTTATGGATGAACAGTTATTATCAATATAATTTTGGAGGGTATCGTGCTAGAACAGTTGTTCTAAAGCTTCATTAAATTGGTTTACAGTCTGTATAAAAGTTTTTATAATCACAACATTTAATGATCTAGTTTAAATTTAGAGACTTTACAGCTCTATTAAAAATATAGCAAAAGATTAAAAATGATATTGGCAATCACCGTTCCAGACTTCATAATTACATCATTACTAAAACAAGAATTGACCAAAATGAATGAGATTAACTGGTGGTTTTCAATGATTTTTTGTACAATCCAATTTACACATTAGTTTCAATATTTTTTTATACAGAGTGGGGCAATAGTGGGCCCGACTTCTACGATAGCTAGACATTTAAAAAAAATATAGGTAAACCACATAAAAATTCTATAACTGGAAATTACTTTTGAATATACAGGTTGAACCAAGACGATTGTACAGGGCCAAGTGCCATTTTCTAAAATGGAATGCTATAAAATAGTTCAGTACATGTTTAGAAGCCCTTTTCTAGATTCCTTTCACTCGTACATCATTATTGACTTCTCCCAACCATTTAGATGTAGTGATTTTTTGTTGTTGAAATAATGCATTTAAAGAATCATTAGACACCATTATGGACTTCAAGAAAATTTTTTGTAAATTCCAGTTACGAGATATCCATGTGTTGTTTTTTAGTGCATTCTGTACGTCGGACAGGAATATGAATATTTTCTAACTTAACGAGACTATGTCTCCGTCCGTTTTCGAGGATGCTGAATACGATGGTGGTTAAATCTCTCTCCGAGATCACGGCATAGCCAGTCAAAAACCCAGACTTAAATCCAATAGAAAAATCTCTGGGATAAACTTGGTAGAAAATTACAAGAGGAACGTAATAGATTATATCTTGGCAGACGTTGGGCGGAAATTAGTTCAAATTTCGGAAGAATTGAACCAAAAGGCGGAAATACTCACTACTGACATTCTTTTTTTTTGCATTTTGTTCATTTCCATTTAATTTTTTGCCTCGATATTACCTTTAAGTACAAACATGTTATGGTATATACAAGATAATTCATGGTGGATGAAGTATTAGAAATATATGGAGAACAGGTAAATGTATCCTTTTGAAAATTTGGGTATCAAAGTAATAAAGTATGCACTGTCAGCCTAAAATATTATCGACAGCGCGGCGTTGCCAATTGTAGGTAAAATTGGCAACATTTTCGTACATATTATTCTATTTTTAGGATCTACACCTAATTCTGATAACTTTTGTTAATATATCTATCTCAAGCCGTTTCAGAGATATTAATTAATTTCCAGATTTATTGAGCAAAATCTGTCTTCTAATAAATCGTATTATCTGCTTACCAAAAAACAATCATAAGCTGAACTGTCGGCTACCATTAGGCAAGGCCTGAAGACTTTTTATGCCGTAGCCAAACCTTAGCAGCAGCATACAGGGTAGATTAGAAATAAATATCTTTAAATGACTTATAAAAGTGGTTGAAAGTAATTTTTTTAATGGAACGCCCTGTATATTATTACGGATTTAGAAAGCTGGCCCATTTTGCTATTAAGATATGTATAGTGTGTGATTGACACTGGCGCAATTATACTAACGCCTTTTCTAACTTTATGGGTGAAACAAATGCATTATGTATGAAATTTTATTAATACATTTTCTTGATAGAATTAGATCAATTTAAGTAGGTAACATTTGAGATGCAAAGTATAAAGTACAATTTCGAATGCGATGAACATAATAAAATACTGTTCTCTTTACATAGTGAGCTTGTGGTTTATAACAGAGAATTGCAGTATTGGAACTCGGACAAAATTCAATGAACTCTTTAAATGTTTTTTTATTCACGATTATCTTGTTTTTAAATTCATTCACTCGATACAATACAATACAAAATTTGTTACCTATAATAAATAATGTCTTAATCAGTAACTAATATGCGGCGTAAGTACAGCACAAAAAATAGTAAAAGTACTCCTGTGTTCGCTATTTTGTTCATTAAAGACGATCATATATTACATCATTGCAAATGATAACACAAGCACAAAAAAATTTACGTCCGCCAGATACCCATATCCTAATGTACTTTAATGCCTTGAAATCTAATCTGACGTCCGATTTGCTCTATCGGGTCACAGTTTTTCTAACCTCGAGAAATAACTGAAATCCTTCAAAATTACACTTTCTTGAGTTAAAAGAACTATGGACATGGACATTTCAGTTGCTTGTCAATATGAACTCCCAAATATTTTATAACATTTGTAGACACATTTCTTATTAATGAGGATATGGCGTTATTAGTATTTTTAACTTTTTGAAAGGCAAATTCCCTGGTACTCAATATACTGTATTTGTATAAATTATTTACCAATTGCTCCTCCACAGCCGTTTCCAAAAATTTTGAAAAAGTTGGAAGAAGAGAGATCGGTCTATAGTTATTTATTTCAAATTTTCCACCGTTTTTTAAATAATGGTTTATCAATAGCTAATTTAAATTTATCGGGAAACTAGCTTGTACTTAATGACGAATTAATAAGGTAGATTAGCGATTTTTTAAATAAATCAATATTTCCTTTTATAATATATAAAATCGCATATGCATCGCTCCAGCCTAGAGGGCTCTGAAATAACTTCTGCCTCGGCCATGATTCATTCATTATACGTCTCGTAGAGCACGCGGCCGCCTTATTGACGATTGCTAAGTTTATCTTCAATCATCCTTGTGGGATTTCTAAATTTATGCAATCTGGTGCAGTTTGCCCTTATTTTGGTTGTTGTATTATTTTGCGGAACTAGTTTCGAGGGAAAACTATCACAATTTTAGTCGACAAACGGCCGCTTCCGGCACGTTCAGAATACGCAATTATGGTTACTTCCGGCAAGTTTATGGTACGCTGTTAGCACATTATTGGTACTATTTGGTACCCCTTTCTTCTTCCTGGTACCCCTTCCGGCCATCAAACCAGCAAACCATGTAACCAAGTGATCTACGAAAGTAAAGTGTTGTATTTGTGAATCTGGGTGTTTTATTTTATTGTCACGCCAGGGGAAACGAAAGCAACTGATAATTGATCAAGTAAGTATAGGGTACAGTTACGCCCCGAAATACTGAGATAGTAAATTTTTTTTGTCGTAAGCATTACATCACAATTCCGGGCTAGCCGTGCCATAACATTATGCTACACTCTGTGCCCTTTTCGAACTTATAGCTTGCCCCTATGGTATCACTTACAAGGGGCTTCTCCCAATGGTAAGGGTAATAAAATCAGTGACAGGTTGAAAGAAAAAGGAAGATGTGTTATTAAATTTTGAATCTGACAGACAATTTTTAAAGGATGTATTACTTTTTAATGATGCGGTTAAGTTTATAGCTTGCGTGGAGAAAAATGTAGAAAATTTGTTTGCGACAGAATCTGGATCTGCTAATGAATTTGGTTAACCATGGTTTTCGCGGGTTGTCTTTCTGAGAAGTTGGGTTCCAAGGACGAGTTATATAACTCGTTTATAAAAAATTTCATAGCTATGATTATCGTCTTCAGTTTTTGTGCCACCCGGTACATTTCCACTATAATGGATAATTCGAAACTGAAATTTCTACAAGCGCTTAAATGATAAACGAACAAAAATTATCCCACAATAGGATTGTCGTGTGATTTACGCGATTTGCTAAAGAGCAATATGTTATTTTCTTTGAAACAAAATAAAACAATATACTTTCGTCTGATCGTTTTGGTTTTCTTTTACTACTGTTGCAGTAACTTTTGTTTTTATTGCAGGCAGGTCTTTGTGGTGCAAGAGCTACCATCAATAAAGGAATTATTGATTTGACGCCAAAGATATTTTATAGAGATTTCAACTTTGAACTGGGGTCGCTTCCTGCTGCTTCGAACTTACTTAGATTGAGGAAAGAGATAAAATTAGATTGACACGTCTAATTTTTATATAGTGTCCCTTAAAGTTGGCTCTGTATGGGTGTGTTTTTAATTTTGTCTTGTTCGATATTTTCGATATAAACTTTAATGTTGTATTTATAAAAACTGTGTGTTAAACATAGAACCTTAAGAATAATGTTATGCCCGAGGTTATATCCATATTTTTTTAAATACTTTTTTGTTCAAAGCATTTCAAATTACAAATTCAAAGGTACCTTTGTCACACTTGACAATTTTATTACGTTCCAACGGATTCAATTAGGAATCTATTCACCAAAAAAATAATCTTGATATTGATGTACCATTTGTTCAATTTTAGAAAAATATTGACTGGTGCTTTAAAGTGTCACATCCCTTAAAAACAATGAAACCTACCCCAAGAATATTAATAAATATACCTTCAACAATGAATTAAGAAGTGAGTCAAACTGTTTAAGAGAATTAAACTCTCGATTAAACTAATACCTGCAGAAAATTGTGTACTGATAATGTAACGCATGAAAATTACAAAACTTTTTTATATTCATTATTATATTATATTAATTCAATAAAAACGTATAGGCATTCACATAGCCGTACCAGAACGGAACTTCTTCTACACGTTTTGAAAAAATTAATTCTTCGTGTTAATCCTAATGCCACATTACGCCTATTTAAAGCTGAAACTCGTTAAAAAAATACAGAAAATAGCATTGGAAGTATATTGGCAATTGCACGCTCAAAGGGTGTTTGACTATTTACTAATGTTGTTTCCAAACAGTACACATCACGTGCACAGCGATATTTAAAATACAAATATTTGGAGGAATCTGATTTACCTTAATCAAATAACCAATAAAAATACAGTGATAATTCTCATAATCTAAAAATTTTATACATTAAAATAGCCTTCTACCTGCGCCAGATTTAGCCCCATTCAACGAAGATATTAAATCCGGGAAAATTCATTTTATACGTAAATTCGAATATTATTCTTCATTATATTGTTGAAAGATTTATTACCTATGTTGTGAAAAAAAGTATTTTTGTGGGTTCCTTCGTGTATTTCGGGGACTTCCTACATATTAAAAAACTTCTACTTACAAAAAGAGTTTGGTTTCAAATACGCTGTTTATGTGAGATTTCAAGGTATTATTTTATACACCAAAAGGTATTAAAATGGGAGTCAAGTCCCATTTGAATTTTCAATATACCAGGTGACCACGAGTCAATGTACGCCCCCAATATTTTGGTTGTATTTGTATTTAAAAATTTGGATTTTGGTACACATAAATTAGACAATAATGGGGTACTTTTAGACTAACAGGTATGAAAATATCACTTGATATCAACTTTTTTTTCTTAAATAGAATAACTATATATTTTTTAATGGTTTTTCATTAAGCATAAATTTTTAAGTGCAACAGTTTTTCAGATGCAAAAAATTACAAAAAATAAGTGAGATACGAAATTTTTTTTTAATTTTTTCAAAATGGCCGCGTCAGATAAATGCGATGTAAGAAAATTACTAAATAGGCTATGGAAGTTATTAGTAAGGTTGTAGACTTGTCTGTAAGGAAGAAAATAGTTGTTTGAATTACTCATAGGTACCAGTATTTTTAGGTTTTTTTTCAAAAAATGGAATTTAATTTTCATTTTAATTTCCGTAGGGGTCCTATGGATTTTTTTTAATGGAACTGTGCTATTTTTATTATTAATCGGAAGTAATGATTCATAAACTATAATTTTTTCGCCATTAATCATTTCTTAACGATATCCTTCGTAATAATAAAAGTATTTTTAAAAAGTAAGCGCCAACAAATCATTTTAATAAGGTACCTATCTACATTTAAATCCAAAATTGCAGATAGCCATGAAAATGACATACATTCGCAACAATTGAATTATTCTTGACTTACTCACTAATTTTCTGAAGCAAGTGTATTAAAGTTGTTATAAACAAGAAAATTAATATAAAATGGCTGAAAAATATTCAAGAGATGAAAAAGTTGACATGTTCATTATTTATGGAGAGACTCGCCTTAATGCAACTAGACCACAAACTCTGTATGGACAGAAATATCAAGAAAGAAGACAACCTCCGAGAAACTATTTTGCTCGGTTGGAACATCAATTTAGAACTGAACCGAATATAGCAACTGAAGAAAGATTTATTGTGGATGAAGAAACGGAAATTAATGTATTAGCTTTAGTGCATGTTGACCCAACCATTTCGGTAAGACAAATTGAACATGAATTACCAGTTTCCAAAGAATTAGTCAGGAAAAATTTTTAAAAAACACGGCTATCGTTCTTATAAATATCAGTTGCATGAATTTTTGTATGAGAATGATTATCAACGAAGAATAACCTTTTGTAATTGCTTACAGTTACGCCAATTAAGAAATGAGAATTTTATCAAAAACATTTTGTTCACTGATGAATCGGGATTTACAAACCTTGGGTTATTTAATCCAAATAATATTGGGCAATTGAAAATCCTCACATTATGAGACAGGGGCGGTTTCAGGAGCGGTTTGGCTTCAATGTTTGGTTAGGCGTACTGGACGACCATATCACAGGTCCAATAATTTTTGACGGAACTCTAACTGGACCAAGATATCTAGAATTCCTCCAAAATATAATAGTTCTACAGATTAATAAAATTCCCAATACCACTATTGACGAGGTTTACTTCCAACAAGACGGGGCTGGACCACACAATGCTATTATCGTTAGGGATTACTTAAATCCTGTCCTGTTGTCTCTAAAATGAAAATTGTTATGAGACCCAAACACCGAAGAACTCAAGTAAAACGTAAACTCCGTCTCTGTATTAGTAAATTGCGTGACCAACAAACCGTCAAACAGCTAAGGCAAAAAGTTCAAGAGAATTTGAGTGCACTAGAAGAAACCAATTCTGTAGATGTCGCTGCTACCTGGACACAAATTAAAGACAGTTTAAAAAGTGCGAGTGAGGAAATTCTTGGCACTGCAGCAAGTAAAAAACAGGAGGACTGGTTCAATGATAATAAAGCTTTTATACAAGAACTTCTTGACCGCAAACATATTGCCTTCCAAAACGCTATCAATCACCCCAACGACTTATCAAAAGCAGAAGTTTTTACTCAATCTAAGTATGAAACGCAACGCGAAATCAGAAGAATAAAGAACGAGCAAGCAAGCAAGGCCAGAGAAATTCAAAGGTACGCCGATTCACACGACTACAGGAATTTCTTTCAAGGAGTAAAAGCAGTGTACGGCCCCAGTCGGAAAAATATGTGCCCTATTAAAGATTTAAATGGAAATCTCCTCAAAGAAGACCAGGAAATAAGAGCCCGATGGAAAGAACACTACTCTAACATTCTTAACCAGCAAAGTCAAACCGATCACGATATTATAAATCTTATCCCTCAATATGACACCTTCGAAGACTTAGATAAACCACTAACAACGGAAGAGATCTTAACCGCCATTGGGCAGCTAAAAAATAACAAATCTCCCGGCGCCGACTCACTCCCAGCTGAGATCTTTAAAGCAGTGTCGTCAGAGCTCATACCCTACCTCAAAAAACTGTTTGAAGTCGTGTGGGAAAGTGGTCAAGCTCCGCAGGAGTTTCGTGATACACTTTTAATCAACCTCTTCAAAAACAAAGGGAGCGCTGCGGACTGTGGAAATTACAGGGGTATAGCTCTCCTGGCTGTTGGAGGGAAGATACTCACTAAAGCGATGGCAAATAGGCTAACACCTGTTATGGAAAAGTTACTTCCTGAAACACAGAGTGGCTTTAGACCAAACCGAGGCACATCGGATTTAATCTTCACACTTAAACAGCTTCAAGAAAAAGCACTCGAACATCAAGGAGAAATTCACATGGCCTTCATTGATTTAAACAAGGCGTTTGACTCGGTGGACAGGGAAGTGCTCTGGAAAATTATGTTCCGCTTAGGTATCCCTAGAAAATTTGTGGAAGTATGTCGCAGTCTACATACAAACAACAACGCCCAGGTTATGTATAATAATGAGGCAACCGAACCTTTCTAAACCCTCACTGGAGTTAGGCATGGATGTGTCCTGGCACCCATACTTTTTAATTTGTTTACCACTGCTCTAACAATTATTGTTGACAACAAACTGACAGTCAGAGGAATAGGTCTCAGATACCGTTTTGATGGCGGTCTCTTTAACATAGGGCGCTTTAGAGCTTTCACAAAGACACGCACACGATTCATTTGTGATTTCCAGTATGCGGATGACTGTGCACTTTTAGCCTCTACGCCGGAAGAGCTTCAAGAACTTTTAGATGTGTATGCCCAGAGCTATGATTCCTTGGGACTTAAAATCAACATTGGAAAGACTAAGATTATGTCAACTCCTCATCAAGTGCCTCTATAGCCATAGTCGAGTACACCGTAGATGAATGGGAATTACAATAGACTACACCTTTTACTTGTTTTTTATTGTACACAATCTATCGACTGTAACATTTTTTATACTCGGACTCGAGTAACGGCTAATAATAATAATAATAACTTAAATCAATTATTTCCAGATCGTTGGATTGGGACCCATGGGCCAGTCAGATGGCCTGCAAGATCGCCTGACTTAACCCCACTCGATTTTTTTATTTGGGCGCATTTGAAAAATAGAGTTTATATGATTGCTCCAACCACAAGGCAAGATCTAGAAGAAAGAGTTCGTCACGAAATTGCACAAATAACACCTCAACAATTTTTATAATGGTTTATTATAATTTAGGTTTTAAATAGTTTTGTTATTCCATTCATTCTTGGTTGTAACGTTTTATTGAAATTATTTCTTGTTTAATTTGTGTTTACTATTTAAAAATACTTCTATTATTACGAAGGATATCGTTAAGAAATGATTAATGGCGGGAAAATTATAGTTTATGAATCGTTATTTCTGATTAATAAAAAAAATAGCACAGTTCCATTGAAATCAAAATGAAAATTAAATTCCGTTTTTCGAAAAAAACCTAAAAATACCTATCAGTAATTCAAACAACTATTTTCTTCTTTACAGACAAGTCTACAACCTTACTAATAATTTTCATAACCTACTTAGTACTTAGTATTTTTTACATCGCATTCATCTAACGCGGCCATTTTGAAAAAATTAAAAAATTGTTCGTGTCTCACTTATTTTTTGTAATTTTTTACGTGAAAAAACTGTTGCACTTAGAAATTTATGCTTAATGCGAAACCATAAAAAACATAGTTATTTCTAAGAAAAAAAAGTTGATGTCACTTTCGGTTCAACCGGAAGTAATATTTTCATTCCTGTTAGTCTAAAAGTAGCCCGTTATTATCTAATTTATGTGTACCAAAATCCAGATTTTTAAATACAAAAACAACCAAAATATTGGGGGTGTACATTGACTCGTGGTCGCCCGGTATGTCCCAAAATTTCAAGATAAAGCATAATATTTATGTTGATCAATAAACACTCTAATAAACATCTATGTTTTCGATATTAACCTAAATATGTAATTAATTATATATATGTACTGTAAATGACCTCTTGATAGTGGACAGTACCTAGTAATTTTTGTTGTATTTATAAACAATTTTTATTACATTTATAAGTTGTTTTCTGACACCATTGATTAAACTCCAATTATTACAAAATAAATCATATATTTTTTTTTTCGAATTATGGCACTTACAATAAATATGTAGAATTTTTAATTGACTCATAATTCTATTAAATGAAATAATGAACAGAGCAACATATACAAATTAAACTTGCTTGAAAAAATCGCACATGACCTAAGAATTATCGACTGCGACGTTAGTGCAAGCGAAAGTGAAACAATTATATAGAAATAATTGGTAAGAGAAAGAAGGAAGACATTTTTAATTTATAGAATTTGTACAAAAAAAGCTAACTGGTGACGTTAAATGGGGACAATGAATATCTCGAAAAATTGCAAATGATTTCATTACATGCGTATTTATTTATCAAATAATGAGAGTCAAATAAAAATACCTATCGTGCCAAATTAGGACTTTCATAGAGAGGTATTGCATACCAAAAAAGCTTCATAATTTTTGAACAGATAGCAATCGCGATTGATCAAAACGGGTATTGCATTACCGGGTTCGAGCACCGGCTCCGGCACTGTCGGAGGATATGGTTGTATGTCCGCGTTTTTCAATGTGTAGTCCCCTTCCGCACAAGTCTCTGGCTTCTAGAAATGGGGTTGTCTAATTTCTGTGGTGTTTAAATAAAAAAAATATATTATTGTGCAAATAGCTGCCGACACATACGGGCGATTTCTAATAACGTAAGGTTATATTTTCCTGTGTAAAGAAGATTGCTCGCGACAAGCTTTTATATCATAAAAAAATATATATAAAGTAACAAAATGATGGTTTTGATTTACTTCAAAGTTTATTTTCTATTTTTCAGAACATTTTTTAAATAAAAGCTTTTTTTTAAATATTTTTTTATATAATTTTATTTTTTACTTGTTAGTCTTTTGATATGCTGTAATCCCCAGATATCGATTTTGAGACGAATCGGATCATAAGCGGTAAAGTCATCCGCCATCTTGAACTAAATTTTTTACTAGAAATTCGTAATTCGCGACCCCGAAAAGCCCCAGATATCGAGTTTGATAGATATGGACCATAAATGACAATAGTCGTCCGCCATATTGGCGGCGCCATTTTGAATATCTAAATTTTAATCAAGAATTCATAATTGGCGATCTCGAAAACCCCCAGATATCGATTTTGAGTCGAATCGAATCATAAACGGTAAAGTCGTCCGCCATCGTGAAGTCGCCATCCTGAACTGAATTTTTGACTAGAAATTCGTAATCAGCGAACCCGAAAACCCCCAGATATCGATTTTTATCGATTTGTACCACAAATGACAAAAGTCGTCCGCCATATTGGCGCCGTCATTTTGAAATTCTGAATTTTGACCACGAATTCATAATTGGCGATCTCGAAAACCCCCAGATATCGATTTTGAGTCGAATCGGATTATAAACCGTAAAGTCTTCCGCCATCTTGTTTTTTTTCTTATATGAAAATGGTATAGTGTATTGTCACCAGACTTATACACATATTTTATGCAAAATTTGAAAGCTCTACCTTAATTAGAACTAATTGAAATTTTGATTGCAAGATTTGACCTAAACAAACTAAAACTAACTAACTAACAAACATTGCAAGTTTAATAAAAGCTTTTAAAAATAAGAGGGCCCAGCACACTTCCTGCGGTGTTCTTAAAAAGACATCGTGTGTGTCTGACAAGGTTGCTCCATAAACTCTGCTTGCCCTGATTCTATAGTCGAAGTAAAAAAAATCAGTAGGGAATAAAACGGAATTTTTGTTCCCAAGGGAAGAAAACGACAGTTAGGCTTTAATAAAGATTATTGAAAAAAATATCACTATAATAAATAAATAAATAAACACCACAGAAATTAGACAACCCCCAATTCCAGAAGCCAGGGCTTGTGCGGAAGAGGGTTACACATTGTAAAAACGCGGACATACAACCATTTCCTCCGACAGTGCAAGTGCCGGAGCCAGGATTCGAACCCGGTGGTGCGATGTCCGTGTGATTAATTGCGATTGCCACCTCGCGCCTTAACCCACTTGGCTATCGACCAGACTATAAACAAAACTATTACACAACATAATCAAAATCTTTTCCTGCCTTGTGTCATGTGTCATTATTATTGTTTGAGATGCACCGAAGACAATTACACTTTGTCCCTAAATATACAAATGGGAACACCTCAGGGAACACGTAAAGAAGTTGAATAAGACAAAGACAAAGAAGAAAAAGGATCATATATTTTTTAAATTATGTGTAAAGATATCGGCTCCACTGAAACAATCGTCATTGTTATACTATTTTTTAGCATTTAAATTAATAACGGCTCATATTTTTTACCAGTTCTATTAATCATTCATCTTGCTATTGATATTACTTGGTATTAGATATTATTTGCCATAAATTTCTCCTCGCGTGTAACATCTGACTACATAGTCGAAAGGTTTATTATATTCTATTCGCAATATTTTTTCTATTACACTTGTACATCTAACGGTTTTATATACATAAATGATGAGACGTAAATGAGTATGCACCTACGCCTAGTTCGTGACCTGTTGGCAAAAAGCGCAAAACAAAACATCATGTCTGAGAAAGAACAACTCACGATCTAACCATATGGTACTTATCGAGATTATTTTTATTGTTATCGAATGCTAGATGGAATGTTTAATTAGGACTGGCTCATCTAGGCGGCCGTGCGCATTATAAAACAGAGAAGTTCTAGGAAAATACTGGCGATTGTTTTTTTCATGTGTCAAATCAAATTTTTTAACCAATCATAATATTTGAAATTCCTTAGAAACGAGGAATATCGGTGGCTATTTTGAACTCTACATAGTAACGGGAAATATCCAGTGGCTATTTCCCGTTGCCATGGCATTCACTGAAAATAGTCGCTGATATTTAATTTATAAACATATAACAAGTACGCATACTGCTGTCGTACAAATATTTTCAAACGTCAAATTTATACATTTCCAATTATTAACTCATTCAAGAAATAATCTAATAAAATATAACTCAATCTTGATAAATTAGCGGCCATTATATTAACACAATTTTTCTCGAGTGCTCTCCAATTTACCTTGACCACATTTGGCGTTAATAATCAAAGACTAAATCCCCCGAACTAAAGCTCTCGGGCTTTAGTCAGATTATTAACGCAAAATATGGTCTCGTCAAATTGACGACCATCGCACTCTCGAAAAACTGATGGCAATATAATAGCCGACTATTTATCAAGGTCCTGTTATATTACCCTTAATGTTTTTTTTACGGATTATGAGTTTTCTAGTACACTAGGGACTAATTTTGATATGGAACAAATTCTAACTCAAATATAAGGCGTCGTATAATTAACTATCATAGAAATTCAAATTGTTACTGAAAGATTTAATAGTTATTTAAAATATTAAGGGTAGTGAGATCATCCTATCGGTTGACGATTATATTGGAGATTTTTTATTATTTGATTTGGTATACCAACCCAATGCCACTCCCAAAAAACACACTGCCGGGCCAGCTACGTATACGTTGGGTTAGACTTCTCTCACAAAATTTAACAGAAAATTCGTGGTAGCGTGCAGTGTCGAGCAACGCCTTCCGAAAGTCGGAAATACACTGAATTTCGACTTGAAGGTAAAAATTGTGTCTCGGTCGCCTTAAAACAAAACTGCAACGAAAGTTAACTTAGCTATGACGTTGAAAATTTTTCGGAACTGCAACGAAAACGATTTCTAACAAATTAAACTTCCCCTTCTCCGGACAAAGTTTTGCATCGAAGCGATTAATACTTAGTTTCTGACAAGTGGACAGACGCATGGCTTTTAATTTGAATGCAAATAATTCATTGGAAATGCGTTTTACGTCCGGAATGGTATAACTGGAAACTGCAACGAAATGTAACATTTTTCCAAATGAAATTACAGTGGACTTATATGAAAGATTTATTAAGTCGAATGACGTGGTGAACCGAGTCTAAACCACGGTTTGAACGAATGGGTTATTTTGGGTAATTTTTGAAAACAAAAAAAATTCATAATTTTTTAAATCAATTTTGGCGGAAAAAATATAGGTCATAGGTCACGTTTGTCCACATCTGCGGAGACCATAACAAGCAAACACTACACATCGGGTGTAACAGGATCAGGGTTACCGTACATGAGGTAGTTTTGGAATACAAAACATTACAACAGTTGTTCAAAATGCTGTCCATTAATGCCAATGCACTTCTGAACTCGCATGTCTTCTATCGAAGCGTTTTTTCGTTACCAAAATGTGCCCAGGATCTGTATTTATTTATTCTCTCTCTATAAATTAACCTTTTATAATTATTACTGTACGGTTTACGCTTTTAAAATTTATATTAATTTGCAACAGCACCGGATAAACATACCAAGTGTAAGTACAGTTGCACTCAGGTAGTGGGGAACGACGTGAGGAACATGTATATCCTTACGAACTCGCCGTAAAGATTTTCAGTCGACAGTCCCGCAAGCCACATGTGAGTGCCTGCCATCCTGGGTAGACCAACCGCGACATATTTTCAAGTCCCAACGAGGAAGGTAATAAAATATTTCTAAGTCGATTTGACGTCACCCATGCGACGTCATTCTTTCGGTACTAGGGAATAATTAAATGTGCGATAGTTTAGTTCCCTGGCTGCCTTCACACGCGAAACACGTGTCCTGCTGCTTGCTCCCTGCCCCACATTACAATATTTAGTGATATATGACTGTATCCTAATGAATAATAAATGTTTAAAAGCTAAAAACTTAGCCTCCTTAGAAAATGTTATATTTATTTCAGGTAGTGCTGGAAGGTCCAATGTTTTCCTTTTGTGAAAGTACATATTAATAGATTTATTTTGTTTAAAATCAATCTATTTCTCTGACACCACATTATATTATATTTCTGCCATTATCATGTATAGTTTTTCGTATTTTATCGCGAAGTTTTTGTGAGCGAAGGATAAAAACAGGCGTTCGAGTCAGTTACCACGTGTTTCTGGTGTTAATAAGTGCAATCCACATTTTTCTATATGTTTAACACCTGATGTGTTCATTTTGGATATAATTAGAAAAATTGTGTTTATATTGTGGCCGTATGCTTATGTAAAGTTTTTGGACGGCGCACAATTCGGCTGTACTGCTGGATTTGAGGGCATTTGTAACCCCTCGTCAACACGTGGTAATCAACCAAGCTCTTGCCTATAGGTTTGGTCACTTCAAGCCACCCTCCATCTACGTAAGTTATTACATTTTTCTTCTTTTAAATGACTGGTTAATGGTAATTTCGTGAATCCTTGTTATAGGGCTTTTCTTCTTTTCCCTGGCTTCTTTCACTTTTTGGTGCAGTAATTTTGGTTTCTAATTTGGGATATTTCTGATATCAAGCTACCGTTAGAAGACCTATTGAAGTTCCTGCGTTCCAGTTCGTTATTTTGGAATTTCTGAAATAGACGCAGTATACCGGCTGTCCTGGACGATCGACCATTGGAGCCGCCATTTGCAGTAATCTCGTGCGAGGACGACATTAAGCAGATAAGCTGTATTTCTTTGAATTTTCTGTATTTTCTATATACTTTTGATATTATTAATATAATTTATCGTAGACTATTTTTATGTTAGCTAGTAGCTCCTCAGGACTAGTACTAGTCACACAAATTGTGATGTCATCAGCAAACATTGTTACTATGCCTTCGGCGATATGCTCAGGTAAATCATTAATATATATTACAAACAATAGTGGACTAAGTACTGACCCTTGAGGAACGCCCAGCGTAACACTACATTCTTGTGACTGTTCGTTGTTCACTTTTACGAACATTTTTGGTTACTCATATAGGATTTAATCCATTCTAAATAATTATCTCTTATCCCAATTTTACAGAGTTTATCTGCTAGTAGATTTACATCTATAGTATCAAACGTTTGGGTTAGATTAAACAGAAGAGCTGCTACATATTTTTCTTTATCTAAATTAGTGTAAACAAATTGTAGTACATTATATGAAGTTGTTTCATGATCTATTTGCTCTAAACCCATGTCGATTTGGGATAATATTATGACTATCAAAGAGAGAAATAAAGCAAAAATTATATTTTCTAATAGTTATTAATTTTGTCTATGTTCAAAAGGCTCAGAGAAATTCTGAAACAGAAGGTTAATAAACAGCTTAAAACATGACAAGACATCTATAGGAAATTCACTAAAGCAAGAGAAAAAATATTTTAATTTACTTAGCAATATCTTTCTTACAAATAAATCAAGAATATACCCAGACATATCAGATATGTTTGTAACTATCGCAATAAAATAAAATTGAATGTATCTAAAAATGTCATGTTTGTTTTGTTTCTGTTTCAGGAGTTCTCTGCGTATCTGAACCGTGATTGCATTTTAGATACGTTAAATATCAATACAGAGGATCCTTTGTGGATGCCTTTGAAGCCTCCCTCACTATTTTTTATGCTTCCTACTTATCTCTATTCTTTTGATCAGTATTTTCAAAGCAACTCTTTAAAAGTCGCAGCTAGTGAGCAGACATTATACGTTCCACGAACAGAAAAAATAGACCTCCTTTAAAGGCAGCCTGTTTTACCCATTTGACGAATAATCGAATTTTCTTCACGTATTAGGGAATTACTATATTTTACTTGAGCTAAAACGAAAAGGTCCTTTTTTACAGAAACACATCCACTTTGATTTTTTTCTAGGTTTATCGCTCTATTGGACGGCATACAGAATTTTATCTTTCTCGTCATAAGGGAATAAATTCGCAATAAATTTGCTCTTAATATAGTGTACAGGTCGATTCAACTAAAATTTTTCCAGACCGTTTACTTTCCAAAAATTGTCGAAATAATACACTTCAGTCGTACTTAAAAAATTAAATATCCAAATATTAACATGGATTTCAGAAGCATATTGGTACTGAAGAATCTCTTCAATTGCTATTATATACTAACTTGGAATCGAATAAAAAGAATTCTAGTCATATTATTTTAAAAAGGCTTTCATATGCAACTACCAAACAAACTAGACGAAATAAGTATCAGAGAAAAGTATAGTTTTTAATCCAAACCACATCAGTTACGAATTTAAAAAATTAGGTTATGCTGCTACTCCAGTGCCAATAATTTTTGTCCAAAAAAAAGAGCTCTGGGTTTGAAAAAATAAATTATTTTTCGCTGGAGAGCTTTGTGAGACTGGAGCCTTTCGTGCACTTTATTTTGTTTGAATCGAAGTTGGGGTGGAGAAAATTCACTTATATTATTATGCGCGACGGCGATTTGTTTTTATCTGAAATTAATGCACTGGGGCGATTTTAATAAAGTATTTTTTTACTAGGATCTGCCTAGGAAGCTGCACGGGCACTGGATTTGTTATCGCGAGATACACCGAAGAAAAGAACTTGGCGTGCTTTCTTATTTATATTAACGATGGGGAATGGGCTCGCGGAGGTCTGAAAAAGAGCTGGATTCCCTCCAGCCGCTCTATGGGGCTCAAATTGTGAAATATTGCATAACAAATGCTAAAAATTTGAATTTTGAACTGAAAAATATATGATTAAAACGGCGATGAAAAATGGGATTTTTTGATATATGAATTAAAGTAGAATCTATTTTATTTTTAAAATTATGAACGATAACTGTCTGAATAAAGTGGTAAAATTGAATGTGTCCCGTGAAGTAATGTTGGAAGTCGTAATTTAATCCATATTTGATGTTATATTAAAGTCATATTGAGGGTATTGCATCGCCTGCGTTGAGCAGAGCGGAATCCAGTTTTAGGGTAATTGAAATGAAGATAGCGACGAGTGGGTAGTTACACGTGGGAACACGTAAACTGGACTTATGTTTAGACGAATGTTTTGTAGGATGATTGGAAATGTGAATGAAAGATGTTTTGAGATATGAATAGAAGATTGGGTTTGAAGTTATTTTGAAGAGAAATTTGTTTATACAAAGTTTTGGGAAGTGAATAAAAATATTTTGACTTTGGGTTTGGAGATCTTTTATACTGTTTTGACTGTAGTTTGGTGAATTTTGAATGTTTTTGTTGATTGATTCGGATTGTTTGTGAATTATCGATGGTGCATGAAATTTCTCAGGATTATTTTTTGAAAATTGTGGTTATTGCCTGTTGCAAGTGTCTTAATGACTTTTTATCGTATTTTGACAAGTTAACGTTAAATATTGAATTATTTTGAAAATTTTAGTAATTTTGGTCGCGGCCATTTTGTTAATATGGAGAATATACTATAACAATGGATGGTCGGAAAATTTTAAATTGATGGTATTTAAGGGGAAACAAATCGATTGGACCCCAACAGATAACCGGAAGTAGGGTGGGGGTGGAAAAGGGGTGTTGTTAGGGGTGAAACGTGGTTTTTACGATTTCCGGCAAAACTAATCCTATCGAAAAAGGTTAAATGCAAAAGTTGTGATTAATTGAAAGATCTACAACTTTTATTCTTATATTCTTTCTCTCATTTTTCAACATAACCTCAAAACTATTGAGAAGAACGTCAAAAACCAGTTCTTTATCTTTAATTTTTATCTCCCACAAAAATGATCCGATTTTAATGAAATTTGGCCAAAATTTGTTAATTATTGTTATAACTGTATACAAAGAGAGAATGAACTACAGTATCTATAATGGAATAAAATGACCCACCTAGCCTTAAATAATGTGCGAAAATGTCTTGAACTGTATCAAAATATCTACACCAACGACTCTACGGCCGGATGGATCCAAGAGTCCTAATATGACGAAGTGACGTACTGTGTAAAGTCCCAGATATGATACACACCATGACTTCCTATACGTCTACACTTATCAAAAGTACAATAACATGAATATTGCACGTGCAAAAATTAACATAATACATTCATTTTATCACCTATTATTGATTACATAACTAAAAAATACACATTAGTACACCTAATTAAAACGGAAATTTAGGTCAATTATGTATGTGATGTAATATTGTGCAATATAATACCAAGTAAAAGAATAGTAGTAGACTTTGTAACATTTCACACCCAACTCACTAGTGTCGTCAGGATGCTTCTGTACCTAAAGCCGTTAAAGAGAGAGCGCTCATAATACAAATCAAACCCTTGAAATGCCATCATAAGACAAATAATGAAAAAGGGTACTTAAAAATGCATTGCAGTTAAGACAGGTAGGCACAAAAGGTTCATCAGCGTAAGATATCCCTAAAGATAAGGCAGGTAAAATAATTGTTGGTCGGCATGAAGATAAGGCAGGTAGGTCGCAATTGTTCGTCACCATAAAGAAAACGCAGGATCGCAATTGTTCATCTCATAAATCAGTACAAGATATCCGTAAAGATAAGGCAAGTAAAATAATTTTTATCGCAATTGTTCATCAGCATGAGGACAAAGCAGGTAAATTAACTCGGCGGGCAAATGTAACTTTAGGTATATATTATGTCATTGTAAAAAAAAATACACAGATACTATAATTGTGCAATAGGACAATATCTAATAGTAAATAGAATTATTTAACTGTCTGTATACAAACGGATAGAGGAACACGCGGACAGACGAGCAGGTGGGCAGACAGACTAACAGGTGGGCAAACGGACAGACAGATGGACGGACTCCATTATTTTTACTTCAATTACCCTTATTGTTACTGCAATTACCCTCATTATTACTGTAATTACTCTTATTATTACTGCAATTATCCTTATTTTTACTTTAATTACCCTCATTATTACTGCAATTACCCTCATTGTTAATGCAATTACCCTTAATTATAGTTAAATTTACCCCCCCACCACTTTAATTACCACATGACTCAAATTGCCCCCCACCACTACAATTACTTCCAATTACTTCAATTACCACCCACCACCTCTCATAGGCCCCGCCCTCTAATGTCCCGCCCCCTGATTACCTTCTACCACTCTAATTACCCCCCCACCCCTAATCTGATCACTGATCATGACAGACTCCAAACCGAGGTTCTCTCATTTCCATACTATTCCTACTAAATTCGAAAATTCAAAATACGGTACCCCCTATCAAAAATTACTTTTACAGAAAAAATTCCGCACAAAAATTGTGCCTCCACTTGCTACACCACGGAACCCCCGTTTTTGGGGTGGTTTTTGGCCAATAGGGGATCAAGGCAGGTTTTTTTCACCCTCGGACCTATCGCAATCGATTCCCCCCGCCCTAAAAAACGGATAGGGAAATGTCTTTTAGCTACTGATCCAGAAGTGCCCAACTTTTCTGCTTATTTACCTGGAGTATTAATTTTAATAGTAAATAAATAACATATATTATTATTACGGCAATTTATGTAATTTATCGGTTTTTAAATAAACAAATAGCTGTTTTGGTTTTCAACATGACCGATAATGATCCTACATTTACATGTATGGTTATTTACGTAATACCTAAAATTTATCTCGTACTTTAAGTATTCAAATAGCTCGAAGCGAGGCTTGAAGTTAAAGTAGAGTAGTGCAGCTCACTTCAGTTTTGATTATAAACCATATAAAATTTTATAGATCGATTAATAATTCTACTTTGGATGCTCAGTTAAGATAATAAAGCATTGAAATCATAGATTTATAAACCTCTTTGATTGAAATACTCAAACTCTGATTATTTCAATGGAAGCTTTCTCACAAGGAAAAGCATACTCATCCTACGTATAGAAAGTGTTAAAAAACTTTCCTTGATTCAGGATAAAAATCAGTTTTTATAGTCTATAATTAGATTATTGTCTATTTAAGCTTTAAAAAACATAAAGACCGGATAAGAATTATAAACACGGGCATTGTTTGAAACGAAATAGAGCAAAAATACAAGCCCATACGGACAACAATCAACACAAAAGTAAATAACTATTTATTGAGGTGAATGGATGACTATACAATTACATTCAATTGTTCTTTCTGTTCACATTCTTTTCATTAACCAAGACGTTTTAAGCCATAAAACGTTTTCTAACGCTGAAACACATTGGGAAACAGAATGAAACTTATAAAGTTAGATTTGGAAATATGCTACAAATAAATTATTACATAAACGAAAAGGTTTGATTGTGTTTCAGGGATACCTCGAATTACAATATGTATACAGGGTGGACCATTAATAATAGGTCATAGTTCAGGGGTAGATTTTTTAGGCCGGTCGTGCTCTAATGTTGAATCACCAACAGTGGAGGATTCGTTTGATTGCGACGAAGTGTCATACGATACATCGCTATTGACGCAATTTACTTGCATCCAAAATGAAGATGAAGAAGAAGCAGGAGCAGGAGAAGAAGAAGAACAAGAAGAAGATCAAGAAGAAGAACAAGAAGAATTTGAAAGTTACGAATCAGACGAATGAACTTCACCACTTTTTTTAAATTTACATCGCTTTTATCTTTTCCAATCTTTGAAATTTTCCGTTATTTTGCAATAGTTTCAAATTAAACAGGATCACAACTGACCCGTGGAGTAGGCCTACTGGGGAAACCACGTTAAAAAAACGCGCTAAGTACACTACCTCATAGGTGGCGTGGAAACGTGTGCATATTATGACGATAACAACTTTTATAACTTTTTGAGTCGTTATATCTCAGAAACGGTGGATCGTAGGAAAAAAAGTATTGGTACATTTCTTATAGATAATTTTATGATCTACAATTTTTGTGTGGAGTACTTTTATGATAAAACTTACCGTTTTGCTGAAAATCGCGAAAAACTCATTTTTTTGACCTTTGACCTCGAGTAAAATTTTTTCCATACACGGGAATGATGGGGAACTTTTAAATTTTATTTATAATTATGTTTTAAACAATTTTACTGATTTTCAGCTTGTTGGGACTTTATGCACCTTCGAATGTCTAAATTGACCGGACTATATGCGGATATAACCAAATATGCTTTAGTAAAATGTTGCTGTGGAAGAAGATACAGGGTGTCAAAGTTTAAATTATTTTTTCGTTTTTTTTCTTGCAAAAACTCAACAGCCTCTTGACTGATCTTCGCCAAGTTTGCTAGAGGAACTTTTTTTATTTTAAGAAACAATAATTTCGTGTATTACATCACGTTAGATCATAGAGGGCGCCGCAGGACCTGATGTTGAATTTTTTTCATATTTTATTTTTTTACGAAACGTTGTGGTACTTCTCACATTTCAATAATTTTTTGAAAGACCTATTCAAATTTAATGAAACAAAGTGTATTTATTGAAAATTGTGCTTTGGCTACGTTTTAGTTCTGTCACTTACGTCATTTAATCATTTTATTTTGTTCTTGTGTTTCTCGAGCTAATTTCTTTAACTTCTTTATTTACAATGCCTAGACATAATAATTTTTCAAATAGGAGAATGAGAGATATGATATGTGTTTACGCACAAAATAATTTTAGCGGACGTGCTGCAGCGAGCAGATACTTATTGCAATATCCAAATAGAATAAAGCCAGAATTTGATTTTCAAAGATCTTGTGACGCGTTTTTCTCCACCTCGCACGTTGACGTGGAGAAAAGGCGCGGCCACTCTTTGACACTCGAGCTTCGGAAACAAGTTTACGAATTACTCGGGCGCCAGTCCTAGTTTAAGTGATAGGACACACTACCCTCAAGCCGAGTACGCGAGGTTGAGAAGCTCAAGTGGAGAAAGTTTATTCCAGTGGGTCAATATATGGGAAATTAGACGTTCACACACAGACAATAAAACTCAAGAGTATTTCAATAAAGTCAGTATATTACTATAAACCTATATGTACAAAGCTACTTCAACTACTAAAATCTATAAGTTACTTAGGCCGGGAGGAGCAAGCAAAAATCTAGTACCAAATGACTCAGGCGATAAGGATAGCAAGCACAAAACTACCTTGGTCTGGATTCAGGCACGTCTGCTTGCGGGAACGGTCAGAGCGGATTGACAGTATTGACACACTTGCTTGGTGTACCGGGACTTTTCTATAATCAAACAACTTATTAGAGTAGCGGGAGAAATGCGCCAAACAGATGCGTAGTTTATTCAATGACAAGATATGGACTTCCACGGTTCGGAATTAATATGTGTCAAGTATTATTTACCTGGAGTTTGATTTTCGGAGGAAACACGTCTGCTTGCTTCGAGTCAATCAGGCTGACTGCCTACACGGTATGAATTTAATTACTTCCTTCAGATATGAAGGAGTGGGAGAAACAGCAGAAAACAGATGCGTGATGGATCACGGTGACGTCAGACGGACTTGACAAAATGTTTGAAAGATTTTGGGGACTTAGAAAAATAATCCCACTACGGATTTCTGGACTTGGAAAAATAATTCAAATATAGATTTTACGGACTTAGAAAAATAACTGTTTACCTGAATTGTGGACTTGTGATATTTTCAGTACAGTACCAGAGCCAACAGCAGGCACCTGTACCTCGTGGGACGGCAACCAGAAGACTAAATGCGGAATAATAAAATTATTCCCGTGTACTGAAGGAGTGACGTCACATAAATGACGTCGAACGGACTTGTAAAATATTTTCGGACTTAGCAAAATAATGCCACGATGAATTTGTGGAGCAAATTTACCTTACTCTGGTACCACAGGACGGAGAGCTCTGCACACCTAACGTGGTCGGTCGCTGGGAAAGCACTGACTCGTGTGCGGTTTGGTGTGTCTGAAATGTAGAAACTCTTCTCGTCGCTTCCCCACCTGAGTTCATCTGTACTTTACAATCTGATATACCTACTCGGGGATTCTAGAAATTAATTAATTTTAAACAAATTCGCCTACAGCGGTACAGTACATTTACAAATATAACAGAACTATAAAATATTTTCAAGAAAATAATGATATTTTATACATATTTCGGTAACGAAAAATACTTCGTTACAATCTGTCTCGTCGTTTGTGAGAAACTGGTTCATTTCGCCATAAAAACGATGTAGGACGACCGAACCGAATTACTCCAGATCAAGAACTAGAAATTTTAGTTCGTGTGGATAAAGATCCTCAAGTCAACTCAAGTCGTTTAGCAGCGGCAACAGGGGTGATTATACAATCTGTCCTAAAAGTCTTATGTAAAGAACGCTTGTACCCATATCATCTCACTCTTGTACAAAACTTACTGCTAAGGGGTCTTCCACAAAAGCTATAATTTTTTCAATCTGTCCTAAATAAACACAACAGAGATCGAAATTTTGTTAATAACAATTTATTTACCGATGAAGCAACTTTTACTCGCCGCGGCGTTGTTAACTGGAGAAATACCCATTACTAGGAAATCCTCATGCCGTTAAAGAAAGCCATTTTCAGGAAGAATTTAAGATTAACATTTGGTGTGGTATCATCGGCGATCAATTATTGGGACCATTTGTTCTTCCTCTAAATTTAAATAGACAGTCTTATTTGTTTTTTTTCAAAATATTCTTGCTGATATATTACATGCTTTCATGCTAGACATACGGAACAGAATGTGGTTCATGCCAGATGGAGCTCCCCCTCATTTCTCCATTGAAGTCAGGAATTATCTTGATGAGATTTTCCCACGCAGATGGATCCCTCGAGGAAGTGAGTTTGCTTGACCATCAAGGAGTCCTGATTATAATCCTTTGGATTATTATGTGTGGGGACATACGAAGTCCTTAGTCTATGCAAATACTATAAACTTAAGAGAAGAACTGTGGGACAAAATACAACATGCAACGAATTTTATTAGAGGACAGGAAAATGTATTTTTCAATGTAAGAAGATCTTTTATGAATAGAATTAGAAAAGGTATATAATTAGGTGAAGACCATATCGAACATTTACTCTAAGTTGCAGCAATGGGGTTTTTGCAAGGGGGGAAGTCTATAATGTTATTAAGTCAACTTTTACGTTATTTTTTGGTCATCTAATAAGATTAGATCCTTATTTTAGACAATCTTTTGATTCATGTATTTATCTCAATACCATATGAAAGTGAGAAAGAGTTTACGCCGTTATTACGATTTTGTTTTCCCCTACGTTTTGTACTTTTTTCAATAAATACACTTTTTTTTCATTAAATTTGAATTTGTCTTTCAAAAAATTATTGAAATATTTAACGGCACTTTCTTCGAAAACGGGTGGTTATCAAGTTCTACCAAGCGTAGCTTTTATACGTGGAAATGACGCCATCATCAGATTTTCTGGTCAGAAGTAACACAACATTCCGTCAAAAAAAAAATATAAAAAAAATTCAACATCAGATACGTAGAGACCCTAAAAAGTAGAGACTGATACTGGTTGCTTAATGGCGGCGATAGTCTGAGTGTTCGCATGTCCATCAAGTGTGTTTACAAGTATTGCAAGTGTCAAAAGTAGGTTGAAGTATTTGTTTTGAAAAATAGAGAAATAAATTCGCATATTTTTGATACCTCCGAGTGAAAAATAAGACAAAATATGTAAGTAATAACGTTACCATTAATTGTTTCGTGACCAAATCAGTCATAACACACAGAAATTAGACAACCCTCAATTCCAGAAGCCAGGGCTTGTGCGGAAGGGGGTTACACATTGAAAAAACGCGGACATACAACCATTTCATCCGACAGTGCCGGAGCCAGGATTCGAACCCGGTGGTGCGATGTCCGTGTAATTAATCACGATTGTCACCTCGCGCCTTTACCCACTCGGCTATCGACCAGATAATAGACTATTATTTTAATTTTAACCTATTACATTGTGTCTAATGACCAGTATAGTGGCAATTCTGTAACTACATATTATGTTAAATTTAACCGCACGCTAAATGATTGCAAATTAACATTAAATTGTATTCTACAAAATGAAAATTAACATGCGTGCGTTCAAAATATTGAATTTAACCTTGCCGTTAAAATATTTCCGAGTAGGTCTAAAAGCTACTTAAAAAAACAACTCTTATTGGCGCCGCCATTATGCAACCACTTTTCATACGGACCAATCAGTGCCTCCTAATCGAGAGGCCAGTCTCTACTTTATAGGGTCTCTATCAGATACGGGTCCTGCGACGCCTTCTATGATCTAACGTGATGTAATACATAAATTACTGTTTCTTAGAATAAAAAAAATTCCTCCAGCAAATTTGGCGCAGGTCAGTCAAGAGGTTGTTGAGTTATTGCAAAAAAACGAAAAAATAATTTGAACTTTGACACCCTGTATCTTCATCTACAGCAACATTTTACTAAAGCATATTTGGTTATATTCTCATATTTTGGCCCAAAGAATCTACCCCTGGACTATGGCCTATTATTAATGGTCCACCCTGTATAACTTCTAATAGTAACACATTGTTACGTATTTACACAATCAGGTATAAACACCCCGAACGTAGGTTTAATAATTGCAACGCAATAATTAGTCCTTATAAGTACACACTAATTATAACTTCTATCTACTATAAACTCACTACTATAATTCACAACTTTCACTTTGTATTAAACATTGTTCTTTCTCTTGATCGGAACTGTTTACTCTCTCAATTAGAACTTAACTAAACTGCCCCTGATGCGCTGTCCTGCTTCTTATAACCCTTATTCTAGAGTTTCTTTATTTTATTTTGGTTAATTATTATCGGGATTATTCTAGAACAAAACCATAACAGTCTAGAATTCTCCAGACAAACTCGGTAGCGCCATCTCTAGGAACTGACGAACTATCATCATTCCCTCCTTATCGAGACGAAGTCCGGTAACGCTGCTACTTTTTTTATAATCACTAAAATATTTTTAAAATTTTTCATCCAATAAAAAATATATTTAAAAATTAAAATGGTTACAACAGGTCATTTTTCCTTTCTTAAACAACTGGAGTTTTATATTTATAATACTTTTAATATTAAACCATTAATATATAAAAGTAAGACGCAAAATAATAATAAATAACACGTAAAATATTAATTTATAATTATTCGATGATTTATATTTTTAAAAACCTACCACTATCAAAATTAATTTATTTTATAAACAACTCCGATTTATGTTTATATATACAGCATATAAACAACAACGTGCTCCAAAGTACTCTTGAACCGTAATACAGAGAAATCGCACGTGTTTTAGAAAAATCAAGCGTCGGTATAAGCGCGCTCTACGGGCTCTTGAATGTGAACTTATACGACTTGGATTTCGCCAATTTTGCTTCGCTTCAAGTATCATACACTTGAAACCTGGACATCAAACGATGAAATAAATATTTTGAAGTGAAAGTTCAGACTTTTATCTTTCTTTTCACATGTATTTTCCCTAAAAAAATAAGTTGCTTTCTCCCGGGCAACACGGTTTCACCGCAAACAAAAGTACTGAGTCTGCATTATGCGAATTCCATCACAAAATTGTTAAAGCGTTAGATAATAGAAAAATTGTTGTAGATCTTTTTATAGACTTCTCACGAGCTTTTGATTTGGTTGATCATCAGTTGCTCATAGCTAAACTTGCACGGTATGGTGTTAGAGGAACGGCGTTGCAAATATTTACCTCCTATCTTGACAGTAGGTTTCAAAAGGTAAAAATGGAAGAGGGAGTGGAAAGTAAAGCTTGTGCCATTAAACAAGGAGTTCCTCAAGGTTCAATCCTGGGACCACTTCTATATATACTATTTGCTAATGATGATATAATTTATTATTTACAAAAAGTACCTAATGTTCATGTTGTTTGTTATGCCGATGATACTAATGTTTTAATTACAGGAAATAACCTAACTGAGGCAAAGATGACCACTGAAAGGGTATATGACGAAATAATATGCTGGGCAAAAAAAAATAACTTAAATCTAAACAAAACAAAAACGGTTTCAACTCAATTTTCACTAAGTAACAATACCGAAACCTTCAAACTTTTTGAGGGGACTGACTCTGAAATAGCAACCTGTGACGTTAATAAACTTTTGGGTGTTACTTTTGACAAACACTTGCAATGGACATGCCATATTGAAAATTTGTGCAAAAAATTAAGAACTAGCTGCTACGCTCTAAAATTCATGTCAAAACACTGCAGCCAAGACATTCTTAAAACGCTCTATTATGCCAATTTTCATTCCCATCTCAGGTACGGAATCATGAATTGGGGTAATAGTGTAACCGTAAATCGATTATTCTTGTTACAAAAATATGCTGTCCGAATTTTGTCCAGTCTGAGTTACAGAGAAACTTGTCGTGATGCCTTCAAACGGTTACAAATTCTAACAGTTGCTAGCCTATATATTTTTGAGGTATGTTTATATGTCCATAAAAATAAATCTATATTTGAAAGACATCAAGCCAGACATTTGCATGAAACAAGATTCAGAAATCTTTTACTCCCCGATTCTCATAGAACAAGTATGTTCCAGAAAAGCTTTCTGTACCAGGGCTGTAAATTATACAACTCTCTGGATGAAGACATTAAAGTCTCTGGCAGTATACACATTTTCAAACACAAACTCAAAAGATTGTTACTCGAGAAAAACTGTTATACTATTGATGAGTTTTTTAGTTAATTTGTAAAAAAAAAGATATAGGATAAGGAATATCTGTTTATATGTTTTATCTATTTATATGTTATTTTTTTTTAACTTGACTTGTGTACAAAATAGTTTGTATGTGCAAATACGTTTGAAATATTTGATCAATTTTTCCTTTTTCAATGATTTTCTCTTTTTGACACTTTCTTCGTTGATCTTTTGTACATTTTTTTTTGTATATCTTTTCAATGGAGAAATAAATATTATTATTATTATTATATATTTTTTTAGCTACAACTTATACGCAGCACAAATAGAAAAAAGTACGTTTTTTACAAGAAATATTTTCACACACATTAAAAATGAAATAAAAATATTTCTTAAAATAAAATGATATTTACTTATTAAGTATATCCTGCTTTTCACGTTACAACTTTCTTTTTACCTACAAGCCTTTTTTGACCCTTTTAGACAAGTGAAAATTTCCTAACCCTACAAAATGGAAAAAATACCAATGATTTAAAAGTACATTTTTTTTTACCCTGGATACTTTAGAGCATAAAAGTTAATGAATCTTAGATTGAAGTTTAAGGTATAAACAGGAATTTTTTAAAATAGTATTTTATTTAATATTTATGTTTTAATATAGAGTGGGAAAAAATGATAAAGCTTAACTTTCACGTCGTGCAATTTATAAGAAATAGAAATTATAAAAATTAAAAGTAAGTATACCATTGGAAAGATGAATTCTTCCTCTTTAAAATGCTACCTTTTTTTCGTTTTTAATGGGTACAAATTGTCTTTATTATGTAGTGGCGGTCGAGAAATTCTTCATTTCCCTGTGCGACGCGCTTGAAATATTGAGCGAACTGTATGTAATAATTTCTCATGCTAAGGGAAAAATTTATTTTAAAAAAATTATATTATATTTTTTTGGAAAATTTCCCGCTCTTTTACGAGGTGCTATCCGTTTTTTTTAAATTATTTTTCGAGACATTAGCAAAAATTGATTTTTTCCGTTTCAGAGGGTTTTTTATAAGGGTTCGCGGGGTAAATTTTGGTAAAATTTTTTGAGTCACTTTCTAACTAGCAAAAAACTAGCCTTTCATGAAACAATCGGCGAGGTAACAATTAAATCCGACTTAAAACCCCTGGCAACTGGGCGGGCTATGCTATACTAAATATTAAACGATGCATATATAAACTTACGAGAGATAATAATGGGTATAGTGCGGGAAAGAGGAAATTGAGAGGAGGGGTGCGAGGTGAGACGCTAAGAAGGCAGGCCCGGACTTAACTATATTGTGTACGTATGTCTGTTTACGCTTTTAAAGGACCACGCAATTTTCTTATGGAAAAGTGACTTGCGTTAAATTGGTTGAAATTTTGATATGTTGTGTATCCCATCTCTCTGATCAAATGTCTCAATTGGCACAAATTGACAAACTTTCACAGTCTTGAGATAAAGCTTGCTAAAGTAAGAATTATCGTTTATTTGAGGTGTATGGGTCTGGGTTAAATCAGTACTCTTTTTTTTGCTTCTAGGGTCTCACAGTGGTTTGAAAACACCTCATAACTGTCATGGTTTATTTATTGAAATATTACATCATATAATCTCAAACGTCGTCACGTCATATGACGGCATAGCATGTAATATCGTGTCATAGAACATCATGATTTAAATAACATTCTTTTCTCTTACTTCTAGGTGCTCAGATCACAATAAAATTCAAAGTGACCACTATGAGGTTCTGTGACACGACATGACCTGCTATGACGTCATGATATGATAAGACAATCAATTATACTGTTTAGGTGTTATTAAACAAATCTGAGACATTGATGCATTTGATACAGCGATAGGATACACAACATATCAAAAATTCAACCAATTTAACGGAAGTCACTTTTCCATAAGAAAATTGCGTTGGCTTTTGTTGTGTGGGCTCAGTTTAGCTGGCAACAATTTACACTACTGACTATACAATAGTTACAGTATCCTAGTTCACTTAATATTTGAGTAAATTGTTACTACCTAGCAAGAACCACGGGGAGGTATGAGCATATCTTGCCATGATAGGATGGGTAAAGAATATCAGTACAGGATAAAGAAAATTATACAAAAAAATAAAACTAAACCTCTAAAAACAAAAAAAATTTAAAATAGTAACAGTAAAAAAATATATAGGTATCCTCAAAATAAATAAAAAAAATAACAATAAACATCTAAAAGCAAAAAAAAAACTTAAAATAGTAACAGTAAAAAAATATATAGGTATTCTCGAAATAAATTAAAAAATAACAATAAACCTCTAAAAACAGAAACAAAACTGGAAATAGTAAATTTTCGTAAATAAAATATGTATTCTCCAAATAAATAAAATTAAATATAATTGAATTCTTTAAATAAATAAAAATAGATTAAAATACTTACGAACACACAAAATGACATAAATAATAAGCTTGATATCACGATCACTATCATTGAACACAAAAACGGACACAAATAATAAACTTATATATATCACTACCACTTCTTCAATCACAAGTCATCACAATCACTTCTTCCTCAGAATCCTGTGCGTTCTCCCCCTCTTCTTCATTTTCAGATGATGAACTATCCTCTTCTAAATTTATAATGAATTTATTTTCCTCATTTTTATTAAATTCACAAAGTTTCAAATAATCATCCTCAATTCTAATCACTTTGGATTCTCTTTTCCCAATCTTCCTTGGTAATTTTGGACACTTCGTTTTTAATTAACTCTATCACTTTTTTGTCGAATTTTGGAAAAGTATTTCCTTTTCTGATATTTTTTTTCAATTTTCCCCAAATCAATTCTATTGGGTTGAAAATACAATAATATGGTGGTAATCTTAAAACTTTGTGGCCAAATCTTTCAGCTATACTGTCTATAACATAATTCTTCTCAAATGTTTTCGTATGAAGGACTTCCAACAATTCTGCTTTAGTATAACTGTCCATATAATATAGGTCATGATCCGTTAAAAAAATTTGCAACTCCAATTTAGTCGAACTCTTATTAGGAATTTTATATAATTCTCTTGAATGGTACTTCGCATTGTCAAGAACAATAACACTATTTGGCTTTAATTTTGGAATTAGAGTATTTTCAAACCATTTTTCAAAAATTACTCCCTCCATATTCTTGTGATAATCCACGTTACACTCTTCCATGTTTTTCCCGCATAGTTTCAATGCATTATCTACCCATCCATCACCTGATCCACAGTGTAATATAACCAATCGAGTCCCCTTATTTGGAGGCAATGACTGTGGTAGACATTTTTTAGTTCCATCAGTCCATCCTTTTTTTACGGTATCGTGAGTGTCATACTAAGTTTCATCTAGGTAATAAATTGTTCTATTTTCCCTTCTGAACTTTTTAATCTCCTCTAGATATGAATGTCGCCAATCCACTATTCGTCTGCTTTCCATAATCGCCACGCGTTTATTAATTGTTTTAAATTTAAATCCAATTTTTTTCAGCCAGTTCTTGTCGTATATTTCAAAGGACAATCCATTTCCTTTAGTTTTCTGTCTACCACGTCAACAGTCGGGATTTCATTTTTCTGATATGCATCATAAATTACATTTTTTAAAAGTTTTGCTATTGATGGATCTAAAATTTTTGATATACCAGCGTCGCAACGTTGCTTTCTTTCGGTAACACCTGTTTTCACTAGTTTGTACAATGTGGAATAGGGAACGTGGGTTAAAGATTCTGTTTCCCTTAATATATCTAAATCACGCAAGTTAAAGTCATTAGTTTATCGCTGTAAAAGAGTATTATACACATTTAAACAAATTTGTTTCCCGTCACTGCTTAAATGCCGTTTTTTTCTCCCTTGAAACTCATTTGGAATTTTATTTTCTTTATCACTGAAATCACTATAACTGTCACTTTCACACTCACAATCACTCGATCGACTCATTTTTGTAATAAATAAGTTACATACCAGCAAAAAGACAAATATAAACTAATGTATTAATGTATTAATTGCACTTACACCCGTACACTCCGCCGTATATGAAAGTAAACTAAGTCCGCCTCTGAAGTACCATATCTCACATGTCGTTCGTGCTAGTTGGCAAACAACACAAGCCTGACCTTCTCTCTCATTCTAATGCACGCGACATAAAAGACGTAAAACATGATGTGATACAAACAGCTATGCGTTATGCATATCCACTACCCTCTCTATTCCCCACTACGTCTGTGACAGTTTTCATTTATCGTTTTCCTCTACAATACTTTCTATCCTTTTCATCTAATTGTTTTCTCAAACCTTTCTCAAAGTTTGTTTATCTACGGTTTAGACATTAATTCGCTAACTACATCAGTATTAATCAAAATCAACACACATAACTTTTACTCTTAGAAAATAACGCTGCCCTATAGTCACTCTTAATCAAGAGACGACACCACAAGCAGACGCAGTAAAATACCTTACCCTTACACTCCAACTAGATAGTAAACTTAATTGGAGAGAACATATAACCAAAAAGAGAAAACAAATTGATCTAAAAGTGAAAGAAATATATTGGCTTATCGGACGTAAATCAAAACTATCCATAGAAAATTAATTGCTATTATATAAAACTATTATTAGACTCATTTGGACCTACGGAATAGAACTTTGGGGCTGTGCAGCTAAATCGCACATTGCCAATTGCCATTATACAAAAAGCCCAATAAAAAATCCTCCGTATCATAACAGATGCACCATGGTATGTATCTAACCATACATTACATACAGACTTGAATATTCCCTACATAAGAGAAGTCATCCAGGACAAAATCCGCAATCATCACAGTAAACTAGAAGTTCACACCAATCCACTACTGGAGACGCTTCTACGACCGTTGATGCATAGCAGAAGGCTGAAGAGATGCTAGCCATCAGACTTAAATGGACACTGGGGTGAATTTGTTGGATTTTCACCTCTTCACGCCATCAGTGCAAGCAACTACAAACACTTGCACAAGACAACACATTAGCTAAAAGATGTATCTGATCGCTAATAAATAAACGTATAAAAAATACATATCAAACAAAGTAAAATACGTATTGCATGCATTATTAATAATATAAATGAAATTTATCCTCTATAGGTCACAGCGAAGGCCTCTTTTATGTTCTCTTTTCTTTTATGATTTAATTTTTATATCTTTGCTTTCTGGTTCTCTCAACACTTCAACCACTTCACGAGTTTGTAGATGCGTGTGTATACTTTATACAGGCAAAATTGAAACTGGTCAGTGTTAAAGCACAGGACCGTGCGCACTGAACTTGATATTTTGTCCTATATATTTAGCAATGGTATCGAGATTCGAACGGTAGTTGAAATTGTACAGGCGAGTCCGAGACTGGCAATGTAATCAGCCTGAATGAACCATCTACGACTGCACTGGTTTAAAGATAATAAAACGGACAGGCCTACTAGCATTAAAAAACTCGTAAATCGTTTCTCAGAAGTCAACGTGGCCTTATGAGATGTGCTGTCAATGTGCCAGTGCAGTGCATAAATACTTGTTATACTATCTAGCGGAGGACTTTAGTTAGTTATTGTCATATTTATAAATATTTACTACTATATAAAAGGTAAAATATTTTAATTATTTACTAATTTACCATGGCTTTTTTGGAGACCAGTTGAAACAGAGGATAATATAATAACGCCCGAAAATCTTATCATTCTCTTATGACAAGCATTTCTATTTACCTCCGCCCGTGTACAATAAAGAGATGCCGACTGTTTTTGCCGGCTTTTAGTTCTTATACGGTTTCAATTAAGTTCGTATACACTTTACAGCCGGTCCGCGAAATTTTTGCGGCCATATTACAAACTGATGTTTCAAGGCAGCAAGCTACGAATTATCCATTATTTTGACCGAGATTTTGACACGTTAGAAGCAATTCTTTTTAAGTATATTGCACGCGAGAACAATTGATATTTATTGTTCACTGGTCACATCAAATATTTTGAATTGATTTGATTCGACAACAATATGAAAGGAAAATGTCATTGTGTAACTTAGAATTCAAGACTCATATTATATAACTAGCACTGCCACATATTCATTTATTATGTCTTTCTGATCTCATAGCAAAATACCAAAAGATTTCGAACAAGTCGACTACTTACAAAGAAAATGACAACTTTTGTATTTGCTACGTAATGTATTCAAATGCAGGAAGGGAAATTCAGCTGCATTCGCGTCTCTGCATATAGTAAAGATTTTGCCTCGGATTTTGCAAAAAAGTCGCCGCGATAAGACAGGGGGAAACACGGAGTTGATAAATATAACAAGCATCTTGAAATAACACTCTTGAAAAATTGCATACGTTTGAATGTGACCAGGCGCGACACTGAAAACTACCAATTTGCTTGAATTGGTTGAGTATGCCATTGAATTGAACATCTCGTTGAATGTCGAGTGTTCCACTGAATATTAAGGTTTATGCGAGAGTTTATGGTTTATTTTCCTCATTCAAATAGACACTTCGATAGACACAAGACATGAACATGTTGTGCAAAAGACAAAGTAAAATACATGTTTTCTACAATTAAGCACCTCAATGTATTTGTCTCATTAAAAAAAAATTATATAAAAAAATATTTAAAAAAAGCTTTCACTTAAATGCTCTAAACAGTAGAAAACAAACTTCGAAGTAAATCAAACAAACCCATCATTTTGTTACATTATATAATTTTTTTTATGATATAAAAGCTTATCGCGAGATTTTCCTGTGTAAAGGAGTTTGCTCGCGACAAGCTTTTATATCATAAAAAAAAATTATATAATGTAACAAAATGATGGGTTTGATTTACTTCAAAGTTTATTTTCTACTTTTTAGAGCATTTAGATATGCTGTAATCCCCAGATATCGATTTTGATCTAAATGACAAAAGTCGTCCGCCATATTGACACCGCCATTTTGAATTTCTGAATTTTGACTAAAAACTCATGATCCGCGACCTAAAAAACCCCCAGATATCGATTTTGAGTTGAATCGGATATTAAACGGTAAAATCGTCCGCCATCTTGAAGTCGACATCCTTAAATAAATTTTTTACTAAAAATTTGTAAACGGCGAACCCGAAAACTCCCAGATATCGATTTTGATCGATTTGGACCATAAATGGCTAAGTCATCCACCATATTGGAGCAGCCATTTTGAATTTTTTAAATTTTGACCAGGAATTCATAATTGGCGATCTCGAAAACTCCCAGATATCGATTTTGAGTCGAGTCGAGTGTATTGTCACCGAACTTATACACGTGTAAAATTTCAAAGCTTTAGCTTAATTAGAACTAATCGAAATTTTGATTGCAAGATTTGACCTAAACAAAGTATAGTTCAAGTAGGAAAATCCTAAGACAAAAAACATAACAAAAACTTTACGACCTCATTAAAATACCGGTACTCTTTAAAGTAAAGTAAAGTTTTTGCTTAGTTTTTTTTGTCTCAGGAAGTCCTTACTTGGACTATACATTTGGTTAAAATTAATAATGGTCAGTATTTAAAAAAGCAGGGGAGCAACAGACTTTATACTATAGGTACACTGCGAATTTTTTATAGATAAATAACTACTTTTGTTTTAATTTTTTGTTATTTAAATTTAAACGCGTCGCAAAAACATTTGTTTACTAAAATGTAAAAGATGGTCAAGCAATGATTTATCTGGAAAAGTCTCGGGAAAGTATTAAAGCATTTATAAAAGAGTATATTTTAAGATAAGCATGCTTACGTACTATATTAGGTATATAAAATTTAACTTTTCAAGTCGTAGTCGAAGTCATACTTGGCTGTATTTCCAAAAAAATAGAACAAAACCATAGTTGAAGTAATCGGTTCCCGGCAAAAAAACGCAACAAAAACTTTACGATATCATTAAAATACCGGCAGTCTTTGTAAGTACTGCTGTTCGCAAATTGACTCCTTTATAGATTTTTATTGTGCGTCGGGTCGTTTGATGACAGGCATCCTTTAGTGACTTTGGCCATGGCAACAAAAACTTTACGACATATTATATCAATGATGTCGTAAAGTTTTTGTTGCGCTTTTTGAGTGTAGGGAAGTCCTTACTTGGATTATACCTATAACCTCACTTTATAACGAGATCAAAACTGATTTGATGAAGTATAGTCCAAGTAAGGACTTCCTGAGACAAAAAAAACTAAGCAAAAACTTTACGGCATAATTATTATCGCCGCGGGCCATGGCGCCAAGATGAAGTAAATAGATTCCAGTAAATAAAAAATGCAAACAAAAACTTTACAACATTATTATATCGCTGCGGGCCATGGCGCCAAGCCTGACATGAAACATTCCCGACGCACATTAAAAGCCTATAAAAGTAAAGTGTAAACGAATTTAATTGGAACCGTATAAAAACTAAAAGCCGGCAAAAACAGTCGGCATCTCTTTATTGTACATGGGCGGAGGTAAATAGAAATGCTTGTCATAAGAAAATAATAAGATTTTCGGGCGTTATTATATTATCCTCCGTTTCAAATGGTCTCCAGAAAGCCATGGTAAATTAGTAAAGAATTAAAATATTTTACCTTTTATATAGTAGTAAATATTTATAAATATGAACAATAACTAACTAAACTCCTACGCTTGATATTATAACAGGTAATTTACGCACTGCACTGGCACATTAACAGCACAGCAGAAGTCCACCTTTGACTATTGAGAAGCGATTTACGAGTTTTTTTTATGCTAGTAGGCCTGTCCGTTTTATTATCTTTAAACCAGTGCAGTCGTAGCTGGTTCATTCATGCTGATTACATTGCCAGTCTCGGACTCGCCTGCACAGTTTCAACTACCATTCGAATCTCGATACCATTGCTAAATATATAGGACAAAATATCAAGTTAAGTGCGCACGCCCCTGTGCTTTAACACTGACCAGTTCCAATTATCCTCGTATAAAGTTTAACCGAGTCAATTTGCGAACAGCACAAAAAAGGGTACCGGTATTTTAATGAGGTCGTAAAGTTTTTGTTTAGTTTTTTATGTCTCAGTTTATTCTTACTTGCATATTACCTACTTGGTAGACTAGTTTTCTTTCTATATACTTAGGTAAAGTTCAAGTAGGAAGAAACTGAGACATAAAAAACAACAAAAACTTTACAACCTCATTAAAATACCGATACTCTTTTTTGTGCTGTTCGCAAATTGACTCGTTTACCTTTATAGGTTTTTAATGTGCGTCGGGAATGTTTCATGTCAGGCTTGGCGCCATGGCCCGCGGCGATATAATTATGTCGTAAAGTTTTTTTTGCGGTTTTTAATTACTGGGATCTATTTATTTCAACTAGCGCCATGGCCCGCGGGAATTTAGGTATTACTTGAACTATACCTACTTACTTAAGTAGTCAGTAAGTATAAGTACCTATAATTTTATGCATGTATAATTGTATACAAAAGGTTTAATATAGATCTAGGCTATTACTATATTTTAAACCAAAATTACCTTATTACCTATAACATATCTATTAACTGTAACTAGAAATTTCCTAAACGTAATTATATGCCATTGCATGCCAAGTACTCTCATAATCAAACGACCATCTGTTTTATTTTCACTTTCGTTTTTCGTTCTCTTATTATTCCATCCAGATAAGACACAAAATCCATCAACTTACTGAATTTCCCCTAATTAAAGCAAATTACTCACCTTATAAAATTCAGCAGGCGTAAAATCCAATTAAAAACAGGAGAAACAAACAAAAATCACAACAAACACAAACTAAAACCAAAACAAACCGCGATAACCACTGAAGTAAATTAAAATAATGAAAACACTAAAAAATTTGATCAAGAAAGTAAATAAATAGGAAAAACTTCTTCACCGTTGCGTAATAATTACAAATTTCCAATCAAAACATTAACACATGTTACGATAACCTGTCCTGAAAGCAACAGACGCCACCTCTACCGCGATTCAAAGCACACTATGTTCTTGCGCGATGATAAAACAACGCGAACCGGAGAGTGGCCAACTCAAATTTTAATCGAAGTTTGTCGTATGGATACGGCGCATGTAAACGCTTGCGCTCCCCTACACACCTTTATTTCCACAATTTTCAGGAATTCAGAATATTTGGTATACCTATACCTACGGGTTATGTTATGAGATTGTTTCTCAAGAGTTTCATGATCACAGATTTAGGTAGAGGTATAAACAAAAAAGAGTTAAATTTTTCATTAATGCTAATAATTTGAATGTAAGGATTAATAGTATGGGATGGGAAATCGTCTACCGGTTAAACGTTTATTTTACCATCTCTTGAAACCCTTCACTCCTTTACAAAATCAACGTTTTTATTTCGCAGAAAAGTGGAAAAATGTGAACTAGATTTATATAAAATACTGACAGGGTCAAATTACACTTCCTTTAATTTAATATTCCTAACAAAAACTGAATATATTTTCCTGGCAAAATGCTTTTTGTTCGGCAAGGATATGAATGGAGAATCCGATAAAAGCCGATGTGCGTGATAGTATCAGAGAGGTCTATTCCAACTCTCTGGATAGCATGCGCCATCTACCGGGCGGGTGTATCCTGCTACACTCTTGGTAGGTTCAACTCAAGGATTGTAATTGGATCTAAGGACTATAAACATGTTTATAGTCCTTGGGCCAGATCGACCAAATCTGTCAGCGCGACGCCGCCATCGCGCATCGCTGTGACGTAGTGACGAGGCCTCTTTTAGCGCGATTCCGTTTAAAATGGAAGAAAACATATTTTCTTTATAATATTAACGTACACATACAATTTATTGATATGATGGAGGAATGCAACATTTTCAATGATTTTTGTACATATGGTAATAAAATGAAATAAACTTAAATAAAAAGCTTTATTTTATCATCTTTATATCCATCACAATATGAAACAAATAATGTAAAACTCAATGAATTTTATATCGGGCATTTTTTTCGATTCTCGCAAAGTGTCGCTGCAATCGCAAAAAATTGAGTGGAAACATGAAAGTTTTGAACGCATACTTAAAAAAATATGGTATTTCCCGAGCTGTTTAGAGAACAGTGATTTTACACGGTCGTGCGGAAATTACAACAACTATTAACATTCTGTAAATGTATTAGCAGCTAGTAATTTTCAATTTACATTTTTTACAGGGAAATAAAAAAACTCGATTTTATAAAAAACTAACAGTGGTTTTACCTCTTAATTTAGCCACTTCAGACAAGTTCTTGATCCAAGCCAGTGAAGGCAAGGAGGTAACTCGGCCATTTAAGACAAGGTGAGGATTTCGGCCAGTTGAGGCAATTAGTTTACAGCTTAACTGCTACACTAGCAGGTTTTAATTTCAAGATTTTAGCAGGTGTTCAAAATGGTGCCCATTGACTTCTTGGCATTGTCCCAAACGCACGTAAAAATTTTCAATAGCACTTCTTATCATTTCAGGTGATATTTCTGCAAAAATGTTTATTATGCGTTGCCTCAGCTCTTCCAAATCACGAGGTTTAGTGAAATAAACCTTACCCTTCACGTAGCCCCAAACAAAATAATCAAGTGGCGCGAGGTCGGGAGATCTTGCTGGCCATTCAATAGTTCCTCTTCGACCTATCCATCGATTTTCGAAAGTACCATTCAAATAGTCCCTAACAATATCCCAAAATGTTTCATTAATGTGTCGACTGTCGACACATGACCCATAAAATATTACCATTTGGACAGTGTCCATCCTGACTCAAATTTTGAGCTTTATGTCGACACAGTGCAGACATACAATAATTGTGCCCTGGACCAGGAACATTTTGCTCCTTGGGTAGTAAAATGCTACCATACAGAGTTTTAGGACGTGGAAACAAATTTTTTTAGAACACCACATGAAAAGATTTTTAGAGTATTTAAATACAGGCTATTATTCCTTTTCAATAAATTCTTGTAATTTACTATTCTCTGTTTACTGAATAGAAATAGTTGAGCCACTCCCCATTAATTTTGACCAATGTATGCAAAGACCAGTTTGATACGCGACAAATTTCGTGAAAGTATTTCTAATCTCAAAAAGAAAAAGTGGTTCTGATATTTAATCAATATTAATTATTTTTATTACGTGCCTTGATATACACAAAAATGTACACCAAAGTATTTAAATTTACTTTTTTTATTAGATAAATGGGAGTAACAGCAAATAAAGATAACGAATAACTTAACAGTAATTTTTGACAAACGCCAAAAACTAAACAACTTCAAAAACATAAAATGATTGGTTTTATTATGGGATTTAAAAAATCAACCAATAGAATAATTCTATTTAAATAAGGCGCACTTTTTTGGGGAGTGGCTTAGCTATTTCTATTCAACAAATAGAGAATAGGAGTGTTTTTGGTGGATGCGCCGGTGAATGCAGAAAACAGTCGTGCGCTACTGCAAACATTCATCAAACATATCAAAGCATTTTAAAGGATTTTTAGGCTCTCCCCAGGTAGATAAAATATGCGAAAGTTGAGAAAGCTCGTAAACATGCATTACTGATGGTTCTCATTCAGTGGCAACTGAGAGGGTCATTTTACATTACAATAAAAACTTATGCCGCTTCACTTTTAGGATCCCCAACCCTCATTCCTTCATTGCCTTGTCTTTACAAATGCTGTATATTATTTTCCTTTTATATGTTAGTCATGTATACCGGACACGCAGGCGGCATGCATTCGTCTTAAATGGAACAGTCAGCAAACAGAACTGTAGATACTGGAGTACAGAAAATTCACATTGGATGATGGAGGCCAATACTCGATATCTTGAGAAGGTGAACGTTCGGACTGGCGAATTATAAATTCTCAAATTATCAGACTATATTTATTTAACAGCACATCAACTGGCGCGCGTTACTTGGATTTTTTGCAGAATTTCTTAGTTCCAAAGTTAAAAATACTTTTCCCAGATAATGACAATCCTAATGAAATTGATAGAAAGATTTGGTATCAGCAGGACGCAGCTACACCACATTTTGCATTAGAAGTAAGAGACTATCTCAATCAAGTTTTTCCCAATAGGTGGATCGGTGGACGCGGTGAAATTGAGTGACCTGCCCGTTCTCCCGATTTGAACCCGCCTGACTATTTTTTATGGGGTTACTTAAAATCGAAAGTCTACTTCAACAGACCAAATAACGACGTCGATGATTTAAAAGACAGAATAAGGCGAGAAATTAATCAAATCACCCCGGAAAAAAGGTACAAAATGTTTTAGAAGAATTTCAAGAACCCCTCCATTATTGTCAAGACGCTACAGGAGCCCAGTTTGAACATTTGATGTAAACTGTTTCATGTTCTTTATTTGTTTACTAAGTAACATTGAATATATAATATTTTTCAACAAAAAAATTGAGTAATTCAAAAAACCTTATATTGCTGGATAGGGAACTAAAACCTTTTCAAATGAGCTATTACATGCACCCTCGTTATATTCAAAAATTTTAAAGTGGTAGCTCTGTCACTCCAAGGAGGTTGAAGGGGAGGTATAAAATTATGCTCAAAAAATGTTATTTTAGAATTTAAAAAACCGCTACCCAAGGAATCACTAATTCCACGTCCAGATTTTGTATCCAAGTCTTATATACACACTAAATCTCAATGTAATATTTTACTCCCTTTAATAATAGGTAGAGGGATGGCTAATGTCAAAATAAATTTTAAAGGTCCTTGGTTCTCGTACACACACTAAATCCTAATTTAATTTTTTACTCCCTTTAATATTAGGGTGGGTGTGGTAGAGGGGGTGGGTAATGCCAAAATAAATTTTGAGGCCTTAGGTTCTCTTGTACACACCAAATCCCAATTTAATTTTTTAGTCCCTTTCATAATAGTGTGGGGGTGATAGTGGGAGGTGGCTGATGCCAAAAAAAATTTGAGACATTGACTTTTCGTACATGCACTAAATTGCAATTTTATGGACTCCTACCTGCTTGCCTTGCCTATTTACCCTCATTTACCCCATTTACCCACCGACCACTTCAATGGAATTAGATCAAAATATAATCAAGTTCCAGATCTCGTTATAATACATAAGTGTACCAAATTTCAAGTCAATATCATAAACGGTTTCAGAGTAAACGTGCGCACAAAAAAAAAGTTACAGACCGACAGACAGAAAACTTGGTTTCGCTCAAATTTAAAATCCCTACGTTTCATGACATTTTAAGCTTATTTCAACAAAAAATAATAATATATTTTTTTGCGTTATTATACTTCCACTGAACATGGAAGTAATTGACGTGTCTTAGGATTTTACTCATAAATTATTAATTAAGTAGATAATGAATTTATCCGTTACTTACAGACCTCGCTGTACATTGTAAACTAATATAGGAGGATAGAAAGAAATATACAGTATACATACAAAATTGCGATTTACAGCTGATCAGAAACTCAAAATTTACTTGCGCAGGCAGTTTTACTGTAAATAAAGATAAGATGGCTCGTTCATGGTTTCATAAGCAGTATATTTAAAAATATGTAATATTTAAAAATTTTACTGCACTATTTTTCGATGTCTGGTTGTACTTTGTACTCAATAAGCGTAGAATTGACGCTTCTTGGGTTGTACTAATCTTACAGAGGTGGCATCTCTCCTCACTTCCTTCAACTAGTTGTCTGACAGGCTCAAATAGGGAAATAGGCAACTTAATGTATTTTCCTAGACAACTGTTTCCCTCTTACAATGGCATAAAAATGGTTAACAGATGGCATGCATCCACGCAAATCTTTCAGTCCCTAGAGTCTGGCCACTCGATTGGTCCGTATAAAAAGTGGATGCATAATGGCGGCGCCAATAAGAGTTGCTTTTATTTTGACGAGCATAGTGTCATTAGACACAATGTAATAGGTTAAAATTAAAATAACAGTCTGTTACATATATTTTTCCATGTTGTCAAAACAAATACTGTAACCTGCTTTTGACACTTGCGATACGTTGTAAACACACTGATGTACACGCATAGACACAAACCATAGTCGCCATTATGCATTCATGTGGGTGGATTGGGGGTCGAGTGGTCAGCGGTGGCACTCTCTGTTTCATTGTAGAATTCTATATTTCGACTCGAAACTATACGTTTCGGTACTCTATTATGTAATTTCTGCTCTTACTATTGAGAAGAGAAACTACTAGATTTGTACTATAGTCACGAAGCGATAGAAATAAATTGTGAACAGAGTGCCACTTCAGACACTACTTTAAAGGGACTTCTACAACTCTTTAGAATCTCTATAATAGTTTTGTTTTGGTTCTCACTAGAATGGTTCTGAGACAGTCCCCGTCATGCGCAATAAAGAAATTTTCTCTTTTGGTACATTAAAATTGGTAATTTATTAAACTGCGCAAGACGGGAACGGTTCAGAACTGTTCTTAAATTCGAACCAAAACAAACCTAAAGTAGAGTCTAGCCACTCGGGCCCTACTCTGCCCAAACGGATGGATAAAGGCGGCGATGGTTTCAGTGTGCGCATGTGCATGAGTATGTTTATAACATATCGCAAGTGTCAAACGCAGGTCGCAGTACTTATTTTGACAAAGTGGAAACATTTATGTAAGTAATAACGTTACCATTAATTATTTCGCGACCAAATCAGTCATAGAGGAGACTGTTATTTCAATTTTAACCTATTACATTGAGTCTAAACAAAAGCAACTCCTATTGGCGCTGCCATTATCCATTTGCTTTTCATGCGGACCAATCAATACCTCGACTTCGTATGGCTAGACTACTTTATAAGGACTTTACAATTCTTACACCAGTAACCCCCAAAATTCAAACGAATTTATATTTGGTTATTATAGCTGCTTACATTTGGTATAAAACAAGTATATTATATAGAATGTCTTTTGTCCCGCTTTATCTTCCTTGCATTCATTAATACGTTAAAATACTACTGTACGTGTAAATCACATACATCAAATCTAAAGTACTGTTATGTTCCGGCCTCTTACGGAGAGAGGATTAATTCCTAGTAGCAAAGTGAAAGCAGGCTTGCCAAATTAACTACCAGTAAAACATTAGTTCGCCGGTTGGCCAGAGATTGCGTCATTATCACATCACATCACATCATAAGTAGCAGAGCCAACGCGTTGGAGTCAATTCAGTACAGTTCTGAGATGAGTGATCAACAGATAAAATAAATTACATTAACAAGTTGTGAATTATATTAGTGAGACTATAGTAGATAAAAGTTATAATTAGTGTGTTATTATGAGGATTAATTATTGTAATTTTGTGATAAATAAATCAGTGGTTAGTGAAAATTTAATCTCTTATATGTTAAAAAGTTATTTTTATTAGGTATATATGACATTCCAAATTTCAATCTTTAAAACCAAAGGAAGAAAGAGGGTGTACCATAATCCTACTACATGTGGTATACTACCCATATTATACTCGAATTTGTTATCGCTGTGTGAAGTAACCATGTCGTGGGCACATATTATGTCACCTGCATATATGGGTTGATTGTTCAGTTCAGGGCCAAGGGCATGTAGGTAAAAAAAAATATCAATAAAAAGATCTGATACCATACCAGGCCGTCAAGACGCCTAACAAGGCAATGATATTGTTTAACAACAAATTATTGCCAATTTATATGTAAGATTCGTAAGAGTTAGGTACCTATCTGTAATTTTATTACCTAATATAGATACTTTACACATCTCTATTCATAATGTCCCTGCACGCACAGGTACAGAAATTGTTTGAACAATCAAAATCCAAATCAGACAGAAGTATTTCGATAGATTCTGCTCCAACTTTAATTTAAAACAAATCGCAATGATTATACCGGCCATTGCCGCAATTCAAATTTCAACCAAAAATAACACGGAAATTTTATTGCATAACATAGTTTTCGTTATTTGCACAACCAACTCTGAAACATATACAGTATGGTGATTACTGTAGCAACGTAGACTTTCCTATGTAATATTTAGTCAATTTCTTCAATATTTGGGTTGTTTAACTTCATGTTTGGCTATATGCCACAATTGTTATAAAATAAAACGGTTTTTGTGACTATTGTCCCAACTCGATAATATATGTATTAAAACGATTTCTGTTTTCCATTTCACCTTTAACTCTCTGGAAATACAAGTAAAAAATTAAATAAATGATAATGATTTAATTTCAATCGAATAAAATCTAAAACAAACTTTAACCATAATTTCACAGTGCATCATGAGTAATAACATAGAAAATAAAATAAATGTTCCACAACGTTACGAAAATAACGAACAGTTTATTTGAATTAAACGAGTGGGTAATTTTCTAAAGAGTAAGTAATATCAGATCTGGTAGGAAACCGTGATATCAAACTTTGCATAAAGAACTTGGGTACATATACTACAAACACCACGTAATTTAAGTCCTAACTTTGCAAAACTAGATCATATAAATGGCCAATTTGTTTATTTATCTTGATATAAAATTGAGATAAATAATTACAAGGTGGGATTAAATGTGTTCTTGATCGCTTAACGATCAGGAGGATTTTCTTTAGTAATTAAGAGGGGTGGGATCGAATCGCTTCGCACTGGTGTAAATTCCGTCACTTATATCAAGATTTGAAAATATTCACTACCGTTGATACTCTTGAGCACTGTCTTCGTCTTGAGGCAAATAAGCTGCCCTTTAATAAATAAAAATAAAACGTTTGACTACCTATTGTGATCTTGGCATTATCTTTTATCAAGAACTTACTTTTGCCGTGTATTAGAAAACTATCGTCCTCGAATCACGTAAGACTAGAACAATCATCGTCCCTCTACTTTATATCTGTACAGTCGTTTATGTCAGATTGTACATATATCCATCTAATGGCTCTCCAACGTGTGATTAGCCTTGAAAACGTGCGTAAACATTTTTTCTTAGTGTTTCTTTTTAAACTAACACCAAAACCGACGGTCAAGAATTATTATCTGAATTAAATTTCATTTTTCCTAGAGCAGGCGCGGGGAATAATTTAACTTCTACACATCCCGACTACTAGTACAAATATACTTTTGCATTCCCATATTTCTGACAACCTATAGAGAATCAATACTTAATATAATGCAATACTATCCCCCTTTAAGATTTTTGGAAAGGTAATTAATCCGTTTAGTGTAGTCTGTGAGTCGGATAGAACCTCGAAAAATATGAATATTTTCTAACCTAACAAGACCATGTCTTCCCTCCATTTTCGAAGATGCTGAACACTATGGTGGTGGTTAAATCTCTCCCCGAAGTCACCCCACCCCCCAAACGGCCAAACACCACCCCCGAAAGGAGTAAACCGCGTATCCGTCGTCTCCTACCAGCCAAACCTGTTTTGCCCGCTTTTCGAGGATGCTGAGCACGATGATGATGCCGAGACCCCTCCTCGACCCCCCCGCCAACCCCCCAAAAGGTTTAGAACCACCACCGAAGGGGGTAAATCGCGAATAGACCATCTTCTCTCGGCTAAATCCGAGTCACCTCCCGTTTTCGAGGATGCTGAGCACGATAGTGATGTGTCATATTCATGTCCGACTTACAGAATGCCCTAGTTTTAGAGGAAGGGAGATTTAAAATAAATAATTTAAATATAAAAAAAATTTAATCAATGCAGTTGACATAATACATACCTATATAAAAAGCTTTCCTAAATATAAACATAGTCTTAGAAGTAACTTATTAATGATATGTTCTATTAATCCACCTCACTGGCATAACCAGGAGCATTGGAGCATGCGTCCTCTCCGCAGATTTCATAAATAATGATGGGATCACATTAATATTATTATTATAAGCTAAAATTCGCATGTATTTCTTGAGTGACCAACCCAAATTCAAATCTAACTAAGCTACAGATCAACTTAATTCAAAATTTCAAAACCTGAAAAACTGCTTGTTGTTCCAAGAGATCATAAAATACGTATGTTCTCAAAGTTATGAAAAGGAAAAAATAAAAGCTGTTGTATAAATAATAAATATCACATACAGTGCATGCTTCAAATAAGGAGTTAATGTGGTTAGAAGTGCATAACTCCAGAAGACCGGCCAAAAATAAAATCTCCACAACACCTAAAGAGACTTGACACAACTCACAATTTAGACTATGACAGTTAGTTATTACGTCAGAAATTTGCAATCCAAAAACATCAAAATGCTGATAATGATACATTGGATAGATAAAATAACAAAATACTTTAATTTAGATTCCGATGAATCTTTTGCAGTACTTAAAATTAGACTATTATTGAATAGACGATTCAAGTCAATGAATGGAAATTTTAAATATCTACTAAATAAGGAAATTAACGGGTTACTGGCTTATAGATAGAGAATCAACTGTTACATAGGCAGAAGACTATGCAATTACTAAATTTATTTCCTAAAAGGGTTGCAGCGTAGAACATTGAAGCGTATTGCCTCGCTCTAATGGACTGATAATTCTTCTACCGTCCAATGTGTCGAAAACAGGACCACCCAGAAGCGAACCCCTCCAAAATATCACACGAAGTAACTTGTGGTATACCTGTTGTTTCCACTAATCCAGTCATTTTATTAATAAAACAAAAACTGTGAGGAAAAATTACCAACCAGCAAACAAATTTTTTGCTTAGTATCTTTAATTTGTAATTATAAATAGAGCAACAATACTTCCTATTGAGATTGCTTGATATTTTAAAGTTATATGAGGTTAATGGTAAAAAAACATATTATTTTCAATATCTCAATTCCTTATTGATCGGAAGGTCTGGTTACGTTCCTTATAGTAAAATAAGGACTTTATAGAGGAGTTTGCGATTGAAATATTATGCTTTAATATTCTGCCTTCTAGAAGCACACTTGAATAAATGAAGATGAATTACATATTTGTAATGCAAGAGAACGCAAATAAAGAGACACTCATATATCTGTGAAAATGTGATTTCTTTGACTTCGTCCAAAGCTCAAACGATATCGATGGCAACTTTTTACAGTTATCTATAATCACAAAATGATGAAGGTGTAAACAAAAAATGTCTTTGCTGACAAAAAATGTTCCTCAGAAAAATTCTAATGGTCGCGTTCATCACGCGGTAGCGCTAACTGAGCGATCACGTATGATTATGCAAGAAGCCAATGAGGACAGCGCAAGATGCGTAGTTTAAGCATGTGATCAGTTAGCGCTACCTGATCGCTCACCGTGATGAACGCAACCATTGTGATTGGATTATTGTTAGAGTTAACACATTGTTACGGAAATATAACTTTTTAAGCTTCGTAACTTGTGTGACTGAAAATTGCCCAATGCTGATGGCATATTTTTACCTGTGAATTTGTGAACTTGTAAAATGTTCATATTACAGAAGGCCCGACGCACCCTCAACCTCTGAATCATCTCCGCCTTCTCGTCGTCCCTGGCTAGAAAGTTTCCAGCATATAAAGAAAACACACAATAACAGTTGTCTTTTTTTGGTCGGAAGTTTCATAGCACTTGTACTTGAGTTAAATTTTGAAAATGGCAATTTTGGAAAGCAGAACAAAGATTAGTTGACGAAACTATTTAGTTTACATTTTGCCACATTGCATTGATGCCAAATGGTTTTTTAAAGGGGTACTTTGAAAAATATTTCTCTTCACCCGTAAAAAATTATTTCCTCAAATTCCACTAAAATACAGATTTTCATCATCAATGGAGAAATGTATGTATATGGCAACATGGTTGAAACTCAACCAACGTTTGTCAAAGATATGAATGCTCATACACTTGTTATGTGCGCGAGCATCATGAAACGTACATACTATGCAGAAGCGGAAATAGGCTACGACCCTCCAGGAAAAGCCATGAGCAGTCGGTAATCAACAAGAGAGTCAAGTGGATGTATCCCTGATCGTACCATATTCCCTGGGTTATACATACCTATTCAAGGCTGTGAAATAGACAATAAACAACAAGTACACGAGTCATAGGTGTTGTTATTTAACCCAGTCAACCTCGGATGTTACACACTACATCATTTTCCAGCAGCCTGGACATCTTCTACGTTATACAAAATACTGCAAAGATATTACCAGTTCATCAGAGCAAAGTGATACACTTAAATGGGCTAAGAATTGCAGTTACATTATATGTCCAAACATCAATGAATACCAAACAGAGTGATTCCTCTTCATGTATTCTTTACTTACTTACTTAACTGATCCTGCCGCCATTATATTGAATTCTCTCAAGTTCTCTGCTCTTATTGATGATAGCACAATATGATACAGCTTTTGTTCTTTCTAAAAGAATAATCTATCGAATAGTGAGAGTTTTATCAAAGTTCCGTTTTTTATTTAATTACATTTTAGCGCGAATTTAACATTTTGAGATCATGAACCGTCATTCCTTGATTTGCTTTCTCGCCAAGCATCGACCTTGAAAAACATGCATTTGACAACATTGTAAATTAAGTCTTAAAGTAGGGATTTTTGTGTTTCTCCCTAGGGGCATTTGTTTAGGTCAAGATCAGTTGAATAGGTCTGCTCATTGCATGTAAATTCTCTTATATCAAGTATTGCAGGTGAATGGGATGATAGGACTTCAGTCGGTACTGATCACCTATTAGTTGCCATAGCAAGGATGACATTTGATGGTCAGGTATGTGTTAAATTGACAAGAACAGTTTATTTGTTGCATTCTGTGATTACACAACCACAGTATGGAGCCGTCTTTCACTGTCTCGTGACTCATTCTGTCTACCAGAACTATATCAAATCTTTTTAGTCACTGTCTAATTTGATTTCTGATAGTTTTATATATGTGAATCTAAATGGGTTCAGTTCTGGTGAGGGAAGTCCTATGATACCTGAGGGGGGTATGCAGCATGAGTAGACCTGTTCTGCTGATTCACTTTCAACTGATCTTGTGTTTAGGTCACATTTTATTTTTTCTTGATATTTACTCGCAATAATTCTAACCCCAGAAGATAGAATTTGTGATGTTTTTCAATCCTTCAATTTATAAAACTGGAAAACTAGTGGTATAAAAGCAAAGATTGATTGATCATATATATATAAATAAAAACAAAATTGCTTGGGGTTGTTGATGGATGACAAATATATAGCTGAAGTACCTTTTCTTTAATCAACATTTTCATTTTTTCAATAAATTTACCTTGCATTAATCATATTTTATGTAATGTCGATTGAAATTTTAAATGTCCATGGAAAATATGCAACATTTCGCAATTCTTACACAATGGCCCAAGCAACACATGATGGTTTAATAAACGTTTATTATATGAAATTATGGTTTAAATTTCGTTATCATATATTTAATCAACGTCTATGAAAAGCGTTTATTTCACAAACGATTTTTCTACGTATATTATAAATGTATTTCTCCGAAAATGTTTGGAATAACGCAGAATATTTGAGAAATAATTAATTGAGAGTTGAGAGTACACTTCCATCAAATGCTTGAATTGTAAATTGATGAAATTGACACTACTTGCATTTTTTCAGCCATACTAGAGTTTCTAATATACGATTTTTAAATGTTAATGATAAATATGTATTTGGGCTACATTTTTTATAGGCATGTCATAAACAATTGCAACTAAAAGTTCGAAGATTATAACAATATCTGGAAATAGGAGTAAAATATTTACATTAATCAAAATTTGTTATAGATAGATGATGAATGAAAATATTTGTTGAGTAATATTGCAGTTTATAATATACAGTTTTTAAACGTATATCAATCTGCATTGATTGCGCAGTCGCCAGCAACCGTATTGTTGTCTTTGTTGCAGAATACATAAGCATTTCTCATAAATATATTCATCTCTCTCATTGTTTAAACAGTTCAGCTGGTGAGCAACCGCGGCTCGTCGTGTTAATTGCTGTTTAAGTAAGGCCATTTTAAAGCCAATAAACTGCTCACAATCCCAGATCTATACATTTACTCCTGTTTAGTATATTTGAAGGAAAATAATCTTGAGTTTAGAGGGAGAGTTAGTAAACCAAATGTAGATCATGTATATGACACAAGGCACAAAAGCAATTATGCTTATCCAGTTCATCGGTTAACTCTGACGGACGGAAAAACGATCATACTACGCAGCATTGAGGTTTTTCAATGCTCTTCCCAGTGAATTAAAAAATAATTTCAATCAGACGTCTTTTGCTCGACAAGCCTTCCAACATTTATGCAACATTGAACCATATTCTTTTCAAGAATATTTTGCATTTTAACAAGTTATTTCTATGTCTATTTTATGTTGTTAAGTACTATTCTTTTTTTTTGTTATTGTTCAAGTCAAGTTCATTACTGTATGTATGCATTTTTAAATGTTTTCTAATGTCTTCCTCATGTGACCTTTTTTATACATTGTATATATGAATTGAAACGGAATAAAACTTACTGACTTACTTATTAATATTTTATAATGTAACAATGTTTGACACAAGTACTATTGACGATTTCAAGACATGAAGTGCACCTACTAGATAAAAAACCGCTTTTACGTACATTTGAATTTCATCCAACTGGTGTGTAACAAAATTGTAAATTGCGTATTTCTCTGAAAGGATGCATTTTATCGCGTTTAAACAAGTACACATTTTATTTAGGAAATTAAATTGCGTTTCGATTATAATAGTAGAAAATGTCCAAAACCTAACCTCAAAAAGTTATGGCTTAAAGTGTCAATAAAATGTGACATCGGCAGTATCATCATTGTAATTAGTAACCTGAAAAACATGTCGTTACCAACTTTGAAATCCAAAGTGGAGACAAAATACAAATACAGTTTTTTAATTTTACCATCCTGTATCTTGAAAACGAAAAGAGTTTGACCATTAGTTTTTGGGTTAAATCGACTTGCTTTGATGTCAAGAATTTACGGCTAAGCGGTGTCCCAATCTTTTCAAAATACCGTTATACTTTGTGGGCATCGATTTCATCAAGATTTCGTATCATTTAATTTTCAAGGTCGTTGCAAAAATTTCTCATATATTTTACACATTTTCAAGTATGTTATATAAAAAAAAACATAATTCCCAGTTTTCCAGAACTTCCCAGTCACTAGACATTCTGTTTTTATACCCGAATCGCACGTCTCGCTCTAGGACCATACTTTACCCCTCCTCAATCTTTGCTTAAAAGTGGGATGATATTTGAAGTCTCTCCTCAAAACCCTGTCAAACTGCATGAACAAATCATAGATTGACTAATATAAAAGACTTAAAAAAATTCATACCACTAACAGTCTTACGAACCGAAACCGGTCTTTAAATCTGTTCTACACCCTCCCCCTACTCTCCAGCAAGGTTCAAAGGTTTATCATCGGGTAATTCACTACTGTAAATATAGGAAGTGACGTTATCTGCCACGCCCACGCTCAAGTCTGTTGGGGCATCAGAAATCGACTCGGTAGCAGAATTATTCTTAGAAACGCTTAAGTCTAACATCGAGCTTGAATAATCCATTTTAGGAACTTTTGTCAACTTCTCCACTAATTCGCTGTGCTTGCTAAGGTTTAAACTGTTTAAACTATAATCCCCTACACTAGATTTACTAATGCTTAAATCAGGTATGGAAAACTCTTGTTTACTACCACTACTTAACTTACTTAAATTAGATATGTAATCAGCGACAGAATAATCTTTACTCATTTTGGACAGGCTTAAATCCGGCATATGAAAATCCATTTTACTTTTCAGCCCAAGCATGTCCATACTGTATTCAGACTGTTTTGGAGCCTTAATATCCGTCGGTATTTTTAAAGAAGTAGAAGAAGAAGAAGAAGAGTGTGACTTATGTTCGCTTTTAGATTTACCTGCTATGGGACTACTTGTCGATAAAGGTTTCAGTAGCTCTTGCATTTTGAACAAATTTGTTTGCAAAAACATATTATTTGCAGCTAACGTACTGTGTGCCATAGGATCAGGCAGGCCTAACAAACTACTAGCACTAGGAAACTTCCCGGAATTGAACAATATACTAGAAATATCTGTAGGAAGCATTAGATTGGAACTCAAGCTGACAGGAGTGTTTAAATTGGGGAGCAGGTTAGATTTGCTAACGTTCGGAATGGAGAGTAACGTTTCCTTTTCTTCCGAGGAAATTCCAAGGTTTTCTCTTATAAATCGCCACAACGAAGTCTCACTCTCATCTCTTGGAAACTTTGAAATTAAAGTGCTCTTTAACTTATCTATATAACACGTACTGCCTAAATAACGCTCGTTAAAGTTGATAAAGTCACTCTCTTTCCTATAGTAGTCGATGCATTTCTTCATTTCTTCTTTGATGTTCAGGGTAAGGATGGAATCTTGAACGACACTATAGGACATTAGCATCGGCCTGCCATATTCATTTGGTTTGGCTTCTGGTGGGGGAATAACCCAGTAAGCAATGATGCTGGACTCTAGCGAAGTGTTTTCGTAATTGTATGGAGCTAAAAAAATGTTTTTCTTAATAATATTATATTGCTGGTTGCCTGGGATACTAGCAACAGAAATTTTCTTTGGCGCATGTTATATACCGGGTGTCAACGGATCATGGAGACCCCCTTTTTCCTTATTTTTAAGAACATCAGAATGAAACTTGGTAGATGTATTATATGACTAAGAAGACACTTTGTGGCATAACTGTCATTTTTTCCCACTTCCGGTTCCACCGGAAATGACCCCAACTTTTGATTTTTAAATGGAACACCCTATATACAGTGATGCCCCGTAAGTGACATTTCGACTCCACGAAAAAAATTTGACTCGAAATTTATTGGTACATCTAGAGTGCCATGACTAGAAAAAAATTGCTTTTAATAGACTGGTGTGATGTCATAAAAATCAAATCAGGCATAAAAATTTGAAAATATGTATTTTGTGGGCCATCAAATTTGGCCTGAATAGTTTTTTTTTACCAAAACTTAATTTTTTCAAATGGAACCATAATGGTAGAGTAAGTATTACCATAAAATAGCGGATGTTCTAAGAAAGCGTATTACTCCTTAAACGAATGTTTTAATGACGAATTTTAATTGAAATTTTAATCACTATCTAGCTGTAAGAACATATTTATTTAACACGATGTTAATTTTTTATTTGTTAACGCAACTTGCAGATCAAACTGTTGCGCAACTGTCGCACAACTGAAAATTACATGTCAGCGACTAGCCTTAGGGCAACTAACTTGCATAATATGAGCTAAAGAACAAAATACCGAAAAGAAAGAGATACAGGTCCAAATTACCGTTTCAAAGTATACAAATATAGCTGAGTATTGTTATGTGCTGCCCTCTAACGAGGAGAGATGTGATTAAGTCCCTGGTCAAAGTGAGGGGAAACCTGTTATTCTGTTGATGGCCAGTAGGTGGGGTGGGGCCATCGCTGGGCCGATTGACGAACCGCCATCTAGCACGTAGTAGAAACCTGTGGAGGATTCTAGCCTGTTCTGGAAGGTTACAGAATGGGATATTGGTACAATTCCAAGGGCATATACAAAGAAGTGAAGTTGAGCAGGCAGAACAGTTTTTGGTTAGAAACAGTTGACTAGTGATCAGAAAAGTAAAGTACAGTTGTGAATTTATATTAGATTAAAGTTATTATTAGTTGTGTTATTTTTAAGGATTAACTATTGTAATTTAAGTGATTAATAAAATAGTGGTTTGTGAAGATTCTTGTTGCAACTTATTTTAACCTACAGAGTGTTTACTGAAGATTGTAAACACGTAACAATTGGTGTCAGAAGTGGGATTGCAACAGAATTTCTAAATAATTTGACAAAGTTTCATAGTGTCCTATTTGGAAACCACTGGAGATAGTGAAGTGAGTCGAACTGGAAAGTGATAAAAACATTAGACAAGACTTATTTGTGCTAGTGTGAGGAAATTTCTGGAACACTCTGTTTAGAAATTAGTGTAGTTTTTAAGTGCTTTCAACTGAGAAGTGATATATACTTTGAATAAAATTTGTTAGTGCCTTTTTAAGAATTTTTGGATGGAAACAAGAAGCATGGCTGCCAAAAAGCAAATGCAAGACATGTTCTAGGGATTTAGAAAAATGATGCTAGACCAGAAAGAAGAACAAGAGAGACGCAAAGAAGAAAAGGAAAGGAAACGTCAGGCAGAAAAAGAAGACAAAGAGAGACGTCAAGAAGAAAAAGAGAGAAAACGTCAAGAAGAAAGAGAAGAATTGAGAAAAATGATGGGAGATCTGGAAATAAGACTTCATGAAGAAAAACAGGGAGAAATGATGCGCCAGGAAGAATTGAGAAAAATTATACAGGTGCAACATGACGCTCTCATTTCAGCCACCGAAGACCTCAAAAGTGATATCAAACAGGATATAGGCATTGTAAACACGTAACAGTGTTTTTAACTTTTTGGGTTCAAAGGTCACTTCGTCGTCTGAATTAAGAATGTATTTGATGGTTCAGAAATACTTGTGGCTCTTAAACAGTTCAAGAATAATTATATACCTGTAATGATCGCTAAATAATTGTAATAAAATAATAAAAAATAAAGGCCGTAGATATCGCCTGACAATCGGCTAAATAATCAGGCCATATACATCCGAAAGTCGATTTTTTTTACTTAGCGATTAACTCGTGAATAATGAAGGAAACATTTTTAGAACAAAGAAAGATGTAGATATTGTATTGTACTACTTACAAATTATTATACCGATGCATGGTGTATAGTTGTTATCAGAAGTCCCTTTCATCTTTATCTGGTAGTCGAGTTGCGCATCTACATCCCTCAAGGTAGGCGCAGCAGCAGCGAAAGGATGTGAATGATACCACCCAACCAAAATCAATTTCTCTCTATCTATAGCTTTAGATATTTCAGCTTCTACATGAGGGGCATTCTCTCTGTCAGCTTTTGTACTGCGACATGGAAAGGCATGAGTTATCTGTAAGTCTGTAAAACATAGAATTAGGAAAGAAATTATATGAAATTATGCCATTTTAAAAGCAATTTAGAACAATAAAAAATTAGGTATACGTACTATGAGCATTTACATCCCAATAACCAGCCAAGTAGCCAGATACTTCAGACCTGGTTAAGTGGCAATGGAAATCCATAAGGAGGGCTGCATTTGTAGATAATGATACCAAAAAAGGCTGAATTTTCCCCAGATTTGAAAACGGAACGCAATCAACCATGGTGTTGGCATCACTAAAAAATAAGCTTTACCGATATATTCCTTGAAAATATGTTTCACTGCTTACTGTGTTAAAGTTCTATTTGCAATTGTGTTGTGTTTGACCACAATTCTTTGATACATTAGCGAGTTTGACATGTTTTTCTGTAGCAATTGTTCCAAATTTATACCTGGAACAAAAACAGACCCATATTTTAATTGGTATTATGAATCTAGGGAATATAGTTTTAAATAAGCTAACACAACTTATAATACATAGCTAAAAAAAACAGTATACAATAACATATATCCCAGTTTATTCGATCAGCCACTGGTGAGGCACGGGAATTTCAACTTTAAATCAATATTAAGTACACCATCAATTGGAAAATTACTATGTACTTAAAGAAAACGATTTTTTCTATTTAAGCTACATAACGTTTATTTTTTCTGTTATACAGGGTTACCTTGTGTAATCAATTTCAAAGAGGGTTTTCATTGGTGTTTATTGAACAAATTCTCAACAAAACATTGAAAAAAACATTTAACACACCATCACCATGTAAAATTAATTACATAACTATGCAGACCGTAGGCTCAAAGATAAAATTTAACAAACACTTACTTTCTCGTTCTAATTTTTCGTCTTCTTTCTTTTTCTTATACCACACGTTTTTGTAAGCATCCAATTTTCTACCCCTGTACTTCACCGATGCCCATCCACAGCCTGATTTTTTATCAGGATTTATGAATCTTTTACATGCAATTGCCCAAGCACTTGGGGAAGCAAAAACTATGTCAGTCTCTTGACTTTTTATTTTACCGTCCTCTAAGAGATCGCCAACGAATTTTTGACCCTGAAATAAAAGAAATATTGAAAATTACAGATTTTTAGGAAGTTATTGGTTTCGACTGAGCTATGAAGACAAAGTAAAATTAAAATTTTAGGTTTATTGTTGGTATAGTTTTATGCTTCTTTGTTTTTGCTAGTTTTATTTATTTAAATTTTAGCACATGAACTTCCAAACCACTGACCTACAGTCCTACAATAGCATTTTAAAAATTCTTAAATCTAAGTGCATAAAAATGTTTTTTTCTTAAAATGTTTTCTTAACCGCCTCTCAAGTTACCGAAGTAACCCCCTGGAAGATCTCAAGGATCTTGTGCTAGGTAAAGAGAGACGAGGCCCTACAGTTTAATGTGGACTCCGAACCACTCTTGGGGCAATTTTTTTAATGAAAAATTGTTTCGCCTTGTGGGTATCGAACCCACTTCGCTAGGCAACTCAGTTTGCTAGCCAGACGCTTTAACCAACTGAGCTACCATTCCCAAAGTGATACTGACTTTATTATTGTAATAAAATTATCTTACCAAATATTCAATGGTCATAGTCCCTGCACCAGGCTCTAAGATACCTGCAGACAGTAACATCTGCAGAGTAACTGTCCGATTATTAGACTCTCTTCCATATACCTGCTTAATAAGACTTTTTCCATGATCACCATCGATATCCTAAAAAGTTAAAACCTAGGTTGTTAAAACTTGGATAGTACTAAAACAATTTAACGAAAACAAATTTATCTTTGGAAAAAACTACAAATACAAATTTGTGTTAGTTATATGGTAAATAGTACACCTATAAAAAAATAAACAGACAATATACCTATTAGTAGCAGCAACCGAAACATGCAATTATTAGCAAGCTTTGAAAACAAAACACAACTCAATTAAAAACAAAAGAAACCTCATCAAATTCTTCATTATCTTCGGTTTCTTCTTCCTGAAAATTGTTTTCATCGTCATCATGGTTTAAATTTGTACTATGACCTAATAATGCTGCTTCGAGTTGAGACTGCATCTTAAGAGAAATAAGTGTTAATAGAAACGCAAATAAAATTACGATCAAAAGTACTAATCACCTCAGAAAAGCTAAAGCTTAAAAAAAAAGGAAACACCACCTTAACCTTATTACTAACTAATACATACAATGATCAGTTATTATCTACCTCTATTTTTGGTCCTTTAAAGTTTCACTAAAAAATGTGTAAGAACAAATTCGTCTTTTCTTTTGTTTTCAAGAAACTTTCAAGTTCATTCGTTCATTGATGATCGACCACAGAACACTGATCGACGCTTGACCATAGATTCGCTTGACCACAGAACACCTAACCATAGATTACTACCTTCTGTGCTCTTCTGTGGCTTTCTTGTCAACCATAAATTAAAGAGTTATATAGGATATAGATGGAAAACTCCTAATATCTGTTGAGTTCGTAATAGGAACACCTGCGGCGCCGCCAGCACTATATTTGTAGAAATTTTATAAAGTGGAAACTGGCCACTCGAATAGGAGGCACTGATTGGTGACTATGAAAAGTGGATGCATAATGGCGGTGTATACTGGAAATTAATAACTTACAATTATTGTAAATACAATCCTGACTTCTACACCGAACTGACATAAGCGAGGTCTGTGGTCCAATGTTCATTTTCATGGTCTCTTTCGAGACAGACTGCTGGTTGTTATATTATTTTTATTTCTGCCGTGACTGTCTGGTCTGGTATTCTTGTTATACCGTGATTACATTGTAAATGGTGTCACAGACTATAAAGTATGTGATGGATGGTGTCACAGTGCAGAAAAAATAGATGTCACAACACAACCACAGTCGTGGTACAGTTTATTATCTGATCTTTGGTCGTGAAACACTTTTTTCTGGTTTGCGCAATAATGCGCATTGAAAAATTCTGCCAAAATGCAATTTTGACACATTCTAATTTTTTTCTGACGTTCTGTAATTCACAAAAATTCTACAATTGGGGACAATCTTCTTAAAGTTTTCTTAAATATACCTATAGGCAAAATGAAGAGATGAAAATTTAATTTCATTTCTGGCGGCTTATATTTTTATATTGACGTCTGTCATCTGTCAAATGTAAATTTTAAAAACATTTGTATGTAAATATTTTTTTCTGCAAAATTAAAATGATGGAAGATAAGTTAGTTTTGCCTCATAATAATTTGTGTAGAACTTGCTTGACTTCTGAACATGATCTGACTTCTTTATTTAATGTAATAAACATTGCAAACAAAGAGGAAGCCCTAAATTCCATACTTTTGAAATGCACTTCAATACAGGTAAATTTCTAAAATATATATTATTTCTGCTTCTTAACTCTCCATAATATTTAGGTTACAGATAATGATGTATATCCTCAATACATATGTAATATATGTTTGGAGAAACTCTCTGCAGCATATTTATTTCGGGAATTATGTTATCAATCTCATGAAAGGTTAGGGCAAATTTACCGAAATGGAAATTTACCATATTCTTGTTTAAAAATGGGAGACACTGACTCAAGCTCTCACTTATTAAATGATAATATAACGAACACTGTATTATTCAAAGACGAAGTTGTAACAGAAAATAATGGATTAGATGTTGAAACGAGTGTTGAAAAGACGGAATCTTCAAATGATCAAGATGAGTTTCGAAATAATATTGATAATAATAATTATAATGATAACAGTGATGGTGATATTGAAAACTATGATAATCACAGTAACAATTATGATATTTTAAGTGATATTAGAAATTGTGCTCAAATTGCAAATGACCAGAAATTTGGTGATAGCCAGAGTTATAATTCCGAACCGAACATTGAACGTTCTGTGACATTGGCGCCAAAATTTTCTTGTCCTGATTGCCCAAAGATGTTTTGTTCAAAATATGCAATGCACAAGCATCTGAAAGCACACTCAAATGGTGAAGAATTCAAGTGTAATATCTGTTCGAGGCAGTTTTCGAGGTACATACTTTCACTTAGATATCATAATTTCCATGACAATAATCAATATATGATACTTAGGGATGTATAGCCATTGTAAATGGATGTACAAACCCTTAATCAAATTAATAATTAAACGAAAACATGTAAATAATATGCTTTCTTTGGTAGTACCTCCCAAAAATCTGTTGGCATGTGTTTAGTATGTTTTTATTATATAAATTTGCTTTCTATCTTCTAATTTGCTGTTGGTTTGAGTTTGTAAAAAAGACAAGTAAGGGAACCTTACAGGTACTGAAATCAGTTGATATTTATAGATCCTCGGATGTGAAAAGGCATATGTCGGCACATACTGGAAATAAACCTTACACATGTGTAGTATGTCATACTTCATTTACGCAGTCTGGTTCGCTGGCTGTTCACATGAGGAAACATGAAGAATTTAAATTTCTGAAAAAAGTGAAGAAGCGAACAGAAGATAAACCTCATTTATGTTCTATCTGTGGCATGGCCTTCAAGCATTCGTCAAGCCTGACGATACACGTTAGGAGACATATTGGTGATAAACCATATTGTTGCAAAGTCTGTAATATGAAGTAAAAGTCTTTAATTTATAAAATATGCAAGAGTTTTGAAAACGGAACTATTTTTTTTAGGTTTGTGTCTAGTGGAAGATTAACATCTCACATGCGGATTCATACAGGAGAGAGGCCATTCAGTTGCAACTACTGCGATAAACGTTTTGCTCAGTCTTCGGTAGCCGCAAAACATATAAAGTCACATAATGATATAAGACCTCATCAGTGCCCTCACTGTTTAAAAAGATTTTCAACTCTGTATTATCTCAACATTCATAAACGGCAGCACACAGGTGATTCTCTTCCTCATGTTAGTATAAAAATATAAGAATGGAAATACCCATAAGTGTCTGTTAATAATAATTTGAGTGTTATTCATTTATAGGCGAGAAGCCGTACATGTGCAACATCTGCCCAAAGACGTTTGCCGACCCAAAAAATCTGAAGCAACATAAGAACATTCATTCAGAAGACAAATTATATTTGTGTATAATCTGTGGGAAATCATTTAGGAGGAGTCACCATCTAAAGGCCCATATGAAAATACATTCAAAAAGCACATAGTACTTGTAATGTATATATTTTCTTAAATAAAATAAAAAAATTTGATAAACTTTTTATTCGGTAATTGTTTTTTGTATAAAGTATGTAACAAAAGTAGGGAGAAGATTCTACAATCTAAAATATATGTTTAGATGGGACTTTTAAACTAGTTTAACAGTTTTTTTCTTAGGTAGACATTGAAATGTTTTAAGAAAATTGACAAGCATGCCGCGTTAACATTTAGTACGCTTATCATGCTGTACATTTTGCATATGAAATATTCGATTTTTTCGAAAACCACATGGTCAATGACCCCATTCAAATTCCCAAGCTTTGCTAAAGCTAATTGGTGTTCCTGTGAAGTTTGCAACATGTTGAAACCTTTTTTCCCCCCCTTCCTGAAAAAAGATGGGTAACCGGCCAAAGCATGGAATCCAGTTAGTGACTTGCATAGATCGGGATCCAAGTGTGAATATAATTGTGTTACATCAACGTAGTGCTGAGAATTCGAAACGCCAACATTCATACAAATCTTTCTTCCCATTTTTACGTGTTTCATGTTTGCAAGCATTATTATAAGAATGTCAGTATCTGAACATCTTATGACGTTTGAATCTTGATTTACATTGCAAACATGGTACACGATTTCAGCCTCCTCGTGCTCTTCGCATTCGTCTTCAAATTCATTGTGTACTCGTCTTTCGACCGCTCTTTGACAAAAAATTGAACCGAAGCCTTTTTAAAATTGATGCTCCTCAAATCTTTTGTAAAATCGGTGCAGCGCTTTTGCTCAGGACCTAAGATTCGGAATTAGCGATCTTTTGCATTGCCTCAAAGCTAATGTTCATTGTCTTTGACGGATGGACTGAAGTAAGAGTCGAACATTACCGCTATTTTTTTCGCATTGTGGTTCAGAAAAACACTTAGGCATTTGCTGGCGATTTTCCCATACTACGAACAGGAATTTCCTTGATTGTATGGAAGACAAAAAAACCATCAATAACCATGAGATTGACATTTCTTGGCTCACAACTTTCAATTTGTTATTCCAATGACTTCATAAGCGCAGACTTGTTGGTTTTATGTATGGAACTGTCTATGTGACATAGCGATAGAGGCATCGGTGCCAAGGGGAACTGGAAAACCTCACTCAGGTCTAATTTCTGATCAACTGCCACCCCTAAAAGCCTACTAAACAATTCTCTCTGCATCTTTACTTCTTGAACTTGAATTTTTCGTTTTCACCCATTTTCTATTTTTATATAAAAATATACATCCTACACACTACACAGCTGCAACTGAGGTGAAAATGCTTCTATTCAATCTATTCTATTTGTTGAGACCGTATCAATTTTGAGGGAAGAGACGAACGCACAATGGAATCAGCACGGTTTGAGTGTCACTAGCTCTTAGTCTAAAAAATCTATAATCGGAAATTATTTTCGAATATACAGAGTGAACCAAGGTGATTGTACAGGACCAAGTGGCATTGTTTTAAATGGAATGCTTTTTTTTAACATTTAACGTTAGCCTATTTCCGCTACTGAGGCCTAACACGGACGCCTGTAGACGAGTTACCCCCAACCAAGAATTTTGCCGAACCTCTTCTCTTAAGAAGAGTAGGAATCTACTTAATAGGCAAGGGACCGACAGTTTTACATCCCCTCTGAAGGATGGTATATCCCCTATAAAATCCTCGTCTACGATTGTATAGCTTCCACGCATACACTGATATACAAGACGTTGGGAGATGTAAGGGAAGATGCGGTCTTTCTTGAAATAGTCACCCATCTAAGTACTAACCGCACCTAATATTGATTTACATCGCATATCGAAATATGTTCATAGTAAAGATGTATCTACGCTTGCCCTAAATGGAATGCTATAAATATCCACATTTTTATAAGCCTCTCTAAATTCCTGTCACTGCTATATTATAGTTAACTACCTCCCAACCATTTGGATGTAATTTTTTTTTTGCTGAAATAATGTTATCTGCAGATGTATTTTGAACAGAAATTTTGTAAATACCAATTTAGAGGCATCTGTGCGATGTTTTTGAATCTCTCTCTTCCTAAAAATTTGCAGGGTGGCCAAAAATGATTTTTCAATTTGAAAATTTTTGAATTGAATTTTCTCAATATATGCAAATGGAACATCCTGTATATTTTTCGACCATGTGATATAAGAATGAAAAACCAACATTTTCTTGTATGTGCATCTCTATGGCTATTTATGACTATTTTCGATTTACTGAGCAATGAATACAAAATTCTAGAATAAAAACTTAAGAGATTTTTTTCAAATAATTGAATAGAAAAAATTAAAATACGTGTTCCACAAGTTGCCAATTTTGATTGATACACATCACTATGCATCTTTGAAATTAAGTTCCTAATGTTCTATATACAATCCAAATAAATATGAAAGTACCAAAGACGAAAAAACGAAAGTACTAATAATAACGCATAGAGATGTGTAAAAACAGCCATCGTGTAGCCAGTTGAGAAATTTTCTTTCCACACTGATAAATTGATCTAACTAAAAGTATTGCCCTTATGTTTTCACAATATTATTTCTAGAATCGGAACATTTTTTTATTTCAAACCTCAAAAAGTCAATTATTTATGGAGGCTTTGTGCAGTGTCACAGAATCTAATAGAATATTGAATTTTGTGTCAATTGGTATTGTCATTTTGTTTTCTTATTATGAATCCATTTTTGTAAACTACACAAACTGAATCATACCAAAATTGATGGATTAGATTGTGTGAAAATATAGAGGGGATCCATTTGACATTTTAAATATCTGCTACCTTCTATTAACAATCGTGTATACTTATATTACAATAACTTCAAGCATAAAGATTAAACATAAAAAATATCTTTGACAAGTCAGGTAGTCTGCTCAAAATGTGACTGACCCATATTTTGTCCTATATAATCATATACATTTTGATTCTTATATAATTCAATTTATGGTAGGGGTACTAATTATAAGTTTAAACATGTGATACTGTCATAAAGAATATTAACAAAAGAAAAAAAAATTAAATATAACATCAAGTTAAAAATGTCTTTTTCCATGAAAGATTATATTGATTAGATTAATTTAATGTATATCTGTTACTCACATTATTTGCATGTTCAACTGTTTTAACCTACTTTTAATTATAAATAAATAATGGATTTGCTTTGTAATTTTTTTTAATTCTACATATTTTAATCATATCACGCGTTTTAAACATTCATTTTAAATACGTTTTAAATCAAATGTTTAAAAAATTATTACTTGTTCTCTAAACGATATAAAATGGTTAATTTGAAAAGAGGTAAAGATGTACGAGCAAACGTACATTTCTTCTGTGAAAATTCGTCTATACACGGACTACATTTTTTAACGATGAAAAATATTTCATCATCTGAAAGGTTACAGGTCGTTTTTCCATTTTTAAAGTAGACAATACATCATCAAATATAAATAGAAAATTTAATTTTATTAGTTTTTCATTTTTTCTCTTACTTTTGTATTGAATACTGGATCGTTCACTATGTAATTTAATTATTAATTAATATGAGGTTATTCATTTTATACACCTATTACCATTTTTATGTTGTGTAATTAACAATATTTTAATGATTTCAGAGTAATATGGGCATTAATTAACATTACCATAGTGATAGTAACGATATTCTTTATAATACATCTATGGGAGGACTATTTAGATGAGCCAACAATTGTTACTTTGGAATCCTCCAATTATCCCATTGAAAAAGTCAAATATCCTGGTGTATCTATATGTAATTTGAACAAGATAAGTAAACAAAGAGCTCACGAATTTGCAGAATTTATGTAAGTATTAGCATTGTTTCTTAATATTTAATTTTGCTGATAATTTAACATACTACAGGGATGTCGGAAACAGGGGCTGAAAGATACAACTCCAGTAAAATTATCTATTGCAGAATTTGACACCCAGTATACATCTTACAGAAAAAGAAGTCTTCTTGTTCTTGAGATTTTTTATTGAAGTAATAAAATTTCAATAATTCGTTTGTAATCATCCTTGACATTATTTGAAGAGATATCTTAAGTTTACCATTTTTCTATGAATATTATGACTATGATTTGTATGACTGGCGGTCGAGAGGTGAGCACACTTGCCTCTCACCCAAAAGTTCCGGGTTCGATCCCCGGTTGTGGCAGTGGAAAATACTGTGAGAGGGATTTTTTCACTATACACGGATATTGGGTGTATGTCCCTTGTCTGTAAATGTGTAGCCCCCTCCCACCCAAAGCTCTTCTAGAGCCTTCCGGGATAAAGGGGGTCGTAATTACCTGTGGTGTTATTTATTTATTTATTTATTATGGGTCCATGTTTCAAAGCGCATTTGATTTTTTTTATCCTTTGCAATTCATTTCATTTATTTTCGTTACAGGTAGACATATGAGTTTTACGCAGGCCTGATGGGACCTATAGGACCTGCCTATATATGATTTAAAATCGCTAAACCGTCTTAATCTGATTTAATACTTACTGTTCCAGGTTCAGTGAACAATCATCCACGAGAAATCTATCATCTGAATTAGAAAACATTAAATTATTAGGAAACCTTTATGATTTTGACATCCATGGACAAGAAAGGTTTACATATTTTCAAGATGTATTAAATAAGCATCGACATGATATTGATTTTGTGCCTATGATGATAATGGTAATAAGGTTTCATTAATTTTTAAAGAGCATCTAAACCTTACGATCAAACTTCATAAGATATTCATTAAAAAATATATAGGTAGAGTAAAGTGTATCTTATTATACTATAATTGTTACACTAAATTATTTTGAAGTTCCTGCATATAAGGGGTGTGCCAATAAATCCCAAGCGTAATATTTTGGAAAATAATATAGATTTTTGAATAGGTACTGTAAAATGCAGGTTTGGATACAAATGGTTCTATAATATGATAAGATGTAGAATGGCACTCTGCTGCAAAGAAATTTTTCAATGATAGGCACTTTAAAATGGAGGACATTTAAGAAAGCTTTTAATCAAATTTTGTTATATAAAATATTTTCGCAAATCGAACCGTTTTTGAGATATTTGAATTTATATGTTGTAATTTTTTCGAAAGCTAAAATTTGTGAAACTACTTTTAAAACAAATTTTAGATAATTAGGTCACTGCAAACTTTCTTCATGAATCCATAAATAAAGTTTCCAGGGACCCATTGTTTAAAATTTATTTTAAAATAGTATCTATATTACGATGCGTCATTGGCACAGGGGTATTATAGGTATACGCTTACACGTTAGGCTAGAACCACGGTGTAGTATATTAGGTGATGCGACAAGACCCGTACGAATGGCTTTGTAAGTGTTTAGTTGTGTGTAATGCAATAGATGGCAGGACAAATAAAGTCTCGTCGTTACTTACACATAGAAATATTATAAATACAGTTTACATACATACAATAGTTAATGCTCTGTAGATTTGTTTTATTTATATTTAAAGAGCCTTTTAATTCGTTCTTTTTGTCTTAGTTTTGCCGTTTAGTTGTGTATATATGCAATACTACATGCATCAAAGGAAATCCATCTATCTATGCACTCTCCGGGCACCATCTACTGAATTAAATAGAAACCAAGCACTTATGAAGCCGTCGATTAACATGGTAAGTGCCGCGTGTCGGACCACCTAATATACTACACCGTGGCTAGAACCAAGAAGTCCCGGGTTCTAATCCTGGCTAGGGTATGGATATGGTATGGATTATTATTATTATACAGAAATATCTTGATAGGTATCAAATTTATCACATACATTTTTATTAATTATATAACTATAATTTACGAGGTAGTTTTTTTGTTAAACATTACTATGTTTTTTAAAAAAGTTAGCTCCATCCTGCCATGACGTACTGGAGAAATGTATGTGGGGTGGCAAAAGTTATCCATGCGAGGAATTGTTTTTAACCAGAATGACGTTCGAAGGACCTTGTTGTGTTTTTAATTACATTAGGCCGTCGGGGAGAAAAACATTGTAAGTCATTTTAAAATATATCCCACAGAAAACACCTAAGAATAATTAGTGGCTTATTTGTTGGTTATGTGTGTTATATATATGCTCTAGGTTAAGTTTACTTTGCATACAGTTGGGTGCTTTTAACTAGTTTTGACATCACCAGGGTTCATTTAAAATATTGATAAAAATGTAACTTATTGCAGATTCAACAATTTCAGAAAAATACCAAATAAATCCCAGGTTCCGCAAGGCCCTGGCATAGAAAATGGCCTGGAAGTTACACTAAATAACAAATTGGATGATTACTTTTACACTACCATGGATAGTGTAGGCTTTAATATACACATTTTTTACCATGATGAATTCCCTGATGTCCTAAGTGGTTCCCTAATGGAAGTGCTAGTGGATGCAGGAATGCACGCTCTTCTATATCTAGGTGTTGATGTGATCAAATCTACTCCGGAGATGGGAGTGTTACCTGTAAATTTGGTAATTTTTAAACATCTATGGACCATTTACATTCAATTTGCATACTAGCACATACTATACCTTCAATTTTATTCAGCTCAAAATGCCTCAAAATCTTGTAAACTTTCCCCAGCCTTTTGTATAAGTGATTTGACCGTCCGGTATACTTGTGCGAGGTGTTGGTCGCCATATCTTAGATCTAGTGCAGCCTCCAAAACTTTAAAATCCCGCTGATGCGTCACTGGGATAGTCTGACGCAACTCTGAGGCTTGACCTCTTAATGCTAGCACCAATGCCATAGCCTTGTCTTCACTGCTCCAATTGTTTGCGCATGCCGCTGCCTCAAATTGTCCTTTGTAGGTTGACCAAGAAGTTTGACCATAAAAGGAAGGCGGTTGTAATCGAGGACCTGACGATGATAATACCAGCTGGCCTCCTTGTTCTCTTAACAGTCGCTTAAGTCGCTCTACCTCTTCTTCAACTGCACGAAAATTTTCTTCCATATCAGTAACTTTCCCTTTAACTCCACTACTTCCCCTTCAACACCAGTAACTTTTTCTTTGATTTCAATTACTTCTTCTTCGACTGTAGTCACTTTTCCTTTGACGTCGGTAACTTTTCCCTTAATGTCACTAATTTCTCCTTCGACGTTACCAACTTTTTCTTCCACTTTATCTACTTTTTCCTTGACCTCATTAGTGGCTGACAGGATAGCATCTTGTTGCACCTGTATAATTTTTCTCAGTTCTTCCTTTTCTTCTTGACGTCTTCGTTCTTGTTCTTCTTCAAGTCTCTCCTGTTCTTTTTTTCCTGACGTCGTCTTTCTTTTTCTTCTTGACATCTCTCTTGTTCTTCTTTTTCCTCTAGCATCATTTTTCTAAATGCAGCTAACATGTCTTGCATTTGTTTTTCAGCAGCCATGCTTCTTGTTTCCATTCAAAAACTAACAAACAACACTAACAAATCCTATTTAAAGTCTATGCCAGGTACAAGTAAAATATTTTCACAAAATTTAGAATAGAATGTTCTATAATTTTTCTCACACTATATAGCACAAATTAGTCTTGTCTAATGTCTATATCACTTTCCGGTTCAACTCACTTCGCTATCCAGTGGTTCCCAAATAGAACACTATGGAACTTTGTCGAATTTTTCAGAAATTCATCTGTTGCAATCCCACTTCTGACACCAATTGTTACGTGTTTACAGCCTTCAGTAAACACTCTGTAGGTTCAAATAACTTGCAACAAGAATTTTCACAAACCACTATTTTATTAATCGCTTAAATTACAATAGTAAATATTTAAAGATCACACAACTAATAATAACTTTAATCTAGTATAAATTCACTACTTTTAAATCACAACTGTACTTTACTTTTCTTCTTAAACTTGTCAACTCTTATCTAACCTAAAAACTGTCTCTGTATACTGAACTGTACTGTATACTAAACTGAACTGTTCCCCCATCTACTGGATTCACCTCTTTATATACACACTTGGAATGTCTAGAATCTCCTTGTAGAACTTTCCAGAATGTACTGGAATCCTCCATCTACAGTTTTCTTAGGCACTACCAAATGGCGGTTCGCCAGTTGGCTCACAGATGGCGCCACCCTACTAGCCAGGGAGTAATTACCCTCTCCTCTCTGTTAGAGGGCAGCACATAACATTATATAAGTTGCCTTCTGCTTTTCCTTTCTTCATCATGCTCAGACACAACACTGAAGTTTTTAGTTATTTGGTGTTACATTTCATGTATGCATATGTATAGGGGTCATCCCCAAATTATGCAACGCAATTTGGGGGGGGGGGGGGGGGTGGCAGCCTGACTTTACGGTCCTCTTATGTGGAGGGGGTGGGGGTCAAGTCAAGGTATAGGCAGTTCTGACTTACTAGTCTGATAGATGATAGATACACAAATCAGGCGAATAGTTGAAATCACGAATGTTGTCGTTCACGTTATCATTCTTTAATTTCCGAATCAAATCAACTCAAGTTCGCACGGAATGGCACGCATGAGCGTATCAACGTTTGCAAAACACAAGTATTTTATAATGAAAATATATGGACAATAATAGGATGTGATGCAATGAGTTTCAACATCCATTGCCGCATATAATTTTACAATTCACCTCATGGATTTCTTGCAAATATAAAAGGGAACATCCGTTACGTTTTTACTGGTTAAAGTACTCATTTAATTTCACCACCATGTATCTGGCTACTGCATTCAGTCTTTTATCCACTGCATGCTACTGAATTGACCGAATGCTGAACGTTGATTGCAGCTACGACTAACGCTTGTAATATTTATTTGTAAAACGCATCTTTACGCTCCGAACTTCTGTCGTAGCCTCAGCAGACGTGACTTTCTGTTATTTACATCCTAAAAAATTGGTGAATTTTGCGTTACATAATTTGTGGACGACCTCATACTTCGTATGAAAATTGTTCGAAAATCATAGATTTTATCTAAGATTGAATAACCTTTTTATTTATTCCATGACAAGCAATCAATGTCATGTCACGATATATTTATTATAAAATTATATAGCTAACTGCTTTGATTTCAGAGGAAATGCAAATTTGAAAGTGATGATACCACCATTTTTGGACCTTACCGACAAAGTGACTGTTTCGTTGATTGCAAAATAAAAAGTATGCTGGCGCTATGTGATTGTGCTCCTTTTACATTGCCAGTCAATCCCAAGCCTTCAGAAAAGGCTAGGGTTTGCACTTTAATTGACATTCCTTGTTTGAATAAGCACAAAGGTAAGATAAGATATATTTATTGGTGGCATTGTTTATTAAACTCTGTTCAAAGCATAGAATCGTTTTCTCAAGGAAAGTTTTCCAAGTTTACGTTACGATCATTCTAAGTAGGTAATACTAAATATTTTATCTTGAGCAAAGTAATGGAAAGTAATTAACTTCTAATACGTCTACGCTAACAACGCTCTCTGCCCTTTACCAAAGAGAATTTTATTTATCATTTTTTCAAAAGATTTTTTAGGAAAACTAATAATGCATTACACTCGATTTTCACAGTGAAATGGTCAAGATACTATCCACACGATGCAGATGCAACCGGTTTGGAGCAAGAGCAATACGATTCTTTAAGTTGTCCAAATTGTTTACCGGATTGCAATTCAATAGATTATAATGTCTATACAAATTTCGCGCCGTTGTCTTCTTCAATTTCAAAGTAAGTCTAACTTATACCTATTAAATATTCTTATAGCAAAAAGATAATGAATTTTTCAATGAGCATTTGAGAATTTGTATCGCCCATAGTCCTGTTTAAGTGGACAACTGTACACTGGGTCCAGGTCCTGGCGCTTTCGTATGGCATATAAATTGATATTTTTAGCATCTGAGAATCATTTAAAATTTGTAAAGAATTATTGGTCAGTCAATGGAGAGTAGCGGTAGTCTAGGTTGGCTTTATTATCTTAATATGGATCAAAAGAACCAACAAATTATGTTTGAAAGATTTTTCTAGCCAGCCGAAATTAGTTGTGAAGCATTTGACGCAAAAAATGATCTTTTTTTTAAAAAAATTCAAATTACTGAAAAAATCAGTTTCGCTGCGTCAAAACGCCTTCAAATAGGTTCATAGTATAATATGAATATTCAATAGTGGAAAATCATGCTTACGCCATGCCAAGCAAGTTTAAATGGGTCTTCTAGAAGCTAATAAATAGATAGATTGATTTTATTAACTAGTAAAAATATACAAAATATGTACATATGGCAAGTCAATAATATATTTAAAGAAATATAAAATAAATGTAAATACATATACACCATACATACAACACACATACCTAGAACATATATATCTCTACAATTACATAAGATGGCAAGTTCCAAAGGACTGCTCAAGACCAATTAAAATAAATATTTACAAGTTTGTAAGCTATGTCAAATACCTATTTGTAATAAAACAATATCAAGCAAAAAAAAACAAACCCAGGTGCGAGCTAATTGTTCAAATATTCCTGGACCGAATAAAAGGCCTTCTCAATAAAGAAGCTTTTAGTTTGTTTTTTAAAGACATTGAAAGCATTATATATTTCAAATGTGCAGGTAATTTGTTAAATATTGAAATGAAATAATTATAATCTGGTGAATTTTTAAAAAAACTTGTTTTATGAAGGTCTCCATGCCTGACGCTATAACCGTGGTATCCACCAATACTTTGAAAATGATGTTTATGCATAAAAGCATACAGAGCACATTTACACAACAGAATTGAGGAAGCGGTTAGAATATTATTATTTTTGAAAACATTTCTGCAACTATCCATTCGCAGTATATTGAATATGTGCTTTAATATGTGCTGCCCTCTGACAGAGAGGAGAGTGTAATTACTCCCTGGCAAGTAGGGTGAACTAATTGACGGAACAGTCACCTAGCACATAGTAGAAAACTCTGGAGAATTCTAGAATGTTATGGAATAGGATTCTGGTACATTCTATGGGTGTATATAAAGAGGTGAATCCAGCAGATGGGGGAACAGTTCAGTTCAGTGAAATATACAGTACAGTTCTAGTATACAGAGAGAGGTTTTAGGTTAGACAAGAGTTGACAAGTTTAAGAAGAAAAGTAAAGTACATAGTGTTTTAAAAGTAGTGAATTTATATTAGATTAAGTTATTATTAGTTGTGCGATTTTTAAGTATTTACTAGTGTAATTTTAGTGATTAATAAAATAGTGGTTAGTGAAGATTCTTGTTGCAAGTTATTTGAATCCACAGAGCGTTTACTGAAGACTGTAAACACGTAACAATATTATTCTAATAATGCGCTTTTGTCCTATTAAGTAAGTTACTACCAATTCAATATTATTTGCTAGGTGACTATACCCCAGACCATAGTAAATGTTTAATAGACCTTCTATATTTAAGCATGATTTCCATTGTAATATGGCAAAATATGTCGAATTGAGTTTAGAACATACAAAATCAATGTATTTATTCCAAGTTAATTTATTATCTAGGTGTGTTCATAAGAATTTTGTGGATTTTGATAGTTCAATATTGTATATTGTTAGAAAACTTGAGGGTAATGGTTTTATTATATGGAAATTTATCTATATTGGTTTTTTGTTATTTAGAATTAGATTATTTCTTTGACTCCATGCTTCTATTTCATCACGAACACAATTTAAATTAATTGAGAGTTCTTCTGGATGTGTGAGGGCTGCTATAGTTACAGTGGTGTCATCAGCAAACATGGTGATTGCCCTTAGATATATATGATGGTAGGTTAGGATATCATAAATAACAGGTCCCAATACGAAGCCCTGCGGCACTCCCATGCTAATATCTCTAATTTCAAATTTAACGTTTACATATTTAGCCAACATTTTCCTCTTTGAGATATAAGATGAGATGAGATCCATTGTAACATGCTTCTCTAATACCCACAGCATATAATTTTTGACACAAGAATTCAGCATTGACTGTGTCAAAGGCCTGTGAGATGTCAGACATTAAGGATATAACATATTTTCCATTATCCAATTCTTCGTATATAAAATTTAATAGCTAATATGAAGCAGTTTCTACGGACATATTCTCCCTAAATCCATGCTGATTTGATGATGTTATTTGCATTCTGTTTAAGTATGTTACAATATTATATTGTACACTATTCTTTAAGTTTTGAGATGATGCTCAGCAGTGATATTTGGCAATAGCTTTCAATGCTTGACATATCATCTTTTTTGAAAGCCGGTATAACACACGCAATTTGAGTATATCAGGAAAAACTCTCTCTGCAAGAGATTTGTTTATTAGATATGCTACATATTGTCAATGGATTTTAACGTTTTTGTGCTAATTTCATCCAATCCAGTGGAATTTTTATTTTTAAGTTTATTCAGTTCTTGTCATTTAGAACTTTTTTAACCACATTTACTTTAGTACAATGTATTATGCAAATTGCCATTTACTCAAGCATTAAACGAATCGGCAGCTTGCACCACCGCTAGTCGAGTTTTATCCATTCAAGGTTTTCGTATTTATTTCTACTGTATCAAGCTGAAGATACAATTATTGAAGCCGATTGACCAATCATTTTCCAACATGCCCCTCACAACTCCCTCTAATTGTTAGGGATTATTTAAATTCCCCGATAGCTAGATCGGCGGAAGTGGACCAATATCATGGCCTGGTAGGTCCCCAGACATAACACCATTGGGCTACTATGTTTGAAAACATGTTAAAGATCTTGTTTACAATGAAAAGACATAAGCTCAAGACCATTCTGTCAGAGAAATCATTGATGCCTTCGATCAAGTAAAAGAAGAAATGACGTTAAAAGTGACTACAACAGGCATGAGACACTAATTCTTATATCTGTTGTTTCTGATTCATGCACAGGTCCTACGTCCATATATGTATCAGAAATCAGGGGTCTCATATTTCTTATGAATGATAATAAAGTGATTAATAATGTAAACCTTATTTTATTTGTGCTTCAGAATCATAAATTAGGTGAGTTAACAGCGACTTCTCAAATGTTTTTTGTCTCACACACTGCTTATTATTGAGCCTGTTTTTACCACTTAAAAGAGCACAACTTACAGAAGTTTTTTAAATTATTTCAGCACCTTATTTTTTCATAAACTTAAAAAAAAAGAAATTGGTGAATAAGTTGATAACCGTAACTGTACTAAGGTTTTTAAGTGCAGCTAAATATAGATTCCGAATGATATGTATATTATCAGCTACTAAAAGGTTTGTATAAACCTGCAAAACACCCTGTATACTTCTTAACAACCTTCATTATACACTGATGTATTTAAATTTTTAATGATGTCAAGCAGTTCTCAGACACACTTTTTTTGCACTTAGTTTAATGGCCTCCCACTGCGCCTGCTCCCTAGTTTCTTCCTTCAAATGACTGACCACAACTCACCTTATAGGGTGACCAATCACTCTACAAATTTTAAATGGTTCTCAGATGCTAAAATATTTGAATTGTGTAAAATGTGCATCATACAAAAATGTGTCTCCATCGGCAGGACGAGGATTCAGTGTAGGGTTGTCTTCTGTTTAAACAAGACTATGCATCATAAAGTTGAAGCAGATTTTCAGACGCTCATCGTTGAAAAATTCAATAGCTCTTGGTCTATTACTTAGCCTGGTAAAGGATATCAAATTCTTTCCCAGGTTCGCTATAAAAATTAACCATCTCAATTACATAGGTATTTTCCTTTCAGAGATAATAATGTCACTGTGGTTAACATATTTGTGAACAATGCATTCGCCAATGTATACAAAATTGACTTGACAAACACATGGTTTGAAGTTTTAAGTAAGAGAAGATTTGGAATACTTATTCCACCTTGCGAAGGAAATAAAACAGATTTGTTTCAGGCTCTTTTGGTGGAATGCTGTCGCTGTTGATGGGGTTAAGTGTAATTAGTGTAATTGAAATATTTATTTTCCTACTTAGAACGACCTTATACTATGTTTATAAATTAAAAATATAAATTTCGTCCATTTGACTTGTTTCTACCCTTTACCTCTCAAAATTTCCAGATGAAAATAATTAATTTATCTGTACCTATATTATATGTAGCTTTGAGATATAAATTTTTAAATTCTATAGGAAAATTTATAAGTTGATTCAACAACCAGTACATGGATATACATACACACAAACACTTTTAATTCGATATTTGCGTTTAGCTTGTAATGAATGATATCTCTAAGAAATTCTATGATTATTTGAAATTTTTACTCTGATATGATTTCAGATATGTAAAATACTATTCCTATTTTGTAACGCAGATTTCGACTGATGCGTGGATCATCATCGCCATTGTTACTGTCCGATGTTTAACGCATCCCTTTTGGGTACAAATGATTGTCTCATTGAAACTTTCAATTTAAAACTTTGTCTGAGCGTCACTCATGTGCATCTGTTTCTGCTACGCTCCGTTTTAAAGAAGGCAATGTATTTAACGGCAAGGCAATATTAACCGCAAAAAAATCTGCTTTCATAATGGGTCCTTTAATAGAATACTTTTGAATAATTATGAAATAAAAAGTAACTGTAAACGACCCCATTATAATATGACTGTTTATTTGACTTTGAAACTAAATTAAATCCTCACAGTCCAGCAGAAAGAGAGCTGAAGACGGAGTTTTTTGAAAATTTTCTAATTTTGTTAGGATTACAAACTAGAGTAAGTGATTTCCACTGAACTCTATTACAGTAAATGGAATGCCAATGCCACAAAAATTTCTACGTACAATTGAATATCGCGCAAGTATGGCGGCCACATAGTAGCGCGCAATCGCATTATGAAATACGTCAGAGCCGGCCTTATTTTTATTGCGTGTTTCATATTTTTAACTTTTTTTAGAAATCGCATAAATAAATATAACAATTTATTTGCCTTGATAGTTATAAAAAAAAATCAAAGTTATCGTTATTCCCAAAACAATCATTTTATTTTCAATTTCTTGTAGCAAATGTCGAATATGTATGATCATAAGTTCAATATATAGTTCACAAAAAACAGTCATATATTTTCTATCTCTGGGGTCGAAATATGATTTTAAAATTAATAAAAGCTAAAATTGAGGCCTGAAAAAAACCTATACTTTTTTTCTACGATCAATCAGTAAATATATGAGTAGGTACTAATGAATTTTTATTGAAAACTAAAATCATGCATTTTATATTCACAAATATGTTTGAATTGACAAATGAAATGAAGAAAAGGTAATAATTAACTATTTTCAAATACTTGGTGTGGTATTATTATTTGAATTTCAAGATAACTTAGCTTTTTTATTTAAGATCAAATGCCTTGATATATAAGTGATAGATTGTTTTACTCGTTTGTTTATAAAAATATGACATACTCATGAGACAATGAATTGTAAAAGAATATGTAAAGGTGTTTACATAAAACTTTTTTCTCTATTTGCAAGAGAAAATTAAAGTATAATGTCCATTTATATTTTGACTAAAAGTATGTGGTTTCATTCCCGGTAGTAGTGTACATATACCAAATGTTTACTTGCTACATTAAATAATTTTTCTGACAAAGTAACTGAATAACTAAAATTCGTAATATACTTCGTCTGAAACGTGGAAAATCTGATAAAATCTTGTACTGTACTTTTGACAAATATAATGTAAACATGAACCAAGGGAAGCAACAATTTTCTTACTTTTTATTAAGTATTTTGCACTGAGCTCTATTGCTTTATTTTCCTTGATTTTTTTTAACATCGGGCTATTACCGCCACCAAGGGCAAGAACCAATACCAGGAGACAAGCTACCCTCAAACTGGAAATTTTGCCAAACCTCTATCAAAGAGTAGGGATTTTTTTACTTGCCTAGTATTTAATGGTCAGGGGATTAACTGTTTTACATACCGTCCCAAAGATGGTATATCCACTACACAATCCCCGTCTAGGATTAAATAGCATTTAATACACTGAAATACAAGCCGCTAGAAGGTGAGTCAAGATTGCTGCGTTTCTCTGAAAGTCACCCATTCAAGCACTAACTGCGGCTCCTCTTGCTTTATATTTAGTATCGCAGTACAATGCCATAAAGACAGAGCTGCGCTCGTCCTTAACTGTTCTGTTATAATAGATTTCGGTGGTATCTTGCCATGGTGTGCAAAAAATATTTAAAAATTTTAATAAATGAAACTTCTGCTTAAAAATAGCAGAACTTGTTTTTTGAATATTACAAAATGTCTCGCTAGTAAAATATATAAATTAAAACAAAATTTTTTAAATAAATTATTACATAATTAAAAATATAAATTAGTTATAAAATTTCAGGAAATTCTCTTTTTATTCACAAAACGCTTTGTTATATGTCAAACATTGTCATTCTATTTGTATTTCCATAAACATTTGACACATATTTGCATTATTTTTAACCGACTGCGCTAAGCAAAGGAGGGTAATGTGTTCCTTATTTATTTTGCATAATACACAAATAATTGAGATGCCTTGCTGCCGCACTCTATTAACTTACTAGTAATATACTTGAGTGTTCCTATTGTCAACTTTACCACGTTGGCTGACTGGACTCATATTTCACAGTTTGAACTTGCTTGTTTCATAAAATTGTAATATTAATTTACAAAAAGTATGATAACGTTATGTGTTTTCAAAAAGATCTTGGAATCAGTATTATTATCCCGAATATGTTGAATACGTATTTATATTAATACTATTTAGGTACTCAACAATTCACAAATAATAATCTTAAAAATCGCAGCAATGAAAAAATGTGAGGTTACAATATTTTGCATCCTGATATCTCGGGAAGTATATACAGCCTATTTTTAATAAAAATTCGTGTTTAAGTAGGCAAAAGTACTCATTTTAAAAGAAAAAAAATCCAAAATCGGACTGTCTTGCCAATATTTAGATGGTAGCTTATTTTAATAACAGACTCGGGATTTCGTCCCGGTTCTTACAAAACAGTACCATACAAGTGCGCACCTATTGTCTTAATTAAGATACACACTGTTTATAAGTCACAAAATTATATACAAAATAACCAATATATCTCACAACTTTTCGCAAACGAAAGGATAAAATCACGAAGACCGACTCTGTAATTCGCATTCAATTTAAGACCTACGCATTAGAAACAAATAAAACACAAACTTGCGTCAGCGCATAACTTCCGTGCACAACTGTTTGAGTCAAGCTCCGACATATTTTTAACCTTAGATTTCCTACTGCGTCGGCGCTTGTCTGTGCATTTTAAATCGCATGATTATCACATTTTGTTTACGCGCATATGCCTATAATGGCGTTCCATTTCCTGTAATAGAGTTCAGTGGTGATTTCTGGTTTACGATGAAAAGAAGTCTTAAGGTGCAAAGAAAAGTAAGCGAAGAAGAAGAAGACCTTAAATCGTTTATTTTGAACTAAAAATTCTGCCAAACAAGACAAATGTCAACCTATAACCTCTTTGGTGTTATAAATGTCGTCTATTCAAATAAGTAATACAGATTCATGATGTGCGAAATGTTTTCCAATTTAATATGTATTTTAAGCTGTTTCAGACATATTGTGTGAATTTTTTGAAGTTATTCTTCATAATATTTTATACGTGAGAAAATTATATCCTGGTACAATTTTTGTAACCAAGAGGAAGTATGGTGTTGCAGTTTACCAATCTATACAACCAGATGTGAATGAATATATTAATCAGTGTTTAAAAGCTATTAATTTTCATGCGAAGAACAATCGGTTAAAGAAAATTTTTATCTGTTTTGAAACTGCGGGAAGGATTCTTGAAAAATACGTTTTTGATGTTTTGAACCTAATAAATTATGTGGAGAAGTATGCTACTAATTTAATGTGTAACAAGGGGTTACTGTAGCATTTTCTGTTTTAGTGATTCATTTTTAGTTGATTTAGAACGGGCATTGAGGGACTTTATTTTGAAATTGCACACAACTCAGACATATCTGAGCGAATTGCCAGATGATTCCTCTTTCAGTGTGAGAATACAAACTACAACATATTCGAGTTTGGAATTCAATCAGGATCCTGCCTTTGAAGTAAGGAATAAAATCTTGATTATATATGCTTATTTAAATGTTTCTTTTGAGGATTTTCCTTGGATTGAGTTGAGAGAAATTCAAGAAACTAGCATAAATTCGGCTGATATTGTACCATTGTATTCTATTAAGACATCTTTTTTATCGCTGCAGATATTTATTGAAAAAGAAACTCAAAGTTAAGGTACGTTCTTTTTTTTTGTTAATACACATGTAATACAATAAATAGACTATTTCTAAAATTTAACTTTTGATTCAAATATGCAGTATTGTAGGGAATATAGTAATTAGTTTAAAGGGGTCAAAAATGCAAATAAAATACACAAAAAATATTGTAATAAGTTTGTCGTCGGTCCCATGCTGCATTGCAAAGTTATGGCTTATCAAAATTTCACCAGCCACCATTAATAGACCGATTTGTCGTTTACCACTACTGTGTAATGTGCAGTTAGGGAATTTATTATAGATTTAAAGTAATATGTATCCAACTACCAAACTAAATTAGTAATTGATAATCTTTCATATTAGAAAGAAATAGAATAGTAACAAAATGGATGAACCAGGGGGCCCAATTAAAAGGAAAAGTAGGTTGGCTGTTTTTGAACATGTGACTGAGAAGCAAAAAAGTCCAACGAAAATAAAGTTTCGATCAAACCCAGAGGATTCTTCACCATCTGAATCTGAACTGGTTATTGATGATAAGGAAGAGCCTGTGAGTATTTTCAGTTTTATTCACGAATGAGTAGAAATTAGAAAATAATAACGCTTAAGTTAAGTAATTCAAATGGGACTATTTTACTGAGTTGAATTTCCAAATCAATGATCAGAGAATCAAGCGGCATACATAATCAGTATCTAAAGTTAACTAATTTGCAAAAAAAACACTTGATATTACACAAAAAAAATTTCAGAAATATGTTTCTTAAGGTGAGAATATCCAAGAGAGAGAGAGAGAGGTCCGATGGGGAAATATTTACTCTTTTTGACCATAACTTCTTATTCTAAAACACATTGCAAACAAACTATAAGACTACCGAAGTGTAAATTTTCACTCAATAATTTCAAACATATACGAAATGGTTAGATTTAAATTTAGGAAATACTAAAATTGACATAATTTTTAAAATTAAATTTAACTATTTTGCAAACAACTGAAATTATCAAGTGAAAATTCATATCACTACACCTGTCATAGGTCATAGTACTACTTAGGTAGTCCTATATTTTTTTTAACCAATATATGTATTAAAGAAAAAATTATGGCCAAAGATAATAAATATATATTTTTTTTTTTAATGCCTTGTTTATATTTACGTCCTGGCGGAGTTTAGCTACAGCTACTCTTCCACTCAACCAGGACGGTGAAATGAGATGCCGTTCACCCATCCAAGTGACGGACTCGACCAACGCTGCTTAACTTCGCCGATCGAGGTCTCAGCGCTTAAACCGATGACGGTACCTCATTTCATTTCCTTATCGGGGGCATTTTCTGAAATGTTTTTATAAGGTTTACTGTTGTAGTTGCCCTAGTTTTTGTTTGGCAATGATTTTAAACAATGATGCATAATAAAGTCTTTATTGAAACAAAGAAATAATACAGTGTTTCATGAGCGAAGCTTAACATAGGCTATTCTGCCTTCTTATTTTGTCTTTATATTTCCTATAAAAGAGAAAGTACAAATTATGAATTATTCTTGCTTTGAGGGTGCTTTACCAAGGTCAAATAGTGCGTTAAATATCCTCATTCCTATTTTACACTCTTCTTAAAAATGAGCCAACCGAATTCAGAATTGATTTCATTATGTAAACTAGCAAACTTAAGACACGGACCTAATATATTTTATATTGTAATCCTAGTTAAAATTAAGTTTCCAAAATTTTCCCCTCTTTGATTATTCAACGCGAACTTTCTACTCATTCATCCCAAATTCATCTTAAATTGTTTTATATTCTACAAAAGGACTTAAATATTCAAATAAAATATGATGCGATGTAGTATAAAATAAAATAACATGAAGAAAAGTGAAAAGTCTGCATAATATTTGTTCCTATTAAAGTTTAGTGTCGAATACGAATTTGTTAAATTTCGTGTAAAATAGTTAGGCAGCATTATAGCGATGACCATTGCTAGACGCGTGTCGAAGCAGGGTCAGGATCATAATTTTTCATTTAGCCTGAGAGCTTCGAGTACTGGTATCATATGTAAATAAATATGTTATGTGTTCCTGATAGTTAACTTCGGTGATTTACTAAGAGAGAGAAAATATTTATTGAAATATAAAAATACATTTCAAAGGGCCATCGACCGAAGTCTTTCAGCTATAGAGACATTATTTTTTTCCCCCCTCTTTTTTTCAATTTTATGGCAAAGCCAATACAACATTGATATGTTTGAATTTCATACAATATGTGTAATGAAGCAAGAAAAAAATATATTGACATTTAAAATATCTATAATATCATGTTCCGGGTATTTTCTTCTGGTTTGTGCTCCTTGTGGTTTTTTATAAAGTAAATTCTGGATTCTTTGGTTTTCCTCTTTTTCTGCGAATTTAGTTGTGAGAGATTGTAGGCGTAGAAATAGGTATTATTTGTGTTATGTTATAGAGATATTCGTTGGAGGGGTTGTGCAATTGGTTATGGGGGTGTCTAATTTTTGTTAGGACTCTTAGACTAGCTCTTTCGGAAATTTCTATGTTGTGTCTTGCCTGTTTGTTTAAATTCGAGAAAATCACATGTCCATACTCCAGCATTGGTTTACATATCATTTTATATATGTTCGTGGAAGTTTCCAGGCTCACTCCCTCCTTTTTATAAGTTAAAGATTGAAAATGTCTACTTCGTGCAATTACTTTTTTCTTCATATTTAAGGTGTGCGTTTTGAAACTAAGTTTATTGTCAAATTCGACTCTTAGGTATTTAGTATGTTTTTGTGTGGATAGTCTCGTATTCATTATTTTTACTTTTGGTGAATGGTTGTTGATTTTGTGATTGAATATTATGAGGGAAGACTTCTGTGGATTTATACTTATTCTCCATTTGTTCATCCAAGCTGTCGTATCGTTTAGTCTAGTTTGCAGTTGTTCCATTGTTGAGGGAAGTGTTTTACCGTGTGAGATAATTGCTGTGTCGTCGGCAAATTTTATGATTTACTAATAATTCGTCTTTTATGCCAACTAAATACACGCAACCCACAATACTTCAAGATGTTTTGTGGGGCACCGAGGTTTTGTTTGAAACGGGTATGTATAAACATAAAATGTCGTTGCGATTACATTCGTACCGTCCTGTACGCTGCTTAGACTAGTGTGGCTTCTGTATTATCAACAGGACAATGTAATTTGATTACTTATAAATTTACTCGCGACTGACTCGCGCGTGCAAACTCTTAATTCAGAATTTTATGGTTATTGTCACATTTCATTTTCAAATCATAAATTAGATCATAAATACGTGTTATTATTATTATATTTTAAGTGGTGCATGTATATATGTGAAATAAATATATCGTCAACATAAAACAAAATGCATACAAAAGTTAAGTAGTAAATCAGAACCTCACATGTCACCACATACGAGTAACTGAACTTCGCCTTTTAAGATGACTGGTAGTGTATGAATATAATTTTTATATAGTTCCAACAGGCCCGCGCCGTACATAAGGGCAAAGTCGTGTGGTGCACGACGGCGCCGAGGCGCTGAAGGCGCCGAAAGGCCTCAAAACTGAAAAGTAAAAAAAAAGATAAAGCAACAAACAAAATTGTCAAAACAAAATTTATAATGATAAAAAAAACCAGTAAGGAATTGCTAGCTATTACAGTTATTACATTGTTTTTTATTTGTTTATTTTTTTATTGTTACTCCTTGAGACGAGGGAACCGAATTACTTCTCGAAAATAATATGTTTTCCAAATGAGAGTATGCAATAATAGCATTTATTCGATCAAATACGTAACATGATAACATGAATTGTGTAAACTCAAACAAATCTGATTTTATTCATGTTTGAGCTTGAAATTTGGCTTGCAACGAGCGAACAAGCGTTTTTTCCTGTCTAAGCTTGCAATGTACGAAACTTTATATATTTAAGCGCTGCATCGGTCGCGATTTCATTTGTTGCCTGATGCCCGATAATTAACTTAGCGAAGTGAAAAGGTGCATGGGGTAAAAGATATCTGTTTTTGAAACTTTAGTTTTACAGACTTTATAGTGATATGTTTTGTGTTGTGAATTAAGGTGTTCATCTAAAATTTATTTTTTATTTTAGATTTATTAAAAGCTAAAAGCTTGCATCTCAAAAATCATTGTATATTTGATTATATGAACATCATTGTTAATTGAAGTAAATTAGTAATAATATATAATAAATTAGTAAATTTGGGGCGTTATTTTAAATTTGCACAAGGGCGCCAAAAGTGCTAGGCGCGGGCCTGAGTTCAAATCAGGAATGTTGTCATTCATGTTATCATTCGTTAATTTCCAAATCAAATCAATTCAACACAGAATGACATGCATGGGCATTACGACGTTTACAAAAGACAAGTATTTTGGAGTGAAAATATATTGACAATAATACCATGCAATACAATTAACTTTAACATCCGCTGTCACATTTATTTTCATAATTCACCCTATGAATTTCTTGCAAAGGTAAAATGGGACTGTTACTTTTTTTCCTGATTGAAGTAATCTAATTTAATATAAACAGTAAAAAAAAAACATTCACAAACTATTTATCTAATTACAAGAAACTTAAAATATCACAGGAAGGAGCACTAAAAACTTATAAAAAAGACAATTAATAAATTTGGTATATGCATCAACTGCATGCTACTGAATTGAGAGATAACTAACAGAATGATGAGCGTTGGTTGCAACTACAACTAACTGTTGCATTATTCGTTTGTAAAATGCGTTGTTAGGCTTGGACCTTCTGCCATCGCCTCAGCAGACATGACTTTCTCTTATATACATTCTATGAGCTTTGAATTTACAGATATAGAAAAATCTGATGCCGTTGATAAGTACATAAATTGATGATGTGAATGACAACGTTTGTGATTTGAACTATGTTCATTTTATGTACTGGTTTCCTTAAAATCAATCATTATTATTATTTGAAATGAATTTTATTTGCGGAAAAGCAGTTGGGAAAATCAAAGCTTTTACCAGACTTTGTAAAAAATATTTTTTCCTTGTGATTTTTTTGTTAATGTGCATGGTTTCGGGATATCTTGGTTTTCGGCTAATATCGAAAAAACACCTATATATACCATCTGTCTATTTTACGAGGGCTACACCAAATATCTCGTTTAATATCTATTGTAGAAGAATAAAGCCTTAGAAACAGCTATGGCTGAACGAAATAAAGAACCTGCGATGAATATAGGATCAGCCTCTTTGGTGAGCATCTTAGCCCATTACCCTACTAATTAACCTAAGGGAAGAGTAAAATCATAATATTCTATAAAACAGATAATATAGTTTTCAGATCAAAGATAAGAGATTAGTCTTGAGCTCGGTCTTGAGACTAGTAATAATGTGATGACTCACATGTACTGGGTAACCAAACCCAAATATTATCAGTGATCAAAACATTTTCCAAACAAAACATACATGCACAGTATTTATTGATTAAATATTGATTTTAGTATTTTTCGGTTGTAATATGTGATTTCTAAATAGATCTATTTATTTTCGACGTTTTGGTTTATGACGCTATTATGAAAAAATTGTAATTTAGTACACAATAATAATACATAACTGGGCCGAGCGTGGGTGCGTCTTTACTATGTATACTTCGATATGCGATGCAAAGCAACATAAGGCGCTGTTAGTAGTTGGATGGGTGGCCGTTTCAACGAAGACCGCGTCCTCGCCTCACACATCTTCCAGCGGCTTGTTATCAGTGTATGCGCGGAAGCTATACAACCTTAGGGGAGGGATGTAAAGCCGTCGGTCCCTTGTCTATTAAATGTTAGGCAAGTAAAAGATCTGCAAAATTCCTGGTTGGGGGTAGTTGATCTACAGGCGTTGGTGTTAGGCCTCAGTAGCGGAAATAGGCCGACATGAAATAAATGTATAAAAATAAAATAATAGATAAATATTAATGGTAGTAATAGGTACTGCTTGAAAAGTATTATTTTTACATGCAATCACGTAAATTAGTGTGCTATTTAAGAAAGAAGTAGTAACTGAAATACATTTTCGGCAATGCATTTGATAATTTATTGAAAACTGTAATAATATAATATATATAGTCACAAATAAAAAAATAAACTATAAATCGTTTAACACCGGGCTTAGTTACGTAGTATTTTTATACCAAATATTTATAACTTATCACTAAAAAATTGGTCCAGTTCGTTTTGGTCAAAATCCAGCTGAATTTCTTCTAGCATTGCACTATTTTGATTTCTCGATGGATTTGTTTCTGGTAAGGTCCCTAAATTCTTATACGATTGTATATCACTTCTAAAAGCATCTTGAAAAACTTTTTGTCTCTCTTCCATAATACGCTTTTTCTTGGCCTCGTATTCTGCTATTTTCTTGAAGTGGTTTGCATCTAACCCACTTTTGAAACTTTCTAACGATTCCTCTTTTTTCAGCTGGTATTGCGATAAGTGATACTGGTGTTGGACCTTTAAATTTTCAAATTCATTTTCATCGATTAAATTTTCTAGATTAATTAAACCCTTTTCAATTGAATCAGACAAGGTGTACAAGTGTTTAATTTTATTCAAACACTGCGTGATATTTGTCGATAAGTTTGAATTTGACAGTACATGTGTAATGAGAGAAATGTTTTCCTTACTAGCATTGATTTTAGTTGAAATTTCTTCTATTTCTTGCGCTAACTGATCTGCTCTTTTAGCGTTGCCTTCGCTAATTTTATGCATCTCTTCCCATTCAGTTTGAAAATGATGTAAAATATCTCCGCCAGCATTTAAATTGATTGCTCGTTTCCTCTTTAAATCTTTCTCGTCTCCATAAAATAAAGGAACATTTTGCTTTACATTTAAAATTTTCTCTTTTAGACTGGTCAACATTTTATAAACAATATCAAAATAAAATATACATAAATAAATTGGTTCTGACTATTCTAATTTTGATCAGCTGATTTTTGATCTGGTGCATTGTCAGGTTTTGCCATTAGTTCGAATTGTCACTGGACAAAAAACTGTATCCCAGAATTTCTTTTATTATAATGGTCCAAGTAATAGAAGATCGTGTAGCCATATAAATATAGAATCCTCAATCAATTTGCGAAAATCGTCCGTCGATAGATGGCTCTGATAATTTCAAAATGTTGGAAATAGTAGTGAATAACTATTAGCAATATAAGTATTTGTGACATGAGAAAAATTTTGTAAATTTTGTTTGATGATAGTAACATAGCCTACTAAAGTGTCTATGAACTTTTTAACATTTATTTGAAAGTTTGTCACAGTTTACCTAAACTCCAACCGTTTTCAAGGAAAGTGCCGTTAAACATTTTTTGAAAGACAAATTCAAATTTAGTGAAACAAAGTGTATTGGTTATACCCTATCCACATTTACTGACACTTTCATACCTTTTGTACCTTTAAATCTTTCCTATCCCCCTTTTCCTTTCTGTTTGTAACCTTTTTGTCGCGTTTGTTTTTTCTTGTTTTCTTTTTGTACATTTTTGTCTCTAAATTCATTTTGCTTCACAATTTTTTAGAAAATCAAAACATATACAACCCAAATTTCTTAAAATCAAAGTTTAGGCCAGCCATGCGCAGCCCAGCATTGACTTATCTCGCGGAAGGTGCCTCGTTCAATTTGAGGTGCTAGCGTCAGATACGAAATTAAAAGTGATCAGTGCGCAAGTGTTTTAATTTAGTATGTAGTTTTTATTCAGTTTTGTTAAGTTTGTTCTTTAAACATGTTCCTAATTTTAACACCTTTTATAATCCGTCTGCGACGGAAGGAGCCTAGGTTTAGTTGTTTTAATTTTCTTTTTAGCCGAACCAGTCCCACTCTGCCCGGCTATGCAATCTGCCACCACATTAGCGCGGTAGTTGCACGGTCGGACCCGGTGTGGGTTCTGGAGAGGCACTATTTTATATTAGAATAAGATATAAAGTCTTATTGATTGATTGATCGATTGGTTATATCCTCATATTTTGGCCCAAACAATCTACTTCTGAACGAACTATGGCCTATTATTTATTAATGGTCCATGCTGTATAAACCCATTCAACATTTAAAACAAAACTTTTTAGGTGAAGAAAAAGAGGAGCGCCTTAATTAGGTTTACTGAAGAGCCTTTGAATATGCCTTGCGAATGGAAAGTCTGTGATGAGAGGTTTGACTCTTGGAGCAAATTTAACACGCATCTTATAGATCACGCGACTGCCGACTCAGGTACCTGCATTGTTTGAATTGGTTTTTATTTTAAGTGACAAATATTTGTGGAGCAAGCATGCAAAACGTGCCAAATCCACATTGGAGTAAATCGTGAATATGTTCTCATTTTATATCTTCATAAAATATTAGTGATGATGTTTTCAAGCAGTTTTAGTACCCATATTCTAATAAATGTATGTAAAGCCATTTGGATATCATTCAAAGAACTATTGTGGATTTTGCCCGTTTTCATTGATCAATTTTTGTTTTGAAATAAGTATTATTGTTAGATTTTTCTAAAGCATCTTACTGAGAGGAAAACTCTTCTGGCACAGTTTCCACAAACACCAAAACTTCTTGTAACTTTATCTGTAACTTGAACTAGTTAAGTTTCCTATAAATGCAATTAATTTTTCTGAGAATGAGTTTTTGGTGACATTTATGTTAAAATTATCTATTTTTTGGTTTGTTTTAGAAGCACTGAAATGCCACTGGAAAGACTGTAACGCACAATCCCAAAATGTTACTTTACTTACTCAACACGTTTCATTCCATGGTTATTTAACAAAGTTAAAGAATATTGGCCAGAATGTACTATGCAGGAATAACCTGCCTTTATGTCGTTTGAAAGAATATTACACAGTACCTGCTTATCCTGGAGGCTACGTTTGCGAATGGGAGTATTGTTCCTTTCAATTTTATACAATTTATGATTTTTATACGCATATAGATGTACATATAAAAAATAATCCTAAAAAGTGTAAAGAAAGCTCTGGGGAGACAATACCGTGTGGATGGAAACGTAAGTAAATGTCCCTGTACTATTTCATCCACCAAGCTGGCACCATCAGATGCTTAAAATAAAATACAGCAATAATAACAAACTTAACTTACAAAAAAACTACAATTAGTATCTTAGTATCCCGTAAAAATCCAACAATAATGCTCCATGAGACCTGTGTAGAGTATGTTGTTTATGTTTATTTTCTATATATTTTGTGAATTCCAAATATTTTAGATGTTTCATTACTATATTTACCCCTCACCTGTTTGTGAATATATTGATACCTTTTGGTTTAATGTTTTAGATTGCAATACAAAATATTTAACTCAGTATAAACTAGCGGAACATGTGAGAACGCATACAAAAGAAAAGACCTTGGCCTGTCCTACTTGTTGCTCATTATTTTCCAGCAAAACTAAGTTTTGTGACCACAGGAAGAGGCAACTATCAACTAATCGTAAGTTTCAGTCAAAGCTAACTTCTAAAATTACTGAGAAATAATAGTTTTTACAAACGTTCACTGTGATTTTTTTACTTGTTTTTTTTAATATCTTGTCATTTGTAAAACTTTTTAGTTGCAAGCTACCAGTGTTCACAATGTTTAAAGTTGTTTGCAAGCGAACGATTACTTAGGGATCATATGCGTTCTCATATAAATCACTACAAGTGCACAATGTGTGATATGACGTGTCCGAAGCCTTCGTTATTGGCCAAACATATAAGATTTAAACATGTCAAGGACAAACCTTATGAGTGTAACGAATGCGGCAAAAAGTAAGTAAAGAAAGCATTGTTTATATGATTTTGATTTGTATAAAAAATTAAAAGTTGTTATCAGATAATATTCCCAGATTCCCAGCTATAAAAAATAATTATGTATTTCCGGTCAGTGAGTATGTAATTGTTTATTTATTGATTTACAAATTATTTTATTATTTACAATTTAGTATTTTTGGGGAAATTTTTGTCATTTTTTTATGTGTATATACGTATATGTGCCAATGTATTGCAGACTGTAGTGATCATGGTGCGCCTTTAATATGTTCCCACAGGGTTTGTTCCCAAAAGTTGTGGGTTCGATTCCCGGTCGTGGTAGTGGAAAATACTGTGAGAAGGATTTTTTCACTATACACGGATATTGGGTGTATGTCCCTTGTCTCTAAATGTGTTACCTCCTCCCACACAATGCTTTTCTAGAGCCTTCCAGGATAAAGGGAGTCGTAATTACCTGTGGTGTTATTTATATCTTTAATATATTTGGTTGATAATTTTGATAGTCTCCTTGGAATCGGTTATATGTTGGTGACCTGGTATAGATCATTAGGTGGGTTATGAAGTGGATTGTCTGGATGACGAAATTTGATGATCATTCTAAGTGTTGATATTTTGGCTACACTGATTTTCTTGCTTTAAGGTACATGGAATGGTTATATCCTAGTATAGGCCTGCATATTGTGTATATAAATATGTGCTTCTGTATTCATATTGATATGGAAGTGTATGCCTCTGGAAATGCACTTTTTATTAGAGTTCGGTATGATTATTTAAATTCAGCTTATGGTCAAGACACACCCAGTTATTTGACCGTTATTTAGGGGGATAGAAAGTGGTTGTTGCTGGTTACTTTTCCAGATTTTTGCAAGTACGGGTAGTAGTGTGATTGAACGATAGTTCTGTGTGGGCTTTTGGATGGCAATGTTAATGTCATGTTTCCATTCCTTAGGGAAGTACTGACTGTTTAAACAATCTTATTATGTATAGGTGTACTTTGTGTCAAAGTTTGCAAATGATTTTTGTAGATATGTTTGCTTTTTCTGGGGCTGTGCTTTTTCCTTTATTCAGAGTGTCATAATAGAGTTCCTCGCTTATTGTACAGTTTTATTATAGTATTTCTTCAAAAAAGTAGTTATCATACCAATGTTTCATGTCTTCGAGATGTGCTTCATAGAATTAGTTATCATTTTTAGTTGTGTATATTTTACTTAATTTCTTTGATAAATCCTCAGAGTGCCTCTCCCATGTCATTTTGTGATCCAGCCTTAATCCTAAGAATTTTGTTTCATCTGTCTGTACAATTGACTGATGACCAACTTTAATTAAAACACTAAAGCTATATTTTTGCGCATTAGACGCGATAAGCGGTGCCATTCAAGCGAATAGGTCATGACGTCAAAGGCACTTGCAGCGGTATCGCGCGGCTTCAGGAGTACACTAGAAAATGACGTCATGCTTCAAGGCGCATGAAGGCGTTACTGTAAGCCGCGAGATCGCAAAAATTTAACTTAAATTTGTGACCAACATTCTTGGGTAAGAATGACATACAAAATGTTTTGTCAGCATTTAGTACCAAACCATTGCCTAAATACTAGCTGGAAAACTCAACTACCGATTTATTAGCTCTATTGATTGCCAGCTCCAATAAATTACTGGGTATTAAAAAATGTGTGTCATCTGCATAAACAGTTGCAGCCTTCGGTGATGTACAGGAGCTACGTATATCATTCCTCTTCTGTTCTTTTGTCCAGTTCTACATTAAAGTGGTCAAATCCTATGTCAGGGAGAGTTTCTATTTTACATGTATTATATTTTCGGTGTAGAGCATTATATTTGGTGTTGTATCTAGGTTAATATGCATTAAGAATGTTGGGGGTGTATCTACGATCTTGATCTGTGTTTGGTTGCTTTTCGTTCTTTTGACATTAAGCAATATGTCTATTGGGTTGCGTTATTGAAGATAATTTTTTTCAATATTAGACGTCGAGTGTGCATATATCAGAAATATATATATCCAAGTATTTGCCGAGATTAGTTGTTGCTTTACTTTTTCTGTAGACGATACAAGAGTAGTAAAGTCAGATCTTAACTCTCTCCCAAGACGACGGTCTTAAGAACGAGGTAAAGAAAGAGCAAATTAATAAAAATGCAAGAACAAAATCAAGGACAAAGTGCATTGAGAACGAGAAGGTGAGGAACGAAATCGGAAACAAAACTATAACATATTTTTGAAACAGAACATTGGAAACATACAAATTGTCTTTGTTCAGATAAAACCATTACGTTTAGTTCATTAGAATAAAATTTAATAACATCCCTTCTTTGCTACCGTTGCCTGCAGTTTAAATTGATTACTGATATGAAATTATTGAGAATTTATATATGTTTTTTTTAGGTTTGTGACCAAGGCTAATTTAACGGCTCATTTGCAGACCCACAGTCCTGAAGAAATTATGCAATGTGAACAGTGTGATTTTAAGTGTCGAACCAAAATAGGCCTTGATAATCATCAGATTAAATTTCACGCGAAAGTGAGTTACTCATTTTATAATCTTACATAATTTCTATGTATTTCAAAATTGTTTTGGTTGAATTAGTTGGTGAGATATTGCCCACCCATACCTGCCCACTTGATTACAAGCATATGGCATACTAGATTGCAAGTGTTCTGAAAGTACTGCTCTAACGAATAAGTCACGTCTTCCACCTGCATTTTTTACCCCAATATGCCATTATTTTGATTTTTAAACCACCTAAACTTAACATGAATTTCTTTTTGTACTTTTCAGAGTTGTCCTGTATATGAGTGTCATTGTTGTAAAAAAAGATTTAAAAGAGGGGGATACTTGACAGAGCATTTAATGAAGTGTCATAATTACCATTGGCCTTCGGGACATTCTAGATTTCGGTAAGAATAAATTTAGAAGAAGACTTTGTTGTGACTTTTTATTTCTGAATTCTCATGAAGTATACGAATTTTAATGATTTTTTCTGTATAAATTAATGTTAAACATTTTATGTTCTCTTTTCTATTTGGAGGTGGTTCTCACTTCTCGCCCTTTCTGCGGAAGTGGACAAAAAAAAAAAAAACTAACTAGGTACTGGATCTGACAGTCAAATTTTTAAGACAAAGGGAGTGAAGAATTTTTAATGAAAACTCATATTTTCTAAGTTATCACGATTTGAATATTGCAATTTTGGCACACAAAAAAATTGGTAGCTCAAAATGGTAAATAACTCAAAAACTATTACCTGCAATGAAAAAGTGTTATAGACAAAGAAAAAGAATCTTATAAGTGTTTTTTAAGAAAACTTTAGGGTTTACCTGCTGCCATTGGCACGAGTTAAATATTAAAACAATATTTTTAGTCGTGAACTCCTCTATAAAATCCTTATTTTACTATAAGGAACGTAACCAGACTGCAACCAACAGCTACTCTCCGGGCTATGTGCCCCACCGAGCACTGAATTACAAGTTACAAGTCTGGCACGTTAAGTGTAATAATTGCATATTACCATTAAAACGCTAATGCTTCGATTGCAACAAACACCAGCCGAAAGACTGATCCTACTTAAAGGAGTTACCACTAACTGTGCCTTCAAAAAAATAAGGGCCAATAACTCGACTGATTTTACAAGTCATTAACAAAATTTTACATTTTTAATATTAATTTTGAATTTATGCCTCAAATTTAAAAACTTTTATACTGCTGAATAGAGAATCAAAGTCCATTTCAAATTGAGGTGGCGCACAACCCAAAATTTTCGGGGTTAGTCATAATATATGTAAAAGTTCACAATTACACTTAAAATGAACTTATTCCATACATATGGACCTCACTGTATATTAGTCAACCTATAGTTCACTCTAAACCACTTTAAAATATTACTATGCCATGACCAAAGTTTTATTTTGTGACCCTAGTAAATCGTCAATTACTTAAACTGGAAATTTTGAGGTGAAAAGTCGTTTTTTGTGGTTTTAAGCTAACCTTAAGTGAAATTCATAATTTCCACCAACTAGGTGTGATGTTTATTTTAAAACAATGATAATGTTGATGGTCATTATAGTTTTCTTTCATTTTTAAGCTACCGGAAAGATCAAGATGGAATTTGCCGTTTACAAACAGTTCGTTATGAAAGTCTAGAAGTCACGCAAGAAATGATCAGGAGTGAATCCATGCAGACCAATAATGTCTCTAAAGTAGAAAATTATAGTTTAAAGTATGATAATGACGGCTCATCGAAATATGTCCTAACAGTATCAGAAAATGGAGAGCACAGTTTTAAGCCAACTGAACCGAAAGAAAGCAAAATCCTCATAACTATAAATGATGTAGACGAACAAGGAAACATAGTTAACTCTGAGGTTGTCGAGTCTGGGTCTACGGAACTTATTGGGACTGTATACGGTTCCGATATCGCCATTGTAGAACATGCTTTAGCAGATGTTTCTGAATACAATGAAGAGGCGAGATCAACTGACCCTGAAGTAGAAGTGGATCAAACTAAAGACAATACGGAAGATCTGTGTTACTTTCCCAAGAGGTGTAAAGAGGAGGCGAAATTAATTGAGCCTAAACGTGAAGCAAATTTAACCACTAAGGGAAACGTAGAAGTGGGTCAAACTGAAGATCTGTATTACATAAGGTGTAAAGAGGAGGTGAGATTAATTGAGCCCAAGCGTGAAACAAATTTACCTAGTAACGGTAATATGGAAGTGGATCAAACTGAAGAAAATACGGAAGACCTATGCTACTTTCCCAAGAGATGCAAGGAAGAGGTGAAGTCAGTTGGTCCAACTTATGAAGAAAATTTAAATAGTAAGGGAAATGTAGAAGTAAGTCAAACTGAAGGAAGAACGGAAGGTATACGTTACTTTTCCAAAGAAGTGATATTGAACTATAACCAATTTAAAATTGAAACAACTAAATCAGAGTTAATTTGAACAGTTCTGGAAATCAACGATTTGGGATTTACGGATTTATATAGCCATTATATTTCACAAGAAACAAATAATGTAACATAAAATTTTATACATCGTATATTGTGTTTATCGGATTACACAGGGCCTAGAAACTTTTAGAAATCTGACCTTACTGCAATTTTTTGGCCTAAAATCTAAATATCAACTCTGCTTCAACCAAAAATGAATCCAACTTTCTTATGATAATAATAATATTTCTCAAATCAATTGTTTCATCGTCTGTGTTTTCTAAATTTTTTGATATTGCTTTAATTTGCCCACTACTAACACCTCCTATATTTCTATTCTCAAGAAATCATCCCGTCCAGTGATATATTATATGTATTTGTTCTAATATCTTCATTAGTGAACAAAGCTGCATATATTGTATAGTCCATAGTCTGCAAGGGATTTTTTATTATGGTTGTAATGGAAACTTTTTACTTGGATAAAAAACTCTTCTCAACTCTTCAAAATATATCTTTATTCTGTTTTATTTTACTACAAAAAATAGCAAATAGTGCAAGTGCAATTAGCTTGCAATATTCTTATGACATTTCATAGCAAAGCATAACAATAATTACAAAATATATAACAAAGAAAATAACTTAACCTAGATAAAACAATTAATAAATTTTGATAATAATGATAATAATACCTCTAAAAATGTGATTTAAATTATACCGTTACATGGTAACTTGCAAGCAAGAGGTCCACATTTGGTAATTTTCTAAGAGGTCATGAAGATTCTCAAGATAAACTTAAGTTTACCAGGTTCTGTGACTTCATTGTCCGCCATTTTGAGAAAAGGGGTGAAATTGAATATCTCACTTTCCGTTTGAGCTAAAACAAATTTTAAATACGATTTGCTAAGTTTTGAAATCCTCTGCAATTTATCTTGTATGAACTTTTTTAAAAAATAGTTCGTTGAAGGAGTCGGACGAATTACCGAATGATTGCGCCTCGGACTAGACAATGTCACTTCCCCATTTTCGTGGGTGCTGAGAATCGATTCCTGGGGGCAAACCAGTTTTTCCACCTCGTCAATCCCCTCAACTTGGTCAAAAACCAACCCCAAAGGCCCCTTTTCCTTGAATCTGTTTATTTTCCTCAGTTTTTCGACTAATTGTTGTACTCTCGGGTAGAACGGAAGGTCCTCGAGGGATTTGACATCAGCCACCCCTATCCCAGACTTTCAACCCTTGTAAGGGGTGGAAAATTGATATTTGTTTTTGTGAAAAAAAATTAATATTTTGTAGCAGGCGTTTCATTGAGGAAGGTGGTAGGTAACCAGGATTGCATAACCGCCCCCGGGGGGTGTTTTCACCCTTGAAGGGGGTGAAATTTTTTTTCATTTATAATTGAAAAATAGTATAAAAAATATGTTTATTAAAGTGTTTTATAAATTGATTTTCCACCCCTTTGAAGGGTGAAAATAACCCCCGAGGCCGGTCACACAACCCTGGTCACCTACCACCTTCTTCAAAGAAATGCCTCCAACAAAATATTAATTTTTGCCCCAGAAAAAGAAAAGGGTTGGTAGCCTGGGGTAGGGGTATGGGTTAGGTCAAATCTCTCGAAGGAACAACCATTAGTCGAAAAAGTGGGGAAATTAAACTTGTTCACGGAAAAGGGGACATTGAGGGTAGTTTTTGGCCAATTTCAGGGGCTGCCGATGGTTTGACACCGGGAATCGATTCAGCACCCTCGAAAACGGGGGGTGGGGGGGATGGCGACATTGTCTACTCCCAGTTGCAAACATTTGATAATTTCGTCATAAATCATCCATTTTACCATCTTGAAAAATGTTTGAATCGTTTTATCTCGTGTTCTATTGGTCGCACGCAAAAGTTATTGAACAACAAAATAGTAGTTAGTTTTCCGAGCGGTAGAGGGCACTGAAGTGACCAAAAAACAGTTTTTTGAAAGCAGTGTTGTGAAGTTCAACTTACCAGCTATTTAGTTAAAAGTATTAGCCATGCACACATATCTAAATAAATGAGATTCCATCATTGATTTTAGATTTCCAATTAAATTTAAAACTGGTTTTTGGTAACTTCGGCGCCCTCTACCGCTCGAAATATTAACTTCACGGCATCGCAGTAATTACCGAAAATATGTAAAATTTTATTTATATTTTTTGTTTAATAACTTTTTCTGTGTGAATAATAGAACACGAGATAAAGCGATTCAAAATTTTTTCAAGATAGCGACTGAAGCAAAGGAGGGGGAGGTTACTTCTTTGGTTTTAGATCTTCTAAGTGTTCCTGGTAAAATTGAGGATGACAAATTCGAGTGTGCAATCCTTTCCAGGTCAAAGTACTGTTTGACTGTATTATCAATATTTTTCGCATTATCGAAAATGAAAGAAAAAAATGTAGGAGTTATCTGCTCTTTTCTCGTTTCGCGTGACAGCGAAAAAATGCCTTGTGTGAAAGTTATAGAACACATAATAACCAACAAAATCATATACCTACTTGTTTTTTACATTTTTACTTTCCTCATCCTTTCTTATGTTTTGGTTTTATTAATCAGTATCCTCTTGTTCTTTGACAAAAATATCGGTTAGTTTTATGAATTCTGTCTTCATTCTCGTTGATAGTCTGTTTGTGACATGTTTTTCAGTGCTCAATTCTTCATCTTCAAGGAGAGTATTGTTGTCTGGGACGTTATCTTAATTTCTCTAATACAACATTTGCAAAATGCTCGAAAAATTCATTCCTGCTTTTCAACAACCTCACATTTTTCCACATTTGGTCTTACATGTCCAACAAATTTGTCGAAGTGGTGCAATGGGGAAAAGTTTTTGATCAATTGTGACTGGTTGAAGTCCATATTCTGTTCAACGGCATCCTCATTTTTCTGGATTGAAATCATTTCAAAACCAAGATCATATTTTATGATAAATTTTTTTGACATGCTGTTTCAAAGCCTCAGATGTTGGGGGGGGGGGGGGGGGGGGTGGGTAATGTTGAAAAAAAGTTAGTCCAACTTGTTTGTCTACATTTATTAATTACTATGTACAGATGAGATAAAATTAAGATTTCGTTGATAAATACCCTACATTACAAACTGTTCAAATAATCCTTAACCCAAAGTAAAGCAAATCTGTCGTCATTACGACCAATATCTAAAGCTTTGAAACAATGCACATTAAAATAACTTATCATTAAATGCAGCCTTAGCTTGGAAATTATTTAAATCAGGGAAAATGGTGGTGTGGTGGTGATTGATCAGAAACTTGCTCCTAACGAACTGCTTCAAAGTCGGCTTGCTGGTGTGATGGACAGCGGCACGTCCTCTCACACAGACGGCCTGAGTTCAAAACCGGGTCACAACAAGTCGATGAGATAGTGGATGAGCGGATCTGCTTCCGTTACCATTTTTCGAAAGAGATGTAAAACTGTGGGTTTGGGCATCTAGAGACTTTAACACTTTTCTTACTGTCTCCTTTCCCTCAAGTAACAGGCTGTTTCTTCTTAAGAGAGAGGGAAGCGCATGCGCATTCTTAACAGATCGTAGTCATGATGGGATAGGTCTATATGTCACATGCTGGAATATTGACCATCACATTTCTAACACCCTGTATATTGCAAATGTTACAAATTGTTTATGACATTCTTTATTAATTTAGAATTTAGTATTAAAGAAAAAAGTGCTACTATAGAGGTAGCGGCAGTACCATTTATATTGTAATGTTTAAAAAAAATTGTATATTGCTTAAATATATTGTATATAAATTTTTTATTATTTTAGTACAGAAAATAAAGTGGGTAGTTGTTAATGATTAGTCCTTTTACTTCCATATTCCAGATTTGTGCGAGTCCTTGGTATTGCCGATTCTTCATTACTGTGATATTCTGTAGTATCCTTGTTTAGATGCCGCTACGAAGAAACGAATTCAAATTACGCAAAATGCGTGTTGTCGTTTTGTCAATAACCTACGCAAATATGACCATATTACTCAACATTTTCAGCAGCTAAAGTGGTTGAATATGGAAAGTACTGTTAAATATCATATAGTAACCTTTGTGCATCGTCTTCTCCTCACATGCACCCCGGTATATCTGAGAAATAAATTGATTGCAAGGAACCAAATTCACAGTCGCAACATAAGATATCATTACACATTAACCATGCCTCAACATTCTATTTCACTTTTCGAAAGATCTTTTTCTTATCATGCGATTCGCCACTATAATTCAATTGATGTACAATTCAAGACATATAAAATGATTGCTTTTAAAAAAAATTATTAAATCACAGCTTTTATTATCTCAATAATTTTACTTACAATTGTTTAATAGGTCATGGGCCTAAAATTCCAGTTTATCAGTGAGAGTATTGTAACTTCTTTGTTTTTATTATTATTATTGTTTGTTATTTTTAATTTTTTTTATAATCTTACAAAACATTTGTCTCTTTCTTCTAAGTACTGTTAAAGGTTAAGTGTAAGAGTAGCCTTAGGCTAAACTTCGCCCATTTTTTGTAAGATTTTTCTTATAATTAATAAAGACGTTTATTATTATTATTATTTAAGAATTACATTTTTCAAATCGCGGAAAGGACCACGCACTTTTTATATGGAAAAATTGGTGTCCGTTAATGTTTGAATTTTTTATATGTTATGTATTTCTGAATCCTGAACAAATGTCTCCATGGACACGATGTCCGAAACATCAAGAGTCTTGAGGTAGCCACCGGTCTTGTCAGTATTACGCATTATCGTGTCTACAGTATTTGTTCAATATATTATTACACTTGTATATGGATATATAGATCAATATTATGTATATATTACATAATAATAATAATACTTTATTGGTGTCAAATACATATAAAATGCTTACACAGGTCAATCAATATAAATGGTAAAAATATAAGAATATAAAGGAATAAAAACAACATGTAGGCACAATAAAAATACACAAATTATGGTTCAACAAACATACAGATATAAAGTAATTGATAATTAGAGAAACCGTTAAATGAGAAAAAGTAAGTACTTATACAAAAAAATATAAATAAATATAAAGTGCCTATTATCTTAAGTCTGTGAAATCATTTTCAAAGAATGAAATTCAAGATATTCTAAAATTTAGCTGCATAGTAGCCTGTTCCGTTTCTAGATTTTGTCAGTTTAAGAAAATTAAAGTGAATACATATATATGATATATATACACTTCACCCTATAATTCTTGTAAGTGTATAAATGCTCCCAATAAGAAAATAAATACAGGTAATAATCACGTTGTAAATCAACACAAGAACTTCTCTGTTTTCTTTGCCATGGCAATCGTAACTTTTCCACTATGCTGTGATTTCTGCTTTGAACCACTTTCCCGCTATCTACCAGTAACACGAACTTTTTTTATTCTAACTACAGAAGACACTTGTCAAGAGTCTTTTCATGACTTATTTTGAAAACTCTTCAGCCTCTTTTCAAAACTCTATTCAAGATTTTGCTGGAGACTGTCTTCAGGACGTTTGTGAAAACTCCCATTTATTTTAACCACTGTCTCTCGATCGAAGTGTAATATATTGAACAAATACTGTAAACACAATAACAGGTAATACTGAGAAGAACTTAAGCGGAAGGAACTTTTTAAATTTTGTTTGTTGTAATGTTTCCTCTTTATTTTATTTATTTATTTATTTATATACACAAACCCAACAGAATTTACATTCCATTTACAGGGCCGGAAACTAACATACATATATATTATCAAAACTTGTGATATAAATTAAGACTAGAATACACGTTAGTGTTATATATTATGGCTTACTATAACCTAAATCTTAATACTAATATAATTATTGCAAAATTCTACAAATGAATTAGGAGAACATATGACCATTTAATATATACATATTTATATATACACGCACATATACAATTATATACAATAATAAAGGAAAAGTAAATAGGGAAAAGCATTAAATAAGAAAAAAGAAACAAACAAAAACTGTTAATCTAAGAGAATATTGACTTAATTTGACTTAATCTAGTGTTAAAAATGTCGATATCATGTGCAATAATTTCGTAGCTACGACAGATACAATATAGTGGTGAAAACGCTAAAGCATTTGTGTGTGTATTAGAAAAGTAAAACAAGGATGTAGATCTGGTTGACCTGGTAGGTGCTCTAAAGTTGGTTTGTTCAAGTAATTGCGGACAGTCAATCATGTTTTTTAGAAGTTTGTTGCTTCATATAATTGTATGAAAAACGATTCAGTAGTAATGAGTGATCATAACCTATAGGGGGATATTGATGATCGATTGTAAATGCCAGGAATTTTAAGAAACGCCTTTGAATGCCTTCAATATTGTTAATATGTACGTCGTAGTGGGGGTTCCATATCACGCTCGCGTATTCTAGTCGGGGTCGCACCAAGGTATTATATAGTTTTTATGGTACGCATATTTTGAAAATCTCGAGCATTTCATATGAGAAACCCTAACATTTTAAAAGATGATGTCACTGTGCTGCTTATGTGTTCTCTAAACGAAAGATGTGAGTCAAATGTTACTCCTAGATCTTTAAAGCTATCATGACATGTCAGATTTGCCTTATTAATAGTATACTCATATTGTATTTTATTAAATTTCCTAGTAAACGATACTACATTGCATTTATTTATGTTCAGAGACAATCTGAATTTGTTACACCACTCGTGAATTGTACTTAAGTCTGTCTGCAGCTTTTCGCCGTCTGATTCGTCGTTGATCTTATAGTATATCTTGAAGTCGGCAGCATATAAGAGAGATTTACAACTGAGATCGATGACGATATCGTTAATGAAAATAATAAATAGTAAAGGGCCTAAGACCAACCCTTGTGGAACTCCTGATTGAGATATAAATTCGATAGACCTATGGCCATGATATTGTACAAACTGACTTCTATTAACCAGATAGGATACAAAAAAAGTTATTAGACTAAGGTTAAAACCAAACGAGACTAATTTCATTAGCAAAACACCATGGTCCAACCTATCAAAGGCCTTAGAGCAGTCCATATAAATAACATCGACTTGTCCACCGTCATCCATAACTTCAGCTAAGTATTGTGTTATACAAAGTAGGTTTGTTGTTGTTGATCGTTGAGAGACAAAACCGTGTTAGTTGTTGCATATACGTTGATGAATCTGGGGATAAAGTGCAGTATGCATGATGATTTCAAATACTTTGCCAAAGTTATTTATGATTGTAATAGGGCGGTAATTTTCTATATCCGATTTGTTGCCTTTTTTGTGTGGGACAAATTTTAGATGCTTTCCATTTATCAGGATATGCAGTATGCACAAGTTTGTAAGGACAGGTTAAAAATATGTGCCAGCGGCGCAGCCAATATACCTGGGCAGTCTTTTAAGAAGAAAGCTGGTAAACCATCGGGTTCGGCCGTAAATTTTGGTTAAATTTTTTTGAAGGCATTAAACACATCCATCTCAGTTATCTTAGGCATTGCTATATTAATATTATCACTAGTTACTGCCGGCAAGTTTATATTGCGACTTGAGGGGATGTACGCTGAACTAAAGAAGTCAGCAAAAGAATTCGCTATATCTTCGGGATTATCTAAGATACTGTCATTATTAGTAAAGGCATTCGGCATTGAACTGGAATTTTTTTTACTGTTGACATATGCCCAGAAACTTTTTGGATTTGAGGACAAATTGTATTCAATTGAGTGTAAGTAATTTTTGTAAGATGTGTCTATATCTCTTTTCAACTTAGCTCTTAAAAGTTTAAAGTTCTCAAGATCGACAGTGTTACTAGATTTTTTATAGATATGCCAAGCCATCTCTTTATGCCTTATATCCGTAATATATGTTCTGTGAACCAGGGAGGAAATGTTTTTTTGGACGTCTTTTTTATGGGAACAAATTTTGATGCGCTAGTACTGATAATATTATCAAGTGATCCGCTGCATCGTTAATGTTATTTATTTTATAGATATCTCCCCAGCTTGTGTTACACAATTCTGAATAGAGTGGTATAAAGTCAGCTTTTTTGAAGTTGTACGTCATTGCGTGATTTTTGGGAACCTTATTGTGGCAAGAGCTAAAGTTTAAATCAATGTTAAGTAGTGGGTGATGCACATCTTCTTGAAAACACAGCACAATTTATTGTAAAAGATAAGATCTAATAATTTACTATTGGAGTTAGTTACAAAATTGAATTGAGTGAGGCCAAAGAAGTTAATAAAATTATTTAGTTCAGTTACTTTAACGGTCCTAGTCGAACTATTAAGAAAGCATTCATAATATTCCGGAATATTAAAGTCATCTAAGATTAGTATGTCCGTGCCGTAAATACCATTAGGTGGCACGTAAATTAAGAATACTGAAAGTGTTGTAATACCTAAGATGATTTTAATTCATTAATTTCAGTTTTTGTTTTTGGTGTAGACAGAATTGTTCACTATCCAACCTGTATTAATTAAAAAAAAAACATTGGCCCAATTATACACAAATACTTTATTTTTGTATATCACATAATCTTTATGTAAAGTATAAATACATGCTAAATCTAAAAAGTACAAAAATTGTCTTTATTATATAAAAAGTTGAGCTTAAAATATTTAGTCTTATGATATTTAGAGGTAATATCTAAAAAAAATTACAAAAAGTCTAAAAAAGAAGTATGTACAAAGATATTACTTAATAAAAAAGGCAGTTGAGTAGCAAAAAAAAAAATTAAAAATGAGTATTTATAGAGTATTTTTTTCTTTAGTGCAACTAAAATTGCAGTTCTTTTCGAAAAAATAAACTAAATCATTTCTTAAATAAATACCTACTACAGTCAGGGCATTAAAAATTAAATGGCTTAAATAACCGTATAAAATGAAAATTAGAGAGGGTATTATAAAAGAGAAAAACTTTTTGAGACGGTTACATTATAAAATCGGTTAATATTAACTGCAAAAAAGTCCACCAACTTTTATCGCTTATAAAATAATTTTTATATAAACTGGTATCGGCATAAATACGCTTGGTTTTAGGACAATAATTTAAATAATCTATTTGATCCGCTATTCTACATTCTACTATTGCTTCCTTTCCAAGTTACGTTGTTTCTTGAATGCATCGGTAAAGAATTTCTGTTTCCGTAAATTTCCTCAGTGAATGCTTGATTGACGTGTCCGTTTTCGAAAACCTCCTTTGCAGGTATACTGCTACTACTATTCCTGTGGTTCCTCGGCAAGATGTTGTTATTTGCTCCCAAGGTCTGCATTTGGGATTTTCTTCTTTCGGCCATTACGGAATTAATTCTGACTTCTAAAGCTTTCATCGTTGCTCTCTTCATTGACAATCTCCTGTTTAGTACTGGGTCGCCCAACATGCTCTGGTTACCTAAGGCAATTTAAATCAGTTAAAATTCAACACACACTTTACACACAAGTAACAACATTGTGTCTCGAAAACATGGCTTCTCTGGAGAATGATTTGGGCCAATCCCTAAATGATTGAATAAGGACCGAAATGTTCCCAATCAGAAGTTTTTTATATTTTCTGGTGTACCTACTTTGATGTCAAAAAATGCGCTTAGATTTCCAATAACGAAATCATAGAGGGAAGCAAGAAAAGAATACAATTTGTTCCCTAGATTATCATGCGACCCCGTTTGCTGTTTAAATTTTTTAGGGAGTGGTTGTGTAGAAAAGTGGGATGAAGGTACGTATCAAAATGTTATGCTAAAATGAGTGCTCCTGATAATAATATTGGAATTTCAGCAAATTAATCACTTATATTATTTCTTCCTGCGTTTCAAGTTCATGCAGCCGTCAAAAAAGAAGATATTGCTACTTGTGCACATAAAATAACATCGTTAAAGATCTATAGAGATGTCTTACCTCCTTCAGGCAGAGCATTGAGTTTGGCAAAACGTTTTTTGAATGCCACATCCAAAGTTCCAATTTGTCGCTTCTTCTGTGCAGCCTTTTCCAAGTTGTGTATAGTTTTTCGTCTACCAATTCTATCCGGTCCAGAACCTGAATCATTATCGTAGTCACCATCAATACCTTGTAACTTCTGCAGTTGTTTAACAATCTCTACTGCTTGTCGATCTAGTAGGGCATTGGGAGACAGCTCTTCTTTCTAAAAATTATATTTTAAATGATTGTTACTTATACACTCATAAATTAATAAAATTACCGCTCTACAAAACTATCTATGTAGGTACATTTTTATTAAAATACGTTATTTTCGAAATGACGACGAAAACATGAGGAATTATATTTTCTACTGTCTTTTTGAAGATTTTTTTGAAAAGAACATATAAATGTAGTTCAGTTAATGGTGAAAATGAAATGCCGAAGATAGGAGATCTAGGTTTGTCTTAGTCAGGAGACAGAGGCCTACAGTTTATAGTGGGATTCGAACCACTTCTTGAAAATGATTTCGCAGTAGGTAAGGCTTGAACACTAAGTCACTGTACCACCTACGTACATTTGAAAAGACTAAATACAGTAGAAATTTTCATTTTAGTGTCATAGGGGGAAGGCTTTTATTAAGGATCTAAATGTTTGACCTCGTTGGTATAGCCGTCGATTGTCTTGTCATAAAAGGGAGTAAAATCAATTTTTTCGGAATAACTAGTTTCCATGTTGATCCTATGGAAAAAATAGTTATGAATTTTGTAGAGAACAAAATTCGCGGGAATAATAATTAGTAGTTTAAGAGTTATAGCTTTTTCCATTGAATTTGACCCCTGTTATAAATTCATTACGTATTTTATTGATTTAGCTGCTGAACCAGTGGACGAAGTTAGCAACCCGATTTTAGCCTTCGTGAATACCTGGTTGCATACCTATCTAAATTTGACAGTTGAATAATTAACACATTCAACAAGCATTTGTTTTTGAATTTACAATTATTCTTTAACTGGTATAGTGACTCAAATACGAAAATCTTCAAGTTTATTATTAAGTTATAATTATTGTGAGTGATATCGTGGAAGTTTTGCAACGGGATTCTGCCACCTTTTTGTTTCAAAATAGTGGAGTTTCTATTTTCTTCAATGTTATGAATTCAAGAAGGAGTTACTGTTTTAAAATGTAGAAGACCACTACTATATAATCATGTAAGTAAGAATTACTTGTTAAGTTATTATTCATTATGGTTTCTTAGCACTTTCTATATGTTATGGATTTTAAGGAAAACGAAATAAACGTCCTTGTTTGAATATTGGCGGCTATTTATCTTGTATAATTAATACAAATTGTATATAATTATCCTACCTTGTGCTTTTTTAAATCTGCGGTAAAATACCATATATTTCCTCATGATTAGATTTAGAGATTAATTCTTCTGTACATATGCTATTATTTTGAATTTTTATACAGGTTTTATTCATATTATCCATACACTACTAGCACAAAGATATAGACCATCTAATTTTTAGTTTAATACAAAATCTGTTAAAAATATAGTATACAAGATTAGGTTCAAGACTACTTTGAGATCATCTTATTAAACTGTGTAATGTAACAATTGCTAATACATTCATTTTGCAAAAACCCTCTAGAGGATAGTTTCACAAATTATAAACTTACAAAATACAGGTACGTAACTCTTACCTTTTTGGTACATGACCAATTGAGTTCGGTTGAGGCCAAAATATGAGCAATGGTACCAAAACGATGAAACAGCATAGCTGTGAACTGTATAACCAGGATAAGAGCGAAGAAGAATACGAATACCAAACCAATAGGTTCCAGTTGCAAATACTCTTTCGAGATGTGTACCTATAAAGAGAGTTTTTTATTGTCAAAATTATGCAGAAGAGGTTTGTTAAAAAAAATATACATGTCTCCCAAATAATATTACATTTCTAAATGTCTATTTTATTGAAATGCCTTTGATAGAGTTTTTTAAAAAATATTGAATTGTTGGAAAACAATATAAGTATTACTGTTCTAATTTTAATTAGCTGATACATAAGATCTGAAACTAGGACTGCTTATATGAATTATCATGTAACCTTTTGGTGTTGTTCTTTTTAAGACATTACACACAAAAGTATTAATATTTTCTTCTTATAGAGTTTTCTGCCAAGGGCGTAGATAAGGGGAGTAGAGGTGGTAATTACCCCTCCCCCCATGAAGGGCTATAATATAAAAGTCATGCGAGGAGATGAGAGTAGCTTATCTGCAAACGTATTTTTTTAGTTTTAATGGTTTAATAATCCCGACTTAAATTGTTATTTTATTCGATACGAATCTCAATACGAATGATACGAATAGTATTTCTGTGACATTAAAAACATAAAAAAATCTATTTTTAAAATTTTTCATATTAGCCCCCCTACAAGAAAAAATTATTTACGCCCTTGTTTTCTGCCATATATAACTTCAGATCACAAATCACAAAAATTACATGATTAATCAGTATATTGGAAAAATAATCTTCACACCCGTGACGTTTATATCAAAGGATCAGTCATGTTATTTTTTCCAACTAATATAAATTATAACAATAAGCAGATATTTATTTGATGTTTCAGAAACTAAATCTGTTTCCTTTTTCAAAATTATGAATGCTATTCTTGTGTCCTGTGTATGTTAAATACACAGTTTTAAGATTTTGTTTGAGGGTTAAAGTCAAAAGGTAATAAAAAGCCATTCAGTAACCTAATTTAACTAAAAACTACATTTTTCTAAGTCAAACTCTGAAAAAATTCACTAGCGCTTCATAATTAATTAATAAACCGAAATTATCAATAACAACATTCAAACTCTTCAAATAACTATTTTATAGCCAAAAACTTACAAACAACAACCCTAAAAAACAAAGCCTCCCCCCATATTAAGTTCAATCTCGTCCAAATCGCTATACGAATCCCCATTAATATGATTTAACTTCTATTTTTATTAATTTCTATGGATCTAAATCTACGTCTAATTATTATGTTTTCAAGTCTCTCAAAATATCTAATTTCGATTGTAAACTCATAAACTCCTAATCCCTCAAGTGTAGTTTTTTTCATCAAAATTTACTTCTTTTCAATGAATAGCAGAGCAGACATAGTCGAGTTCATCAGCTGTTCTCGGCACTCAAAAAACGCAATAAAAACTTTACGACATAATTATTATCGCCGTTGGGTCAAGCGGCATGCTGTCATCAAACAAGCCGACGCAAATTAAAAACCTATAAAGGTAAGCGAGTTAATTTGCGAATGAAGTAGTATAGAGAGTACCGGTGTATTTTAATGAGGTCGTAAAGCTTTTGTTGCGTTTTTGGAGTGTCGAGAACAGATGAACTCGATTATACCTATACGCTAAAGCTGTCGGGTAAACTCCTAAAGTTTGCGCGTTAACTCCGAAAGCTCCAATACACATCCATCTTTCATGTCGGAGTAGAGGCCTTCGTAAACTGCGTTTAGACTTCAGTCCGTCCTAGTTCCGCAGTTAATTTCAAATATCTTCATTCGCATTGGATAATGAGACTTACTTCAAATAAATGATGCCCCTTATTAATGCCATTCTTTCTATATAGTTTTCTTTTTCCAAAAACTTTTTTTCACCACGAAAAACGCTTCCTAGCCGATGGGACACGACAAACGCAGGGTTAAACGTTTGGGCGAAACTACTGGAACCGGCGAAATGAAATGCGCTTGAGAGTATAACTTATAAATCTTTTGCTATGCAATGAGATTACCTCCTCCCCCGTTTTCGAGAATGCTGAATACGGTGGTGATAGGTAAAATTTCTCTTTGGAGTTGCGCAACCCCCCAAACGACCAAAAACCACCCCCAAGAGGTGTTAAACGCTTATCACATCTTTTCCACTTGTAAAACTTAGCGTACCCCCGTTTTCAAGGAGCCGAGCACGGTGGTGATGGTCAACATTTCTTCCGATCCTCTCCAAGCTCTCTAACAGCTAACGAACACCCCCGAAAGCATCACCATCGCGCTCAGGATCCTCAAAAACGGGGGCGGCATATACATTTTACCGGTGAGATAAAAACAAGTTTTTCACCCCTTTCGGGGGTGTTTTGTTATTTGTTAGAGGAGTTGGAGGGTCAGAAAAACATTCAGCATCACCACCATCCTCGAAAACGGGCGTTCGATGCATTTTGCCGGTGATATATAAAAAAAGATTTTCACCCCTTTCGGGGGGGGGGGGGTTGATTAACTGGTAGGGGGGTTGAACGGGGTCGGAAGAAACATTCGGCATTTAAGTGGAGGTTCCGTGAACATTGACAATAAAAGGACCACATTTTCGTTGCTTAATGTACAGTTTAAGGGATCCAAAAAAAAAAATTAAAATCGAAAATTGCCCCAAAAGAGGGTTAATTGACCCCTTTTTCGAGTTTAAAACGACGTTCCGACACTTGCAGAAGGTAGATAGTCAGGAATATCTTATTTTTAAGACAACTAACAACTACCCAAAGTTTGGAATCTACGAAAAATTGTATTATTCTCCGCTATTTTAAGTTTACCATACTCCACTAAATGTAATACTACATGCTTATTTTTGTTATAACTTGTATTAGTTGGCAAAAAAATAACCTCTGACTGATTCCTTGGTATAAACGTCATGGGCATAGAGGTTATTTTTCAAATATACTGATTAATTTTGTTGTTTTTGTAAAATTTGTGATCAGACGTTATAAGAAGAAGAAGTGAATATAAACAGAACATCACAATTAACGTTAGACAATAATTACACAAAAATCACAGAATGGAGTGCGATTTCAAAAATTATTTTATGTTAAATAATGAAATGGGCCTCACGTATACTGTAGACTGTACGTAATATTATTTGCTTTCTATTTAGATTTAAAATATAACACTATTTGTAGAGAGTTATGTTTAAAATTAATTTTAAAAGTACAAGACATGCATTTAGATGTACAAAAATCACTTCTAATATCCAAATCATAGACTTTAGTAAGTTTTAAAGTTAAATACAAATGGCATTGTTTTAAGTGATTTTTGCGGTAACAACAGAAAAACATTCATTTTGTTAAAATTATTCACAAAGAAGATTGGAACAAGGATCGAATAGTTAAACGACGAAGGATAGGATGGTGGATGCATTAACGAATTCTCAAAATATTTCGGAAATGACAATGTAATCCAGAATTGTGTTCAATTGGCAAGAGTTTGTCAGTGAGACAAGCCATTTCTTCAAATATTTGTGTGTGTGTGTGTGATTAGTTAATTACCAGTGGCGGCCCGTGGCCTTTAGCTCTGGGTGGGCAGGATGGGGGATAAAACCGAATAATAATGACACTTCACAGAAATTTAGTAGGTGTAAAAATCACACAAAAAACATTCAATGATGCCTCTGCCCATTTCAAATGCCTTGACCAACGTTCTTAAATTAATCTATCCCTGTTGTATTTCACGGATTTTTACTATTTTTACTGAATAACATGAAAGGCCAGCAGTAAAGCTTATTTTTTATTTCACTTCCAGAAACATAATATCTGATACCCCGTGACACAAAATTTACATTAATGAGATATCCCATAGTGGGGCGAGGTAGCTTTAATTTAGTTACAAAAATTTTGTCATTTTACGTTGGGGACGCAAAACTGTTTTCTAATAAAAAATGTGATAGAATTATTGCTTACCGTTTGTCTTACGTCGGTCATGGCAACTATTTTAATATTAATAATTAGTCAGTTGTCCTTTCACTACACTTTTTTCTGCTAAAGTAGACACTACCTACTAAATGCCGACAAAGATCACAGATTACAAATTAAAAAAACATAAAATTGAGATAATAGAACATTACACAAACCTAACCAAAATCTTCCAATTCTAAAATAGCAGCAAAAATTCTCAACGTTTGAGATTCGCGAATACTGACTTGACTTGACTCCACACGTCCGAAAATGAAACGATTCTTGGCGAAACATCACGATACTGTAAAAGAAAAGGGAAGGGATGAGGGTGGCAGTGTTCACATCCCACCGAGCGCGAAGTCCCCTATTTTAATATTATACATTTATTTCATTTACATATTATATTAACTTCACATCTAAAACTGCTAAAATAAAATTAAACAGTATTTTAGTACTTTTGGATAATAAAGAGGCATATGCGTTCTAATACATTATACCTTAAAATAATAGTTATAGGTAACTTAACTATGGCACCGCTGATATGTATTTTAACTTCCTTTTGTTCCTATTTATCAAATTAGAAATTGCTATCATATTTGATATTCATAAGGGATTGATTAATCAATTTTAACACATTAATTATTTTTCCTGTTTGATACCTTTTCGATTGTGAACATATTCTATTCAATATTCACACTGTTTATTACAAGTTTTGCTCAGGGATGGCATACCCACTCTAGGTTGTAAATAGCCTAAGCATGCAAGACGTACATCTCGTTTTGATACGCATTACAGGCGTAAGATTGAAGTGAATAACCAACATGCGCATAGACGTATTATGATTGAATTCACGATTTCTGAGCGATGCTTGCCCGCCCTGGCTTGGCGCATGATACTTTCGACAGTATTACGCCCGGTTTCTAAATGGATTCATCATAAGTGTACCTAGACAGATTATTATGTAGTAAAAATAATATTATAAATAAAACTAACTTTTTAATTTTAATATTACAATTAACCGCAAAATTTTACTTGATAATTTAACTACAAAAATATATAAAAATATAAATATACCTTTATAACTAACGCTTATGTAATTGGGTCGGCACTGCCTACTCTGCCATCCCTGACGGGCCGCCACTGTTAATTACGGCTGTGAGTAAAACGAATTTGTAAATGAGTGCAATGATAATGAAATTATGATGAAAGTGTAGAAAGATGCGTTAAGTTAAGTATTATTAAGGACAAACAATATTTAGATATTTTATTTTTTTGGAAATCTCTTAGGTGGATAAAAATGGTAAATGGGTATGAGGGTTTGATGAATGTTATATCTATAAAAATGGTACATTTAATATATTACAAAACAATGCCATTAATATCTACATTAAAATTACAAAATTAAATGTAACATTCTTTTATTGTATGTTAAGTAAAAATATGTTAATGATTATTTCCTTCACATGTGAAAATGTACATCGTGCTTCGATTTAATTAACTAAATACCAATTTTAGTTAACCTGAAGTGTGTATGTGGTGTTTGGGTAAAAGCCTTTACCTTTAATATGCGTTTTAAATTCATTTTAAACACATATTTTGTGTTATGTGACACAAAAAACCTTGCAGAAGAAAAGTGTATTAATCACAATAAGTGTGTTGAGAATCAAGTAATGTACAATAATGTGGAACATAAGTTTGAACTGTGATGTATGTATCATTCGCGAATTTTATTTAAGGAATAGCTTTGGAAATATTTGTTACAGGTTGCAATTTCGATGGGTTTCATTATATCTTAGACCAGGGCCAAACCGTTTAAAATATCGTAATAGACGATAAATTCTTAGCAGTATACGTATGGTCGGAAAATGTAGTTAATGGTGTAAATAATTAAGGAAAAATCGTCCAGACTGAGTAAAAGTTCGGGAAGGGGGGTTGGGGTGGTAATATATACATTTTTAGGGGTTGGTACTCGTTTTTTGCGATTTGCAGCTAAACTATGCATCCTATCGAAAAATGTTGAATGTAAAAGTTGTAGATAATGAAAAAATCTAAAACTTTCTAATTGATCATTATTGACCATAACCTCAAAATTATCGAGAAAAATGCAAGAAACCGTTTTTCCGGTTTTTAATTTATAACTATCGCAAAAATGTTTATATTTTCATGAAAACTGGTGAAAATGTTCTTTTTTGTGTTTCAAACAAGCCCAATTTTTTCCAAAGCGAAATATTTAATTTACTATGTTTTATGAAGAAAATAAAAAAAGAAGACCTAATTTTCAATCGAAAAATTTGGTTAGCAAATTCTCGACTAATGAACTTTACTAGTGCTCATTTTTTTCGTTGAAATCTCAATTTTAATATAGAATTAAAATATAATATTGTTTATATACAAAAATATCGTTAAAAAAGCGAAAAACTGAAAAACTACTTTTTAAAAATCGAGTTTTCGGTGAAAATCATGAATTTCTTTTTCTTTATTGTAAATAAACGTTTACATTCATAAAAAGCATTAATTCTCATACAATACTATGTTATACAAGTAATGTACATGTACCTAACTGAGGCGAGACTGTTACAATTGATCCATTACTATTATTTCGGGGAATTTCGCGAAATATCAGCAGCACAGATGATATGAAAAATTATTTACAGTACGAGCTTGCTCCATTTCCTGTGTTGTTGTTTACAGAGAATGGCTTCAAAAAAAATGTTAAGTCACATTTATATACAGAATTTGCGAGCATCGATTCGTTACCAACTTCGAACAATATTGTACACGTTGTTGATGGCGGGTTTCTCTTATACAAAGTAATCTGGCAGAAAACGATACAATTAATAAAATAACACAAAAATATTTACATTATTTACAAAACAACTACGCAAAAAATAGTTATATGAAGAAGATGCAGATTCCCTAATTATCAATTCATCCCTTGAAGTAGTAAAAAACTCCGATAAAATAGTGGTAGTTGTTGGTCAAGACATAGATCTTTTAATTCTTTTAAATCAATTCAGTTCACATGAATTGAATATCTATTTCCACAAACCTGATGCAGGAAATATTATTGATACTTATTACACCTCTAATAGTTTTAAACATAAATCACATAAACATATTGTAGCATTTTTACATTGTTTTTCTGGCTGCGATACAACTTCCAGTTTTGCTGGGAAAGGAAAAAAAACAATTATAAAATCATTATTGGCCGATAAACATTTACCTAATCTTGCAGAAATTTTTTACAATACAAATGCAGACAAACAAACGATTACCGAAAATGGATTAAAAATAATGGCTTCTATTTACAAAAGATTTGAACTCTACCGAACGGCTACTGTTAAATCCTCATTTCATTTGAAAAAATTACCTCCAACTGAAGGGGCAGCTAAGTAACATTATTACAGGGTGTATTTTCAAATACAAAGTTGGCTTGGTAATCAATTAACAGCTACAGATTGGGGATGGAAACATCACGTTAATGGCATAGTACCTATATTTACAGAACAAGAATTAATTCCTGAAAATTTATTGAAAATTATCTGCTGCAGCTGCGAAACAGGATGCGGTAATAGCAAATGTGGGTGTCGCCAGCATGGCTTAAAGTGCACAAATTTGTGCTCAAATTGTCACTGTTCTGATAAATGTTCTAAAGCCGAAAAATCGTTGTACGAATAAAATTGTAGTCTCGAGGACATCGAAGACGAAGACAGTACCCACTGTCTAATAAATAATAATAAAAATAATGATACTGAATTTTAGCGATGAAGAATTGCCCACGAAGAAAAAAAGATTTCAATAAAATTATTTTATTTTTAATTTTTGTATTTTATAATCAGTTTGACGTGATAATTTGTAAATACTTACGAATCACAAGAAATAATTAACAAATTTTCTCAGTTCACAGCCTTAGTGTTTTTTGAATTTTTACCTATTTAATTGCAGTTTAAATAATGTTTTCGGGACTTTGAAAGCCGTGAATAGTTAGGTACATGTACATTACTTGTATAACATAGTATTGTATGAGAATTAACGCTTTTTATGAATGTAAACGTTTATTTACAATAAAGAAAAAGAAATTCATGATTTTCACCGAAAACTCGATTTTTAAAAAGTAGTTTTTCAGTTTTTCGCTTTTTTAACGATATTTTTGTATACAAACAATATTATATTTTAATTCTATATTAAAGTTGAGATTTCAATGAAAAAAATGAGCACTAGTAAAGTTCATTAATCGAAAATTTGCTAACCAAATTTTTCGATTGAAAATTAGGTCTTTTTTTTATTTTCTTCATAAAACATCGAAAATTAAATATTTCGCTTTGAAAAAATTTGGGCTTGTTTGAAACAAAATTGAGAACATTTTCACCAATTTTCATGAAAAAATAAACATTTTTGCGATAGTTATAATTTAAAAACCGAAAAAACGGTTTTTTGCATTTTTCTCGATAATTTTGAGGTTATGGTCAATAATGATCAATTAGAAAGTTTTAGATTTTTTCATTATCTACAACTTTTGCATTCAACGTTTTTCGATAGGATGCATAGTTTAGCCGCAAATCGCAAAAAACGAGTACCAACCCCTAAAAATGTATATATTACCACCCCAACTTTTACTCAGTCTGGACGATTTTTTCTTAATTATTTACACCATTAACTACATTTTCCGACCATTCGTATACTGCTAAGAATTTTTATTGCCTTAAACCGGATTGGCCCTGGTCTATCTGTATATTAGTCGAAATGGGGTAGAATTTTTAACGAGGGTGCGTATGATGGCTCATTTGAAAGAGTTTTCAATTCTCTGTCCAGTAATATTAGCCCGATAAAATGGGACGAAATTTGTCGATTTGGATGAAGTAATTCAGGGCGGGCTGAAATTTTGGGAACAGGTTTATTTTGTAATACTTTTTTCAAATCAAAAGACCCCACTCGTAGACGTCGGCGGAAGGGAGAAGGGGCGAGAAAATAGGTAAAAAATAGGCAAGAAACTCGGAATGTATCAATTTCACTGTAAAATATATACACATGAAAAAAAATGTAATAAAAATCCGCACAATTATGTTTTTTTTCGTACGTAATTTGTTTTTGAAATTTCGACAGTTTTGCGACGCAACGGAAACGCGCGCGTTCTTCGCTAAAATCTCAAAAATGACCGTTCGGATCGCAAAATGTTTCAAATGAAAGTTGTAGAGAATTCGATTACGAACAATTTACTTTTATTTTTCATTTCTATTCGTTCAATATTGGCAGAGATATGAATTTTTAAATATCTTTATAGCACGCTATCAGAATACTTGTTTCATGATAAAATCGATAAAAACTCGAAAACGATAGAGCGTACGCATATAGTGTATATAATGAAAGTTAAACAGAATCAAATTTTGAATATGTTGGTGTATGTACAAAATCGTTTTGATAACGAGTGAATGGAGATAAAAGGGAAAAACATTAAAAATTGTCATTTTCAAGTGCATTTTGACAAATAGCTATATTTTAATTGGTTTTAGGCAATAATGACACTAAAGGTTTTTTGAAGGGAATCAAATTATCAGTAAAATGAGCTCCAAGTGACCTTCATACGATGAATGGTTCACGAGTTACAGCTGTAAATTTATTTTTTATTATAAATTAAGTTTTTCCTGCAAGAACTGTGAATAACAATTTTTTTTTAAATATGGACCCAGTATGAAACGACTCAGAAATGCCCACAGAATAACTTTTGATACTTCAAAAAGTGAAAAAGCTTTCATTTGGGTTTTAGGTCTTATGAAATTTTGTCGTAAAGTCAAAAAAAACGATGATATATACATAAAAAGGAATTGAAAAATAATATTTGTTCAATTTTGCTGAACAAAAATAGTTTTCAAGAACCTTTTTTTATAAGAAAATATACCTTGTGAACGACTTATGCTATTGTATTACTTTCGTATGTATGTAAACTGCGGTGGTCCTTAGTTGGGGGTTGGAAAAATATTAACTGTGCCGTCCCTAAAATAGTTTTAAATTTAAAAAAAATCCTACAAAATTTGAAGCAACAGGTTTTTGTGATATAATTAAGAAGAAAATTCGAAAGCTTGATTTTTTGGTGATTTTTTTTTCTAAACCTTGACAACAACATAGTATGACAGAAAAGAAAGAAAAAAGGTAGTATCAAATTTTTCTCTATCACTTCCGGTTTGGTACGAAAATAATAGCTAAAAATTCCATTATCAACAATCAATTAAAACATACGAAATTACAACCAAAATGGTATGAATTCCTCTGAGGGCCGGTTTTATAATATCGGATTAAACTGCAGAGTACAGGTTAAACTGCGGATTTGAAAAAAGTCTGTTTTATAATGTCAGTAATCTTTAGTTTACAGATTAATTACGTCACAGTAAGGTTAAACTTCAAACGGTGGATGGGGATCGTTTAAACCATGGATTATCAAATGTCAGAATATTCATAACCTCAGAATTAATAAAATTCTGTGTATATTTGATGGATGTATTCGAAATACGTTATTATTTACAATCTGATGATGACAAAAATTATTAATACGCTCAAATAGTTCTGGGAATTTTAGAATCAGACCTATAGTTACATGGAAGAATGTAATGAGAAAACTTTGAGTTGATTTAGATTATCTAAGCAGTCAGTTATTATTTCATTGGAACCAATTGAAAACTTATTATCTGACAGAAAGGTAAGATTTATTTTTGATTAACCTCACAGTTCTATGCATATTTGCTTTATTGTTACCAGCGTTTTTGGAAGTGTACACAAATCAACTACCTCGTGTATATTTAAAAATGTTTCTCTAATAAAATTATCTCTTATTCAGTATTTGCGGTTCTATTGCACTCCATTTTTACAAAAATAACTTGAAAGGCATGTCAAAATATCATAATAGGTTAGAATCAAATTAAGTGAAGTTGTAATTTCTGGTGAACAGTAGTACCAACTATATAAATTTCATTTTATTTTTATAAAACTGGCATTTGTAAAGTAAAGTTTAAATCGTGGTTTAATCCTAAGTTTAAACTTAAGATAAACATAGGGTTAATCTAACATTATAAAACTGGGCCTTAAACTGCAATTATATGTTTAATGTGATACTACCCAAATGGGCCGCTTTCTAAATTAGTTCTAAATAAAAAAAAAACCTTGCAGAATTTGAGGCTATTGGGCTAATGGGAACACATGCCCCAGAGAGGTTTTTCTGCCATAATTGAAAAAATTCGGAAGCTTGATTTTTGGGGATTTTTTTCTCTTAATGCTGATATAAGAATTCAGAGTTTGACAGGAATACAGTACGTTAAAAAAGGAAAAGAAAAGTTCATACTAATTTTTCCTTTCACTCATAAATTGAAAAAAAAAATTGAATCGAAAGAATCGATTAAAATCGTAACTGCATTAGCATTTCACCCATACGTCTAAACTGTCTGGAGACGTTTGAAATTTTACTTCGGGAGTGGTCGGTATTTTTCGAAAGACACCACAAGTTCAACCGTTCAATTTGAATGCAGCCCAACCACCTAACCTCAAATTGTGTGTCGATGTTTAATATCATAACTTATAAACTTAGACGACGCGATGGTTTAAGAAGCTGTGAGGATAATATATCAACGGTATAGTAACCTGTAGACTTACCGTGCATATAAAAAAGGCAATACTTTACGACCTCATTAAAATACCGTTAAACTAGTCGCGAAAGTAATTGTACGGACAAACTAGTATTATTAGTACATTCTAAATACATACGGATTTTAAGTACGGCTCTGTACTATTATGTCAGCAAATCGAGTCGCTTACCTTTATAAGTTTTTATATGTCGGCTTGTTTGACACCATACCGAATGGTTCAACTGCGTTAATAATCAGCTCGTAAAGTTTCTATTTCGTTTTTTATCTGCAGTGAATTTCTGCATTGTACTATATATCTTTTTTAAGCTATCTGTTTCTTACATGAGTGGTTGCGTATAACTTGTTCTCTCTTAGATATGGTAGGGGAATTAGTTATGTTTATTATTTTATGACAGATGCAGAAATGTATATTACGAAATAGCTACTATAAATGAATGCTAGAGTTTTGTTTTTATGTCCAAAGGGAGTCCAGGTTGTTTTTATTGTTAATATTTTCTCGCCGAACCTGCACCACCTGATTCTGCAATTGCCGCCACTCTTTACGTGATGGTTGCATGATCGGCCCCGGGGCATGTTCTGAAGGGGACATTTTTATGTATTATAATTTAAATAAAGTAGGTTTTCTCTCTCTCTCTCTCTCTCGCTCTGTCTATTTCGAATTTTGAACCGGATTACTTTTTACAGGATCAATTTACGATATATTAAATGAGGTTGTCATATTTTTTTGTATATTTATTTGTATAAATTCCGTAGAAATTGATTTCAGATTGAATTTGTAAGTGAAAAATTATGACTAGTTGCAGATTACACAAAGATAATTGGAAAATATTTTAAAATACAAATGACCTCGCATAATTCATAGTGGAATTTTAAACTATTATTTTCTCTACCAAACCGGAAGTGATAGAGAAAAATTTGATACTACCTTTTTTTCTTCCTATTCTGTCATACTATCTTTGTAAAACTCCAAATTCTTATATCAACGTTAAAAACAGAAAATCACCAAAAACCAAGCTTTCGAATTTTCTTCTTAATTATATCATAAAAACCTCTCCTGGGGCACGTGTTTCCGTTGGCCGAATAGCCTCAAATTTTGTAAGACATTGTTTTTTAATTTAGAACTAATTTAGGGGGGGAGGCACAATTAATATTTTTTCAACCCCCAAATAAGGATCACCCCAATGTAAACTAATAAAAATAGGTCAAAAACAATTTTTAAAAAAATTGTTATGCACAGTTCTTGCAGGAAAATCTTAATTTATAATAAAAAAAGAAATTTTTGCTCATAGCTTTAAACAGTTGTAACTCGTGAACCATTCATCGTATGAAGATAAATTGGAGCTCATTTTACGGATAATTTAATACTCTTGAAGCCTTTAGTGTCATTATCACCTAAAGCCAATCAAAAAAGAGCTATTTGTCAAAATCTCCCTTTTATCTCCATTCACTCGTTATCAAAAAAATTTTGTACATACACCACCATATTCTGATAGCGCGCTATAAAAATGTTTAAAAATAATTCAAATCTTTGCAAAACTGTCAAAATTTCAAAAAAATCAATCTCGGCTCCAATAGGTCGTACGAATCTAAAAAAAAAAAAACAAATTATGCGGATTTTTATGTCCCATAATTTTCATGTATACATATTTTACAATAAAATTGATACTTTCTGAGTTTTTTGAGAAGAACCGATTTTTTTGAAATTATACTCAAAAATGTCATTTTAAAATTAAAAATTGACGTGCATTAGGATGTTACTTATAAATTGTTAATTAAGTAGATAATGAATTTATCCGTTACTTGGACTACAATTATGCCAAAGCTCAAGTTCAGATTTCAAAAAATGACGAAAGTATCCGAGCCTTTTCACTTTAAATGAGACACACTGTATATATATATTTTTTAAATTTTTTTATACATTTATTTAACGTCGGCCTATTTCTGCTACTGAGGCCTAACACCGACGCCTGTAGACGAGCTACCCCCAACCAGGAATTTTGCCGAACCTCTTCCCTTAAGAAGAGTAGGGATCTTTCACTTGCCTAACATTTAATAGACAAGGGACCGACGGCTTTATATCCCCTCCGAAGGATGGTATATCTCCTATACAACCCTCGCCTAAGGTTGTATAGCTTCCGCACATACACTGATATACAAGCCGCTGGAAGATGTGTGAGGCGAGGACGCGGTTTCCGTTGGAATGGTCACCCATCCAACTACTAATTGCGCCTGTCGTTGCTTTACATCGCATACCGAAGTATGTACATAGTAAAGACGCACTTACGCTCCCCCCCCCCCACACTGTATATACATTTCTGAAATATCTAAAGTTTGTATAATTTTGATCTGTGATATATTGACTGATTGAGACATTTTTAGATTGGATAGCACCTAATCTCCATGTTTGTCAGATTTATCGCTGTTAAGTTGAAATTTATTTGTAATAAACCATTTGTCAAATTATCAATTTGCCATAACTATTGATAAGATTTGACCGATATCTGTTTAACGCAATTAAACTGCACAATAAACACATTTATCAGATTGGAGAAGATAACAAATATCGTTGGAAGATAATGTAAATAGGATTAGCCCCAGTACAGATCCTTGAGGCACGCTGTGTTTAACGTAGCTTAAGTACATATTGCTACGTATTTTATTCACTTTTATCAAGAAATTTTGCAAGTCTAGCACAATCTATTGCTACTAGAAGGTTGAGTTTCTAGAAGTAGATACTTTTATATGGCATTTTTTAAACATGTCAATTTTTTTTCATGATTATCTGACAGTTCTAGGATTTTTTGCATTTTATTTGTTCCTGCTTTTATTTAATTATTTTGTTGATTTTTGGTATTTGATTTGTTTTTATTATTGTGACTAATTTGTTGTGTTTAAGTTACTCAAATTGTTTGTATTAGATCTGTCCATGTTTGAGATTTATCCAGAAATGTTTTAATCTTTTCAAGCACTTGCAGAGTTTTTGAAACAGCACACGTGAAATTATTAAGAAATTTTTCAACGTTCCAAATTTTTCGATTTTTTTTGTGGCCACAAAATATCGATCAAACATTCTTGTCTGTTATTAATTTGGTAACCAACACTATCTATTCGTAAAGTTTTTTAACCTGTAACAAATTATTTCCTCTTCAATATTTTTCGCTATAAACTTATTGGTCGATTTCTCCAAGAAATTAGATTTTTAAAACTAATAAATCACACATGCAACAATTTCTTCTATAATTCTGTGAATATGGCTCATTATTCCGAAATATTTACACTCCTTTATTCAACCGGTGGTACTTTTTAAGTACTTCCTGTTGACAGGTGCCAATAGTTAAGTATGAGGTTATTAGCAAAAAATTTATTGAAATTGATTGGAACACGACAAATAAACCAAGAAGCTTTTCAATTTATTATTATTTTGATGCATCACAATTCTACCAAATATTCACTAGATACATTACAAGAAGTAAGTCCCAGACCAAGAGACTCATTAGTATCCAAAATCCAGAGTAGAAGACACATTCAAATAAGACCTTTAAATACCTCAGAAGTCTCCTCATTATACGTAATATTAGTTCGAACTCCGAAAGGCCACTTAACATGGATTTGATTCTTATTAAGTTGCAGAAGAAACACAACTAATACAAAAAGGGCATTGAACATGAAGAAAGCAAAAACTGACTTATTTCTCAGTTCGATCAAATCTTTTGCTATTCTATCCTGTAAAAAAATCAAAATTCATTAGTTATATAATAGCGAAGGGCCACATGGTTCCTTGTCGGCACCTGCAAATGAAATTAAAAGCAGACAAAAAGACCATGTGATCCCTTTATAGTTACCTCTTGAGTACTCTCGTCATAGGTTATGTTGGTTCTAACGCCGAACGGCCATTTGATGTGAAGGTAATCCTTTTTCAGAGTCAGCAAAAACACTATTAACACGAACAAGGCGTTCATCATGAAAAAAGCAAATACTGACTGGTCACGCAGTTCCTTCAGATCTGCTGCTATACGAGCCTATAATTTTGCAAATATTATGGGTATGGGTTCATCACAAAGTATAAATAAGCCAGTTAATATTACCGTCAGCGTTAAAAATCAAGCGTTATTTTAGGTAGGTGTACACACAATAATTGTGATCACATAAACCAATCAGGATATGAATCGCCTAATATAATCGAGTCAATGAAGGGAAAAATTAAAAAAAATGAAAGTACAGTTAGCCACAAGTATTTTTTTATGGTAACATGTTAGTTATATCCTCAGGATCATTCAGCCAACTGAAGTAATGGCTGCTGGCCATGCCCTTTTCTTTTAAACGCCCGTTTTTGGCCAGTCCGCGTAGCATATTATTTTCTTATTTTTAATCCACAAGAATATAATATTTTGGCCCAAAAATGAGTTCCTGTAGGTTTTTTGGGCCGCTGATTAAGAATCTGAGGTCAATTTTCCGAAAAATTGATCTTATTTCGACCCTTTCGCAATTTAAAGATATTAGTTCAGGTTTTATATAGTTTTTTATGTTCTTTAATACGCCGACTGCGAATTTTAACATAAATAATTGAAAATCTTGAAATATCCCCGGGAAATTGTGGAACATTCTTGGAAAATACAGAAAACTGCCATTACAAGACCGTGTAATATGTCGTTTCCGAGGTTTTTTTGGTCACTGATCACGAATAAGATATTGAAAACGATGAAAATTTTTGATTTTCCCGGAAAATCTTGAAAAATTTCTCTATATAAATATATGAAGTTAAAATGCAAGGAAATCTTTGGAAAATTTCGGAAAATATTAAGGAAACGCAAATATAAAAATCTAAAATTACTGTAACATATCAAATGTTTTCTTAGTCGCTGATGACGTATTGGACATTATAAACGAGAAGAAAATTTGAACTTTTAGAAAAATCAGGAAAATTTAATTTCATTCCAAGATTTTAAAGGTGTAACATATTAAATTTGAACGATTACAAATTTAAGCTGGAAAAATGGAGATATAAATAAACAAAACGTAATTAAGCATTTTTTTCCAAATAATTTACGTTGATAATTACTTCAACGTCCAGTGGAAGTATAGTAACGCAAAAAAAAATTATTATTTTTTTGTTGAAATAGGCTTAAATGTCATGAAACGTCGAGATTTTTAATTTGAGCGAAAAAATTTCCTATCTGTCTGTCTGTCGGTAACTTTTTTGTGCGCACGTTTACTCTGGAACCGTTTATGATATTGACTTGAAATTTGGTACCCTTATGTATTGTAACGAGATCTGGAACTAGATTATATTTTGATCTAATTCCGTTGAAAGGTTCGGGGGTAAATAAAGGTAAATAGGCAAAACAAGCAAATAAGAGTTTATAAAATTGCAATTTAGGGCATGCACGAAAAATTAAATTAAATTTGGCATCAGCCCCCCCCCCTCTCCACTATCACCCCCAATACCACCACCACACTATTATGAAAGGGAGTAAAAAATTTAAAATGTGATTTAGTGTGTATACAAGAACGAAAAATTTTTTGGCGTTAGCTACCTTGGGCTTAAATCTTTTTCGACTGGTGAAGGTTTATATTTATATAAATGTAACAAACACTTTACTCCTGGATCTAAGATATCTGCAATATCTCTTATGCGCTGATTAAATACCGCTGCAAAATCGCGTAACTCTTGTCCATCGGAATTATTTTTATTTAAATTTTCGGAAAATGTTTTTTTCCCTTTTTTGAAAAACGCCGAGTTTGTGTCACATCCTGTAAAACAGTGCGCAAATAGTAAATGGCCTTTAGTGTTGGTGTATTGATCATCAAGACTTTCAGTAGAGAATATTTTGTGAGGCTCCGTTCCACTGCTGCTTTTGGGTTTTCAAAAATAAATATCTTTGTTTTCAAAAGTAGAAAAAGATGACCTGTCATTGTCCACATCAACGTCAAGTTTCCCTGACAAAGCGGTTATAATAACAAGGACGTCAATATCCTCTGACCCAACAACCATTTTTTTTAACCAACATAAAAATCACTTATAGCTTCAGTGGCAATCGTTCTCTCGGCATCTTCCGTGCACTTCATTGTTTTATGATTATTTAATATTAGACCATTATGCAATAAATCGATAAATTTTACTTTATTATTTTTATTACATATAAATTTCATTGTTTCGACTGTTAATATTGTATTTTCATCGGAATTATATTCTACAGACATAAATTTTCGATTCCTACGATTTCTTTCGGATGATTTTGTCGTTAAATCATCATAACCGTCGAAAACAATGGTTGCATCGTCGCCAAAATGATTTTTTATGTAGTCGACATATCGATTAATTATCGAAAAACTTTTCACCGGTTTTTCAGGATATTTTATGCAGCAATATTCCACCATGAACAACGTAATAAAAATGTTTTTTGTCCAGTGTTATATCAATTGGCTGGAAGAAGTCATATAGGTTCGATTTTGTGTTTTTTTCGCATACTTAATTTATCAAACAATGACAATGGATAAGGAGCCAACTCGTACGAAAATAAATTTCCAAAGCCGTTCTTATCAGGAGAAATAAAAAGTCAGTACTAACTGGAATTAAGTAATTGTTTTTCAATTAGTGGTACTGGCTTGATCTAGGGTCCGAACTATATTCTCTTTACGTAATGTTATATCTTTGAAATTTTGTCCAGTTATAGTACAACTAAATGGATTGTGGCAGTCCAAAAATTGACGCAACTTTTCAATCGCAAGAGCATCCGTTTTTTACGGGCATCACTTGAAGCTTTATGTTCAAAGGATTTTCCAAAAGAAATGTTTGTAAATTTTTCCACAGGTTCAATAATATCTTTTGTATGAAAGGTTCCTTTTAACCATTTTTTTTTCGTTGATAATGTCCAATACATCATCAGCGACTAAAAAAACATTTGATATATTACATTTCAGATTTTTATATTTGCATTTTATTAATATTTTCCGAAATTTTCCAGAGATTTCCTTGCATTCTAAATGTATATATTTATATAGAGAAATTTTTCACAATTTTCCGACAAAATCAAAAATTTTTCATTGTTTTGAATGTCTCATTCGCCATCAGTGACCAAAAAACCTCCTCCAAAACGACATATTACACGGTCTTGTAATGACAGTTTTCCACATTTTCCAAGAATTTTCCATAATTTCCCAGGCATATTTTAAGATTTTCACTTATTTATATATATAAGATTTACAGCTTTCAAGTTGACTCAAGCCGCCAAAGCTCTAATTGCTTTTTTTAGTGACAAAAATATATTGAGTTTGATTGAATGTACTCCAGTTTATTAAACCGTATACAATTGCACTATGAAATAAAGCATGATATGCAATAAGTGCCGCATCTAGGCTGAATCTATATTTTATTTGTCTGATGGCATATACTTTTTTGGATAATTTATTCGACAGGTTGCTAATATGTGGATGCCAACTTAATCTACCGTCTAATGTTAGGCCTAAGAATTTTACAGTCTAGGAGTTATTATTCTTGGTGGAAAAAAGAAGCGATTGAGTTTTTTTTGTGTTTAAACATAATTTGTTGGCGTTGAACCAGTCACTAGATTTGGATAAAATGTTTGCTTGCAGATCAGCAGCTTGCTATCAGTATCTACCAAGTGTTCCGCAAAAGTAGTGTCATCTGCAAAAAGGACCATTAATGCTGGAAAAACATTAGGTAAATCGTTAACATAGACTAGGAAAAGCAGCGGTACCAATACACTGCCCTGCGGAACACACTGCTAACATGCTGTTGAATTTATCTTTATAACACACACATTGACATATTTTTGATAAGTAAGATGACATTAGATCTTGTACAGTACAACACATTTAAAGCTATAAAATTCTAATTTATTCAATAAAATTTCCTTGGAAACACAGTGAAATGCTTTGCTCAGATCTAGGAAAAGTGCTAATGTAGATTTAAAATTTTCAATGCCCTCACTAATAAAACTGACAAAGCTCCCATACAGCCTGTGTGGTATTTTTACCTTTCCTAAACCCAAATTGGTTATCATTAGAATTAAAAAAAATAATATGCTACCCGGACTAGCCAAAAACGCCTGGTTAAAAAAATGGCATGGCATCAGTTGGCTGAATGATCCTGAGGGTATAAATAACTAACATGTTACCATAAAAAAATATTTGGGGCTAACTGAACTTTCATTTTTTTAATTTAGGTCTTTTCCCCCCTTCATAGACTCGACTAATACATTCGTTTGCATTAAAAAAGGCAAGGAGAAAATACTGATTTGTGCAATTTGTTAAGGGTATGAAAATGTAGAGCACAAAGAAGTACATAAATAAATAAAAAATCAGTTAAAAGTACACGCATCGGTTAGTTAAGAAAACAATGAAAATGAAAATTTGAGATGTTTCACTATGAACAATCGAAAAATAGTCTAAAAAGCTTCAAAATACCTATACAATTTAAATGCCCGCATTTTGAGATGCCCGTCTTCCCCAAACTATTAACTCTAGGTATATGCTCTCGCCAACTTTTTTGTAGTAAATTTTGTGCTCCATCAAAAGGTCCTATATATTTTAGATCATATTTCTTACATCGGTTAAGTAAAATATATCATATTCTAAAGTCGATCGCATTTTTTAACTACTAATGATTGTTGATGCATTTTATAATAACTATTATTTGTTTTGGCATAGTACAATTGAATATACAACACAAATTGCCAGTGATGCAGTAATTTTAGATAATACCCATAAACGTTTGAAAAGAAAACTTAATTTAGTACAAAAAGCTTGAAATGTCACCATTTCTAAGGCACGGATTGCTAAGCATTATCTTTTATAAAAAAATCTGTTACCTTTTCTTCTTTATTTTCATCAAGCGGGAACAAATATTTCTCAAGCAAGTCCTTCCAGAATTGTAACTCATTGCTACTTAAAAATTCAACCTCCCCCTTTCCCACGTCTGGATCTTCTATCCAATAGGGGTTAACTAAGTCATCTCTTTTCGACTTTGGAATTATAGAAGTAGTCTCTGATTCAGATTCACCTGACGACTCGTCGAGTTCATCTGCTTCATTAACGGGTGTCAGATGGGTTTCTCCTTGGCGAGAGGATGCTGACATGCTCCTTCTTCTTGATACATGGCCGGTTGGATCGATCACTCTAAGGAACAGAATATTTTGAGAACATGAAAACACATGAATCTTTGTAATAAATTTTTCATTCATCAATCGATACAATTATCCCTTCCATAGTATTATGAAAGGTGTCTACCTCACACCTTTGTTTAAATTAGATGATGTAATCTGCATTGCATTGAACCAATTTCTAGCATATGTTCTTTGGCAAAAGTACTTGAATCGCTAGTAATAAGTAGATCATCCCCCAAAGTAGAAAGTATTATAATTTCACCAGAACAATATCCCCTCAATACACAATCAGGACTTATAAAGTTTTATTAGTTTTTGCGATTATTTATCAGCCTTCCATGTGTTTCTATAAGACATAAGATTTTTGAAAGCTTTTAAGAGCGAGAGTTATGAGTTTTTATTATGGTTCTACTCGCTTTCTGACATGACTTTGTACAAAAAGCGGAAATAAATTTGTGTACCGAAGATTTCACAAGAAATTGAATTAATAACTTTAGAGATATCTAAAAGGAATCATAAGCAGCGTTTTTTAAAAGGTTTAAGGTGTTAATTTCTTGATGTGCTTTAAACGTAATTATAAGAACTAAAATATCACAAAACACTAAAATACATATAGGTTTCGAACGGGAAATTTACATTAAAAATAAGCCTTAAATGCTGATCAAACTCTATAAAAGCTTATTTATATACAATTTATCAGAGAAACTTACAAATACTGACTTATATCAGATCAATACCCATCATTTACATTAAAAATCCATCGTAAATATGTACATCAAATCTTATAAAATCTTCGTATTTCTCACAAAAACTTACGAGTGCTAATAGACCTCGACAAAGAATTTTGAAAATGCGTAGATACTCATCGGTCCCTACAAAACGTATTTCAAATACCACAAAAACATATAATCACACAAAGAATCTTAAATGGTCAACAAAATCAGCTTTATTCATATTATACTTATCATGAAAAGTTACAAGTACTGACAAGTCTGGATCAATACAGTACTAGTGCTGAACAAGTAATCTAAATATCCCTCCCATTTCCAGCGGTATAACACAAAAAATTCTATCAAAACTAATTGCCCTTAAAAGGGATATATCTGCTTTGCTGGTCCAAATACACATCGGGGGTTTTAGAATCTTATCAACCCTTACATATTTTTCGTTTTAGAAACTTGCCACATCCCGTATATATTTTTATAAGCAATTGTGATCATTTTTGGCAAGGATGGTTGGATTTTATTTGTTCGCGCAAACTGATTATTCATTAATGCTATTATGTATCTATTACATGAACGTGAAATTATATCTCGTGCCACTTACTTTTCTATGTGATCAAGCCGTTTGGCGAGAGTGTCCAGCGAATCAGCAATGTGTATAAGTTGTGCTTTCTCATCGCTATTTTTCTGGTGCGTACAAAGCATACACCTGAATAAACCTGCTAAGGATATTTCAATGCTGCCTTCATCGTCATCGTTAGTGCCTCCACTTTGAAGGAAACCTAGGAGGGATCTTTGCTTTACTTGCTTCTTAGCTAGTTCTGCCTGCTTCTTTTCCTCTTCAATTTCCTATATATAACAGAAATTAGTTAATATGGAATGTAGCTAGTTGGTTTGTATTACCTTCTTGGTTTTCTTAACAGCCACTTCTCGGGTACCCCACGATACGTTGTTAAGATTGATAATAGAGTACAAAATCAGCAATAAGTACATAGAAGGTATGGATAGTAAGTAGATGATACCAGGGACAATACACCAAAATTCTTGAGGATGCAAGCACGCAGCTATAAAGAACGAACCCGTCATAGCTATCAAGAATATAGCAGATGGCGATCCCACACCGTCCTCACGTAATTGTAGAGCGGTACCAACAATCACAGCCATCATAATCAACGCGTAACCAGTGGATAATATCTGTGCGGCCAGTAGCTGGAAAATCAAAAAGAAACCAATTAAACTATGTATATTGTTGTGTATTTTCATATTCTGTGCTATATTGTTACTTAAGTCATATTTAAGCGGTAGAACCCAATTTGTGCACTACGTTGGCTGTAAATCTCATGGAATAACAGCCGAATCTGGAGTTCCACAAGGATCAATCCTAGGGCTCCTGTTTTTCAATATATGTGTAAATGACATCAATAAAAACCTTAACTGTAATAGCCTACTCTATGCCGATAACATGAAACTATTTACATTTGTAAATGTAAATGTTTTCGAATATTTATTCGAAACTCTAATAATTGTCTAAATTTGCAAAGTAACCTTAATGCGATAAGATGTAATGTAATTTCAGTAAAAGTCCAAAAAAGATTATATTCGACTATAAAATTGACAATATATCTTTCACCAGACCCGATACGTTTAAAGATCTAGGTGCTGTCTTTGATAGTGAGTTATCTTTCGTCCCTCACATGAATCACGTAATCCAACAATATTTTTTTTCCGCTACTGAGGCCTAACACCAACGCCTGTAGACGAGCTACCCCCAACCAGGAATTTTGCCGAACCTCTTCCCTTAAGAAGAGTAGGGATCTTTTACTTGCCTAACATTTAATAGACAAGGGACCGACGGCTTTACATCCCCTCCGAAGGATGCTATATCCCCTATACAACCCTCGCCTAAGGTTGTATAGCTTCCGCGCATATAATGATATACAAGCCGCTGGAAGATGTGTGAGGCGAGGACGCGGTCTTCGTTGGAACGATCACCCATCCAACTACTAACCGCACCTGACGTTGCTTTACATCCAACAATATTTCAAAACGTTAAGCTTTGTATCTAGAACTGGCCGTAGTTTTACAAATACCGATACTATAAAAATGTTATTCAATAGGTTCGTAAGATCTAAATTAGAATATGCCTGTATAATTTGGGGTCCAGGATCTGAGACTCGTGAAAGATTTAGAAAATATTCGGAGACGATTAATGAAATTTCTTAGTTTTAAAATTAATGGTTTTTATCCGGCTCTCGAAATACCACAGGGTTAACTATTAGAAAGATGGTCATTTAAATCTTTGAAACATCGAAGAATTTATTGCATGTATATGCTTCTCTTTAACATTGTAAATAGTAAAATAGACTATCCAGAAATTCTTGAATTAGCTTCAGAGTTTTATCTGCATCGGCACACGTAACCGCGCAACTTTTTATTCACCAAATGCCCGTACTAATGCTATGAACTTTTCGCCATTATCTAAAATATGTCACAATTTTGATAATTTTTGTTCAAGTATTGATATTCTTCACACCAGCCCTAAAACATTAAAATCATTTCTATTAAACTAGGTAATGTACAAATTCCCCTTTTCTACTTCTGTGATTTTTATTATGTGAATACATAATTTCATATTCACTATGTTATATATGCGGTATTTATGTCTGTTATTTATAATTTTGCGAAACTACTTCCTGCCCTGTTGGATTGTTGTAATCTGTAGAGCAGTATAAATAAACAAATAAATTTAATAATATACCTAACACTGACATACATTTTCTCACTGAGGAAGACATAAAAACGTTAATAAAGCAATTGAAGACAAAACGACAACTGGATATGATCAAATAACAAGTTGTTTAATCAATTATTGCTCTGGAGTATTCATTAAACTGTTGACTTATTTATTCAATTTGGTATTACGTACATCGATATTAACCAGAATTTGTCCGATACTAAAAACGGTGGTATAAGTAATAAGCTAACTATAGTCCCATTACAATCTTGCCTAACTTCGCAAAGGTATTCGAGATATCTTTATACAACCACTCTCCATTTATCAACATGGTTTTATGGAAAAAGATAAACTAACTAATTTAGTTTTAATAACGCAAGACATATCTAAAGCCATAGATGCACAGGGGCAAGCAGATGTACTGTGTACTGATTTCTCAAAGGCCCTTGATGCCATCAGTCTCACTATTATAATATCATGCTATTCAAAGCTTACCTGTATGTTCGATTTGCATGTAAAGCAGACAATCATGAAGAAAAATATAGGGTAAATGTTATAGTAAAAACTGGTCCAATTATCAATTTGGAAAGCAGCCACGAAGGCCCCCACCAACATAAGAAATATAGTACCAGGTCCCAGAATGGTACCACCCATGAGCAGAATTTGATAACCAATATAAGGCATAGAAATATTGTCGTTAACTTCGATAGTCCTCTTTGAGTCCATTAGCAGATCCATAATGTTAGCGATGGTGGACGGTACCCACCGACGACGTTGGTTGAAAAATTCGTTGAAACCTTCTGGAGCGTGAGTGTAAGCATCGGAAGCAGCTGAGTATTCTACACGATAACCTCTCTGCAAGAGAAGCGTACACAACCAACGATCTTCTCCTTGATCGTATTGCACGTAATGTCTGGCCTCAGCAGAACTGCAAAATAGAAAATAGAGTTTGTAATTGACTACACTTTTGTTGAACAGTTTGAGGAAGTAGCGTTTGTGATATAGGTGTTCCGTATTGTTATGTTGAAATTTTATTTGCATAAAATAGACTTAATTGTGATACTAAGAATTGAAAAGCTGTGGAGACTATTTTTATTTTGAAGTCACCGGTCTGTTAAATCTGTGAACAGTAAATAACTACATTAAATTTGTAAACTAAATAAAAACTACTACTAATACTTCTACTACATGGCTTAATGAACATTTTCCAGACAGATGGATAGGACGGAGTAGCCCTCTTATTCATTGGCCGCCACGTTCGCCAGATCTAATACCTTTAGATTTTTTGTGGGAAATTTTAAAAGTCACGATAAAATCGATAAAAACTCGTAAACGATAGATCGTACGCATATAGTGTATCTAGTAAAATTTAAAGAGAATCAAATTTTGAATATGTTGGTGTATGTACAAAATCGTTTTGATAACGAGTGAATGGAGATAAAAGGAAAAAAATTATCATTTTCAAGCGCATTTAGACAAATATCTATTTTTTGATTGACTTTAGGAAATAATGACACTAAAGGCTTTGTGAAGAGAATTAAATTATCTATAAAATGAGCTCCAAGGGACCTTCATACGATGAATGGTTCACGAGTTACAGCTGTTTAAAGCTATGAGCAAAAATTTTTTTTTATTATAAATTAAGATTTTCCTGCAATTTTTAAAAATTATGGGTGCAGTATGAAACGACTCAGAAATGCTTACAGAATAACTTCTGAAACTTCAAAAAGTGAAAAATATTATTAAATGTAGTTTTTTGTGCTTCAAACGTCACGAAAATTGCCTGTTTGCTAAAAATTTATCGCATTTTCAATCGTCAGTTTCTTGTCGCTACTTATTGAAAATCATACACGAAAAAGTGTTGTTTGTAGGAAATTTTGTAAGTTTCATTTAGATCTTATGAAATTTTGTCGTAAAGTCAAAAGGAACGATGATATATACAAAAAAGGAACTAAAAAATAATATTGTTTCAATTTTTCTGAACAAAAACAGTTTTCATGAACTTTTTTTTTAAAGTAGAATAGACTTAAGCTATTGCATTACTTTCATATGTATATAAACTAATAAAAATAGGTCAAAACCAATTTAAAAAAAATTGTTATGCACAGTTCTTGCAGGAAAATCTTAATTTATAATAAAAAAAAAATTTTTGCTCATAGCTTTAAACAGCTGTAACTCGGGAACCATTCATCGTATGAAGATCACTTGGAGCTTATTTTACAGATAATTTAATTGTCGTCAAAAAACTTTTAGTATCATTATTGCCTAAAGCCAATCAAAAAAATAGCTATTAGTCAAAATGCACTTGAAAATGACAATTTTTCATGTCTTTTTCCTTCTTTATACTGAAATGCAGGTTCAATATCTACGGCGCTGTTATGAAAACTAATGCAGTATTAACTTACTTGGTTGTATATTTTTTCATAACATTGTCATCCATAAGAGCTTTTCCTCTGAAAAGAGAAAAACATCCTGGGCTACAAAGTACGCATCCAATCACGTGCTCGGTAGCTTTTTGCAGCCAATGTCCAATAGCATATTCGAAAAGCTGATACCATACCATAGGGCCTGAGCCGACAGGATGAATACGACCGCAGGCAGCTCCTAAAGAATTATGAATGTTAAAGCTCTTGCATTTTTGGGTACGAAATAATTTATATAAATTTATTTATAAGACAACTTGCCTAAATTTTTGTTCTTTTTCATCAAATCAATAAGTAACAATACAGCGGAAGGTTGAAAATCAATGTCTCCATCCAAAGTTAACAAATACGTATTTTCAGCAATGGTGGCTTTTCTATCGACGGAAATGGGCAATTCCATGAGCCTGTGCCCCAAAAGATAGTACATGTACATTACTTGGGACCACCGTTTCCTATGTCTGATCTTCATTTTATCTTTAAGATGTGCTATCATTTTCGTTTTGCCAGGCAGCGACCAGATCAGACGACCACCGTACGGTGTTGGTATTTTCTTGGGGGGACGTACCCTTATGTGTGTCTGATGTACGTCCGAGGCAGCTTCATCGATTGTTGCGACGAGGAGTTTGACGAAACGATTCACCTGGGTGTCGTCGTCGTTGTGGTCAGAGATTTCAAAAGCGTCATCAAAGAAAATATGAGCTAAAAAGAAATGTGTAATTATTATTTCAAATAAATAAAATGTATCTTATTTCCAAGAATACTTTTACAGTAGTATGTACCGTATTTTTGTTTATAATACAAACTAGGTTTTCGAACACACTTTTTTCTAAGGAGTAAGGATATTCATGTTCAAATCTAATTGCTAAAGTATTCTGATTTCCAATCTCAGTTTCGACAAATGAGAATGAAATTCATGTGTTTGTTTTGTGTTAAGCTTATGAATAAATGATAATAACGATGGTTTCTTATATGATAAACTTACTTTCAAATTCGTAATAGTCAGGATCAACTACCCTCAGATATTTTTGAGCAACTCTCCTCGCGGACTGATCCTCGTCCAGCCTTAAAATAGACTTTAAGAACTCTATCATTTCTTCCTTGTTCTCGTGCCACATAGTCGCACAAGCATAAATTCTAGTGATGTGGTCCGAATTTTTAACAGTCTTTGGGGATGATCCATCCGTATGGTTTGATATGGTTTCGTAATATTCATCCGCTTTTTCTTTTTGGATTTCATCCAAATCCTCCGGCTTTACGTCCGCCTCATCATCTCTTCTTCTGTTCATTCCCAGGCTTTGATCAATCAGAAGACCTAAACAGAAGATACATTAACTTATTGTAACCTAGGGGAATGACAATGTGCCTTTTTTCAGGGATTTTAAATCACGACAGATTTTAAAGATAGCATACCTTCGTACATAGGCACAACTTGTAATTTTTCAGTCCTTGCCAAACGTTCACACTTCGGAGTCCAAATATGGATAGTGACCCAAGTTTGGGACAGCAGCCACAGCAACCAAATCCAGGCGTGTTGATGGGAAGTGAAATCGTTCAGGAAAACAGCAGGTGGCGATTCAAAGAAGAGGTAATCTGGAATGGTGTCGTGGAAGAAACATGGATCACCGTTTCTTAATCCGCAAGCCGTTATGAGTAAAGATATCGACACTGGGATCGTTAAGTTCACTGGGAACGCATATGAAAACCCTTGGATCATAATTTTGCAAGCGAATTTTCCGAAGATATATGCGAAATACGAGGCGAGAGTATGGATCAATAGAACATAAATCGGCGACATATCGCTAGATGGCATAACAGTATCGTCGCCTGTAGGTATAATTTCGGATATGTCGGGTAAAAATGTGCCTCCCAAAACAGGCTTGATCTAAAACAAATTTTATTCAGTAAGCTGTGTTTCAGTTGCTATATTGTTTTACCTCGAGTATCGTGATGGGATGGCTATTGAATCCTTCGGAAAATTCCGTGAAAAAGAATCCCATTTCTCCTTCTCTGGCTAATATGATGAAAATAATAGTCAAAAAGAAACACAATATCTTCCACGTGGATATAAACATGTAGGTAAAGTACCTAGTTTGATCGAAATGGTCTTTAATTTTGCCCAATTTTTTGATAAATGGCAGTGGCGAGTACTGGGATATATAATTTTCCCACCAGCCTAAAGAGACTAGAAAAATTGCGATTGGGATAATCCACAAGTCGGCCCTACGTTCAATGATCGGCCAGACGATGAATCCTGTGGCTTGGGCAGATATAGCTATGAGATCTATTATAACTTTTATAAATCGTTGGGATTCTTTGTTATTTCTCGACAGTAACCCTAAAAAATTAGTTAGAAACATTGGCTTTTAGTTAACGCATTTAAGATTTGCATTGTGTTATTGACTATGCGAACTTACCTAATACTGCAGGTACAAAACAAAGGCAGTTCGTCAACATAGCTCCCTTAACTACATCTATATCTGGCAGTATATAAAAAACTAAGAGAGCCAGTCCTATTGTGTGTCCTGTTTCGGCTAAAAATATAATAAGGAAATGCGCGAACGGCGGCTTTTTTGAAGATTTGAAGTAACACATTCTCGTTGACCTAAACAGGGCTCCTAACTGTGGAATAGCAAATGCGAAAAATATACACCACATCCATGCTACCCTCTCCGCTGTTGGTAATTTAACTATAAACTGTTTATCCCTACCTGAAAATAAAAAGTTTGATAAGAAAAGCAACTTAATATATTTACAATTTTTCCTAACTTCTGAAAAGCTGCATTAGTTTGATTTATTTAATGGGCTTTTGACTTGCTGTCCAAATGATATGTCAAAATAACATTTATAATACAGCTATAAATCTTTTAATGAACCTGCAATCTTAATTTTTTAACTTACCTAATTCTTTATTACAGAACTGAACGACTCTATCCGGCCTAAGTTGTGATGTCATAAATAAAAGAGTTCCTTTTGATATTACCCCGGATGCTAATACTATTATAAATGTCACTAGATATGCTACAATTTTCAATACTTTTACTGTAATTTCTAAACATTTTTGGTTCGCCATCGAACCCGACACCTCCTTGATAGGAGGATCTCTGAACACGTCCCATCCTTTCGTTTCTTGTATTGTCCTTGTACTAAAAAAAAAAAAAAAGAATTATGTTAATAGACCACTAAGTTCATTTTCTCAAAGCAAAATAATAATGTCAAATTTAAAATTAAGAAAATTGGGAATTATGGAGTTCGAATCTGTATCAAAACCTGGTGGCCATGATGTAGTAGCTTTATACTACGGTCATAAGACTTTCATAATATATGCAAAAAGACTGGCATATTTGTGTATATTGGGGGCATTGCGGCCAACCTCAACTGTGGGAACAGGAGTCTTTCCATTTCCTTCTACTTCATGTAGTGGTTTAAAGCGAGACGTTACAAAATTTTGCGATATGGTCGTCGTTCCGATTATAGTCCAAGATCCCGCTGTAGGTCCCATTCAGGTATCGATTCGATTAAACCTACATAACAAGTTTGGACTTAAGGGAACTCATAAATGCAAAAATTGGCGGGAAAATGTGTGCAGAATTTTAGTGCGCACACATTTTCGAAGCATAAAAAATGCGGTTTTTTCAGGTATCGATTTCGTAACCGACGTTTGCACCATGTTTTAGAGCACAATTTTCCCTATAAAATGACCCGCCAACCTTGCAGAACTCGCCGCGAATCCTATCCAAAGTGGTTAATAACTGGATCTCCATTCAGGTATCGAGTTAGTGGACGAAAAGAATATTTTCACGAAGAGACGATAGAAGAAACTGTGACAGACCCCACCCTTGATATGATGAGATTACAGGGTACCCAAATACTCCTCCATTTCTTTCCAAATGATTGTCGAAGATCGAGAACAATGCAAAGAAGACGGTTCTCCGAAATTTCTGAGAACTGATGGGCCCAGAACTGTAATGGGTGTGGCATATAATTGGTTTTGTACTTGGGCAGTGTAGCATTCCCGACAGCAATATATTCAGTACTGAGTGCATTTGTGAAAGCTGAACGATGAAAAAGTACAATGAGACAGTCTGCAAACTTGGCTAAAATTTTCCATTTCTCAAAAAATATTCTAAATAAATAATAATAGTAACCATTTTTTGTACACTAGATTCGGCTGACTTGTAATTAAAGAAATTTAATGGACAAATAAATAATATTATTATAATCATGATAGTCAAAAAACCGCTGCCCAAGGAACCACTACTTCCATATTCAGATTTTGTATCCAAGTCTTATACACACTAAATCCCAATGTAATATTTTATTCCCTTTAATAATAAGGTGAGGGTGGCAATGGGGGTGACAGAGGGGGTGGCTAATGCCAAAATTTTTTTAGAGGCCCTTGGTTCTCTTATACACACCAAATCCCAATTTAATTTTTTACTCCCTTTAGTAATAGGGGGGGGGGGTGGCAATGGGGGTGGTAGAGGGGGTAGCTAACGCTAAACATTTTTTTGAGACGTTTCGTTCTTGTATACAAACTAAATCACACTTTAATTTTTTTACTCCTTTTCATAATAGATAGTGAGGGGTGGCTGATGCCAAAAAAATTTTTGAGATCTTGAATTTTCGCACATTCGTACGATTCCAGAATAAACGTGCGTACAAAAAAGTTACAGACCGACAGACAGACCATTTTTTTTTTCTCAAATTTAAAATCTACATTTCATGACATTTTAAGCCTATTTCAACAAAAGAAAATATATATTTTTTTGCGTTACTATATTTCCACTGGACGTAGAAGTAATTAACAAATCTAGGTATATCCCGATATCAGATTCAAGTTGTTTAAAATTTCTTTTGTCACCTCAATGTTAAGAGGTTTTTTAAATAATCTACAATAAATTACGTAATTTTTAAGAAATAGTTTTTTAATGCCACCGGGTATTATCAAATGAAACCGAGTTTAATGCCTACCTAATTGAAAAAAAATTAACGCAAGGTCGTTGCTAGATCCAGTTTTTAATGAAAACCAAGAGAACGGAAAACTTTCTCGTTTGTTAAAGTTCCTTGCAGACGTAAATAGCATGGGTTAGCTGTACTTTATACGCCTGTCCTTATCCAATCTATATGCTTCTTAAGAGGATTGGCGTTTAGAAACCTTTATGTATTATTTGTTTGACTTTTATTAATTTTCACGATGTACTGCATCACAAGATATTTTATATAATTGTATAATGCCATATAATTGATGTAAATTATTTAAAAAAATATAGTAATGGATTATATGAAGAATCTAATAATAAAAGAAAAAATAAATCATGCGAGCTATCATTTAAAAATTACTATTACCCTCTAAAGAATAGAATAGGATATATATTTTTTGCGCCATGGCAATTATAACATACACGTAATTTTTATTATAAATATAAATAATCTACAAAGTCGAGACTTGTTGTAGATAAGATAAGTTTTGTGCCTAATGTAATATATAATATTGAATAGTGCAAGCAAGAATAAAACATATGACTGTGCAAAGAACCTCATGTGGAATATTGAATAAACTGTAAGTTCTTGTATGCAGATCTACAGTTATTCTTCCAGAGCTTATAAAAAATACTAACCATAAGGTAACTAATAATAAAACACTAAATATGTTTAAAAGAGAGAAATACTATTCTGTGCCGGGTTTGATAAATTATGAGCAATTTGTTCTAGTTCGTTTCTATTTTTATGTTGTCTAATTAGGATTGTTAAGCAAAATAACTGTCGAATGTCCAGTATTTGAGTTTCCATATATAATTCTTCTGAGGGATATTTATTTGTTTTTAAAAAAATTATTTTTAATATAAATTTCTGTGTATTCTCTAAATGAGTTAGATGATTGTAGGCCGCGCCTCCCCATGCTATTATCCCGTAATTTAAGCAAGTCTCCACTAGACCAAAATGTAAGTTTTTAACTGCGTTATATTTAGTAACTGGGATAAATGTTTGAATTTACACAATAAAGATCTGAGTATATTAGTTACATATTTTGAATGAATGAATGTCCCATCTTAAATGATTATCTATGTACATTCCTAAATATTTAACATTTTGTGAGCCTTGTATATAAGTTTCATTATTGTCGATCTTTATATTTAATAAAGGAATACGTTGTTATTGCCTTACATCCCATAGAGAAACAACAATGCAGCTACTCCTCCAGCAATTGCTCATCATCAGCGTAGCGTAGCTTAACGACTATATCTTATAATTGAGCAAAACTAATAAAGGTAGGTACTTTCCTACCTTTGTTGGTTTTGCTCGATTATAAGATATTCATTAAGCTACGCTACGCTGATAAGGAGCAATAACTCCGAAACGCGTGTTCGTAACTGCGTTGCTGTTTCTCTTTGAGGTGTAAGGCAATAACAACATTTAATTATTTAGCCTCATAAACCCCCACATCTTTATATTTAATCTCTGGAAATCAGGTAAATTATTATTATAAGATGTAAAAGGGACATATAGTAAGTTTTTGAATAATTAACTGTTAGTAACCTGTTGTTAAAGAAGTGGATGATGTTTTTAAAATTGTGTTCAGGTTTTTCTTTAAGGCTCCCCCAGTTACTATCAGAATATATTATGGCAGTGTCATCGGCAAAACTTACTATGTCACCACTCGATAGTAAATCCAATAGACCATTCAAGTACATATTAAAAAGAATTGGTCCTAAGGCGGTTCCTTGTGGTACACCAAATTTCACCTTCATTTTATTACTGAAGGTATTGCCAATATTTACACATTGTTGCCTATTTGACAGATAATTATTTATTAACATGCGTGGAATGCCCCTAATCCCTCCAATATCTGCAATAATTGAAGATGACTAACTGTGTGAAAGGGTTTCACGAGGTCAACGAAAATGCCCAGCGTTGGTTTGCTGATATTCATATATTTATAAATGCTTGTAGTAAGATAGGCTATTACATCTTGCGTTGACTTCTGCCCCCTGAAACCAAATTGCTTCTCTGACAAAATATTAAACCTAATTAGAAAGTTAGTAATTCCGTTTTTCAATATTTTCTTAAAAATTTTAGCTATATTGGAGATAAGGTGAATAGGCCGGTAGTCGCGTCCAGTTTATCACCATTCTTGTAGAGAGGTTCTATTACAGCTATTTTAAATGCCGATGGACAGTTATCTGTTTCAAAACATTTATTGATAAGGTGCTGTAGTAAGTGTTTTAGAAATTTTAGTATCATAATCATTAATACATAAACATTCATTTTATATAAAATTCAACTTGTAACCACGGAATTCCCTACCCACCCAATCACAAAAATCATACTGATGCACTCTATTGGTGTATAGTTTAAATACTTCATTGATTCTTATAAATATACCTAATTATATAAATATATTCTGGACCAGATCTGGTTAAAAGGTAACATGCAAACACATGACATGTAATAGATGCATTTAGAAATTTAAAATGACTGCAATTTTTCCCATTCATTTTTATCTAATATCAGTCATGATGTAAAAGTATTTGAAAATGCAAATATATGTATGCAAAATCTATATATCAAGGAAGTATATGTTGAAGGTAACATGTCTGGTATTGTAGACCCAAAAAATCTGCAAAGGTTATGGATGGACATACCCAATTAAATAAACCTTGATACTTCAGCACATTTAAATTAACTTCTTTTACTTTCGAAACATGATATGATTCATTATGTGTCAAAAGGGCGAGCCAGTCCCTCTTAATTCTGTTCTGCTTTACATCCGTGTAGCCGTCGCAGATCTAGTTATCCTTGGCATTTCACTTTTAATGAAGCATTCCCGAATTGCGGACACTTATTGGTCGACATGACTTTTTTGCGTTATATTTTCATGCTGAAGATATTTTTTATGTAAATCCCACGTAGGATACGAGTTTTAAGTTACTGAGGCATGTTCACGAGATACCGATGCAAATAATGCTCTAATCGAAAGTAATGGGTCTATAGAAATACGAAATTGGACGTTTAACCAGATAGCCGAATTTGTATTCAAATCCTAGTAAATTATTTTTAAACTTGATTTTTATCGGCCATAATAAACATTCAAATTTTAATTACCTTGCCAGTAGATAGGATGCAGTTACAAAATGTATTTATAGATTCTAAAAATACGTAATCAATGTACCGTTATAAATAGTTGGTATGATAGAAAATTTTGAACTGCGGCACGTCCATATAATTTGAGATTTTGATAGGACCAGTATAATGGTTAATTCAGACCCAAAGAGAATTGCTGAGATAATAGACGTTTCTACGAGTAACAACGTATCGGGAATTGGTAAACGATTTTCAGTGTAAGGTAAAGCTGAACCATGTCGATTATTGCTCACAGGGAAAATTATTATAATCTTTCCAATTTCAGTTGGAAGTTGAACATGGCTAAATTTTTAAATAAATTGGAGAAAATGTTTTATAAGGGGTTCTCAACAGGTGTTCGAAGAGAGTGGTTGCGCAGAAACGCAAACGCGCTCAAGTGAAAATATTAAAAACAAACGGTAAAAACTTAATCAAATGAGAGGTGAAGAGGTGGCTCGTACGCCCCCAATATTTTGGTTGTTTTTGTATTTAAAAATTTGATTGTTGGTATACATAAATTAGACATTAATGGGCTACTTTTAGACTAACAGGAATGAAAATATCATTTCCGGTTGATTCTTTGGAAATTGGTAATTCATGTTGAATTTGTCTTACCGAAATGGTTGGGTCAACATGCACTAAAGCTAATACATTAATTTCCGTTTCTTCATCCACAATAAATCTTTCTTCAATTTCTATATTAGGTTCAATTCTAAATTGATGCTCCAACCGGGCAAAATAGTTTCTCGGAGGTTGGCTTCTTTCTGGATATCTCTGTCCATACAGAGTTTGTGCTCTAGTTGCAGTACGTCGAGTCTCTCCATAAATAATGAACATGTCAACTTTTTCATGTCTTGAATATTTTTCAGCAATTTTATATTAATTTTCTTAACCCCTCCACAATAAAATTGTGAGAGGTTACTAAAATTGGTGCAAAAACGAAAATTGCGATAACATCAAATCTTTACGTTTTAAGGTCCTAAGAACACAAAAAAGTGGTTTTTGAAAAATGTCTGTGTGTGTGTATGTGTGTTAGCACGGTAGCGCCGAAACTACTGAACGGATTTGAATGAAACTTTGCGTGTGCGTTTCTTTAGTGCCCCAGAAGATCTGAAAAGGTTTTGGTTGAGATCGGATTACGTTTAGCGCCATTTTGACGCAAGAAGTTGTTTATTTTATAATTACTTTCAATTTGCAATGTAACCATTGAAAAGCAGTTAAAATTCTGATTTCAACGATATATCACACTTCCACCCTTTCGATTTGGTTTCCGTGAAGAAAATTAAAAACAAAGCAATGCGCGTAGCCGTTACGTCGTGAAACTCGTCACATCACGTGTCAATTTACGTGTGAGGGTTTCTTCACTGCTCTAGAAATAGAGTGGATTAGGTTTAGTGCCGTTTTTGAATATATATACAAACAAATCGAAGAATTAAACTACAAATATTCCTCTAAAATCTAGTAAAATTACTGAAATGCTAATGTTTCATTTAACAAAGACAGCCGCGAGCGATCGGATTGCAATGAGCAAATTTTGACGATTGTCATTGTCATCGTTTGTCATCCGATAACGTTGGTGTCATGTTAATAAGATTTCAGCATATTTGTAACTTTTAGTGGATTGTCACAAACTTTAAAGGTAGATGTAACAATATCAATATCATATGCTTTCTGTACCTTCGTTGGTGAATTTATTATAGATTATCACTTTACCAATTTTCAGTTTGTTGCTTTACAAATCTGTAGTATTTAGGATAACTAGACATTCTTAGTCGTTCAAGTGATGTTAAAGTTATTAATATCCTAATAGTATATTATTCAACGAGCGATAATGTAGGTAATAACTCGCATAGATGATTGTAAATTCATTAAGTTGAGGGTTTTTTAGTGCCCCAGAAGATCTGAAAAGGTTTTGGATGAGATTGGATTACGTTTAGTGCCGTTTTGTCACACAATTTAATGCTCTTTTCGGCTTTAAAGATCCACCGAGTGGGGAGGTTCCAGCCGCTTCCAGTAGCCGCCGATTTTTATAACAACTTTAATACACTTGCTTCAGAAAATTAGTGAGTAAGTCAAGAATAATTGAGTTGTTGCGAATGTCTGTCATTTTCGTGGCTATCTGCAATTTTCAAATGTAGATTAAGTACCTTATTAAAATCATTTGTTGGCGCTTACTTTTTAAAAATACTTCTATTATTACAAAGGATATCGTTAAGAAATGATTAATGGCGAAAAAATTATAGTTTATGAATCACTATTTCTGATTAATAAAAAAAAAAAATAGCACAGTTCTATAAAAAAAAATTCCGTAGGACCCCTACGGAAATGAAAATAAAAATTAAATTCCGTTTTTTGAAAAAAACCTAAAAATACTGGTACCTACCAGTAATTCAAACAATTATTTTCTTCTTTAGAGACAAGTCTACAACCTTACTACTAATTTCCATAGCCTACTTAGTAATTTTCTTACATCGTATTCATCTGACGCGGCCATTTTGAAAAAATTAAAAAATGTTCGTATCTCACTTATTTTTTGGAATTTTTTACATCTGAAAAAACAATTGCACTTAGAAAATTATGCTTAATGAGAAACCATTAAAAAATATAGTCATTCCTTTAAGAAAAAAAAGTTGATGTCACTTTCGGTTCAACCGGAAGTGATATTTTCATTCATATTAGTCTAAAAGTAGCCCATTATTGTCTGATTCATGTATACCAAAAACCAAACTTTTAAGTACAAAAACAAGCAAAATATTGGGGGCGTACATTGACTCGTGGCCATTCGGTATAACTTAATCGGTAAATCGCTTATAGTGGGGTGAATCGGGATTTTTAATTCGTAGTCATCAAATTGAAAATTTCGACCAGACTTAGTCGATTGGGAAAAGCTTTTTTTTCAATTTGAGGACTACGAATTGAGAACCTTTTTTCTGCCCGATCCACTCCACTGCTATGGAAATTCTGCAAAACATTATGTAATTTTGAAAAAAATCAAAGTGAATAATAAGTAATGAAATAAACCTATTATCAATTTAAGTCTTCATAGTAGTATTTTGGGCTGCATATCGAAACCGCTCTGTAATATCTATTTCTTTGATAACTAACTTTTTTTTACATACCTTTTATATCTCGCGTATTTAAGTGGTATAGAAAGACTTCAGACAAAAAAAAACGCTCTAGATTTTCGAGTGATAACGCAATTCTCTTTATTTTGGTAATATTTTCGGTAGTTATTATTTTAATTTCTAATTTAAGACTGTATCCCTGTTGTGTAAATAAGTGCCTAAGAAGATACTAGAGCCGGCTGGCAGGACCGTCAGCTTAGCACACATAGAGGTGGGTTTTATGCCATTCGCATATTTAAATACACAATACAGTCCATTATTTGTTTAAACATTTTGGGATGTTGATCACCGAAAACTCAGTTAAAGCACATTCACTTTTTGGTCCTTCGAGTCGGATTGAACAACAATAGTAATTAGTAATTTCATAATTACTTAAATATATGTTACAGGGTGGATTTGATGGTACGCACAGTTCAGTTTATTTTTTGAAAATAACGCACATTTATGCCATATGTATCTTTGACCCGTCATTACACGGATATTAGACAATTTATTTCCTATTGCGCATTCAAAAATTTATATATTTTGGGCAACCAGATCTTTAATTGGAACGTCTCATCTGTGCAACGTACAGGAATCCTTAAATAAATTACAAATTAAATCACGTACCGCGTTTTTTAACAATATTTGTAAGAATTAATTGACAATTTAGATTAAATATTAAAGACATTTAAAGAATGTAGAAATGACATTTAGTGTTATCCTCGGCGAATCTAAGGTTTTGCCTCAGAGGTACCCTAATTAACATGAAAAATAAATTCCGTAAACATATATTAATTAAGGACAGCATTACAGAATCTGATGTTCTTTTTATGACTCGAAAATTTATAAGAACCCACGTTTAGCATGAGTGGTTTCTCCTAGAGGCGATATCTGAACATGGGATCTCCCCCTGGATCATCACATCCTATTTTTTGTACTTTTATCTATGTGGAAACATGCAAACATTGTAATAATTAGAAAACAAATATTCTATAGCCTCTAATTTACTCGGATGTTTATTTTTAATTGCACTGTTATAAATATACATTTTGTCTTGCATAAAAATTAAAATACACCGAAAAGATATAAAGCAGTGGCTTGAATACAACAAACATGGTAATTTGTAATGATTATTATCCATTTTACCAAAGATGACGTTCTAAGACACTAATAATTAAATAATAGACGGTACTTTCTAAAGGGTGGGCAGATTGAGGACCACGATGAGACCTGGGGAGTAGGAGAGTATGAACTCCAGACTCACACTTTGTTCTTGACCAATTATCTCGTGACCTTCTATTCTATCGAAAATGGGTCCAAAACAGCAGTCAAAACGTCGAAACTTTAATAATCCCAGACACGGTGTTCCGCTTTTTAAATAGATTTCACCTGTTTTTAAAGACCATCTTTTCGACTTTGCAATTTTACTTAGAGACATGATCTCGGGCTGTTACATGGCCTATGTCCATTTAACAGTTTTATATAAAAACTACTATTTTGTTTATATTTAGCATGATCTGTGTAACATTTTGATTCAGTTTTTGTAAGTGAAACTGTTTTCAACTAACAGAATTTACTTGTATAACTGCTAAATCATTTCACGCTGTTTTATGTACATAGTTTTATATCTTAGGAACTCAGTCATGTTTTTTTACACTATTATGTATCTCTGTTCCGTTCTATTACAGCATCTAAGGAGACGATTGTCGATTGTCTAAAAACATTTATTTACATCAGATACCTATATTTCAATTTTTATATTTTTGTTTAGTTTGTAAGTACATATGGTTATTTTCCTTACCTTTCTCATTACTATATATAGTATATCCTATAAGATGTAATATTTTTACTGAGTTCTCACAATACGTTTTACTATTTATTACGGCTATTCATATTTTTGGTTATGTATTTATAAATTGTAAAGTAAATCAGCTGTGGTATGGAACTAATAAAAACCATTATTATAGATTCCTTTTATCGATTATATGCCACTATTTTAGTTGCGAGTAAAGGAAATTGTAGAATTTGCGACCTGCATGTTGTTGCGCTTAACTCAACAATTGACAGATGGCGATACATGTACCATTCCTATATTTTACAGTTTTCTATTTAATTATTAAAACTATCTTTTTCAGTTTTGTGTAGTGGTATTATTTTGTAGTAAGTGGGATAAATAAAGTTTACTTTATTAGTAAAACTCACCAAGAAATCATTTGCTTGCAGCTTTTGTACTGATTCGAACGTACATAAACTTAACTGTGGACTTCAATAATTAATATTACAATTTTATATCCGCGTTAACAAGTGTTTAACATCCAAATAAATTTCATTTATTACTAATTTAACATTTAATTAATCTTCAATTTTTGTCTGATGTAATTTCAATGATTTTTAAAATAAATTTAAATTCAAATTCAATTCTTTTTAATTTAATAAGTAGTTAAAATACTATATGTACCACATGGTTTTAAAATTTTTTTTTCTTTCTTTTTCATTTTTTGGCAATTTATAGTTTACGAAATCAGCTTAGATATTTATATACTTATACTCATATATTTATGTACTTATATATTTATACATTTCTACATTTATATACTTATATATTTATACATTTCTGTATACGTTTCTGCATAGCTTCTACATTTCTGCATAGCTTTTGCACAGCTTATGCATAGCTTATCTTTCTGCATATAGATAAAATTTCATTAACTTTTCAAAAACCACATAGTTGGTTAATTTTCCTACAATTTTCACGCCATTTTATTAAGAGACCAAGGAATTAGACTCCATTCTTGCAAGAGACAATTGTAGGCCTGGATTGCTGTTTCAGAACCAGTCACCTCAACAATACTCAATCCCGGAATCTAGGATCCTGGTATAAATTTGTTATATGTATATTTTTTTAAATTTCAATTAGTCTTTGTTAACCGATTTATCTATTCATGTAATATATTTTAACATTCATTTTAAACTATCTTTTTATTTCTCTTACCAACAATTTAAGTCTGATCTATAGTAGACTGGTTATTCGAGAAAAAGAGACAATTCTACTTATTTTCACTATAGATGGTGCCCAATTTAACATCAATTTTTCTTTGTCTCCTTTTCTCGAAATAAACAGAAATCTGTGATTTATGCTGTACATTTCAAAAAAGGGTAAGTTTCTCCACTGTTACGAATACTCTGGATCCACGGCTCTCGGCCCGCATATGTTGCCTCAATTCTTTCCCAAAAATAAATAATAAGGGAAAGGAGATAACAGGGCGTGACCATTTTGATCACGTATGTAAAATTTGATCAGAACGAATGTAGCAGGTTGAGCGCTAGCTGCCACGATAGACGACAGACAGACAATATTTAAAATAACAATTTATTCCGTTTAGGACATAAACGTGCTAAATCTACCAAGAATTCAAAATTGATTTTTGCCTCTCACGAGTTTGTTAAATAATATTGAAAAGTAAAAAGCAGCAAGTATGATATTTTGATCATAATTTTTTTACGGCGGAAACTGAAACTATGGGAAACTTCTTAGTGTATGAGAAACACGATTGCGATGTTCGGTAATGTTTAGTATAAAACGTTCACTTCCAAATTTTTTTGTTTCGAAACCAATAAAGTTAAAATTACAAGCTTTTTCTAACAATAATTCGTTTCGTTTTTTTATTGTTGCGTAATGGTTGCATGCTAGAAGTTCATTATCGACACTGCCGTTACATTTATGCAACTATTGAGCCTCTAACGGCACTAAATTTAAATCAATCAACTTTGATGCTAGTCATCCCAAGTTATACGACTTATTTCATAATGTTACGGAGATGCTCTCCTGTAGCCGTTGCCATTCATTCCGGTCATTGCTACGATCCTTTTTTATAACTTCTTAATTTCGTCACTTTCATACAACTTCAGTGAACCGTTAAACTTTAAGTTAAGTAATACTAATAAATAAGTAATCTTAACAAATAAAACAAGTAAAAACTGATGCTGATAAAATCAGGTGATATAATAATAACTAAAATAAATAATAAATCACTTGAAATTATTAGTATTTATTACATTAAGTGTGTGTTGTATCCGGAAAGTTGTGAACTTCAAAATGTATTCTTTAGGAGCATCAGTTCACTAGTATTTACTTTAGTTTCCCAGTAACAAATCTGGGGGAGGGGGGTTAACTCAGCCATCCTATATTTGCATTGAAAAGTAAGCATAATTATAGAAAAAAAATGTAAACTTAGCTGATATTGCTATGTAAAGTGCAGAATGATATAAACCTTCTCTTACTACAGGTGCATAATAATGAATTATATTGCACTTTATAATTATCATTATTAGATCCGATAACCGACCAATTTCGTTGGGTATGCCATTTGTTGGATAAGATTGGTTAACTGAATAAAATTATTTACTAACTGAGATCTGAGACACTGTCATTAAAAAAGTTACATTAAAATCGCCCATAATTAACATATTTTGATCAGTCACTCTGGTCGATAGCCGAGTGGGTTAAGGCGCGAGGTGGCAATCGCGATTAATCACACGGACATCGCACCACCGGGTTCGAATCCTGGCTCCGGCACTGTCGGAGGAAATGGTTGTATGTCCGAGTTTTTTCAATGTGTAACCCCCTTTCGCACAAGCCCTGGCTTCTGGAATTGGGGGGTTGTCTAATTTCTGTGGTGTTTATTTATTATTTAGCTGTCATATGTTCGAATGTATCTAACACGCGATACGTGACGCAGGGGAGGACGGGACGAGGCTGGTTCGGCGAAAAAATAATAAAACTTTACCTACACACCTTTTGAATACTTAACATTTCGACAATCTTGTCGTTTTCCTCCGAAGCGAAGTGAGCTCTGTTGGCCTGAGCTCCTCTATTTATATGTATCGTCAGGAGGCGTGGCCTGATTCCGGTGATGTCACATGGTCAGTGGACCGGAACATTGATTTGACTACAGCTACCATTGACATAGAAATCAACGTTCCGGTCCACTGATCATGTGACATCACCGGAACCAAGCCACGCCTCATAACGATACATATAAATAGAGGAGCTCAGTCTAACAGAGCTCACTTCAATTCAGAAGAGGACTACGACAAGATGGTTGAAATGTCAAGTATTCAAAACTATCAGTGCGGAAGAGAACCTGGAAACCTAACTCTGAATCATCATCAGTTTCGCGAAAGTCTTAGAACCAAAATAACATTAATGAATGCCAACAACGGCTAACAACAATTAGAACACTCTAAAAACTAATATCACAAAACATTAATAAACTTGGGCTTAAATGATTTTGTGGGATTTTAGAAATTGTAGAAGAATTTAGAACGGACGAACAATAAACAGAATAATCAAATAATGCAAAAAGGAATGAAAGGGGACAGAAAAGGTGCAAAGTATTAACAGGTATGAAATATCAGGATATGTCGATAGAGCAAGAGAAAATTATAGTAGTTGAAAGTGTGGCTGTAAAGGTTGGTGGCGTCTGGTAACTTACGCCTAGTTCTGTTGCCTTTACAATGAGCTACACGAGGACAACAATTCTGCTATAAAACATGTAATATGTAGGTACTAAAAAATTGAAATACTTTTAGCGGTTTAACAGTGTCCATTTGTCTGATGAATATCTACTGTTTACCGTTGAAAATTGAAGAAAGCTAACAGCAAAAACGCTTATGAAATCACATAAAAAATTTTGAATTCTATCAAGTATGTTATATTAATTCCTCTAACAAACCAGATAAACTTTTGTATATTAAATAATGTTTTTCCTGATGTACCCAAATTAGCACGTATTGTACCTATTCATAGAAAAGATGCTACTGACAATCCCTCTAATTATAGATCTATTTCTATTATACCAATTTTTGGGACAATATTTGAGGTTATACTGAAGTCACAAATTTCATATTATTTTGAAGTCATTACTCTATATAGTAAACACCAGTTCAGCTTTAGAAGTAATATGTCAATAAGGGATGCTATAAATAAATTAATTGAAATTATAAACGCTGGTTTTGAGGAAGGTGACATTATTTACACACAATATCTTGATTTAACTAAAGCTTTTGATTGTGTGTCACATAAAATCTTAACAGAAAAGTTAGTTTTTTATAAATTTAGCAACAGTAGTATAGACCTTATTAAATCTTACCTCACTAACCGTCTTCAGTTTGTGTCTGTATGTAGCAATAAATCGGAGCAACGCGTTTTTACGAAGGGTGCCCCTCAAGGTTCGGTACTGAGACCAGTACTTTTCCTTATTTATGTAAACGACTTGCATGGATTCACCTCTAGTGCTAATTTTGTCCTATTTGCTGATGATGCAACTTGGGAAAACCGCACAAACTTCGTTTGCAAGAATGCTTCCAGCAATTTATACCTGTTACGCAATCTGGTAAATCAGGTATCACAACAACTTTAATTACAGCCTATTTTGGACTTATACCTTCCTGATTTTTTTATGCTGTCTTAGTCTGGGGCCACTCTCTTGACAGTGCACCTCTCTTCGGTATACAAAGAAGAGCTAAAAGAATTGTAGAACTTCTAAATTACAAAGATGACTGTAAAGAAGCTTTTAAAATACCAAGAGTACTAACACTGCCTTACATTTATATACTTCAATGTCTTCTTCATATAAAAACTAAGATTAATCTCTAGAAAATATTGATCTTGATTTTTTACAACTTTGTAAAACACGAAATGGAACTAGGTATTACGCTATCGAATTTTATAATATGTTACCTGCAGAAGTTAGAAATCGGGGTTATAATAATTTTAAGGCAACCCTTAAGACATTTTTATTAGACGATGCGTTTTATAGTTTAAATGCATTTTTAAACGCGGATCTCAGCTTTTACATTATAATTGTGTCTTTTTTCTATCCTGTTTGTCATATTTGTTTTTTTATCTTGTTTGCCATTTTGTATTTTCTAATGTAATGAATTTTACTGACTTGTGTAAATACTATACATAGTATATTAGCACCAATAAATGTTATTATTATTAATATATGGCGACTTTTAACCCAAAATGAATAACAGTTCACAATAATAGATTGTTTATCTCCCTCTTCAGGAGTATACTTCATATTTCCGTCTCAAAAGAAGTAAGAGAGAAGCTTGGTAGACACACGAACAATGTCTTTGGGCTATTGCTTTAATGTTTAAGAGGAAATGAAATTGTAGCGCAATATCAATTCATACACACGCCAAGTTAAAGTATACTGGACTTTAACTGTAAATATCCAAGTTGAATCGGTAATCACTCACTTAAAATCTATGGAAGCAAGAAAATTAATTAAGCAATACATCATTATCTAAACAACAGGTTATATCCATAATCATTATTTAACACTTACTGTGTCGGTTATCTACATTAATCAAATGAATTTAAAAAATACACAAGAATATGCATTATGTCACAATAAGATAGGTCATAAAATATGTCGAAGAAAAAAGATTAAGTGAGTTGTATTTAAATGTTTTAGGGTAATTAATCTGTTACGTATGTTTATGTAATTTGCTCAAGGCAGGAATTTTTATTCCTTATAAAAATTACAGCTCTAAACGAAAAAACACAGATAAACAACTATTTAATAAATAAATTGCTACTAACTGAATCGATCGAAATAGAGAAAAGTACGCATCAGAAAATTTTGAAAATTTAGATAACTACTAATGTCGGTGTGGCCAATCCACCTAAAATAATTACAAGCAGCTGGCACTTCCTCTTATACCGGAAGTCGATACCAACTTGCTTATTTCAAATGGAACACCCTATATATTTTAGGGTTTTCGAAAAGAGCATAAAATTCTGAGTCGAAAATATGTAGCATATCCTATACCTAAACCTAGCCGTTTCAGAGATATTTGACATTTTATAGATAATTTGACAGGTGCAACGGTTTGCAAGAACCGTTATAACTTTCTTCGTGTAAAAGATACTCATTTGCTTCTTGTCACGTAAAAAGAACACAAGGAGAACTACGTTCTACAACTAAAATAAATTCAATAATATCATACCAAGTGTTCCGTTTTTCGCGTTACATTTTGTCAACTTCAAACCGCGAAGACTTGTTTAGGTCAAATGGAACATCCTGTATTTTTTTGCGTCAAGTTGTGTAAAATTGAATTCTCTTTTTTCTGATGTTAGCATTGTGGGGGTTAAAGTTACAACTTTTTGAAATATTTGCGATTTTATTAGAAATTCATGAATTGTAATCATTTCATCGAAATAGCCATGATTAGAAACAATCGGTCATCATCTTATGTCAAAAAATGCCAGCACGTTTAAATTACACCCACGAAGACTTTTTAAATTTGTTTATTATTTATGGAGAATGTGATAAAGTAATATCAAGAACTTCAAATTTTGTAAAATATTCAGATATCTTTCACCTAAAAAAAAAACAAAAATTTACCTACATATTAGCAAAAAATTTACCGTTTAAATTTTTCTGATAAAATTGTAATGCCACCACTCTATCGTTTCTTATGGCACAGTAAACATTGAACTGCCAACTTTCCTGAAAGTTTCGCTCTCTGAACATATGAGGATTTGAGTCACTCCAATAATGCGAATTGTGTCTATTAAAAAGTCCATTTTTAGTAAATTTTGCTTCATCTGTCCATATAATATTTCCCAAATAAAAATCGTGGCCCTCAGACCTTATTAGAATAAACTCACAAAAATTCTGTCTTCTTGTTTCTTTTAATCCTTGTAGCATATGGAATGAAAACGGATGAAACTTATGTTTTAATAAGATTCTGTGAATTGAATCCTTGCATAGTCCCGATTCCAGAGCAGCTTGTCTTAATGACATCCTTGGAAATGCATGAAAATATCCCAGAATGACTATTTCAATATTTTCGTCATCAACAATAGGCTTTCTTCTTTGCATTTTTGCCTTGACAGAGCCATAATTTTTAAAATTTTCCAGTATGCGTTTGTTTGGTGACGGTTTTCGGTTTTCTGTATATCGAGTAGCAAATGTGCTGCAAGTTCTTGATATTACTTTATCACATTCTCCATAAATAATAAACAAATTTAAAAAGTTTTCGTTGGTATAATTTAAACGTGCTGGCATTTTTTGACATAAGATAATGACTGATTGTTTCTAATCATGGCTATTTTGATGAAATGATTACAACAATTCATGGATTTCTAATAAAATCGCAAATATTTCAAAAAGTTGTAAATTTAACCCCCACAATGCTAATATCAGAAAAGGGGGAATTCAATTTTACACAACTTGACGTAAAAAAATGCAGGGTGTTCCATTTGACCTAAACAAGTTTTCGCGACAAAATATAGCGTGAAAAATAGAACTCTTGGTATGATATTATTGAATCTATTTCAGTTGTAGAACGTAGTTCTCCTTGTGTTCTTTTTACGTGACAAGAAGCAAATGAGGATCTTTTACACGAAGAAAGTTATAACGGTTCTTGCAAACCGTTGCACCTGTCAAATTTTCTATAAAATGTCAAATATCTCTGAAACGGCTAGGTTTAGGTATAGGATATGCTACATATTTTTGACTCAGAATTTTATGCTCTTTTCGAAAACCCTAAAATATATAGAAATAAGCAAGTTGGTATCGACTTCCGGTATAAGCGGAAGTGCCAGTTGCTTGTAATTATTTTAGTCGGATTGGCTATACCGACATTAGTAATTATCTAAATTTTCAAAATTTTCTGATGCATACTTTTCTCTATATCGGTCGATTCAGTTCCCGGTGAGACATCCTGTATAGGTTGTCCCATGCGTATGAAACGTTCGCTACAGCTGTTCTAATGTCGAGTTTGAAGGAGTTTGTGTCTCTATTCTGGAATTTAAATAAGGACATTCGCTCATTTAAACATAAGATCACTTAATACAGGATTCGATGAATTTACAAATTATGTAACCGAGTTCAATTTTGATATTATTGCTATATCTGAAACTTGGGCAAATTCAAACAGCGGCGAAGATATGTACAAATTAACAGGATATAATTTTTTTAGGCAAGATAGGTCGAACGGGCGCGGTGGAGGGGTTGGCCTTTACATTAAAAATAACTTAAAATGTTCTCCTATAAATTATAATGACAATGGGGCTGACTTTGAGCATTTATGTCTACAATGTAACATTAAAAAGAAAAAAATGATGATCGTCATTCATCTCTTAACGATGTGATTATGGCAAGTAAACATTTAGAAACATTTGATCCTACCCCGTTACGTATTTCTGAAAATATTTCCGACCATAGTATGATTTACGTTACATTTAATTTACCAAAAACAGTAGCAATATATAAAAATATACAATTTAGAGATTATTCTAATATAAATTTAAACTCTTTGGAAACAGATGGCAATGAATTAAAATGGAATGATTTATACCGGGCGAATGATGTAAATGAAAAACTGTCAATATTCAATAATAACGTATTATCTATTTTAAATAAACATACCCCCATCCAGCACAAAAAAATTAAACATAAACAATATACTCCTTGGCTAACCGAGAATATTAAATTAATGATAAAAATGCGTGATAAGGCTCATCGAAATATATTAAAAGTAAAACTCTTCAGAACTTGGACTACTATAGGCAATTGAAGAATTACACGAGCGGTGCAATAAAAAGAGGAAAAGAAGCATATTTTAACTCAATATCAAACAGCGGAAATAAGGTTTTTTGGAAAAACATAAAAAGTTCAACCTAACAAAAAACTGTAACTGTGATATACAGGACGAACTTGCAGACCCACATAAAATAAATAATTATTTTGCTTCAATTCAATCAAACGATCAAGCCTCCCAAGCCAATATATTGAAGTATCACTCTAACTTACACCCAAAAGTATCAACAACATTTTCTCTTAATTTTATTACCAGGGAAGAGATTTACATTACAGTAAATAATATAAACGCAAACAGTATTGACGAGGATGGTATATCTATTAAGGATATCAAATTATGTTTATGTTTTTGTATCGGCTCATTAATTCACATAATAAATACCTGTATCCTACAGGGTGAGTTTCCAGACTGTTGGAAAAACGCAATAGTCAAACCTCTACCTAAGATCCGAAGGAATTAAAATACTTACGGCCAATAAGTATATTACCTATTATTTCAAAGATCTTAGAGAGACATATACATAATCAAATTAATTCGTATTTTCGAGAAAATGACTTAATGCCTGAAAGTCAGTCGGGTTTCCGTAAAAATCATAGTACCTCCACCACCCTCGTCTGTCTTGTCGATGATATACGAAACAACACAGATAAAGAAAATGCGACTTGTTTAATTCTGCTAGACTTCAGTAAAGCCTTCGATTTGCTGGATCACTCGGTTCTGATTGCAAAACTACATTATTTTGGATTCTCAGAAAGCTATATACATTTTTTAAAATCATATCTGTCTGGTAGGCATCAATGTGTATCCCTAATCTGGGGATCTAGGAGGCCCTTTAGTGGGTCCATTTCTTCCAATCCATTGATGAGGGTAGGTATTATTTAAGTGGTCTCTAACTACATTTAAATAATGTGGTGGAACACCATGTTGCTGGAACCACATCCTATTTTGAATTCTTCCAGGGAGATTTACCAATAATTCTGGCAGATAGTTTTCCAAAAAATGAAGACAAATAGCTCCAGTCAATATACCATCAAAGATATATATATTGCTCTATTACAGTTCTCCAATAATTCCTCTCCAAACGTTTATAGATCATCTGTGTTGGTTATCAACTTGCATAAGAAAGTGATAATTTTCCGAAGCATAATAATGGAAATTGTGCCTATTAACAAATCCATTTTTATGAAAAGTTGCCTCATCACTGAATACAACAGTATTTAAGAAGTTGACATCATGTTGCATTTTACCTCTGGTTCAATTACAAAATTGTAGGCGCTTTGGAAAATCGTCATCAGATAATTCCTGGTGCATTTGAATATGATATGCATGCAACTTATTTGTTTTTAAGATTCGACACACAGACCGTCTCCTTATTCCTACTCACTTCTCTTTTGACTAACATGGGGATTCTCAACCGTTGCCAGCACCACAGAAAACTCATTTTCTTCGTTCACAACACGTTTTATTCTTTCACTTTTTTTATATTCGACATTTCCAATTTCCAGAAATCTACCGAGAAGGTTTTGGAAGCTGCTAATATAAGAAAACCTACTTTCAGGATAACCTTGATGATAAATTCTATTGGTAAGTAAACAATTTCTGTCTGACTCGCCCAAAACAAAAGTCATGTCTACAAGTTCCGTTTTAAAATTCCAAATATTTTAAGTTCAATACAAATTGTAACGACCGATAAGTGTGATAAATTCTACACGACAATTTATACTAAATTGAGGTTTTACTGCTTGTCGAATAACGAAAACAGCAAAAAAATGTACAAAAAAAACATTATAGTAAAGGACCGGTTAAAAATTATTTACTCATTTCAATGGATTGGAAGAAATGGACGCACTAAATGGCGTCATTTCAAAATTAAAATGGTTGCAATTAGTCATAGGGAAGTACTTACAAAAAATGTTCGTTTTTCATTTCTACATCACATCGTCGAAAAATATACAGGGTGTTCCATTTGAAAAGAAAATTTGAGAAAATTCAATTTAAAATGTTCTTAATTGAAAAATAATTTAATTTTTGGCCATCCTGTACATTTTTAGGAAATGAAAATGATTCAAAAATATTAATTAGATGTCTCGTAACTGGTATTCACATAAGTTTTTCTTAAAACTCATAATTGTGACTGTGGTGATTTTTTTAATATCCATCTGCAGATTGCATTATTTCAACAAAAAGATTCATTACATCCAAGTGGTTGGGAGATATTCAATGCTAATATACGAATGAATACAGCCTAGAAAGAGGTTTCAAAAAATATAAACACCACCGCAACTAGACAACCCCCAATTCCAGAAGCCAGGGGCTTGTGCGGAAGGTATACTGATATACATAGTATTCCATTTAAAAAAAGGCACTTGGTCTTGTAATTTCGTCTTGGCTCGCCCTGTATGTTCGAGAATAATTTCCAGCTATAGACTTTTTTTATCTAGTTTACTGGCAATTTTTTAAAAACTTCTAACTATCGTAGAACTCCAGATATCGAGGTCCGACGCACTATTGCCCCAACCTGTATATATTTCAGACTAATAATGTGAAACGAAGTAAGAAAATTTCGCCCTCGAAAATGGGACACTCCGTATCACGACAAAATACCACGTCGCTGAATATTTATTAGCAATTGCATTTAATAGCTCCCAATCGTGCCAGTATGTTACGTAACTGTAAGCTGTAATACATCGAACAGTTTTCCTAGCAATAATCATTCTGTAGAACCAATTGTCCTAAAACACATTTCAATCGTAACAATCAAATAAAACCATTTTGAAAATAAGTTATTATTCACGCTTTCATGGATAAATTCCTGAAAGCATTGTGGCCAGTTTACATGTTGAGGCCTTGACAATACAAGGCGTCTCCTCTTAGCCTAACAATTATATAAACAATTAAATACGATACTGGTAGCTAGTAATACACTTACAATGTAATCTACCTCCGTGAAATACTCACGTTACTAAAATTTGTTTATAATTACAATGATAATGTTAGTTTAAAATTTATGTTTGGTCAGTTTTTGTCCTTTCTCACGCCCCACGCATTATTGTTTACATTTCTATGAACGTTTTTCTTTGGCATTAATGCTATTATTCAGAATTTATTGCTAACGTTTGTTGACCACGCCATGCATAACGGATTGTTTGTTTTTTTCGAGTTGTTGAACTCACCGATGAAAAACAACACAACCGGAATTTTTTAGGCAAGTCCTCGTCATATATTCCATATATGATATATGTTAAACTATTCTAAGAATCAAGTATTGGCCGGAGAGGTTTCGTTACGCTTTAATAATAATTTATTGTTATAATCTTTATTCGTTATTATCTGTTATCAATTTCGTCTCATGCATCTGCAGGAAGGATTTATGTTGTGAGAAATAAAACATTTAGGATGTACTTGTCTTTTTACGTTTTCATGCGGTTAGAAATGAAGCAGTTTTATAAGTGGTGGTAGAGTGTGAAGGGTTCATTGAAGACAATGTTTTCTTAAAATTTGTACCCGGGTACGCCAAAATTTTTTCAACCAAAGCCAATTCAACAAAATATATAAGCCAACGCAAAGCGGATAAATCATTTGCCATGCAAAGTATTTTTAAAGATTAAAGGAAATTTTAGCCTCAACACCAATTTTAATTCGATAGGATGCTGAAAGAGCTCTGAAATTAACAGTGGATGCTTCCGCACGTTCTTTAGAGGGGATTCTTACTCAAATTTTGCCGGAGGGTTCAAACCCGGTTTATTATTGCTGTAGAAAGTCGATATCAAATGATTTATTAGCTTTCAGTAAGGTTGAAAAGGAAGCCTCAGCTATTGTTTGGATCTGTAAAAAATTTCATCAATTATTAATCTGTAGGAAAATTACCTTCCCTACACCATCGCCTTTCTTAAGAAAAAGAGAGAGTTAAGAAACAAAAAATACTGCACAGTGCACGTAGCGCGTTTTGCCAATCAAGCTGACATTATCATGAGATGGACCAAATTACAAATATGACAATGATATGAAGGGGGCGAGCGTATGTACGTCTTTACTATGTACATACTTCGGTATGCGATGTAAAGCAACGACAGGCGCAGTTAGTACTTGGATGGGTGACCATTCCAACGGAAACCGCGTTCTCGCCTCACACATCTTCCAGCGGCTTGCATATCAGTGTGTGCGCGGAAGCTATACAACCTTAGGCGAGGGTTGTATAGAAGATATACCATCCTTCGGAGGGGATGTAAAGCCGTCGGTCCCTTGTCTATTAAATGTTAGGCAAGTAAAAGATCCCTACTCTTCTTAAGGGAAGAGGTTCGGCAAAAATTCCTGGTTGGGGGTAGCTCGTCTACAGGCGTCGGTGTTAGGCCTCAGTAGCGGAAATAGGCCGACGTTAAATAAATGTATAAAAAAAAACAATGATATGAATTATACTTAAAATAATAGCTTTTTTAAAGAAAAAATTGCTAAGTCTACTCTGAAATGTTCAACATTTATATAAAACCTGCAATAAACGACGAATGTTTAAATCTAGTTTATATATAACCAATTCCAACTACAAGTTAATGCGTCGACTTCCCGAAACTCGATAAATCATAACAGCTACCCAAAGGACTTTCTTGCGAACCTCAAGGCTGTTGTCGTGTCACCGCACAGGACAGAAACAGCAAAGCAAATGCAAATTTATTTCAACAATCTCCTGACAACACAAAGTACTTGTACTTTGTATGTGTATGACTTGTGCAACAACATAAAAACCATTAAAAGTTATTAGAATGTATGCACATTGTTCCGTGGGTGTATCATGTCTTTGTCGGAGCGAATGTAGCTAAATCCGGCTAGTGTGCACTGACCTTAGCCTAAGGAGTGTATCAATATGACCTTGGGTCCGAGAAAAATGGCCCTTGCTGAGGGGCAACACCCGAGGACTGGGGGCGAACTGGGCAAAAGTCGGACAGGTCAGTTATGTGTGCGTCTTTGTTGACCTGCTATAATTTTATCCGTAGAGCTTGTTCTTTCTCCGAGATGGCGTGAAGATTATTTTTTTAACAAAGCTTGCTAGTTATTTATGATGATGTATAAAGTATACAATAGTACGAAATTGCTGAACTTAGGCTTAGTAGTGTTACTTTACGCTGATTTTGGATGCATGGAGATAAAGAAGAAAACAAATTGTGGGTAATTATATTTCCTATCGAAAAGATAAAGTTCAATTGTTTCAAGCGATGCATTGATGTCAAGTAAATCGTAAAAATGCGGTCAAGAAGTAGCTTCTTTTGAAAAGGAAAATAACTGCCATATTTTGAATTTTCATATCTCGCTATCTCTTGACTAAATTCAACATGTGCAGGCTCAAAGTATTGGGCTTCAAAAGTACTAAATATTGTTATACTAGATAATTTTCACAGAACTTAAAGGATTTCTACAAAAATACAAGAAACATGCGTTGTATTTGTCTAGTTGAGACCATATCTGCTCGATTTGTTTTGCATCATTCTTCTTTGGTCTTTGGTTTTAGTTCTTGTAAGCTTCAAAATTAAATAATATTTTCTTAAAAGTTTTACTATAGTGAATATTTCACTGACCTTGTTAATTAAGAAAAAATGATATAAAATTGAAAAAGAAAGATATATTTTTGAGGCTTTACTTATTTCCCGAGATATCACGGGTTGAGATTCATGGTACTTACTAAATTTGTAAATATTATAATTATAACAATACAATACACTAAATACCAAGCCTATAACAGGTGTTCAAAATGACGCCCACCAATTTCAGAACACTTGTTCACTCTTCGAATAGTTTCTGTCATAACACTTTGTAACACGACTGGAGTTATGTATTCAAAGACATTTAAAATTTTATTTTGGAATTCTCCTAATGTTGCAGATGGCGTTGAGTATACTTTGTCCTTCAGATAACCTCAAAGAAAAAAATCAAGTGGAGTTAGGTCTGGTGACCTAGCAGGTCACCTAATAGTTCCATTAGTAGATATTACCTCGTTGTCAAACTTTGCACTAAGGTAATTTCCCACAAGACCAGCATTATGCGGCGGTGCTCCATCTTGTTGGAAGTACATATTTCTGGAATCTTGTAAGGAAAGTTCATCCACTTCGTTTTCTATTTCATTGTGCAAAAAGCTTAAGTAACGCGCACCAGTTAGTGGTCCTTGAAATAGTATGAGACCAATAATTTTTGTACCAAATATACCAGCACACACATTCACTCTATCTATCTACCCTTATTGTTGCCTTCAAACATTTCGTGTAAATTTTCTTTAGACCAATAATTGGCATTTGTAGCATTTAAAACCGTATTTCTTTAATATACGTCTTACTGGCACACGACCAATATCTATCTCTTTTGCCAGCTCTTTTGTAGAAACATTTGGGTACACATGTGTGTAAACCAATACATTTGTCTCAATTTCTTCGCTTACTATAAATCTGTCCTCTGCCACTTGAATATTTTCTGCATTTCGGAATAACTCTTCTAGAATTTTAAAATACTGCTGGTATGGCTGATGACGATTGTCATATCTTTCATAATATAGGCGTGCGGCTGCATGGGCATTTTTCTGACATTCGTCGTAAATTAAAAGTAAACCTACCTTTTCATTTTGTGTACGTTGGATCGTAAATCATATCTTATTTTGAATAAAGCATCTAATTATAAATTTACAAATAATATATACCCCTCTATTTCATTTAACAATAATATTTTGACACATGCTATGTGCAATTTTTCACTTGTTTTTCATGGCTTACTGTATGATATGGACACAATTCAAAACGTTTGTACAAAAAACTTAATATTTATTTTCATTTATATTCAATTTTTAATGGGGAAAAACCAGTCTACAGCAAATTTACCACTCTGCTTGATAAAAAATAAAACATACATGGTACTATTTGAGACATTGGAGATATTACAAATTGAACTTCCATGAGATGGAAAAATGGGAAAAACATTTCTAAATCCAAGCAAATGAACAAAATAGGCCAATTTTATATTTAATTTGTTGAAAAATGCCCTTTTATTCAAATTCAAAGTCTACTTTGAAATTTTTTAAATTTATTCCTAAATTCTAAAGCCAACTGGAAATAGCAAATAAATGGCATTTCCAAGGTTATATTTCATTCGACTTTAAATCTGAAAAAAGCGTTGGAGAGAAATTACAGCTTTATGAGAAAAGTGATTTATGTTATGTGCTATTTAAAATAAGAAAGTTGTGGCAAGTGGTTTTTTGCCACCGAATGGTTAAAATGTGGCCATTGATACTTATATTTGATTTCCCAAGTTTCAGAATTTTATTTAAAAAAAAATAGGGGGTTAGGCACTTTCTGGGTCACCTGGTATAGGAAAGTGTGGTGAAATTCCTTTCGTGCACGGTCCCAAAATTTTAAATAATCCAAATATTACCTTAAATGCAAACTGTTCCAAGTCACAAATTATAATTGACTTTGGTATACATAGTTTAAACCTATTTTTAAAATTAGTCTTAAGTATATTAGTTATTGCTTCCTTTTTTGAATGCACAATAACTCATTTATATTCTTGATCCTATCAAATGTTTAATTTTGTAAAGGTAACTGTAACTGATTATATTTATTTCCTTTTCATATTATATACCTATTAAGTATATAGACTTCCTGTAAAAAATGTAATTTTTATTACATACGCATAATACATTTAATATTACTATTATTATGTAAATGCATTGAAGCCGGTGCGATGCCCACCCACACTAACAATGCGTCACTAATGAAAATAAAGTGGAAAGAAATAATTATCAATGTAACATAAAAAACAGTAATAAATCACGTCCACCTCCAATTATATGAGATCATCCCTTTTAAAAGTTTTGACACTTATAATTATTTTCATGTGTCCAAGTTTATTTATAACTAACGAATTTGCTCCAGTCCCCCAGAAACGGTGCCGCCCCACTGAGAAGGACGGTTATTCGCCTCTCTGCAACCGGTTGTGTCTTTTTTTAGAGATCGAGAAGTTTAATGTATAAATGGATAAGTTGTACGCTGAATTGATTGCCAAATATATCAAACCTTTTTTATGGCTCATATTTATGGCCACGGAATCCGGCCTGAAGGGGTGTAAAATAACATCAAATGGGCTATGGTAGATATGACATACTTGTTACCATATCTCGTAAATAATTGTTATATTTTATAGTAGGATATGTAACCAGTTTAACAGACTTAATGTTACCTTTACTACAGTCAAATAAACAAAAATTGTGAGGAAGCTAAATAAGCTCTAATAATCTTTTATGCTCTGTATAATAAGGATCAGTCGAGTCCGCCTCTCTGTAACGCAAATAAAGACATAAATACACACCAACAAATGATTCATTAAGTAACAATTTACAACACGTATATTAGAAAAAAAGTAGAAGAAAAACAGGTAACAAAATTAACTAAAATCACAATAGAATTTTCAAAACGAACACCTCCAGTGTTAATGCATGTTTGAGAACGTTTGAACATCTTTTATACTAGAATTGGAAAGGTGGTCAAAGAAAAATATTGAACCACAACATTTAGGCCCCATTGGGCCCTTTGTAGGCAGACCTCCGTCTAGGCTTCAACCAACCTAATCTTTATTTATTTGTTTGTTTGTTTTTTATTCATTTATTCATTCATTCATTCATTCATTCATTCATTCGTTCATTTGTTCATTCGTTCATTCGTTCATTCGTTCATTCGTTCATTCGTTCATTCGTTCATTCGTTCATTCATTCATTCATTCATTCATTCATTTATTGAATCATGTCAATGCACACAAAAGGCTTACAATCGTCAGCAATATGCTTAATACAAAACGTTAAATACAAGATAAAAAATGTAGTTTACAGAATACAAAAATACAAAAAATGTATAATCAAAAAATATAAAATACAGAAAACAATATAATACAATATAAAATATATTTATTATTACATAAAGAGGAAATATCCCCAAAAACTTCGTTTAATAAATAGAATGCGCTTTCAGTAAGATAGTTTTTTATTTGCTTTTATATTAATTTGCAGGTATTTATTTGATATGGCTTGGCAGTTTATAATTTAAGTGCATAATAATTTGTAGAGAACTTGCATTATCTCTTATCCATAGTAAATATTTCATAACAAGCACAGAAGTAAAAGTAAGTATTTTTAAATCGATAAATTTCTGTTTTATATCAATACCATAACTTGATCGTGTAATAGCTCTAATTGCACGACGTTGTAGTTTGCAAATTAGATTAGTATGAGCAGAATGTCCCCAAGCTAATATTACGTAAGATATATTAGAGCGAAAGAGACTATAGTAAGCTATTAATATAACAGAATTATTTACAACTGGGTATATATTTCTCAAAACAAATATTTTTAGAAAGTTTTTTTGACACTTATTCTATATGGGTTTCCCAAAAGAGCCTGGAGTCCAGGTATACTCCAAGAAATTTTACTGATGGTGGGATGACAAAACCACAATGTTTTAGTGTAAATATGCATTTCATAGTTTTATTCCCATTGAGGTGAAGTTGATTTGCTGTAAACCATGAGGAGGCTTCCGATTGTATTTTATTCATTGAATCTAAAAGCTGTTTTAGATCATGTTCATCCAAGGCAGTTGTGTCATCTATATGTGAAACCAGCTCACTATTCGGGAGGCAATCATTTATGTCGTTTATGTAGATCAGGAACAGCAATCGGCCCAATATTGATCCTTGTGGAGCTCCATATTGGATTGAACGTACGTTGGAGTTTTTATCATTGTAGTGAACTAATTACTGTCTGTTTGTTAGATATGATGCAACTGACAGCTGCCTGTTTCATCTCATAGCTTCTTAAATTCGTTATGGGCGTTCTATTTAATTATTTGGATTATTGCCGTGATCGGGAACAGACTGACCGTGCCTGGTCCGAATATATTTAGGCCTGCTGCCTTCTTGACCAGTCTGTCGGCTTCTTTGTTGCCAGTACACTGTGTATGACCTTTCACCCAGCATACTGTTATGTTAGTCATGCTGGAGGTACTCACAAGTGCTTGGTGATATTCCCATACTACTTTTGTGTTAATTTCCATCCCCCAGATTTTCGCCCTGGTCCTGCGACATTGCTCATAAGAAATATGAGCCTTCTATCTATGTAAAGATTCCATGTTAGTTTTTCATCGAAGATTACCCCAAGGTATTTCACTTCTGATGTGAAACTTAGTGTTGTATGCAGGAGGTAAATTAATTAGCAAAAATAGTTAATACTAGTTTGCATTAAGAAAGTGACAGATCTGACAAACGGCTACTTGGGAGTTTTTAATGCAATAATGCAATTTTAACTAATAAAATATCTAACAACTAACTAATAAATCAAAACTGAAGATGCGAATACCTAAGGTGAATTTTGTTGTTTTATTAATAAAATTAATGTGTTCTTCAAACGTCAAAAATATATTAACATAACTGATTTTATTTAATTCTTATGGTTAACCTTTTTCTATGAGTAAAATGGAGTGTTTTATTATAAATCGAAATTGAAACTAAAAGGCGCTTGAAAAACAATACGGTTCTCTGAAAACATAATATTTTTAGTCGCAAACTCCTCTATAAAATCCTTATTTTACTATAAGGAACATAACCAGACTGCAATCAACAGCTACTCTCCGGGCTATGTGCCCCGCCGAGCGCTGAATTACAAGTTACAAGTCTGGCGCGTAAGTGTAATAACTGCATATTGCCATCAAAACACTAATACTTCGATTGCAACAAACACCATTCGAAAGACTGATCCTACTTAAAGGCGCTCTCTTGCCAGTCGTCACACACCACTTGCAGACTGCAGTTTCGAGCTGTTGGCTCTCGTCAGTGCAAGGTAGGCATGTGACAACCGGCACGAGGATCCTTTGACTATTTGGTACATCCCGGTATTTTTACAATAGCGACATGTAAAATAGTCAGCAGGCGCCATCTAGCGGTCCAGTGTCTGTTGCAATCGAAAAATAAGGAGGATCAGTCTTTCGGCTGGTGTTTGTTGCAATCGAAGCATTAGCGTTTTGATGGTAATATGCAGTTATTACACTTACACGCCAGACTTGTAACTTGTAATTCAGCGCTCGGCGGGGCACATAGCCCGGAGAGTAGCTGTTGGTTGCAGTCTGGTTATGTTCCTTATAGTAAAATAAGGATTATATAGAGGAGTTGGCGACTAAAAATATTATGTTTTAATATTCCGGTCTCTAAAAGCACATTTGAACTATGCTAAGCCCAGTCAGGCTATTTATTTTTCGATTGCAACAAACACTGGACCGCTAGATGGCGCCTGCTGACTATTTTACATGTCGCTATTGTAAAAATACCGGGATGTACCAAATAGTCAAAGGATCCTCGTGCCGGTCGTCACATGCCTACCTTGCACTGACGAGAGCCAACAGCTCGAAACTGCAGTCTGCAAGTGGTGTGTGACGACTGGCAAGAGAGCTCCTTTAAGTGGGATCAGTCTTTCGGCTGGTGTTTGTTGCAATCAAAGCATTAGAGTTTTGATGGTAATATGCAGTTATTACACTTACGCGCCAGACTTGTAACTTGTAATTCAGCGCTCGGCGGGGCACATAGCCCGGAGACTAGCTGTTGGTTGCAGTCTGGTTATGTTCCTTATAGTAAAATAAGGATTTTGTAGTGGAGTTTGAGTCTCAGCTGCTGCAGATGGCAACGTCGCGTCGTAGGGAATGATCGTTGTGCAATTGTCTATGCGTATGTATCCTGGTTGAATAGTGGAATAGCTAATGCTAAATTCCGCCAGGAAATTAATCTACCTACGGGGATTAATTTAAAAAATATATATATTTTAAAAAACGTTTATTTAAAATAAATGGTCTAAAAAATAGAAAATAAACTTTGAAGTAAACCAAACTCATCATTTTGTTACACTATATAATTTTTTTATGATATAAAAACTTATTGCGAGATTTTCTTTTGTAAAGGAGATTGCCCGCGACAAGCTTTTATATCATAAAAAAAATTATATAATGTAAAAAAAATGATGGGTTTGATTTACTTCAAAGTTTATTTTCTACTTTTTAGAGCATTTAAATAAAAAAAATGTTTTAAAATATTTTTTTATATAATTCTATTTTTTACTTTTTAGTCTTTTGATAATATGTTGTAATCCCCAGATATCGATTTTGAGACGAATCGGATCATAAACGGTAAAATCGTCCGCCATCTTGAAGCCGCCATCTTGTTTTTTTCTTATATGAAAACGTTAAAGTGTATTAATTGTTACCGGACTTATACATATGTGCAAAATTTCAATGCTCCAGCTTAATTAGAACTAATCGAAATTTTGATTGCAAGATTTGACTTAAACAAACTAACTAACAAACAAACATTGCAAGTTTAATAAAAGCTTTTAAAAAACACTGTAAATGTGGCACGAAATATTATGACATTATTTTACACACTGATTCATCGTGTTTTTAATTGTCTACTAACATTTTCCAATAAATGATATGCAAAGTGTTGTTCGGAGCACTGATAGTGACTGTCGATTCCGAATTCGTGTGCCCTAAATAAGGGAAGATACCAGAGGATCACTGCCTTCAGCTTTGCGCCTGCCAATTATTTAGCTTTAAACTTATACACAGTTATTTTAATTATTTATATTTTACATGGATTCCAAGTTTGTTATTATTTAAATTCGATTATATAATTCAATAAAAAGTACAAAGGAAAAGAGAATAAATGAATTCTTAATAAGAGAAACTCGTACATCATAGGATTATATCGTTGACATACACATAAATTACAAATGAATACCAAAAAACGAAACTGTGAATTCGTAACTTCGTGATTAATAAACTTTAGTTAGTGTCTTCTAAAGTTTCGCTAAGAGGGAGCAAAAAATAGATCACATCCTGCATAATTTGGAGAGGTTTTAATTCCAGCATTCTCGACACTTTTTAAGATTAATGCTTTCGTAATTCGGATATTAAATGTAATTCTCACCTTCCTCCATAAATATTTTCCGGCGTGAGCGGCGAACTTTCGTCGTCTGAGATATTGTCATCGCTGTAGTTACCAATTCGCATTCCATGAGAGCTCATTCCTGAAAAAAGAAAGAAAGGTCAGGAAGAGAAATTGTACAACGATTAAAATAAATAAGTATTTGTAATATTCTGTATATGATTTTGCGGAAGATAAAAATTTGTCGTGCAGATTAGTGTTGAATGTGCATGTGGAATGTCATCTAAATTAATAATTATTGATGTTTATATATGCAGAAGGTAAAATACAGAAAATATAAGATTCTGATTGCAGGTTATTTTTGGTGTACTGTCGATAGTAAATTTCACTGATTTAATGCAGCTTAAACAATGCAATAGTATTTTGAACTCTAATCAACATATTCTCGACTTTTAGGTCTGGAGAGTAAATTTGAAATATCGTGGCACTTGATAATATTATAATTGCTAAATTATATGATAACATCACACAGACTGAACCTGCCCTTTTTCATTTAGTAATGCTAATAACGTAACTCTCTATATCTATTATGAGCCTTTTTATTAGCCTTTACTCGAGTCCGAGTATAAAAAAATGTTACAGTCGATAGATTGTGTGTAATAAAAAACAAGTAAAATTTGTAGTCTATTGTAATTCCCATTCATCTACGGTGCACACGACTATGGCTATAGAGGCCAATTCGGGAGAGCACATGTCGACCGCAGTCAGGACAAACATAGACCTGGTTAGGTCTTGGATTCGGCCTTCTTGCAGCTACACAACTAAAAGTTCTTGAAGCTCTTCCGGCGTAGAGGTTAAAAGTGCACAGTCATCCGCATACTGGAGATCACAAATGAGTCGTGTGCGTGCCTTCGTGAAAGCTCTAAAGCGCCCTATGTTAAAGAGACCGCCATCAGAACGGTATCTGAGCCCTATTCCTCTGACTGTCAGTTTGTTGTCAACAATAATTGTTAGAGCAGTGGTAAACAAATTAAAATGTAGGGGTGCCAGGACACATCCCTGCCTAACTCCAGTGAGGGTTTGGAAAGGTTCGGTTGCCTCATTATTATACATAACCTGGGCGTTGTTGTTTGTATGTAGACTGCGACATACTTCCACAAATTTTCTAGGGATACCTAAGCGGAGCATAATTTTCCAGAGCACTTCCTTGTCCACCAAGTCAAACGCCTTGGTTAAATCAATGAAGGATGTGAATTTCTCCTTGATGTTCGATATCTATAATGACCTAGCTGTTGTCTTTTCTAGAAATGTTCCCAGAAACTCACACATAAAAAAATCCTACCCCCATGATTTAATCGGAGAGTAACTAGAGATATTAAACAATATCTGTCTGGCCGATAGCCGAGTGGGTTAAGGCGCGAGGTGGCAATCGCGAATAATCACACGGACATCGCACCACCGGGTTCGAATCCTGGCTCCGGCACTGCCACTGTCGGAGAAAATGGTTGTATGTCCGCGTTTTTTCAATGTGTAACCCTCTTCCGCGTAAGCTCTGGCTTCTGGAATTGGGGGTTGTCTAATTTCTGTGGTGTTTATTTATTTACTTATTAATAATCAGGCCTTTTGGTGCATGCAAAAAACCGGAGGCGGAAATTCTCACAGATTCTAAAGCTCTAAAGAAAAAGATCAAACACGAAATAAACGTTGCACATAAAGATTACTTAGAAAATATTGAAATGCAGATTAAATCTAACCTAACGAACAAAAGAATCGAGTCAAATTTGTTATTATTTAACACCTCTTCTACCTTTGGGCATTTATTAAATAACTTTTTCTTAATAGATGTATACAGGATGTCCCACCGCGCCGATCGATATCTCGAAAAGTAGAATTTTGAAAATTTGGTAATAAACTAATATCGATGGGTACAACTCGGTTAAAATATTTTTATGTCAAAAATTACGTTTGCAGGCCCTAAAAGAATTATCAATTCTTCCTATAAAGAAGTCTTTATTATCTAATTTGGGTTGGATTCTTTGTTGAAAAAGACCTACTTTAATAGAGTTTTCATAATACTCACGAGGATTATTTAAATTTGTTTATAATCTATGGAGAATGTAACAAAGTTTTATCAAAAACGTTTGAATATTTGCTAATAGATATCTAGAGAAACAAAAACCGTCTCCGAACAGTATTAAATAAATAATAGAGAATTTAAAAAATTTTAGCACCGTTAAAACAACAATTTATAAAATAAAACCAATTGTCAATGATGAAAATATCGAAATTGCTGTTTTGGGATATTTTGCGGGAACTCTATTCACAGAATTCATTTGAAACACAAATTCCATCCCTGTTCCATTTCAATTGTTCAACACCTAAAGGACACCGATTTGGCCAGAAGAGTTCACTTTTGCGAATTTATTTTAACAATGTTACAAGACTTTCGATTTTTGGACAACATAATTTGGACTTACGAAGCAAAATTTACGAAAAATGGTCTTTTCAACCGACATAATTCCCACTTTTCGTGTAATTCAAATCCCCATGCCGTGAGATTGCGAAATTATCAAGAAACCTGACAATTTAACGTATATTGTGCTGTGAGAAATGATGAAGTCGATGAAGAAAACTTAAATGGTAATGAAATAATACTTACATAATTTCTTTTTCTCAAATTACGTATCAACTTTCTTTTAGGAGAAGGGTATTTAAATATATAACAAGATTTAGATAATGAATATTTGAACAATTTACCGCTAGCTGAACATAGACAAATATTTTACCAACACGATGGCGCCCCACCACACAGCAGCTTCCTAGTTAACAACTTCTTGCAAGATACTTTTTACGATAAGCGGATTGCTAACAATGGACCTTTTCTGTGGCCCCCTCGTTCTCTTGATCTGTCTGTTCTAGACTATTTTATATGGGGAACAATAAAAGATATAGTTTATTTTAATTCAGTCATAACAATGGTAGATTATCAGGCAAAAGTAAGGAATGCTTTCGAAAGGTTATTTCCAAGTTCGGAGGCGCAAAAATTGTTTGGAACTTTAGGATAAACACTTTGAACACTTATTGAAATAAAATGTCTTTATTTCTCTGGATATTTATCAGCAAATATTTCACATGTTCTTGATAAAACTTTGTTACATTCTCCATAGATTATAAACAAATTTAAATAAACCTCGTGCGTATAATTTAAGCGTTCAGGCATGATAATTAATACTTGTCAAATGGTAAGTGACACCTACATACATTTGTTTAGCACTCAACGCAGCCATAGCCAACTTAGAGTAATTGAATTTAAGATCCATAGCAAAATCCCCATATTGAATTGGCAATATTTCTAAAACTAAACATTTTCGGAATAGACAACCATATACAAACTTACCCTTATTTTTAATGGTAAGTAAGATAAGATTATGAAAATTGGGGGTTTCCATTTCAAAAATATTGATTTTTGACAGTTTTTTCAATTTTATTTTTATTCTTATTTATTGAACACTCTGTATTAATACTTATCAAAATATTATAAAAAAATCTATTAAAGCAGATCTTCCTATGGGAAGAATTGATAATTCGTTTAGGACCTGCAAACGCCATTTTTGACATAAAAATTGAAATATATCAAAAACGGAGAGACTTAGGTATAAGACATGATACACAAAATCGGCCTAGAATTTTGCGTATAATCCAAAAATGTAAAAATATATATAAGGGGTCCCACAGGGATCGGTGCTGGGGCCACTGCTGTTCCTACTATTTATTAACGATCTTCCAGAACATATCACTAGTGGTATCCTCACAATGTACGCGGATGATACCACAATAACTGTATCTTCAGAATCTCCTCGCGAACTTGAACTCGCGATAAAATGTACAATCTGTGAATTTGACACTTGGTGTCAGCGTAATAGATTAATTCTAAATAGTAATAAAACAAAATGCATAAATTTTTTTATCCGAAAGGATATCTCGAGTGATATTCAACTGGTGGATGGTATTGAATTTTCGGATTCAGTAGTGTTTCTAGGTACCCTTCTTGACAATAGACTTACCTGGAATGATCAGATTGACAATATTAGTAAAAAATTAAATAAGGCCTACTACGCTATTTTGCAAATGAAAGACACTCTGGATATCTCGGGTCTTTTAAATATATACTATGCTATGGCTTATTCACATATTTCGTTGAATATTATAAGCTGGGGTCATGGTAGAGACTTTACTAGAATTTTCGTAGCGCAAAAAAAATTTTTAAGATTAATATTTAATATGAAAATTACTGAAAGTTGCCGGCAAGTGTTTAAAAATAAGGATATCCTAACTGCACCTTCTATATATATTTATAAATGCTTAACTTTTGCAAGAAATAATCTACACTTGTTAGAAACAAATTCCGCTGTCCATGACCACAGTACAAGGCATGGCAATCTTTTGCGTATCCCCCGGCACAATACCACCGCATTTAAACACTCTCCAATCTATAACTGTATAATATTTTATAATAAACTGCCAGCTAATTTAAGGAACACATCGAATTATACGGTATTTAAGAGGAAAGCTAGAACATTACTGAGTAATGGATGCTATTATAGCTCTGGCGAGTTTTTAAGTGACGCAAATATTTAATGATTTTTTTTTAAAACTGTGCTTGTCATATATTTTGTTATTTTCTTACTTAATTCATTATAGCTAAATATGCCTGATTTTTTATGTGATTATGTATTTTTATGTTTACTATATGTATGTATGTATATGTGTCTATATTTATATGTTTGTGTATATATATGGTTGTACATATATAGAACTTTAGTTAATACCTGACAATCGACTTTGTTAGTTAGCTATTATTGTATTTTACTTTGTTTTCTTGTTGCTATTGCATTACTGTTATTATTTCTCTGTCTTCCTTTTATATATTTTTATGTTTATACTTTTATGATTTTTCATATCTGTATTTCATACGGCTTATATATGAATAAATATTATTATTATTATTATTAAGCTGTCTCATTTAAAATAAACAAGTTGACATCTACTTCCGGTATAACTGGAAGTGCCAGCATCTTGCAAATATTTTAGCCGAGTTAACCCCCCCCCCCCATCGATATTAGTTTATTACCAAATTTCCAAAATTTTCGAGATCAACGCAGTTCGTCGTGGAACACCCTGTATGTGCAGTGATTATAACTGTAAGCACCTAAAAGTTTTTCATAGATATTTTGGAAGTCGCAGATAAATTATACGTGTACTAAGTCAGCTAGTATTAATTTTGAAATTATATCAATTTCAGATATGAATAAAACATATTTTTGACAACGACGTAAAATTGTGATAAGCTTCTTCAGTTGTCCAAAATAAACAGTCTCATCTTTGTCGATTTCACATTTTTGTATTATTATTTTTATTTTATAGGCTCAATTACAGGTTATTAGTAAATGTTAAATGGAATTTTTATGTAAAGAGCTTTTAGAAAATTCTTATATTTTTATGGAATGTAATGATTAACGCCAAGTAAATGATTGCGTCATTTATTATTTCTTCATAAAAATAAATAAAATATTAATGGTGCAATCGATTATCAAACAGAATTGTGCAATTTAAGCAGGTTTATTTATTCACTTCATCAAGGAAAACAAATTGCAAAGATGTTCTCTAACTTCTCAGGAGTTTTTCCCTAGAACTGCGTTAATCCCCTAATTTTTACTAAATTCACACATTTTAGTTACTAACTACATAGATAAAACATTGTTTCGTACATTATTTTAGATGGTGAAAATCTTTTGGGGTTAGGTCTAAGTATATTAAAGAAAACTACTTTATTAATTTGCCGACGTTTCGATATTTTTTAATATCATCCTCAGGGCACTGAATGATATTAAAAAATATCGAAACGTCGGCAAATGAATAAAGTAGTTTTCTTTAATACACTTGGACCTAAACCCCAAAAGATTTCCACCATCTATTAAAAGTGATCTAGAAACACTGTATTAAATTATTTTAGGTGAAATATCCTATACCCAAAACTAGCCGTTTCAGAGATATTTGACATTTTATAGAAAATTTGACAGGTGCAACGGTTTGCAAGAACCGTTATAACTTTCTTCGTGTAAAAATCCTCATTTGCTTCTTGTCACATAAAGAGAACATAAGCAGAACCACGTTATACAACTGAAATAAATTCAATAATGTCATACCAAGTGTTCCGTTTTTCGCGTTACATTTTGTCAACTTCAAATCGCGAAAACTTATTTAGGTCAAATGGAGCACCCTGTATTTTTTACGTCAAGTTGTGTAAAATTGAATTCCCTTTTTTCTGATATTAGCATTGTTGGGGTTAAAGTTACAACTTTTTGAAATATTTGTGATTTTATTAGAAATTCATGAATTGTTGTAATCATTTCATCAAAATAGCCATGATTAGAAACAATCAGTCATTATCTTATGTCAAAAAATGCCAGCACGTTTAAATTATACCAACGAAAACTTTTTAAATTAGTTTATTATTTATGGAGAATGTGATAAAGTAATATCAAGAACTTGCAGCACATTTGCTACTCGATATCCAGAAAAAACGGAAACCGTCATCAAACACTGTAAAACGCATACTGGAAAATTTTCTCTGTCAAGGCAAAAATGCAAAGAAGGAAGCCTATTGTTGATGACGAAAACACTGAAATAGTCATTCTGGGATATTTTCATGCATTTCTAAGGATGTCATTAAGACAAACTGCTCTGGAATCGGGACTATGCAAGGCTTACAGAATTTTATTAAAACATAAGTTTCACCCATTTTCATTCCATATTGTTCAAGGATTAAAAGAAACAGATTTCCTAAGAAGACAGAAATTTTGTGAGTTTATTCTAATAAGGTCTGAGGGTCACGATTCTTATTTGGGAAATATTATATGGACAGATGAAGCAAAATTTACTAAAAATGGACTTTTTAATAGACACAATTCGCATTATTGGAATGACTTAAATCCTCATATGTTCAGAGAGCGAAACTTTCAGGGAAGTTGGCAGTTCAATGTTGACTGTGCCATAAGAAACGATAGAGTGGTGGCATTACAATTTTATCAGGAAAATTTAAACGGTAAATTAAATTTTCTCTTCTGGTAATATGTATAGGTAAATTTTTGTTTTTTTTAGGTGAAAGATATCTGAATATCTTACAAAATTTGAATAATAACTATTTAGAAAATTTACCTCTCGCCGAACATAGAAACATTTTTTATCAGCACGACGGTGCTCCTCACATAACGCATATTTAATTAATAATTATTTACAAGAAACTTTTTCTGATCAATGGATTGCCAATAATGGACCTTTCTTATGGCCTCCTCGCTCGCCCGATTTATCAGTTCTGGATTATTTCATTTGGGGAACTATTAACAATAAAGTTTATGAGAGCCCATTAACAGCCATTGAAGATTGTATGCAAAGAGTAAGAAATGCATTTCAAAACATATCACAGGATTCAATTAGAAGAGCTACCCATGAGGAACTAATCCGAAGGTGCGAAAAATGTGTCGAGGTTCGAGGGCCGAATTTTGAGTAATTATTAAATTAAAATGAAATCATATTTTAAATTGATCTTATCTCTGCTATTTTAGTTCATGCCGTGTCTTCAATTCGATTAATACGCATGTTACAGTGTTAGTGTTATTTTGCGTTTTTGTGGATATCGAGTAGCAAATGTGCTGCAAGATCTTGATATTACTTTATCACATTCTCCATAAATAATAAACAAATTTAAAAAGTTTTCGTTGGTATAATTTAAACGTGCTGGCATTTTTATAATGACTGATTGTTTCTAATCATGGCTATTTTGATGAAATGATTACAACAATTCATAAATTTCTAATAAAATCGCAAATATTTCAAAAAGTTGTAACTTTAATCCCCACAATGCTAATATCAAAAGGGATTCAATTTTACACAACTTGACGTAAAAAAATACAGGGTGTTCCATTTGAAATAAGCAAGTTGGGATCAACTCCCGGTATAAGCGGAAAATGCCAGCTGCTTGTAATTATTTTAGTTGGATTGGCCACACCGACATTAGTAATTATCTAAATTTTCAAAATTTTCTGATGCGTACTTTTCTCTATATCGATCGATTCAGTTCCGGGTGAGACACCCTGTATCTATAATACAATGATAACACAAGGTCAATCAAGTATTTAAGAAATTGATTATTTAATGCAAGGCGCATTGATAATTTCATTACAATAAACATTAGTGTTACATAATTATATATAATTAAATTAGTTCCATCTTTCCTGTAGCCCACGAAATAAAATATTTTAATATGCAAAATTATTCAAAATTATTTCACAAAGTATTTCTTATTCCATGACAAATAACATTACAAAACTATTACATTTTACAGTTTTACGCTTACTTTGATTAACGGGACATGAAATTCACTTAATATATAAGTCATTGAGTTTTATATTCAATGATTCTCACAACGGAGTGTTAATTGAACTTCGTTGTTAATTAGGTTAAATAATACTGAAATAATATTTATCAGCGATTGTTATGAATGCATTACATTAGGAAATCAATTAGACACGCGTATCCATTGTATTACAAAGATTTTATTTAAAATTACCATTGGATAAAATATGCATCGTTAATTTACCGTCTGTCTATTTTACGAGGACCATACCAAACACCTCGCTTAATATCTGTTGTAGAAAAATACAGTTTTACACACGCTCTTGTGCAAAAATGAAAAGAACAAATCTCAAAGTAGGTCAATTTACCATTAATTCCGTTTATTTTTTCTCTTTCCAACAATATAAAACATTAAAACATAATGTTTCTAGTCGCAAACTCCTCTATAAAATCCTTATTTTTCTATAAGGAACGTAACTAGACTGCATGTGCCCCGCCGAACGCTGAATTACAAGTTACAAGTCTGGCGCGTTAAGTGTAATAATTGCATACAATGCAATCGAAGCATTAGGGTTTTGATGGTTATATGCAATTATTACACTTAATGCGCCAGACTTGTAATTCAGCGTTCGGCGGGGCACATAGTCCGGAGAGTAGCTGTTGGTTGCAGTCTGGTTACATTCCTTATAGAAAAAGAAGGATTTTATAGAGGATATTCCGCCCTCTAAAAGCACATTTGAACTATGCTAAGCCCAGTCAGACTATTTATTTTTCGATTGCAACAGACACTGGATCGCTAGATGGCGCCTGCTGACTATTTTACATGTCGCTATTGTAAAAATACGGGGATATACCAAATAGTCAAAGGATCCTCGTGCCGGTCGTCACATGCCTACCTTGCACTGACGAAAGTCAACAGCTCGAAACTGCAGTCTGCAAGTGGTGTGTGACGGCTGGCAAGAGAGCTCCTTTAAGTAGGATCAGTCTTTCGGCTGGTGTTTGTTGCAATCGAAGCATTAGGGTTTTGATGGTAATATGCAATTATTACACTTAACGCGCCAGACTTGTAACTTGTAATTCAGCGCTCGGCGGGGCACATAGCCCGGAGAGTAGCTGTTGGTTGCAGTCTGGTTACTTTCCTTATAGAAAAATAAGGATTTTATAGAGGAGTTTGCGACTAAAAATATTATGTTTTAATATTCCGCCCTCAAAGCACATTTGAACGATATAAAATATGTCACATACATTTTTACTGATAGTGTCAATATTTAATATTTTGCGAAAACCACAATTCATGTCATTGAAGCGTAAAAATCAGCTATGCCATAATAGTAAAAATTCACTTTATAATAATTATAATTCAGTAAGTATTTATTACAAACAAATATCTCATAAATGAAAATACAATACAAAATAAACATAAAAACAAAGAAAAACTATGTATAACAATACTACTTACTGCCATACTGAAAAGAAAATGTGTGTATTTATTATTTTTCTAACTACAAATTTTCAAATTGTGCACCACGCATTCTTATACACAAACGTGCTCTCGCGCATTACATTTTGGAGCATTTCAGGAGTAGTTGCCTCACATGCGTTTCTAATTCTGGTTTTGATGTTCTCAATATTTTCAGGGGCAGCTTGAAACCTTGTCTTTAATGTAACCCCAAAAAACGAAAAAACCCAAAGGAGTAATCGAGCTGGCCATAGAATGGGTCTATGGGTGCCTATTCAGTTATCTGGCATAACTTGATTTAAAACAGTGTGAGGTGGAGCCTCATCTTGTTGAAAATATTAATCAATTCTTTCTGCCACTGTTAATTCATAAAGAAAATCTTGAAATTCGTTTTGCAGGAAATTAAGGTATTTACGAGCAGTTAATTAGCCATCATAAAAATAAGGTCCAGTTACTTTAGTCCCTAAAAGACCCACCCAAACATTCGTAGAAAATCTGTTCTGGAAAGCAGTCTCTCTGCACCAATGTGTATTTTCTCTGGTCCACTTATAATGCATATTTCTAATGAAAAATTCATTATTAGAAAAATTTGATTTGTCCGACCAAAGAATTTACTACAGATCAGCGGGTCATTCCTTTTTTTACTTAACAATCATCTACAAAATCTTACTCTCCTCGGCTTATCTCAGTCATTTAAATGTTGAACTTTCCTCATTTTGTAGCACCGATATCCGTTTTTTTTATACAGTCTTTTTTTATGCGACAGTTTCTCTGAATTTATCTCAAAGAGGTTTCTTCATTTTGATTAACATAATTTACTTTTCTTACATTATCCGCAACATGCCCTCGCCTTACAATTTTTTTTTAAACTCTTTGAACCTAAAATTTGGACACGTACTTAAAAGCGCAAATAAAACAATTATTGAAATAATTTTATTTTATGTTTTAAAATGGTAAAAATTTAATTACAGCTTTAACAAGATTAGTAATACCGGCCATATTTAGTTCTTTGCACACTTAAATATTTTTTGACAAATATAATGAAAATGTCAATTTAAAAGCTGGATATGAACAACTTTTAACAAATTTTATTATACAATCATAAAATCACTTTGTAAATAGAGTATCTTAATACTCTTAAATTTTATTATATTAGCCTGATTTTGTGCATTGTAAAATTAGTATAATCGTACTTGGCATCTGAAAAAGCCACCGTGATGCGAAACAACTGCTATGTTAGCAAAAAAAATGAGGCGAAAATCAACATCAAATGTCTCATTATTCTCTCTAAACAACTAGATTTTAACAAAAATGGCTTTATAAGACCCCTATTATTCATTGTCCACGACTGTACTAGGTGCTTTGCATATTTATATGTATCGATTTGAATGATCCTACATCGCATGTACATGTTGTATAGGACCATTAGTACGATATTCTCTTTAATCACGTCAAATCTCAAATTTACCTCGATCAACACGGATTCATGCCAAATCGCTCCACCACCAGCAATCTGGTGTACATCACTCAGTTTATAGCTGAACGGTTGGATGCTGGGGACCAAGTAGATACCATTTATACAGATTTTTCTAAAGCCTTCGACAGACTGGACCACGGAATTTTGCTGAACAAATTATCCGAATTTGGACTACCTCAGCACTTCCTAGACTTTTTTGAACCCTACTTGGTAAATAGGCGACTAAATGTACAATACCGTGGATTTTGGTCTATGGATATCTCAGCGACATCAGGTGTTCCCCAAGGTTCTGTGCTTGGGCCATTGCTCTTTAACATTTTTATAAATGATATCGTCATTGGCTTACACTGCAAAATATTACTTTATGCCGATGACCTAAAATTTTTTACATCTGTGACTAGCGCAGAAGACTGTGTTCATTTGCAAAACGATCTTGTACGACTATGGTCTTGGTGTAGCGTAAACAATTTACAGTTAAATATCTCAAAGTGTAGCTTTATGACATATACTGGGGCACAAAATCCAATAAAATTTATCTATACAATTAATGATAAAGAACTGAAGAGCTGTGGTCATTTCAAAGATCTGGGAGTAATATTCGATCCAAAGTTATCTTTTATTAGCCATATCAATCAAATCACCGCTAATTCCTTCAAAAATTTAGGCTACATTATCCGTAATTGTAAAGAATTTAACGAAAATACACTGAAACTTCTCTTTAATTCATTTGCGAGGTCAAGACTCGAATATACTTCAATAGTCTGGAGTCCTGGTTATGAAAATCATAAATATAGCATTGAAAAACCTCAGAGGCGTTTTCTTAAATACCTCTGGTTCAAAAGTTCTGGAAATTATCCAGAGAGAAGTTTTCCACATTGTGGCTTATTACATAGATTCAACACGAGTGATCTTCAACTACGTCGAACGTATCACTCTCTTGTATTCCTTTTTAAGATTTTAAATGGCACTATTGACTGCCCTGAAATTCTTAGTTACATTAGATTTCATGTTCCTAATTTGCAGACTCGCTCGCATTCGTCTTTATTCTGTTTGCCTGCACCAAGAACAAATTTGCTGCTATTTTCTCCTCTGCACCGTATGTGTTCCAACTATGATTCTTTATATAATAATATTGATATTTTTAATACTAGTATATCCAAAATGCGAAATGTGGTTCTCAATTCTGCACAACAACTGTAGCTTCTAAATTATTAGATTACTACTCTTAGGACTATACTAATCATAGATTTATTTTGTTAATTTTTATTATCATTTAATTGTTTACCTTTAGTTAAGTTATTTAGTTTTAGTTATTATTTAGTTTTCTTTTTATGTTTGTAAAATTCCTGCCCTATAATTGGATTTCTGTCTGGGCAGTCGTAATCAAAATAAATAAATAAATAAATAAAATACAACTTTTTAAAATCTGCCGGCGGCGCCGGTGCCAATATCACTTGATTATATTTCCACATAATGTGATCTTTGCATGTACTATATTTAAATTTCCTTAAGTACAGCTGATTTGCTGATCGTTAGTTCTTGATAGCGTTACGAATAATGGTATATTATTCTATATGAAGTAAAAATGACATTTTTTTGCGTCGAGGATATACTTGATAAGAATAGGCGATACATAAAAAATTATTTTTATTATATAACATACTACTTTTTCTTCAAACGTCGAATATATATTAAACATATACTACTATGTTTCCTTCAAATACTTTTAGTACCGCTCAGATGAAATGTCAGAGAAATGTTTACGAAATTTGTCATAGAATTCGTGTTTTTATGTTTATTCTTTTATGTTCATGTTCATCCCAATTTATGAAAAACAAAGTTGTTTGTAAAGGGTCAAATAAAATTATTATTCAAATAAACAAAAACAATGCAAGCTGAACTGTTATTTTGGAAAAATATAAAGAAATTAATGTAATGTTTTCTAAAACAACCCAACAAGTGTCGGCAATTATTCGACCATACAAATGAGCCGATCTAGCGGTACTGAATTATGAGCTTAACGCCTTCCTGTTCCTGTTGGCAAAATTCTTAATGAAACAATTAATTTTTCTACAACATTAATTAGATATCTAATAACCTTAATTCAAAACAAATTAACTAGTTCTAATATCAAGTTAAATGTATGTACTACCACGTATTATTAAATTATTATTGAATTCTAATGGATCACTTGCATACCATAACTGTCGTAGTAAATTCATTATATAAATAATAGTCTTGTTAGTGAAGTAATCAGTTTTTACACTTTTTATCTATTTTTTATTCGTCTAGTAAAATTACGAGAAGGGAAAATCGACATCGCAAAAGACATGGATATGAAACGGTTTGATGTAATACAATCACGAAAAAAGAACGTCTATAGGGCAAATTGATTTGTGATTTGTCTTTTCAATTGCGTGAACATGTCGTTCAGAACTGAATCGAGAACGTAGAAAATAGACATTGGAATCTATGCAACCACAATAACTGCAAACGTTTCTGCAGTTGCATATTAACTCTTTCAAAATATATTGAACGAATATTATTAACTGGCGCTGCTATCAAATTTTATATTCTCTAACAAGCATGAAACTAAGAACTACCGTCTGTCTGAGGGCCACACCAACTCGCTTAATATCTATTGTAGAAGATTAAAGTTCTAGAAACAGTTATCTTATTTTTTGTGACTTATATTTCAGTAAAAAGAAATTTGAAATCTTTGTGAGATATATTTATTACAAAATCCTGAAAAATAGGAAAACCACAAAGGTTGTAGCTTCCTTATTTGAGAAGATACGAAAAAAGTTAAAGAGTTGAAAGTTGATGGCAAAGACAATAAGAATAACAATGTGTATAAAAAAATTGAAAAACTCAGTTGGCTTTGATATACGCTCTTGTGCAAAAATGAAAAGAACAAATCTCAAAGTAGGCCATGCCACCATTAATTCCGTTTATTTTTTCTCTTTCCAACGATAAAAAACATGTCAGAAAAATTTTAACTGATTGTATCAATATTTTATACTTTACGAAAACCACAATTCATATAATTGAATCGTAAAAATCAGTTATCCATGATTAGTAAAGAACAATACATACAGTTATTAACAAATTTGGCAGATTGTCACTGTTGTATGTTGGGCTGTCGAGGTTTCATCAAATAACTGAAGAATAGCATTTACAGAAGTCCAATAATTTCAATGCGAATTAGTACCCAAACTAGACGTATTATGCATCAAATAAAAGATTAATTTTGGACTTTGTTGGTGCAAGTAAAAAAATAGGATAGCATTTAAAAAATTGAATAAAGCCCATTTGCTTTTTATGTTTAAAAAAAAATGTTTTTTAATTGAAAATAGTGATTTTTGCACGAAATAAACTTTTATTGAAATGCAACAATAAAAATGAAGGCGAAACATCAGATTCAAGGCCTACTGGATGAATTTTTTGAAAACACAGTCTTACAGTTTTTTCACTTTTTCGAATTTATTACGCCATTTGGAGAAAAATTACTTAGTTCTGATACATCATTGTATCGAGAATTTCATGTGAAATCTAAATATGCAAAAATATGTACAGGTTGCTATTTAAAAATCAAAAGTTGTTGTTACTTCCAGTTGGACCGGAAGTGATATTTTTCACTTAATAAGTGCAAAATGTGGCTTTTTGTGTTACAAATGATATGCCGAAATTTCAAAATTGTATTCCTATAATCACTATAGAAATTGGAATGGAACTAATCTCGCTGTTATCCTAAATACATGGTGATGTTAACAATTTATATTTTCCGAACATTTTTTTCCTAGAAAGACACACTTACGTATGCTATATTACGTAGCATCCTTTTTTTTATTTAAAATCCTAGTTTTCTTTTATAAAGATCCCTAAAATAAAATAATTTGAGTTATTATCGAAAATAAACTATTTTTTTTGTGACTTACAAATTTCGGTCTTTAGTACAACGATCATAATTACTCTCACGTCCAGTAGAAGTATAGTAACGTAAAGAAATATATATTTTTTTCGAAATAGATTTAAAATGTCATGAAATATCGAAATTTTAAATTTGAGCGGAAAAAATGTCTGTCTGTCGGTCTGTCTGTACTTTTTTTGTGCGCACGATTACTCTGGAACCGTTTAATGTATTATAATGAGATCTGGAACTAAATTATATTTTGATCTAATTCCGTTGGGGGTTCGGGGGTAAATGGGTAAGTAAGGGTAAATAGGCAAAACAAGCAACTAAGAGCCCACAAAATTTCAATTTAGGGCATATACAAAAAGTCAAGGTCTCAACATTTTTTTTGGCATCAAGCCACCCCCCACTATCACCCCCAATACCATCCCCACACTATTATAAAAGGGAGTAAAAAAAATAAAATGTGATTTATGGTGTATACAAGAACAAAACGTCTCAAAAAAATTTCCCATTAATAGGACAGATCATCTATTCACCGAATATATTTAAAACATTTATATGTAAAATATTATTAATTTTAGATTTTGCAATATTTATTCATTTTATAATATTGCTGTTTTTAAAATGATTTAAAATCCTTTTTTTATAAACATCTCTAAAATAAAATACTTTGAGTTATTATCGAAAATAAACTAATATATATTTTTTTGTGACTTGCAAATTTCGGTCTTTAGTACAACGATCGTAATTAATTTCACGTTCAGTGGAAGTATAGTAACGTAAAAAAATATATATTTTTTCGAAAGACTTAAAATGTCATGAAACGTCGAAATTTTAAATTTGAGCGGAAAAAATGTCTGTCTGTCTGGCTGTATTTTTTTTGTGAGTTCATTTACTCTGGAACCGTTTATGATATTGGCTTGAAATTTGGTACACTTATGTATTATAACGAGATCTGGAACTAGATTATATTTTGATCTAATTCCGTTGAAGGGTTCGGGGGTAAATGGGGTAAATAAGGGTAAATAGGAAAAGCAAGTAGGTAAGAGTCCATAAAATTGCAATTTAGGGCACGCACAAAAAGTCAAGGTCTTAATTTTTTTTTTGGCATCAGCCACTCCCCACTATCACCCCCCAATACCATCCCCACACTATTATAAAAGGGAGTAAAAAAAAGTAAAATGTGATTTAGTGTGTATACAAGAACAAAATGTCTGAAAATTTTTTTTGACATTTTATCAATTGGTTTACCATTGATAGGGCAGATCATCTATTCACCGAATATATTTAAAACATTTTGACTATGTAAAATATTATTAATTTTAGATTTCGCAATATTTATTCATTTTATAATATTGCTGTTTTTTAATTTTAAATTCGAGCCCCCTTTATAAAATAAAGTTACTCCACTGCATTCTACTACTAAACATTGATCAAATGCATTTCCTTCCATACTCTTACTAATTAATTACGCCAATAAAACGACTAACAGTCTCACAATTTGTTCCGACAACTTCATAAAACTGAATGAAGCTTCTGCGAAACCTTATATCATCTTCCCAACTCCCACGTACGGTAGTTAGCGTAGAAGGACAATTGTTTGTTTTTAAACAAATGGCAATATTTTCCCACGTTTCAGAGTCTTTCAAGCGGATGTAAGTGAATCAATAAATATGGCTAGCATTTTTTTGTCGTTCGTAACATTATTGGCGAAGGAACATGTACACATTTTTATTTATCTAGATAAATTGTATTTCTATTCCATACCGATAGCTTGATGTTTCACAACTAAGTTTATTCCGAGAATAAACAAAGAACAATTTCGTTTTAATAATTGCTAACATGTACAGTTCTGATTTATTCTAATATACTACTTCCAATGAACTATTAAAAAAGTCAATGGTGGATTTTTATCCCCACAAACCACGACGACGCGAGGGTTCGTCAGGACTGAGTCAAAAGTAAATAATCAACTCAGGCACAACGTCACCTTTTCCAAAATTTATCTCTTTAACACTATCAAGAGAGAGACCGCCTTCTTAAAATGATGCTATTCTTTAACTTTCTCACATTTAACATTAAAAATATATCGGTAAAAATTACCTCGATGCTGTAGATTATTTTTCAAATTCCCTAAAAATATAAATTTCAACTGTTAGTGGAGACATATTCATAAATTTGGCAACGTGGTTTGGGCTCGGCCAAAGTTTATCACAAATATGCGTGTTTGCACAATATCTCGTTTCTATTAAATAAAGGATAGCAGTATCTTCTGTATCTGTAGGTTTCTATTGCTTAGGATATGCTGATGATCTAGCAATAGTCGTTAAGGGGCGATTCGCGAATACAATAACGGAGCGTTCGCAAAGAGCCCTAAATGTTGTCGACAAATGGTGTTGCAAGGAAGGACTTTCTATAAATCCCCACAAAATCACAGTCGTCAATTTTACAAGGAGAAGAGCACTGCAAGGCCTAAAGGCCCTAAGGCTCAACGGAGTGGAAATTCCATTTGCCTGTGAGGCAAAATATTTAGGAGTCATTTTTGACCAAAAATTAACAAGGAATTCTCACATCCAAAACGTCACACAGAAAGCCACAATCGCCCTGGGAAGATGTAGGCAAATGTGTGGGAAAAACTGGGGGTTAAATCCCAGGATGAACCTATGGTTATACACCAGGGTAGTGAGACCCATGATAACCTATGGATCAGTGGTGTGGTGGACTAAGACGGTGCAGTCAGGAGCAATAAGGCTGTACAAAGGCTTGCTTGCCTGTGCGCCACGGGGGCTATAAAAACTGCTCCTACGGCTGCACTTGAGGTCCTCTTGGACCTACCACCCTTACAGGTATTCATACAAGGCGAAGCTCGGTCAGTGGTGCACAGGTTAATGCAAGGCCAAACGCCAATTAGCCAGCAACACGGGACGGAGTACCAGAAGTTATACTCGGAGATTGGGGCAGATCCCATTCTAGGCATGCCCACGGATGTAATGGTCCCCAGGTATAGCTTCAACAAGAACTTTCAGACTGTTATACCAGACAGGGAGGATTGGAAAAACGGTCCTCCCATAACAGCACAAACAGTCTGGTACACTGACGGCTCCAAGACAGAACAAGGAGTCGGAGCCGGGATTTACGGGACAAGGTCAAAAGCCAGTATCCCGATAAGTCTAGGGAAATACGCAACGGTGTTTCAGGCTGAAGTGATCGCCATACACTGTTGCGCAAGGGAAATAATAGGACAAGGTACTGTTAACCAGTCGATTGCCATTTTCTCTGATAGCCAAGCGGCAATAAAAGCAATCAGTTCCATGCAAATCAACTCAAGATTGGTGTGGGACTGCATGACGGCCCTTACAGAGCTGGGAAGTCAGAACAGAGTGACCCTAGCATGGGTACCAGGACACGAGGGACACAGAGGGAACGGAAAGGCTGATCAACTGGCCTAGGAAGGCGCACTTGAAGCCCCAATAGGACCCGAGCCCTTTTGTGGCGTGGCAAAGCCATGCATACGAGCGGCCATTAAGGAATGGGTGCAAAATAAATCTCTGGAATGGTGGAGGAATCTCCCAGGACGGAGACAGGCCAAAGAGTTCATTAAAGAACGTTCGGCCAAATTTACGGAAGACCTACTAAGCCAGAATAGGAAGGCCATCAGAGTAATAGTAGGCCTTCTAACTGGCCACTGCCGGCTCAATAGACACATGAGTCTAATGGGCCTGGCAGAGGATGCGACATGCAGATTCTGCCAAGAGGAAGAGGAAACCTCAGTTCACGCATTGTGCCACCGTGAAGGCCTGGTGAGGCTGAGATTCCAAGTACTTGGAGAAGAAAAACCAAGGGCGGACAGCTATATAAAAGGGCCTTTATCAAAGCTATGGAGTCTATTACAAAGGACAAAGCTGGATGAGGTACTATAAGGAAGATATCCTGGGAGCATCACAATAGACCTGGAAAGTCGCGGTGGTAAAGGCTAAACAACCAGCTCCCTTGCTAATCTAATCTAAATCTTCTGTATTATAATGTAGGAATAATTTTCAAAAAGGCACTATCAGTCCATAGAAGCGACGCGGCGCGGCGCGTTGAAAGGTTTAGGATGCCCACATATGCTGAATGCACAAATTCACCTCCTTCCGATAAGTAAAATATACGTCGTCGGTCCTTAATACGATTGACAACAAAAACCTGTTGCTTTGGCCACAGAAAAAGTTGTTTCTCGTCACCTGTACGTAACGCCTAGACAAATTGTAAGTGATGAGGATGTCTATGATCTGGCCCCAAAATTCTAGAAATTGTGTTTCTCGAAACACCAACAATAGCAAAAGCTCTTTTGGTATTCGTCAGGGAATCTCTGTTAAAATAATGATTCATTGGTACCTTTTCTCTATCAATATTAACGATATTATGGTTTTGTTACAATAATCTCCTGATTTTATTAACATTGGTTAATTAGATTTACATACACGTTAATTAAGCATAATTGCTTAAATACAACTAGATACTGTAATAAGTATGTCAGTAAAAGAAAGACATTTAAAATGCCATTTTGTAAGGTTTCGTTGTGAATTAGATTTTAATTAATAGTAAAAACACTAAGAGCATAAGGTTACTGACATCGCTAAAATTAACGATGGCATACACGTCTCTCCTTTATGATCACTAAAGGAAGAGTGAAAATGCACCAAGATTCACCAACAATATACTTACTAAAACAATTACCGCAAATTTACCAAATGATGCATAAATACTTGAGACATTAATGGGCAACATTTTTTCAATATTCAAACATCCTTCAAGTTTTTATTCCTTTCGGCGTCTATTAATATTTTCACCTTGACTTTTTCCAACGGTAAACTGTTTATGTCTTTGATATATATGTATTTATCATAACCGGAGTATAAAATTTACTCTGGTGCAATAACTGGAATTATCGTCTGACAAAGGATATTTCATATGCGATTCCTGCAGCAAGGTACTTCCTCAAATTTGGAGCTAAAAAAAATCACTGGCAAAGAACATGCAATATTGCATTCACTTGAATAAAAATTTAAGGAAGTAAGGAGTTGCGCTTTGTGCTATTGTTCACGACCATATAAAGATTAAGGTGCGGTTTGAGGCAAAAACTAGTTGTTCATGGCAATATATTGAATATATAACGTATTACACAATTTACACGCGTTACAAGGTGTTTATAAATATAAAAAATGAACATTCTCTTTGATTTGAAAGAGAAATATGTGTTGCGGATATTGCACAAATAATCTGTTTAGGAAACCACAAAATAAATACTATAGGATATACCTGAACTAAAACGGAATCAAAACATGATTTTTTTAACAATTGCAGAACAAAAGACAGTTGAGTAACAAATTTTCAATATTACAACTATATCTAGGTCTAATGTGTGAACTAATTTGTTTTAAAATATTTCCAACATCGGTAGTATAAAAATGCCCGAAATATGAGTCTCTAAGTCACTACTTTGAGGCTCTTTTCAAGAAAAAAAATAAGGAAGAAAGAAACTGCCTCTATCGTTTTTACGATTGGCTTGACTTCGAGATCTCAACCTGCCTACTCCTCCAACCCGAATCACGATGCGTCTCTATGATCTCAAAGTGCCTTCTTAAAGAGAACTCGCTCTTTGTAATTATCTCTAAAACACATTGTAGGCAGGTTGAAGTTCGCAATCAAATCAGTTTTAAGGTGAAATTTCGTTGTGACGTTGATCAAGTGAATGTTGATCAAACAACTGTGTGAATTCTTGTTCACATATGACCACGAAAATGAAGATTATAAGGTTTTCTAGATTCAAGAAAATGTGCGAAATTAGGTAAATGTAGTTTTACCAATGAATTCTAAGTGAATGAGCAATTTTTTATACTCTTATGTAAACTTGCTGTTTTTTTACAGTCTGTAGAATGAATAAATGGATTCTCTCAGTTAATTGAATGGATATATTTCGTATACTGCTAGGATGGATATGAAATCGATCAGTCACAATTTGTGTATTAAGTACGTAGGCAACTATTCGTTTCAAAAAATTAAAGTTAGTGCGTAAGTCAATTGTCAATATGTATTTATGTAGTTATTGAGCTAAAAAAGAAAAAAAAATATTTTTTTAAAACATAATACTTCAATCGCAAACTCCTCTATAAAATCCTTATTTTACTATATGAAACGTAACTAGACTGCAACCAACAGCTACTATCTGGGCTATGTGCCCCGCCCAGCTCTGAAGTACAAGTTACAAGCCTGGCGCGTTAAGTGTAATAATTGCATATTACCAACAGAACTCTAATGCTTCGATTGCAACAATTTTTAATATTCTGACCTCTAGAAGCACACTTGAACTATGCTAAGCCCAATTAGGCTATTTATTTTTCGATTGCAATAAACACCGGACCGTTAGATGGCGCCTGCTGACTATTTTACATGTCGCTATCCCAAAGATACCGAAATGTACTAAATAGTCAAGTGATCCTCGTGTCGATCGTCACATGCCCACCTTGCACTGACGAGAGCAAACAGCTCGAAACTGCAGTCTGCAAGTGGTGTGGGACGACTGGCACTAGAGCTCCTTTAAGTAGGATCAGTCTTTCGGCTGGTGTTTGTTGCAATTGAAGCATTAACGTTCTGTTGGTAATATGCAATTATTACACTTAACGCGCCAGGCTTGCAACTTGTAATTCAGCGCTCGGCTCGGTATATAGCCCGGTGCGTAGCTGCTGGTTGCAGTCTGGTTACGTTCCTTACAGTAAAATAAGGATTTTATAGAGGAGTTTGCGACTGTAATATTATGTTTTAATGTTCTGCCCTCTAGTAGCACATCTGAATATATTTTTTAACTTGCTTTTTTAAAGTCCTACTAATAAGTAAAAAAAGCAAGAAAAACAAAGCGTGCGTAATTTGTAGTCATACTTTAAGTATTTATAACGTATAGAACCAATTTTCATAAATTTATTCATTGGAGCTAGGTTCCGAGGTATAAACCTAACGGCATTCCATTATGCCACCGGAACTAATATCACTCCATTTGTGCGGAAAAAAACGGACGCAAGAGTCTCTAATCAGGCGAAAAGAAAACAAAAAAAACTAACTTTTGTATTCTACGTTTTGCCGGAGGTGCCGGTTATTTGATGCCGGTTATTTGATGAATTTTTCATCCCCGCGCACATGCGGATATTTGCAAACGGAATACTGTATTGTCATTCGATCTTAGTAACTGTGCAAAGATTCATCAATTGATTATGTCAGGAAATGCGTTAAAAAAGGATGAAAGATTTGAACATAAACATTGTGCACGCATTGTGAGTTAAAGAAAAGCAAGCAAAAAAACTGCTGCCCAAGGAATCACTACTTCCACATGCAGATTTTGTATCCAAGTATTTTTTATTATTATTAGCCGTTACTCGAGTCCGAGTATAAAAATGTTACAGTCGATAAATTGTGTACAATAAAAAACAAGTAAAAGGTGTAGTCTATTGTAATTCCCATTCATCTACGGTGCACACGACTATGGCTATAGAGGCCAATTCGGGAGAGCACATGACGACCGCAATCAGGACAAACATAGACCTAGTTAGGTCTTGGATTCGGCCTTCTTGCAGCAACATTTCCTTGATAGCTGGCCACAACCCCTCGCCATTCGGTTCTGTCCGCTGCAAGTTGTTCCCATTGCTCGTCTGCAATACCGTTGGATTTTAGATTTTCATGGAGAGCGTCTTTGAACCTCTTTCGTTGACCGCCACGCCACGCCTTCTTCTACCGCTTAGCAATTCACCATAAAGTGTACATTTAGGAAGGCGGTTATCATGCATACGATGAACGTGACCTGCCCATCTTAGGCGTGCTCTTGAAATAAGCACCTCAATTGGAAGGCTCTTTGCTCTCCTGAGTACTTCCACGTTTGATATGTGATGGAACCAACGGATTTTCATCATAGTTCTGAGGTGTCTTTGCTGAAAACGTTCTAATTCTTTCACATGACGACGGTAAGTGACCCAGCTTTCACATCCATATAGCAGTGTTGGAATGACAACTGCTCTGTAGACAGCCATTTTCGTTGACAAAGCAAGGTCGTGGTTGTCAAATACTCTCTCTCTAAGTCCCCAGAATGCTCTAGATGCAGCGTTAATTCTATTGCGAATCTCGCTGTCCATGTTTGCTTTGTCATTAACAACGTTGCCTAAGTAATTGAACTGATCCACCACTTCAAGAGAATTTCCGTTAAGTGTAATGTCTATTTGGTTCACTTGATGAGGAGTTGACATAATCTTAGTCTTTCCAATGTTGATTTTAAGTCCCAAAGAATCATAGCTCTGGGCATACACATCTAAAAGTTCTTGAAGCTCTTCCGGCGTAGAGGCTAAAAGTGCACAGTCATCCGCATACTGGAGATCACAAATGAATCGTGTGCGTGTCTTCGTGAAAGCTTTAGAGCGCCCTATGTTAAAGAGACCGCCATCAAAACGGTATCTAAGACCTATTCCTCTGACTGTCAGTTTGTTGTCAACAATAATTGTTAGAGCAGTGGTAAACAAATTAATGAGTAGGGGTGCCAGGACACATCCCTGCCTAACTCCAGTGAGAGTTTGGAAAGGTTCGGTTGCCTCATTATTATACATAACCTGGGCGTTTTTGTTTGTATGTAGACTGCGACATACTTCCACAAATTTTCTAGGGATACCTAAGCGGAACATAATTTTCCAGAGCACTTCCCTGTCCACCGAGTCAAACGCCTTGGTTAAATCAATGAAGGCCATGTGAATTTCTCCTTGATGTTCGAGTGCTTTTTCTTAAAGCTGTTTAAGTGTGAAGATTAAATCCGATGTGCCTCGGTTTGGTCTAAAGCCACTCTGTGTTTCAGGAAGTAACTTTTCCATAACAGGTGTTAGCCTATTTGCCATCGCTTTAGTGAGTATCTTCCCTCCAACAGCCAGGAGAGCTATACCCCTGTAATTTCCACAGTCCGCAGCGCTCCCTTTGTTTTTGAAGAGGTTGATTAAAAGTGTATCACGAAACTCCTGCGGAGCTTGACCACTTTCCCACACGACATCAAACAGTTTTTTGAGGTAGGGTATGAGCTCTGACGACACAGCTTTAAAGATCTCAGCTGGGAGTGAGTCGGCGCCGGGAGATTTGTTATTTTTTAGCTGCCCAATGGCGGTTAAGATCTCTTCCGTTGTTAGTGGTTTATCTAAGTCTTCGAGGGTGTCATATTGAGGGATAAGATTTATAATATCGTGATCGGCTTGACTTTGCTGGTTAAGAATGTTAGAGTAGTGTTCTTTCCATCGGGCTCTTATTTCCTGGTCTTCTTTGAGGAGATTTCCATTTAAATCTTTAATAGGGCACATATTTTTCCGACTGGGGCCGTACACTGCTTTTACTCCTTGAAAGAAATTCCTGTAGTCGTGTGAATCGGCGTACCTTTGAATTTCTCTGGCCTTGCTTGCCCACCACTCGTTCTTTATTCTTCTGATTTCGCGTTGCGTTTCATACTTAGATTGGGTAAAAGCTTCTGCTTTTGATGAGTCGTTGGGGTGGTTGATAGCGTTTTGGAAGGCAGTATGTTTGCGGTCAAGAAGTTCTTGTATAAAAGCTTCATTATCATTGAACCAGTCCTCCTGTTTTTTACTTGCTGCAGTGCCAAGAATTTCCTCACTCGCACTTTTTAAACTGTCTTTAATTTGTGTCCAGGTAGCAGCGACATCTACAGAATTGGTTTCTTCTAGTGCACTCAAATTCTCTTGAACTTTTTGCTTTAGCTGTTCGACGGTTTGTTGGTCACGCAATTTACTAATACAGAGACGGAGTCTACGTTTTACTTGAGTTCTTCGGTGTTTGGGTCTCATAACAATTTTCATTTTAGAGACAACAGGACGATGATCGGTCCAACATTCGCTATCAATGCGCGCCTTTGTAATTTGGACGTCCTTGAGATGCTTCCTACGTACGATAACATAGTCCAGTAGATGCCAGTGACCTGATCTGGGGTGACGCCAGGTGCCTTTAAATTTATCCTTTTGTCGGAAAATGGTGTTTGTTATAACTAGATCATGTTCGGCGCATTTAGTTAGGAGTAGTTGACCGTTAGCGTTCATGTTGCCCAAACCGTTCTTGCCTATGATGCCTGACCAGGTGTTTGCATCTCTCCCTACTCTAGCGTTAAAATCGCCAAGAATAACGAGTCGTTCCGTTTTAGGTATTCTACAGAGGGTTTCTTCCAGCTGTTGATAGAAGCTTTCCTTGGTTTCGTGACTTGCATCCAGAGTGGGAGCGTAGGCGCTTATTAGATTTACCGCGTTGCCATCTGATAGCTCGTAGCGTAGCAGCATTGGACGCTCGGATAGGCCTTGTGGTACTTGTGTTAAGTTGGATACAAGTTGATTCCGAACGGCAAATCCTACTCCATGTTGTCTTCTTGAATTGGTGGGAAGACCTTTCCAATAGAAGGTGTAGTACTTTTCTGTGAGAGAGCCTTCCTCCAAAAATCGAGTTTCGCTGAGAGCTGCAACGTCAACATTGAGTCGGTGAAGTTCTCTATCTATTAGAGCAGTTCTTCTTTCAGGCCGATCGGTGCGAGTGCTGTCGTTCAAAGTACGAACATTCCAAGCGCCGTAGATGAAAGAATTAGTTTTGTTGTATTTAACTTGTCGGTGTTTTTTCGACATTCGATGAGGTGTCCCTGTGGGCACCCTCCCCCGGAGATCCGATCGGGAGGGTATTTTACCTCCGGATGATTTTGTCCCACTTGAACGCTCCATCATTTTTTTAAAGCCTTAATCGACTGAAAACGAAGCTGCATTTGAAGTTTTAGCTGGAGCAGGTATGCAACTGACTAGCTCGGTTGCGGAAGGCGAGTGGTGTGGTCCCATGGCACAGAAGGAGACTGCGACGATGGGGTAACCAAACGATTCCAAAAGCAACCTTTGTGTGCGGTGGGTTATTTTTACCGCACTCTTCGTGATAAGGTGGATGGGCTCACGGCAAAAGGTAAGGGTTATTCCGCCCTTACTCGGTCGTTAGAGCCTCGTTAGTGAAAACAGGGTGCACCAAGTTCAAATTGTACTCATCGCGAAGGTGAGGTTAACAATTGAGTAGGAGAGGCTATAACTTGCGCTTCACTACCCCGTTACACCCCAGTCCAAGTCTTATATACACTAAATAATGTAATATTTTATTCCCTTTAATAACAATGGAGGGGTGGGGGTGGTAGAGAGGGTGGCCAATGTAAAAAAAAATTTAGAGGCCGTTGGTTCTCGTACACACACACACACACACACACACACACACACACACACACACCATCACACACACACATACACACACACTAAATCCCAATTTAATTGTTTACTCCCTTTAATAATAGGGTGGGATGGCAATGGGGGTGGTAGAGTGGGTAGCTAATGCCAAAAAAATTTTTTTGGACGTTTCACTTTCGATATTTTAAGCCTATTTCAACAAAAAAAAATATTTTTTTTTGCGCTACTATACTTCCACTGGACATGGAAGTAAAATGAGTTATTTCAGTGAAGAATCGATAAATCGTACTCCACCAGATATACTGCTAACTGCAAATAAAACTTATGGGACATTATTACCGCAAAATCTAAAAGTAAATATGAATTTTGCTACAAAAAGGTTATGGATTGGTAAATGGAATAAAATAGTTTATAATATATTAATGTTTATACGTTTTTTAAAATTTTGTAGTTTTTCTTAAGCCGGTCGTAGAAAAACTATACTTTATAACTCGAGTGTCGAAAGTTTGACCGATGGCTTAATGCATTTTTTAAAAATGTTTGTAGAATTTTTTTTTACATAAAATTGAGCTAATTTACATTTACATTTATATTATTTAATGCCTTTTTACAATCTTAATTTGTTATTTATACCGCCTTGTATTATATTTCGACTTATATACTTCATTATTATTCTTAAATGACGAAGAAAAGTATTATTGTTATTTGGAAGCCAGACATGCTGAAATCAAAGACGAGCTAACACTAAATATAGGTGGAAGCGTAGGTCATTGTTATTTTCTCGCCCACAACCAAAAAGCCCCGATTCACCAGAAAATCCCAAGAGAGTCGCCTGCACCTTCATTAAAAATAAACAATGGACGGAAACTATCTTTTACGAAGAACATTGTAAACAAGGGACTCGTATAGAGAAAATAATTTTTTTAACGGTCATATGGACAATTTGGTTATATTCGATTGACTAATAATTTTTGTTAACTTCTTTATGAACTAAATGTGATTTAAAAAAATGCACACATAAATCACATTCTTTCTAACAGTTACTTATGTCCCTCGGTAAACAGATAAAGAAGACAGTGATAATTACATCATTAGTTTTTTGTTTCGTAAGTTCTGTAATTAAAGAATTGTATCAGTTTATTGCAAGCCACCTTATATATAAAGCAAGACTTATCATACCATTCCTGGGTGGGGCTCAATAAAAAAATGTATTTCCTTGAATGTGATTTTGAAATGCCAGCGCCAGCGCTTTGTTTACCAGCACAACGATACTAATCACCTTTAAGTGATTTTTGCTGTTGTTGCCATGCGATTTAATCAGTTTAAAATATGGTATACTGTTTTAAATGCGGGTATAAAATTATCACGAATCGTTGAATTAATTTCGCCTGGCATCCGTCATGATGGCTGATATTTTGTTATTAATATGCGCGAATAATTTGTAACCGAATAAGAGGCTTAATAATCTAATTAAATTTTATTGAGAGCTAACGTGGGAAGTATTTTATGAAGTCGAATTTGTAATCGTCTTAAAACCGTGGGTGAATAATTCATTAATTAGTCTTGCAATGTCGGTAGGAAATATTTTTTTGTAGTTGAAATTGACGTGTTATCACCAGAAAGGTCTGGGATTTCCTCGATGTTTTCTTTGATATTTCAATCGTGAACCCGCAGAAATTAATCCTAGTAGGTAGACAGGCAACGTATAAAATTGCGAAATATTTTAAATGATAATTTAATGACGTCCAATGACTTGGACGTGTACAGCGCAGCTTTTCAGGTGCATCAATTAAGTACATTATTTCCATTCACCAGATATTGCAAATTCAAAATTAAGTTTGCATGTAATTTTAAATATTTAAGTATAACAGATAAGGAAGGAAATGACCCTGCCAAAAATGGCTCGTAGAAACTTATAAAAAATATATATATACGTGGATCTATAAGATTCGAGTTGGATAGTAATTCGTAATTCTATATAAGAACTCATTGGACTTTACTTATTTATAACAGGATTGCATATATATTTTTAATCGGTTTGAAATGGTAATTCCATAAGTAATCCTCGAGAGTCTGTATAAGTTAATTGATGGACGAGAAACTACAAATTCGCATAGATTCTAATAATAATATATAAAAAGAACAGGAAATCCACACAAATTCATTTTCCTGTCCTCGCTGCGTTTTGTATTTTGTCCCACAGTTCTTCTCTTGAGTTGATATTATTTGCATAGGCTAAGGACTTCATATATCAATACACATAATAATCCAAAGGATTATAATCAGGACTCCTTGGTGGTCAAGCAAACTCACTGCCTCGACCGATCCATTTGCGTGGGAAGGTCTCATCAAAATAATTCCTGTCTTCAGTGGAGAAATGAGGGGAAACTCCATCTTGCATGAACAACATTCTGTATGTATGCCCGCTTGTAATAAATCAGCAACTCTATTTTGAAAACAGATAAGATTGTCTATTTAAATTTGAAGGAAGGACAAATGGTCCCAAATTGATCGCCGATGATACCACACCAAACGTTAATCTTAAATTCTTGCTGAAAATGCCTTTCTTTAACAGCATGAGGATTTTCTACTTCCCAGTAATGGGTATTTCTCCAGTTAAAAACGTCTCGGCGAGTAAAAGTTGCTTCGCCGGTAAATAAAGTGTTCTTAACAAAATTTCGATCCCTGTTGTGATTATTTAGATGAAATTGACAAAATTGTAGCCTTTGTGGAAGATCCCTTCGAAGTAAGTTTTGTACAGGAGTGAGATGATATGGATAGAAGCGTTCTTTACGTAAGACTCTTAGGATTGTTTACTCACCCCTGCTGCCGCTGCTAAACGACTTGAGCTGACTTGAGGATCTTCATCCACGCGAACTAAAATTTCTAGTTCTTGATCTAGAGTAATTCGTTTCGGTCGTCCTACATCGTTTTTATGGCGAAAAGAACCCGTTTCTCCCAAACGACAGATCTTTGAACTTTTTATGGTCTGGGTGTATTCTATTTGGATATTGCTATGAGTATCTCCTCGCTGCAGCACGTCCGCTAAAATTATTTTGTGCGTAAACACATATCATTTCCCTATTTGAAAAATTATTATGTCTAGGCAGTGTAAATAAAAAGTTAGAAATTAGCTCGAGGAACACAAGAACAAAATAAAATGATTAAGTGACGTACATGACAGAACTAAAATGTAACCAAAGCACACTTTTCAATAAATACACTTTGTTTCATTAAATTTGAATTTTTTTCGAAAAATTATTGAAATATTTAACGGCACTCTCCTCGAAGATGGTAGGAGTTATCAAGTTCTACCAAGTGTATCTTTTATACGTGAAAGTGACGCGCCCATTTCATCTCATATTTTGGCCCAAAGAATCTACCCTTGAGCTATGGCCTATTATTAATTGTCCACCCTGTATAGTATATTGCATAATGTAGTGTATTTTATATGACCAAGTTTTATGGTGCTTGGACGATTTCAATAGAAGAAACCAATCTGAAGCTTCCAGAGCAACAGAATTTCGAATAATAACGGATTAAAACAGTATAAGTGTCACTTAAGTATATTTAAATAAATAATTATGGTACAGTTTTCTTTCATTTACTTCTAGTTGTATAATTTTTCTGTTAATGCATTTTATACTTATATTCCACACATGTGTACAGGTAATATATTTATAGTTCGAAAATATTCTGTGCAAGGAACTACCTACCTACCTACTTTCTAAACTGAATCGTGTTTTGTGGACAATAATGCTTTAATCAATATGTATATCTTCCTACCGATTTCCATATAAGTAAGTTATTAGTAAATAATTCAGTTTAAAGGAATAGTAAGATTTTAATATAAATGATCCAAAAGGCATGCAAAGAATTTTAGATTTATAGTGTTTATCCTAAAACAGATAATAGAGTTAATAATGTAAATTTTATTATGAATTCCTACTTTATATAATAATGGAGACAGACACATTTTTAAAATAGAAGGCCACATATTATGGCGATGGCAATTAGTTCACTTTTATTGTTTCTTATCTGAAACTTGACCGAATAAATATATATGCATATGATTAGGTGCATGGGTACAACATATTTTTTATGATTCTTATATCTATATCACCTTGAAGAAATCGGATGTAGTTAAATCTGGTGAAATACGAGGTCAAAAATAATTTAATTAATCAGTTACAACCGCCTAAATATATCAAGTTTTATTTGCGAGTGGGTTAAGGTTTTATTTTTTAAATAAAACTATTGAAAAAACATTTGTAACATACGCGAACAGGTTCCCTTTACGTTGTAATAAAAACCTACAAAATTAACAGAGCTGTCGTATAAAGTTTTAATATAAGAAATCGAAGTTGTTTTGAAATTTTTCATAAAAATTATTTGCTGTATTTGCATTTAAAATTATATGAAATGAGATCTATCCAGTCAGTCACAATGGAAAGTTGATAATTTTATCTGTAGCGAATTAAATACTGAACATATGAGACAGAGCTTTCTGACTGTTGAAAAAATTTCAAATTTCATAGAAAATTATTTTTAGTTGCCGAAATTTGTCGACTTATTGGTCATGCAACGGTATCTTTCTTGCAATATTCATAGATGTACGGGTTACATGTGAATCATACCAAAGATAAAAGAAACAATAAGAAAACAGCCATTATCATTTTGTATCCTTTATATAATAATTCAATTACGGTTTAGTCAATACTATGCCTAGAGTGCAATTTGTTTGGATTCCCAATACCCAAAATAGAATTATTTAAAAAAATTAAAAACGTTAACTGGCGCAGTCGGTGGGATTCGGTGTCAAATGCTTTAAAAATTGAAAATTGGTTCGTAACAGTGATTCGATGCATCTATCTAGTTACTCTTGGTCGAGATTGTGGCTTGTGCCACTTGACCACCTGGCTTACCATCGTTCATCTTGATGTGCAAACACACATTTTTCGGCATTGCCTGTTATCTTGGAATTGGAATTGGGAAAATATAAATTTTATTGTAAGATCTTCCAGTTCCTTCTGTTAATTTAGTTCAAAATTAATAACCTTTCGCTTTCATAGATAAAAAGTCATCGAAAAATTAATATAATTATAATTAAGCCAATGTTGTTAAACAAAGCATTATATACTCACGAACTAATATGCACTTTTTGCCGGAACGCCAGAATGGATAAAAATATACATAGACCGATGTATATAAAAATACTTCAGAATTTTACCTCATCTTAAAGTTTATGATTTAATCTGTCACTTGTTTAAGTTCATTGAAACTGGCTGAAAGGTAGAGAAGCTATACGTAATTAAAAAATATTTGTATTTCATGGTTCATCTGGAATTTATTGCTGAAATCTGTTCATTATAGTTATACGTAGAAAATAAATAAATGAAAGAAACTGGTTCTGCGATGGAGGATAATGATCTTTTAAACAGAGAGATATTGATAACACAACACTACCACAGAACTGTGTGTAAACATTTGAATTTCAGTTATAAACAAATATTTGAGATTTTAAAATAACAAAAAGTACATGTTTCTTTTGCTTGAATAAATACAAAGTACAAATGTAGAAATGTGGGTATTGAATCTTGTCTCAAGCTAAAAATATATGGTACTTAGAAACTGTTCAGTAGCTTATACCCAAATTATAATATTTATACAAAATAAAAACAGCTGAATAATTAAAAGTTCAATGTTAGGTAAAATACAGAATAATGCAGGGATTATAAGAATTGATATTATCATGCACTTTAACTCGAAATATATGCATTTGTCGTGATCAGGTACATCTCAGTATTAGGCTAATAAATAAATAAATAAATATTCTATTTCTCTCAAAAATTTTGCCTACTAGTCACACTTTGCTTTTTTTGTTTTGCACCGACCAACTATTTATCCTTGAAGTTGTTCTGGTAAAGTTACTCACGCAGTGGTCGAAATCAACGCATTCTTTGAATTAAAGTAATATTTTCTCTCAATTAAAAATCACCTTGATGGAAGAACATCTTTAAAATGAAACCTAAACTCCCTCGCTCTTCAATATTTAGTATTCACATAATGAATTCATTTTTATTGGCAGTAAATAGAGGGTCCACTGCTAACCTGTTACAATCGATGATTTTAAATTAAGTTTTATTGTGATGATTCGTTTGAAAAAACGTATACTCAATTTATATTTGCTTAACTAAAAAATATGTTATTATAGGAGAAGTATTTAGCAAAATTAAACAAACTTTTTACTTTAGTGTGAAAAAAATGATTGATTTAATTTGAAAAAAAAAATAGCGTTGCGTTTACAAATTTTCATGCATACATTTGTTTAAGCTGGTTATGACCGATCATTGTCTTGTATCTTGTAACCTAACAATTAAGAAAGAACACCAGCCTGTGTTATTTAAAACGTATAGAGATTTTTCTGTTTGACCATGGTTTATTCTTAAATGGTTTACTTGCTGTGGGTGGATTGGGACTGTATATATAGTAATTGTTTTTAAGTAAATACTGCTTTCAGATTTATCAAATTAGTATGTTTAAAATTATCTACAAATGTTTCGGCTTTTCAGGTGTTTATCAAGAGTACAAAGACACCACAGAAGTGGTTATTCTAAATATATAGGTACCTAAAAACATTTATAACTTAATATCTCTATGACTTAAACTTTAGTTATGGGATTTTTTTCGGATAGACTTGACGTAATAATGAAGTAGTTTTTATCAAAAAAGATTATGAAACCTACACAGAAACAATGAGGGAAAGTATCAAATTGTTCGTGGAGGCACACTTTCCGCGCTCACTGATAATAACAGACCTAGAGGATAGGCATTATCCAGACCAAAGTCTAGAACGGCCCAATCTCGCGGACTGGAGGTTGCCCATCGAGGTTATAAAACCTGACAAAAAGATGGGCAATTAGTATGTTCCAACCACTCAAATCTCCTGGGATGGACGGAATATATCCAGTCTTGCTCCAAAAAAAGGCTAGAAGTTTTCATACCTTACTTATATAAAATATTCAGGGCTTGCTTAGCCTGGAGATACATACCAAACATATGGCGGAAGTCATACCTAACAAAAATAGGTAGATTAACGGACCAAACGCCCAAGTCATATAGGCCTATAAGCCTATCCTCTTTCTTACTTAAAGCGATGGAAATACTGATAGATAGGTACATTAGAGACGAACTACTAAGGGAAAATCCCCTGAGTGAATGTCAATATGCATAGCAGCCGGGTAGGTCGATAGACCTTGCGCTAGATGAATTAAACAGACTACTAGCAAAGTCCTTAGATGACAAGGAAATGGCAGTAGTAATATTTCTAGCCTTAGTAGGAGCGTTCAATAACGCGACAATGTACATTATCAAACAGAGGAGTCCCAACAGTGATCTGCCGGTGGATTAAAGCCAGCCTAGACAATAGGATTATAATATCCAATCTAGGTGAGGCCTCCATTTAGGCGAAAGTGAGCACAGGCTGCCCAAGGGAGGAGTACTATCTCCACTACTGTGGGCAAGTTGACGAACTCCTCCGAAAACTGTCCGCAGAAGGCATCTATTGCTTAGGATATGCTGATGATCTAGCAATAGTTATCAAGGGGCGATTCGCGAATACAACAACGGAGTGTTCGGAAAGAGCCCTAAATATTGTCGACAAATGGTCTTGTAAGGAAGGACTCTACAAATCCTCACAAAACCACAGTTGTCAACGTCAACGGAGAAGAGCACTGGAAGGCCTAAAGCCCCCAAGGCTCAACGTAGTGGAAATTCCATTTGCTTGTGAGGCAAAATAGTTAGGAGTCATCCTTGACCAAAAACTTCCACATCCAAAAACTCACACAGAAAGCAACAATCACCCTGGGAAGCTGTAGGCAAATGTATGGAAAAACTGGGGGCTAAATCCCAAAATGAACCTGTGGTTATACACCAAGGTAGTGAGACCCATGATAACTTATGGATTAATGGTATGGTGTTCTAAGACGGTGCAATCGGGAGCAATAAGGCTGTTAAGTGGCGTACAAAGGCTTGCTTTCCTGTGCGCCACAGGAGACATAAACACTGCTCTTACGGCTGCACTTAATGTTCTGTTGGACCTGCCGCCATTACACATATTCTTGCAAGGCGAAGCTCGGTCAGTGGTGCACAGGTTAATGCAAGGCCAAAAGCCAATTAGCCAGCAACACGAGACGGAGTACCAGAACTTCCAGACTACAATACCAGACAGAGATGACTGAAAAAACGGTCCTCCAATAACAGTACAAACAGTTTGGTACACTGACGGCTCCAAGGCAGAACAAGGAGTCGAAGTCGGGATTTATGGGACAAGGTCAAAAGCCAGTATCTCGATAAGTCTAGGGAAATACGCAACGGTGTTTCAGGCTGAAGTGATCGCTATACACTGTTGCACAAGAGAGATAATAGGACAAGGCACCGTTAACCAGCCGATTGCCATTTTCTCTGATAGCCAAGCGGCAATAAAAGCAATCAGTTCCATGCAAATCAACTCAAGATTGGTGTGAGACGGCTTGACGGCCCTTATTGTGACCTTAGCATGAGTACCAAGACACGAAGGACACAGAGGAAATGAAGAGGCTGATAAACTGGCCAAGGAAGGCGCACTCAAAGCCCCAATAGGACCTGAGCCCTTTTGTGGCGTGGCAATGCCATACATACGAGCAGGTATTGAGGAATGGGAGCAAAATAAATCACTGGAATGGCGGAGGAATCTTCCAGGACAGAAACAGGCCAAAGAGTTCATAAAGAAAGTTCGACCAAATTCACGGGAGATCTACTGAGCCAGAATAGGAATGTAATCTAACTGGGCATTGCCGGCTCAACAGACACACGAGTCTAATGGGCCTGGCAGAGGACGCAACATGCAGGTTCTGGCAAGAGGAAAAGGAAACCTCAGTTCACTGTGCTACGTGAAGGCCTGGCAAGACTGAGATTACAAGTACTCGGAGAAGAAACATCAAAGGCGGTCAGCTATACTAAAGGGCCTTTATCAAAGCTATGAAGTCTAGTACAAAGGACAAAGCTGGATGAGGTACTATAAGGAATGTATCCTAGGAGCACCACAATAGACCTGAAAAGGTCGCGGTAGTAAAAGCTAAATAACCAGCTCCTCTGTTTATCTATCTATCTAACGTAATAATGTAAATCAACGAATAATTGTTAACATTTTATCTAGTATAGGAGTATTTAAGAAATTTTGTTGGTCATTCATGGTAAAAGGATTGTTTTTAAGGAATTTTTAATATCTAATTTTTCAGAAGGATTTAGACGTTTACCTTTTTCTTCTGTATGAAGCCATTTTATGTTAACTGTGTGTATGAAATGGTAATGCCGTCTATATAGGTAGGAGTGGCAGAAGTATTGCAAATAGGGTAAAAGAACATAAAAAATCGGTTTGAAATAAAATACAAAAATATGGGAATATCAACACACTGCATTAACCATTTCATAAACATAGTTAATACAGAAGGAAAGGACATCTTTAGAGTTGACTAGGGAAAAACTTAATTCAACCTTATTTTAATTTAAAAACGTTAAAAGCCGAGTGTTTTTAAGAATATCATATCGTTTAATCCAGCTATTTTCAAGATACGAATCAATAATCAATTGCAAGCAATGTGTATTTCCATCCCTCTTCCTCCTCTCCTGAAATGTTTTTTTTGGGCATCCGACTTTTTGTGTTACCTGGAGTGTTACATACAATGTCAAAAAACCTACCTAAATATACCAAATATCATCGTGCATTACATAAGCATTACAGCAAACCCTTCAAGTGAACATCTTATCATCCATTTAGGAAGAGAAACGAAGCGTCCCTCATACACCTAAAGCATGGATTCACAGGAACACACAAAATATGCGGGTGCAAATGTGATGATTTGCCGGCAGTTTCAAAAAGGAGAACCTTTTTGAAGAAATTTGCCTAAACTATAAGGTCGATAATATAGGATAAAACGTTAGCATGGTCCAAATAATAGAAATAGCTATTCTAAGGTCCCATAATTTCTCAAGGAAATATATGCCAAATTTTAACCTTCTGCCTCGCAGGTATGCACGAAAAATGCCTCTGGAATTAACGTCAATCTAGCACGGATTCTACATTAAATAGTTCAGAGAATCTAACCTATTATTCTTCTCAAAATAGGTATGAAATACCAAGGTAAACTTCGCCAACAAAGCATTTACTTCAATACAACCTATTTTTTCATTTTAATACCGCTTAGAACGTTACTGATTTTGCCAAAGAAAGACACCCACGAGCGCGGTAATATAATAAATATTACAGTAACTATTTTATTGGGTCGCTTACGTAACAACTCGGATCACATTGTCTTCGATATAACTGTGTGTAGTTTCACATTGGCCCGATAAGCTTTCTACACATTCGACGCCTTGAATTATTGTTCGGTTTTGCAGATTTTATAACCAAAATTAAATTAAACGAAATAAACTTGCTATTAAACCGTTGCAATTAAATCAATTCAGTCCGCGAAAGTGAAACTGGTTATTATTAAGTAATTATTATTCTTTTTGGGAATATGGTGTATATAATAAAACAATCTTTGTTTCGACAAGATTGACTAATAATAATAATTAATACCAGAGCACGCTGCACAAATTTTATAATAGGTACCAACGACCTCTTTTTCACAATAACAATAAGAATAGGTAGAGTAGAAGTTTTCGGTTTATTTCGTTTCATGTCTTCATTAGTAATTAAGTAATTATACGGAACCAAATTTACCTTTGCTGCTTGATATGTACAGGTGATTTTAAGTCAATATCTGAGCCATATAGTTTTGAAAAGGTGACAGTTATTTAAATAAAATTATAAAAAACAAGAACAGCATAAGAACTGATGATGTATCTACTAGATTTCTCCTTACTCGGGGTGTAGTAGATCAGGAACGATGCTCAGGATATTGCTTTAGAATTGGAAAATCTCAACAAAACTGTGAGGGCATATTTTAGAGAGAATACAGTTCTCTACAGATTTCATTTCAAACTTTTTCGGCTACGGTGCAAATATTGATATAGGCGCATTTTTCTGTGCAAACAATAATATCCTTTTTTCCTTTTCAACTTATTGCCTAGCATATTCTTAATTTATTTTCGAAAATGCGACATTTTTAACAACAACACTTGTATTTTATACTGCAATTTGACATAATTTAGTAAAATCTGGAGTCCTGCAAGGTAGTAACCTCGGCCCTTTATTTTTTTATTATTTGTGAACGACATTCTCGAACATTTACTTGATTCTAAGTGTTTGTTATATACGGATGATTTGAAACTTTACAGAAATATAAGAAGTGGAAAAGACGCGCTATTAATGCAGTATGATATCGATAACATTCCTAATTGGATTATACACAACAAAATATCGTTGAACATAGAAAAGTGTTCGGCAATAACTTATACTACAAGAACAAATTATCTTCATTTAGGTCTTATGGAATTTTGTTGTAAAGTCAAAAGAAACAATGATATATATATATATATATATATATATATATATATATATATATATATATATATATATATATTGTTATTATACATGATTTGCAGGAAACAACTACTCAGCGGGCAAATACCCCGACCTGCATTGAATTATACCTTACAAATCATGAAAAATTGGTAGCCAATGTCATTTGTCAACTCCCTGACCAGACATAGACCGGTTTCGAACTTATTAGTTCTCATCAGTATGCCATAGGTCATGGAGCAGACAAATGACAGTGGCCAACCTGCTAGTCTTATACAGACTAATGTAAATGGTGTAGTGGTGAGAGGTAAGTATATATATATATATAACTGTCAAAATTTCAAAAAAATCTATCTCGGCTTCAATTGTGCGGATTTTTATTACCTATAATATTCATATTTACATATTTTACAGTAAAAATGATACTCTCCGAGTTTATTTGAGAAAACCCTACTTTTTTAACCTCCCCCTCTCCTGCACCGGCGTCTACGGGTGGGGCGTCTACCATAAAATAAGCCTGTTCCCAAAATTTTAACCCGCTCCGAATTATTTCATTCAATTTTTTCCATTTTATTGGCCTATATAAAATTAATAATAATTCTGTTAGACGTGTTTATAAACAAAAAGACTTGGGAGTTCTGTTCAACCACAACTTCAGTTTTAACGAGCACTTTGGAAATATAGTAAAGAAAGCATATAGAAACTTAGGATTTGTTGTGTATTAACAGACTCAGTGTTAGGCTTGGAACCAAGGAATCCCGGGCTCGAATCCTGGCTAGGGTATGGATGTTTAGTGGTGTTTTTTTTCATGTGTTATCTAGTTGGCAGCAGTGGACTAGACGAGGTTGTGTGAGAAACAACACGGCCAGTCGCTGTACCACTCCAGAGTTCGAGTCTCAGCTGCAGCAGATAGCAATGTCGCGTAGGGAATGGTTATTGTATAATTGTCTGTCTGTCTACCATCTAATGTGTATGTATCCTGGTTGAGTGGTGGAATAGCTAATGCTAAACTCCGCCAGGACGGTAAGGCGATAAAAAAATTGGTTGGAAAACAATTAGAATGCTTTATTTCACTTTTGTAAGATCAATGTTAGAATTTGCTTCACAAATATGGGATCCCGGAACTACAGTAGCCTTATAGCTAATTGATGCTATACAGAACAAATTCTTAGATTACGTTTGCAGGAAAAAACACGAAGGTTTCCAGATTATAATCAGTACCATATAATAAGAAAAAAAAATAATATTGCCAAACTGTCGTTAAGGAGAAATGAAGAAATGTAAAAAAAATGTGCTTTTTATACGCAAAATAACAAACTGATATATGGTATCAGAGAATATTCTATCAAAACTAAATTTTTATGTTTCATTCGGACTCATGACCCGACTAATTATGTTGATGTTCCAATGAGACAAATGTAAGAAAAAACTCGCCAATTGTAAGAATGTGCATCGATGTAAACTGTGTCTGTCATGAATCAAATTTTAACAAATTTGACCTAACACAAGGTAAACTAAAGAAATATATATAAAAAACCATTCTGATAGACAGATAGTTTATTTTTAACCATGTTACAAGAGTCATGTTTATGGCAAATCAATAAATAAATAATTAATAAGCTTATAATACAATGATAACTAACAATAATATATACTACATAACAATAATGTATCATAATCAAAGTATAAAAAGAGGAAAAAAAGAGAGATGTAAAGGAACATAAAAACATTACAAATTACTGTGCGACAACTTATACAAAGGGTGTTTTAAGAAAATCTTGCACCGAATAAAAATAATTATTAGCCAAATGCTTTCTTACTGCTCATTTAAACCGGTATTGATTTAATTGTCTGATTCTAAGTGGTATTTTATTATACAAATTCACATTTAAAGAGTTTATTTTTGACTTTGAAAGCTTAAATCGTTCTGTTCTAACCATATTTGCTAATTTGGTATTATGGGTATGAATATCCGATTGAAGGCAAAAATTTTTCATTTTCATATGTATTTTTCATATATACTTTAAATGCTTGAACAGAATTTCCCCATAAATATACTGCGTAAGTTATACGTGAGTGAAACAAAGCGAAATAAGTGGTAATTAGGGTATCTCTATCTACTACAGAATTTAGCTGTCTTATTAAAAGATAGTACTTGGGAGTGATTTCGATAGATACTCTATATGTCCAGACCAATTTAGGTTATCATCTAAAACTATACCGAGTAATTTCACATTATTACCCTGGGTATGAATGTGATTAGAAGAAATAAAAAGTTTCTGGGTTTTACTATTATTTAATTTAAGTTTGTTGACAGTAAACCAATTCTCAACTTTTTCCTCGAGTGTGGCTAATAGTGAATCCAATCCAGCAAAATTTTTATGAGATATGATAAGTGTGGTGTCGTCTGCAAATAATACACACTTACTAGGGGATATAAAATAATTAATATCATTGAGAAACATCAAGAACAGAACTGGTCCAATTACTGATCCCTGTGGGACACCATGTGTACTTCTTTTAAGATCTGACATTTTATTATTTATAATCACATACTGGGATCTATTTTCCAAATAAGACTTGAAGAAGAGTAGTGATAACCCTCTTATTCCATAGCGCTCTAATTTCCTTAATAATATGTCGTGTGGAACGCAGTCAAAGGCCTTTGTAAGGTCACATAGAGCAACAGCTGTATGTTCTCCCACCTCAAAACCCTCCACTACCTCCTGTACGACTTTGTGTACTGCCCCAGCTGTAGAGCAACCTACTCTAAAGCCAAATTGACATTTGCATAGTATAGAATTTGACTCAAGATATTTATACAATCTTTTTTTCAATATTATTTCAATGATTTTACCAAAAATTGGAATAATTGAAATGGGCCGATAATTATCCGCCATATTTGGATCACCTTTCTTAAGTAGAGGTATAACTTTTGCTAGCTTAAAGCAGTCTGGAAAAACACCGTGACTAAAGCAAGCATTAATTAGAATAGTCAATAAGGGAAGTATTATATCGATTGTTTCTTTGATAATCCTAGAATTCAGTTCAAAAACATCTGTACATGGAGAGTTTTTTAGGGATATGACAGCTTCGAGTACTTCGGCTTCAGTGACCGATTCCAGAAAGAAAGATCGTGAAGGTGAGGGGATATTAGTCATTGTGTCATCGATAGATATGTTATCAGCAGGTATAAGTGAACTACTGATATTATCAGCAATGCTGGTAAAAAATGAGTTAAAGTCATTTTCGGATAACATTGGTGCAGTTTGCTGTTTTACACAACACATTTATAATTATATGCAATATTTGGTTTAATAATTTTTCTATTATAACTGAATTGTAATCTATGTTTTTGAAACTAAAAAGCGTGCAAAATTGGGCCTTTAAAGCACTAGAGCTTTAAATTTCAATCAATTTTACTAATTTTTACTTTGCAGTGCAGGTATAATAAAAAAATAGTGTATAAGTAGCTCCGCTTATCGTGCCCTAACCCGTGCATGCTTTAAAAGTTTACTTATATACTTGTATTATAATATACTATTATATAATAAGTTCTTCTATGTATATACTCTGTATAGTTAGTTTTTTATAATTATACTGGCATAAAACGTGACGTAATTGTTGAAATTTTTTTTGTCTGTGTACATCAGTGAATAAATAAATAATCATATGACTGTGTAATTGCTTAACTATTCGTCGCCTACTATGCTTTCGTGTTTATGCCGAAATAATCTTAGTTAGAGAGAATTTGCTATTCTTTAAATTTCTTTAGGTATAATATTTTCTTACTTTTTCCTAAATCAGGCTGTAGATAGGGAGTTTTCAAAATAAATATATTTTTTTATGGAAATAACTTAAAATGCGAAATAGAGCATAATTAAGTCCATTCGTGGTCACACTGTATATCTGCATCTTCTTATGTAGATTTTAAAATCGCGTCAAAATTTATTTTGTAGCAATAGCTCGCCCCCCGTATACTTAAATTAATAATAAATAAATCACAGGTAATTACCACCATAATAGTTGATTTATTCATGCTTGTTGTACATAGAGTTATTAATCTACCTAGTTTATGTAATTAAAATTTCTCGTTTTCTTAATTACGCAAGTTTTAATATACAAGCTAACTGTAACTAATAGAGTAATCTTGCAATTATTGCAGAGTGCTGATTTATTTTTGAATTTCATTAAAGATTAATACCGATTCTAATACATTATAATAGGTGTGTGTTGATTGAACAAAATGTCAAATATGTGGCCTTAGAATGGCTGGAACTCAAGGTAAATGGTAACTGTTACTTAGTATTTTAAAATCAGAATATCATAAGTAATGTATTAATAATTAATATAACATTTTTTATGTTTATTTTTACATTATGTTAATTGCACTCGAATCAATAAATATCATTTTATTAGAGACTGAGCCAACTAAATAACCCGATTTAAATATATAAAATATAGGAAATAATTTTTTATGACACTAAAATTATGCTTATTTATTTACAAAAGTTTTTACTTAATAAATTTCATGTGGTTATTTATGAGATAGTTTTTATACATTCAAAATTCAATATTTAACTTGTAAAACAAATATTAAACAAGAAAATACCCATTTTTATCTATACTATTGTTCCAAATTTTGATAATGTTCTGAAAATACAATATTGCATTGTTTGAAAAATATTATCTAGAGATCATTCCCTTACGAATAGTCACTATCAATCTGAAAAAAATTTTAGAATTTTGTCTAGGAAAGATTATTTATAGATTGGAAATTAGAGATTAAAGATAAGGGATAAAAGATTAGATATTAGAAATTCGAGAAATTCGATATTAGAGATTATCTATGGCCTCTATCAATCTCAAAAAACAATGATACGCCATATTTAATCTATAATATGACACGACGATAATCTTCAGGAATTTCTCTTATTTTTACCATTTTCATTAATCAGATTGGTTGGTGAGGTGGGAGAGAATTTGAGCTGTAGGATCTTTGGTTCAAATCCTATAACTTTATCACTACAAATTAAAATTGAATCGTCCACAAACAATTCAAAGTAGTAACATTAGGAATAGAAATAGTTTTAAACAGAGTAAAAGTGAAATTTTTGTGTCGAGGATGGGCTTGAGCGGCAGTAAAAGACTAAGTAAGCAGCTCAGATGAAGTGTCAGGGAAATGACAGTTTAAGTTTACAAAACATATCATAAAAGTCATGTTTTTGGCGTTTGAAGAAAAAAGGTAATATTAATATAGATAATATAGCGTAGGAGTCCCAGGCCAGATCCCTGAAGCACACCACGGCTGGATGAATTGGATTTGACATTCGGTTTTCGAAATGTATACTTTGAGTTATATTTTCGAAATAAGACCCAAACAGGCTTAGATATGCCATGTTATATTATCTTAGAACACATCAGTACAGTATGAATTAGGACAGTAGGAATATAATATCTGCAACACAACAGATAAAGAAAAGATCAAGCGACTTTTACTTGTGCTTACACTTTCAGGAATTGGTCCAGTTCAGGATCACCCCCAATTTCTTTGAGGTTATAGAAAGAATATTGTAACGAAATAAACTTCTTAGGAGTTCCGTCTCTAATAAAAATAAACTGTTAGCATGCAGCTGACCACCACAAAATTAACAATGTCTTTAATTAAAACATCTCATAAAGCAAATTTAATTATCTAAGGGTATGTTTATCTCTTACTAAATTATAATTGAAATTAATTATGTTTGTGTTAATTAAATCCAATCAGAGTTCGTATTTGTAACTAAATTACTGAGCAAAATCCCCGATTTGGTTTAACTTTGGCATATCAGGACCCCGTTAATGTTGTACTGATGAAGAGTTATGAAATCGAAATAGCAATAACAGTATCTCACAGAAGTCTTTGTCTTGGGTGGTGCTCTGCATAACTCTTAGACGTGTGCAATTAAACGCTTTGCGTAGAATACTGTCCGTAGTGCTCCAGATAACAGTTTTTAAATCTGGTATGGTTCGCTTATTACATAATTGTATATGGAGGCCAGACTAGAAAGTTTGGCTATATTTGTAACTAATTATTTTTGGTTTTTGCTATTAGTGGATTAATACTTGATTTAAAGCACGGTTTTCTTAATTTTGCTATGAATAATATCGAATGAATAATGATATGTAAGTAAAATAAGAGAACCACTGCAATTAAGTTTCAAACAAATAATAAATCATGGTTTTAGAAGCAAGTAATCGTTCAATAATATTTTTCATACGTAACGATTTGCTAACAGTCTAGTTATGTTCTAATATTGAGTGAATGACACCATGAAGCATTTTTAAATTTCCTTATTTATAGTTGTTACTTAATTGTTGTATTTATATGTCAATTATACGGTATGGTAACTTTTACTTTCACCAAAAAACGCGGAAATTTGCTAGGAAGCAGTGTATTGTTTCATAGTGTAAGGTTGTTGAGGTAACCTTTATTAATAATCGACACAATTAGGATCTATAGAAAGTGAGTTGTGCTCTTTAGAAAATCTATAATGGCCTTCAGGATCCTCAGTTAAGGCCGATTACAGACGAAATGAATATTAAAATAGGATGTGTAGCAATCGGATCTTATGACTTTATTCTTAGTCTAAAAATATCTGGTAATTGTTTACATTCCTTGGAAGGCGAATGCCTCAATTAAAGTGAGACAGCCTTAATTAGCAATTTCACGTCTATTAGAAAAAATGGATTTATGTGTAGCATAGTGCAGTTTGATTTGCTAACTGAATTACTATATTGATTCTTTCTCAAAATTTTATAAGTGCATTGTGTAATAATAATACGTTTATTGTCATAAATTTCCAAAGAAACATCAACAACGTCAGAAGGTGGGATATCTTACACAAACATATAAATTAAAGAAACGTAGAACACGCTAAAATTATACCAATATTATCTAATTGGATTGAATCTGCGGTAGGTTCTTGATGAAACATATTCAATAGAATAATTATAAATATTCAAAAGAATAGTTACAATACGCACTTGGTTTATTGTTTCATGAGTTTTGTAGTTTTGTCTGACATATGTTTCGGCCTTGCGACCATTATCAAAGAGTCTTAAACATAATGGCCGCAAGGCCGAAACATATGTCAGACAAAACTGAACAAAAATCATGAAACAATAATTCAAGTGCGTATTGTAACTATTCTTTTGAATATTTATAATTACAATATTATTTTTTAATTCCTTTTTCTGTATATTGAACACGAACAAGGCCCTCGTTTTTGGAAAATAGGAAATTGGAACTGTGGGGGTTTAGAGCTGAGACCCTTGAGGGCTTGTGTGCACTTTATTTTTTGGAATTTACGAAGTTCGGGGGGTTCCTCGAAAGCTGCTGGTCAGGGTCAAGGACTACACCCTGTGTATGAAAATAACGACACTTGGTTGTTTAAACGATTTACAAATTTTTATTTATTTAAATGAACAGAGTTTCGAGGTGATTTAATTTTAATTTTACAATAATTTTTTTTTTATGAAGGTAACTGTTCGACATAAAATTTCGACTAACAGGTCTTCTAAGTATTCTTTTTGAATTATTAAATTTAATTCTGGAAAAAAGGGATTTTAGCGCGAAGGCCGGTTTGATTTATTTAAGATTAAAAGATTAAAATAATATTTTTTACAAGGAGTAGCCTTGGAAGTAGCGCGGGCACTGTATATGAATTCACGAGTAACACCGAAGAAACTGACGTTCAAAACACTGACTTCCCGAGAGCTCGTGGAGCTCGGGTATTTATACCATTTGGAACTATTGCGTTTAGCGTGTCCCATGTAGTCCAGCGTCCCGTTTTAAAAGAGCTGGAAACGGCACCGTGTAGTCTGGATCGGCTCGATTGCGTAAGATTGCACAACATTGCGCAATCCCTTGCTGAAGTTCAAATTTCGGAAATGAAAGTTACATTGAAAAATCCGTCTTGAAGAGTGGAATTTTTTGGTGTAAAAAGAATTTTGATATCGACATTCGTTTAGAAGTTATGGCAGTTTGATTGATATTAATTTAGACGTTTTCGGATTGACCCCGTAAAGTAGTAACGAAGGTCCGATGTTTCCGAGTTGAAGCGATAATTAAAAAGGTGCGATAGGCGAGCTGTGCCTGGAAATGAGATAAGATAACGGTTCGAAGATAATGCCGATATGGAATGTGATATACGAGGGGTGATTGAAAAGTAAGAAAATTTAAAGTAGAAACGGATAGTATTATTTTGACGGATCGAGAAGTATGGAGAGCAATTTGAGGTATACGGGTGGTGGACGAAAAGTGTTGAGAATTTTTGAAAGAAAATTGGCCGTATTGGTTGGAGATGATGAAACGTTGGGTTTGGATGGTGAATTTGATTAATTTTAAGATTATACAGGGCGTATATTTTTAAGGTGGGTTTTTTGATGATTTTGAGTTTCGAAAGGGCGAATTTGGGTTTTTGGTATTAATTGACTATGAAGATGGGTTGATTGAGAATTATCGGTTACGTTGGTATTTTTTCCAGAATTATTTTTGAGAGTCTTTATATTTTAATGAATTACGGTATCGTAACGACTTTTTTATGCCTTTTGGCAGGGCGTACGATACCGTTGGTTTAATTCCTAATTTTTGAAATTTTTTGTATTTTTTATGGTGCTGAAAGTAAGAAGTACTATAACAATATATCATGTTTCTTTTGACTTTACGACAAAATTTCATAAGATAAGACAAAATTTCCTACAAAAAATACTTCTTCGTGTATGATTTTCAATAAGTAGCGACAAGGAACTGACGATTGAAAATGCGGTTGATTTTTAATTTTCAGCAAACAGGCCATTTTCGTCACGTTTGAAGTCAAAAAAGTACATTTAATAATATTTTTTCACTATTTGAAGTAACAGAAGTTATTTCGTGAGCATTTTTGAGTCGTTTCATACTAGGCCCATATTAAAAAAAAAAATTGTTATGCACAGTTCTTGCAGGAAAATCTTAATTTATAATAAAAAAGAAATTTTTGTTCATAGCTTTAAACAGCTGTAACTCGTGAACTATTCATCGTATGAAGGTCACTTGAGGCTCGTTTTACAGATAATTTAATTCTCTTCGAAAAGCCTTTAGGGCCATTATTGCCTAATGCTAATAAAAAAATAGCTATGTCACAATGCACATGAAAATGATAATTTTTCATGTTTTTCTCTTTTATTGCCGTTCACTCGTTATCAAAACGATTTTGTACATACATCAACATATTCAAAATTTGATTCTCTTTAACTTTCATCAGATAGATACACTATATGCGTACGATATATCGTTTTCAAATTTTTATCGATTTTATTATGAAACAAGTGTTCTGATAGTGCGCTATAAAGGTGTTTAAAAATTCATATCTCTGCCAATATTGATAGAATGGAAATGAAAAATAAAAGCAAATTGTTCGTAATCGAATTCTCTACAACTTTCATTTGAAACATTTTCGATCCGAACGACCATTTTTGAGATTTTAGCGAAGACCGCGCGCGTTTCCGTTGCGTCGCAAAACTGTCAAAATTTCAAAAAAATCTATCTCGGCTCCAATAGATCGTATGAAGTTAAAGGAAAAACGAAATTGTGCGGATTTTTATTACCTATAATTTTCATGTGTACATATTTTATAGTAACATTAATACAAGACTAATATTCTTGGTAAGGTTACAGAAAAGTGCCCATAAATCGAAATCGGTGCGCATTAGGCATAGGGTATATACCTTTTTAAATAAGTAAATGCACCTTTCCGAATCAGTACTAATATACAGGGCATTCAATTAACTTTCGTGCATTTTTCTAAGTCACTTATAGAAAGCGTTCTCTAACTCACCCTGTACGATATTCGAAACATTTGATTTATGAGAGAGATGCCCCAGGTCTTGCCTAGCCACAACTAAAAAATTATTTTTTAATTGATGCGTAGGTAGGACAAAACAGACAAATTTGTGGCAATAAATTCAGAAAAGAATTATTATTAATTAAACGGTTTGAGATAGGTATAGGGAAATATTAACAAAAGTTACCCAGAAAGAGACGACGATCCAACAAATGCAAAAATATTCAGTGTGTTCTATTTAAAATAACGAAGATGTTGCCAGTTTTATGTATAAGTGGCAACACCGCACTTTCGAAAATATTTTAGTTGGAGAGACCATACTCGATTATCTTGGTAACCAAAATTTCAAAGCAATCAGTTGATCCGTTATCCATAGATAGATTTTTTTTTTTTTTAATACATTTATTTAACGTCGGCCTATTTCCGCTACTGAGGCCTAACACCGACGCCTGTAGACGAGCTACCCCCAACCAGGAATTTTGCCGAACCTCTTCCCTTAAGAAGAGTAGGGATTTTTTACTTGCCTAACATTTAATAGACAAGGGACCGACGGCTTTACATCCCCTCCGAAGGATGGTATATCTCATAGATAGATAGATAGATAGATAGTCTTTATTTCACCACTATATGTTACATGATTAAACATTTGCAACAAGTCAGAAAATCAGCAGGCAAGCAGCTGCATTACAAAAAAATAATAATTTTGTTTTGAGAAATACAATACATATATAAATTAAGGACAATAACAAGAACATAATACTGTATATAACGTTTACACATTGTTAGACAAGAAAATATATATAAGTACATTATTATTATTATTATTATATAAATACATATAAGTACATATAAATACTGTATACAACAATTTCATATTGTCAAACACGAAAATATAAAAGTTTAATTTATAAAATAGGTACCTGTAAAAAGTACAAGCATTCTGGAAGTATGAGAATTAGACAACCGAAAGTGGAATGACCAAATATGGCGTCCTCAGAAAATCATGAATTGAGTAAAAACAGAACTGAAGAATGAATCGTTTTACATTATTTTTGAAGGACCTAAAGTTTAACTGTCTAATATGATGTGGTAAATGGTTATATAGGCTTAAGTTGGGTAAATTTTTTGCACTTAGAGTTAACCTATAGCATGGTACTCTAAGAAGTCCAGCAGCACGTGTGTTGTGCTCATGATAGTCCGACTGAATAGAGAGACCGGATGCGTTTCTGTGAATCTCGATAAGAGTGTTGTAGATAAAAAGTGAAGGTAGTGGCATAATTCCCAGTTTAATGAAGATGAGTTGACAATGTTCCCTAAATTTAGAGTTGACAAGAACTCTTATAATTTTCTTTTGTTGTCGAAAGACTTTAGATGCGTGGTGGGAGTTACCCCATAGAACAACTACGTAGGAAAGTCTAGAATGAAAAAGAGAGAAGGAAGTATTTCTTAATAGGTCGAATTCAAGAACGCTTTTTAGTTTCCTAAAAAGGAAGATTCCACTGGAAAGCCTTTTGTCCAGATGATCAGTATGGTTCAGTATCAGTATCAGTCTCTGAGTTTTCTCCTTATTAAGTGTTAGTTCGTTTGAGGTGAACCAATTTTTTGCTTGTAGTTCATTGATAGAAAATAGTTCCAGTAGATTGTCAATGTTATGATGGGAACACGAGAGAGTGGTGTCATCGGCGAATCGAGTGGATTTGCTGGGCAACATAAATTGAGGAAAGTCGTTCATATAAACTAAAAATAACAGTGGCTCCAAGACAGAGCCCTGGGGTACACCGTTTAGAACCGTTTAGAAATCCTGACGTTTCATTGGCTATGACAACATACTGCTGACGGTTAAGCAGGTATGATTTAAAAAGCGAGAGGGGTAACCCTCTAATTCCGTACCATTGCAATTTTTCTATTAACTTATTGTGGGAGACACAGTCGAAGGCCTTGAAAAGATCACACAGAGTAATCGCAGTGTGTTGACCCCCTCAAGACCACCGACTACATCTCTCACAATCTATACAACCGCATGCGTTGTCGAACGTCCAGAACGGAAACCATATTGGCGAGGACTAAGGAGCGACTTGTGTTCCAAATAACTTGACAATCTTTCTGTCAAAATAATCTCAAATATCTTTCCAAAAATCGGGAGGATAGATATGGGGCGGTAGTTGTCTAATAATGAGTCATCTCTCCTTTTAAAGACTGGTATAATGCGAGCAATTTTAAATATATCTGGGTAGGCACCATCAGCGATACATCTATTAAATAAAGCAGCTAGCGGAGCGGCGATAATATCTTCCGTATATTTAATTATTTTCGCATTTAGGTCATGTATATCGAGCGAGTTTGAATTTTTTAGAGGCTTAATAGCTGATTTCACTTCTTGTACAGTAATTGGATGCATGAAAAAGGATAAGTTAGATGGTTGGTTAGGAGTAAAGTTGGTTCGAAAGTTATGGTTAATGTTAGGTAGTGAATTTATTAGGTTCCCTGCAACAGATACAAAGTGGTTATTAAATGTATCTGGTGGAATACTAGGATTAACGACATTGTCCCGACAGTTGTTTATTTCAGAGTTGATAATTCTCCAACAGTCTCTACCTTTATCGGCGGAGTTTTTGATAAATTGATTGCAAGCCATTTTTTTTGCATTCTTAATATCGTTATTGTAGTCTTTGCGCAGAGCTCTGTAAATAGAGTAATCAGCAGGATTTCTTGTCACGTTACAAATTAGTTTAACTATATACTATACCTACTTTTAATACTCCACCCACCGTGACTCACCCTGTATATTACTTCTAAAAGAATTCATATTATAAGAAACTGTAATCGAAGCACTTAAGATCGCAGACCAATTAAAAAAACTTAAAGCGATTATTAAGTAATTAATATTTATATTGACGAGGTTGTACTATTAAAGTGACGCGAAATTGAACATTATTGTAGGCGGCCTGTCTCATTTAAGTGCTTTTGGTAATGAAGACGTTCACGATATTGATTTCTGATAATGGTCATTTGTGTTTAAGGTGTAAAATGTTAGGCGTTAATTATCTCATAATAGGTTTGACGGCGACTTGGTAATTTGATGCCACCTTTGTAATCTAGATAATTTGAAAAATAAGTCTTAGAAAAACAAACTTGAAGTATTTAAATCAAAAAAGGTACATAGAAGGTTTAAGTGCCCAGATGTCGCGCCGACAACATCTATTTGGTACGAAGATAGAATGATAATTTACGTGAATTCATTTACCTTTTTTCTGTTTTTACATATTATGTACCTAAGTTATAAACGTTGAAATTTAAAAAATAAATCAGGTCTATTGATGAGTTTTATTAACATACTTTTTTATAAGAAATAAATTGCCCGACAAATTGAATTTTCAGAGCGAATTTCTCCAATACCTGTATTGCTTCGGGAAAGTCCTTCTGAACAGTCCATATATATTCCTACTGCGCTGTTTATAAAAATTAGTTAAATATTTGGTAAGCAGTGATCTATTTTTCTTTTTTCTTATTCCTTTTCTTTTTTTTTTCTTCTTTTATATTTTCTTTGTCTTTCTCTTTTTTTTTAATGTTTTTTTTATTTATTAAATACTTATAAGGGGGCGAGCGTAGATGCGTCTTTACTATGTACATACTTCGACATGCGATGTAAAGCAACGTTAGGCGCGGTTAGTACTTGAATGGGCGACCGTTTCAAAGAAGACCGTGCCCTCGCTTCACATATCTTCCAGCGGCTTGTATATCAGTGTATGCGCGGAAGCTATGCAACCTTAGGCGAGGGTTGTGTACGTGATATACCATCCTTCGGAGGGGATGTAAAGCCGTCGGTCCTTTGTCTATTAAATGTTAGGCAAGTAAAAGATCCCTACTCGGCAAAATTCCTGGTTGAGGGTAGTTCATCTACAGGCGTCGCTGATAGGCTTCAGTGGCGGAAATAGACCGAAATAAATGTTAAAAAAATAAAATACTTATAAAAATAGAAACTAAGAATATAAATGGACTATTAATCAGTTTTATTACATACATTTTTGCAAACAATTAATTATTTGAAAAATAGAATTTTCACTGCGGATACCCGAACCGGTAATGGTAGCTCGGTGATTAGCGTATCTAGCTTTCTTCCTGAGCAAAGCTGGCGAGGTGGGTGAGAGCTCTACCTACTGCGAAGTAATTTTCGATTTTAAATGATCCAAAAACTGGTTGGGATCCCGCTACAAACTATAAGACCCTGTCTCCTTTACTCAGACAAATTCAGGTCATTTGAAAAGCGGTTGAAAATGTTTCAAATCGTTACATTTCAAACTGAAAGATTTATTGATAAAAATATTACTTGAGCTCGAATCCTCGAATACCAATGATTATAATAATAATAATAATTTATTGAAGTTGAAAATTTAAATACATTTAATACATTGATATAATATTTATAGTTAATATTATTTTACGGTGCAATAAACCCTACAAAAATAAATTTGTATGCAGGGTATGAAAGAGCGCAAAAAGAAATTTTACAATAACATGTACTAAACATACAATGTATGTACTTATATGTTATGTAATTATATTTGTATATATAGTTATATTCTTTGTAAATGCAACAATATAAGGCCATTGTGATATGAAACGTGGAAAATTCACAAACGAGGTTTAGTAATACCTCTGATCGAAAATGTAACTGTTTTTTATGTCCATTAATTGATGTAGATGCAGTCTACCCAGAGATATTACCCACTTCTTGGTTTTGTTTTTTAATAGTTTTACGGGGTTGATTTTTTTTTACTTCAAGGCGTACTTTATTGAACACTCTTCGTCCTTCGTGTTGCCTAATAGTTTTCCTAGCATGAGGTATTTCCATTGCGTTGCTGCTGTACCTGGTACTGTACATATGATCGATTTTTTGGGTGTTGGTTAAGTTTACTTTTAGATGGCATATTATTGAGTGACAATATAATTGTCTAATATCAAGTACATTTGCTTGTTCAAATAGTAAATTGGTTGTATCCAAGCAATTATACCATAATGCAGTTGTGATTCCACTAAAGCATAATAAACTGTAGCGAGTAGATTAAAGTCTAAAATGTTTTTGAGATATTTAAATTTCGCCAGGGGATCCCTTAATTTTTGTGTTAATTTATTAATATGAACGTCCCATTTAAGATGCGAATCAATAATAATTCCCAGATATTTAGCATTATATTTCATTGGAATCTGGTATAAAGAATTATCACATTCTATTTCCAGTGATTTGAAGTCATAGGATTTACTATTACTCATGAGAAATGGCATATACATGGTTTTATTAAAGTTAATCTACAATTCCCTTACGTGTAAAGACCCACTTTTAAGTAGTCCACGATAGCAAGTAAAATTTCACATAGTTCCCTTACGAAATACTTTTAATTTCTTTTTCCTTGACAGACATAACGTTTTAAATTTTTATCAGCGACATTCTTGAAAACACTTCATCTTGCAATGAAATAACATCGCCCACCTCGAATTTAACAAGAAAATACGTGAGAAGTTCTGTGACACAGACAACATTGTTCTTTATATCTAAGCTGTCCCTAATTACGTTTTAACTAGCATGTAACTGCTATGTTTGTACGCTATCGCTAACTTACTAACTACACCTTAAATCTAATCAGCTTATAAAGACAGACAATATCTTGTCGTAGTTGTTGATATCGTAACAATTAAATTAAGGTCAAGGTAAGAAAATAAATTGGAATTCAGATGATACTGTCACTAGTAAGTGGATTAACAGTAGTAATAATTTTGAAGCCAATTTTTGCTCTCGTGACAAACGTTATACATTCACAGAAGTACATCAATATATCTTGGAGAATCCTTAAGACAAACGTTTCTTAAGTTCCATTAGAACGTATAATTTCGTTTGTTAATATAATAGACAATTTATTGACATAATATTCACTAGTACTTAAGGTAAAGAACACATTCAGGTTAATTTGAGTTGTGTATTGTGAATAAGATGCATATTATTCTGAGTAGAGCGTTGCATGCATGTTTTCTGTTTTCTTTTATTTGTTCTGTTTGATAAAATATCAGGGTATTTGACAGAAGACTGATATTTCAATAAACACATGCAATTTTTGTATTTCAGCCATTAAAGAGAGATAGAGATGTTTATAGCATACAGAATGACTTTACATATATTTGTAACTATTTATAGCATAATTTAATGATAAATAGAATCAGTTATTTTAAATAAATACACTCAATTATTGTTATACAAATTATTAAAACATTTAAAATATCTCAAACTGTTTACGCATCTAATATGTTCAAGTGGATATGAGGTTATAAATTTCTTTATGCCGGAAATTGATAAAAGCGGAAAAGGTTCAATATCACGTGATCATTCAATGAAAAGAGAAGAAACCAATTGGTTTTGTTAAGTTTATGTCATGAAAAATTCAAGTTGGTAGTTGCGATTTTATATGAGGAAAAATATAAAGGAGAATGTGAAAAAAATGAAAATTGGGGGTTACCAGGGGATGAAAAGGATAATAAGAAATTGAAAACTGAAGGGGAGAGAAAATTTTGTATAGAAAAGAATATTGTAATAAAATTGAAGAAAGAAAAGTGAAGAAAACGATTCCTGGTGGAAAACGGTATCTCTGTTGGAAGGTGAAAAAGCATTTAGTATAGTAAATGGACATCGCAGATAAGTGACACTGTCCGGCTGGAATTAATACTTCGCCACGCGGACTAACAAAAATTGTGACATACTATATATAAAATTTTATAAAGAAACAAGTTATTGCCTTATACCTCAAGAGAAACAGCAATGCAGCTACGGACACGTGTTTCGGAGTTATTGCTCCTCATCAGCGTAGCGTAGCTTAGCGAATATATCTTATAAATCGAGCAAAACCAACAAAGGTCGGAATGTACAGTGCACAGTACTCGATTTGTACTTTCATACTTCATGTGCCATATTTAGGGCCTCAAATGAGAGCAATCAGTACGACGAGCTCTATGTGTACTGCTCTATTTCCACCTGGCAAACACTAAGTAAAATATGATGGGGGTTTATGAGGCTAAATAATTAAATAAAGAAAGAAGTTATTGCCTTATACCTCAAGAGAAACACTTTCCGGCCTTTGTTGGTTTTGCTCGATTTATAAGATATATTCGCTAAGCTACGCTACGCTGATGAGGAGCAATAGCTCCGAAACACGTGTCCGTAGTTGCATTGTTGTTTCTCTTGAGGTATAAGGCAATAACTTGTTTCTTTATTTAATTATTTGGCCTCATAAACCCCCATCATAAAATTTTATGTTCGCCATTTTAGTATATATTCAATTGATAAATTAATAACTTGGAAATAATTAAAAATATTTTAAATTGGAAAATGTTTGACAATTAACTTCATTTTTATAAACAAATTTTAGTTTCAACTTAATTATATCCAAATTATTTTAATTTTAGAATCACAGTTAATTTATTTAGCTAGATAGGCAAATTTTATCTTTGCGTTGTATGAGATATCTGTTATCACAATACATCGTTCAATGTTCAGTTGATTTTAATTTGTTTTATTGTTTATGTGTTTCTATGTGTTTTCTTCATTGATTCCGAACTTTCGACCTTGAGAATTAAATTTAAAAATTATATTGTGTGGTTCTTCAAATGAGAATATCATAGAAATATATTATAATCGTTCTTTTAAAAAATAAATATTTTAAATAAGTTTCATACAAGAAGAGAATATTTTACACATTTATTATAACTAAAATTCTTTAAATTTCCCAAAAAAGACGCCATCACTGTACCATTCTGGAAAACGGAAGCACAAAATAACAACAAGCGGCAACTAAGAATTTATCAAGCTGAATCTGATGCAGATTGTCTCATTGTGTCAACAATCCTTAATAAAGCTATATTAAGTATCGTCGTAGTTGGCAAGGAGATTAAAGCGCGAGGTGGCAATCGCTATTAGTCACATGGGTATCGCGCCACCGGGTGCGAATCCCGGCTCCGGCACTGGCACTGTCGGGGGAAATGGTTGTATGTCCGCGTCTTTTCAACGCGTAACCCCCTTCCGCACAAGCCTCTGGCTTCTGGAATTGGAGGTTGTCTAATTTCCGTGGTGTTTATTATTATTATTTATTATTTTTCGTTTAAAGGCATCCATCTCTAATAAGGTTTCTTCTGTTATCCAGCTTTAAAACAAAACAAGGACAACTTGTTGAACATATCTCTACAGAAGGCTGCTCTGGATGTGCTCTGCTATGTTTTTACTTTTGAACATGCGACATCGACGTGACACAATTTCAAGGTCTCTACATTCAAGGCAAAACGAAATTATTATTATTATTGCTACTATCCTGTGGAAAGATACTGACCTGAGGTGTACTGTTAAGGTTACTAATTTGTCTTAAACTTCAAAAAGACGCTACTTCTACAAAAGAAAAACATTTATTCAATTTGTACAGTTACAAAAAGAGTGAAAACCTGGATAAAGTGCAAGATGCAACAATATTGTGCTTAAACAGCAAGTTAATCAGGCTGTAGAACTTGCAGCACAACTTAGGGCATTCTTGGATATCACACTGAGACTTGCCACAGGCCTGTAATTATAATTTAATGAATTATTATCGTAGGTCATTGTTTTATTCTGAGATACTCGCTTGCTTGCTTGCATATTTGTATTCATGTTTGTTGTTGTTGAGTATTAGGAATGTCAATAAACTTTCTATTCTATCCTATATTTACTAGTTAAAATAGTAAACACGAATTTTTTAACGTAACCGTTTGGACCATTTTTTAGCATATAAATTTAATAATATTCCAAGCAACATTCACAAGCATACCCCACGTATTCCAAATCCGCATTTGTTTAAGAACTTGTCTCTCCTTTAAATTCTATATGCATTAATTAACTACACACCTATTATTGCAAATTGTAGAAACTGTAAACGTGACTAAGACCAGATTAACCGATTACCAATCCCAGCTATTAATTTTTCAGTCAGAAATATCAACCCCGCCCGGCATTTTTTTTTATAAAAGTACTTACATTGTCAACATTGCAAGCCAGCAAACTCTGTTCCTAGAAATGGATAATAATAATTGCACTCCTGCAAAGTTCAAGCTGTAGGCGTCTGTAAACCTAGGTAACAGTAAAACCAAATTTATTTGTTGATCGCTACCTCAAGCGGTCTTGTTCAGCTTATTTGTAGGATGTCATTCTTACTAGTCGACATTGTATTGTATACTATGTTCGTATGTTAATGTAACTAAACTGTGGTAGGAAGAGGAGGATAAAGGGAAGGTAAAGGAGGAATAAATTAGAATGGTTAAAAAACTATTTTCGGTAGTACATCCACTATATCGCTCACGCACGTACAATTAGAGATATATTTACAAATCATGAATGCCTTTGATAAAAAGATGTATCCATTTATATTAATTCTGCCACCCACTAGGGTAGCGAATGTTTCGTCGTCGTCTATTGACTATACCTTTGTCAAGAAAAAATTGAATTTAAAAAACTTAAATTATTAGTCATTTGTGATACCATACGACATCACATATCACTACCCCGTTATGATAAATATAGCACAAAGAAATTTAAATAACACGGAAATCCCGGCAGTTTCAAATAGAATAATAAAAAGTCAGTCAAAGAAAGAAGTTGGGTAAATGTGTTAAATGCAAATGATCCTGAGCTAACTACAGAAAAATTCATAACAAAGTTGGGAGAAATACTAGAGAAATGAAGTACTTTAATAATTGCAAATCAATAACAGTATAAAAAATTAAAATCATGGATAAGTAACGAAGTAATTATTTCTATAAAACATCGAGATAAATTTTAAAAAACTATTAAAAGATTTTACCACTACCAAAGAAGCTGAATATAGGGCTTATCCAAATAATTTTAAAAAAATAATCAACAATGCAAAAAACAATTATTACTGCCAAAATAAAATAATTGAAAATACTAACGATATTTAAAAAATGTATCAACTCATATCAAAGGCAACAAATGAGGCCAAAAAAACTGCAAAAATAATTTTCAAATTCTTGAAATGATACCAGCACTAATAATAGTGATAAAGACATGGCCAACTTTTGTAACAATTATTTTTCAAGTATAGGTTTGGAGATGTTAAATAATATTCCACAATGCCATAACCATAACTTCCTTTAGTATAGATAAATCAATATTTTTGAAACCGGTTGATAATAATGAATTAATTAGGCAAATAAATAGTTTAAAAAACGCTCCTTTCTCCTGGACCAGATGGAATTACCTCGAAAATCTTAAAAACCATACACTTATACATTAAAACATATCATAAATTTAGTCTTTAAAACCGGCGTAGTTCCTAATCAATTTAAAATATCCACTCTAACCCCTATTATAAATCTGGCAATCCTAAAATAATTAGTAATAATCGACCAATAAACCTAATTAATAATATTGCAAAAGTATTTGAAAAATGTCTTAAGGAAAGACTAACTAACTTCCTGAAGAATTACTCTCTCCCCACAAATTTGGATTCACAGAGGGTTTAAGCACTGACAACGCAATGTATGACGTAATAAATGAGGTAACACATAACCTAGATAAAAGTAAAAGATGTATTGCTGTCTTTTTAGATGTGCTAAAATTAGAAAAGTATTAAGTGATCCAAATGTACAGATTGGTGTGCCGCAAGGAACAGTATTAGGACCAATACTCTTTAATGTATATATTACTTTTTTAACCAATATAAACATTAATGGTAAAGCCATTTCATATGCAGATGATACTGCGCCAATTTTTAGTGGAACTTCCTGTGATGACACAAGGGATCGAGTAAAAGCAGGGAACAAAAAAGTAAAAGATTGGCTAGATACTTATAAATTATCAATAAACATATTTAAAACAAATTACATTGCTTTCTCTATAACATTTGCAAATCGCCCTGATTATAACAGCATAAAAGACGACAACTTAAATGATACAATAAAGGAAACCACAAGTACTAAATACTTGGGTATTATTATTGACAATAATCTAAAATGGGACTGTCATGTAACATACTTGACAAAAAGAGTTAGGTGCCTTATACACGAATTTTATCTTTTAAGGCAATTCTTAAGTCAAAGCCTCTTATTAACAGTGTATCAACATTGGTTGAGTCTTTCATTCGCTATGGCTATTTTTTTGTTTCCGTATATATGATGTACCTAACTACTACTTTTTATTTACGTTAACTCTGTATGGTATAGATTATCATGCACATTGTATCCTATGATAAAGTGAGAAATAAAGTAAAGTGAAAAATTTGGTTTGGTTATTAATTTTTCCTGTTTATTTAATTTGGCCGAGCAATACTACTAGAAAAGCTTTGTAGATAAGGAATTATAAGTAGTAAGGATGAAATACTACAAACTACATATTAAAAGTAGTCTTACAAAGGTGACCGCAACTATCATCCACAGTGTTCTATTTCGGCATCTCTCCATATAAAGTTTTTGCTAACGATTTTTTTTAAATTAATAATTTTAATACTCTATGCTACATGACATTTTTAAATATTGAAAATGCTGCTGAATGCGCATATGGGAAACGTTTAGGTAGAAATGGATCAACATGCGACAGATTTATCTGCTGGCCAGGGCCGGAGCAGCAGCGGAGAATGAGAAAGTTAACATCAAATTTACCCTAGTCTGTGACCAAAGGATATATTTAGAAAACCAGCAATTGCGTGAGGAACTTTTAATAGGCTTACGATATTTGCCTAAGACACAAGGTCTGTAATTTATTTTTATCACAGAAACTAACATTAAAATTAAACTCCGCTTTATACTATTTTTTATCCGAGTTTCAGTCAGTCCAGCAGTCTATTGGTTCTACGTGCAAGATGTTTTAAATAATCTTCGTTAACAACAAAAATAACAATCAATCTCTTGTCATAATTTGACATTAATTTCAAACTTTCACCGGTCTGCCTTCAGTAATTTTGCGTCGAACTCATCAATTTGTTCTGATTACGTATCGATGTATCACCCATCATAACTAAGGTTACATTAAATCATTAAAGCTAAAGTAACCTCTCTTTAACAATTTGATAACTAATTTAGAAAGAATCTTGTTGTAATTTCCTCCTATTCATCATCAGATACTTCGTAACATCAAAAGATAAAATTGCCCGGTTTGTTTGTATGTGATGTGGTGGATGACCTTTAATTTAACACACATACGAGGCTCCTAAAGACAACATCCAGCTCGCGGATATTATTGTGAAACATTTGTGTAGTAATTAATAAAATAATATACACCTCGATTATCGCCTAAGGAGTATATGAAATGTTTTTTTGCAGCATATTTTAGAAATGAAAGGATTGGTATTAGTAATTTAATGACTTGAAACAAGCACAAAGCTGCATGGAAGCATAATAAATTATTCATAGTATCGGGTTTATGCAGATACTAAAAATATGAGTTTTGTAGTTTTTTTAGAGCACTTTATAATTTTATGACGGGTTTTTTTTGTTAAATTCCTCATCACCAACAGTGCGCTATAATGTCATTTTAATTGTAAAAAATTTATTGTACACCTGTGCAAGAACATAAAAGTTATTTATAAGATAGAAATCTAGATCATTAAATTAATATCTTTTTAATAAAGAAAGAACATATTTAAGATATTTTTTTGTTTATTAGTTTTATATATAGAACTTCAGGGCAATAATTCAGTGGGGGGTAGATTGTGTCAAAATGATGCCAGTATCTCATTTAATTTTCTTTCTACAGGCCAGCGCAGAATTATTTTTTATTTATAACTTTTAAGCCATCACAAGAAAAAGGTATAGTCGGGTACAGTTTTACTGGGCAGGTAAGAAGACGCAATAAAAAGTTTACTACCTCATTTAAATACCGTTACTCTGTACTATCTCGCCTGCAAATTGAATCGCTTATCTTATAGATACGCAACAAACGCAACAAAAACTTTACGAGCTAATTATTAAATGCCGGTGAACCATTCGGCATGGGTCTTATTGAACAAGCCGACGTACCTATAAAGATAAGTGATTCAATTTGCAGGTCAGATAGTACAGAGAGGTCGCAAAGTTTTTGTTGCGTTTTTTGACTGCCCAGTAAATATACACCCAAAACTGTTCCAAAATTTGATATAATAGCGGCAATAGAAAAAACGGCTCAAAATTTACCAACAGATAATGGTAATGAATATCGCATACGGGCAAAAATTGCTTTAGAGAAGCAATACAAAATTAAAGATAATTTAACTCCAGAAGAAAAGTTATCGATAAATTCTTTAAAACGCGATGAAAGTATAAAAATATTGCCAGCAGACAAAGGTGATGCCACAGTCGTTATAGATAAAGATATATATAACACAAAAATCATGACTCTTGTAAATGAGGGACCCTACTCAAAACTAAACAAAGATCCAACAAAATCAATAGAGAGCAAAATTTACAGAACTTTGTTTAAATACAAACATGAATTTAATGATTTTGAACGAAGGAAACTTACATCACATCATAGTAAGCCTCCTTATTTTTATGGCTTACCAAAGACACATAAACAAAATATTCCTTTAAGATCAATTGTTCTATTAATTCACCATGTCATAATTTGGCAAAATTTTTACTTAAAAGTATTGATCCATTATCTGGAAATACCGATTCATATATTAAAAATAGTAAACATTTTATAGAAAAAATTTATGAAAACGATATTCATGAATCACACCTGATGGTTAGTTTTGATGTAGTTAGTCTTTTTACCAATGTTCCGGTAGATGAAACCTTAAAAATAGTTAAAGAGAGGTTGCTAAATGATAATAATTTGGAAACTAGAACTAAATTAAGTGTAAATAGCATAATGGAACTCTTAACACTTTTAAGCACCAATTTTAAGCAACATATTTATGGAGAACTTTGAGAACACACATGTTCAAAATTGTATAAACAAACCGGTTGTCTGGTGGAGATATGTTGACGACATCTTTGCAATTTGGCCTCATGGTGTCGATTTACTAGATAGTTTTTTGGAAGATATAAATACTATGGAACCGTCTATTAAATTCACATTAGAAGTAGAAAGTAGGAATGAACTACCGTTTTTAGATGTTTTAATTAGAAGGGTAAATAATACAATTATTGAAACAAGCGTTTATAGAAAAGCAACACATACTAATAGATATCTAAATTTTAACTCAAACCAGTTAATAAATGTTAAAAGGGGTGTTGTAAAATGTTTATACGATAGGGCCAAAATATTTTCATCTAATAATGAAATATTAAATAACGAGAAAAAATTTATCAAAGAGGTTCTAGTACAAAATCAATATCCTGAAGCCTTTGTTGATAGAGTTTTCATAAATGTTGAAAATAGGGACAATCAAGTACGACAAAAACCTGAACGTCATTATACAGCAATAATTTCTTATGTATACGGACTATCGGAAAAGCTACGCCGTATAGGTGACAAATTTGATGTTAGGACGATATTTCAAACGGGGAACACTTTAAGATTTATTTTAACAAAAACAAAACAGATAAACAGGGAGCAGAATTGAAAAAACTGTATTTGCAATATCCCGTGCGAATGTGATAAATGTTATGTGGGTGAGTCATCCAGACCTTTCAGTGCGAGGTTGGATGAGCACAAGAATTACATTAGAAAGAATGAAATTCAGAAATCGAAGATTTGTGAACTTGCTTGGGAAAACGGACATAGAATAAATTGGGACTCGGTAAAAATTTTAACAAAAGAAACAGATACCAAAAAAAGAAAAATTAAAGAATCAGCAATAATCTTATTAAATGAAGATAAGTGCATATCGAATTGTTCTGTAGATATTTGTACAACCTGGCTACCAATGTTAAAAGAAGAACTTAACAAACTCAACATTATCTAAAAGAAAATACCATCAGTTCTATGTTCTGTGTAAGTAGTAAGTATCTATAGAAATAACATAAACAGAATCTTAAAGCTGTGTATTTGACATACACAGCAAAATAAGAGTTCTTCCAAAAAAAGCTTTGAAAACGGAAAGAGATTACTTTCCGAAACGTCAGCAAAATACATTATTTCTGTGTTTATTCCGATTTATATTATTTGCAAAACATAACCTCTGACTTTTCTTTTGGCGTAAACATCAAAGGCGCAGAGGCTTTTTTCCAATAATTCTACTATTTTGTAGATTCGGTGATTTGTTTTGAAGAGGATAATAATACATGTGGTAGAAAACCCAAATCATAGGAATGAATATACACCCGACTAAACCTGGCTTATTTTTTATGGCTTCACAATGGAAAAGTAATAATTCCCTTGTTTGAATCGGTGTTGAATAAACCAGACTCGTCAGATGACCCCAGAAACAATCAAATAGGTTTGAATTCGAGAAACGCGCTAGTCATGGAAATGGATCTTTCCTTGCAATTCAACTATTTGGGAGTGTTATTTAATGATTGCGTAAATAAGAGGGAGTCCCATTGCGGCTAAACTACATGTTTAGCCGAAAAAGTAGACTCTGAAGTGCTATCAGTTATCAGTATAACTAAAACTGAATTTGGTCCACATTATCCGCTACCATTTTAATTTTAATATGGGATTTGTGTCCTTGATACGAAATATAGTGGAGAAATGTTCGGTTCGGGGATATAAAACAATTTTATTCTTTCACCAACGTTTCATATACTTTCCTTCAGGGCTGCATTGTACTGAAAAGTTCCTTCCTTCTATTGTTAAATTCAGCCAACTTTTTGTTTAACTTCAGGAATTACTGTAACATTAGTATGCTTAAAATCTAAAGTTGGTCCTAACTTGATCGGAGAAACTCGCATTCTTGTGGAAATTTACCAGATATTCACTTGTAATATTGAAATTGTGCCCTTGATGGGAAATATGATGGAAACAATCGCCGATTTAGGACAATAAAATGGCTTCGTTCTTTCTCATTAATTAATTTCTATATTACTAGTAACTTGTGAATTTCGACTAGAATATGGATTGCGTCGAATAAATTGGTACAATCTGACCAAGCGTGTTCACCATACAACGGGCTTTAGCCGATTACAGTGCTGATAATTTAATTACACTACTTTAAGATGCTTGGCCCAGATCGATTTCTTATTGAGAAAATCTACTTTCTTTCAACAATTTTATAAGCAGACACAGACATATGGATACACGCAATCCAAATATGGCTTCGTTTTGTTCATAGATATATAAATTGCCACAATATACTGCCATCTCAAGGTTGAGCATTTTGAAGAATACCTTATTTCCTCGTCTTCTCGGATATGGAAGTAAAAGAGTGACAAATCTAATTTACTCCATCGTTCCACTTGACTGCTCTGTAGTGATTCTGTAATTATCAAAGTATTGCGATTGACATTCAAAAACATTACTTGCAATACCTATCTACAATGTCAAGTCAAAGAGTATGAATTTGCGTACATATTTTGCTTCTATTAATTGTTATGTCTAGTAGTTGGTTAAAAATATTTCGAAGTTTTTTTATTCAATATGCTTTATTACTAATTGTAGCTGTTAAGCGCTGAAGAAATTAATAAACAAAAACAGCGGAGGTTTTATTAACCTTGGTCCTGTTTCCAATAACTTCAACTGTTCAAACTATAAGTATCTTTTTAACTTTTCGTACATTTGTTCAATTCTACAAACGAGTATTTTATGGAAATTTATCTTAACTTCAACGAAATTAATAGTCTTCGCGACAAAGTAATCAATTTAAGTTCTCGCTGTATAAAAAAATCAAAACTTATTTTGAACAGGAACAAATTTAAAACAATAGCCAAGTTAGCTGTATCTTGCAGTTCGACTAATTAAAATGACCATCACATTCAAAATAACGTTGTCGAACTTATATTTAGTTTTACAGATGGTTATCTTCAGACCTTGAAGAAAAAAGTAACAATGCAATTAAAAAATATACATTCCGGTTTGATAAAATACAAGTATTTTCTGGTATATTAAATATATAATATATATTTCGTGTTCTTCATTAAAGTAAAATAAAGTTCAAAAGTCAACATATGTTGTGTTTTATTAGCTCCCTCTAACATTTTCAGATGACGCTATAAAATTCGTTTTACTGTATAATAATTGGATACATCCTAGAATTCCATATCTTTTAAACACCCTGAAATTTCATTGGATTCATGTATTATTAGTAACTGCTCAACTCTTAGTATTACAGGATTTGTATTACAAGTACAATATAAATTCATGGCTGAGGAAGACAGAATTGTAGCCAATTTTCTCAAGAGCAAGAAGAGGCCATGAAAAATATTAAAGAAGTATTAGTTGAAGATGGAGTGATTGTAGAACGTTGGACAGAAAATTTGGACCAGTAATATGACTCCATTTTCTTTAATTCTTAACTTTTATATGTATAAGGAATCTTTTAAAAATATTGAAAAGAAGTCTGTTTAAACCGCTTTTTTTAATGAAAGCCTCTTTTTCTCTAATATTTGCATCACTTGTGTAGCCATATTTTTGCGTAAAATATAAAATTAATTTGTGCTGGAAGAAAACCATAGAGATTTTCAAGAAGTTAACTTATCCATAAAACTTATAAGTACCGATACACTGCATGTTTGTTGTTTTATTTCTTGAGTTGTTTCTTTTTTAATAGAAGTTAATATCATATTTTTAGTTAAGACACATATTCAATAATATAAATAATAGAACAAAATGTGCTTGTTAAAAATTTACTGCTTTAATGTTTTTTCCTTGGCTTTGTTTCTGTTGAGAAAAAATGGCTGTTAACTCGATTTGTTCTCGGAAAGGAGGACTACAAAGAAAATTGAATTCTCTATCGAAATTATGAAAATAGTTATCTTTTCCGTTAAAAAATAAAAAAGTTATATGCTCTTTATGTCACCTGGTATGATTATAAAGCTAAAGTTATAAAGCTTATTTTTTATTTCACTTCCAGAAACATAATATCTGATACCCTGTGACACAAAATTTACATTAACGAGATATCTCATAGTGGGGCGAGGTAGCTTTAATTTAGTTACAAAAATTTTGTCATCGTATGTTAGGCACGCAAAACTGTTTTCTAATAAAAAATGTATAATATCAGAATTATTGCTTACCGTTTGTCTTACGTCGGCCATGGCAAATATTTTAATATTAATAATTAGCCAGTTGTTCATTCACTACACTTTTTTTGCAAAAGTAGACACTACTTACTAAATGCCAACAAAGATCACAGATTACAAATTAAAAAAACATAACATTGAGAGAATAGAACATTACACAAACCTAACCAAAAATCAAAATCTTCCAATTCTAAAATAGCAGCAATAATTTCCAACGTTTGAGATTTGCGAATACTGACTTGACTTGACTCCACACGCCCAAAAATGAAACGATTCTTGGCGAAACATCACGACACTGTAAAAGAAAATGGAGGGGATGAGGGTGGCAGTGTCCACCGAGCGTGAAGTCCCATATTTGAATATTATACATTTATTTCATTTACCTATTATATTAACTTCACATGTAAAACTGCTAAAATAAAATTACACATTATTTTAGTACTTTTGGATAATATAGAGGCATATGTGTTCTAATACATTATACCTTAAAACGCAAAGAAAAATAAAATTATAGTTATAGGTAACTTAACTATGGCACCGCTGATATGTATTTTAACTTTCTTTTGTTCCTATTTATCAAATTAGAAATTGCTATCGTATTTGATATTCATAAGGGATTGATTAATCAATTTTAACACATTAGTTATTTTTCCTGTTTGATATCTTTTTAATTGTGAACATATTCTATTCAATATTCACATTGTTTATTACAAGTTTTGCTCAGGGATGGCATACCCACTCTAGCTTGTAAATAGCCTAAGCATGCAAGACGTACATCTCGTTTTGATATGCATTACAGGCGTAAGATTGAAGTGAATAACCAACATGCGCGTAGACGTATTATGATTGAATTCACGATTTCTGAGCGATGCTTGCCCGACCTGGCTTGGCGCATGATACTTTCGACAGTATTACGCCCGGTTTTTAAATGGATTCATCATAAGTGTACTTATATGAGACATATTATTATGTAGTAAAAATAATATTATAAATAAAGTTAACTTTTTAATTTTAATATTACAGTTAATTAATCGCAAAATTTTACTTGCTAATTTAACTACAAAAATATAAATATACCTTTATAACTAACGCTTATGTAATTGCACTGCCTACCCTGCCATCCCTGACGGGCCGCCACTGACAGACAATCTCTCTTATTACATTGTCCATGACTTAATAAGCTCCGAATAATATTTATTAATACAGCGGACATTTAAAATTTTCTATGGGAATTCAATTTTTTGTCAGGTCATACCATAGTAGGAGAGGATCATTGCGTAGTTTGTCTTTATTGTTTTAAAATATATCATTAAGTCAACAGTTTTTCAAACTGGGACACAGATGAGATTCAGGTTTGTAATTTAATGGATGCGTGACATTTTCGTGGGAACTGGAGCAAAACAATTGAAGTTATACTTTGATAATTGAATAGTAAGTATATTTCATTTAGTGCAATATTACATTATAAGTATGTATATTATTTCTGAGTATATTAATTTAAATATATGAAAAGTAGTTTAGTTCAATTTTTACTGAAAAATTATGATAATATTCTAATTTCTAAAATGAAGAAAACACATGAGTGGTACTCGGTACCAACTGTTATTTTTTAACGAGGTCAGTTAAGTTTCTTTAAAATAAACACTTGATTTTTCTACACTATAAGTTCACTGAGTAGTCCACTATACATCCCGCATAAAAATCTATTTTAAAGTTCCTGTCCGATCTATTAAAACAAAGTTTTGCTCAGCTTACAAGCTGTCGATATTTACTATCTGTCTTTTCTGTCGAATGTTATAGTTCGAGAATAGTGTCAAAAAGCGTTCTGAAATTTTGCTGGTCTCTAGTTCAAAGAATGACGGACAATTTTAATATTGAAAATACTTTTGGGCGTGTGTATATAGGAGCTATCTTTAAAAAAACGTTGCGGACATGCGACATACTCGGGATTTGCATATGTTGCAAGGTCTGTGGAGGCCGGTCGTTAAGGTCACGGAATACGGAGGATAAAGTTAAACTGAAACTGAAATATTAAACGCTGACTGTGAAACAAAATAAAATTAGGCGGGTATTTATTGCAAACAATATTGGAATAAACAGTTGCTAAATATAGAGTAATATACTCAGTGATGCTTGAGACATATGACTAATTATAATATATAAAATGCTTACCAAAAAAATTTTAGACACCCTTTGTTCTCTTATATACACCAAATCCCAATTTAATTTTTATTCTCTTTAATAGAGTGGGGGTGGCAATGGGGGTGGTAGAGGGGGTGGCTAATACTAAAAAATTTTTTTGAGACGTTTCATTTTTGTATATACTAAATCATATTTTATTTTTTTACTCTCTTTTATAATAGTGTGGGGGGTGGTATTGGTGGTGATAGTGGAAGGTGGCTGATGCCAAAAGAAATTTGGGACCTTGACTTTTCGTACATGCCCAAATTGCAATTTCTGGACTCTTACCTGCTTACTGTACCTCCGAGCCCTTCAACGGAATTAGATCAAAATATAATCTAGTTTTAGATCTCGTTATAATACATAAGTGTACAAAAGTCAATATCATAAATGGTTCTAGAGTAAACATGCGCACAAAAAAGTTACAGACACAGACAGACCGACAGACAGACAACAGAAAATTTTTTTTTCGCCCGAATTTAAAATTTCGATAAATTTTTATGACAAAACTAGAGTTTCCTCATAACAAAGTACAATAACTTATTTGAGAATGAAAAAGTTAAAAATAAGTAATTTTTAAAGTGCTTATATGAAGTGCGTCTTTCAGTTGTCTAATTAAACAGGTTATATTGCGTAATTTATGTCTAAATTTATCTGCGTGACAACTCCAATTCAGTCTATTATCGGAAGAAAGGAATTACTTTTGAGTCTTACCCTCATTTAACAGTCTATTGCTTTTAAACCACTCTTGGGCTCGTTTTTCATAGGCTTTCGCTGTGTCTTCTAAATCATTAAAATTACTATCTGAACAAATTAGCGTTGCGCCGTCTGCAAATAGAACAGAATTACTAGGTAAAAGGAAGTTAATATACCATTGATATAAGTGATGAACAGTAATGGCCCCAAGGTTGAACCCTGGGGGACACCATGCTTTACAACCTCAAAATTAGAAGATATGTTATTAAAGTTGATACGCTGAACCCTGTTTGATAAATAAGAACTAAAAAGAGTGAAGGCTAAACCTCTTATACCGTAGTAATTTAATTTTTGTAAACGAATATCATGAGAGACACAGTCGAAGGCCCTGGAGGTGTCACACAGTGCTTAGGCTGTATTATTGCCCTGTTCAAGGCCTTCGGCTATATCATTCACTACTTTCAGCTGTGCTTGTGAGGTCGAGTGTTTTGCTCGAAATCCGAATTGAGAATTATTTAAAATTTGATTATATTCGATGTCTAAACTTTAATATCGTTTAAAAATCTTCGCAAATATTGAGATAATGGAGATTGATCGGTAATTGTCCTCCTTTGAGGACATAGGTATGATTTTCGACTTTTTGGACGTCAGGAAAAACGGTTTCAATAATGAAATTTATGAGGCACGTTAATGGTTGCATAATCAAATCACATGTTTCCTTAATTATTTTACAATTTAGGTTATGGACATCAAAAGAGTGTGTATTGTTTAATGAATTATTTTGCCTATGAGTAGTATTACATAATTTAAAAAAATCATTTTTGATAGTTTCCATTCGGGTCAATTACAAAAAAACTAAAAACTAATTCAAACGCGGTTTTAAGTCAATAGACGCGTATGCCTAAATATTGACGGTTTTTGAGGATTTGCAAAAATCCATTAAATAACATGATTTTAGAATAATTATATGTTACAACAAAAATCATGTGTGACACTTCTCACCAGTCAAGTTTCTAAAATAAGAGGTGGGAGCTAATTTTCCCCAAGAATTGCCAAGACATAGCAAAAAAATACTTTTACTTTTTAGTTATGGAGTATTTTTTAACACTTTTTCCTTGAAAGATTACCACCTTTTTATGCACATATTTGCTAATTATCCTAGACTAAGTGGTTTAAAGATAATTACTAGTTAAGCCACTGGTGGTGAATGCTTATATTTGCATTAAGTCCTTGCCAGTTACACTTCCAAACGTTTCTGAAATAGCTGTCTTTCCTTTTATAAGTAATACAGAATTTGATATTTTGTAATTGGTATTTGCGTTACAAAATCGTATATCAATAGCCGCAGTCTTGACTCTTGTATTTGTTCATTAAGCAAACCATAGAACTTGCGCTCGATCTGTATCTAGCGTATGGTAAGTGAAAGTGGGTCAGCTCCGATATCGCAGCAGCTGCTACTGCTAAGAGAAGCAATATCAGCGAAATAAGCACGATAACGACAATTTTATAGTTAGAAAATTGTACGCGATAAATCTGATACACAACTATTTACTTTACGTGGCCGGAGGTGTCTATATGTAATGAATTTAATTTGACATTATTTGTTGGGGCAACAGGCCACGCCACCTTGTGAAAGTGCATGCAGTAAAGCTTAATAATATTAATTAGGCTCTAGTTTAATAGAATATTAATGTGGAGATTTATAGGTTCAAATTTACTGCTAGATGCTTTTATGAGTAATAAGACAACATCAATCATGTTTTACGCTTCATCGCTTGAACAGCAAACGTGATGTCATCGTCCAAAATTGTGGTTTTAATAGATCTTGATGTTAGTAGTATGTTTAAGGTCCTTGGGTGTTTTGGTAAGATTTTTAACAAAATGTAGGTTAATTTATTGCTATTGACGTTGTGGTTATTTCTTCTTTAAGAAAATCAAAAACTCACATTACCCATCTTTAGAAAACTTATTTTTCATATATAAAAATCATTAACTTAGGAAATCCCAAGTCACATAATCTCTCAGCATTTAGATCATTGATTCATAGAGTACTTTAAGTTAAACAAATTTAAAAGAGGAACATAAGATGATGAAATAGATTGGAATAAATAATAGTTTTAACAGTACAATTAACATTCTCATAAGCATAAAAAATAAAATATTAACTCTTTGAAACACATTATACGTGGGTGTCCCATTTTTTAGATATTTCTTATTTTCATTCCATATTCAAGTATATTCTATTTTCATTTTTACAATAACTATTGAATAGTAATTATTTGATAAAGATAAAACCCTACGTTGCCATCATAAGTTAAAAGTTGGATAAAGCTGTAGTTCTCTTCGGTCAAGTCATAAAATTTTATGATATAAATATAAATTCCTAAGGGAAACCGCCCTGGAAATATAATTTTAAGGTAATGGAAGAAACGGTTATATATGTCTATAACCGCTAAATCATGGACAAAAGCCGTGAGAAGCCCAAACACCAAGTAGGTCCATGAAATGGATGGTTGGTGTGGACTTCATCGTGCTCTTATGGCGGGATGGGTCGTGGGGCATTCGATAATAGCTCATTCTTCAGTGTGAAGAGGTCCTCTCCATTGGGACATAGCTTGCTCATTAATTGACTGATTTTTATATTTATGGATCAGGTTATATAACTATTGTCTGAAAGTTATTTGTGGTAGTCTACAAATATTCTTTCCTATTATTTGGGTTTTCTACTACATGTATTATTATCGTCTTCAAAAACAAATCACCGAATCTACAAAATAATAGAATTATTGGAGAAAAGCCTCTGCGCCCGTGACGTTTAAGTCAAAGGAATAGTCAGAGGTTATGTTTTGCAAATAATATAAATCGGAATAAACACATAAATAATGTATTTTGCTGACGTTTCGGAAAGTAGTCTCTTTCCGTTTTCAAAGCTTTTTTTGGGAGAACTCATATTTTGCTGTGTATGTCAAATACACAGCTTTAAGCTTCTGTTTATGTTATTTCCATAGATACTTACTACTTATACAGAGCACAGAACTGATGATATTTCCTTTTAGATAATGTTGAGTTTGTTAAGTTCTTCTTTTAACATTGTTAGCCAGGTTGTACAAATATCTACAGAACAATTTGATACGACTTATCTTCATTTAATAAGATTATTGCTGGTTCTTTAATTTTTCTTTTTTTGGTATCTGCTTCTTTTGTTAAAATGTTTGCCGAGTCCCAGATTATTCTATGTCCGTTTTCACAAGCATGTTCACAAATCTTTGATTTCTGAATTTCATTCTTTCTAATGCAATTCTTGTTCTCCTCCAACCTCACACTGAAAGGTCTGGATAACTCACCCACATAACATTTATAGGCTTTTTTCCAATAATTCTATTGTTTTGTAGATTCGGTGATATGTTTTCGAAGAGGATAATAATACATATGGTAGAAAACCAAAATAATGGGAAAGAGTACAGGTTATATAACGTTTTTGCTGATAAAAATGAAATGGTGTCGATTGACACACAATTTTAATCTACATTACTTAACTTAACTTAATTTACACGTAATATTTTATTTCCGGTCTCTACTTCTTAGTTTGGAATTGAATTTACTATATCAACCTATAGAATAAGTCGTAAGGCTAAAACTTCTTACATATTGATTCATCAATTACATTTTTTAGAATTCATTACTTGTACTATTCAATGCCAGCAAGGAATTTGTTTAATTAGAAATATTTTGCGATTTGTCTTTAATTGTTATTTAGTCAAATATAATTAATTTGCGTTAATTATGGAGAAATGTTACTGTGGTTCTTTTTGGCATGAGTATTTATATTCTTTTGCACCTAATGAAAAGGTATGAATTTTTTTGTAAAAAAATGTATGTGTTACTAGGAGTGCCGTTCTGTATACATGTTGTTTCAGAAGTTTCATCTTATAACCGTTAGAAAGTTTTGTCAGAAACATACTGTTACATATTCTTGATTTTATCAGAACAGCGTGTATTGTGTGGACTTGTTTTTTGGTATTTACTCTTAAAGTTTATTTCATGATGTAAGTATAATAACTGGGATACTGTTGAATTTACTTTGTGTTGATAATAAGAAACCATACTTTTTATTATGTACATTCACATAATAATAATTGTCTCCAAAATAAGCTTAAATTATAAATAAAGACGAGAAGCGTATTTTAGGTAGAATATTATATAATAATATTTTGGCTTGTATAATCGATTAGATTATCGTCGCATATTTTAACAGAGCCCATGTTGTTATACTGAAAGTACAAGTCTCAAAGAAAACTGTTCAAAAGTCAAAACATGTGTATGTGTGGTTCAATGTTCAACCTTTGCGGTAGTGCGAGTATTTCTGAGAATGTGTTGCATATTTCATAAAGTTACGGCGAAATAAATTGATCGATAAGTTATGTATAAAAATTACACCACTTCGATATCGCTGGAAATGTTAATTTATGTTGCGTTTCAGTAATTGCAGGATATGCGAAACAGGGTCTTTCCTCATTTAATACTTTACAAAAAATAATAGCCCTGCTCAATATAGTCAACAGTTTCAAATTATGTAACTACAGTCCAGTTTTTGTGTGTGAATATTTGATATAATTACGTTACACGATGAACATTAAATGTTGACCTGCTAAATAGTGCATGAATAAATAAATAAGGCAATTGCAGCAGGATGTCATCTAGTTATAAGAAATTATAAACATTTCTTAGAATGATGCCTGTATGTAGAAAATTTATGGAGTGAATATTATTAAACATTGTATTGATATACGATGTCACAACTGTAGTGAATTTACAATGAATTATGATTGAACAATAAATATTACGAATAAATAAAACTCTGAGTCAAATCATCTGTTACCTCGACAGGCTATCTATTAACACTATTTGACATAAATATTCAAATAAATATTGCAAAACCCGATGACGAAGACTAAAATTTAAAACTGTTTAAAAATTCGCGACATTTTATATCTCCGAAGGTTAGCCGCTTGTTCTAGTGTTGCAGTTTCCAGATGTAAAGGTGAAAGGTATACTAAAAGCCGTATATTCTGCACAATCTGCAGATATTATACACACCAAGCACGTAGAAAATATCTTCTCAGACAATACCTGATATTCTCATAAATTAACGTGAAATTATGAGAAAAACTATACAGAAATTAATTCCAAACAACGAGTGTGGTATATACACCAAATAAACACTTTCAGAAAAATTACTAGATTTCGTGAAACGTTAAGTTTAATTAACCTTGATTATTTATGTACATTTTGTAGACTATTCACTAGTTTGTACATGAACTAATATCTTATTGTACGTAAACACTAAACAACAATAGTTCAGCTTTAGAACAAAGTTGAAACCGACCATTTGCAATAGCCAAGTCGACATTGACTATATTGTCGATTACTCTTCTAGTTACTATTACTGCTATTACGTGTGTACCCATTTAATTTCTAAGTTAATTACTTACTACCCATGTAGCACTCAAAGTTACGGGAACTGGCATCAGTGGTATCGAAACTTTATAGTAAGCGTTACATAATTGTCCCTAAATTTATGACTAGTGCAAAATTTAACTTACGGTATGCCCGTGGAGTAATAATTAAGTAGATGCTACTGAATTTTGACACTGTATAATTGTTACACTTTCAAGTAAGTGCTGTAGTATGTGCAACGTCGCCGATACTACTCGAAATTACTTTGAAGCATCCTCAACTTTAAGGTGAAGATTGGTAGTAATGTCGACTGCATCACATTAACAAAGAATCACTTTCTGGAACCATAATCTTAAAGTTTTGTAACTTATTAGTGACATCTTGAGTAAAAATATGGTAATTTTGATTTTTGTCACTCCTATTAAGTAGACATATATAATATATACTACCAAGCGAGTAACAAGATGAAATAAGAAACAGTATCAAGTTGTGATTTAAAGTAGTAATATACACTAAATCACATTTTTTTTACTCCCTTTCATAATAGTCTGAGGATGGTATTGGGTGGGAGTGATAGTGGGGAGTGACTGAGTGAAAAAAATTGAGATTTTGACTTTTTATACATGCCTTAAATTGCAATTGTATGGACTTTTGCCTGCTTGCTTTGGCTATTTACCCTTATTTACCCCATTTACCCCCAAACCCTTCAACGGAATTAAATCAAAATATAACCTAGTTCCAGATTTCGTTATAATACATCAGTGCACCAAATTTCAAGTCAATATCATAAACGGTTCCAGAGCAACCGTGTGCACAAAAAAAGTGACAAACTGACAGACCGACAGACAGAACTTTTTCGCTCAATTTTAAAATCTCGACGTTTCCTGACATTTTAGGCCTATTTCGACAACAAAAAAAAAATATATTATTTGCGTTACTATACTTCCACTGGACGTGGAAGTAATTATCGTTCCCAATACCTAACAGTTATTAGTCTCCCCGATTGTAGCCACCACGTAGAGAATACTTTAAGTGCTGCTTAGGTAATTTTCCAACTAATTACTTACTAAGGCATTGCTCTAGATTTAGTTTAAACTCAATACTTAATTTTTCAGTTTTCAAATACCTCGAAAATTAAATCCTTATTAAAGAAAAACAGGTGATTGTAAAGCCAAAACACCCCATCCGTCCTGATTTTTTGAATCGTTCTTAATAATTTATTTGTAAAAGAACTTCAAACCTGCATCATAAATGTGGATCCGCACTGTACTTCCATTTATATAAATAGGAAATGAATCAAACTATTTTAATTCGATTAAAGGTATATTTTATAATGGATAAGCAGTGTTCTTATATGGGGAGAAAATAGTTTTATTTTAAAAATTTTCGCAATAAATTTTTATGGGCGTACTAACTCTGTGAGGAAAGTGGAGAAAGTTGATGTGCTGACTAATGAGAAAAATGTTGAAATGAATAATGAAGATTACATTGTTATTAAATTAATATCTCATAAAAAGTAGAGTACAGAAGCAGCAGTATAAATTAATTATGTTATGAGAGCTACAAGTTACTTCTTAGCTTCTACAGCTTTGTTACAAATAAAATTTGGTTAACTGGTGTACCTTATTCTAAAATAGCTATTGCGTATGAAATTGAAAAAATACTATAAATTGTTTAAAATCACCATTTCCAAGCTTTTCAATTTATTTCATTATTGAATTTATTATATTGGCCAATAGAAAACTTATTCAATGAATTATAGAGAGAGTAAAATCAAAACATTGTTTGTATGTTAGATCTTTGTTCACTGATTTTGAAGAATTGTCCATTAAAATTTTGAACCTTTAGAATTACTGAAAGCTGATTAAATGACAATATGGACACAAATACAACATTATTTTCTCTATATTTAAAATTTTGTTTTGTTTAGTTCAATTCCCATTTCATTTACGTTTTTCTTGGTAATGCTTGTTCTCTAGTAAATTTTTATTGGCTGAATATTTAACCAGTCTTTGTTTTGGACTCCGCCATGTGCATGTTTTTTTATCACTTCATAAATATTATAAATTATTATAAGGTAACTAGAGGAATCAGGCTAAAAAGGAGTTTTTATTTTGTATTATGAGAAATATCTCCTGTAAATTGGCATGCTTGGGTAGATAATATATGTGTAATTTCATAAATGTACCAGGTATTCATCATTGAATACTAGAATCTGTCACGATATAAAGAAAACTTTGTGGATGTGACCTTGCTACAAACCCAATATTTCTAAATAAGCTTATTTGTAATTGCAATTGCTGGTTCCACTTAGTCCTCTGTTTCTAGAATAGTTGCAAACAATAGGTATGATTTGGAATGATTCAAAATTTAGGAAAATTACTAGGATCATAACGTACTCAGAGCACCTTCGTATAATCACTTTAACCTTTGGACCACGTCGGCGTAAAAGGATACCTGTTAGGGCAGAACACAGTAGCTTTGGTAGTATTGTCCGCTATAGGGAGACGTTTAGTGTGCTCCACCACATTTTTCCAATCAAGTACGAATTTATTTAAACACCCTTTTTCATGAGCGCTGGATTGGTCGCTGGTAGTCCGTTTCCTTGGCCAGCACGTAGTCCAGATTTTAACCCATTGGATTTCGGTGTATGGGGCGCAATGAAAGATTTTGTTTACAAAAATCCTATAAATACCCACGCACAACTTTGGCAAGAAATCAATGCAGCAGCAGCCTTTTTTGATCCAATGGTATTATTTAATATGAGGCGATCTTGTATGAATCGTATGGATAAGTGTATTGAGGAGAATGGTGGACATATTGAACATTTACTCTGAAATAATATGTCTTTTGTTGAGTTTCCTTTCTCATTCTGTTTTTTATTCGTTGAATCCTTATTTAAACGATAATTTCGTTTCATTAAATTTTCTCTTCATTATTTGTCAAATAAAATTAATTAACTTGATAGTTCGTGCTTTAATTCTACGTAATAGTGTCAACATTAAAATTTCTAAATATCAAAAGTATTGTTGGCATCGACGCGTACTACGTTAATATTTCTTATAATGATTTATGAGGGTGAATGTTAAAATGCGATTTTCTCGAAAACGATCAGTTTCTATGACTAATGACAAATATACTTTTTTTTCGCTAAAATGAGATAAATTTAGGATTTCTTCATAAAGAAGGGATAACGTTAGGGATAAAACAGTTAAGAGTACATTTACACCATAAACAATGCTTATGTGGCGCCCTCTAGGATCTACACAAAAAATGGGAGCACACTTACTCTATGGAGCATTACTTACGGACCACCCTGTATATAAGGAATTTTTGAAATTTTACATTTTAATTGCATATGAGTGAACATATATGCAAATGCAAGAGTGAATCTTATAATCTGAGATGCGAATAGGTCATAAAATGTCAAGGATTACGACAAATATTATATAATAAGGAATTCAAAACGAAATTTCTCAAAAACGCATTTTTTGTTGTTAATTAAAACAAGATACCGTGATATCGTTACAAATTTGTTGTCAAAATTATTCCGTTCCTATACATATTTTTTACCTTAAATTTTCCGCATTAAATTGTTTTAATTCCATAATTTACGTGCCAAATAAAGTAGATTTTATCCAAACAACTAACAGCACGCTATTAAAATATGTTTCTTCTCACTTTTTCCGGTCTTCTAAAAAAAATAATAAAACAGCGGAATGCGTAAAACACAAATGAAGCGCTTCAAATTCCCACATTCATTACAATCCCAAAGAGTTACCTCTCCTTTTACAAAAGTTATCTGATACAACTCTATAAATAGCACCAACTTAGTCATGTAATAAATATGAAGATGAATACAATATCATTGGTTTTTATTTATTCAAACCATTTACTCGGCATGCCAATTATTAATGATAGTTGTTATAACAGTAGATAGCGTAATTTACTGTAAATGGCGCTCATTATTAATTTGTACAGGTTGATCCATTGTTCCTTAGTATAAAATATAGCAATCGAATTAATGATCGCTAGGGATTTAAGGCAATGTTATTTAATAAATAATATGCACCACTTGTAGGTTTCATTGGTGAAAAATGTCTTTATTTGGGTGCAAGTTCGTATGTTTTTAGAGTAAAAATAAAATTTTATAAGCATTGTGAACTTTAAGAAGAAGAAGACTTATTCCAAGAAACGAAAATATTTAATTATTAGATCATTTTTCACCATAAGTTTAAGTATTAACTGAGATGATCTGTGAAAAAATTAAATTGTCAAGTTTGTTCATAGCCAACTATTTTAAAATAATTGAAATACTATTGAAATCATGAAATACAAACAAATTGATATTATACTTAAATTAATTGGTAAAGACATATTAACTTTCTGAGCAAGGAGTGACTCTTTTATGGAGGACCTCTATACATTGGCATAACTGCGAATACTCTTTCCATAATTGTTCCATGTTACTTTCTTGATTATTATTTTGTTTTTGTTACCTGAATTTACTTTATTCTTCTTAATTGTGTTAATGCTTTATTATAGCAAAGATTTGAACAACTTATTGAATTATTTTATCGTTTTATTTAATCATACTTCTCCATGGCAAGTATAATGCTTGTTAAAAAAAAATTATTGGTTTTAAAAAAATGATTTTATAATTACTAACGTAGTACCAATGAATAAATATGGCATGTGATATATCGTTGAAAAGGGAGGCAAATACTCTATTTAATGGCGCCATTTCCCGCCCGTTTCAAAATAATTTTTTTAACAGCCTGAAGAGTGAATCTCAAAATACAGCGGTTTTGAAAAAAAAAAATAGATAAAACCTCGTTGAAACACTCTGTTTTGCAAAAAATTTTCACCTTAAGAATTTTTCTCGTATCTCTTCAAATAACGGAGATATTTAGCTTAGATGTTTTCCGTATTTTCGATATTTTCCGCCATAATTCTTAAAGTAGGCCATGGATTTCAAATGTCTTTAAACCATTTGGTAGGTTATATAAATCGGCACATTTTCGTAAATATATTTTTTTGTACGACCGATATTAAGTGAGATATTCTCGAGGGCCCTGATAAAATGGACATGTACAGATATGGAAACTCAAATACTGGACATTCGACAGTTATTTTGTTTAACGATCCTAATTAGACAACATAAAAATAAAAGCGAACTAGAAGAAATTGCTCATAATTCTCAAACCCGGTACAGAAGCAATGCAACTCGAGTAGCTAGCCTAATATAGAAAAAAGCCATTGCTCAATGAGCAGCAGCAGCAGATTATTTCTAGCTGGGTCCCAAAATTTGCAATTTCATTCGATCTGGGATTAAGAAAATTAGCTCAATGAATTTATTTATAAAGAAAATTAAAACGTGGATAAAAATAGATATAGGATGGATATTCGTAAATTAATTTATTCCCTAATATATATACCTGTATTATAAATAATATAATGCGGGTGTTTCTGTGTATATAATTTATTATGGAAATTAGTACCAGGATTACTGATAGTATATGTTTTTTAGTTATTATATTATTTTATTTATAGATTTCTCCCTTTTTTAAATAATACATTTAGTGTTTTAGAATTAGTTACTTTATGGTTAGTATTTTTACTTCTAGACCAGGGCCAAACCGTTTAAAATATCGTAATAGACGATAAATTCTTAGCAGTATACGAATGGTCGGAAAATGTAGTTAATGGTGTAAATAATTAAGGAGAAATCGTCCAGACTGAGTAAAAGTTCTGGAAGGGGGGTTGGGGTGGTAATATATACGTTTTTAGGGGTTGGTACTCGTTTTTTGCGATTTGCGGCTAAACTATGTATCCTATCGAAAAATGTTGAATGTAAAAGTTGGAGATAATGAAAAAATCTAAAACTTTCTGATTGATCATTATTGACCATAACCTCAAAATTATCGAGAAAAATGAACCGCTTTTTCGGTTTTTAATTTATAACTACCGCAAAAATGTTTATATTTTCATGAAAATTGGTAAAAATGTTCTTTTTTGTGTTTCATTTAAATAAGCCCAATTTTTTTCAAAGCGAAATATTTAATTTTCGATGTTTTATGAAGAAAATAAGAAAAAAAGACTTAATTTTCAATCGAAAAATTTAGTTAGCAAATTTTCGGTTAATGAACTTTACTAGTGCTCATTTTTTTCATTGAAATCTCAACTTTAATATATAATTAAAATATAATATTGTTTATATACAAAAATATCGTTAAAAAATCGAAAAACCGAAAAAGCTCCTTTTTAAAAATCGTGTTTTCGGTGAAAATCATGAATTTATTTTTCTTTATTGTAAATAAACGTTTACGTTCATAAAAAGCGTTAATTCTCATAAAATACTATGTTATACAAGTAATTTACATGTACCTAACTATTCTCGGCTTTCAAAGTCTCGAAAACATTGTTTAAACTGCAATGGGAATGTTAAACAATTTTGTCTGCAAACAAGCCGAATGAGATGCAGATTTTCTAATTATAAATACATCCCTTGAAGTAGCAAAAAACTCCGATAAAATAGTGGTAGTTGTTGGTCAAGACATAGATTTTTTAGTTTTCTTAAATCAATTAAGTTCACATGAATTGAATATCTATTTCCACAAACCTGATGCAGGAAATATTAATGATACTTATTACACCTCTAATAGTTTTAAACATAAATCACATAACAAATTGTAGCATTTTTGCATTGTTTTTCTGGCTGCGATACAACTTCCAGTTTTGCTGAGAAAGGAAAAAAAACAATTATAAAATCATTATTGGCCGATAAACATTTACCTAATCTTGCAGAAATTTTTTACAATACAAATGCAGACAAACAAACAATTACCGAAAATGGATTAAAAATAATATCTTCTATTTACAAAAGTAAAAATATATATACATCTCTACACGATTTAAGATTTGAACTCTACCGAACAGCTACTGCTAAATCCTCATTTCATTTGAAAAAATTAACATCACGTTAATGGCATCGTACCTATATTTACAGAACAAGAATTTATTGAAAATTATCTGCTGCAGCTGCGAAACAGGATGCGGTAATAACAAATGTGGGTGTCGCAAGCATGGCTTAAAGTGCATAAATTTGTACTCAAATTATCACGGTTCTGATAAATGTTCTAATGCCGAAAAATCATTGTACGAAAAAAATTGTAATCTCGAGGACATCGAAGACGAAGACAGTACCCACTGTCTAATAAATAATAATAAAAATAATGATACTGAACTGGACAATCCAGAAGAACTCCAAGAAATTGAAGATATGAACGTGAAGAAATCGAAAGTTTGATCGATTCTGGCGATGAAGAATTGCCCACGAAGAAAAAAAGATTTCAATAAAATTATTTTGCTTTTAATTTTTGTATTTTATAATCAAATATAAGACTTTGACGTGATAATTTGTAAATACTTACGAATCACAAGAAATAATTAACAAATTTTCTCAGTTCACAGCCTTTGTGTTTTTTGAATTTTTACCTATTTAATTGCAGTTTAAATAATGTTTTCGGGACTTTGAAAACCGAGAATAGTTAGGTACATGTACATTACTTGTATAACATAGTATTTTATGAGAATTAACGCTTTTTATGAATGTAAACGTTTATTTACAATAAAGAAAAAGAAATTCATGATTTTTACCGAAAACTCGATTTTTTAAAAAGTAGTTTTTTCGGTTTTTCGCTTTTATAACGATATTTTTGTATATAAACAATATTATATTTTAATTCTATATTAAAGTTGAGATTTCAACGAAAACAATGAGCACTAGTAAAGTTCATTAATCGAAAATTTGCTAAACTAATTTTTCGACTGAAAATTACGTCTTTTTTCTTATTTTCTTCATAGAACATCGAAAATTAAATATCTCGCTTTGAAAAAATTTGGGCTTGTTTGAAACACAAAAAATAACATTTTTACCGATTTTCATGAAGATATAAAAAATTTTGCGATAGTTATAAATTAAAAACCGAAAAAACGGTTTTTTGCATTTTCTCGATAATTTTGAGGTTATGGTCAATAATGTCCAATAAGAAAGTTTTAGATTTTTTTATTTTCTACAACTTTTACATTCAACATTTTTCGATAGGATGCATTGTTTAGCCGCAAATCGCAAAAAACGGGTACCAACCCCTAAAAACATATATATTACCACCTTCCAGAACTTTTACTCAGTCTGGACGATTTTTTCTTAATTATTTACACCATTAACTACATTTTCCGACCATTCGTATATTGCTAAGAATTTTTATTGCCTTAAACAGCATTGGCCCTGGTCTATTCCACGTCCAGTGGAATTATAGTAACCCAAAAAAAATTATTATTTTGTTGTTGAAATAGGCTTAAAATATCATGAAATGTCTAGATGAAAAAAAAATGCCGTCTGTCGGTCTGTATCTAGCTTTTTTGTGCGCATGTTTACTTTGGAACCGTTTATGATATTGACTGAATGAAATTTGGTACACTTATAAAGAGATCTAGAACTAGATTATATTTTGATCTAATTCCGTTGAAGGGTTCGGGGGTAAATGGGGTAAATAAGGGTAAATAGGCAAGGCAAGCGGGTAAGAGTCCATAAAATTGTAATTTAGAACATGTACGAATAGTCAAGGTCTAAAAAATTTTTTGGCGTCACCCACCCCCATTATCGCATCCAATACCACCCCCACACTATTATGAAAGGGAGTGAAGAAAATTAAAATATGATTTAGTGTGTATACAAGACCGAAACGCCTCAAAAAATTTTCTTGGCGTTAGCCACCCCCACCCCATTATTAAGGGGAGCAAAAAATTAAATTGGGATTTAGTGTGTATACGAGAACCAAGGGACCCCAAATTTTTTTTTGGCATTAGCCACCCTCCTCTTCACCCCCATTGCCACCCCGACCCTATTATTAAAGGGAGTAAAAAATTAAATTCGGATTTAGTGTGTGTACGAGAACCAAGGGCCTCTAAAATTTTTTTGATATTAGTCACCCCATCTACCACCCCCACCCTATTATTAAAGGGAGTAAAATATTACATTGGGATTTAGTGTGTATAAGACTTGGATACAAAATCTGGATGTGGAAGTAGTGATTCCTTTGGCAGCGGTTTTTTTATAAGCTCTGAAAGAATAACTGTAGATCTGCAGAAGGCAGTTAATTCCACACGAGGTTCTTTGTACAGTCATAAGATATGTTTCATTCTTGGTTGCAATATTTAGTATTACATATTACATTAGGCACAACAGTTACCTTATCTAAACAAGTCTCGACTTTGTAGATTATTTATATATATTTTTTTGCAACGTAAAATAAAAATTATGTGTATGTTATAGTTGCTGTTAAAATGTATTTAAATATATATTCTATTCCAGGTCACTTGAGTGACCCTCCTAACTCTAGGAGATCTACATTTGTCTGAGAAAAGGAGACGGGGGCCTACAGTTTATAGTGGGGCCCGAACCACTTCTTGGGGATAATTTATATTAAAATTACTTCGCAGTAGGTGGGGCTCGAACCCACTTCGCTAGGTATGCACACAGTACTTTAGTAACGAAAACTGTATGAGACTTTTTTCTTAGAATATGATTTTCTATCGACTCTAGTGGCTATTTTTGTTTGTTATGAGTTATCTCTGGGATTGGAACTGACCCACTGGAAAGAGCAAATCCCTAAGATTCATTTACTGCATACATACAATAAACTGAGTCTGATCAGTATGGCATTTCTCTGATGTATCACATGTCCTAAATCTCAAAATAGTGTATTATAATGATTAATTATTGTATTGCCTTCAAGAATACCCTATTATGCCAAATTTAAACCTCCTAGAGGCACGGGGAGTAGGAAAAAACTGATTACAAGCTTTGACCGAAACAAACAAACAAACGGAACAAGTAAGAAAAATAAAAATGTTTAAAAAAATTGTATTTAAACTCAACGGCATCTCATAAAAGTGAATTATTTTTCCGTAATCTACTAAAATAGTAATCAGTATTATTTGTCCCCTAGTTGCCACAAATATTCAAACACTACACTCGAATAGTCGATGCGCGTTCGCTAACCATTATAACACTGTCGGGAGACGTTTAGGAGATGACGAATTTTGTCTTCCGAATTGAATGGTGTAATGTTTTGCACGTTGTGGAAATTACGTCAGATAGGTCACACAATGCTTCCAAACTCCAAGTTTGAAAATAGTAATTAAGTTATTAATCAAAACCCAAATAACCAACCTAAATGTGAGGCTATTTTTATTATAGTTAAAATAAAAACCATTTCAAGCTATAAAGATTAGAACATAATTGTATCAGGTTGTGATGACTCGGGTATACTGAACATAAGACATAAAATTGTTGTTGTTTATAAAATGTTACTGGAACGACGCCAAACATGTGATAATGTATACCTTTTGGTATCATAATAGCATCAGTTTGGGCTAAAAACATCTAAAATGTCTTTATTACAAACTATCAGCAAATAAAGTTTCTGTCTCCAAGACTGTTTCTACTAATTCATTTGGATGGTTATTGTTAATTATTACCTAATATAATGAAAGTTTATTTAAGTTTTGTGCTGTAATAGTTTTATATATATAGTATTTTCCAAATTTGTAAAATTTCTAAGTCTGAAAAAAGTATCTATCTATTAGCAATTCAGTGTTATGTAATGGCTGGCGTTTACAGTAGGTAGTCTCAAGGACGGTTGCCGTTTGAATGTTAACAACCGCTTTAATTCGGTTCATCAAAATTATAATAATGAACGAAAATATAAATCTAACGAAATTTTGTAAAAGAATCGCTTTGGACTATCAGAATAAAAGAAAAAGTAATTGGCGAATGATGAAAAAAAGAATTTCGTTCAACTTTATTTGTACGACCGCGACTGGGAGTAAAGTAACATTTTACGATTTTATTTGAGAGTGTAGAATGACACTTTTAAATCCAACAGGTGTAAAGACACACACAAAATAGTTTATAATAATTGAATTTTATAAATTATTATCCAGAAAATTTGTTTTTTGATTTGTGTTTTCGGATCATTACTTAAATTTATTTCTTGATGAACATCGTAACATAGATATATGTATTATGTCCATTCGAACATTGGCTCGAAGATAACGAAAAATGTGTTTAATAATTACTTCCTCATGCAGCGGAAGTATAGTAACTCAAAAAAAAATTATTTTGTTTTTGTTGTGTAAAGACACACACAAAATAGTTTATAATAATTGAATTTTATAAATTATTATCCAGAAAATTTGTTTTTTGATTTGTGTTTTCGGATCATTACTTAAATTTATTTCTTGATGAACATCGTAACATAGATATATGTATTATGTCCATTCGAACATTGGCTCGAAGATAACGAAAAATGTGTTTAATAATTACTTCCTCATGCAGCGGAAGTATAGTAACTCAAAAAAAAATTATTTTGTTTTTGTTGAGGCTTAAAATGTCATGAAACGTCGAGATTTTAAATTTTAGCGAAAAAAATTGTCTGCCTGTCGGTATATCTGTAACTTTTTTTGTGCACACGTTTACTCTGGAACTGTTTATGATATTGACTTGACACTTGATCTAGAACCAGATTATATTTTTATCTAATTCCGTTGAAAGGTTTGGGGGTATATGGAGTAATAAGGGCAAGTAGGCAAACAAGTAAGAGTCCATAAAATTGCAATTTAGGGCATGTACGAAAAGACAAGTTCTCAGAATTTTTTTTGGCATCAGCCACCCCCCACTATCACCCCCACACTAAAAGTAAAATGTGATTTAGTGTGTATACAAGAACGAGACGTCTCAAAAAATTTTTTTGGCGTTAGTGTTTTTTAACATTTTATTTAATATATAGGCACAATGTTTTTTCAACTTTAAGTTATCATATATTATAATAGAGGTGGCGTTCATCCCAAAAGTAGGCAGACGCCCATCAGAAGAGCCTAAATCTTACCGCCCCATTAACTTAACTTCATTTCTCCTTAAAACAATGGAGAAACTATTATATCAACAGATCAGAAGCGAAATCTATACGGAAATATCGCTTCACTCCAAACAATTTGCCCATCAACCTGGAAAATTAACAATAAATGCTCTACATTGCCTTGTTCAAGGCATTGAAAAGACATTTACAGCTAAAGAAGTGGCTATGTGTGCTTTCGTGGATATAAAGGGTGCTTTTGATAACACCTCCTATGAACCCATACAAAAAGCCGAGGAAAAAAGAGTAATAGAGTTCCCTACAATTAAATGGATACAGTCCATGCTCAGAAGCAGAATAATTACTACAAGTGTGGGGGAGGAGTCAGCTACGGTGACTGCAGTCAGGGGTTGTCCACAAGATGGAGTCCTATCGCCTTTGCTGTGGTCAGTGGTGGTCGATGATCTCCTCTATAAATTGAGTAATTCTGGCTTCAACGTCCAGGGTTATGCAGATGACCTGGTGGTGACTGTGAGAGGTAGATATGAGATTATGTGATTCGAAACCTCATGCAAATTGCCTTAAACATAACATCCAATTGGAGCTCGTCAATCCGAGCATAACAGTTATTGTTCCATTCACCAAAAGGATAAAACTTAACCCTAAAACTCCTATGCTTAACGGAATGATCCTAAGCTTTACCAGTGAAGTCAAGATCTAGATGTAATCCTGGAGCAAAAACTTACTTGGAACTCACATCTAGAAAGAACACTTGCTAAAGCAACATCGGCTATTTGGACGTGCCGTAGGCTGTTTGGTAAGACTTTGAGTCTGAAGCCGAAAATGATACATTGGTCCTACCTATCGGTTGCCATACCTATGGTGACCTACGCAGCATGTATATGGTGGCCAAAAACAGAAGAAAAAAATAGTACAAAGAAAGTTGCAGAAATTGCAACGCCTTGCCTGTTTAGGGACTACAGGAGCAATGCACTCGTGTCCCACAGCAGCTATGGAGGCAATGCTTGACCTATTTCCTTTGCACTTGCATGTGAGGAAGAAGGCAGCACTTAATGCCTTTAGATTGCATCAGGCACCCAAATTTAAACCAGGCGATCTGGTTGGTCACTTAAGGATTTTGGAGTTAATCCAGTTTGAGTCCATGACCAAACCTACTGACTCAATGCCAATCAAATAGGTCTTTGAACGTCCGTTTGATGTGCTGATCGAAAGCCGTCAGACGAGCATGAAGGAGGTACTGCGATTGGAACAAAAGTCACTCATGTGGTATAGAGGTGGATCTAAGATGGCTGAAGGGGTAGAAGTGGGTGTAGGTGGGCCCAAATGCAGGCTATCAAAAACCCCCAGTAACACCCCAACAGAAAAAGGAAATATTTAGCTAATACATAGAGTTATTACTGGTCCTAAAGATATTGCAATTAAATTTAACACTTCCTTCCTAGATATTGCTAAAAAATACTTGTTTTCATAAATGAACACAACAATGTACTCAGAGACTTAGAAAACAGTAAAGAAGAAAACTTAAGAACCATGTTTTTCCGACTAACAAATGCAAAGGAAATAATAGATAAGGGTTACCAAGTCTGTGGGATTGCAAGGCATTTGATAGTATAAATTTTGAGATTTTACTGCTAAAAACTTGAATTTTATGATACCAGCGGTGTGGCGTTAGAGTGGGTCTCATCATGTTTAACAGGAAAAGGAACCAAAGAACAGTTACATCTTAAGAATATCTATCAAATTGGGGTAAAATGTCGAGTGAAATTCCCCACGGTTCAATGTTTAGGCCTTTTCTCTTTTAACTCTATGTTAATGAATTGTGTTTTCGTTGAGGAAACAGATTGCAAATTGTACGCTGACTATGTAATGTTTATTATAGCTGAACAATCCACCAATCGTCATCAGTTTAAAGTGAATCATAGATGGCATTAACCAAATTTCTAACTGATGTAAGTTATATCAAATTTAACTTAATTTAGCTAAGGCTAAATGTATCAAGTTTTCTAATAGCAGGGATTCAGTACCTTTAGTAATTCTTGACGTATGTTGATAAAGTAAAGACTTTGGGGTTTGTGCCGGATTCTCATTTGAAATGAAAACTACATATAACTGCGTCAGGCTGTTTTTGTCTTAAAGCAATGGCAAACAAAGCCTTCGACTTTCGAAAGTTTCTTTTACTTTACTTGTTTTATGTCAATTTCTTACTTTTTATTAGAAAAAGAGGTTATCCGAATTATGCTTGGTTTAAACAAACACGATTCTTGTAGGACCAAAATTTTTACCGTCTCATGTTTATATATCCTTGAAACATTAGTATGTCTTTAAAAATAAAAATTTAAACAATTTTTCTAATTCTGCAACTCATAATCGATGCCAATTAATAAATCCGCTACGGAATAGTACCACCTTATAATAAATGCAATTATTACTTGGGAGCAACCTTATTTAATGATGCGCTTTTAAAGAAAACTCAATAGCATAGTACGGAGTTATCTTTTCTATTTATATAAGTAGCTACCGAGGTCTATATTTTTTCATTTTTTAAATAAATATAATAACTTGTAACTTAATGTCCTAATAACACAGATAATATGTAGAAAACGTATATTTTAGATTATAAATTTACCTGTTCGAACGTGTCTCATAAATCTCTAAAATTCGCCAAAAACAATTTTATTTCATACATGGTTTAGAGATTTAATTTTTATTTTGGTTATTTTTCAGCTGAATACGTTAAATTGAATTGAGAGAGAAATTAGATTTAAATATTTTTGTACTATTGTTTGGTTTTCTCTTAGAATAAATATTGAATTAAGTAGTGCCTAAAGTTAATGTATGTATGTTATATGTGTAACAATTCAGTGTTCATCAAAATTGTGAACATGCATCTTATACCATTGACCCCACTACATGGAAATTGTAATAAATATTTCTGCCTTTACTGTGTAATAAATCTATGCTATTTATTGCCAATAAATTTAGAATGGAAATCTTTAAACTTAATAAAACACAATCGATTGTCAGATTAATATATAAATTTATATTTACATTCAATAACAGTATATAGTGATAGGCATATACGTGCGAGGGAGTCATTATAGTGAATTAAATCTGAAATAGTTATTGTTTTAGAAATCCGTGAGCTTCACAAAATGTTTTTCGAATTTGACAATACTGATCTGTTGCGATTATACTTTACTATATTAAAAGGTGACTAGTAGTGTTAATGAGCTTAGCACTGCCGGTTATAAGTTATAGCTACGTATATATCTATTTAACAGAAACGCAATATAGCTATTACGAAATTGGAACAATTTTTTCGATGATATCGCAATATTTGTGATAAAAACACTAACCACATCTAACAAATGTGTATTAAAGTAGCTTGGAATTTCCTTATTACTAAAAAATAGCAGTTTCAATCAATGCATTGAATGTAGAAATATTTTATAAGCAATTCTTGATTCCTTTCTTTCTCGACGAAGGAAAACAATAAATTACTTTACTAAAGACATCCTCTTGCTAAGGTATTAAAACTCTGTGGCTGACAAATGCACTTTCAGGGCGTCAGTAAATTTGCAGATCATAAAACCAGTTACAGTTTAAATACCTCACCAATCTGTATTTGCTTTTCTTAATTTAGCACTTTGCACTCTTATCTCGATCTAGTTTTGCCGGTCGTTGAACGTTTGCATGCTCATAATTATTATGTAAAAGTTAAATGAATAGATTTAAGTAATTAATCCTAGAGCTTAATTATATCGTTATTTAATAGTACCGTTTTGAGGTCAGCATGGAACGTATTAGTTCATGTCTGATTCTTTTGTAGTACTGACCGCTGTGTTGAGCGAAGTGTACTTTGCAGTCTATTAGAGGGATACGTATCAGTTAATAAATAAATCGTATCCCGGGATGATTGCACTCAGATGCTGTCGACTTCGACAACTTGTGAAATAATTACCTCTATACCTCTTCAAATCATACCTGCTTAACCGTCAGCAGATGTTGCCATAGCAAATGAAACGTCAGGATTCCTAAACAACAATAATTACGGTGTACCCCAAGGCTCTGTCCTGGGGCTACTGTTGCTTTTAGTTTATATGAATGACTTTCCTCCTGTAATTACACATCAAGGACACAGTTTCCATATTGGAAGTTTCATCCTTAAGTTCTGTTTTTACACGATTAATGAATTTTTAAGAACGCCATATTAGACCACTCCATTTTCGAGTGTCGAATGCTCATACTTGCAGAATGCTCGTACGTTTTAGACCTATTTTACATATTATACTTTTATATTTTCTTGTTTGACAATGTGTAAACGTTATATACAGTGCATGTTATTGTTGTTGTCTTCATTTTATATATGTATCTATTGAATTTACCTCAAAACAATTTTTTTTTGTAATGCAGCTGCTTGCCAGGTGATTTTCCGACTTGCTGCAATTGTTCAATCGTGTAACATATAGTGGTGAAATAAAGATGATCTATATCTCTATCTATATATCTATCTATCTATCTATCTGTCTATCTATCTATCTATCTATCTATCTATCTATCTATCTATCTATCTATCTATCTATCTATCTATCAATCTGTCTGTCTGTCTGTCTGTCTGTCTGTCTGTCTGCCACACATTGAAATATACACATACCGGGCGACACAGGAGACGTGTACTACTTTCTAACTTTACTATTTAACAAGTTAAAATTTTTAATTTTGGGAGCGTTGTACATTACATACTTGTCCTTGTTTTGAGCTAATCAAATGTCTTCTTCAATTTCCAGTTTAAGCAGAAGTGATCTAAATTTTGTTATTTTAAATGGTAACCTGTATATTTTTCACATATCTGATTCGTCTTTAAACTCTCTTTCTCATCATGTATCACAACATGGCATTTGTATTTTTTGTAACATTTATTTAACGTCGGACTATTTCCGCTACTGAGGCCTAACAGTTACACCTGTAGACGAGCTACCCCCAACCAGGAATTTTACTGAATCTCTTCACTTTCGAAGAGTAGGGGATCTTTTACTTGCCTAACATTTAATACACAAGGGACCGACAGCTTAACATCCCCCCTGAAGGGTGGTATATTCTCTACACAGTCCTCGCCTAAGATTGCATAGCTTCCGCGCATACACTGATGTACAAGCCGCTGGAAGATGTGAGACAAGGACATGGTTTCCTTTGAAACGGTCACCTATCCAAGTACTAACCACGCTTGACGTTCTTTACGTCACATATCGACATATGTATAGTTGAAATCACGAATGTAGTCGTTCACGTCATCAATTTATGTAGTTATCAACGACATGCGATTTTTCTATCTTTGCAACTACAAAGCGCATATGGTGTGAATAACAGAAAGTCACGTCTGCTGAGGCTACGACACAAATTCTTCTTCTTCTTTTATGGCCCTTTGCCTATATATCAAGTTGGCCAGCTCATTACTTTTTTGTTGTTATAAGGCCAAACTTAAGTGAATTTGAGCCTTGCTCATACCCTATTTCAGCTGTTATTTTTTGGTTAATTGTTATAATCAGGTGTACATAAGAGTAAGTTTTAAGGATGTTAATAAGACAGACAGCACAATACAGAAAAAAACTCTTCTCGCTCCAGGACAACAATGGAGTATTCACATCAATAAATGTCGCCTCTGTATAGTAGAACCCAAGGTAGTGAAGAAAAACGTTTTCAATGATTCTACATTTAGGTTAGCTAGTAGGGTAGTTGTGTTCATAGGTGCGGGAATACCAGAAGTACTGAATTTGTTATAAATATCGACGTTCGGAATTATATTTATGGGGCATTGGGATACAGTGTGGTCTAAATCTTCTATCTGCCCACATTCGCAATAAGGATCGTCTTTGATCCCTATTTTGTGTAAGTAGGCTTTGGTTAGACAGTGGCCTGTTCTCATTTTGATTACTGTTGTCAGATGTCTTCTGTGTATGAATGGAAACTTGGAATACCATGGTTTTGTTGGGAATTGATCTTGGATGTGTCCATACCATCTACCTTTTGCTTCCATAGATTTTTCCAAGTGTGGTGATATTCCCTTTGGATTTTTTGTATAAGAACAGGCATTAGGTCGTGCTTATCAATTTTTATTTCGATTGGGACGTCCCGAGCGTAACGAATCGTTTACAAATGAATATTACAAGTGTTAGTCGTAGCCGAAACCAACGTTCAGCATTCTGTAGTTCTCTATCAATTCAGTAGTGTGCGGTGGATAAAAGACTGAATGCAGTAGCCAGAGACATGGCGATGAAATTAAATAAGTGCTTTAATCAGGAAAACGTAACGGATGTTCTCTTTTACCTTTGTAACGGATGTTAAAATTCGATTGCATGCATGCTATTATTATTGTCCAGATATTTTCATCACAAAATACTTGTCTTTTGCATACGTTGATACGCCCATACGTACACTCTGTGTGACCTTGAGATGATTTGACTCGGAAATTAAAGGATGACGACGTAAACGACAATATTCATGATTTGAACTATACATAGTAAAAACGCACCTACTCTCATACTCCTATTTGTTTTCAAAATGACAGTTAATATCCATTTTATTGTATTAAGTCTAGGGGGCCATGATATGAATCCTGGCAGATGCTTAGTGTGCCGTGATATCGAAAGACCTGTAAAGCACTAAATTCAAAAAGTACTAATGTTTGAGTCCTATAACTTTTTTTGTATCGATATTCCACAGTAAATAATGTAATATAAACTATTGTTTATCAAAATGTCGTTTCTTATCGAGTTGCCTTTCACATTTACTGTGTCTTAAACTGAAAAGCCTAATGAATGGTCAATTTCCTGACGCTTTGAAACATAGATATCGATAATCTGCTATCGAAAAAAGCATATAAATATTCAAAAGTAGTCGGTCCCGTCTGGCTCCATTATAAAGCGATTAAAACTCAAAAACACTTTTATTAACTTGATTTCTTTTTTATACTCTTCTTAATTACCTGTTTTAAATAGTTATTTGTCGGATGACATATTTTATATTAGTGTTTTATAATTTAACCGTTCAATGTGCTTAAAATTTCAACAATAGAGTTATTAACGTGTTCCCAGCCACAAGTGAATTACTGAAGGTCTGAAATAAATGTGCAAGGCCGCTATAAACTTATACGGTTCCTATTATAATGGAATGGATCAAATCATCTATCAGTTTATCACTTTGTACAAATGAATAACATATTGTTTTAAATGAGAAAATAATTTGAAATGGCGTTTGTTTCCAATGCGTAAGATTGTTGTCTATCTTTTCAAAAGGATTGTCTTGGTAAATGATAAGCCGTAAGAGAAGGTCGGTTAAGAGGCGAGCGTAGGTGCGTCTTTACTATGTACATACTTCGGTATGCGATGTAAAGCAACGACAGGCGCAGTTAGTACTTGGATGGGTGACTATTCCAACGGAAACCACGTCCTCGCCTCACACATCTTCCAGCGGCTTGTATATCAGTGTATGCGCGGAAGCTATACAACCTTAGGCAAGGGTTGTATAGGAGATATACCATCCTTCGGAGGGGATGTAACGCAGTCGGTCCCTTGTCTATTAAATGTTAGGCAAGTAAAAGATCCCTACTCTTCTTAAGGGAAGAGGTTCGGCAAAATTCCTGGTTGGGGGTAACTCGTCTACAGGCGTAGGTGTTAGGCCTCAGTAGCGGAAATAGGCCGACGTTAAATAAATGTATAAAAGAAAAAGGTCGGTTAAATTAGAGACGCTTTTAGGTTTGATTATTTTAGATATCATGAAAATAGTGAAAATCGCTATTTTTAATTTTCGCTAATAACTGAAAAATGAAATAAAAGTTGACTAGTGTTTATTTTAAAGCCAAAAACTTGTATTGTTGTTATTTCAACTCTAGGCGCCGTGACGCTTAACCTTCTTCAATGGACGCCTACCCCTCCTCAAGGATATTGAAATCGCATCTTAGTTAATACCAAATGGTATCGAAGTTTCATTGAAATTTGACAACGAACCAAATTTGGCAACCAAATGACCAAAACTGGAGAATTTTCGGAAAAACGTAATCAATGGAGCGCTTCAAGGTAGTGTATCGGGGCCTCTGATTTTTAATTTATTAATAAATAACATTTCTCTAATTGTCTTAGAGGGCTGTTAAGTCGAATTTTATTAAAGACTAAGAATTGGATGGATCTTGATGAATTCTTGTAAATCCAAGTAACTCTAAATTTATAGTTATTGGTAACAAGAAGTATCTAGAGCAGCAGAAACCGGGTTAATGGCTATTAAAGGGCCCGATGCACTATTTTTAATAAATATTGATTGGATTGAAATTGAATAAAATGTTACATTTTTTGACAAGAAGTTTTTATTCTTTTCTATAAATAAAATTTTCATTAAAAATCTAAAAAAGGTAGTTTGCTTAAAGTCCATTTAATATTCTATCATTTATAGAATACCCTATTTTATTTAGCTTAAGTTTGACAACTGCTTATGACTCCCTAGGGCAAGAAAATCTTTTTAGAAACAATCCCTTTTCTCGACAAATCAAAAATAACAAAGTTTACAAGAGTGCGGTACCTCATCGTGAAATGAAATAGTCCTGAAGACACCTTAAAATAAAGACGAAACGTTGTCTTAAAAATTAGTTTTTTTTCTATTTTTGAATTACTTTATATAGATAAATGTCACCAAACAGAGAAAAGAGAGAAAACAGAGAAAAATTAGTTTTACTATCAGTTTCAATCGTCTCCCGAAGATGCTAACATGGATAGCGAAACGCACGTTGAATGCCGTATTTAAATGATGCGTTCAACCGTTTTAATGTTTGTGGAGACTACATCAGTTAGTTTCACAATAAATTCAGTAATTCAGAGGTATATACAGGGTGGACCGTTAATAATAGACCATAGATCAGGGGTAGGACTTTTTCAATAGATACACTTTGTTTCATTAAATTTGAATTTGTCTTTCAAAAAATTATTGAAATGTTTAACGGCACTTTCCTCGAAAACGGTTGGAGTTATCAAGTTCTACCAAGTGTACATTTTATACGTGGAAATGACGCCCTCATCAGATTTTCTGGTCAGAAGTACCACAACGTTTCGTCAAGAAAAATATGAAAAAAAATCATCATCAGATACAGGTCTTGCGGCGCCCTCTATGATCTAACGTGATGTAATACACAAATTATTGTTTCTTCGAATAAAAAAAATTCCTCTAGCAAATTTGGCGAAGGTCAGTCTAGAGGCTGTTGAGTTTTTACAAGAAAAAACTAAGAAATAATTTGAACTTTGACACTCTGTATCTTTTTCTACAGCAACATTTTACTAAAGCATATTTAGTTGTATCCGCATATTTTGGCCCAAAGAATCTACCCCCGAACTATGGCCTATTTTTAATGGTCCACCCTGTATATAATGACATGATAATTTTGGTATTGGTACGGATGGTACCACCTAAAATGGTCAAAAATTTCTAAAATTGTTACATTAGCCACACAACGAAATGAAAAATGCTGTGAGAGAAGATCTCCATTGTTCTTTATGGTCTTTGAATAATATTTTTAAATTTTACTCAAGACTTCATATCATTGTCTGGTCGATAGCTGAGTGGGTTAAGGCGCGAGGTGGCCAAATCGCGATTAATCACACGGACATCGCACCACCGGGTTCGAATCCTGGCTCCGGCACTGGTACTGTCGGAGGAAACGGTTGTATGTCCGCGTTTTTTCAATGTGTAACCCCCTTCCGCACAAGCCCCTGGCTTCTGGAATTGGGGGTCGTCTAATTTCTGTGGTGTTTATTTATTTATTTATTAAGAAGTAAATCGAAACAAATTGTAATTGCTATGATATGGTATAGAATAGTACATAGCATTTTGGGTTTTTTGTTTTATCGAAACTATTGAAAAAAACAAAATAAAAAGTGACATGGAGTAAAGTAATACTGAAGATTCGTCGGTAATAATCGGGTTAGAAAATTTCGACCTTCTTAATTTGTGTAAGACTAATTACTGGAAAATTGATTATGCGCCACTACTTGATCTTCAACGTTAATAAACGTCTCAGCTAAACCCATGACTTAAGGTAGACGATGACGTGCAATATTATATAAATAATTTTATTATGATCGTTATTGTAAACGTGTAATTTTTTACTTCGGCACATGGAAAACATGAAAAAGCACAGTTAAGGTATATTTACAGGAAGTCAATGTATTCATGAAGAGAAGAGATTAAGTGTTTCAATATATCATAGAAAATTACGTTAATTTGCCTTTATTTTTACGAGAATTTCATCAAAATAGAAATCCAAGAATCATCAAAATTAATAACAAGATCTTGATCATCGATGCGATGGTGTCAATTTGAGGAAACCATATTTGGCGTTAATAATCGGACTAAAGTTCGTGAGCTCTAGCTCGAGGGCTTTAGTCTTTGGTTATTAGCGCCAAATGTGATCGAGTCAAATTGAAGAGTATTCTAAAAAATTGTAACAATATAATAGCAGCTCGTTTATCAAGGATCGAACCCGGAACTTTTGGGTGAGAGGTAAGTGCGCTCACCTCTCGACCACCAGTCATATTCAGTGGATTCAATCTAAACACTACTCGGCCTAGGCGACAACAGACCAAGGGTTTAAACTATTGGAAAAAAAAAGTTACTAAAATGTGGAAACATGAGAGTGTCAAACGAGTGAGAACCAATTTGTGCTAAAGTACAGCAAATTTTCCACATGACCCAACCTGGAACTGTCCTACAGCCACAACGCGAAGCGTAGTGACGACTACAGGATCGGGCAAAGTAGACCTGGTTTGGCGAAACCAATACAAATGACAAGCCTTAATTAATCTTCAATAAAGGCTAAAAATACTTACAACTAAAACTGAACACAAAGAACTGTAGAACGTGCACTAATTAAGTGGAGCTGCTAGTCCGGGAATTACAACCTTAATGCGAGAACCCGTTAACGAGATAACCACTAACGGGTTGTGCGTTGGCTATCTGAACTGTTATGTTTTGCTATTTTCGACTAAACGAAGCAGTTTTGACCCTAACGAGGATAGGAATTGACAAAATGAATTTAGAGTAGAGAACAAAATCATAAAACTAACAAGAAAGGACCAACAGAAATGAAGAGGGGATAGGAAAGGGTTCAAGGTGGATAGAGTAAACAGAAATTATAGTAGGTGAAGCTTGGATAGAGCGATTGCGAGAAATGGCACCGTCTGGTAAGGCAGGATGTTGTCCTCTATTGTGCTAATATCGTAGCAACGTGTGTAAAGGACTCTGAGGGGGGCATATTTGCCAGAATTGGATATGTAGTAAGACTTTTGGCTCTTACATTGTTGTGACCGACGTGCTGCGCCACGCCGGTGCCATGTATATGATAGCCGACTAAAGCAAAATAAACATAGAATTTGGATTAGGCGCATCAGAAAATAGGGGGTGTGAATGGTCCACAGTTTCTGGGACCTGATACTTCCTTATTCTTGTGTGCATGAGTAAATGACAGAATGGTTTGCTTCTCCCATTTCATATAACTGGATCACTTTCTTACAATATTTTCGTTCATTGTGTAGAAACGAAATAAAAGCAAAAAAGTGGAATTAGAATTCTAAAAAATCAGACCTTCAAAAAACAAAATGTGTAATTTTATGAAAAAATGTAGTGGGTTATACAGAAAGTACCTGACTATTATTAGTGACGGATAATATGGAATTGTACCTTATTACCTAATATTAAATTGAAAACAAAAAATGACAAATAGTGTAACTAAAATAAATATATTGTTAAAATTACACTTGTTTATTGCGAATAGCATTGCATTTTTATTAATGTAAGTATATTTCATTTAATCGTAATAATTTCCACACATTGATGCATGGAAAATTGCTTTTTATTATACTATTTAGGTCAATAATCCTTGGTAAGCTTTCTTAAACTGTAAATAAATTGCACCTGGCTATCGCGAATAATTATATTCCTTCTTAAATTGGCTTTCTTACATATTGTATATTCTAATTAGAATTTTTCAGGCTCTTGCTCGGGACAATAAGTAACTTGAAGTGTATCGGTGCTAATTTTGATTAACAATTGCATTTAGGTCTCGTAAGTTACCTGGGGGAATGTAAGTTTCATATATTCTACTTCTGTTTCGCAGTATTAGTGATCTTAATGGTAACTCTAATGATGTAGTTACTTTTCAACCCATCTAGGAATTTTCATCTACAAATATCTAAAATCAACAACTTTTTGCCAATAGTGCCTTAATATTGAACAAATTTTATTTATTATACCATCAACATAGAGTGCAGTGGTAACCGTTCTAACAATGAACTAGAGATAAGCTCTTCTAGAAGTTAAAACTACCACAAAATTGATAGATACTTTGAATTTGTTAACAATTTGCGACTACCTCTTTAACCAGTCATCAATTTATCAAAATGATCCATATTTTTTTGTTATTCTCACTGGAATGAGGCTATCACTGCCAACTGTGGACATATCTTCTACTAAATCATAATCAAATTTTTTCTTTTTAATTGAAGGTAATATTCTTTCTTATAATTTTATACTCAATACAATACTAACCTTTCTGTCTCTATCACCAACTTTGTTTGTCATTCTAAAATGTTTGATTTGGTCAGATTCGTGGTAGGTTTATAACAGTTAAAATTTATCTACATAACTATTAAATTGAGAGGGACACTGAGAAACTAAAAAGACGATGCCACTGAACTTAAAAATGAAAATTAGGTTAGGCTATTGTTTAGTTGACAGTATTCTATAAGAACATTTTAAATCGTATCACTTTCGTTCGTTAAAACGTCCTATGTGACAAATTATTATAGATGGCACTACTTAAATTGGAACTGTGCTAATGGTCATGTTACCATAGCAATCTTTTCGATATTTAGATAAAGAAATATTTGCAAAATTTAGTTTTTTTAACCACGTTTTATTACCGGAGGAAAACCTATTATTTATGTACCAAAATGGAGTTATTGAAGATCTATCACTTAATAATAAATAGTTCTAATAAAAAATTACATGTTTAGGTGGATGGTCCACTTGTGGAGGGGTCACTCCTTGTGTAATAGGTTCTCTGTATCCCGATATCTAAAATAATAGCCCTATTATCATATTTTAACTAAAAGCAATCTTCTTTGGATGTGGCTATTTATACATACTGTATGTATACGCAATTGGCTATTTATACATACAGTATGTATACGCAATTGGCTATTTATACATACAGTATGTATAAGAAATTGGCTATTTATACATACAGTATAGCCGTCGAGGGCAAGGGACATTATCTATCATAAACAACTATACTACATCAAAAAATATTAACATATTTAACCCAACGAACTAACCTAAAGAAATATTCGTATTACGTATTTTAGTTAACAAAATGTGGTAAAAAAAAACTGTAGCAAGCGGATTCGAACCGTCGACCTCACGTGTGAGAATCGGGAACACTAAGTATTACACCACAGACTGCTGATGGTTAACCTTATAATTCTTACTATATCAATATGTTTGAACGTCATCGCGCATGTGCGGCGTGAATTGCCTGGACAGTATGTATAAATAGCCACATCCATCTTCTTTACGGTCGTTTAATAATTTTTCTGGTAATTGTGGATTTTGACTTATAGTCCAGACGATATTTGTTTTGGGTTAGGTGGATCGGGTAGTATGGCAGATTTTTTGCTTAATCGCTCCCCTAAAAATCATAAGAAATGATAATTTGATTATGCGCTGGTTTGAAAATGAGGACGTAACAAAACCCTAAAAATTCCGTTCTTCTCTTCCTATTGTTTTATATATCTTAGTAACTATTGCTTTTAGAGGAAAGTTATAGAAATAAAAAAGTTTTATAATTAAATTTTAAATAAGATACAGTTGGTTGCGTAGCCAAAAGTTCATTTTAACTATTGCAAATGTACTAAAAATCGAAAAAAAATTTGAAATAGTAAGTTATTTGTGGAATTTTTTTCAAATACTTATATTATACGTAGGATTATTATACGTTCATGGAGCTCCGTCCCCCAGAATGTTGTCAAAAAATGCCCCCTCGGGCTGTCAAAAATGGGGCTCCGCCCCATGGCCCCCTAACTGTTCTAACCTCACCAGTGGGCCCCGTTTCGACACAACCTAACACGTCCTTTAGGGGACATAACCTCACTCAGCAAAAAATATTGTCAAATTTAAACAATTCCCTAGGCTCTCTTAATTAACGGATTTTAATATCTCAAGATGGATTTGAAAATTTGAGTGCTCTTTTATATGTCAAAAAATTTTAAACTTTCTAAATGCTTTAGTTTAGCCTCAGAAGTATTTTGAAAATTTGCAAATTTTTGCTAAGTTTAGATTGCAAAATTATTATGCAAAAACTAGTCCGATCTTGATGAAATTTGGTGGGAAGATTTATTATATTAAAAAGTTTTCTTTAGCCACGTATGAAGGTCCTGCGTATAAGATTAGTATTTGAAAAAAATTCCACAAACAACCTTTTATTTCAAATTTTTTTTTTTCGATTTTTACGAGGATTTTTACTACTTTTGCAATAGCAAAAATGAATTTTCCGATTCGCAACCAACTGCGTCTTATTTACAATTTAATGTTAAAACTTTTCCATTTCTTTAACTTTTCTCTAAAAGCAATAGTACTGATATACATGAAAAATTAGGAAGATAAAAAACAGAATTTTTTCACGTTTTGTTTAATAAAAAATTACGCCCTCGTTTTCAAACTAGCGCATTTTTAGGAGCAATTAAGCTGAAAATCTGCCGTACTACCCGATTTACCCAAACATAGGTAGCATAGTACATAGCAGATATCGCCTGGGCTATTACTAACGATACTGACAATATTGCCGTTATTTTCTACTCGCCTATTTGTGTGAAAAACCTTTAGAGAAATGAGGGTCTTACTGAATTTTATTTTCAACACTGCTACAATGTCATCCAAAACGTCTTAATAAGATGGCCAAATAAATAGTTTTACACATTATTAGGGAGAGTAAGTTAGTTCCTGATTAAAAAATTATGAAGATTGATTGTCTGCTTATTTCTTAAAGTGGGCATATAAAAGAAAGAGAGATCCGATAAGCAAATATTTATTATTTTTGGCCATAACTTCTTTTTGAATACATATATTGGTAAAAAAGTATAATACTACCTAAGTAGAACTATGATAGGTGTAGTGATATGAATATTCACACAATAATTTCAGTCGTTTGTAGCAAAATTAGTTAATTTAAATTCAAAAATAGTGCCAATCTTCATATCTTGTAGTTTTAAATTAATTAATTTTGCAAACAACTGAAATTAATGAGTGAAAATTCATATCGCTACACCTGTCATAGTTCTATTTAAGTCGTCCTATAATGTTTTTAAAAATTATGTATTATGGCCAAGAATAATAAATATTTCCTTATTGGATCTCTCTCTCTCTCTCTTTCTCTATGCCCACCTTAAGCCTTATATTTTTGTATCTTGTTAAATTCACATGTTTTAAATGATTCAAATAAATATTGGTTTTGTTTAAATCATGCTGATTGCAACTTAATTATTGTGTTGTACGGAAATTGGTGCAATCATCCTATTTACGACTGAAAAGTTTGGTGTATATTTTGTTTAGGAGTCATATTGAAAATAAGAAATACGTGAATAACCCGTCGGTTACATGGATCTAATAAAATTGTTAATGACTATATCAGAATATAAATAGATCGCTTTGAGCTATTACCTAATAACTCAATAAAGCCAGAGACTTCAATGCTAGCATGTTCGTGAGAACGTTCTTTGACTTTATAATTCATACTTATTGAAACACAAGGAAACAAAAGTTTTATGGGTAAAATTAAACCCATCTTATTAACATTTAATAAATAAACAATTAAAAGGTAAATACTACCTACTATTATTCATTTAAGAGGAGACATTATTATTCTAATTAACACCATCCTAATGAATGAAAATCATTTATATTTTTGTTTAATGAAACATGTTTGTTTATATCATACAAAGAGAAATGTACTTCAAAGTATGTCAACTTATTATTTACATTTTATGACATAATAAAATATTAATATTTATATCGGCAGCAAAGTTTTAAAAAATAATGTATTATTTTCTTTTTTCCAGGCAGAAATTCTAATGTAACTGTACATGAAACATCAATAGAATATTAATTAATAAAATCACTTACTTGTATATTGTTAAATTCCGTCTGCAAATTAAAAATAAACCTACACTAAAAACAAAAAATATGGAAAATTATCGCACTTTCACAATTTTTTGTATCTCATTTTCGTAAGAAATTATTTTTCGGACATCGCGGACATCGTATCAGTTGTTAATTGTCACAGCCTACTTTTAACCTACCCACGGCTATCGGTCAAGAACTGACAGCTGAAGAAGTTAAGAAGTTAGATCCGCTCACTTTGGATCAAGCGCATGCGCCCAGGTGGGTGAATGTCTTGAGAAGGTGTGCTGGAGACCTCCAAGAAAGATTTACTACAAGATACTTATGACTGTGAGATATTGAAACGCCCGGAATTAGGCAGCTGTATACACACATAGGTGACTTTTAATGATGAAGACTTAAGCAACCAGCCTTGGGTATATTGATGATTAAGGTGTTTTATCTTTTATTTGAACTTATTACTAAATATTTTAAAATTTACCACCTAATATGAAAAATTGCGAAGTCATCTACAGTCATCGATTGCGAATGACCGTTTATGATCCTGGTCCACATGTTTGGTATTTCCCGTTTTCCTCATGAGTGGTATTCGAAGACCTTACTCGAGTTTTTATCCAGCAGTAAATTTTAATCGGATTTTACATCTAAATTACAAAATGGTTAATTGAATTTCACGTTATACATTAGGGAGTTATGTACTTATTTTCAAAATTTAAATAAAGAACAAATAGACATTTTTATTGGCGATATAAATCTAAATATTTTACATAAATTTAATAATGGTATAATTAAATATTTGAATATGTTAGCAACGACAGGTTATATATCTTACATAAACTGTCCGACTAGGGTTACAAACAATACTACTAGCTTAATTGATCATATATTTATTAGAAAAGGAAACAATTATAATGTACGAAATAATTTAGACATTAAACCATCAATTTTTGAAACTGATCTAATCGATCTTTACATAATTTTCTTATCTATGCGGTTCTTAAACAGTAGAAAAAGTATGGCAAACGTCTTACAACGTAACAAGATAAATTATACTAAATCGAATAACCAATTAAAGGAAGAAACATGGAATGAGGTACTCAATAAAAATAACGCTGAAAAGCCTTACACCGGCTCCACAAATGCGTCCACGAATATTCGCGTACTTTTACGAATATTTGTTTACACATATTCGTTTATGAATATTTGGCGAATACACTTTCCACACATAACATCGTTGTTACCGATTATTTGTATACGGCATTCGTGGCGTGGCGTTCCCTTTGATGTGCGTCTATTTACCGCCTCGAAGCGGAAATGTGTTCTCGGACCAAATATCAAATATTTGTGCACCCATCCACATTTGCGTACATTTCTACAAGTAGCAAACATTTGTATACGAATAACGCATGTGTGGGGCCGGCGTTATGGAAACTTTATAAATAAGCTCCCGGACGGAATGATAGGAAAATGGCCCTCGGTTAAATTGCACCAAATTTTAGTATGTTATAGGTCTTGGTCTTCTGAACAATAGTTCTCATGGGCACAGCGCTCAAAAGTCAATATAGCGCAAGGCACTACTTGTTGAAGATAGAACCATTAATAGTCCATTTAATGAGGTTCCAAAGGCCAAAACATCAAAAGTTTGTAGGATACATTTCCCCCTCCGTTCTCGAGGGCGATGGTGATAGTTTGGAATTCTGAAACCCTTGCGTACTACCCTATCAAGGAAAACCACTCCAATTTTCCGACTTCTCGGTCTTGGGTTTGCGAGGGCTAGTCGGATTGGGTTTTTTGGTGAGTAATAATAAATTCAGTTAATTTACACTAGAATGCCCCGGATCGACACCCGGAGGGGTGGAACCTATCCTCGCCCGTAATAGCAATATCCCCAAGAAATAAAATATGGACTCGACAAGGTTTCTTTTTGGGTTTCCGAGGTAAGGGATCGCAATGGTGGTGTTATTTGTCACCCTACCCTTCCGCAACTATCCCAATGTATAGAAACCACCACCTCTTCCATGCTGTCGGTCCTATGCATGCGGTAATTCGTCGGATTGGGGTTTTTACGGGAATATCAGGGAAACTGACTACTACTAAACCACAACCTCGGGGGTTGAAACCACCTTGCTCGCAACACCGAAATCACTCGAAAAACGGGCTCGGAACGGGCTTCTCGCAGGTTTTCGAGGGCGGTAATGACGATTCTAGTGGGTTTCTTTTTCACCTTACCCTTCCATAACTACATTAATAAATATTTTTTTTAAACAAGAATATCATAAGAGCATATCAATTTTTAAACAATTATTTAAATAAAAAATATTTTTCCCAACAAAACAATCCACAAACACAACAAAAACACCGGGCATTGGTGCCGCCATTAACTTATTCCATCTGAAGCTGATATTCTCTTTAATAATTCCATAAAATAAATTCGCGCATGCCTAGGACCGACAACATGAAAGACGGGGTGGGGTGGTTTTTATATGTTAGGGGTAGTTACGGGAGGGCAGGGTGAAAAATAACACCACCATCATGATATCTGCCCTCGAAAACCAAACCACAGCCACACAACCACAACCAAGCTACAAAAGCATTTACATTAATTTTTATTTCATTTTTATATTTTGTTACTATGTACATGCGGTTATTTTCCTTACTTGTGAAATATTCTCATTCATCTGTTATATAGTGTATCCTATATGAAGTAATATATTTACTGAATTCTCACAAAGCAGTTTGTAAACGATTTAATTTATTACGACAGTTCGTATTTTTGGTTATGTATACAAATTGCAAAGTAACTATCCAATCTGTGGTATGCAACTAATGTTAAACTATTATTGATTAAAGATTCCTTTTATCGATTGTATATCTGTCACTATTTTGATTGTGCGTTTAAGTCGCCCCCCAAGTAACACATGTCGCTCTCTTATTACACTTAAAGCTTTATAAATAGTACATTATGGCAACTTGTACAGAAAATTGGTTATACTGAAGCTTTATTCAACACTAAACTGCTTATAAAGTAACTCGGCGGAATAAGATTGCTGGTAAAATGCTTTCACAGCATAAATATAAAGCTCCTTTATTAAAGCATCTTATACAGTCTTCTTTAATTTATAAGAGGCTCAGTAAGGTCTATTATACAAATACACACCATGTATATTTATAACAGGTGTATAAACCTCTATATAACATTTATACATCCATTTTACAGCTTAGCAATTTCTCTATAGCGGTTTTATAACATTGAGTTTTAAAGGTTTTTAAACCAAAATTTTACAGCAATGTAGTCATTTAAGCCAAATGCTATTTACGTCAGCCCTAATATAGATTATCTATAATTGCTTTTTACGTTTATAGAAGGAGTATTTTATAAAGCATTTATTCAGCTGAAATTCTGTTTTGGAGCTATGTAGCTGCAATCTTCCGCCTCTATAAAGGTCATATACAGCTAAACTTACTCCATTTCATAACCTCCAATATCATTCGATTTGCTTTCGAATTTTTCTTGTTATGTATGACTGATGGTAGAGAGGTATGCGCACTTGCCTCTCACCCAAAATTTCCGGGTTCGATTCCCGGTCGTGGTAGTGGAAAATACTGTGAGAGGGATTTTTTCACTATACTCGGATATTGGGTGTGTTCCCTTTTGTTTCTAAATGCATAGCCTTCTTCCACACAAGGCTCTTCTAGAGCCTTCCGGGATAAAGGAGGTCGTAATTACCTGCGGTGTTATTATTACTATTTAAAAAAAATTTATGCAGTCATTTTCTCATTACACACTACAAAAATCCACCAAAATCAATAAAAAGTTACGTCTGAAATTCAAACAGAAGTGATAATATCATATCCTTCAAAATCAAAATATGTTATCATGAATTCAATTATTACACAAAATGTGGAATTCTATCAAAGTAAATTCACCTGTCCAAGGATTTTGTCTTCCACTACTACTTCTACACAGCCAAAGTGCTGCTTTAAGAATTTGTAACTGCTTCTATGGTGACCTTCTTTGGATACTTATAGGGAACCATATTGTATTTTCTAAAAGTAATTATGACAGGGCGGCCATTGTTACCGGTTTGAGGTATAATTAACTTTTTATCACTTGAAATGGAAAATCTTGCAAAATATTTACAGTAATCACTTATGGGGTGTTTAAAATACGTGACTTATCATTTTAAAACAATCCTATAGAAAAAAATTAAAAAATATATTTTTTAAATAATTTTCAACTTATCAAATTCAAGGAATTTTGGAGGAGCATCTATTTATTTCGAAGTGGAATAGCATATTTCAACAGAAAAAATTTCCTCTCATGACAAATTTAGTTTTCTACGAACTACAGCATACACTAATTCACAGGCAGTATTCATTCAGCTTCCTAATAATTTGCCATAAGAAAGTTATTACATTGAAGCTGCTAGAGACACTGTGATATCGATGCTTTATAACTGCAAACAGTAATACTATCATTTAGAGGAATTTTTACTGCACAAAAATTACTTGCAGCAATTATATAACAACTTCTTAACAGTCATATAACATGATTTATAACAGCTGGTAAGACGAAACAAAGAGGTTGCCATAATGTTACGTTATGCATTTATATACCTTTTACAGAGTTTAATAAGGCTGTATAAACTGTGCCTATTTTGGGTATATAGATACTTCATTAATACTGGACTACTGTTGTTAACTCTTAATTATAAAGTATTAAGCTTTATAAAAAGGTGGAGTAGATAGTCATAGAGTTTTTAAAAGGCAATTTGTGCTACTTGGGCCATCAACAGATGGCGATACCTGTACCACTTTACAGCTTTTATTAGTAACACTTTTTCAAGTTTGTATATTGGTATTATATTGTAGAAAATAATATAAAAAAGTTTACCTTATTAGTTAAAATCACGAAGGGATCATTTGCCTGCCGAATTTCATCTGATTTAGTCTATAACTTTTATATTACATTTATATATCCACGTTTAGTTGTGTTTAACACTACCAGGTAAATTTTATTTATTAGTAATAGTATTTTGTCCTTAATGCAAATTCAATTTTTTTAAATACATTAAATTCAATTTTTTTTAATTCAATCAGTAATGTTTGGTCGATAGCCGCGTGGGTTAAGATGCGAGGTGGCAATCGCGATTAATCACACGGGCATCGCACCACCGGGTTCGAATCCTGGCTCTGGAACTGTCGGTGGAAATGGTTGTATGTCCGCGTTTTTTCAATGTGTAACCCCCTTCCGCATAAGCCCTTGGCTTCTGGAATTGGGGGTTGTCTAATTTCTGTGGTGTTTATTATTATTATTATTATTAATTAAATGGTAATAAATTATTTTTTTCTTTTCTGTCTCATTTTTAGCAATTTATAGTTTGCAAATCAGCTTCTACATTAAATTCAACTTTAATTCTACATTTATTCTACTTCTAAATTTATATTTATTCTGCTTCTAAATTTATATTAATTCTATAGATTTAAATCTATATTCAGTCTATTTCATGTATTAAGCAGATTTACTTAGCTGTCTTTTGGCATTTACGTTTAATTTTACGTAATTTTGCGTTTACGTTTGCGATTATCACTTTTTCCAAGCGGCATGGTTGGATAATATTTCGCTGCTTTTGTTAAGGTATTTAAGCCTTCGGTTTTGCATAATTTCTACATTCTTCACACATAAACTTCCTTTGAAAAACGCAGTCTTGCAAGAATTAATTGCCAAAGATATTTAGATTTAATGTTCCAAGACATAATTGGGGCCTGAATTGCAGTACTCGAGTTTTCCACCTTCAACCATACTTAGTCTGGAAATCTAGGAGATTGGTATAATATGCATTATTAAATTTTTTGTATTAATTATTCTTTGTTCGCTAATACAACTTTATAAACGTATAATTTTACCAAAATTTATATTTCAAACAACTTCACATTATAAAATTTATTTATTTATGTAATATATTTTATCATTCGTTTTATACAATTTTTTTAAAATTTTCCTTACCAATAATTTCTCTCGTCTCGTCTATATGAGACTGGTTTTATGACAAAAAGAGACAACTCAACTAATTATCAACTGTAAATGGTACCCAAATAACATCAATTTTTCGTTGTCTCCGTTTCTCGAACAAAACAAAAATTTGTCTTTTATGTTATACATTCAAAGAGAGTAAGTTCCACATCTCTTACAAGTACTCCTAATCTACGACTTTTTGCTCCGGCTTAAACCAGCTAGTCGTCCGCATATGTTGCCTCAATTCTTTCCCAAAAATATACAATCAGGAAAAGGAGGTAACAGTTTGTGCATTTAAATTTTGTTTTAGTTTATTTCGATTCCATAAAAAATCTTTCAAACCTGACTACTTGCTCCTTTTGATTCAATTAAAACAAATGAACTTCATTTTAAGCGCCTCTCAAATATATTTTTTACGCATGTTTAAATCAATAAGTGATTTAATTTGTTTTTTATTTACAAAAAGGGGGAAGGCAAGTTTCATTTATTTGTGACAGCTGAAAGAATTGAAATCGCCATATTTACCCCTGAATTGTTCTATTTTTTCCCCATTTTCGATCTGATCAATCCGCAAAAAGGGTTGAAATTTAATGTAAAAGCAATTTGTATTTCATCTTAAATCATGTAGTTTCACTACGATGCTTAGGTCTTGATTTATTTTTACGATTTTGATATCTAAATAATCCTTGACGCAACGTTCAGACGTAGCTGTAATTTTTATTAGTTTATCCAACATATCTACTAGTTATATCATTGAATGTAATTACCACAATCATATAGTTTGTTAATGAGTATGCTGGTTTTAGTAATTATCATATTTTGAAACGTAAACACTAATATTTTCCTAATTTGAAAAAAATATGGTAAATGATTGTCAGTTTTTGTTTTATGACTAAAAAAATCCAAAATAACCAAAACATCTTTAAGGAAAGTGTATGATTAATACTTTTATCACAGGTTACAAACAATGAACCATTCTAGTGGAAAACACCTCCATCACAAGCGCGTGCTTTTGGAGATTTCGGGTCTATTAAAAAACTATGTTAATTATTTCTTTATCTCAAAAACTAGCGCACTATAAGTATGTAAAAAATTGTTTCAAAAGTCTATCAATAATTTGATTTAATTAAAAAATACATACCCTCATTTATGTTGTACAAATTTTGAAATATAGTTACAACTTGAAGGATACAAATGAGTACAAGTAAACATACTTGATCTCTCACTACTTAATGGCTGAGTCGATTTTTTGTAACTTGTCAGATATATAAAACAATATATGAGAAAACAAAAAATATATCAAGTTAATTTAATAGATCATCGACAAGGAGATGGCGTAATTTTGAACACTGCTCCTCGACATCTATTTGCTATTGGCTGTCTCCATCTGGATCGTAACATCTCCGATTATCTTCTACAATCAAATTTCACAATCCCACTCGCGTTGAATCTTCTGCTTGATATTTCCCAGTGGCTTGGTCAGCATATTTGCCAACATGTTTTTAGTAGGACAGTATTCACTGGCTGTCGACCTTTTGTTGAGCGAGCAGAAATCCTTTTTGTTGCTACTTTATCCATTCACAGTCTCCGCATCCTCGAAATAATCTTCTTCACCGCCAAATTCCATCTGTTCATTATTCGTAAAACAATGACTCGTGGTTGTATGCGGTTGATAATGTAAATCGTCTCGATTTTTATTCTCCGACATCTCTAAACCGACAACTATGTCGTTTGGCTCAAGATTCAAAACGTGTTCATTCACAAATGTTACATCTCTACTTATCTTAACCTCCTTAGTTGCTGTATCCAACAACCTGTAGGCTTTAGATCCTTCTTCGTACTCAACAAAAATCAATTTATTTGCTGTCGGATCCAATTTTCCTCTTTGCCTAACCTTGACACCCAAACGCGTGCAAAGTACTGTAAATCTGGCTTCTTTGGTTCCCATAACTCAAAAGGAGTTTTCTCTTTGACTCGGTAGGCAGTCTGTTTTGAATACAATTCGCTATCTGTACTCCCTCTCCCCAGAACACTTGCTCAAACCAGCATCCTCGAGTATCGTTCGTACCATCTTTATAAAATATCTGTTTTTCCTCTTTGCCACTCCATTTTACTGTGGCGTATAGGGTGCAGTAAGTTGTATTTGGGTACCCTTACTTTTCAAGTACTGATTCAACTGATCAACGATTATTTTCTTCCTCGGTCGGATCGAATAACTTTTGAAATTTTGTAATTGCCATCTTCACATAGTCCTTAATCGCATCGACAGTTTCTGATTTCTTTTTCAGCAAATAAATCTTTGTGTAACGACTGTAGTCATTAATTACTGTTAGAATATATTTCCTTTCACCTAGAGTGACCATTCTTACCGGTCCGCAAAGCTCTGGATGGGGTAAGTCTAATACCTGGCTCGATGTCGATTCTGATTTATGTAGAAATTGCTTGTTTGCCATCTTTCCCTTAATACAACTTTCACAAGCCACCCTGATCCCACAATTTGTCCACTTTATTCTGCTAGCTATATCCTTATTTACGAGTTGTTTTATCGCCTCAGAATGTCTATGTCCCAGCTTGCGATGCCAAGTATGCTGACAGTTAATCGTGTGCACCTGCTGAGCTTTATTTGCAATTTGAATGTGTCTAACTCTATAAAGACCATTTATTAGATTTCCTTCTTCAACGGTTCGATTATTACATGTTATAAAACACCATTTTTTCTTAAAACTAACTTCAAAGTCGTATTCAATAAGTTTTCTTAGAGATAAAAGATTGTCATTCAGCGTCGGCACGTACAGAACATCGCTACATTCAGACACATAGTTTGTCTTTCGTGCCCTACGCATTTTAACATATCCCGGGCAATACCTTCTACTTTTGTCACTTTGCCATCTTCCAGCTTTACAACATATCGTATTGGTTGGTTGACATATGGCTCGTTGCCCCAGAATCTATACACCAAGGATTCTCAGGTGGCAGCTTGTTTGCACCCGTAGTCAGACAGTAGTTCCAACCCTCATTTTTGTCCTCTTCTTCAGCTTTTGCGGCTTTTTCTTTATCGTTTCTATCTTCTATCCTATTTCCCTTCCAACGTTTGTAGCGCCCACAATCTTTACGAAAATGACCAGACTTCTTACAGAAGAAACAAACTCGCTCTTTTTGTCGTTGGATGTCCGAAGACCACTTTTTTCTTGACCATCTTCACATGAATCTTTTCTACGCTTATACGCATCGATGATTTTACTCCTCACTAACGTGAGATCCTCTTCAGGACGAGATTCAAGAGCCGTAACCAATGTGCTATAGGAATCTGGAAAACTTGAAAGCAAAATGGTAATCTGCAGGTTGTCATCCTTTTTTTGCCCAAGTGCCGCCAATTTACCAAATTTGACAAGTATGTCATTTACATGCACTTCCATATCTCCTCTTTCTTGCAGCCATTGGTTAACCACACTTTTCAGTATGGCCACCTTAGACGACAACGTTGACTTCTGGTGACAAGCCTTCAACGCATTCCAAACTCCCTTTGCAGTTTCTTCGCCTCATACGCGTTTCAACTGATTATCTTCTAATATAGGGCATATCGTTGTACGGGCTTTGTTGTCAATTTTTGACCAGACTGGTGTCGGATTCTCAGACACATTTTCAGTCACTATTTCCCACAGTTCTTCTCTCATTAATAATAACTCCATCATGCGTGACGAATCAGACAACATTATTTACCATGAAAGTCTGGGCCCATAACCTGTTGAGATCTGCGTGGATCGAGTTTAACTCGTGGGAAATTATAGATCTTTAACCTGAATCAAGTAATAGATTTGGACAAATATTTATTTTGAAACTTGACAGATATATAAAACAATATATGACAGTACAGTAAATTGATACAAAACAAAAAATATATCAATTAATTTAATAGATCATCGACAAGGAGATGGCGTAATCTTCAACAGTGAAACTTTTAATAAAAGTGTTAGGAATAGCAAAATAAAATGTTTCACGATTTCTACACTCTATACCAGGTATATGAAAACAGTTTCTCCAAAATAAGCGGGAATTCAAAGATATTCTGAATAATTTGATATAAGAAGAATACTATAGAATGTATTATTCTTCTATTTTGTAGATTCGACATAACAAACCTTTCTAACATAATGCTTTGTGAGTAACCAATCTAGAATAATTGCCATCTTCAATAAAATACAAACACAACAAAACAGCGCTGAATGTGCTCTATATTGTTTATGTATGTAGCGTATCTCAATGAGCAATATTCCAATTTTGACCGCACAAAGAAAAATATAACAATTTCATTATGTCTATATTATTGAAACACTAAACATTTCTAATTACGAATCCTAAGCTCTTTAATGCCGAAGACATAACTAAACTTACATGTTCATTAAAAATTAAACTTTTGCCAAAGACACCAAGATACTTAATTGTATCTGGTCTTTATAACTGTTAATTATAACTGATATGAGTGCGGGCTCTATAAAATTTAAATGCGCTACACTCTGATACATTAAAAGATAAATGATTTGGTATACGCCAATCATTTGTCTTATTGATATTATTCTGAAGCCTCTCGTAACATTAATTAGCTTCAATTACACAATCGATCTTCAAGTCATTCGCATATAGTAAGCCTAGAACCTCCAGATCTGCGACAATGTCGTTAATAAAAACGTTCAAGAATAACGGTCCCAGTACAGATCCTTGGAAAACACCTAAACTAGCTAAGATATTGAAAGATCTCAAGCCATGGCATTCTACATACTGCAACCTATTTTCTAAAAATGAAGCAATTAAATCTGATAATTCCAACGAAAACCCGAATTCGCTGAGCTTTTGTATTAGAACATCGTGGTCTAGACGATTTTGCATCACAACGGGCAAATAATTATTGCTATTGGTATTAGGGTTCAAATATGCCGCTTGAAAAACGTTACCAAATGCATTAACAATGAACTGGGATATGTGTTTTGAATGGTATTATATACAGGGTTACTGGTAATTCGATACATTCCTTTGGAGATGTGATGGGGCATGATCTAAGAAGTAAATTTAGCCCTAACATATATTATGCAAAACTCAATAGTTTTTGAGATATTTAATTTTTTTTGTTTTTCTCAAAAAGTAGATCTTAATGCCCTAAAAGTTAATTTTCGAAAAATCTATTTGACATTTTTAATTTTTTTTTTACTGGATTACTTGTCCAATATTATAGATATCCGTTTGGAATGAAAAATATCTGGAAACATTTCGATCATGTGAACATCTGAAATAAAAACTTTAAAAATTTTTTTTAAATCAGCTATGAAATTTACCTATTAGGTTTTTCAAAAAAATATTAACGTAACACGCGTATAAATTATTATAAAAACTGCCTTATTTCAATAGCTATCTAACAAGGTACAAATGTTCAATGTACCCTTAATAGTTGTAAGAAAATACTAGTAAAAATAACACAAGAAGTACGAATAAACAGTAAAAAACATTTTGAAAGTAGAGTTTAATTCTTTATTAATTTCAAAGTTGTACTTTATTTTTTATATGTCTTGCTCAAAATGGGAGCCCTATTCCGTATACAGACACGGCAGCGTCTTCTTATTTCCGTCCTTGTTACTCTGGTTGTCACATTATGCCTTATGTGTTGGGCAGCATCGACTATCCTTTGTCTAAGGTTTTCTATAGTATTGACTGGTGTGGCATAGACCATCTCCTTCATATGACCTCATACGTAATAATCAAGGGGTGTTAAGTCAGGGCTTCGCGCTGGCCAAGGTATTGGGCCCGCTCTTCCAATCCAACGGTTAGGGAAACGTTGATCAAGTAACTGTCGTACTGTCAGCCGATAATGTGCTGGACAACCGTCGTTCTGAAACATCATTCGCTGTCTGACGGCGAGAGGAACATCTTCTAAAATCACCGCCAGATCATTTCTTAAAAAATTTTCATAGATTTCCCCGTTTAAATTTTGAGGAAGAAAGTGTGCCCCTATTAAATAGTGGCCAATGACTCCCATCCACACATTAATAGAAAACTTCATTTGGAAACTAGTTTCACGTGTTAACTTGGGATTTTCCTCTGCCCAATAATGTAGGTTGTGGAAATTTGTTATACCCTCGCGATTAAATTTCGACTCGTCTGTCCGTAAAATACTTGTTAAAAAATTTGCACTTTCTGCATCTGAATTTAACATAAAGCGGCAGAATTCCACTCTCCTTTCAGGATCACCTTCCTCCAAGCCTTGGACAGGGGTATAGTGGTAAGGATGACATCCAACTCTACGTATCGTAGACCAAACTTTCCATTGTGACGCTCCGGTTAGTCTTGCGACTTTATTAGTTGAAATAGTTGGGTCTTCCTCAAAATGCCTCAATATTTCTTCGTCATCATCTGGTTCATAAACGGGAGGAGCACCAGCGTCATTTCTTCTACATTTCACGGAGCCAGTTTCAGCGATATTTCGATATGCCGTACTGAATACACGTGCATTTGGTAAGCGGCGGTTAGGGTACCAAAGACCATATTCTCGGCGAGCTTCAGCAGCGTTGCCGCCACAGTATCCATATCAGCGTATTCTGCGTTGGCATACGCGGCCATGGCACAGAAAATACAATAACAACAACTAATAACAACAACTACGAGCAAAGTCAAAATCTTCGATAACTAATTTAACAAGACCAACAAACTTAAGGGACACGGAGATAAGAATGTCAGTTAATGACATATATGCACAAACGTCAAAGTCAAGGACTGACTGACTTAAATGAAAATGAACGATTAGTCGTTTAATAAATTCCGCCACCAGCATTATCTTTACTAATTTTTTATTAGAACTATCAAGGGTACATTAAACATTTCTACCTAGTTAGATAGATATTGAAATAAGGAAGTTTTTATAATAATTTGTACGCGTGCTACATTAACATTTTTTTGAAAAAACCTAATAGGTAAATTTCATAACTGATTTAAAAAAAAGTTTTTATTTTAAATGTTCACATGATCGAAATGTTTCCGGATATTTTTCATTCCAAACGGATATCTATAATGTTGGACAAGTAATCCAGTAAAAAAAATTTAAAAATGTCAAGTAGATTTTTCGGAAATGAACTTTTAAGAATTAAGATCTACTTTTTTGAGAAAAACAAAAAAATTGAAATATCTCAAAAACTATTGAGTTTTGCATAATGTATGTTAGGGCTAGATTTACTCCTTAGCTCATGCCCCATCACATCTCCAAAGGAATGTATCGAATTACCAGTAACCCTGTATAATATAATTCTCATGTAATTGCTCTCTATTCTGCTTTATTTTCTCACTTATATTCTTAAATTTATATAATAATACGCGGTAAGTATAATAGAAGGAAAATTATTGGAATTTTAGTTATATGTACAGATTACACAATGACTTTTTGTAATATTGACAAGGACACGATACTGTGATTTATTGTACTTCATTAATTGATAATTTTGGAAGCTTACTTTTCCTTTAACGCTCTAACACGTCTAACACAATAATGAACATCGTGGATATTTTAACGAAATAACAAAAAAAAATATTCATCAACTCTTACCATTAATATTAGGTGAGAATATTTTACAACGTACTTCTAAAAGTCATTAGGATTCTGGGAAAGCAATAAAGATATTTTGTAGTATTACAAATTAAATTACCATTGATGATTTATCTTTGTAAAAGTGAAAACACGTAATTAATTTAAGTAATCTAGTTTTATCACTTAAATGAAAATTTACCAGGCTATTAGTCGAAATAACGTTTATTTCCCGTAAATTAGTTGTTACTCATGTTTTACAGCTAGATTTTAGTATTGTCTGACCAAAGCCGTCTACCTTGCCCGCGGCCAGTTTAAACACTACATGCACTAACGTTTTGTTTTACTCATCGACATGTCATCATTAAAATCAAAGGATTACATATCCCTAAAAAATTAGCTACGCTAGGGAGATATTTGTTCAGACTCTGGGGTGTATTGAGTGTCGGAGCAGGAGATAATTTACTATTTTGTTATTTTAATTTCTAAATATGTTGTTTTTGTAGTTATAGTACAGTATGTAGGGTGAGTAAAATGCAAAAATTTAGGAATAACGTAATAGCAATTTTCTTTTATGGGTGATTTCTTTAGTAAATGGTATATCTTCTTCAGCACTTACCCGTCTATAGATCGAGAAATTTAATGTTTCATAAAGTGTCACTGAGAGAAAAGATGCGATTAATCGCGGGACGAAATTATAGCTCAAGGACAAATGTAATCGGGTAAAGCCATAAAAATAAACTATGTAACCACGGACACATGTTTGAGATTATTCGGGCCTTGTTAGCACGATGTAGCTAAGTTGATATCATAGGCACAACTTAAGGAAACGAGTAAATGAAAACCACATCACCACAATCACATCCTTTTTTATTCACCTTTTCCTTGGGTCGTACTCCAGTAATTAATACACCCCATGCGAGTTATTCAAAGGCGTGGTTAATAAAAATTATACGGACTGTTCAATTAAAGTCATGCTTTTTTATAGCAACAAGGGGTTTGCAGGAAAATCTAATTTTCACATATATAGTTCAGCTGAATATGATTGCTAGAAAAGTATACTTTCAACGACACAAAACTCTTGTGAACAACGTAGACATTTATACGTCAATGTAAATACAAAATAATTAGAATGATGCAATCCCCAGTAATTCTGGTCTTTGCGATAAGAATAATCGAAAACCAATAACTAAAAACTCTTCAATATCTTATAAAATCAACTGTAGAAAGTATTTCCCCTCATTAAATATCGATTTTATCAAAAAATTTTAAAGAAAAGGATCTTAAGATTAGGTAATGCTAGAATATTTATAAAAAAAAGTTGTTTCTAACCTAGATACGATACTATAAGTGTCTTATAGTCTATATGAGCTAATGAACTGAAGTAACTAACTTGACTAAAGCTAAAACATACAACAGCCGATAATCTTTTGTATTTTTATTACATAATAAAAATACAATAGATTATCGGCTGGCAAGCTTTGCGTAGGATTGGTGATGCCAGGATCCGCGTGAAGTGGTGAAAAATGTTGTAAATGATTTGATCAAAGCAATCAATCCATCAATCAATCAAACTAACAAATTTTATTAAAATTAATACATAATATTTCCTCTCCGGAGACCACCTTGCGATCGACCGTGCTGTTCACGTTGGCAGGTTGCATGGCCAGGTGGGGCGGCTCCGGTTCGGCTAGAAGAAAATGAGGAGAGAAGTCCTGACTCATTTATTAAAAACAAATCAAAAAGGATAATGTAGAATATGATTAAAAACATTTTAAAAATAAAATTTAACAAAGCTTAAAAACTAAAACTCAAAACTATAAACTGTGGTGTATCGAAATTTTGATTTTCTTAGAAATTTTGTAGTGAAGCTAATTTTAAGTGAAAAAATGCACAAAAGGAAACGATAACAAGAACAGAGACAGAAAACGCACAAAAAAAGCAATCAAAGCGAAAAATATACAATGTATAAAATTATTATTTTTTAAATGTGTACAACTGTATAACATGGCTAAAAGTTTTTGATGAGATAAAAAGAGTACCAGACTCTCGTAGCATGTAATTTTTTTTGCATAGAAGAAACTGTGTGATATACATTTATGCGTGTTTATTTTTACGTGGATGAATTATGTCGCAATTTCAAATTTGTAATTGTATTTGATGTTTAATTGGGGTATAACTAAAATTGTGATACTTTACTAGATGAAAATAAAGCGACAAATACCTTGCCAGATATCATTTAAGTCTCTAATTATGCTAAAAACATCCAATATTTATATACCGGAGAATCAAATCTTGAAATATACAGAGTCACACTTCAAATAACACTATTTAGTCATTTACACCGCTGTGGGATGAACACGTGTTTGTAAAATTAAAAAAGATTACGTCGGAGAGCTTTGGTAGAGACCCTTGAAGAGGTTCATGCACTTATTTTTTATTGGAGAGTATTTTTTGAAAAAAATTGTATTTTTTGCACAAGGGTCAAAGACTTCACCCTGTATATGCAGTTGGGGCACTTGGATTTAATTAAGAGTTCGAAAAACTACTTTTTATTGTTTGTGGCAGGGTATTTTTGCACCACCCTGTGTATTACCTTTTGAAATAACATACTAAATTAAATTTTAAACTATTCAGAGTTTAATGTATTTAAAATGAACTTAAAGGTATGTTACAAAATGTTAACTTTTCAACAGCGAAAGTTTTGTCTTGAAAAAAATAAAAAATTAACTCGATTTTAGATTTGAATTGAACATTTGTAAAAAGTTACTTTTTGGCGAAGGTGCCAATTATAATAGATTGATAAATTCACTTAAATTAGATGCGCGAGGGCAGAATAGATTTGTTTTTTACTTGGAGCTACCAAGGAAGAACTCAGGATTGTTTGTAGAATACGGATCGGAATTGACTTGTCCGAAATTCGCCGCGCGCGGTATTTTATACTAGCGCTATGGTTGCGTTTGTCGTGCACCGCGAGTCTCGCACAATAGTTTTTTTTATAAACTGGAAAGCTACCGCCCATTCCGTGCGGGCGCGGTCTAAAGCTGGATAGGTCCCCAGCCAGTTAGTGCGGGCACTAACTGCGCAATAACTGAAATTAATTGAAATTTAAACTGAAAGTAACGTGATTGTTTTGGACTAAGAATATGACATCTTTTGCTATTTAAATGGAATTCAAGTCAGATTTACTTTGGAAGATATTTGATAAATTGTCCGAATTTATAGTACTAATTTGCGACTCGCCCTCGTAAAACGATTCTGTAAGCGAACGCTTCTCATGGGGCTACGGTCATACTAAGTGCCACTGATGGCGCGATCTGAACTAACGGAAATAAGTTTTGATGACATAATTTATCTGTGCTGCGGGCTGCAGATTTGATATAAAATATTTGTGCAGATACGCATATGTTGAAGGAACGGAAGTAAATATTGATGAAGAGCTGTAGCATGTCGTGTAGAAAAATAAATGATAATTTATTATTTAAGACGCAGTGAAGGATGACTTGTAAAAATTTTATTTAAATGAATTAAATTTTTGTACCGGGGGTATGCAAAGTGTCTTAGAAATGGTTTGATAATATAGGGGACTATAATTTTAAAGTTATTCTTTTAAGAAGTTTAAGTTGTAAAATGGACATTTTGAATGTTTTGAATATTTCAACGTTATTTTAGGCATCTTTGGGAATTATCGGATTGTAGTGAATTTTTTTGGAAAATATTTTGAAAAATTGTAGTTTTTTGATAATTTAAATTATATGGATAGTTGTTTTCTATTTTGAAAAGGCGAGGTGAAAAACGAATTTATTTGGCAAATTTTAATATTTTTTCGAATTAATTTTATAAAGATACGGAGTATATGCGTAGTCAGATTTTGCTGTAACTGGCGCATCCGCCATACTTTATATACATCAAAATTGGTGAAACTAAAGTTAATTATTCCAATGGCAGTAGTTGTAACCTAGTATATTCATTGATTTACTAATAAAAGTATTCGTATTTCTAACGGTCTGAAATATTTAGAAAAAAAGAAGTCACTATTTTTATAAGAATTTAATTTATGACAACCATGAAATATTAGCTTTGTAAGTATAACAAAAATGGGAAAAGCCATTAAAATGGAAAATAATTTTAAACCCCATTTTACTCACTTTGCGGAGGTTTTTGAAATATTTAAATGCTTGTGACAAGCCTTTATGTTTCAATATAATAGATTAATAATTTATTGTGTTTTTACTAGTATTGAAACACGTTAGTCCTAATTTTGCTCATGTTTTCTGAACAGGCGAAATGTGAATTATTAAAAATTATTTTCTTTTGCACAACCAGGAGTAGAGTAACAGTGCCTGTCACCAAAGTTCTGCAACCTGTACGTCTCCGACATCCCAGAGTTTCCGAGTACGAAGCTGGCCAAGTACGACGTTGGCGCAACCATATGTGCGCATTCACACAACGCGCAGGCAGCCAACATGTTGCTGAAAGCGCACATGGTTCGTACCATGGCTTATTACGACCAGTGGAAGATTCTGGTATATGCTAAGAAGGCCGAGGCGATCATCTTCATTCGTCGGCTTACGGAAAATAAAATCATAACGCCCATTTCGATCACGGGAAACAAAATTCTAACTAAGAGATGCCTGAAGTACTTGGAGGTCGGACTGGATCAAAGACTAACGTTTAGAACACATGTAAATAAGACGGTACGGGAGGTCTACTGCCTGTTCAGGAGTCTGTATCCGCTCATGGTCAGTGGTAGCATACTTATTGTATACAATTATGATCAGGCCATCCATCATAAACGCGGCGCCGTTATGGTACAGCAAACCGGTCACGACGATGAAAAAGCTAAAAGTGCTCGAACACAAACTTATGCACCTCATTTCAAATTCTAGAAGGTACACCTCCCTCAGGGACCTATATATACTTTGTCGGTCCGACGTCCAGCAGATATCTTAAAACTTCTACTCTTCCAAGCTGGGCGACAGTCCGCTAACAAGACACATAACGTAAATTAGACGGCATAATGCCCCATTTCGGATTAAACACCCCTTACCGTACCAGACGTTACCAATTTTGCGGCAACCCCTGTAGTCAAACTGTACCAACCATAACTTCCGCTTACCCTATCCATCTTTACTAATATTTCATACCTCTTTAAATCTTTCCTGTCTGTTAGTATCTTTTTGTCGCGTTGGTTTTTCTTGGTTTCTTTTTGCATATTTTTGTCTCCAAATTCATTTCGCTTCATAAATTTTTAGAAAATCGAAACATTATACAATCAAAATTTTTAAAATCAAAGTTTAGGCCAGCCATGCGCAGCCCAGCATTGACGTATCTCTCGGAAGGCGTCTTCTTCAAATTGAGATGCTAACGTCAGATATGAAATTTAAAAGTGATTGGTGCGCGAGTTTTTAATTTAGTATGTAGTTTTTCAGTTTTGTTAAGTCCGTCTTTTCGATATATTTTAATGACACCACATTTTTTAATCTGTCTTTTAGCAGAGTGTGTTTAGGTTTCAGATTTTAATTGTTATTTCAATCGTACCAGGCCTACTCCGCCCGGTCCTGCAAACTGCCATCGCGATCAACGCGGTAGTTTCATGATCGGTCCCGGGATAGGTCCTGGAGAGGTCCCTTTATATTAATTTTATAAAGAAGTTTTGAATTGAGGAGTAGAAATCGACTCAGTCGTGACAGAAAAAGAGCATTTCAATAAATTATATTTAATTTTAAATACATGTCAGTATAATCAAACAAAATAAAACCGAAGTACTTATTTATTTGAATTCACAGTAAATGATAAACATGTAAAACAAATAAAAAATATTAATAAAAAGAAAGAACTACATCTAGTTGCCGAAAAGTACTTGTTTCAATAAACAAGTATTTTCTCATTAACAAGGAGAACATCTCAATATTGTAATTTGTTATATTTACTGATATTCTTCAGTACAAATTTATATTATGTGGATTACTTTACTAAGATGTACGAGTATCTGAAATATTAATGAATTCTTAATATATTTTTATCTATATGCGTATCACATATGCACCTATTTACTGTATGATCACAAATCAATTTAATAGAGGAGTAAACAGAGAATTAATACCGACACAATGATATTTCTGGGAGCATTTCTAGAGGTACTGTTGTGAGCAGAAAAAAATAGGACAACTTTTTTTTCTAATGTAAATCCGTCTCTATTTGAATATGTAATGAGTAGCCGAAACAAAACAGATATTACTTTTAATTTATTTTTTATTTTAATGCTGTAGTTATTGCTATAGTAATGATGGATGTTTAATGAGACAAATGGCACTGCATTATAATATTAATAAAAATTTGGTGTATAACATTTTAAGAAAGGTGCGATTAGTAGAAATCCTGGATCAAAGGACAAAGGATATCCTACTTCCCAAGAAACTAACTATTAATATTTCGTTATTGCACCATTTCTATTTATAATTTTTATAAGTCTGTTTCGCATAGAATTAAATAACCTTATACAATAATCATTAGTAATAATATTTTCCCATGCATTATTTATTATTTCTAGTAATTCTTCGGCATTCCGTGGTCTCACATTTCGTTTTTGGATACTTCTTACGAGTAGTCCCCATACTTCTTCCACAGGGTTAAGATCTGGACTATGACTGGGCCAGTTAAGAACATTGACGTTGTTATCTTGAAACCAGTTAGTTAGGGTATGAGCAGTATGAACGGAACAATTGTCTTGTTGAAATATGAACTCATTATTACGAAATAATTGTGACACAGAAGGGAGCATAATATTGTCTAAAATCCTGATATACGTTTCACTATTAAATCGTTCCTCAATATGCCACAAAACACCAGGACCGCGTGCCGATATCCAAGCCCACATATTGACGGAAAATCTACAATTTTTATCATTGTTAGATATATATTTCTCATCGAATCGAGTATCCGGAGGGCAGTAAACACGAATACGACCGCTGCGTCTTGACTGGAAAGTTTCAAGCGCAAATTCTACTCGAGCTTCTTTGTATTCAGCTTTAAGTAAGTATTTCTGTGCTGCTGCATGACAGCGTAGATCCGATTCTCTTACTCGCCGGCGACCAGTACTACTCGATCCAGGAAAATTCGTTTCTTCAGCAGCCTGAATAACTAAATGGACTTTCTACTAAAGCATTTACCAATTGCAAATCTTGTTGTTGAGTTGATATCCTTCGTCTCCCTGATCCAGGATTTCTACTAATCGTACCATTTATTCTCCACTTTCTTAAAATGTTACCGAATTATTATCAATATTATAACGCAGTGCAATTTGTCTCATTAACCATCCATCCTTTGCTTTAGCAATAACTCCAGACTTAACTAAATTGCTTATATGAGGCATATTAGTTTTTTGCACACTTGCAATAAATTATGACAACTAACTGACAATGTCACAAAAATTAAAGTTAGATGTACACAACTAGATTTTTGCAAAATACCATTATAAGACTTGCCCTATTTTTTTTTGCTCACGACCATACACAAATATTCACTCCAAGGTTAGTAATTACTAGGTATTTAAAAAAGTGTAGTAAGTCTATATTATACATACTTATTAAAGACATGAAGTTCAAAGCAATATTGTATTTGATGCTTTTGTGAAAGCCTATTAATAATATGTAGCTAAAAACCTGTTAGTTGATCTTAAATTTATTTCTAGTTCTGACTATATGCAACACGATTTACACTGCTGTAGCTACTGCTAAGAACGTAGCCAAATATATTCCTTGAGTAACGTAATTTACTAGTGGTACTTTGTTATGTAATTTGTAGTACAGTTTTTAAACATTTATATATTTAAAACTCCAATTTTCAGAAATATTAACGTGCTTAATCTGATGTGATCGTATCAAGTTTATTACAATGGGAGGTCCCATACATTTCATCGATTTTGTGAATGTTGTACATACAGCACACTATTGACTTGAACACTTTATAACTATTATTTCCTAATTTTTCATAATCTAGTGTTACTTCTATTTAAAGATGACTACTTATTTTTAAAGATCGATGCATGCAAGAATTTCAAGATATGCCACCTGCTATTTTGTGACTATTTTGCTTCAAAATACCTAAGTATTATGTTATGTTTTTCCTTTAAACTTTACTTACTCATTTTATGACATTAAAGTTTGACATTTCAGACGGCTGTGCGTTGCCATTAGCAACAGAAGTAAAAATACTTTTTTCTACTCCCTACATAGAAAATACTATTTAGCTCCCTCATTTCAGGGAGCAAAGTAGTTCTTTTCCTCCCTCGGGAGGAAAATACTTTGGCTCCCCCTTGAAGCAAACAAGTAGAAACTTCAAATAGCTGTAATGGTAGTGTATAGAATTTTTATTGATACACAAACTTCCTGAAAATGTATAATAATACTTTTCTTTGAAAGAAATTTTTTATTTTTTAACATTTGCTTCTTCCAGAATATCTTGAGGAACTTCATCTTCACATTCGGAATACATTATTATAAACTTTTTACAAGTTTGTTTATTTTGTAAACAAGAAGCAACCTTAGCAACGTTCCGTGTACTTTGATTTTTAACAATATTTACTTATCTAAATACCTATTATGACATTTTGACATATTTTGTTTTTGATTGTCATGTATAAGAAAATATAATAAAATATATGTAAAACCAATGTAAAACACTGTAAATGGTCTTAGAAAAAATCATATGTATTACACAGGAGCAAAGTGCCATTTCCTTCCTTGGATATTGATGCCCTCCGCTTGCGGGAGGAAATTATGCACTTTTCTCCCTTGTCATACAAATAGCTATTTCCTCTCGAGTGGACTTTTAATTCCATTGGTAATGGCAACGCACAGCAAAAATTTTTATCCTTATTTTTTTATATAGCTCATTGACGTTTGAAAAAAAATAACACGTCTTATTCGGAGTAAAAGCCACTTTTGTAACTGCCGGACTCACTTCACTCGTTCGGCAAACCTACAGACTCGTCACAAAAGTATAAATTTACTTATAATACAACAATATACTATTTTAGGTAACTGTCACAAAAAGTGACGTTTAACGGATCTGATAGCATTCCTAAAGTGTCATCTGTGTCAAACTCTTTTTTTGGCCACTTTTGCTTCCCGGCCTCATGTATTAATTGATCATCATTAATACTTGAAATGGGGCGAGCGTAGGTGAGTCTTTACTATGTACATACTTCGGTAGGCGATGTAAAGCAACGACAGGCGTAGTTAGTACTTGGGTGACCGTTCCAACGGAAACCGCGTTCTCGCCTCACACATCTTCCAGCGGCTTGTATATCAGTGTATGCGCGGAAGCTATACAACCTTAGGCGAGGGTTGTATAGGAGACCATCCTTCGCAGGGGATGTAAAGCCGTCGGTCCCTTGTCTATTAAATGTTAGGCAAGTAAAAGATCCCTACTCTTCTTAAGGGAAGAGGTTCGGCAAAATTCCTGGTTGGGGGTAGCTCGTCTACAGGCGTCGGTGTGAGGCCTCAGTAGCGGAAATAGGCCGACGTTAAATAAATGTATAAAAAAAATACTTGAAATAGATTTAGGCTTAAAGAAAAACTAAAAGTAAGCAATAGTTTCAAAGCTTTATGACTTATACTAAAATTAATAAACTGAGATACAGGAAAGTAGCATTGTTCCAAAAATTTACATCATCGCTAAAAATTCAAGTTCAAATCCTACTCGAGCTTCTTTATGTTCAGCTTTAAGTAAGTATTTCTGTGCTGCTGCATGACAGCGTAGCTCCGAATCTGTTACTCGCCGGCGACCAGTACTACTCGATCCAGGAAAATTGGTTTCTTCAGCAGCCTGAACAAAATGGATTTTCTACTAAAGCATTTACCAATTGCAAATCTTGTTGTTGAGTTGATATCATTCGTCGCCCTGATTCAGGATTTCTACTAACCGTTTATTCTCTACTTTCTTAAAATGTTACACACCGAATTTTTATCAATATTATAACGCAGTACAATTTGTCTCATTGGCCATCCATCTTCTGCTTTAGCAATAACTCCAGATTTAACTAAATCACTGATATGAGGCATATTAGTTTTTTATACACTTGCAATAAATTATGACAACTAACTGACAATGTTACAAAAATTAAAGTTAGATGTACACAACTAGATTTTAGCAAAATACCGTTATAAGACTTGTCCTATTTTTTTTTTGCCCACAACCGTACACCACCAAAGAAATTGAGAAAATGATCAAAACTATATAGTTCTGATAGAAAGAGACATTTGATACTTAGTAATGCGGTCATATTCAACCCACCCAATAAACTCAATATTCAATATCACGATATATTATGGCAACATCCCCACACCCCTATTCCTCTACTAAGCGTACACGCGTATGTCCTCAAATTCAAACCAGCACAGAGGGAGTCGACCCGACGCTGTGTTTTCCGGGACTCGTACCAACGCCTACCATACTCTGGTATATTAATTCATATCAAGTCAATATTATTTGTTTACCATGGTAGTGCAGCCCGGAGCAATATATTAACTTTATTTTGAGAATATGTTTGTTAATATTAAGACAAAAAGTAGACGATTGTTTTTTATTTTACAATAAATTACACTAAAAATGAACACAACAGTTTCATATAAAACTTAGTCTATCTTATTAACTTCTTTATTTAAACCATTGTCTGACACTTGTTTTTCACTGAAATAGTCCTTTCTAAAGGAGAGATTCAGTTGAGCTCCTATATACATCCTTATCCACGTAGGCATCATGCTGGCCAAAAAGTACTGAAAAATACAAAATTATAATGAAACGAAATACTGATAAGAAGTATTCTTTTTGCTAAAGAAAAACTATTCCTTCCTATGATTAAGGCTTATTTTGAAAGATTTGAGATTCTTTAAGAATTATTTTCATTGAATGGATGCTAGTTCGAAATCAAGATTGAAATTATTTCATAAATAAGATGTAGACAAGGTGGCGTTTTTCAAATGAATCAATCAATCTTAGTTCCGATTATCAAAACCGTTTGTATTACTGTTACGGACTGAATTATCACCCTCTATTCGCTACAGAGTTCAATAAAGTGATAAGAGAAATGCTATCTTTTAATTTTTGAATAATCTTTTGAATACTCTTTCTGGTTTAGATACCCCATTAGCATTCTGATAAGCAAAATATGTACAACGAATATCGGTGAGGGCTTTATTACATTGGAAGCCCTGCATCGGCAGGTATGGTCAGTAGCCCGTAGACTTTGAGGCTTCTTGGCTCTCATCAGCAGAGTAGACCGACAAAATCTGTAGATGAGGATTGCATATGCCTTATTAAGATACTACTAAGACAGCATGACATTCCAATAACATTTGAATCCGTTTCTTATATGACTCATATTTTTCTGCCTGTCGTAGTTGGAGCAGTATATGACACATGTTCGTAAAGTGATTTCTTATCATCGCAAAATCATACTCGTGCCAAAAACACTACTTTACGCACTTGTACTTTATATATCTATTTTGCAGCAAGCGCAAAACGTGCTGGTTTTTAGCACCCGACATGGTTTGCTCTACGAGGATATAAGCTGATATGGAGAATACTTCAAGTGCACTTTCTGAATCTGTTGCATATTTTTTACATCGCTGTTTTACCACCTCGGTTATGCTTTCTAGCTATCGTAGAACTTGAGTTATCGACTAAATATTGTCTTGTGGATATATTTTTTATAAAAATATTTTAACACCAGGAAATATCACATCTTATACTAAAGTCGAGGCAAGAATTCAAGCGATGCACGTCACGAGTGATCTCATTAAAGAAATTTTAATACCAACTTAATTTTTAATAATTAATTACGTTAAAAATAGTAATTCTTGACACCTAGTTATTAAGCTTTTTTTCAGAAATAGGTACAGTTTAATGGGGCTTCATGATTCTTAGCAGTATTGTCTTATTTATAGAATCGATCTGTGATGTGCATCGCTTGAATTCTTGCCTCGACTATACCATTGTTACCTGAATTCCATGTGCCCAGTGTCCGGTTGAGACATCCATTCTTCCCAAAGTTGCAACTGCATATCTGGCATATTCTTTACTATTAGGTACAAACAGTCTATTCTTTCGGATTTTTTTACTAAATGCATTCATTTTGGTGTCGACAAACAACGGAGATAAGTGTTGTATAGTTACCCCGCTACCACCATACTCGTACCGTAATGCTGCCGTAAAACTTTTGATATACGCCTGAAATTTACATTTATGTATAAAAAAAGATTATTTTTACAGTCTACTAGGCTTTATTTAATGGAAGAATGTTATTACAAATGTTCAGAGTTGCAAACTTAGCCTATTTACAAATTTTTAAGAAAAAATATTCATTATTTAATTTATTCATTTAATTACACTAATATTAAGTCATTTTTACAAATACTTATGTATCAATAAGTTAGCAAATATAAACAAATGCAACATAATTAGCTTCCACAAAACCACTATTCAACATAATACAGTTTTCAAGCCACATGCTTAATAACTTTTTCAGCTCTTTGGGAGTAACTTCACGGTATGCTTGCCTAATACTGGCGCACAGTTAATCTCTATTGTTATGACTATTTATATACACTTTATGTTCCAGTAATTCCCATAAATAAATATCAAGTGATGTCAGGTCTGGAGATCGGGGCGGCCAGTTTATAAATGGGCTGTTGCGTCCTATCTAACGCACAGGGAATTGTATGTTTAACTAGCTACTAGCTACATAGGCTGAAACTAGGAAAACGGTTCGATAGAGCCAAAACTCTGGAAACTGGGAGGACTACAAAAAAGCCCTTACAAAGTACAATAAAGAGTTTAGAAGGTCCAAAAGAAAATCATGGAGACAGTTCAGTGAAGGGATAGATGAACTAACCTCAGCAGTCCGCCTACAAAAAGTTCTTGCAACTCAAACGAAATAGGGCTACTCAAATATGGTAAACCGATGGCAAATATGCAGAGAGTTAGCAGGAAAATTTAAGTGTACTCCTAGGTACTCATTTCCCAGGCTCTCGCATAATTCAACGTGAATTTCCACAGGACTATCTGAATGAGTATGTACACCGTCCAACCAGAGAAGGAAAAGAACAGGCTGGAAAAATATTCACGCACAATAAAATTGCGGTATCTACCTTCAAACCTTTTAAATCATCGGGCAGAGTGGTATTTTCCCTGCCCCACTTCAATACGGAATTGAGGAGCTTATCCCATGACTGAGCAAGCTATACATTTGGCTATATTCCCCAAGTTTGGCGAGAAGTTATGGTGGCGTTCATTCCAAAAATAGGCAGACGCCCATCAGAAGAGCCTAAATCTTATCGCTTCATTAGCTTAACCTCATTTCTCCTGAAAACAATGGAGAAACTATTAGATCAATAGATCAGAAGCGAAATTCTTACGGGAATATCGCTTCACTCCAAACAGTTTGCCTATCAACCTGGAAAATCAACAATAAATGCTCTACATTGCCTTATCCAAGGCATTGAAATGACTGTTCCAGCTAAAGAAGTGGCTATGTGTGCTTTAGTAGACATAGAGGGTGCTTTTGACAACACCTCCTATGAATTCATAAGAGCCGCGAAAAAAGGGACAATACAGTCCCCTACAATTAAATGGATATAATCCATGCTCAGAAGCAGAATAATCACCACAAGTGTGGAGGAGGCGGCGGCTACGGTGACTGCAGTCAGGGGTTGTCCACAAGGTGAAGTCCTATCAACTTTGCTGTAGTCAATGGTGGTCGATGATCTCCTCTATAAATTGAGTAATTCGAGCTTCAACGTCCAGGGTTATGCAGATGACCTAGTGGTGACCGTAAGAGGCGGACATAAGGTTATGATCTCAAACCTCATGCAAATTGCCTTAAACATAATGTATAATTGGTCAGAAGGGCTCAATATCAATCCGAGCAAAACAGTTATTGTTCCATTCACCAAAAGGAATAAACTTAACCTTAGAACTCATATGGTGAATGGAACGATCTTAAACGTTTACAGTGAAGTCAAGTATCTAGGAGCGATCTGGGATCAAAAATTCATCTGGAACTCACATCTAGAAAGGACACTTACTAAAGCAACAGCGATTATTTGGACGTGCCGTAGGCTATTTGGTAAGAGTTGGGGGTCTAAAGCCAAAAGTGATACACTGATTCAACCGATAGGTTGTCAGATCTTGTAGTGCATACTACGTATCAGCAAAAAATTAACTCGAAAAATTCCAAAATTTGTCAAAATATTCGATCTTTCCGTCCGCAGTGTCAAACACCATAAACAAGAGTCCTTGTATTTCAAATTAACAAAAAACTATTTTTCTTATTAAAATCCGAAAAAATTCAGCCCCACTCGATAATTCCTAAAGTTGCTTAAAATATCACCGAAACTTTCAAAACATTCAATCTGCACATTCTACAGCAAACACTTCCAAAATTTTCAACTTTAAAAATATTGCTCCTGTGTATTTTTAAACCACTCATCATATTCTCCACATACCCCAAATATCAAATTTTAATTCATTTAAATAAAAATTTAACATGCATTCAGTCTCGCGGTCTAAAGTCTATCCGAAATTGCGTCGTAAATAACAAACGGTTATTTATCTTTCTACATGTCATCCCATAGCCACATATCAATATCTACTTTTGCTTCCCAAACATTCACCGAGACAAATAGGGTATAAAAGATTTACATCTTACAGAACTTATTATACCAAGATCTACATTCGTCCGAGCGCGCCAACAATAGCACTTAGTATGACTACAGCCGGGAATAAGTCCTGGACTGGGAGTACGGGTGCTTGGTGAAGACTAAAATAATAAGTTTCCACAATAACTCTCCACAATAAAAATGGTACATGGGTAAACAAAAAACCAAAACTCTTCAAATTTTAGGCTCTTTTCAATGATATAATTTCCAATTAGAATTTCAAAAGATTTCCATAATTGCGCAGTTACGTACAGGCTGGGGCGAGTAACCGGTTTTAGACCAAGCCCGCACGCAGTACGGGGACTTATCCAGACAGCAAAACAACGATCGTACCTGACTCGATGGGGCACGATTAACGAAATTCAGCGATAGTATATAAGCTCTGACACGACGAGCCTCCAGCAGGCCATTTCAATGCCGCGTTCTATAACCGTTCTCGAGTTCTTCCTGGTAGTTCAGATAAAAACAACCCTAATCTCTACCCTAGTGCATTTTTATTTTTAAAGGGTCTTTATTAACGTTTAACCGGCTCCTTCGCCAAAAAATGAATTTTAAAAATCTTTTCAAACAATAAAACGAGTTAATTGTTTTTCTTTTTGACGTAACTTTGCTGTTGAAAAGTTACCCTTTTTAGAATATATTTTTAGTTAATTTTTAAACATTTTTTAAATAACTTGTGAAGTGAATTATACAATTTTTTTAGTTTCCGTTTTAAAACAAGTGTGTTTTCTGAACGATAATATAGGGTTATACAAAATTACCCTGCCCACTTACCTAAAGTGAATTCTTTTGACGTTTAAGCAAAAGCTAAGTGCCCCAACAGTTCATACCGGGTGAAGCACTGACCCTGAGACCAAAAATATTTATTTCTCTGGAACATTATTCCATTCAAAAATAAGTGCACGAGTACCCTCGGGGGTCTCAAATCAAGCTCTCCCACTAGAATATTTTTTGTTTGCCCTAGTATACCGAGGTTCTTTTTCGTGTTCAACCTATGGTGACCTACGCATCATATGTATGTGGCCAAAATCATAAGAAGAAATAACACAAAGAAAGTTGCAAAAATTGCAACGCCTTGCCTGTTTAGGGAGTTCAGGGGCAATGCACTCGTGTCCCACAGCAGTTATGGAGGCAATGCTTGGCCTACTTCTTTTGCACTTACATGCGAGGAAGGAGGCAGCACTTAATGCCTTAAAACTGCATCAGACACATAAATTTAACCAGGCGATCTGGTAGATCGCTTAAGAATACTGGAATTAGTCCATTTGGAGTCCATGATCAAACCCACCGATTCGAAGCCAATCAAATAGGCTTTGACTATCCGTTTGACATGCTGATCGAAAGCGGTCAGACGAGCAAAATATAGGCACTGCGATTAGAACAAGGGCAACTCATCTGATATACCGATGAATCTAAGATGACTGAAGACGTAGGTAAAGCCCTCTGTAATACCCCAACCATCTTTGAAGCTGAAATTCATGCTATAGGTCTATGTGCCCAGAAATCCTTAAATAAAGGCATTCAAAGAGCAAAGATCTATATACTATCAAATATCCAGGCAGCATTAAAAGCTCTAAGGTCCTATACCTTTGAGTCTAAAATTGCCTAAGAATGTAGACAATCTCTAAAGCAACTGGCCAACAACCTTGATGTGGGTGCCAGAGCATGTGGGAGTACAATAGAATGAACTTGCTGACAGCCTTGCGACAAAAGGAGCATTGGACCTGAACCGTTTTGTGACCTGGCCAAGAGAAACATAATGGAGGACATCCAAAAATGGGAGTAGGAATAAGAAAGGTCATACTCCAGGAAAAAGTTTATAACTTATTCGACAAAGAATGCCACAAGGCTTCTCGAACTTGAAAAGTCTGAAATAAGGCCGGCTTTCTAACTGGTCACTGACTGCCCCTTGAGATATCATCTCAAGAATATTGGCAAGGCAGTAGACAACAAATGCAGATATTGCGATACTGCAATTGAAATTGTGGAACACATACTTTGTGAATGCAAGATATTAATCCGCACTAGGCTAAAGTTCCTAGATCAGACGGAATTAACGCCTGAATATATAGGGAAATTAACCCCCAGGAAAACCACAAGGTTTGTAAAAAAGCTGGAATCCTGGGCAACAACTAGTTGCTAGGGTAAATCACAAAAGATAAATAGGCTATATAGGCTACATTTTTTTTAATGAGATCGTTCGATTAAACAAAGCCTAGTATATTCCTTAAATTTCCATATTTTTTACAGTTGTCAATAAACTGTTATCTACGAAGTATTTTTTTGGCACGAAAACATTCAATATTCTTGATTAGTAAACTGACAAAAATTCTAATTTGACCTGATAACAACTAATGAAATTTTGAGGGTGGGTTGGCGACAGGTGGGACATACTGTATACTAACGCTTTAAAAGATACATTACCACAGTAAAATAAGCAGTTCTTGGGCCGAGAAAAGATTTTTGGGCACTCTGATTTTTATTGCTTTCCATTATAGTATTTGGGGTATTAATAAACAACAAATTTTTTTTATAAATATCTTTGGGGCCACCCTCAAATTAACTCTAAAAGAGAAACACACATTTTTCGCATTTTCTTGAAACTTGTTAACTTTTAAAAAAATTGGAAATCCCAACGCTAAAAACATGTATCTTTGGAAGTAATCACTAAGGATAATGCCTGTCATAAAATCCTTAGAATATAGAAAATATATTTGCAATAACTATTCTAGGGTGAAAACCTTATTGTTACCACGACTGTACAATTAAAAGCATTTAGCGATATAATTTCTCATTTAATGTTAAATATGAGCGATTTTTAAGATCTAGATCTATAAACATATTAATTCATTTTACTCTTTACTGCGATTGTTGATTACCGATTGCAGAACATTAAATCTGTTATGCACCGCTTGCATAACCTTAATTGGTATAGCAAGTTTCACTTTAAACAACCAATGTCGGTAACTTTCAATGTTTCCAAGATGCATTAAATATAACTTTCCATATAGTTCCCGTAATTTTACTTTGTGTAAAACAATGAGACCCGTCATTTAACTCTTTGTTGGAAATGTTGCTAAAGAGTTCAGAGGTGAAAGTTCAGATTTAAACGTTGTTGCAGTATTTAAAAAAATATTTATTACTCCGTGACTATTAGTAAAAGTAACAACATTAATTCCTTAGTATTTTGAAGGTTCAATAATTGCGAAATTCATATGCAGAAATTAGCAACGATGGTTATAGAAATTTGTTTTAGAAAAATTGTATCGAAATATTTAGAAGAACTTAATGATGTCAATAACGATTTAACGTAATGGCGTATGGAGAATTATAATAATGAACTAGAAAATCAATAGATAATAATATGTAATAATGAATGAACTATTATTTAACGATTACGTTTTGATGTGAAAACCCATCTTGATTAAACAAACAACAAATGATTACGTTTAATGTTGGGTATGTTAGTGAATATATGAAAACCTGGAAAGCCAAAATCAGACAGTGAATACCTTTTGTTAATGTTTGTTGAACAATATGTTTGAAAATGCGAGGCGTGCTGGCTGTGTTGTTAAGTCAACGAAAAAATAAACAATGTATAATAGTTAATTTGTGAAAGAAGTTTGGACGCTGGAAAAAGGCACTTTCTATAGACTGGTTTTGCCCTATTTATATGTTTGTAGTAAATGTTCATCAACTTTTAGTAATATAAAAGTAACCCATGTATTATTGCCTGGACTAGCAGGAGCAGCAAGAAAAATCTATTACCAATTTGTACATCCACAAGCATAGCGTGGAGACAAGTATAAAAGCAACATTTTACAATGTTAAAACTCCAAAGTAACTGAACCCTAACCAGTTTACAGTGCGTCAAAAGTACAAGACAGCGACGAAAGCTCTGAAACTTCCGGCGTGATCCATAGGCTCCTGAAGGAGACCTGATGGTCTAACTACGTTTCGGCAAAATATCATCTGCCATCTTCAGGTTCTTGCTGATAACAGCTTATTGCAGCTCCAACTCAACTGACGTTCTCTGTATTGTGCTGCTCATTATATACACTTTGGCTCAGAATGCGATAGCGCACTCAGGTGCTCGCTACGCTTCCTACCAATAGCAGAGGACGATAAAAAAATCGAAAAATCCGAATGCGAAAAATGAAATTATAACAAAAAGTAAATAAGTATTATAAAATGTAATATTCAATCACAAGAATACGACAAACTCGAAGCAGAAGAAGACCTGGACATTAGCATGTGAGTTATGTGGGGATTTAGTGGCAAATAAATGATTATTGCATTTACTAAAAACCAGTGCCAAAGGAATCACTACTTCCACATCCAGATTTTTGTATCCAAGTCTTATACACACTAAATCCCAATGTAATATTTTACATCTTTTAATAATAGTGTGGGGGTGGAAATGGGGGGTGGTAGAGGGAGTGGCTAATGCCAAAATAAATTTTAAAGGCCCTTGGTTCTCGCATACACACTAAATCCCAATTTAATTTTTACTCCCTTTAGTAATAGGGTGGGCGTGGCAATGGGGATGGTAGAGGTGGTGGCTAATGTCAAAAAATGTTTAGAGGCCCTTGGTTCTCGTATACACACTAAATACCAATTTAATTTTTTGCTCATTTTAATGATAGAGTGGGGGTGTAGAGGGGGTAGCTAACGCCAAAAAATTTTTCGTCCTTATATACATACTAAAGCATATTTTATTTTTTTTACTGCCTTTCATAATAGTGTGGGGGTGGCATTGGGGGGTGATAGTGGGGGTGGCTGATGACAAAATTTTTTTTTGAGACCTTGGCTTTTCGTAGATGCCCTAAATTGCAGTTTTATGGACTCTTAACTGCGTACTTTACTTATTTACCCTTATTTACCCCATTTAGCCCAAAACTCTTCAGCGGAATTAGATCAAAATATAATATAGCTCCAGAACTCGTTATAATACATACGTGTACCAAATTTCAAGTCAATATCATAAACGGTTCCAGAGTAAACGTGCGCACAAAAAAAAGTTACAGGCCGACAGACTCTCTCAAATTTAAAACTCGACGTTTCATGACATTTGTAGTCTATTTCAACAAATATTTTTTTGCGTTACTATACTTCCACTGGGCGTGGAAGTAATAATAGGCGTTTTTAATATAAATAGGGAAAGTCACTTCAATGATATTAAATAAATGTTATAGAAAACTAGTGGGACATAACAAACAAAAGCGAATAAAAATGTATTGCAAAAAATTGTTATTATATCCAAACGGGCCAAAACTAGTAGTTAAAAAAACAGGTAACGGATCAATATTTTATGCAGTATATTTCTTATTAAAACCTAAGAACGTTAAATTTCACAGTTCTATATCTTAGAGAGTGTAGTATGAGATCCCAAATGTGTCCCTCGGTACTGAAACACCCTATATATCATCAAATTAAATCATGCTAAATTGCAATAATCTTCTCTTCGTAAATTCCTAAGTTATAACTGGTTTAAATAAGGTAAATTTAATAAAGAACATGGCAACGTTATACCTTTGTAGCTGCGTATACTGTCATAAGAGGTAACGGCTGCAGTTCCGATCCAGACGAAACGTTGACTATAGCTCCACGACCTCGTTTCTTCATATCATCGATGAAAGCTCGGCACATAAGGGTGACTGCTCCTACATTAATGTTGATTATGTCTACTATTTCGTTTTCGGGAACTTCAGTCAAATACATAGGATATGCGTAGTTTTTTCCAACGTTGTTTACTAGATAAAAATAAGAGGGATAGTTAAATATTTGTATCTAATCAAATTATTACATAAGGTTATCTTTGCTCTATTTGTATTAAAAAGAAATCTAAGGATATGTGTTAAAGTAAGAGATAACTCGAGTGAAAATTATGTCAATAAAATTACCTTAAAAAAAATGTTTATATTTTTTTATCATGTTTTTCAACGACTAGAGTTTGCTGTTTTATAAATATAAATTAGTTATAAAATTTGCATCAGTTTACTGATAGATATTTAAAATAAAAGTTTCATCGAGTAAAGCAAGATCGCTGTACAAAAAATCTGACAGATGTTAACAACATTGAATATTGAAGTAGTTTCTTCCGGGTCTTGCCGTGGTCGTCGAACTTGACTTGACGTTTCGCTGATCATCCTGTCAGTTTCTTCACAAGGATTCTAAAAACTGAATTTGTTGTGTTACACTCCTCGTTATATACCTAGGCGCCGCTTCGCTTCGCTGGCCATTGGTCGTACTTGGTTCGCTTCGCTGCTCATTCGTCGTGTTTGGTTGACCGTGACTTACTAGTGCTGGTACTTGGCAATACTAGTCTCCACGTGTTACTAAGTCGATACCCATCCTCTCTGTTAAAGTTGTTCACGTTTTTTATAATTTCCAGTGATTCCCTAATGATTTGAGGATAATAGCGCGTATTCCTGTCTAATATACTGACGTCCTCGTAGTCGATTTTATGATTCTCGTTATTATGGACATGTTCTACTATCGCCGACCTATCCGTGTATCCAAATCTGGTACTTCTCTGATATTCTTTGATTCTGCACTGGATACACCGTCCTGTTTGTCCGATGTAGCTCTTACCACATGTCGGACAAACAGGACGGAATATCCAATGCAGAATCAAAGAACACCAGAGAAATACCAGATTTAGATACACGGATAGGTCGGCGATAGCAAAACATGTCCATAATAACGAGAACCATAAAATCGACTACGAGGACGCCAATATATTAGACAGAAATACGCGCTATTATCCGCAAATCATTAAGGAATCACTGGAAATTAGGAAAAACGTGAACAACTTTAACAGAGAGGATGGGTATAGACTTAGTAACATATAGAGACTAGTATTGCCAAGTACCAGCACTAGTAAGTCACGGTCAACCAAACACGATGAATGAGCAGTGAAGCGAACCAAGTACGACCAATGACCAGCGAAGCGAAGCGGCGCCTAGGTATATAACGAGGAGTGTAACACAACAAATTCAGTCTTTTGAATCCTTCTGAAGAAGCTGACAGGATGATCAACGAAACGTCAAGTCAGGTTCGACGACCGCGGCAAGACCCGGAAGAAACTACTTTATTAGACAACTGTCGTGAAAACCTGCATTCTGCTAACAATGAATATGTAGCGAAAATACAGTGATCCTACACTGGGATCATAATATACCAAATAACTCTAATTAAAAAAAAATCGTATTCTTGGTCTTTGTATTTTCAGATTTGGTTTTGAAAATAGGTATTCCTATAATTCAATGGCATCAAGTATAGAAACATTGCTGTAGTTACTGATATCGCAGTCAAAGTAGCACTAAAAATCGATATAAAGGAACTATTTCCACAAGCAACTGTATGGTTGGATCCTGTTGGGCAGGTGCTCAAAAGCACCCAAAAAATTTTTGTACTTTAAAGACCTTGTGCTCCAATAAATTTTTTTTAACCGCCTTTTTCAACCTAAAAATGTGAATAACTCGAGACAAAAAAAAATCAAAATCTTTTTAGTTAACATTTATACAAATCTACGTTTAGTGTAGGTCTTAGGAGTGCAACCATAACCTACAAAAGTGAAAATAACTAGCCAGAAATTTTCTTCATTTTGCTGCCCAGAGCCGCTGCGTGAACCGCTGCGTGGCTCTGGGTATCAAAATGAAAAAAAAAACGATTTTTGGCCAGTTTTTTCACTTTTCTAGATTATAGTTGCGTTCCTGAAACCTACACTAAACATAGACTTGTAGAAAATTTAATTACAATGATTTTTTTTGTCTCGATCCGACTTATATATCTTGAATTATTCACATTGTTAGGCTGAAAAACGGAGTTAAAAAAATTAAATTGTTCATAACAATTTGAGCACAGGGTCTTTGATGTACAAAAGTTTTTTGAGTACTCCTTTTTACCTCCCCAACAGGATTCAACCATAAAATTGCTTATGGAAAAAGTTCCACTTCAAATCCTATTTTGACTGCATTATAAAAATTATTCAAGAAATAGAGTACTGAAAATACAAATTATGTTCATTGGCTTTTTGGAAACAGATTTTTAAATAAAATGTAACTATGAAGAAGGTGAGGTATATCTGTTAGAAGTGTTTGTTGCCACTAAAACTGACAAAAGAATATTTTGGGCTTATTTCGATTTGATTACTATCAAGATAATATCTCAAAAGAGATGTTACAGAATAAAAATGCCACGGTTCATTTTAAGAAATAGTATAGCTCTTAGTACTTACATTTTTACATGATCTTGTTTTAAGAAAATTACTACCAAAGTCTATAAATACTCGTATAGGGACAGTAGCTATCGATTATCTTCTGTTTTTAATGTAAAAATTTTAGAGATGCGAGTCATGAAATCAAGGTTCTTTTGTCTATTGATCAGATAGTGCATCATCCTTGTCATTGCTGAATATTGACATATGTTGATGATGGTAATTCCTATATATATTTTTTTATGTACAGTTAATATAATTGTAACAAGGTATGTTTTTATTGTAGCATAAATTTCAATGAATAAAGTTTTGAAAATCTAGGTCAGTCGTAGCGCGATAGAAATTGGCAATCAGGTGAAATCTAGAAAAAAAGGTCTAGTGTACGATGAACGTGTAGTTGAATTATTGTAGCATAGAAATAATTGTTTAATAAATATTTGAAAAGTTAATTACGATTAAAGACAACTTCCTCTATAACTATAGTGACCTTGTGTGGGAGAAACTGTAAATTTGGAAATATGTGAGCCGTTATATTTGCTTTACGAAATTGGTAATTATGAACCAATAGATATATTGAACACTGTTCATAGTTTTCGAAACGAAGTAGTGTGACACGAAGAGAGTATTTGTTAATATAATTTGAAGAAGGTGATTGAAAGGTCGTTTATCTAAATACTCATCAACCACATAACAAGTTTGTCTAATAATAGTTTTTCCAATTTTAATGTAAAAATATGTAAATTCTGAGACAATTCTATCTATTCACTTAATGCATTACAAAATTTATAATGTCAGCTTGGTGGCGTGATGAACAGTGGCGCGTCCTTTCACGCAGACAGCCCGAGTTCTGTATCTGTGTAGGCACTGGGACCCTAACCTGAAAATTTTTCCGAACCCCCATAGTTTGTCGTGGGGTAGGGGTTTTTAACGTGCTCACATCTTAGATACACGGAACCCACAGTTTTACATCTCTTTCGAAAGATGGTGACGCGAGCAGATCCGCTCATCCACTATATCTCATCGACTTGCTGTGACCCGGTTTTGAACCCGGGCCGTCTGGGTGGAAGAACGCGCCACTGTCCATCCCACCACCAAGCCGACTTGCTTCTTAATTTATTACACAGTTTATCTAAATGATTTGCCCAGTGCAAGTATCTATCAAATGTGATGCTTAGTATCTTGACTGTTTCACAGAAAGTAATATCTGCGTCACCTCCATTAATAACTGACATTTCAAGGTTTCTGTTGTAGAGTAAATAGCAGCATACTGGCTTTAATTTTACTTAAATTAAGCTTATTTCCCTCAGACCAATGAACCACTAATTATGTGGTACTTTTAATAACATTCAAGTCATTATTAATGACTATAATATTTGTGTCATCCGCATAACAAATACAGGATTTGGATTTTATTTAAATATGTTATTAGATCGTTTGCAAACAACCATTGAAAAGCAAGGGACTCAAAACGGAACTCTGAGGAATTCCATGTGAGATCTTGCATACAGCACTGGTCATATCATAATTTATACAGGGTGTCTCTCCGGGAACTGAATCGATCGATATAGAGAAAAATACGCATCAGAAAATTTTGGAAATTTATAATTACTAATGTCGGTGTGGCCAATCCAACTGAAATAATTACAAGCAGCTGGCACTTCCGTTTATACCGGAAGTCGATACTAACTTGCTTATTTCAAATGGAACACCCTATATATTTTAGGGTTTTCGAAAAGAGCATAAAATTCTGAGTCGAAAATATATAGCATATCCTATACCTAAACCTAGCCGTTTCAGAGACATTTGATATTTTATAGAAAATTTGACAGGTGCAATGGTTTGCAAGAACCGTTTTAACTTTCTTCGTGTAACAGATCCTCATTTACTTCTTGTCACGTAAGAAGAACACAAGGAGAACTACGTTCTACAACTGAAATAAATTCAATAACATCATAACAAGTGTTCCGTTTTTCGCGTTACATTTTGTCAACTTCAAACCGCGCAAACTTGTTTAGGTCAAATGGAACACCCTATATTTTTTTACGTCAGGTTGTGTAAAATTGAATTCCATTTTTTCTGATATTAGCATTGTGGGGGATAAAGTTACAACTTTTTGAAATATTTGCGATTTTATTAGAAATTTATGAATTGTTGTAATCATTTCATCAAAATAGCCATGATTAGAAACAATCAGTTATATCTTATGTCAAAAAATGCCAGCACGTTTAAATTACAGCCACGAAGACTTTTTAAATTTATTTGTTATTTATGGAGAATGTGATAAAGTAATATCAAGAACTTGCAGCACATTTGCTACTCGATATCCAGAAAAAACGGAAACCGTGACCAAACACTGTAAAACGCATACTGGAAAATTTTAAAAATGATGGCTCTGTCAAGGCAAAAATGCAAAGAAGAAAGCCTATTGTTGATGACGAAAACATTGAAATAGTCATTCTGGGATATTTTCATGCATTTCCAAGGATGTCATTAAGACAAACTGCTCTGGAACCGGGACTATGCAAGGATTCAATTCACTGAATCTTATTAAAACATAAGTTTCACCCGTTTTCATTCCATATGGTTCAAGGATTAAAAGAAACAGATATATATATATATATATACATAATTTTTGTGAGTTTATTCTAATAAGGTTTGAGGGTCACGATTCTTATTTGGGAAATATTATATGGACAGATGAAACAAAATTTAATAAAAATGGACTTTTTAATAGACACAATTCGCATTATTGGAGTGACTCAAATCCTCATATCTTCAGAGAGCGAAACTTTCAGGAAAGTTGCTAGTTCAATGTTTACTGTGCCATAAGAAACGATAGCGTGGTGGCATTACAATTTTATCAGGAAAATTTAAACGGTAAATTAAATTTTCTCTTCTGCTAATATGCATAGGTAAATTTTTATTTTTTTATTTTAGGTGAAAGATATCTGAATATCTTACAAAATTTGAATAATAACTATTTAGAAAATTTACCTCTCGCCGAACATAGAAACATTTCTTATCAGCACGACGGTGCTCCCCCACATAACGCATATTTAATTAATAATTATTTACAAGAAACTTTTTATGATCAATGGATTGCCAATAATGGATCTTTCTTATGGCCTCCTCGCTCGCCCGATTGATCAGTTCTGGATTATTTCATTTGGGGAACTATTAAAAATAAAGTTTTTGAGAGCCCATTAACAACCATTGAAGATTGTATGCAAAGAGTAAGAAATGCATTTCAAAACATACCGCAGGATTCAATTAGAAGAGCTACCCATGAGGAACTAATCCAAAGGTGTGAAAAATGTGTCGAGGTTCGAGGGCGGAATTTTGAGCAATTATTAAATTAAAATGAAATCATATTTTAAATTGATCTTATCTCTGCTATTTTGGTTCATGCCATATTCTCAATTCGATTAATACGCATGTTAAAGTGTTAGTGTTATTTTGCGTTCTTGTGGATATCGAGTAACAAATGTGCTGCAAGTTCTTGATATTACTTTATCACATTCTCCATAAATAATAAACAAATTTAAAAAACTTTCGTTGGTATAATTTAAACGTGCTGGCATTTTTTGACGTAAGATAATGATTGATTGTTTTTAATCATGGCTATTTTGATGAAATGATTACAACAAATCATGAATTTCTAATAAAATCGCAAATATTTCAAAAAGTTGTAACTTTAACCCCCACAATGCTAATATCAGAAAAAAGAGAATTCAATTTTGCACAACTTGACATAAAAAAATACAGGGTGTTCCATTTGACTTAAACAAGTTTTCGCGGTTTGAAGTTGACAAAATGTAACGCGAAAAACGGAACACTTGGTATGATATTATTGAATTTATTTCAGTTGTAGAACGTAGTTCTCCTTGTGTTATTTTTACGTGACAAGAAGAAAATGAGGATATTTTACACGAAGAAAGTTATAGCGGTTCTTGCAAACCGTTGCACCTGTCAAATTTTCTATAAAATGTCAAATATCTCTGAAACGGCTAGGTTTAGGACTAGGATATGTTACGTATTTTCGACTCAGAATTTTATGCTTTTTTCGAAAACTCTAAAATATATAGGATGTTCTATTTGAAATAAGCAAGTTGGTATCGACTTCCGGTATAAGCGGAAGTGCCAGCTGCTTGTAATTATTTTAGTTGGATTGGCCACACCGACATTAGTATTTATCTAAATTTTCAAAATTATCTGATGTACTTTTCTCTATATATCGATCGATTCACTTCCCGGTGAGACACCCTGTATATTAGATGTAAGTTCTATTCGATAAATTTTGTGTACAAAAATTTCTCTAATAAGACTGATTGTCCTTAAAAAGGGTTGATTTTTTTAAGAAGGTAAAAAATGTTTCACACAAACTATTTTATATCATTCATATTGCAAATAGAAATTTTGAAATAGCGTAAAATTACATTTAGTTCTTGCTAATTAATATTAAAATTTTTAAAATGTTTATCATGTACCATTTAATATTATTAATAAGTAATATTCTTGCGGCCGCATGTGTAAATTGACTATGCAAATTTCATATTATGTTAATTTCGTTAATGGGATTGCTCAATTACGCATATGCGTGAGAAAGAACTTTCTCCATTCTGAAAACCCTGGATGTCGTAACATAGCAAACATTGAACTTCAGTACCGTTGCATTGCACATGATGTTTGAACTATATTGGATTATATAATTAATTGCCAATCCGGTTTCGCCTGAAGAAACTCGTGACATTCAATTACTTGTTATTTTAAACATATAAATTGCCTAAGGCCTGGTGAACTGGAAAATATCTTTAATTTTTTATCGTATAAACATTCTGAACGCAGAATATACAACTGTGCACTTTGTGAACCTATTTCATTTTACGTACCTAAGATGTCAATTGGTAACTTTCCCACTTCCTCTTTGACAATTTCAACTGCTTTGTAACCAGTGGAGAAATCGACTGTTATGGTTTTAGTCTTCACAGAAAATTCTGATTCTAAAAAATAATAAAAAGTTATACACGTTAAATATAGCAGGTGAAGATGAAGATTTCTGAGACCCTAATTTTTAAAAGTAAGACAAGTATATAGAATCAAACAGTTATATATCTCTAACTACAGTCAACCTAGCTTTTAAGATCAGAAAAGTTGCAGAAAAATCTAATTATTGATATGTTGTTACTGGTAGTTAGAAAGGTAAAATCTCAAGTCGACGCATCGAAACCTGTTTCGAAATCGCCGCCATCTACAAAAATTTTGGAATTTATCTCGTTTCCTGTTGGTCGGAGAAAAAAAGACAAAAATTGTAGAGCTAAAAATTTGCAACATTTTTATCTGGAGGCCACACTCTTTGCAGTTAGCTCCCAAAAAGATAGAGGGCGCCAAAGTTTCCAATAATAAGTTTTTCCGGATTTGGACCATAAAATTAATTTAAACCGAAATTTTTTTCATAGGAACTACTTTTGTTAGTTGGGCAAAACATCAATCACTGTAATGTATATAAATGACTCTTCATCCAATGCTTTAATCAAAGCAATTATGTCGTTAATTTATATGATTATTTTGTCAATTTTCCGCAAAAAATAGCGAAGAGAAACTCTTGGGAACTATACGATTCATTCTTATTTAGATACGTACTTAGAAAGCACATTAATGATGCTATTAAGCAACATAGCTAAGGCTATTATTATAAGACAAATTATTGTTTAAGTTTAATGATGTACGGTATAACAATACCAATAAAATGAGGCGCATCAAACTTGCATCTCGTAAATTTAATATAATTGCATTTATGTACTTATCTACAGGGTGTGTGTTATAAGCTAGACTAAACTTTAATACCGTTTTCTCAGAAGAAAAATAGGGTGTGACTGGACTGATGTTTTTTTTTTATAAAACAATATTAGGCGTTTCCAAAATTAGTTTAATCAGCCAGCACATATCTCCCCTTCCACGTGGAAATTTACGACATAACCAGGGTGTTTCAGTTAACATTCCCACAGCCGGAAACTCGGAAACTAAAAAAATATATTTTTATTCTGTAAACAGTAATAGATTTCTATGATTAATGCCATCTTCAGAAAGTACAATTTACTATTATAACATTATCACCAGAGATCGCGCTGCAGTTAAAAATATTTTTCAATCAAGAAAGGTTTGAACATACGCTATTCGATTTAGGATTACATTTTAAGCAAAATTTTTCTTATTTAAAAAAGTCAGGTTGCAGTAATTTTTGAGATATTTTAATTTTATTGTCTAATTTTGAAGTGTTGTAATTTTTTTTTTAATTGCTGTAACTTTTTAAATCTTGGTTTTTGGATGTAGGTTCTTGGTAACTTCTTTGTCTGCTATAAGAAAATTATTTACTGGCGGGAAATTTTTTTAGTAGCACTTCCGATTTTACCGGAAATTACTTTAAATTGAGAAATTTAAATTAAAATAATTGAAAAATTCTTGCTCGGAACTTTCTATCGCTTGGATGTATTATTTATATTTTTAATCTTACTTACCACATTACTTGCAAAATAATAAATCGAAAAAAGTTGTGTCCCGTCCGAGATTCGATCTCTGAACTCTTGCACGGAAAACGGGATTGCTAACCACTTAAGTCCTGACTTTTAACTCTCGTTAGTCATGGAAAAATTGTAATTGGTTATTTATTAACTGTCAGAAGTTAAATTTTCGTTTTCGTGTGTCATTTTAAGAATACGTTTATAAAATTTGTCTAAAATATGGCCCATACCAATGTTGACGAAGTTAATATGTTATTAATGTATGGAAAAGCAATAAAAATGCAAAAGCAGCCAAACGTATATATCAATTGAAGAGTGGAAGTTACAAAGGAGCTAAGTGCCAAAATTATAATTTTGCCTCTTGTGAAAATTTTTGCCCAGTCCCAGTTTCTATGTCCGTTTTCCCAAGCATCTTTTCCCACAAATCTTTGATTTTTGAATTTCATTCTTTCTAATGTAATTCTTGTGCTCATCTAACCTCACACTGAAAGGTCTGGATGTTTCATCCACATAACATATATCACATTCGCACGGGATATTGTAAATACAGTTTTTTGAATTCTGCTCCCTGTTTATCGGTTTGTTTTTATTAAAATAGATCTTAAAGTGTTCCCCGTTTGAAATACCGTCCTAACATCAAATTTGTCACCTATGGAGCTTATCCGATAGTCTGCATGCATAAAGAGTTATTGCTGTATAATGTCGTTCAGGTTTTTGTCGTACCTGATTGCCCCTATTTTCAACATTTATGAAAACTCTATCAACAAAGGCTTCAGGGTATTGATTTTGTACTAGAACCTCTTTGATAAATTTTTTCTCGTTATTTAATATTTCATTATTAGATGAAATTATTTTGGCCCTATCGTATAAACATTTTACAACACCCCTTTTAACATTTATTGACTGATTTGAGTTAAAATTTAGATATCTATTAGTACGTGTTAGTTTTCCATAAACGCCTGCTTCAATTGCATTATTTACCTTTTTAATTAAAACATCTAAAAACGGTAGTTCATTCCTACTTTCTACTTCTAATGTGAATTTAATAGACGTTCCCTTACTATTCATATTTTCTAAAAAACTATCTAGTAAATCGACACCATGAGGTCAAATTGCAGATGTCGTCAACATATCTCCACCAGATAACCGGTTTGTTTATACAGTTTTGAACATATGTGTTCTCAAAGTTCTCCATAAACAGCGTAGGAAAATTTTGATGACCGTGGGAACTTTTTTATTTTTGGCAATTGTTTCACCCCCGAAATGTTTTTGGTAATTGGCCCACCCTTGAAATGTTTTTGGCAATCAGAGAGCTGTGAGTGTCCCCATCATCCACCAATCAGCGCGGTGATCCCCCCACCAATCGACCAATCATAATACATGGGAGATAATATTCCCCCACCAATCGACCAATCAGGCGAAAGCTTATTGATGAGGAGGGGGGGTATAGTGGGAGTGGTGGGGATATTCTGGGAAGTAATTTGACGCATCTATTGTAAATATTGTTGTCAAGATGTATTCCAAAAATAAAATTACCTTATTTGTTGTTCTTCTATTTAAATGTCTCAATTTAAAGTAATTTATGATAAAATCGAAAGTTTTGTTAAAAATTTTTATTTTATCGGTTTTATCTAATTTCCTGTTATACCACAACCTACAAACTTGTGCAAATATATGTAAAATATGGATATGAAGTATGTATGTTTGTTATATTTTTGAACCGATAGAGGATAATAATAACTGTGGTAGAAAACCCGAAGAACCGATTAACATATTAAACAAAATGAAAATATAAGCCCAGCTTCATAAAAAAATTCTGTATATACATGTATTATTACTTACCTATTTCTATTGCAGTGTTTTTTAATTTTTCTTTATTACGGCTGACAAGCACAATGTTGATTCCCCTTTTCGCTAGCTCAAATGCGTAGGCCTTTCCAATGCCATCAGTGGAGCCAGTTATTACTGAAAATAAACAACAATTTTCTAATAAAATAAAATTGAATTATTGTGTAAAATTATCTGTTATTAATTAAACATTTTCACAATGATTATACTATTTATTTAAAGTATCCAAACTGAATTTTAAGAACAAGTCTTAGGTAGAAGTCCTCATACTTCCGATCTATGCTGGACAGCAAAAATTACCATGACATTCGACAGTATATCTTGTCTCATGGCAGTTGTTCTATTAATGGACATGCCTTAAGGCATTTGTTACACGATGCTTCAGTTTTAATGTGTAAAATACACTTTAAAAAGCACTACTTTTAGTTCCTTCTAGTACTTCAGTATTTCTGTTTGTGATCACTTTAGTTTAGAATCTTTAATCTGTATTTATTAGCAATACTGTCCTATATCGCGAACTTAATAATTTACGGATCACTGGCTAATTTTTAATGCAAGCTATGTCGGTTACGCTTTCAATTTCATTATCAGTATCGGTGCCATGGAAGTAGTTCAACTTAACAGCAACTGTGCGATATTCGATTCCTCGAAATTGGTTATATAAGTGTCGTCTAAATCCAATTAAGTCTGTATTCGTTTTTTGAATTTTGAAATGCACTGACTTGTAGAAAAAATGAAGAAAGTTAGCTGTTTGATAATTGTTTAATTATTGGACTAATCAAATGATTCTTTTGTCTTAGAACTACTGACGAGGAGTATTGTCACGTACACAATTTTCGTTTAAAACTTGGTCAACTTACGATCAAAGAAAGTATGTCTGTTACGTTTAAAAAAGTTTATTGAACCAAATGTTACAAGATAATCAAAAGTTGATTATAAATTAATTAAATTACTCAATTAATTAACAACGATACAGGAAATATTACCTTTGCGGTGAATCCCACATATTACAAAAAATAATGTTCAGAATAACAATTCTTGGTAAGGTTTCGCATGGTCATATGCTTCAGCTGGCTTGCTCGTCCGTCCGTTCGCTTGTAAGTAACTTCTAAATTTTAAACTACAAATGTGTGAAATTTACATCAATTTTGTAAAATATTGTCCCAAAGCCAGAGCTTTGCAAAAATATTGCAGCTTCATAAAGAAGAAAAGTTTAATATAAAAGATGTAGGTATTGACAATACGAACATTTTAAGCCATAGCTTATCAAAATCGGTTCAATAGTTTATTCGCAAATCGTAAAAAACCGTTGAAAATCAATGATTTTCGATTGTTATTATTTAATAGAAAAATAAACAATATCCGCGTGTAAACTATTTGAAAGTTTAGTTTGTGGTATGTTTAAACTACGGTTCAAATTTTATCAAAAAATATTCAACAGTTTCCGAGATAGATCAAATGTGCTTTTAGAGGGCGGAATATTAAACATAATATTTTTAGTCGCAAACTCCTCTATAAATCCTTATTTTACTATAAGGAACGTAACCAGACTGCAACCAACAGCTACTCTCCGGGCTATGTGCCCCGCCGAGCGCTGAATTACAAGTTACAAGTCTGGCGCGTTAAGTGTAATAATTGCATATTACCATCAAAACGCTAATGCTTCGATTGCAACAAACACCAGCCGAAAGACTGATCCTACTTAAAGGAGCTCCCTTGCCAGTCGTCACACACCACTTGCAGACTGCAGTTTCGAGCTGTTGGCTCTCGTCAGTGCAAGGTAGGTATGCGACGACCGACATGAGAATCCTTGACTATAGTACATCCCGGTATTTTTACAATAGCGACATGTAAAACAGCCAGTAGGCGCCATCCAGCGGTCCAGTGAGGATTCTCATGTCGGTCGTCGCATACCTACCTTGCACTGACGAGAGCCAATAGCTCGAAACTGCAGTCTGCAAGTGGTGTGTGACGACTGGCAAGGGAGCTCCTTTAAGTAGGATCAGTCTTTCGGCTGGTGTTTGTTGCAATCGAAGCATTAGCGTTTTGATGGTAATATGCAATTATTACACTTAACGCGCCAGACTTGTAACTTGTAATTCAGCGCTCGGCGGGGCACATAGCCCGGAGAGTAGCTGTTGGTTGCAGTCTGGTTACGTTCCTTATAGTAAAATAAGGATTTATAGAGGAGTTTGCGACTAAAAATATTATGTTTAAGTTTCCGAGATAATTTAATTTGTTTATAAAACTATGATGACTTTAACGTATAATAACGATAAATTTTTCAATCATACGATTATTAAAATGGGCTCATTTGAAAGATAAAGGCTGCTACTTCTTAATGCAATTGTTACACAGTCAAAAAACTTAGTGTTTAAAAGTGGCTTTAAAAATTTCGTTATATTTCCCGCATAAAAAAATTGAATTACTTGCTGAGTTTTTAACGCAACGTATTGTCAGACGAATCAAATTAAAACTAACATCTTAAACTTTGTGTTGAATTAGAATTTTCCAAATCGATTTGAAGCAAAGATACATTTTTTAAAAAATCATAGCTCCCATGTTGATTTATATGAAGTTATTTGATCCGTATGTAGAGGTTTAGTTGAATTATACTTGGACAGTATTTTCAACTTCCTCGAATAAATATATTAATTAGTGGCGGCCGTCAGGGATGGCAGGATAGGCAGTGCCCACTCAATTACATAAGCGTTAGTTATATTAAGTTAAGGTATATTTATATTTTTATATATTTTTGTAGTTAAATTATCAAGTAAAATTTTGCGGTTAATTAATTGTAATATTAAAATTATAAAGTTAGTTTTATTTATAATATTATTTTTACTACATAATAATCTGTCTCATATAGGTACACTTATGATGAATCCATTTAGAAACCTGGCGTAATACTGTCGAAAGTATCATGCGCCAAGCCAGGGCGGGCAAGCATCGCTCAGAAATCGTGAATTCAATCATAATACGTCTACGCGCATGTTGGTTATTCACTTCAATCTTACGCCTGTAATACATATCAAAACGAGATGTACGTCTTGCATGCTTAGGCTATTTACAACCTAGAGTGGGTATGCCATCCATGAGCAAAATTTGTAATAAACAATGTGAATATTGAATAGAATATGTTCACAAATGAAAAGATATCAAACGGGATAAATAACTAATGTGTTAAAATTGATTAATCGAGCCTTTATGAATATCAAATATGATAGCAATTTCTAATTTGATAAATAGGAACAAAAGGAAGTTAAAATACATATCAGCGGTGCCGTAGTTAAGTTACCTAATCCTTTAGCCTCTACGCCGGAAGAGCTTCAAGAACTTTTAGATGTGTATGCCCAAAGCTATGATTCTTTGGGACTTAAAATCAACATCGGAAAGACTAAGATTATGTCAACTCCTCATCAAGTGAACCAAATAGACATTACACTTAACGGAAATTCTCTTGAAGTGGTGGATCAGTTCAATTACTTAGGCAACGTTGTTAATGACAAAGCAAACATGGACAGCGAGATTCGCAATAGAATTAACGCTGCATCTAGAGCATTCTGGGGACTTAGAGAGAGAGTATTTGACAACCACGACCTTGCTTTGTCAACGAAAATGGCTGTCTACAGAGCAGTTGTCATTCCAACACTGCTATATGGATGTGAAAGCTGGGTCACTTACCGTCGTCATGTGAAAGAATTAGAACGTTTTCAGCAAAGACACCTCGGAAGTATGATGAAAATCCGTTGGTTCCATCACATATCAAACGTGGAAGTACTCAGGAGAGCAAACAGCCTTCCAATTGAGGTGCTTATTTCAAGAGCACGCCTAAGATGGGCAGGTCACGTTCATCGTATGCATGATAACCGCCTTCCTAAATGTACACTTTATGGTGAATTGCTAAGCGGTAGAAGAAAGCGTGGCGGTCAACGAAAGAGGTTCAAAGACGCTCTCCATGAAAATCTAAAATCCTGCGGTATTGCAGACGAGCAATGGGAACAACTTGCAGCGGACAGAACCGAATGGCGAGGGGTTGTGGCCAGCTATCAAGGAAATGTTGCTGCAAGAAGGCCGAATCCAAGACCTAACCAGGTCTATGTTTGTCCTGATTGCGGTCGACATGTGCTCTCCCGAATTGGCCTCTATAGCCATAGTCGTGTGCACCGTAGATGAATGGGAATTACAATAGACTACACCTTTTACTTGTTTTTTGTTGTACGCAATTTATCGACTGTAACATTTCTATACTCGGACTCGAGTAACGGCTAATAATAATAATAATAGTTAAGTTACCTATAACTATAATTTTATTTTTGTTTGCGTTTTAAGGTATACTGTATTAGAATACATATGCCTACATATTATCCAAAAAGTACTAAAATAATGTATAATTTATATATAAGTTAATATAATATGTAAATGAAATCAATGTATATATAATATTCAAATATGGGACTTCGCGCTCGGTGAGATGTGGACACTGCCACCCTCATCGCTTCCCTTTTCTTTAACAGTGTCGTGATGTTTCGCGAAGAATCGTTTCATTTTCGGGCGCGTGGAGTCAAGTCAAGTTCGCGAATCTCAAACGTTGGAAATTGTTGCTGCTATTTTAGAATTGGAAGATTTTGGTTTTTGGTTAGGTTTGCGTAATGTTCTATTCTCTCAATTTTATGTTTTTTTAATTTGTAATCTGTGATCTTTGTTGGCATTTAGTAAGTACTACTTAAGCAAAATGTGTGAATGGACAACTGGCTAATTATTAATATTAAAATATTTGCCACAGCCGACGTAAGCAATAATTCTGATATTATACATTTTTTATTAGAAAACAGTTTTGCATCTCCAACGTAAGACGACAAAATTTTTGTAACTAAATTAAAGTTACCTCGCCCCACTATGGGATCTCTCATTAATGTAAATTTGGTGTCACAGGGTATCAGATATTATGTTTCTGGAAGTGAAATAAAAAATAAGCTTTATTGCTGGCCTTTCATGTTATTCAGTAAAAATAGTAAAAATCCGTGAAATTCAACAGGGATAGATAATTTAAAAACGTTAGTCAAGACATTTGAAATGGGCAGAGGCATCGTTGAATTTTTTTTGTGTAATTTTTACACCTACTAAATTTCTGTGGAGAAGTGTCATTATTATTCGGTTTTATCCCCCATCCTGCCCACCCAGAGCTAAAGGCCACGGGCCGCCACTGATATTAATAATAATGCAAGGGAAATTATAGCATTGATGCGCGTCACTGGAGAGGGGGCAGGAGAGGGGATAGGAAGTGTAATTGATAGAAAGAGGATTGGCAAGAATGGTTGTGAAATAGTCGCGCGTATGTACAGTACAAAAAAAGACAAAAGGATCTTTACATGAAATTCGTTTCATTAATTAGAAAAAGTCTACAATTCAATTAGGTCGGCTTTTAAATTGGAATCACTTCCTTCAACAGAAGGAGCAACGATCCACCATTCATTTCGCGCATATCAACAAATCCAAAAGTGGTTAGAAAATGAAATAGATTCGAAACAGTGGGGTTAGGAGAAGAGTCAGTATGGCTTGAGACCTATTAAGAGTGAAGAGCCTCTTGCCCGGAAAATATTTTAAAAATAATAACCTGCCGGTGTACGACAGGTTGTTTGAGAGCACGTGGATGTGGGAAGCATGGATTACAATGTTAAAATTTGTGTACTAATTGCGAAGGGAAAAACTTCAAATGCAAGTGCAGTATCGATTAATAGTATGTTGAATGAAAACGATGGTATGGATGATGATCTTTCGACTGACTCATATGGAGAATTTGTTAGTAATTTGAATATCGAAAAAGAGATAGAAAATGAAGATAACACAAATAATATTGATGATGACGATGAGTACGATGAGCGTGATGAGTGTGATGAGTCTGATGATGATGAGAATGAATATGTACATACAATAAAAAGGCGTAGATTATAATATATTAATGTATTGTTTAATAAAATATGAAACAAAATTGAATTTTCCAAATACTCTTCTATTTTGTCCATTTTACAGTGAATTTTGTAATTTCTTTTTGGTAAATTTGGAATGGGCTCGTCGAGCTAGTGCGAATAAAAAAAAATCATTGAAATCGGATGATTAGAAGCCGAGATATCGACGATTCATGCAGCGAGAAGCAGTTGGAGCAAATATTGAGTGAGTGCGAGCCCAGGAGCACGTCTATTCCCTCTCCTGCCCCCTCTCCAGTGACGCGCATCAACGCTATACTGTCCCTTGCATTATTAGTAATATATTTATTCGAGGGAAATTGAAAATACTGTCCGTGTATAATTCAACTAAACCTCTACATACGGGTCAAATTTCATAGCTTCATATAAACATGGGAGCTAGATTTTTTGAAAAGAAAAAATGTATCTTTGATCCAAATCAATATGGAAAATTCTAGTTTGGCGCAACATAAAGTTCAACATGTTAGTTTTAATTTGATTAGTTTGTCAATACGTTGCGTTAAAAATTCAGCGAGTAATTAAATTTTTCTTATGCGGAAGATATAACGCCATTTTTAAAGCCATTTTAAACACTCAAAAAAGTTATTATTTGACTGGGTAACAATTGCATTAAGAAGTAGCAACCTTTATCTTTCAAATGAGTCATTCTTATAATCGTATGATTGACAAATTGACCGTTATTGTATTGTCGTGAGCACAAAAAAATAGGACAACTTTTTTTTCTAATGTAAATCTGTCTCTATTTGAATGAGTAGCCTAAATAAAACAGATATCACTTTTGATTGGTTTTTTATTTTAATGCTGTAGTTATTGCTATAGTAAATGATGGATAGTTAATGAGACAAATTGCACTGCGTTATAACATTAACAAAAATTTGGTGTGTAACATTTAAAGAAAGTGGAGAATAAACGGTCCGATTAGTAGAAATCCTGGATCAAAGGACAAAGGATATCCTACTTAACAAGAAACTAACTGTTAATATTTCGTTATCGCACCATTTCTATTTATAACTTCTATAAGTCTGTTTGGCATAGAATTAAATAAACTTATACAATAATCATTAGTAATAATATTTTCCCATGCATTATTTACTATTTCCAGTAATTCTTCGGCATTCCGTGGTCTCACATTTCGTTTTTGGATACTTCTTACGAATAGTCCCCATACCTCTTCCACATGGTTAAGATCTGGACTATGACTGGGTCAGTTAAGAACATTGATGTTGTTATCTTGAAACCAATTAGTTACGGTATGAGCAGTATGAATGGGACAATTGTCTTGTTGAAATATGAACTCATTATTAGGAAATAATTGTGACACAGAAGGGAGCATAATATTGTCTAAAATCCTAATATACTTTTCACTATTAAATCGTTCCACAATATGCCACAAAACACCAGGACCACGTGCCGATATCCAAGCCCACATATTGGCGGAAAATCTACCACTTTTATCATTGTTAGATATATATTCCTCATCGAATCGACTGCTGTGTTTTGACTGTTTTGACTGGAAATTTTTTTTGTCTGTAAAGATTACATTGTTCCAAAAATTTACATCATGCGCTAAAAATTCAAGCGCAAATCCTACTCGAGCTTCTTTATGTTCAGCTTTAAGTAAGTATTTCTGTGCTGCTGCATGACAGCGTAGTAAAATGGATTATCTACTAAAACATTTACCAATTGCAAATCTTGTTGAGTTGATATCCTTCGTCGCCCTGATCCAGGATTTCTACTAATCGTACCGTTTATTCTCCACTTTCTTAAAATATTACACACTGAATTTTTATCAATATTACAACGCAGTGCAATTTGTCTCATTGACCATCCATTTTCTGCTTTATCAATAACTCCAGATTTAACTAAATCGCTTATATGAGGCATATTAGTTTTTTGCACATTTGCAACAAATTATGACAACTAACTGACAATCTCACAAAAATGAAAGTTAGATGTACACAACTAGATTTTAGCAAAATACCGTTATAAGACGTCCTATTTTTTTTACACGACCGTACGTTAAAGTCATCGTAATTCTATAAACAAATTAAATTATCTCGGAAGCTATTGAATACTTTTTGATCAAATTTGAACCGTAATTTAAGCATACCACAAGCTAAACTTTCAAATAGTTTGCACGCGGATATTGTTTATTTTTCTATGAAATAATAACAATCGAAGAATCATTCATTCTCAACGGTTTTTTATGATTTGCGAATAAACTATTGAACCGATTTTGATAAACTGTAGCTTAAAATGTTTGTATTGTCAATACCTACATCTTTTATATTAAACTTTTTTCTCGCCGAGCGCTACGATCAAAGTTATTAAGAAAATACTGTTTATTACAACATTCAAGGTGCTGTTATAAAGAAATGCCACCGAATTTTCATCCACAAAGTATGTATATCACCTTTGATACTCCCTGTCCATGAATCACTTCGCAATTACTCACTCAGATTTAGGTGTTAAAAAAATGCTAATGCCACTGGACTAATGTGACAACACCCGCCTAGCCTCGCGCCAAGGGAGCATTTTCTAGCCTCGATGCGTTGAGGTAATTTCTATTACAAATAACGCCAAAAGTAAATAATTATTTTTTAAAAAACGCTGTAGGGGTTTATACACCCATAAATATATCATTTCCAATTAAAAACTAAATTTTAAGGACAGACCTATTATATATATTAAAATATTTATTATCATAAACGTAGGGTCCTGTTCTTGCCGCATTACGTTATCATGTTGACTAAATTTTATATTTTATAAATCATTGAACCCTTGTGCAGTACAATCTTTTAACGTCAGTGGTAAAATTATTTTTTTTTAAACGGCGATAATTCCTGAATTCACTATTTACATGGCCAGTGAATTTGTTTCTATCAATGAAGCTTAACAACTTCGGTTTCTTCATTTGACCACATTTTCTTTGTTTGCTCACTAAGACAAATTTAAGTTGCAATCGCTAATTTAAACAAATCTACGTATTTTTTAGCATTAATTATGTTCCCATTGTGTTTCTGTTGTAAAAGTGCTTACGTGAATTCTTATAAATAAACATTTGACAAATGAAAATTGTGTTCTAAATGTGCCATTAAGTGTTCTAGAAAATTCACGTATTGAAATAATAATAATAATAAATTATAAAACTTCCATATAAAATATATCAATTGTGTAACGACTTTAACAAACTACCATCTTGCCCTATTTTTAATTTTAATAAGAATTTGCCACCAAGTATTTTGAAATTTGCCGAAAGTTTTTTAACCTCAATCCTTGCAGCTTTTGTTGGATTAGATTGCATTGAACCTTGGTAAGCCTTAAGTATTTTTCTGAAAGAATTTAGTTGTTGGCTGCCTCACAACATCTTGAAGTGTAATCTATAATTAATTTTACTATAGTTACGATTAGTGTCTAACTGTGTCTTGAATTTCAAAATTAAATTTTCAATATGTGATTCCTGATCAAGTTGTAAATCCAAGTATATCACCCAATCAAATTATACAAACGAAACATCTTGTTACATTTTTGTATACGGTTAAATATTACCTTTTAAACTATCTCCTAAAGATCCTCATTGGTTCCACGAGTGTAGAGTTTTTTACAGAGGGGCAAGAGGGGGTAAAAGTATTTTCTTTTTCTACAAAAACCGTTCAGATGTAATTTGTAATTTATAAAATTTACTACAGAAACGGTCAAGGTACATTTCTTTGTAAGACCAATTGTTTTTGAGTAAAATAGCTTAATATTTTATACTATCGTGCCTATTTTTATAAAATGAAGTCCTCCATAGGCCTAATCCACTTTTTCTTTGACAAAATTCAACTGATTTTCTGTTTCTTCTTCAACTGGAATCTCCATGGTCTCTGTGTATGTTTCTGTTATTTATATAGCTTCCGTTAAGAAATCTGTCTGATCGATGTCTTTATCGGCGCCATCACAGTTGTCTTCGGTGATATCTTCAGTTGAATTGGTGTAAAATCGGCCATAACAATTACCACATATAGCTGAACTTTTCTATAACTATAGTTAAAGCTGCAGTTTTTAGAACAATTGCAGGAAATAGTTATCAACAGTATGTATGGAATAGGGGGCAAAAAAGTTTGAATCGTTTTCAAAATTTAATTCACAGTCACTCATCCCTATTTTAAGTATTTTAAAGTTTTTGTCTTGCCTTCATTAAGTAATGCAGATATCTTATCACACCATGTAAAGTTAAAATTTGGATTTGAAATATATATTTTATAACTTACAAATGACGCGCGGAGCATTGTTGCAGAAAAATTAATATTTTGCGATATATTTGCAGAAGAAACTGCTTCTCTCCATCCGACCCCCCTTTTGCACACAATAGCGTCAATGGGGACTTGTGAGAGATAGTTTAAAATGACAACATTTAGTTGTATACAAAAATCCAGCCGGACGGGAATTTCTCCACTGACAAATACAAATTTATCTGGGCTAAATAAAAAATTTTCAATCATTTTACAAGCATGGCATTTGAATGTTCATATTAAATCTGTGATTAACTCAGGATCTTTCATACGTCGTAAAAAATACATAAAGTTGAATACGTTCACAGTAAATATGCATTATTTCTTGCTTAATAACGGTATACATTTAATGTAGGTTAAGTAATTTTCTATGGTAATTTAAAAAGTTACCAAGTACCACTGGACACTATTTTCATAGACAACAATCTACTTATTTATTACGAAATGTACACACAGATGTTGGATATGAGTGCAATATTTTTATTATATTTGACCAGAGTCGTATGCATTATGTTGTAGTTTGATTTAGAGTATTATTTTTGAGAATTTTCCCTTTATAGAAGTTGTTTATTGAAGTTTTAATTAGTTTCGTTACAATATTTCTATATTTTTATAATAGTTTTTAATATCAGTGTTATACTTGTTTTTTTAGTAATTTTTGTTTAAGTCAATCGCGTTTTTTATTATATTATAATACCTTATAAAGTTTAGAATATGTTTGTTTGTCTTTTAATTTGGAAAATTATTACTCTCAAATTGTTTTTAAAAGCAAGTTTAATATTATTATAATTGTTGAACTGTTTTTTTAAATTCAATTGTTGGACTTTTTAGTTACAAAGAAAAATATAGGGTTATGTTATTACTTTGTACTCGCATAGTGTCCTAATACCCAAGTACATTGTGTTCTAGAACATCTTAACCGCCCCACTCTAAGCCTTTTTTCTATTTGGCGAATATGGGACATGTTAAACGAATGCTGGAATGATTTATTTCAGTTACCGATGAACTTGGAGCTTCATAATGCATAAATGCCAGATGAAAATTCAAAGCACGCTACGCAATGTTACCGTGCATAAAATCGCGTTATGTGCTGACTAATTATCATCTTCTAATGCTATTGTTGCTGTAACTTCTTAGAATTATACTTATTTTCTTACCTCGACATATATTTTCAAATGCAAAACTAAAATAAAATATTATAAATGTAACAGGGTTTTTTGTTTGCTATTGCACACACATATGTTGGGTAAGATATTTATAAAGAAGTTAACAATGATTACGTAATAAACTTAAATTAACGGTAGACATATAGCTTAGAGTCACTAGTACTTGATTCATTAGATAGCTCGTATGGAAATTGTTTACCGCAGCTCTTAAAAGGATTAATTGAGTTGAGCAAGCGCTGCAGTTGCACGAGTTGTGGAGCGATTATTGCACAAAATTTAAGATTTAACGATTTGTTGCTATTTACGACTGTCTTACATTTGAGAGATTTAATGTGTAGAGTTTGTAAATGTCATAAGGTAATACAATTTTCTATCCGATGTTAATTTAAATAAAAATTAAAAATATGTCAAATCCGATACAGATCTATATCTGTCTGGAAGAAAGATCATTAATAATTAATCACAATCATATTAACTCAGGGACCCATAAAGTTAAACTTCGAGTTCCGCAGGGCTCAGTCCTAGGGCCCTTATTATTTAAGCCATTTGTAAATAGCCTTCCAGCTTATATAGGAAATGAGGGGCATGTTACTATGTTTGCAGACGACGCTACCATTTCAACAACGGCTACTAGTGTGGATGAAATTCGAATAGAGGCTGAAAATATCATTAATATTTTAAGAGCTTGGTGTGATAGTAATAAATTAATATTGAATACTACAAATACTGTAGTAATTAATTTTCATATAACCCGCAAATTTTAAAATTTTAGACATTGAACTGGAAGATGAAACAAAATATCTTGGTACTGTGCTAGATTCTAAGTTATCATGGGATAACCATATTGATTCTACATGTAAGAAATTAAATAAGGTTTATTTTGGTATCCTACAAATGAAATACATTTTGGATGAAAACGGCCTACTAAATATTTATTATGCTTTAGCCTACTCACACATTTCATGTTGGGAATGTGGCAGAGAAATGAGTAGAGTATTTATATTACAGAAAAGATTAATTCGGTTGATATTTAATTTAAGACCTAGGGAAAGCTGTAGAACGGTCTTTAAAGAAAAAAAAAAATTAACTCTACCGTGTGTGTACATATTTAAATGTTTAATGTACACTAAACAAAATCTTAATATGTTCATTAAAATTACCGATGCATATTCACATCATACTAGACATGGAAAACTCATTATCATCCCAACTCATAAAACAACCACTTATAAAAATTCTCCGTGGTACAATTGTATGTAAGTTTGTACAATGCTCTAACGGCAACAATAAGAGAAATGAGTAGCACTAATTCATTTAAAAATAAATTGAAATCATTTCTTGTGGAAGGTGGTTTCTATAGCGTTCACCAGTTTGTGTCTGGGGTATCTTAAATGTTATTTTTCAAATTTTGTTATTTATCTATTTATTTATTTTATAATTGTAATTTTAGATATTTTATACATATATTTGTTATCTATATTGTAATGGTATTTATTGTTTGTTATATTTTCGTTGTTTTTTTTTAACTTGATGTACCATATGTACCATGGTTATTCTTTATAAAAAATAAGGATTTATAGAGAAGTTGGTACGCTTAGTTAATATTCTGTTCTACTCTATAAGCATTCAGGGCGTTGCACGAGAAAACGGACATAGTTTAATGGGAGACATACGACATCGAGGGTAATCAGAATCATCCATAGAAAAAGCTGGTTGCACACCCATTGATGAAATCTAAGGTATTTTCCTTTAGTCATTACTTTCTAATGGAACGGAATAATTAGTTCATTTTTGGCTCATGTAGTACGCTAGTGATCGTGAATAAATACATATATGACAAAGAAAATATCCAGGTCCGGATCTGATAAAAAGTTGTTTTTGATGTTTTTCAAAGAAACAACACCCTGTATATGTTTTTTCAAATTTCGATATGTAATTCGAATAGTACATAGAAAACTGAGCAAAATAGTTTCATTAATTTTTTGCACACTTTCACCGTTCTCGAAATACATTCCACTAAATACCACGATATGGGGCTTATCAAAATATCGGTGAGTGACACTTGCTTAAAATGCTTCCAAAATTGAAATTATTCACTTACTTTTTTTTTCAACAGTAAATATTATATTGTAATTAACAATTTTTAACATTAATCACTTGTGTGGTATTAGGGAGAAGGAGAAATAAATAAAAACATAAATGTTACAGATCATCGAACAAAAATCTATTTTATTACGTTCATGTATTGAAAACTAGTAAAACAACAACATAATATATCTATCAATAACGGTAGCAACAAAATCACATATCCATAATGTACTTAATAATAGAATAATAACAAACTATGAGCGAATCAATATGTATGAATAACAAAAAAGCAAATATTATGAGAAAAAATATTTACGATTAATTAAATTTTATTTTCAGAATATTCTCATTCGGCTCGAAATATTGTGAAAATTGTCAATAATTCTCTCTACGAAAAAATATCTAGTAGGCTATCGTTTACAAATCCAATTGTTAAACTATGTCTTTAAACGTTAAATAGTAAGTTTTTATACTTTTGATCATAGTAGCCTTACCTCAAAATGACAACTATTAGAAAACAAATGATTAGTAGTTATACTTATTTGACATTTTATGTGGTGATAATTTATGTTTAGTTTTATTGCATTAGCTAAGACAATTAATTACTCATTTAATATTTTCAGAATGCCGTACCAATTTTCGAACGAAGAATATGTTGACATCATTTTCATCTACGGATATTGTAACGCAAATGTTACAAGGGCAGCAGGGAGGCAATATCGAAGAAGGTTTCCTAATAGGCGACAACCTGACCAGAGAATTTTCAGGTCCGTGTATCGGTATTCCAAAAAACTTGGAAAGTTTCCCATTGGTGCAGTTGTGGAACGCAATATAGGACAAGAGGTAAATTTAAAAAACGATATTTTACATATGTTCACGAAAATCCAAGTTTAAGTACACGAAACATTAGTACCCTGATTGGTGTTTGTCACACTAGAATATGGATGACATTGCGAAAAGAAAATTTTTACACATACCACATTCTGTTAGTACAACGTCTTGAACTAGGTGACGACATCAATCGACTGACTTTCTGTCGTTGGCTATCTGAAAATCGACGGGGAATTTACAGAACCTTATTCACAGACGAGGCGTAATTTACAAGAGACGGAATAAATAATTCGGGAAATGCTCACACATGGGCCCAAGAGAACCCACACACAAAACGTGAATGTCGTTCACAATATAGATTTTCAGCCGATGTTTGGATAGGACTTGTAGGCGGTAACTTGTTAGGGCCACATTTTTTTAAAATTGTAATGTCTATCTTATTTTTTTGCAAAATACGGTACCGAACCTTTTAGAAAATTTAAATATTCGAGGTAAGTTCTTTCAACATGATGGAGCCCCCACCACATTACTCCAACCATTAGAAATCATTTAAATGACACATACCCGGACAGATGGATTGGTCGCGGAGGTCCTCATTTATGGCCGGCGAGGTCCCCGGATTTGAACTTTTTGTCAAGTCCGGACCTGGATATTTTTTTGTCATATATGCATTTATTCAGGATCACTAGCTTATTACATGAGCCAAATATGAACTAACTATTCCATTCCATTATAAAGTAATGACTAAAAGAAATTTTGGCAAAAATACTTAAAACACCCTATATTTCATCGACGGGTATCCAACCAGCTTTTTCTGTGGATGATTCCGATTACCCTAGGTGTTGTCTGTCTCCCATTAATCTTGTCCATTTTCTTGTGAAACGCCCTGTATATTTAAATTCATGTTAACGTATAACAAGAATAGTAACGACCCCGGAACAAGGCCCTGAGGAACCCCTACTGCTATATTTACACAATGTTTGCTCTTAAATTTAAAAATATTAATTGATTTAATTGAATTATTAACTTGACAACTAATTACGGTTATTAATGAAATTTTACTCACATGCCCAAGGACCGAATTTCTTTACTAATGAAGTCTCTTCATTCGGTACGAAGAACGGCGCTAATATAGCGCGAGATGCTTGTAACAAATTCCATATTGAATCCAAAATGAAGAAGAATAGTATCAGGAAACCAATAATTGCTAGAGGTAGAGTGTAGGAAGAATAGTTCCACATTTCTTATCTGAAAAAAAAAGTTTAATTTGTTACAACAATAATAATGTACAAGGTGTTTCTGTGACTGTTTTAAATAAATAAATAAAATAAATAAACACGTTTACTGCCCAAGAAATTAACCAAGTATAGATACAATTAAATAAGTGAAATGACTTATACAGTTATTTTGGATTTAAGAAATCACGCAAAGTATGTGCTTTTTTAATGATCAGTCATTATCGGTCATATTTATAAATGAAGTGTCCACAATCTTCATTGCACATTGTAGATCAATAAATTTTCAATGAAATTTCGCCCTTGACATCCATTTTCTCGAGTTTAGCCTTAGATTTAACAATTTGAATAAAGAAAAATCTAATTAGAGCTACTATCTTGAATCAGATGGGAAAATGTCCATATTTACTATCGTACGAAGGCTGAGTTTCATTCTTCTATCGCTAAGTGCAAAATCAGTAATTTTTTGTAGCTAACGCTCTCACTATTTATCATTTTTGGCTGGTAGTGGGATATATTTTGGATGCGCCACTATGCATTTTTCACAAGGTTTCGACGCCTTTCCAAATGTCTTTATGAAGGATGTACATACAATAAACCTATCATTACTAACATAATAATTTTACAATAATGTCGATGAAATGATCTATTTCGCAATTTGCTAATAAATATAATGTTAAAACTTTTTGCAGCGATAATAACAGTTTCAAATAATCTCGATTATCATGCCAGCAGCAACTTCTTGAAATTTTCTTTCACAATTTAGATTTCGCATTAATTGTGTATAATTTTCCAGATGCCTGCTTACTTAACAGAAATATATATAGAAATAATCTCTAATTAATTGGCCAATACTACGGCGATTTTACGCTCAACTAAAACCGTAACTAAATAGTAAAATCGTTAACCAAAACTATAACTATGATTTGCTTTGATTAATTGTATTTGCTACACTTACCGATACGAAATGTATTGCAATTTCTATACCATTTTTCTTTCATTGAAGTACCATCTACACAAAGCTTAAAATACAATAAATACTTAAGCCTTTTGACTTTTAGTAACGTTGGTAATACCGATGATTATATATATATATATATATATATATATATATATATATATATATATACCATTTACATTAGTCTGTATAAGACTAGCAGGTTGGCCACTGTCATTTGTCTGTTCCACGACCTATGGCATACTGATGAGAACTAATAAGTTCGAAACCGGTCTATGCCTGGTCGGGGAATTGACAAATGACATTGGCTACCAATCTTTCATGATTTGTAAGGTATAATTCAATGCAGGTCGGGGTATTTGCCCGCTGAGTAGTTGTTTCCTGCAAATCATGTATAATAACAATATATATACATCCAGATCAAGAAGCGTTTGTAAATTTAAAGAAAAATTTACTGCAACATGGAAGTTTCGAGAAAGGCAAACGTGTAGGTGTGCGAAGAGGTTAAAAGAGGTTTTTCTTATTTTGCAACTAAACTTTGTATTTAAATATAGACTTTCTATATTACTAATAAATAATGTGAAAAATGCATTAAACTCCTAAATACGGACATGTCTGTCATATTAAACGCCATAAATCTTGGATTTCAATTGTCATCAGAAAAATCATCCATAGTCTTTTTGCGACACATAATCCCCAATAGAGATTACATACAGCTGGACAATTTTGCTTTTCCTGTACAAAATCACAAAGTCAGGTAACATATTTAGGTGTAATTGTGGATCATAAACTCACATGGAAACCATTTGTAAACCACATAATTACTAAATGTACAAGGGTTTAAACTTTTTTAAAATGATAACGGGAATTTGGTGGGGAGCCGGTACTCAAAGGCGCCTAATAAAAATTTGTATTTTCGAGAAGAAGGTATTCATCGTCCTAGGGATTTTCCTCATCAGAAATTGCTCTCTAAATTTCATGAACCTGACTTAAATAGTCGTATGATGTTATTCAGTTACTCGGTATTTTTATACAAACTTATTAATTTCAAATTGGATTCAGTCGGGCGGTGTTATAGTACCTTTCTTAAAATGGCACTATAAGAAATTCAAAAAAAGGTTAAAATTTTCAAAACAATTCATAATTCATACCCCCTTGTCAAACTATTTAAAAAAGTAATGTAGATACTAAGTTTACGAAAAACTTCAATTTTTGTCAAAAAAATCTGCAAAATTCACGCTTATTCGATAATTCCCAAATAACATACACATTCACTGTCAAATTCCACCAAACGTTCAAATTCACCATGTTAGGACTCCAACCTGTTCAAAAAACCCACCCTAAAATATTAGCACCAAATAATCTTAAAATATATCAAAACTAATTTCCCTGCCTCTAGTCAGAGCATTCTATTTCATTTCGTTAATTTTCTACAACCCGATTACTATTTTAATTTTCGCTACTTATTGATCGCCCCTCGTAATACATCAAACTACTTTCCTTACCTCTAGTCACAACATTCAATTTCGTTTAGTTAATTTTCTACAACCCGTTTACTATTTCAAATTTATCTATTTATTGATCGCTCCTCGTAATACTACATACAATATCGGGATTCCCGTTGCAGTCGATATCATAACTTATTTTCGTTCCATATCTTATTATTCACCTCGCGTCTGTCGGAAACACTCTCATATCTTTGCAATCGTAAAACGTCGGCGTCGCTTGGAAAACGTTTAATTTTCAGATAATAAAACCTTAATAATCTCTAAACCCGAATAGATTCAAACTTCATTTTTAAATCGAAATTTTGTCCTTTTCACTGTCGATTTTCAAATTTCAAACGTTTGCAAAACTATTGCGCAATGTTGTGCAATATTGCGCAATCGTGCCGATCCAGACTAGACGGTACCATTTCCAGCTCTAAAAAGGGGGTAAAAACTCACGGTGCATGAAAATCGCAACGGTTCTAGCATATAAAAAGCCGAGCTCCACAAGCCCAAATCAAATTGTTTTCCAGTAGTGTTCTCGCATGTTTAAATCTTTCTAGAAGTTTATTCAAGTACAGTGAAATTAATTTGTGTTGAATATTTTAAATTAGCATTATAAAAGTTCGTGTACTGATTGCTTTAAGAAGTATACTAGTATTCTTTCGAATTTAACTAAATTCTGAGAGTAGTTACTGACTGACTGTCTAGTTCCACTTATTGTCTCTCACATCGGGAACTTTTATAAATGGGACCCTGAAGAACTTCCTAGGCCGAAACCTAGTAAAAAAAGAGTTTTTAAAATAATTTCAATCTGCCCTCGCGCATCAAACATACAAGTGAATTTTTTCAGAAGCAAAAACGCTTAAATAAAATTAAATAATTAAACTAAAATATCTAGTCGATATTTAGCTGTCGAAAAGTTACCTAACAAATAAAGCAGTGTGAAAAATTACGTTAAATAAGTATCTAAACTCTGTGAAAAATATTTAAATAAACTTTGTAAATTCGTTTTAAACTAAAGTGTCCTCATTCCATCAAATCTGCTATACAGGGTGTTACTTACTACCCTGCCACTGACTTTCAAAATTACAAAAAATTCAAAATAAAAAATTTTGATGAACAAAAAATGAAGCAACCATTCTGGACATATACAGGGTGTAGCAGTTGACCCTGTCCAACAGTTTTAAGGCAACCCTCCCGAACTTCAAAATCAACTGAAATAAAGTGCATCTACGGCCCCAGGAGTCTCAAGCTTAAATTTTACAAACAAAAAATTATATTTTTTAAACAAGAAGAAGCGTGTAGGTGTTTAGTAGACGTTACTGACGTATCCAAAGTGTTTGACAGATTTAACCATGCCTTACTTTTAAACAGTCTCAATGGAGTTGAATTTTGTAAGTCATACGTTACAGGACACTGAATTTGCCTAAACAACCTAAGACTGACCGTTCTGGGATCAAAATCTAGTGGGAGTTAACACCGCTTCCTTCGCGACAAAATTAGTCGTAGTCATTTCAAAATAGAAAGTTGTTTTCTGTGATGATTATTAATTTTTTTTATCTGATTATGATTTTGATTAAATAAAATATGTATTGATAATAGTAATGAAACAAAATGCCCCCTTTTTATTGGCCAAAGATGGTGTAAGGATACTTAAGAAAGTGCATGCAAAAGCTGCAATATAATTGAGGTAATTCAGTTCAGTTGTTGAAAAGAAATCAAGAGTACATATAAATAAAAATAATTCTGCTAAAGTATAATTAATGAACTTGAAAAAATCGTCATTAAGTAAATAGCCAAACATAGATCCAACCTTGATCCATAACAATTAATTGCATAACAGTATGCCAACCGGTTAAACGGTCGCATGTAAAATGTAAAAGTTAAAGCAGCGTTTGATTGAGTGATTATTTTTATAGATGAATGGAATGCATGTTGACTCTCTTATTCAGGTGATTTTGTAAAGGAAATCATTAACCACCGATTATGTCTTGACATACTTAATGATTTTTTGTCCACTTTTTTATATGGATATTATTATGTTATTAAATAGTGAAGCAACGATTATTTTGATTGAGTGTTACCATCGTTGATGTGACACTGACAATGAAATAGTTTTACTAATACCAAAACATCAATCGCTACACTCGACGCACGCTTCATTCACTAAGTTGGTAGCGACAGGGATGACTGATACTGAATATTAAAAAATCGTAGAGGTGGGCCTAAAGCCCAAAAAATTAAGCATAAAAATAATGAATATAAAACTATTTCCATTAAATCTATACGATTCCATCATAAGGTAGATGTACAAGAATAAGCATAATGTAAGCATTAATTTAGAACATCTTGAAGAAACCAAATATTGCAAATTATTCAATTTCTCTAGAGAAGCAATATATTACATACCATGAACTCTCAATGTAAGTCAATACTTATCAGTATTATCAGTGGGGGATATTAATATAGACATAAAAAAAGACAATGAAATCACTGAACAATATCTAACCGCTATAAGCGAATATACTTTTTTTAGACGTTTCGTTCTTGTATGCACACTAAATCACATTTTAATTTTTTTACCCCCTTTAATTATAGGGTGTGGGTGGCAATGGGATGGTATAGGAGGTAGCTAACGCAAAAAATTTTTTTTTTAGACGTTTCGTTCTTGTATACACACTAAATCACATTTAAATTTTTTTTACCCCCTTTAATAATAGGGTGTGGACTGGCAATGGGGGTGGTAGAGTGGGTAGCTAACGCTAAAAATTTTTTTAGACGTTTCGTTTTTGTGTATACACTAAATCATATTTTAATTTTTTTTACTCCCTTTCATAATAATATGGGGGGTGGTGGTATTGGGGCTGCTAGTGGGAGGGGGGTGTGGCTGATGGAAAAAAAAATTTTGGGACCTTAACTTTTCGTACATGCCCTAAATTGCAATTTTATTGACTCTTACTTGCTTGTTTTGCCTATTTACCACCCCATTTACCCCCGAACCCTTCAGCGGAATTAGATACAAATATAATTTAGTTCCAGATCTCGTTACAATACATAAGTTTACCAAATTTCAAATCAATATCATAGACGGCTCCAGAGTAAACGTGCGCACAAAAAAAAATTATAGATAGACAGACAGACATACCAACAGACAGATAGGCCGAAAGACAGACCGGCAGACAGGAAATTTTAGCCTATTTCAACAAAAAAAAAATATTTTTTTTTGCGTTACTATACTTCCACTGGACGTGGAAGTAATATTAATAAAAGTAGATATAAAGTAGTTGTAGATATGGATAAACTAAAGATAGAAATGAAGAGTATAAACTGGCATGACTTTTGTAATGCGGATAATACCGAGGACGCAGCAACTATATTCATTAGTTTATTAACAAGCGTAATAATAGATATGTGCACAAATAAAATTAAACTAACTCACAAAGATCGAAAACGAAGTTCTTGGATAACCACGGGTTTAGTTAATTCAATAAAAAAGACATCAACTGTACAAAATAAATAAAAAAAATTCTCAAAACTTAAATTTCAAAACCGAATTTTTAAACTACAGAAGTAAATTAAAGGAGTTAATAAAAGCAATTAAATCTAATTAATATAATTCTAAAATTACAAACAGCAAATGTAATAGCAAAAATTTTTGGAACATAAGAAATGAAATAAGCAATTGTAAGGAAAAAAGTAATACGACTAAAGAAATAAAAACTGGATCAGATACAGTAACATTGGAATAAAAAAAAATGGCGAATGCATTTGTAAATTTCTTTGCGAATATGGGGAGAAGAAAATCTTGCCTTAAAAATTAATAAACCTAAATTCACTTCACCCAGACAATCCACAAAGTATTCATTTCATTCACCTACAAATAGAAAAGAGGCAAGGGAGACTAAAAAGTCATTAAAAGATAATAACGCGCCAGGTCCTGATATTATTAAAGCAGAAATACTAAAGGAATTTGTGGAAGAGGTCTCCGCACAATTATCGTTTTTTAATTAATAAAGTATTTTATATGGGTACATACCCTTCTGCTTTTAAAACTGCAATAATAAAACCTTTATTTAAAAAACCGCTACCCAAGGAATCACTACTTCCACATCCAGATGTATCCAAGTCTTATACACACTAAATCCCAATGTAATATTTTACTCCCTTTAATAATAGCGTGAGGGTGGTAGAGGGGATGGCTAATGTCAAAAATTTTTAGAGGCCAGCGGTTCTCGTATACACACTAAATCCCAATTTAATTTTTTACTCCCGTTAATAATAGGGTGGGGGTGGTAGTGAGGGGGGGTAACGCCAAAATAAATTTTAGAGGTCCTTGGTTCTCGTATACACACTAAATATCAATTTAATTTTTTACTCCCTTTAATAATAGTGTGAGGGAGGCAATGGGGGTGGTAGGGGGGGTGGATAACGCCAAAATAAATATAGAGGTCCTTGGTTCTCGTATATACACTAAATCTCAATTTAATTTTTTAATCCCTTTAATAATAGTGTGAGGGAGGCAATGGGGGTGGTAGGGGGGGTGGCTAACGCCAAAATAAATTTTAGAGGTCCTTGGTTCTCGTTACACACTAAATCTCAATTTAATTTTTTACTCCCTTTAATAATAGCGTTGGGGAGGTAGGGGAGGGTGGCTAACGCCAAAATAAATTTTAGAGGTCCTTGGTTCTCGTATATACACTAAATCTCAATTTAATTTTTTACTCCCGTTAATAATAGTGTGGGGGAGGGAATGGGGGTGGTAGGGGGGTGGCTAACGCCAAAATAAATTTTAGAGGTCCTTGGTTCTCGTATACACACTAAATCTCAATTTAATTTTTTACTCCCTTTAATAATAGTGTGGGGGCAGGTAATGGGGGTGGTAGAGGGAATGACTAATGCCAAAAAAATTTTAGAATCCCTTGGTTCTCGTACACATACTAAATCTTATTTTATTTTTTGACTTCCTTTAATAATGGCGTGGGGGCTGGGGGTGGCAATGGGGGTTGTAGAGAACCCTCGCTAAAGAAAGAAATTTTTTTGAGACGGTTCGTTCTAGTATACACACTAAATCACATTTTAATTTTTTTACTGCCTTTCATAATAGTGTGGGGGGTGGTATTGGTGGTGATAGTGGAGGGGGGGGGTCTTTTTTTCGCTCAAATTAAAAATCTCGACGTTTCATGACCTATTCAACTAAAAAATATATAACTTTTTTGCGTTACTATACTTCCACCGACTGATAAAAAAATAATTTGAACTTTGACACCCTGAATCTTTTTTCACAGCAATATTTTACTAGAGTATATTTGGTTATATCCTCATATTTTGGCCCAAAGAATCTACCCCTGGCCTCTTATTAATGGTCCACCCTGTATATTTAATTCGTAATTTATTATTGTTAGTTACTACTCTTAATTTACATTCTACTCTACTCTATCTAAAAATGCACGTTTAAGCCTATCTATATAAATTTAATTCGTAAATTTTTTATTATTATATATATAGTAGTATTATTTTTGATAACTGGTTAAAGATGGTGAAGGTGATATCATCAGTTTTGCTGACGATACTGCTATATTTTATAAAACTGATACATGGCAGCGTTTAAAAGAAATTGTCGAGAGAGATATGGTGAATGTTAAAAGCTGGTTTGATTCAAAATTATTAACTATAAATTTTGGAAAGACCCTGTACATACCATTTACTTGTAACAAATCTATAATACCGTCTTTTAATGAATTAAACATTAACAATGAAAGGGAAATGTTCAGGGTCCTACCTGCTACTAATATTAAATATTTGGGTATTTATATAGATCAGCATATGAAATGGGATATGCAAATACTATACTTAATTAAGAAGCTGCGTTATATTCTTTATAAATTTAAATACCTAAATAATTTCCTGGATTCTAAACAGCTTTTAACATTATACTATTCTCTAGTTCAAAGTCATCTTACGTATGGTATCACAGGTAGGAAAAACACTTTTATTTAACCTAGAGGTTCTCCAGAAAAAATTTTTGAGGATAATATTGAAGAAAACCATCGCATATCCAAGTAATTTATTATTTACTGAAAGTAAAGTCCTAGATGTCAGACAATTATTTTTTCAAAGTGTGAACATAAAGCAATATGTAAGTAAATCAACTTTATTACAAATAGATCATGATTATAACACAAGAAAATGTAGCCAAAAATATATCCCACCTTTAATGAAAAAAACAATAGGACAACGAAGCTACAATTTTCTTGCCCCAAAGTTCTTCAATGTACTTCCAGAACAAATAATATATGAAAGAAGTTTTAGATTGTTTAAAAGGCTATTGAGAAATTTTGTTCTGGAAAATACAAGACTTATACACCAATAGATGGAAATTGAAAAGAAATCTGCGTAAATGGCGTAGCACTATACTGTAAATTAATCGGTTGTAGTTCATAGCTTTACATCACATTATTATAAATGCTTGTAAACGGTTACTCATATGTTATAACAATGTTCATAAATTCACCATTCTATTCTTAAGTTGTACAAAATCAATTCATGCTATTTCCATAAACATTATCACTTTACAATTTAATTTCCAAATGTACGAGATCCTGTCTGCCTCTATCTGGAATATTTATGTGTTACCTAGCAAATTGTTTGTTTGTTATCAATGTTATTTTAATTTGTAATTAATATTACGTTTTTAAATAATGTATTTGTTTGTTTATATTAATATTATTGTTATTACTACATGTACTATAACCCAAACACAAGCGAAAGCTTCATGGGATGTTTTTTAATTATTTATCTGTATATTGTCATTTCAGGTGAATTTTCTGTATTGCTGACTTATCTGGTAAATAAATTATTATATTATATTATTATATATTATCATAATTAATTGATAGCAGCCAATATTTTGAAGCTTTTTAAATTCTGTACTGTAGTCATCGAATAGGTTGCTAAAGAAATATGCAGGAAAGAGATATCATTATGTACAGATATAATATATTATGAATCAGATATTACAGTTTTTCTCACTAACAGTCTACGACATTGTGCGTTCGTTGTTTATTTGTTTGTAATATATGTTTTACACGATTTGTATACTACATTATGTACTTACTCGACTTCAAATAAACCATATTACTATTATTATTATTGGCTAGATCATTCACACGTAAAATTTTTATATTATAACTGTTAAATTGCTTCCTAGAAATGATAACAAGAAACAAGTAAAATTTCGTTCTTTAACAACCTTTGCCCTATCATAAATGTGACACATTTATTAAAATTGTATTCGCATCTATGCCAGTTACATTTTTCTAATTATACTATTGTATTGGTAATTATGTAGTAGCAGCAATTGTGAGAACATATTAAATTATTCAGTCAGGGTTTCATTAAAATAAACTACTGGATTTAAGTCAATTGGCTCGCTCGTTAACGTTGAGAGCGTTTGCAAATTTTCTAACGCCTACTTACAAATTAAGCACCAGAGAAACGTATCCAGATTTGTGAGATATGTGAAATAACATGGTAGGCATAGCTATATTGTGTAATTAGTAATGTGCTTGTTACTTATATTTTATAATAAATATATACATACATATAGCATTGTTATTGTTACAAGTTAATGCATAACAAAAACGTAATTTTGAAAGACTGCTTTTCCCACATTAATCCTTGACAAAACAAGGAACTTTCTCCATTAACATTAGTGACATGGTAACATGGTATCTAAAAAAACCAATAAATAATAATAAGTATGATATTTATGTACTGTTATTGTCTACGTATGAAGTCATCATTACATTGTATGTTTATAATTTGTTAATAATTCTAAAGAGCATGGAACTTTCTATTTATGTTTATTATTTGTTCAAAAAATTAGGTTGCAGTTGTCATATAAATTTCATTAAAAAAAATGGGTTAGGTGTGTGTGTTATGAAATTATATCAGCTGACAATAAATATCTGCATTCTCTGATTCTAATTTGTCAGAATGCAACAATGAAATGAGCCACAAGACAATGGGGAACAATTCAAACCAGTTCTTAATACATCCAATGTTTAATGTCATGATCAATTTGTATCATATAATATATGATACAAATTGAGAATGACATTAAGCAACAATTTAAAAGTTATATTATGAATTTTAAATTGTTTAAATTTCCCGATTTCTGAAAGCTTTCCAATCTCATATTCGTAAAAATGAGTCAAATTGATAAAAATAATGATGAACAATCCAAGTCAGTTCCTAATATATCCAATAGATGACGCCACGCGTACTCGGTTTGATTTCATTCTCAACTTGTATCATATATAACCTTTAAATAGTTTAAATTTCCCGATTTCCGAGAGTTTCCCAATCTCTTATTCGTAGAAATGAGTCAAATTGATAAAAAGTATTACGGTAGTTGGTCATTAAATCGTTTAAAACTTTAAAAGCAGATCTGAGAAAAAGAGGTGCTATAGAGTTCATGGAAAAAAAGCTGATTTGTTTGAAAGGTATATAATTACATTTATGAACTTGTTGAATTTTTTGTTTATAAATCCTCTTTTATTCTAGATTAATCAATTATGACAATATTTTAGTTAGTACACTTGAAGATGAAGATATAGATTACAGTTTTAAAACACCAGCTTTATGATGTAGTTGTCGGAAACGGTCATTTTTAGGACGAAGATATAGATTACAGTTTTAAAACACCAGCTTTATGATGTAGTTGTCGGAAACGGTCATTTTTAGGAAAGAAATGTCCTACTGTCTTAGAGCATTTTGGTACACAGCAACAAGTTTTTATTTTACATCCTAATTAACTTTGTTTATTCAAAGATATATTTTTTCGTATTCACATTGACGAACAAACAACCGAGTACAGCTAGTGCACTCTGGTGCACTCTGGCGGATAAAATAAAAGAGAATGTTCCCCATTGGAATTTAAAATTGGAAGCACAGATATACTTTTGCAAATTATCGTAGTTCTTCATATCACATTTAATAAGCCATTGGGGATGTGTAACGTGATAACCCTTACATTAGAGAGGGGAGATTATTAATTGTTAATTTGAAATAAATATTTCTTGTGGAAGTATAGTAACGCCAAAAAAAATATCTTTTTTTTTTGTTGGAATAGGCTTAAAATGTCATGGAATCTCGAGATTTTAAATTTGAACGAAAAAAATGTCTGTCTGTATGTCGGTCTGTAACTTTTTTGTGCGCACGTTTACTCTGGAACCGTTTATGATATTGACTTAAAATTTGGTACACTTATGTATTATAACGAGATCTGGAATTAAATTATATTTTGATCTAATTCCGTTGAAGGGTTCGGGGGTAAATGGGATAAATAAGGGTGAATAGGCAAAGCAAGCAGGCAAGAGTCCATTAAATTGCAATTACATGTACGCATATACGAAAAGTCAAGGTCACAAATTTTTTTTTGGCATGAGCCACCCCCACTATCACCCCACACTATTATGAAAGGGAGTAAAAAAATATAAAATGTGATTTAGTGTGTATAGAGGAATGAAACGTCTCAAAAAATTTTTTTGGCGTTAGCTACCCCTCTACCACCCCCATTGACTCCCCACCCTATTATTAAAGGGAGTAAAAAATAAATTTGGATTTAGTGTGTATACGAGAACCAAGGGCCTCTAAAATTTATTTTGGTATTAGCATTTGGATGTGGAAGTAGTGATTCCTTGGGCAGCAGTTTTTTCTTAACACACACTTATTATTCTAATAAAGGGAAAAGTTGATAATTGTAAAAATGTCACTTCCTAAGATTAAAAAATATGCATAAAGCTGGAAGTATTATTACCTGGAAATTAATACCAATTCCCCAAAAAGATAAGAATGGAAAACTTAGCACACACCTATATATTGCTCTCAAAATAATTGCAAAACTCTTAAAGCAACGTTCTTCTACAAAGTCGTAAAGACATCGTCAATGCAATTTAATGAGACTATTCTACATGCTACTAAGTAGCTGGTCGTCAGTCGTTTGTCTCATTCGAGAGCAGAGCAACGTCTCAATTCGTGGCCAATTTGTTCGTTTTCGTGAAATATAAAAAAAATTTCGCTTCATCATCTTTTAGATGATTTTTAATTAAAATTTATTGAAATCCGTCTGTCTGTTTTTAAACATGGGTAATTCTTTCTTTCTTTCTGCGTCTCTCATTTTCTAGTGTTAATAGTAGAAGTAAATTTTTCTCTTGAACTGAATAATGTAATAACATTAAAATAAGTGTTTTTCTATTAATATATATTTTCGACTGTAGCCAGACACTAATAAAGCCAAGTTTTGCTACACCTTCGCTCGCCACTCGCTGACGACTGCGACCGAGTAGCCGCGACCGTTTCGTCAAGACATCTCCAATGCATTTCAATCTGAAAGTCTTCCTACCTGCTACTGAGTAGTTACTACCAGCAAATGGTCGCCGTTCGTCCGTTCGCGAGTCGTCGCTCATCTCCGAGAGCAGTGCTGCGACTAATTCGTGACGAATATAAATTAAAAATAATATTTTTAGCAGGTATGTTTGAGTTTTTACTAGTCATAGCTATATAAAGTAAAAGGATAGTTCATGTATATTACTATATTATATTATATATTGCATATTTCATTGGTGGGTAAACTGGCAAGCAGTTTAAATATTTGTTATTATTTTGTAATTGTGGCTTGATATAATTTAGGTCTCTTAATGTTCTGTGGGTATTATTGGACATTTGAAAAGATTACAGGATGGCCTAACAAGGTCATCTTCTATGAGTATCAGTAAGTAGTAATTATATTCACGCCGTCAAATTCGGAAAAATTCTTTGAATTTTGTTTCATTGTCTATCAGATGGAAATATTAATTTTGTCGCGAGCACAGATCACAAGAACGAGAAACACTAATTGGCGCAGGCTAGGAAAACGGATTTGAGGAACTAGGTCGTGGCTACTACCGGTCGCGACTGACGAAGGTGTAGGAAAACATATCTTAATGCATGTCTTGGCGACTTGGTAGCAGCCACCCGGTAGCGGCTACCAGCGACCAGCGATTTGTAGGAGAACGCTGCTTTAAGTAACCAGTTTGAGAATCATAGGTGAATCATTAATAATGGGCCACAGTTCAAGGTTAGATTTTTTGAACCAAAATATGAGGATGTAACCAAAAATGTTTTTACTGCCGAAGATATAGGGTGTAAAAGATGAATTTATTTATCTACTTCTTGCAATAACTCAACAAACTCTTGGCGAATCTTGTCCAATTTTGTTAAATATACATTTTTTTAAGCCAAGAACCAATAATTTATATATCACATCACCGTATGCCGTAAGAGCTATATCTGATGATGAAAATTCCTATTTATTTTACGAGACGTTGTGGTATAGTCGGATGTATATTTACTGGGCAGTCAAAAAAAAATAACAAAAACTTTACAAGCTAATTACTAACGCCGGTGAACCATTCGGCATGGTCTTATCGAACAAACCGACGTGCCTATAAGATAAGTAATTCAATTTGCAGGCGAGATAGTACAGAGAGTAACGAAATTTTATTGAGAACGTAAAGTTTTTGTTGCGTTTTTTGCCTGCCCAGTAAATATGCACCCGACTATACATTTCACGAGAAATTCTTATGCGGGCGCAAGTTCTACTTATAAACGATAGACTTGTTAGAACTCATACTCCAACAGTTTTTGAAAAAAATTGGAAAACCTTTGAATCGTTCTTTGAAAATAAGATTAATTTGAAAAAGGCAAATTGTAGTAATTGGAAAGTATGCTTTGGTTATATTTTAGTTGTGTTATTAACGTATAGTCAAGTAGGAATATCCCAAGACATAAAAAACGCAACAAAAACTTTAAAACCTCATTAAAATACCATTACTCTTTGTGGTACCTCTATTGGAAATCAGTTCGCTTACTTTTATAAGATTTTAATGTGCGTTGGGTCATTTGATGCAGCATTCCGCTATGGCCCGCAGCGATAATAATTATGTCGTAAAGTTTTTGTTGCGTTTTTTATGTATCAGGAAGTTATTACTTGAACTATACCATTTCATTTGTTTCGACAATTTATTTTGTTCTTGAATGCTTATAAATTGAGTATGAAGTGTTAAGAATAAAAGCCAGTATTCTGTTGATTTTGAATGGCAAATGCAGTGTTAAATATCAAACGGAATGGACGGTTTAGAGTGTGGTGTGTCCTCTATAATGCGTTATCAAATTAACAACCCCAAAGGAAAAAATCGAGTGGCGTCAAGTCTGGGAATTTCGGCGGCCACTCAATCAAAGGACTGTTTCAAAATGCTCATTTAGCCATCTTCTTACCATAATAGCGTTATGAACAGAAGTTCCATCTAACTGAAATTTTAAATTAAGGAGATTCTGTAGTGATAAATCATCTAATGCTTTCCAAGAGCAAGAAAATTTAAAAACACATTCGCATTCACATTATCCCCAAAGAAGGTTTTCCATTACTATTAACATTAGACACAGTAATAACTTTCCTACACCTTAACTGTTTCAATTTTTTTTTCATGGATAACCTAACTTTTAGAACAAATTTGAGAAAATGGTATTGCGCATTTTTAATAATTTCTACAAAAACGTTATTACTTGAAAATTTTCGGCAAAATTTAGTACAGGTCCGTTTTGAGGGGTGTGAATCCAGTCGTGCGCATAGATTTTTCTGAAGAAACCGCTAATATGAGTTATTAAAATAAAATTTTACCCCTAAAAACTGACGTAGTAGCCTTGGATTTTGTAGGAATCTAGCTCTTTTTGTTCCAAAAATATAGTTCAACAAGCTCTACAATTAAAAAAGAAAACGGTGAAAATCGCACACTAGATGAAGATTTGATGGTGTCACTCCAAAACAAATGAGTCACACTGTATATGAACAAATTATAGTTTTTATGCCACAGAGTTGATGTTTTCATAAAAGTATTTTCATGTTACTTACATTAAATTGAATTGTCAATTAAATTACTAAGCTGTTTTTTATGTAACCTCTGTATTACATTTCTTTAATTTATAATATTAATAATTTAATAGAGTAAATAGAAACTAATTAAATTTTATAATGAGACACAAAGAAGCTATATCATGTAGTCCTTATCAATGCGTAGGTACTCCACTAATGTTTTCAATTAATTAATTTTGAGTATAAATTTTATCCCTATCGATTTACACATATTATTATCAAACTGGGAAGATGTTTTTTGGGCTTGACAGTTTTTACTTCCCTCTCTTATCGAATTGAACTATTGTATTTCTTTTAACATTTATTTAGCGTCGGCCTATTTCCGCTACTGAGGCCTAACACCGACGCGTGTAGACGAGCTACCCCCAATCAGGAATTTTGCCGAACCTCTTCTCTTAAGAAGGGTAGGGATCTTTCACTTGCCTAACATTTAATAGACAAAGGACCGACAGCTTTACATCCCCTCCGAAGGATGGTATATCCCCTATATAAACCTCACCTAAGATTGTATAGCTTCCTCGCATACACTGATATACAAGCCGCTGGAAGATATGAGGCGAGGACTGGGTCTTCCTTGTGAACACACAGAAGCCTCTTATATTTAGCGTTCAAGCCCCAATTGGACATTATAAACACGCGGAAGCCTTTTTTTTATTAGTTATGTAGCTCTATATGGGGTCCTATGAACACACATAAGAATAAGAGCTATGAGCTTAGTAGAGACCATTGAGGCTTCTCGTGCACTTAATTTGTATTTAAATAAGGTTTGGGGAGTTGCACTTAAGAAGGTTGGAACAGAATAAATTGCTACACTCTGTATAAACCCCTGTCGTTTGCTTTCGCTGTCTTCCAATTGATAATTCACCTAGCACTGTAGAATTATTTAATTTAGTATCGATGGCAGGGTCAACAGCTACACTCTGTATATGAAGCGTTTGATGCTTTGAATAGACATCGTTAAATTTAAAAAGTTGAATTCACTTTGAATTAAATTTGACTCTTTTGTCGGGTGATTTCTCAACACCCTGTATATACTTCTCAAAGTATAACACTTTTGAATGCAAGATTATTGTTGAAGCACTTTTGTTAAAATTAAAAATTGTAATTAAGATGTCTAGATAGTTTGAAACACCCTGTATGTAGTTGTTGCAGATTAAAACACTTTGTTTTAAACGGTATTATAATATGTATTATTATAACGAACACAACTTTAAATAAAATTAAATTATTCTTTTTTATAGTTTCAAGTTGGTAACTTTTCGACAATGAATAAATTCCGGCTTAGGAGATTTGATTCGGTTTGAAAATTAGTTTAAAAAATGTCAAAGATTCACTTGAAATTAGGTGTGCGGTGGCAGATTAAAGTATTTAGAAATGTCTGAAAAAATTCACTTAAAAATTAAAATTCTTTTTTACTTGGTTGGGCCAAGGAAGCACAGCGCGGGCACTGAATTTAGATTATCGCTAGTTACACCATTATACCGAAGAAATTGACTTCAGGTTTACAGAAAATGACTTGCCTAAAGCATGTTGAGCTCAGCCTTTTATACGTTTCGTTATTGTTTTTACACCCATTTTATTCTAAAAAGTCGGTCCCCGACATTCCGCGCGGGCGAGGCTTGCGTAATATTGCGCAATATTGCATCATCTTTGCAAAAGCAAAAGTATTAAAATGAAAATAACATGATAATTTGGGCAATATAAAGAGAAATCGTTTGGTTATTGAATGAAACTCGAGTCGATTTTGGTTTAGAAGATATTGAATAAAAAAGAAGTTGGATATATTGATTCGTCCTCGTATTATCATACTTTACGCACGCACGTAATATGGACTTTGGGTTGTCTCACGTGTCTATGATTGAAGGAGTAAATATGGTGTTGAAATGAAATGAAAGTGTGCTGATGCGTTGGAACGAGAATAAGTTGTGACATTTTTTTGGAAATGTGGACTGTTATGAAATATATAAAACAGTTAGGGTGCAATTCGACTGAAGGGAAATTGAATGGAAAATAATTCATAGAAAGTTTATAAATGGAAATTTGGACTTTATATTGGAGGTACGAAAAGTGAGTTGGGTGTCGAATGTTATTATACGGGGCTGTATTTTTTAGGTGAGTCATTTGGAAAGTTTGACAGATGGAATATTGTAACGTGTTTTTTTATTGTTTTAGGATATTTTAGAATTATCGGATTTTTTGTGACGTAGTTGTAGTTTTTGGTTGAAATATAAATAAAAGATATTTTTTTATCAGGGTTTGTCCTTTTGGACCCTAAGATGAAATTTCTTGGCTATTTTTGACATTTTTGTTTTGTATTTACTTATAGGGAATAGAATGTACTATAGTACTTGTGATTACGAAAAAGGGTTCGGTGATTGAACAATAAAATATTTTTGTTTGGAGTCTGAAGTTTATATAGCACTTTTATGCATTTTATTTTAGCTGGGAGGGTCAAAGGCTACATCCTATTATTCTTTTTGAACTAGCTTGAAATTAAACACTTTGTTTAGAACGAAAACTAAACAAGTATTTATTAAGCGTATCGAAGAGTTGATTATTTACTTAACTTAAAATTAAAATTTGTTTTAGACGAATAAATGGTTTAACTTATCGACACTTAAAATTTTGCCTTAAGTCGGGTTCGGTTTTGTTATGTTAAATTGATTTGTTAAATCTGAGAAAATTCACTTTTAGTTAATGCGTGACAGTGATTTGATTTAATTTGAATTAATGCATTACGGTGATTTTATGAAAGAACTTTTTTTAGTAGGATCTGCCTAGGAAGCTGTGCGGGCACTGGATTTGTTATCGCGAGATACACCGGGAAAAGACACCTTTGCCGGGGACTTAGCGTGATCTCTTATTTATAATGACGATGGGAACTGGACTCGCGGAGATCTGGAAAAGAGCTGGATTCTTCCCCAGCCGCTCTATGGGGCTCAAATTATGAAATATTGCGTAATATATACTAACATTTTTAATTTTGAACTGAAAAATATATGATAAATTCGACGATGAAAAATGGAATTTTTTGATATATGAATGAAAGTGGAATCTATTTTATTTTTAGAATTATGATTGATAACTGTCTGAATAAAGTGTTAAAATTAAACGGGTCCCGTGATATAATGTTGGAAGTCGTAATTTAATCCATATTTGATGTTATATTAAGGTCATATTGATGGTATTGCATCGCCGGCGTTGAACGGAGTGGAGGTGTTTTTTCTTTCTTGGTTTCTTTTTGTACATTTTTGTCTCTAAATTCATTTCGCTTTATAAATTTTTAGAAAGTCAAAACATTATACAATTAAAATTTTTAAAATCAAAGTTTAGGCCAGCCATACGCAGCCCAGCACTGACGTATCTCGCGGAAGGCGCTTCGTTCAAATTGAGGTGCTAGTGTCAGATACGAAATTCAAAAGTGATTGTAGTGCGCGAGTTTTTTAATTTAGTATATAATTTTTAGTTTTGTTAAGTCTGTTTTTTAGACATACTTTAATGGCACCGCCTTCTTAATCTGTCTTTTTGCAGAAGGTGTTTAGGTTTAAGATTTTAATTGTTATTTCAACTGAACCAGGCCTACTTCACCCGGTCCTGAAACCGGCCATCGCGATCAACGCGATGGTTGCATGATCGGTTCCGGGGTAGGTCCTGGGGAGGTACTTTTATATTGTTAATTTGAAAAAGAAGTTTTGAATTAAATTGAGTGGAAACCAGTTTTAGGATAATCGAAATGAAGACATTGGCGAGTGGCTAGTACTCTATTGGGAACAAGTAAATTGGACTTATGTTCGGATGAATGTTTTTTGGACTGATTGGAAATGTGAATGAAGGATGTTTCGAGATATGAATAGAAGATCGGTTTAGAAGTTAATTTGAAGAAAAATTTGTTTATAGAAGATTTTCGGAAGTGAATAAAAATATTCTGACTTGATGTTTGGATAGTAGTTTAGAAGTGAATGGAGTTTGGTGGGGGAGGGCTGTATTTTTTAGGGCAATCTTGTGTAATGTTTTGACCGCAATTTGGTGAATTTAGAAGTTTGAATGATTTTGCTGATAGAGTTAGATTGTTTGTGAATTATCGATGGTGTATGAATTTTCTCAGGATTATTTTTGAAAAACTGTGGTTTTTGACTGTTGCAAGTGTCTCAATGACTTTTTGTCGGGTTTTGACAAGTTAACCTTGGAGATCGATATATTTTGAAAATTTTAGTAATTTTGGCATCGGCCATATTGTTAGCATGGGGAATATACTATAACATTTGAAAAGGTCACCCACCTAAGTACTAACTGCGCCTAACATTGCTTTATATCGCACGTCGAAGTATGTAGATAGTAAAGACGTACTTACTCTCGCTCCCTGGAACTATTTTAATCATTTAAAAAATACTCTTCCAGATTTCTTCGTTAATTTCAAGTTAAGAAGAAAAAAATCATTAAAAAAATACCATACGGCTAGAATGAATTTGTTTACTCATCCACGGGGTCGCAAAATTCAATCAGTGTGAAAGGGATTTTTCTACCGACGTGACACGTTTTGTTCTAACAATCGCTTTAGTTGACATAATTTAAAAACTGGTAGATCAACATTAGTTTAGAATAATCCATCTAAAAATATTAGTGTTTGGAAATAACCAGTCAAAATTTCGAGATAAAAAATAATTTCGTTCGTTTATAATGAGTCAAATCGCAAAAAGGAAAATAACTAGACTTCCAAATTGACGTAGATTATTAATTTATTTTTAAGTAGGTTTTTCTACGCACTTCATGACTTGAAGCTTAGTGAAATAGCCACAGAGGTACATGAATTTTTAATAACTTAAAATGAATAATGTTAATATATCGCGAATCATTGATGCTACGATGAAAATGGTACGGATTCATTCTATTCAGTATTAAATTTTCTATGAATGTCTTTATGAGCTCATTTTAGTAAAGCTAACAATTTTCGAGCTTCAGTGGGTAAAATTTTGCGCATGAGCATTAAATCCGATACAACTCTTATATCAAAAAAAGCGTTCAAAATCAAGCCTTCAAAGAACTAGAGCTTTAAAGTTGCTTAGGTAACAATCAATTTTAAACAATGATAAGTACACTGGCAATCAAAACTAATCTTTATTTACTTAAATGAATATGAATCGTTAACATAGCAACCAAATAAAAAAAATATAACCGTCTCTATGTTACCAATTAAAAATTAAATTCAGAGAGTTCCTTGTAAAATGAATCTACATTAATTAATTTTTAAAATTTTTACTTTGCAGTGCAGGTATAATAAAAAATACCATATGATACACGTGTATCAGTAGCCTTTAAAGCTACGCTCGTTGTGCTCTAAACCCGTGCGTGCTTTAAAAGCTTACTTATACACTTGTATTATAATATACCATTTTTAATATCTTCTAAACAATTTCTTTGTAAGACCTAATGCCCTTCAGAGGTTTAAAGTACATATAAGAAAAGGAGGATTATAATTATTATTAAACAATTCAACTTATTTAAATTAAATATTTTGAACATGGTTTCACACCATCCAAGAGGTAGAGTTCTCAGCACATGTTTATAACATTATTTACTCATTGATCCTAATTCATGATTGTCAGATATGCTCGTGTTTTTTTTATCTTTTAGATGATCCGGATGCAAAATCATCTGTAGCTATACATGCTATTATTTCTTTTGTAGTCATCTACTACAAAATGGTACAAAAAATAGAAAGGTCAAAATACTGTAGCCCAACCCAGAGTCATCGTAGCTTAGGTTGTAGAGGTAAATGATAGATGAAGTATAATAGTCTCTGTATAATAAAATTATAGTGTTATGGATACGTAGTGAGACACTGAAATAAAAATTGTACTGTATTTACCAGCGTTCGCTTGATATGCTGCTACTCCCAGAAAACACACCATCGGACCAGCTACATCTACGCTGGGTTGGACTAAAGTCATGCTTGTTGCCAGCAGCGCAATGTACAGGAATATGGGATGGGATGTGTAGGTGTTTGCCAAATACGTTTCCGTAGCGTGTCGTGGTATGGAATATTTATGTTCTTCTTTTCTCTTTCCGTTGCTCTCCTCAGTCTTCTTCTTCCTCTGTTTCCAATTGCAGAGCGTATATTGATTCGATTTCTTTGTGGTATTCCTTCTTCTTTTGCTGCTCATTCCCAGAGTGTTTGGTTCTTGATTAGTTTTGTTCATGTTCGTTTGAATTGTAGTTTCTTTTGTAAATAATTGTACGATGTCTCTCCGCATTTTTCAGGATTCTCTCTTTTTTAAAATATTTTTTCGAAAATTTGAGTTCACGAAAAATGTATTTAGTATAAGAGAAACCAATATTAATACCTTTCATCTATGACATTTACAAAAAAAAAAGCCATCATATGATTTTTCACTAAATGATATATGTGTATGTACGTATATATAATAATATACAGGGTGTCCCACGAGGAACTGCGGCGATCGATATCTCGAAAAGTAGACATCGGAAAATTTTGAAAATTTGGTAGTAAACTAATGTCGATGGGGGCAACTCGGCTAAAATATTTTCAAGATGGTGGCACTTCCGGTTATACCGGAAGTCGATACCAACTTGCTTATTTTAAATGGGACATCCTATATATTAATTTCAGATCTTCTGGGGCACTAAAGAAACGCACATGCAAAGTTTCATTCAAATCCGCTCAGTAGTTTCGGCGCTATCGTGCTAACACACATACACACACACACACAGACATTTTTCAAAAACCACTTATTTGGGTTCCTAGGACCTCAAAACGTAAAGATCTGATGTTATCTCAATTTTCGTTTTTGAACCAATTTTAGTAACCTCTCACAATTTTATTGTGGAGAGGTTAAAACGGCAAAGACTAATTTACGGGGGGTTTTTTATAAAAAAAAATTAATATGCATATACAGGATGTATAATAGTACGTAGAATAGTAGCAGATACCTTACGTAAAAATATTGCGATTCAGGCAAACTTACTTTAGTTCAAGAGTTAATAGCAATCAAGACACAGCATGTCAAAGATTTTTTCTTTTTTTTTTTTCATTCTTTAAAATAATTTAAAATAAACAACTCAGCGAAATTTGGTGATCGGAGGTTTGTTAAGGTGATAGTTTCATAGATTTGCTGTTGTTTGAAAACGACTGCATCGGTGATAGTTTGGATGTCTTCAAAACTCCATCAATTTGTGCGCCATAGTGTATCTTCCTCTTTAAGAAAAATGTCAAATTTTATTGTAGTACTATAGTAACTCAAAAAAATATAATTTTTTTGTTGAAAAAGGATTAAAATGTCATGAAACGTCGATATTTTAAATTTGAGCGAAAAAATTTCCTGTCTGTCTGTCTGTCGGTCTGTCTGTAACATTTTTGTGCGCACATTTACTCCGGAATCGTTTACGATATTGACTTGAAATTTGGTACACTTATGTATTATAACGAGATCTGGAACTAGATTATATTTTGATCTAATTCCGTTGAAGGGTTCGTTGGGAAATGGGGTAAATAAGGGTAAATAAGCAAAGCAAGCAGGTAAGAGTCGATAAAATTGCAATTTAGGCCATTTAGGGCATGTACGAAAAGTGAAGGTCTCGATTTTTTTTTTTTTGCATCAGCCCCCTTCTCCCCCACTATAACTCCCAATATCACCTCCACACTATTATCAAAGGGAGTAAAAAAAATTAAAATGTGATTTAGTGTGTATACACGAACGAAAAGTTTCAAAAAAATTTTTTTTGCCTTAGCCACCTCTAGCACTCCCATTGTCACCCCCACCCTATCATTAAATGGAGTCAAAAATTAAATCGGGATTTAGTGTGTATACGAGAACCAAGGGACTCTAACATTTTTTTGGCATTAAACACCTCCTCTACCACCCCCAAACTATTATTGAAGGAAGTAAAAAATTAAATTGAAATTTAAAAAAAATCTTTCAAATATCATTCTACTAGATATAATTATTGCAAACATATTTTGATGGTATAGACGTGTGGCAAAAGAAAAAAAACCGTCTAAAACAAAATTTTACATTGTCTCCACTATAAATAAGCCACAATCAGTTTCAATCTAAATTTTTTTTTTACAAATTAGAAGAAAAAATGCCTGATAAACTTGTCCCAGGTTTATTTTATATGCGACTGTATTTTTATATATTTTTATTGTATATGTATTTGTCCTAATAAGAAATTGACAGGGTGACCATTTTCTGGAAAACCTGGAAAAGTCAAGGAATTTGATAATTTTGAAGAAAAGTCAGGGAAATTTGCTTTATTTTAGCAGTTCATATTTAAATTTTACTCAGGACGTCCATTAAAATATAATGATGTAAATGTATTTTTGCTAATAACGTCGTTCGAAGTATCTCATGGGAATGCAAGTGTTGAAAGAGAATTTTCGATCAACAATCAATGTTTGATTGAGAATGTGTTGGAATCATCATTGGTTGGTCAAAGACTAGTTTATGATGCTGTGCTGGATTCTGGGCGAATTGAAAAAATTGAAATCAATAAGAAATGATTCAGGATTTTAGAAACGCGCATTATAAATACATAGAGAACTTGAATAAAAAGCAGCAATTGAGCAGAGGGTGAAGAGGTAAACAGGTAAGGAATGAATACTATAAAATTGAAGGAACTTGATGAAAAGAAAAGAAAACTTAACACAGAGACTAATTTAATCAATGAAGAGGTCAACTCTCTTCAACTGAACTTTACTTATGTGATTAAGAGTTACTTATTATATGTTTAGCATATGGAGTATTTTTTATGTGTACCGAATTTTTTAACTCAACATTTTTTTGGCAATAAAAAAAGGCTAGAATTTTAATTGAAAGGTACTGGAAAACTTGGAAAAGTCAGGGAATTTCAAAATTCCCAATAAATAGCCACCCTGAATTAAAGAACTACTTTATACAAGTACATTATTAATACAGAAGCTTAATTAAGTGTCTAATTGAATAAAGTGTAACATTATTGACGTACCAAATAACCTAACATATAGAACAACACTCCACTTACAACTTAACTCGTTAACTAAATAATCACAAACAATTTTACTATAATACATTCATTACTGATAACGTTATCAAAAACTATATTAAACTGATAAGCTATCTGGCAAAAAAATAAAACTTACTCACCAGTAATTCAGTGTTTAATCAACATCGAGCAAACTAACGTAACGAATAACAATTAACAAAACAATAATTACATATTCAATCACGTAGCCCCATTATACTTTTATAAGATTTTAAATCGTACCGTGCATATTAAATGACATCGACTACAATGGCATCAAGACACCGGTACCGATAAAATATGAAGAATTATTTTGACCTCTGAGACAATAGATAACTCCCACCGGCCGCCTAAGTCTTCGTAGCATGCTTGTAGACTGAAGAGGATAAGTTGAATGGTTATAGTTCTTAAATTACAAAGCGCGGAAGTCCGAAATTGGCGAATTCGTGAATGTGAAAGTATGTAGTCGGTTTCGAAATGGATCTTTTGACAATATTGATTTATGTGCTGTCTCGTTTTGGAGAAATTGCGAAAATTGTGTTAATACGGCTGGGAATCAAATAAAGCATATACAGGGTATTTTTCAAGAACGTCGACAAACTTTGGGGGGTAAATCCTGCATTAATTTAAAAAAAAAATTTAGACGAAGTTAAATTGCCCTAAAGTAGCCAGAGTGCTCAAAATGGTATTTAATTAATGTCTCAGCAAACCTTTCAACTGTTTTACAATATATATTATTCTCTTATAAATAAATAATACATTTGTATGACTGACGGTCGAGAGGTGAGCGCACTTGACTCTCACACAAAAGTTCCGGGTTTGATCCCCGGTCGTGGCAGTAGAAAATACTGTGAGAGAGATTTTTCCACTATATACGGATATTGGGTGTGTGTTCCTTGTCTCTATATGTATATCCCCCTCCCACACAAGGTTCTTCTAGTGGGGGGGGGGTCGTCATTTCCTGTGGTGTATTTATTTATTTATTTATTTATTATTTCCAATAGGTAAATACCGAATTATAAGAAACTTAGAATTGTTACAGAGAATATGAGAATATAAATTACAAAAATATGAGAAAATGTTCAAATATAGAAGTAAGCCTAAAATTATGAAATAACATACATTTCAAAAAATATATGAGAAAAACATTAAAATACACAAGTGAGCAGAACATTATGAAATAAAAAATAGAATTCCAAATAAAATTATGAACAATGTACATCCTATATTGGGACGCAATATTTTATGTAAGAAATGTAAATGAAAAGTTGAATATTTTCAATAATAATGTTTTGTATTTAATAAATAAATATGCTCCGCTAAAACATAAAAAGATAAAAGGAAAACCTTTTACGCCCTGGATTACTGAGAATATCAAATTTCTTATGAAAATAAGGGATAAAGCTAATATTACATATTTGAAAAACAAAAGTCACATGAGTTTAGAATATTATAAACAACTAAAAAATTATACAAACCATGCTATACAACGAGAAAAATGTGCCTATTTTGATTCGTTATCAAAAATAAGGATGTCAAATTATTTTGGTCTGAGGCAAATAAACTAAATTTAACAAAAAATAAAACTAATAATAACATTCCAAGTGAGCTTGCTGATCCAGAAAAAATTAATATTTTCTTCATATCTACTTCTATACCGTCTGATAATGATTCTGCAAAACAAAGTATACTATACTATAATTCTAATTTACATCAAAATAATAAAAATAATAAATTTAATATCAAATTATTAACAAGTGATAACGTTTATAAAATAATTATTAATATTAAAACTTGTAGTGTTGGCGCGCATGGTATCAGTGTTAAAGATCTTAAACTATGTTCGCCATTTTGTATAAAACATCTTATAAATATTTTAAATAGTTTTATTCTGGATGGTGTATATCCGAACTGCTGGAAAAAGGCAATAGTTAAGCCTCTTGCAAAAATAGCTAATCCCACAGAATTGAAAGATCTTAGGCCTATTAGTATTTTATCTACTATCTCAAAAATATTAGAAAGACATATTCATAACCAAATTTTCCCTTATTATAATGAAAATTATTTGACTTCTTCAACACAATCGAGTTTTCGAAAAAATCATAGCAGCTCCACTGCACTTATAAAAGTAACTGATGACATTTGTCAAAACATAGACAACAATAAAGCCACTTCTCTCGTTCTACTTGATTTTAGTAAAGCTTTCGATACATTGAACCAGTTAGTTTTGCTCTCTAAATTGCATTATTATGGCTTTCCTAATGGTTGCATTAATTTCTTTAAATCTTATTTAACTAGAAGAGAACAGTGTGTAGCTTTAACTATAAATAATAAGACTAATACATCTAAATTTGCTCTATTAAATCAAGGTGTACCTCAAGGGTCGATTTTGGAACCTCTGTTATTTTTAATATATGTCGCAGACATGAATGACGAAGTTGAATATTCTAAAATGGTACAATATGCAGATGATTCTCAATTAATATTTGATATTTGCCCACATAATATAGTAACTGCACAAGATGATATTTCCTCAGATTTACAAAAAATAAAAAAAAATTCTTCAAAGCATAATTTAAAAATTAATGCATCTAAGTCAGTTATATTGATAACAGGCTCTAAAAATTCCAGGGATAAATTATCTGATTTTGTTGTCAAAATTGATAATGATGAAATACCTAAATTAAAAGAACTAAAAAATCTAGGCATAATTATGGATGACGCACTTATATAAAACTTGCATGTCATCTGGTGTCAAATATCATCTGTGTAATAGCCTCGTTCTCTCAATTCTTGATTATGGCGTATGGCGATGTAGTATATAATAATTTCATTAGTGCCGCTTCATGTCGTCTAATTCAAACAGTTCAGAACGCCTGCATGCGCTTTGCTTACAATATTCCCCTTCGGAATCACATTACTCCTTACCTAAATGAAAATCATATCTTAAATATGAAACATAGGCGAATATCCCACATATATAGTCTTATTTATAAAGTGATGACCACAGGTGAGCCTAGTTATCTGCGAAATAAGTTCTCAGTTTGTAAACATTCCCTAAATACAAGGCACGTGCAAGGCTTTATGATACCTAAACACAAGACCTCCGCTTTTCAAAAGTCATTCACATATAATGCTATCCATATGTGGAACAAGTTAGACCCTGACATTAAAAAGTTATCAGCAAAATCATTTAACTATAAAATAAAAAGTATGTTGCATACCAATCAAAATCTTTAGTAAACTCCCTGCACGTACCTTTTAACATTTGTACAATATACGTAAATTCGAATGTTCTTGATTGATCTCCCACACCTGCACCACTCGCAACGCATCGTAGCATATATTTTCTTTTCATATTTTTCTGTATATTTTAAATGTAAATAATTAAATTAAATCGTTTCCTTTATGTTTTGGGGCCATTGGAAGGACACCAGCTAGGTGAAATGGTACCTATTTACCCTTGTATATTGTCTATGGTAAATAAAGATATTATTATTATTATTATTATTATATATTGGAGACAATAAAAACCTAAATTAATGACTTTTAAAATGCAGTAAGCCGTGCAAGAGGCAGTAAAGGTATATAAATATAAAAATACGGCAAAACATAGTATCAGAACGCACATAGTAGGTGTTATATATACTATGAGTTGTTTCTTAGATAGGCAATTACACTATTTAAACTGTCGTGATTAATATCATAAAGGTCGGAAATTGAATTGAATACCTTACACATATTAAACATTGGTGATTTACACATAGGTTGGTAGTACTAAAGGGGGTATAAAAATAATCCCTACACGAGAATGCAATCGAGGAACCAAGAAGCAAAGTTTATTAGCAAGGGATAAAAAATCGATATTGTTGTTAAAGAGCAGCACAGTTCCTTCTTTAACTTGGTGAAATCATATTAAACATATTTAATATACGCCAGAAAACAAAGACCGAAAAATCCCCCAATTCGGAAATAAACAGTGCTCAATGGATCATTGTTTTAAGTTGTAGGGTTGACCCTTAGGAGTAACATACCAGAAGTCCCTAGCCGTGGACCTCATGAGTTAAGCAGGAGGGGGATAGAAAGAACCGGTTTGTAGGTTTGTCGTTATTATCTCGAAAACTAAACGTCCTAACGAAAAGGTTATTCTATACAAAATGAAAGTAAATTAAATTGCCTACAAAAAGATCCTATTCATTTTTCGCTAGGAGCAGTAATTAAAGGTGTATGATACTTTGAAAATGCGAAAAGTATGAAAAACCATGTGTGTGCCGTTCAAAGTACATATCAATTGATCATATCACCTAATTTCAACGAAAAATGAAAGTTTGTATTGCGAGTGACATCTTGCGGCGAAAAAGCTAACTAGCCTCATTGTCAGATAATACAGATTGCTTTAAGCATCTTGTTGTAGCTTCACTCAAAAATTCTAGATGGCGCCATCAATGCTTTAATCAAATTTGCTGCTGAGCACGGGAGAATCCATAAATATTGGAGAACTTTTATCTATGCCTTCAGTATGCGTCGTCCGCTCATTCGCGCCGTCCTTCTCTTAACCAAGTTCATGTTATATTTTTCTTACCTATCTAGTTATCAAGTTAGTTATTTATAGTTAAGTAGTTATCGCGTTTGTGGTTGTTTGAACCAAAATTTGTATTATTGGTTTACATACAGAGTGTTATAAGCTGATATAATATTAACCGAACGTACGCCATATTATTTTTTTATAAATTTCTGTACTAAAACTAAGATAAAGAAATTAATCTCATTTACACTTAACTATGGCCGAAAGAGCTGAGCAAAAACGAAGGGGGCATTCAAAAACCACAGCCAACATCCACTTTGACGAGACCATGTGCTGTACTGTTTAGCAGGAGAATTTTTTGTCTAACGAGTCCAACGAAACCAGGCTCATCAATTTACTTGCAAAAAAATGGAAGCACAAGGACTAATAACGCCAAAATCGTTAACTGTGGCTTGCGACTGTCACAGTCATAGGGGAGGATATAGACCAGTTGGTGTTGCTTGTTGTTTTCTCCAGCTTTACAGCATCTGACGGAAGTTTGGGCCCACGGAAAACATCTGGCAATAATACATTTTGGTTCTTAATAATATTATGTAAAACATATATAAAAACCAGCTATGCTACTTTAGCGTAAAAGAGTAATTAAGGTTTTTATTCACGCTCAGTGCCTGTTATCTGAAAATCTTACCTTTGCAAAAATAACGTAGGCCTGGCGGCTCTGGGATCTTATTCTAATAGCATAGCTATCACAAACGATTTTTGAATTAGCTAAAAAAAAAAAAACACCGATTCCTATCCAAATTTGGTTAGAATTGGACAACTAATAACTACTAATGTTTAAACCGGAAGGCATTAAAAATAGACGCTACATATGACAAAACTGTCCAACAAATTTTGTAACTAACAATGGGATTTCTTTTTTTAAAAGATCAGCAGGTTTGAATTATATATAAAACAAATTGGCAATTGTATTATATAAACAGGTTATTTGTTAGTCTACGTATGATTATGAACGTATATTGTCAACTTAATTAGAATTATTCAATATTTACACACCGACAGTTTTATTTTGTTAACAAGGCAAAATTACCTAATAAATGAAAAGGGAATATACACATTCAAAATGTTTCGAGAGTTGATTGGTTAAATATTTAATTAATATTAATAAATATGTTTTATATTAATTATTATTTGCATTTATAAGAAATGAATTTTAATAATTCTAAAATACTGAAAGCTTAGAGATTTTGATTCTGAAGTTCTTTAGGAATACACGAAACACACCCTCTCTGTTTTTGCCGATACTCTTTTCCATTTTTTTCGTTCTATGTGGATAAAATCTGAATACTCAGTTTCACAAATTATTTAGTTTAGGAGGCGAGCATAGATGCGTCTTTACTATGTACATACTTCGATATGCGATGTAAAGCAACGCTAGGCGCGGTTAGTACTTGGATGGGAGACCGTTTCAAATGTTGTAGTATATTCCCCTTACCGCCAATATGGCCGCCCAAAAAATTACTAAAAATAGTTAAATAAATCATTTGCCCAGGCCCACCTGGCAAATACCATAAAAAAAGTCCCTAAGACACCCTGCACACTGAAAAACTACATTTGGCAACAGAAAAATCTAATAAAATTAAGACACATTCGATAATTCACAATAATCCAAATTCTATCATAAACTTAGCTAAAACACCTCATTCAATCAATTTATCAACAAAATATTACAAAAGAGTCACTTTAAAAATACAGCCCCCTCAACCTCTTTAAACATTAACCATTTACTCTCCCAATCTCTATTTATCCAAATTTAATTTCATTCGTCACACTTTTTACAAGCCCCCGTATACTAATTTCAACGTCAATTTCAATTTCCCCACATTATCTCAAAATCCCTTTTAATCATCTTCACGAACCGCCTATGAGTTAATCTTTTTACATCCAGACCAGTTTACATGTTCCCGTGAGTTGCTGGTCACTCGTTCCTATCTTCGCTTTATTATTATACATTTAACTTTCCCTTCATTCAAAACCCTAAGTCAAATTTACTATTTCCCTTTTCATGCTAGCAACCCGTCGCCGACTTCACTCCGTTACCCTAAATAAATTATTATGACCACACCCAGCCTCAAGCGTAACGCTTAAAATACAGCCATAAATAAATATTAAAATCGAACTATCAACGCTACCTTACGGGGCAATTTCCAGACCGCGGTCATATTCACAGTTATATTCAATAATTCCTAAATTAAAATAGATTCCCATGACATTCTTATATTAATAAATTGCATTTTTCACGGCCCATTCAGTCATATAACTTTTATTTCAAAATTCATAAATTTCAAAAAGTATTGCACAACATTACGCAATATTTCGCAATCCTCGCCCAAATGAATGGCCGGTTCCGTTTTAAATTCCCATCCAGCTTTCATTCAGCTCTCGGCTACGTCGTGCCCCGTGCTCTGTATAAAAGGAGAAGCGTGCCGAGGCTCCGTCAAGTTGTGTTTCCGGTATCTACGATTAAGTTCTTACTTCCCGCGTTGCCCTTTGGTCGCCACAGAGCCTAAACCCAAAGTAGTGTTTTCCGGCTAAGTAACGAAACCCAAAGTGTACCCGTGCCTCTTCCTAGGACTCCCCTAGTAAAAAATCGGTGTTTTAGTGTTAGTGAATAAAAGCCAAGTGCTAAGTTTTTGTTTAACGCCTACGCGGCCCTAGTTTTAAGTGAATAAAATCCGTCTTCGCGACATTAGTTTATAGTAAATCAAATACTTCGATCTGATTAAAAAATATAACAACCCACGCTACGATTAAAGGCAAAATTCTACGTGTCGACAAGTTACAGAAAAGAAAATTTGTTAATTTTATAAAACCAAATCAAACGACTCTGTTTTTTATCTAAATAAAATATTGTAAATTCGTTTTAAACAAAGTGTGTTTATTCAACCAACGAATATACAGGGTGCTCAAGTAGGCCCTACTCCAGAATCCCAGAAAGGGAATTTTAGCTGAGAAAGCTTATACAGGGTGAAGCTTTGGACCCTCACCAAGAAATAAAAAAGCAAATTTTACGCTCTGCTCTCATACAGGGTGTACATATCGGCCGGATCCTTCCGTTTAAGGACATACCACCCCAACCTACTTTCAAACAAATTAAGTGCATGAGTGGATTCTAGTAGTCTCAGACCAAGCTAGCCAGCCCAATTCTTTTATCTTCCTGACCTTGAGGGTCAACCAGAGTCCTATCCGTGTTCATGACGCCCGTCGTGGACCCCAAATATTAAACCTAGAGTCTCATTCGTGTTCACAAAGAAGACCGTGTCCTCGCCTCACATATTTTCCAGCGGCTTGTATATCAATGTATGCGCGGAAGCTATGCAACCTTAGGCGAGGGTTGTATAGGTGATATACCATCCTTCGGAGGGGATGTAAAGCCGTCGGTCCCTTGTCTATTAAATGTTAGGCAAATAAAAGGTCCCTACTCTTCTTAAGGGAAGAGGTTCGGCAAAATTCCTGGTTGGGGGTAGCTCGTCTACAGGCGTCGGTGATAGGCCTCAGTAGCGGAAATAGACCGACGTTAAATAAATGTTAAAAAAAAAATTATTTAGTTAAAATAGTGATTATTAATTTACAATTAAATAGGTCTAATCTTATCTGTCAATACGGTATCAAAACACAATTAGAGCTTTTTCTTTGCCGTCCTCTAGCTCTTTTCCTAATCATTTTATCGCGTTCTGGCCGGGCGGAAATTAAACGTTAATAAAAAAGCTATCAAGTGGCCAAAAGGATTTTTCCCCCACCGTGCCCAAAAAACTGTTTGAAAAAACGTGCAATTTTTATTTCGCGCACCAAGCGTTTGTTTGCGAAAAAAATCATTTTATGCGAGTGCTATCTTGTAGCAAATAAAAAAATTTAAAAATGTACGTCGGTCTGATCATGATAGGTCAATTATAAGAGGAGTTATCAGCATGTGAAATATTTTCGTTTTCCTCCTCTCCCTCTCCTCCTAATTATCCCACTGCCCCCAGCCTCCGTCCCAACAGAATATCCGCCAATACCCTTCTATTAAATAGAAATTGGGTCCTCAACTCCACTCCTTCATGATAAAAAATGCCAGAGCAATTACCCCAGCATACAAGACCATATGACAGTATTGACTGAACTGTCCCAAAATAGAATGTTTTTAATGTGAAGGTACTTACACTCGATCTAAGTTGCCTAATTAAATAGTTTTTACTAGCCAGCGTCTTTGAGAGATAATTAACCTGGACTTCCCAAGATAGGTGACTATCCATCCATAACCCCAAAAATTTCACTTCGTGTTGTTGTTTTATACTTCCATTTTCTGATTTTATTAATGTTTTCTGTAGTCGATGTTAGTACCAATTGGTTTAAATAGCAAGAAGTTTGTTTTAGAACTGTTTAATAAAAGATCGTTTGATTGACACTAAGCTGACATACTTTGAACACAGGAGTTGGCAACTGTGCTTAGTTTAGAGACTGTATCAGATGTTATGAGGGCGGATGTATCATCGGCAAATAATGTAAGGAAACATGATTCCATCGAAGAGGAATTAATGAAAATGTTGAATAAGAAGGGCCCCAAAACACTTCCCTGCGGAACCCCAGTGCTAAGAAGTATGTTTTTTGAATAACAAAACTTGTTCTCATGAGATACTTGAACGAACTGATACCTTCCACTCAAATATGATTCAATCCATGTGAATGCCGATCCTCTAACGCCGTAGGAATATAATTTCTGCAACAAAAGCTGATGATCAATGGTATCAAAGGCGCGAGATAGGCCATAAAAAATGCCACCGGAAAGTAATTTACTGTCCAAATGGTTAAGTAGTTTATCATTAAGTGATAATATCGCATCTTGTGTTGAGCGATTTTTTGTGCAACCGTACTGCCTATTAGATAAAAGACTACAACTGTCAAAAAAAGAAGGTCTGTAATTTTCCAGATTTGATGAGTCTTCTTTTTTATAAATTGAGACAATCATTGCAATTTTGAGTTGCTTCAGAAAATAGCCATGTACAAAAGATGCATTAATTAAATGCGTTAAGGGATTTACAATATAATCAGCAACTGCCTTTAACATAAAGTAGGGAATTTCTTTGGACCACTAGAATGCTTATTTCTACATGATGTTATTAAATTATATACTTCGCTAGTGACAACAGGAGATGTTAGCAATAGTACGAAGAAGGTTTTTAGGGGAAGAAAAATTGAAAAAGTTGCCCGGAAAATTGGAAAATTCTAGAAAAACTTAAGTTGATACTGGTACACGCAGAGATTGTTTATGCAATCTAGTTATACTACATAACATTAACGATTAATTTGTATCAAAATTAATATGCATTGTTATTATTTCTTAAATATTTTCTAATTTTTGAATTGTAATTGGAAAAAAGCAATAAAGAAAAATTGAAAAAGTACGTAAATTCAGTGTTGTAAATTTTTTTGTAATATTTATTTACCTAATTTGTAGTTCTCTGACGATGGTTAATAAAACAGAAACCTGAGAAAATATAGTAACTTTTAATTCACGGACCGAAATCCCAAGAATGTACATATCAATCTAGAAATAACTATTAAATCCAGTTTTCAATGGCAACGGAGTGCCCTGACATTGACCGATATATCGAATTGAAAGTCCCTCCGAGTTCAAAGGTTACACTTCAATGATGATCGGACTATAACCGATCAATTTCCTCTTGGCTTGTAGTGACATAATAAGCGTAATTGTAGATAGCATCGTGTGCACTTGAATAGAGGAGCACATGTGAAAAATCGATGTCTGTTGAAACCCGCCCTTTCTTGATAATTCTCCGACCCATAAATATCCCTAATGCGTTCGCATGGCCGCTGGCTGTGAATGAGATAGGAGCTGGGTCGGGTCGGTACCCGGAGTTTCCGGGATATACCCCATTCCGGAATATCATATTATACTTAAATTTTAGTTATTTGTCTAGAAAAACGTGTGGAATTTGTTGAACTCTAGCGAGCTGAGACTTTCAGAATATTTTGGAAGTTGATGAATTATATATAAATATACAAAATCACGCTGCTATTAGAGTCTTGGCAGTTTGAACTAATAGAGAAAAGAATTTAAGAGCCCAGACTTGATCTTAATCTTAGCATATATCCGCTCTAATTCAGTTGTTTATGAAACATTAAGGAAAACTATTTGGTACGACGATAAATAGAACAATAATATATGTAACTATGAATTTATTTTTTTATATAATTTTTTTTACGTAATTTACAAATGCTGTTACCTCCTTTCCCTTATTTTTTATTTTTGGGAAAGAATTGAGGAACATATGCGGACGACTAGCTGGTTTAAGTCGGAGCAGAGAGCCGTGGATCCGGAGTATTCGTAAGAGTGGAGAAACTTACCCTCTTTGAAATGTACAGCATAAATGACAGATTTCTGTTTATTTCGAGAAAAGGAGACGAAGAAAAATTGATGTTAAATTGGGCACCATCTATAGTGAAAATAAGTAGAATTGTTTCTTTTTCTCGAATAACCAACCTACTATAGATCAGGTTGAAATTGTTGGTAAGAGAAATAAGAGGATAGTTTAAAATGAATGATAAAATATATTACATGAATAGATAAATCGGTTAACAAAGACTAATTGAAATTAAAAAAATATATATCTAACAAATTTATACCAGGATCCTAGATTCCGGGATTGAGTATTGTTGAGGTGACTGGTTCTGGAATCCAGGTCCACAATTGTATCTTGCAAAAATGGAGTCCAAAGGTTTCCTTGGCAATTTAGTTTACGTCTCTTAATGAAATGGAGTTTGAAAATGGTGGGAAAATTGTCCAACTATGTGGTTTTCGAAAGGTTAATGAATGCAGTTGTGGATGCTCAAGTTTTCAATAAAAAAAATATAAATCATAAGCATAAAATAAGAAAGCTATGCAGAAATGTAGAAGCTATGCAGAAATGTATAAATGTAGGAATGTATAAATATATAAATGATAAATATATATAAAATGATATCGTAAACTATAAATTGTCAAAAAATTAAAAATAAAGAAAAAAAATATTTTAAAACCATGTGGTACATATAGTATTTTAACTACTTATTAAATTAAAAAGAATTGAACTTGAATTTAAATTTATTTTAAAAAGAATTGAAATTACATCCGACAAAAATTGAAAATTACTGAAATTTTAAATTACTAATAAATGAAATTTACCTGGATGTTAAACATTTGTTAACGCAGATATAAAGATGTAATATCAATTACTGAAATCACAGTTAAGTTTTATATACGTTCGAATCAGTACAAAAGCTGCGAGCAAATGATTTCTTGGTGAATTTTATTAATAAGGTAAACTTTATTTGTCCCACTTACTGCAAAATAATGCCACCACACAAACTTGAAAAATCTATTTTCCACTAATTAAATTGAAAACTATAAAATATAGAAATAGTACAGGTATGGCCATCTGTCAATTGTTGAGTTAAGCGCAGCAACCTGCTTTATGTAGATTTCCGTACTCAAACAAATTATAGAATCAATAAAAGGAATCTATAATACCACATACCACAACTGGCTTCATTGCAACAATTTGTAATTTCTATTCTATACATAACCAAAAATATAAACTGCCGTAATAAATAGTAAAACGTTTGTGAGGATTCAGCAAATATATTACTTCTTATAGGATATACTATTTAACAGGATAATTAGAAAGTTAAAGGTAAAAAAAATAACCATATGTACTTACATAGTAAACAAACATATAGAAATTGAAATATAGGCATATGAGTGTAAATAAATGTTTTGTAGACAATCGACAATCGTTTCCTGAGATGCTGTAATAGAACTAGAACAGAGATACATAATAGTGTAAAAAAAGCATGACTGAATCCCTAAGATATAAAAATAAGTACATAAAACAATGTGAAATGATTTAGCAGTTATACAAGTAAATTCTGTTAGTTGAAAACAGTTTCACTTACAAAAACTGAATCAAAATGTTACACAGATCGTGCTAAATATAAACAAAAATACTAGTTTTTATATAAAATTGTTAAATGAACATAGACTATGTAACAACGCTAAAAGTTAAAAAGTAAAACCAAGTAGTGGTCTATCAATGAGTTCTATTACAAACATTTTTGCAATAAATTAAGACCCTGAAAAATGGAATTTTCATAACGGATTTCCTGAACCTTAGCCAAAAATATATGACACGTTGGGTGCCAAAAATATATGACGAGCCTATTTAGTCACTAAACAAAAGTAATATTGATATGACAAAAAGAAATGAAGTGAATATAAGTCTAATTCTGTGGTAATTTTAATCTAATTTCTGTGGTGTATATTTATATTTATTTATTATTTAGTAGCGTTCGAGTCGCAGAGGCTCGCAACAGGTGTGCCGAGGGCTAGCTCAGCTCTAGTCGGTGAATGGTTAAGGTTCATACACCAAAAAAAAAATAATAAAGCATATACACATTAGTTACTCATGTATATGTATAAAGGGCGTCACTAGCTAATAAAATGACTGCAACCTAGCTAGAAGGCTCCCAAAATTTACAAGGGTACCCAAACGCTACACTATATTTCTTCGAGGTATGAATTTAAAAGAAAACCAGTATGTAAAGATAAAATTTGGATATCAAATTTATTTAATATAAGGGTATTCACCTGGAGTAGATATATATATTCGCAAACAATAAATATATTTGAACCGGTCCTTGGTTATATAATTTAATCTTACCGTGCATGATATCACGAAAGGTTCACATTAGGTTCACACGAGATAATAAAAGTCGTGCATATGAACTTATTTATACTTATATAATATACCTCCCCAAATGATAAAAGGTTTGAATTGAATTACCCGACATTGCTTATTTACATTTAACATAAGAAAAGAAATCATATCCAAATACTTAAAATTTTGAATAGCCAAAAAAAATTAATTATTTACCAAAATACAGGCATAATATATTTACAAATCATACACAACATATAAAAGAGAACTGTGCTCGAATACTTATAATTTTCAAATAGTCAAAAATGAAATTACAAATTATGTATCCCGAACTCATACGCTAAGTATAAAAACCTGTATGGCGAGCTGAGTAACTGCCTCCCAAGAAGTACCACGAATCATTGTCCAAATTGGTCGCATAAGTTGTCGTTGTTAATTCCCATCCATCAAAATGATCCAGACCACGAATCGTTGTCCTATGTCGAAGCCTGCAGTTGTCAATTCAGTTCCATACCTGTTTTCCAAAACCCCGAATCGTTGTCCAAAGTGAAAGCAAAAGGTTGTCAATAAAATTCCAATTAGGGGTCCACAAGTGGAGAACAAGAGTAGGTGACAAAAACCCAGACCTCTCTTGCTCAGGAGATGGGTAACGCCAGGCTCAATAATTATGTGGGGGGAATTCGTAAAATTCGGGATTGAACATTACGAAAACAACAAAAAGTTGAATAAAACAGAAAAGAAGAAGAAGAAGAAAAAGAATAAGAAGCCCTAAAAAAAAAATAATTTCATAAGTATAAAGATCTTTATTCCTTACTCAAAGGTGTAGGGCGGCTTAAAATCGGCGATCCAAGAGATCAAACTTGGAAGTAATTCCTCATGGGACGGCTTTCTACAATTACCACAGAAAATGCGTTAGGGAGACATGTGCTTGCTTCACAAAAAAAAAATATAATCTACTTACAATTCAAAATCCGAACTAGTCGAGTAAGGTGTGTCGTTCTAAACAACCAAAACGTACACAACCAACCATGAATTTCCAATATCCCATGAAAATATCAAATGGAAAGCCCCATTAACGGCAATTAAAAGAAAAAATTCACAAAGAACGCCCAGCGCACTGCACCTAATGGCTACCGTCTACAAACTCCACTTTTCACCTTATAAGCCGACAAAAGACGCAACCCCTAATACACCTGCGAGATGCCTACTGTATAACTAAAGGATTCTAGTCTCAGCTACAAAATTTAACAGCGCGGCAACCCTGGATACACCTTGCAGGTTCGGAAAATCCGAAAAATCTGAATAATCTGAAACTTTCATTACTGATCTCATTCGGCTGACAATGAAAATTGAGATAAATTATTGATAACAAGATAAACAAAATACTAATGTACACAATGTTGTTGTTAATATATTCTAAAGTTTGGTCATTATTTCTCAAAATGTCAGGACGTCCATTATGCCAGGTTCAAAGCAAAATTTTTGAAACACAACCTGTCTCATTGAAAACTTAATGCGTTGTACATAACTTCGACTTATTCGTCTATTTGGATGTCTATTATTGAATTCAATTGCGGCTTCTCTTGTCGTACGCACATTATCGTCAACAAGACGTACAATTTCTATTAACTCTCTTACAGTTAGGCTTTCCGTGGGGCTCGAAAATGCTTAAAATCAATTTTCCATATTGTTATTGAATTGTTCATGGTTTACTTGTTGAAATATCCCAATGTGGTTAGTTCGACTATACAGAATATTGTGTTATTTGGGTTTTTTAAGCTTGTCATGTACGTGAGTAACCAATAAAGAAATGAATAGATAAATTATTGTTTTGTTAATCTTCGTACCAATTATGTTTTCATAATTTTTATGAACAGCCGAGTGATAGCGGCAGTGACGCTTCTAGGTCATGAGACGCCTTCGTGTTTTCGCACGAAGGCGTCCCTTTTTTTTGGGGGGGGGGGGGGGTAAAGGGTACGATGTTTTAAAAAATATATATCAGTATAATACTTGTCTATTTTATTATTATAAAAAAATTAACAAACCGCTCAATCGAAATACTATAAAATTGGCTTTTTGGCGCCCCATGGCCTAGTGCGCCTTCGTGCGTGGCACGAAATGGCCCCACGTTAGACGCGGCCCTGGATAGCGGATATGTAGAGATCTTGACGATGGATGTGGCTTTTAAAGTCTACCAAGGCATTAAATCAATTCGGTAATTGTCAGTCGAAGCTAGTCTATAACGGATAATCCTAGATGGGATGAATTACGTTGTTTTTAAAGATTTAAATATTTTTACATACTGTCAAGTATGTGTAATGAAATATCGTATGCATTTAATTTAATCATAACTTTTTATCCATTGTTTTATTACTTTCGAATTTCACAACAAAACAATAAGAAAGAGGGATTTCATAAGCTATGCCACATTTTTAAAAGCTTTTACATAATTGGTTCTTTTAAAGGATTTACAATTTAGGAGTTAAAATATAATGTCAAATCGATTGACGGACACACGCGGTTTGGTTGAGCAGATTTCTTGCATGTAAGTAATTAATTTTTATCAAGTAATCAAAAATAATATGTAATTTGTTTCTGCCTATACATCCTTCAAGCCTTTGCCTATATCGTACAGTAATTTTGCTTCCTTTTTATTAGGCGCTACAACTTAGATTCATTAACCCGCAGACAGTTTACCGCATTTGACTTCAGCGCGTCAGGCTGTCTGATTTCAAACTGCAGTCCCGCTTTCAGTATTTAAGCTTTCAGCCAACGGTAAACCAAAACTTTCCGAGACATACATCACCCGTTAACCATCTACTTATACTACTTACGTAGTTAGACGAACTGTTCACCCGAAAAACATAATTATACCTCCATTTAGTTAATTAAAGATATTTTGCGTTGGTAATTTATGTAGCTACCATACGTCACTACGGTTGGTATGAGAACAAAAGTCGGTTGCATTTCTTTATGGCTGAATAAACCATTTAAAATTATGTTTAAAAAATGATATGTTTAATTATGTACCTAATTTATTAGAAGGACAATATTTCTCACACAATCTTCCACGATGTGGCTTCTCATGATTCTTTTTATTATTTGTATTTTAGTCTAAAATTATATATAGTTTTACCATCCTTTAGTGTAATATGCTTAAATATAAACATCCTGAGTAGATTTAGAAGCCAGGATTCGAACCCGGTGGTGCGATGTCCGTATGATTAATCGCGATTTCCACCTCGCGCCTTAACCCACTCGGCTATTGACCACACTATAAATATATCATTAGTGGAGTAAAAAATAGCCAAAAATAAGGCGATAGAGAAAATTTGACATGGAACAACGCGACATAGAAAAATAAGTTTGTTTTGGTGAAACTAAGAATACCCTGAGTTTTCTACTTCGAGTAGGTGGGGCAACCCCTTTTTTCGCGGAAAAGTGGTAAATTGGTCATTTTTAAGGGTGGTTTTTCAGTTTTAGTTTATTTTGGACCCTTCAAAGTACTAGTTATGAAACGAGAATGGTATCTTTTTATTGTCGATGGTCAAGGAATTTTCAGTTCAAATTTTGTGAAAATCGGTTCACCGAAAATGCGGAAAACGTCTAGGCCAAATATCTCCATTATTTGAAGAGATACGAGAAAAATTGTAAGTCGAAAATTGTTTGCAAAACAAATTGTTTCAACGAGGTTTTATCTAATTTTTTTCAAAACCGCTGTATTTTGAGATTTACTTTTCAGGCTGTTAAAAAAATTATTTTGAAACGGGCGGAAAATAGCGCCATTAAATAGAGTATTTTCCTCCCTTTTCAACGATATATCACATGCCATATTTATTCATTGGTACTACGTTACTAATTATAAAAACATTTTTTTAAAACCAATAATTTTTTATTAACAAGCATTATACTTGTTGTGGAGAAGTACGATTAAATAAAACCATAAAATAATTCAATAAGTTGTTCAAATCTTTGCTATAATAAAACATTAACACAATTAAGAAGAATAAAATAAATTCAGGTAACAAAAACAAATTAATAATAAAAAGAATATAGCACACAGAACATTAATATTTATCTAATCCTCAAAATAATTTTTAATCATATCAAGTGTTCAAAGTGTCCACCGCGATTTCTTATACACAATCGAGCGCGGCGAGGCACTGCATTTAAAACATTACTCAGCATTTCGGGGGTAACTGTAATACATGCCTGTTGAATTCGAGCTTTTAGGTCCTCTACATTTTGCGGTGTCGTCGAAAACACCTTATCTTTAATATACCCCCCATAGAAAAAAATCCATTGGGGTTATATCTGGAGAACGAGGGGGCCATCGAATAAATCCATTGGTACCTATCCAATGTTGAGACAAAATTTCGTCTAAATAATCTAGGCAAATTTTGGAATTGTGGGGAGGAGCTCCATCTTGTTGAAAATATTGAAAGTTGTGTCGATTCTCTAAAGGTAGGTCATCTAAGAATTCATTAAATTCATTTCTCAAACAGTTTAGGTACCTTTGATCACTGAGGTGACCGTCACAAAAATAAGGACCTATTAAATTGGTGCCTAAAATACCTATCCACACATTTATTGAAAAACGATTTTGAAACCCAGTCGGTCTATGCCAATGTGTAATTTTAGAAGTCCACTTGTAATGAATATTGCAATAAAAAAATCCATTATTGGGAAAACTTGCCTCGTCGGATCAAAGTATTTTACTACATATTAATGGATCGGCACGCTTCTTTTCCAACAGCCACCTACAAAAAGTCGTCCTCCTTGATTTGTCCCCCGCTTGTAAATTGTGAATTTTTTTGGCTTTATAACAGCGGTAACCATTTTTCCTTAAAATTTTTCTAGCACTTGTTTTATTTATATGACAAGCAATTTGAATTTCTCTTAATGATGTTTCCAAATTTTCTATATTTTTATTTCTTACATAATTAATAACTCGGTTTACCTTATTTACATTATCAGTAACACTGTTCAACCTTGACTTCTTCTTTAAAAATGAATGATTATTTTTCAGTTTCGTAACTAATTTTCTGAATAGAGTTTTATTCGGCTGTAGTGCTTGTGGAAATCTGTTTCTATACTCTACTTGAGCTAATCCAGAGTTAAAATTGCATTGGCAATATGTAACGAACATATTATGACAAAATTTGTAAAAACTTCAAATGTTTCAACAGAAAAACAAATAAATTTGTATTATAACGATCAATGTGAGTGAAAATAATTTTTGAAAATTCTAAATTCTTAAACGAGTGTGATTGAGTGAGAGTTTAAGTATTAAATGAGATGATCCTTCAAAAAATTTAATTGTCAAGTCTGTTCATAGCCGACTATTTTAAAATAATTGAAATAATAGTGAAATCATGAAATACAAACAAATGGATATTATACTTAAATTAATTGGTAAAGACATTTTAACTTTCTGAGCAAGGAGTGACGCTTTTATGGAGGACCTCTATACATCGGCATAACTGCGAATACTCTTTCCATAATTGCTCCATGTTGCCTTCTTGATTATTATTTTGTTTTTGTTACCTGAATTTACTTTATTCTTCTTAATTGTGTTAATGTTTTATTATAGCAAAGATTTGAACAACTTATTGAATTATTTTATCGTTTTATTTAATCATACTTCTCCGCGGCAAGTATAATGCTTGTTAAAAAAGAATTTATTGGTGTTAAAAAATGTTTTTATAATTACTAACGTAATACCAATGAATAAATATGGCATATGATATATCTTTGAAAAGGGAGGAAAATACTCTATTTAATGGCGTCATTTCCTGCCCGTTTCAAAATATTTTTTTTAACAGCCTGAAGAGTAAATCTCAAAATACAGCGGTTTTGAAAAAAAATAGATAAAACTTCGTTGAAACACTCTGCTTTGCAAACAATTTTCGCCTTAGAATTTTTCTCGTACCTCTTCAAATAACGGAGATATTTGGCCTAGACGTTTTCCGCATTTTCGATATTTTCCGTCATAACTCATAAAGTAGGCCATGGATTTCAAATTTCTTTAAACCATTTTCTAGGTTATGTAAATCGGCACAATTTTCGTAAAAATATTTTTTTTTGTACGACCGATATTAAGTGAGATATTCTCGAGTGACTTTATATGCTGAAAAAACGTAAAAAATTGAATTACGGCCAACTTGGCCAAAACTCAACCTATTTTGATGAAATTTTAGATGAAAGTAACTTATGCAACCAGGAAATAGCGTGCCAAACTTTAGTACAAGGTATCCAATAATTTGTTCGCAATTCCGTTTTTAGTGCAAATTCCATAAAATTTTCAAAACGTTCCCTAATTTGTCCAAATGGTCGTACGAATTTTTTTTTACGGAAATGAAGGTTTTTTTACGTACTTTTACTTCTTTTTTATTGTGGCATAAATTGCTGCATGTGACGTCAATTGTTTTGAATGAGCAACGTTTAGTTTTGCAATCGACCTTACAATCACAAGCAATTATATTGAGTAATTCATTAGGAAAACGAGCTTCATTAGTCCTTATCGGCATCAGTCCATTATCTGTTGGTTGCTGCCACCCAAAATCCTGTCAATTTTGGGTGACAGCAAACAACACAATGGAAGGAAGGAAGCTGTGGTTGATGAAGAGCCTGATCAATTAGACATTAATCCTGATATTAGCTACATCACGTGAAAGTACATAAAAAAGCTTTATTTTGGTAAAAAAAAATTCGTACGACCTTTTTGACAAATTGGGGAACGTTTTGAAAATCTTATAGAATTTGGACTAAAAATGGAATTGCGAACAAATTATTGGATATCTTATAATATCTGGCAGGCTATTTCTTAGTTACATAAGTTACTTTTATCTAAATTCATCAAAGTCGGTTGAATTTTGGCCAAGTTGGCCGCAATTCAATTTTTTACGTTTTTTAGCATATATATTTACATATCGTGGGGGCGGTGAACCGATTTTCGCGAAATTTGAATTTAAGGTTCCCTGACCATCGACAATAAAAGAGTTCCATTCTCGTTTCTTAACCAGCATTTTAAAGGGTCCAAAATAAACTAAAACTGAAAAATCACCCTTAAAAATGACCAATTTATCCCTTTTCCGCGAAAAAAGGGTTCCCCCACTTACTCCAAATAGAAAACTCAGGGTATTCTTAGTTTCACCAAAACAAACTTATTTTTTTATGTTGCGTTGCCCCATGTAAAATTTTCTCTACAAATCTATATTTACCCCACTATATATCAACTAATACACTTGAAATATGTCACGACTGTTTACTCGAATTTATCTTAATCCTTAAGAATAATGCACATAAAGTTCAGAGTAACGCTAATAAATTTCTATGTCCATGTATTGCGGATTGCCGACTTTTTGGGGCTATATTTGTGACATTATTTGAATATAGTCACCGACCATACTCTAATAAATATCTCATACACTAGTATTACTAAGTGCAGGTTAGGAAATTAGCATTTAAATCTTTATTACGTCAGAACTTATGGATAATATTCATTTTTTTGCAGACAAATAACACAATTATCCACACTAGTACAAGTGCAATGTGAGGCACTCATTTAGAAACTGTGTAGCTTACGCAATTCCAAAACCGTAATCCAAGAACTCGACCCCCCACCATAACACACTACATATGGTAGGCAACCCCCAAATCTAAAGGAAAAGGCTGTCTGGAAGGAGGTTACAAATTTGAAAAACGCCATTACCCAACGATATTGCCAGTGTCGGTGCCGAGGATCGAACCCAAAGCACAGCAGAGTCACGCCAAAGTGAATTTGTCGCATAACGCGCTCTAGCTCACTAAGCTATCATGCTCGTATTTCTGAAGTAGATAGTTGGGAAAATACGGATAGGCAACTTTTTATGAGTCTATAAAACTTGCTAGCGCAGAAATTTTCAACTTCCATTCACTTAAATATTCTCTATTTTCAAATAAATTTAGGCATTCTAGATTTCTGGGTTCGTTAATAACTTAGCTGACTTTAAGACTCTTAGAAGAGGTTAAAACATATTATTTATTGTACTGATATCGCCATTTTTGTAACGCCAAAAGAATTTTTTGAGACGTTTCGTTCTTGTATATACACTAAATCACATTTGATTTTTTTACTCCCTGTCATAATAGTGTGGGGGTGGCTCATGCCAAGAAAATTTTGAGATCTTGACTTTTCGTACTTACCCTAAATTGCAATTTTATGGACTATTACCTGCTTGCCTTGCCTATTTACCCTAATTTACCCCATGTACCCCCGGACCCTTCAACGGAATTAGATCAAAATATAATCTAGTTCTAGATCTCGTTATAATATATAAGTGTACCAAATTTCAAGTCAATATAATAAACGGTTCCAGAGTAAACGTGAGCACAAAGAAGTTATAGACAGACAGAAATGTTGTTTCCGTTCAAATCTAAAATATTGACGTTTCATGACATTTTAAGCCTATTTCCACGAAAAAAAATGTTTTTTGCGTTACTTTATTTCCACTGGACGTGGAAGTAATAAAACCAGTACAAGAAGAGTGAATGAAAGACTTGATTTTAATAAAAAATGAAAAAAATCTTCTAGACAATATGTGCCTTTAGGAAATATGCTCCCAGTGGGCGAAATTGAAACAACGCCGTATTAAATTAAAACAGTTTTGAATAGTCAGATGACGAAGTTTGTTTTTATTTATCAGCCAATAAATATGTTATCAATATAGTGGACATTTTTAAAACGCGATTTAAAAATGAAATATAATAAAATAATTTTATGATAATATTTCAGTTAAACTTAACCCAATCAGTGGATAGGTCGTGGAGGATTTATAGCATGGCCACCCCGTTTTCCAGATCTTAATATTTGGATTACTTATTATTCTTATTATTTAAGGGGCCATTTAATGTCTTATATTTATACTGTTCCTATGCCCAATGAACAAATTCTTCTTCATGGGATCGAAGATCCGCAAATCTGCGAGAACACAATTTTTGGTACAGTGAGAGGATTTATGAGAAAACGTAGCCAAAGGTGTATTGAAACAGGTGAATCGAACATCTCTTGTAAAGTTATGGCAATAATTAAAGTGTTGAGAAATTTTTTTGTTTCGTTTATGTTTCCTAATTTTTATTTTTATTAAAAATTGTGATTTGTGACGTCTTTATTTTTCTTGAATATCGCACATATTAAAAATATTAAAACAAAATAAGTTCAATAATAACCTTCGTTACGCAAACAGTCAAGAGATTATTTGTAATCTAAAATTTGCAAAAAAAAATTCCCAGTGCAATGGTGGTCATAATTTCATGGGAAGAAGTTAACGTCATACTCCCTCTACGACACGAATCTCTTATTATACACCCTGTATAATAATAGTTCACGATGATATTCAATATTCATACAATGAGACATATTTTGATCATGCTTTTATGCAACCATCAATACGGATAACAAGTGTAGAACTTTGCGTTCCTCGAGTAACAACTTTATAATCTTTTGGTTGTAGACCATCGCCATTATCCGTTTAGTACGATGGCTCTGAAGGGCCATGATCAAAACATTTTTCCAAATGCCTTATTAAAATGTCGCAGTGCAATATTTTAAGTCGCAGTGCCTGTTAAAAAGTTACACTGTGAATTACAAAGTCGCACTGCGAATTTTAAAAACGCACTGCGAATTTGAAAAACGCACTGCGAATTTGAAAAATGCACTGCGAGATTTAAAGTTGCACTGCAAGTTTGCACAAGGGACAACCATATTTATCAACGAATCTATCCAGCTCGTAGCGTACGCAGACGACATTAACATCATGGCTCGTAAAATTGCATCCGCCAAAGAAACATACATAGATTTGGAAAATAATGCCAAAGAAATAGTTACTTTCCTGGCTTTGGTTTCGGCGAAATGTTGGATATCTCTGTCGATATCTATACTTCGGGCCGCTTCATTTTCAATGGAAACTATGGCTAAATTTGTCAAATTTTCTTGTAATAAAAAGTTCCTTAAGTAGTTTTTAATTAATTTCAATTTCGAAAATGACCTCTCGGCTAAAGCTACTAATACAGGGATCGTTAAATATAAAATCAAAGCAGTGTAAACTTCTGTATACGAAGTTGATGAAATCGGGTCCAGAATTGCTAACTTGGCCAAATCAAGCATTCTAATATATTTAAGGTTTCCTAATTTCCGCCGGTGGGCAAAGACACTTATCAACAAATCCATCCAGCTCGTAGCGTACGCAGATGACAATGGATCCTTGTGCATACGCGATTGTTTGAGTTTCGCCATACAACTTTAAATCTCACAGTCCGTTTTTAAAATTCGCAGTGCGACTTTATAACTCGCAGTGCAACTTTAAATCTCACAGTGCGTTTTTAAAATTCGCAGTGCGACTTTATAACTCGCAGTGCGACTTTATATCTCGCAGTGCGACTTTATAACTCGCAGTGCGACTTTGTAACGCGCAGTGCAACTTTTTAACAGGCACTGCGACTTAAAATATTGCACTGCGACATTTTAATAAGACATTTGGAAAAATGTTTTGATCATGGCCCTTCAGAGCCATCGTAGAGTTTAGCATTAGCAACAATTTGTTTTGCATAAGCTATGAAGTCTGGAGTTTTTGCTTGTTTCATACATGTGGCAATCGCAGCCATTGCATTGTTATGTGAACCACTTTGTCATCCAGGAAATATTGCTTTTTTATTTTATTTTCTAAGCCGTACAACGTCTTTTCTCACTTAGCATTGACTGACCTGACACCTTTTCTGAAAAATATATCACCTGCTCTACTTTTATGCGTTGTAGTAGAAACTACATCGCTGTACCCAAATTCGTTTGGAGTAACTCCTGGAACTATCAATCCAGGAATATGCACCACATCTGAAACTAAATACGCTCCCACATCGTCATATATCTCACGGAATCTTTTATAATTAATGCCTTCGAATAACAACTTACTCCTGCTATTATTACTCTAGGTTTTAAAAGCCTGGCAGTCTATAGTATTTGATCGTAATCGATAAGGCCAGTTTCAGGATTAACCTTGTAAGACATATATTAAAAATTTATTGATGTTGCAGAAATTGTCTTCGTTGGTGTGAAGAATCTATATGTTTTAGTGTTTTAACATTTATGAAAACTGCTTCGTCTTGTTTTACTTTACTGTTAATTTGTTGTTTAGTATATAAGAATTTTCATTCATTTTGTTTCATCATAGAAATTGATATTTTTTTAATATTTACTTTCTCAACCAGAATTTTTGTTTATTACCGTTAAAAGAAAAACAATTTATTTTCGTTACTTCTAATAAAGATTTCATATTTATTTTTGTTATTATATGAAATATTTTATTTTACTAATATCCTTTCGCCTACTAATATTACCATCCTCTCTTTTGCTGGCAAAAAATGCCCATATTTCCCCGTGGTCCATGCTGGGCTGTAATAATATTAGTTTGCGAACAATATTACTTTCCCATTACTATTGTTTTTTTATAAAATTAACATTGTTATTGACTGAATTTGGCAATTAGTTTTTTGTTATCAGTTTGATTTGTGTCTATTTGGTCTCAGAATTATACTATACAAGTTAGTAAATTATATTATGTTATGATAACAATTTTAATATTCCATAATATATAGTAATAATAATAGTAATAGTATTAGTAATAATAGTAATAATACACTAATTTTAGGAGACTTCAATGTACCAAGCTATAATAATAGCATAGTTGATAGAAAGGGCCAAATGATGCAATCCTTTGTAGAATTTGTAAAAATGTCACAATTAAACAACATTGTAAACTCAAATAGGCGACTATTGGACCTAGTGATATCTGATCTGGTAAATTGTAATATTTCACACGATGACATTCCTCTAGTAAGAGAAGATGCTTTTCATCCAGCTCTAAAAATATCCATCTTACCAAATATTATAAACCATGCTAAATTCCCTATTAATGTCAATAATAAAAGTTATAACTTCAAGAAAGCCAATTATCATGCATTATATAATTCACTACTTAATACTGATTTGAACTTTCTAAGTAACTTTACGGACGTCAATGTTGCTTGTGAACATCTATATGATAAGCTTTATTCAATATTCGACCTGCATGTACCCATTTTTACAAACAAAAGACGCAAATTCTCTATATGGTACACACCTGAAATAATAAGAAATATAAAATTGAAAAACAAATATCACAAAAAGTATAAGAAATCCCATAGAGATAATGACCTTGAAGATTTTAAGCGCATTCGAGCATTGGTAAAAACACAAATTTCAGATGCATATGAATCATACACACGTAATGTAGAAGTAAACGTAACGGATGATCCTAAACAATTTTGGTCCTATATACACAATAAGAAAGGCGAAACGAGGATACCGGGTAAAATGCATTGCAACGGCATAATATATGATAATCCTCAAAACATTGTCGGAGGATTCGGTAGCTATTTTAACAGTGTATATTCAAAACCGTCCAACGAACTATTACCCTTCAACAATATAGCTAATTATCCGTGCATTAATCTTGTACAACTTTCTGAACTTGATATATCTGAAGCCATTAAAAAATTGAAAAATAAAATGACTTCTGGCCATGACCAGATTCCTAGCTCCTTAGTAAAGGACTGTGCTAATGTACTTATTACTCCGCTGTTAATTTTATTTAATCTCTCACTTCGAACATCTACATTTCCTGAATGCTGGAAACTGGCTAGAGTCTGTCCTATTCATAAGAACGGTGACATAAATGATATACTTAACTACAGAGGTATTTCTATTCTACCCAATTTTGCAAAGGTTTTCGAGGTGTCGGTGTACAACGTAATATATCCGGCTATAAAAAAATTAATTTCCACTTGTCAGCATGGTTTTATGGAAAAACGCTCTACAATATCAAACCTAACGTGTTTAACCCAATTTATTTCTAACACTCTGGACAAACGGGGGCAAGTGGATGTGGTGTACACCGACTTCTCAAAGGCCTTTGATCGTATTGATCATAGAATTTTAATTAATAAACTGAACAACTTGGGTTTCAGTGATATACTTGTTAATTTCTTTCAATCTTAAACATAATATTTTTAGTCGCAAACTCCTCTATAAATCCTTATTTTACTATAAGGAACCTAACCAGACTGCAACCAACAGCTACTCTCCGGGCTATGTGCCCCGCCGAGCGCTGAATTACAAGTTACAAGCCTGGCGCGTTAAGTGTAATAATTGCATATTACCATCAAAACGCTAATGCTTCGATTGCAACAAACACCAGCCGAAAGACTGATCCTACTTAAAGGAGCTCCCTTGCCAGTCGTCACACACCACTTGCAGACTGCAGTTTCGAGCTGTTGGCTCTCGTCAGTGCAAGGTAGGTATGCGACGACCGACATGAGAATCCTTTGACTATAGTACATCCCGGTATTTTTACAATAGCGACATGTAAAACAGCCAGCAGGCGCCATCTAGCGGTCCAGTGTCTGTTGCAATCGAAAAATAAATAGCCTGACTTGGCTTAGCATAGTTCAAATGTGCTTTTAAAGGGGGGGGAGGAGTTTGCGACTAAAAATATTATGTTTAATATTCCGCCCTTTAAAAGCACATTTGAACTATGCTAAGCCAAGTCAGGCTATTTATTTTTCGATTGCAACAGACACTGGACCGCTAGATGGCGCCTGCTGGCTGTTTTACATGTCGCTATTGTAAAAATACCGGGATGTACTATAGTCAAAGGATTCTCATGTCGGTCGTCGCATACCTACCTTGCACTGACGAGAGCCAACAGCTCGAAACTGCAGTCTGCAAGTGGTGTGTGACGACTGGCAAGGGAGCTCCTTTAAGTAGGATCAGTCTTTCGGCTGGTGTTTGTTGCAATCGAAGCATTAGCGTTTTGATGGTAATATGCAATTATTACACTTAACGCGCCAGGCTTGTAACTTGTAATTCAGCGCTCGGCGGGGCACATAGCCCGGAGAGTAGCTGTTGGTTGCAGTCTGGTTAGGTTCCTTATAGTAAAATAAGGATTTATAGAGGAGTTTGCGACTAAAAATATTATGTTTAATATTCCGCCCTTTAAAAGCACATTTGAACTATGCTAAGCCAAGTCAGGCTATTTATTTTTCGATTGCAACAGACACTAGACCGCTAGATGGCGCCTGCTGGCTGTTTTACATGTCGCTATTGTAAAAATACCGGGATGTACTATAGTCAAAGGATTCTCATGTCGGTCGTCGCATACCTACCTTGCACTGACGAGAGCCAACAGCTCGAAACTGCAGTCTGCAAGTGGTGTGTGACGACTGGCAAGGGAGCTCCTTTAAGTAGGATCAGTCTTTCGGCTGGTGTTTGTTGCAATCGAAGCATTAGCGTTTTGATGGTAATATGCAATTATTACACTTAACGCGCCAGGCTTGTAACTTGTAATTCAGCGCTCGGCGGGGCACATAGCCCGGAGAGTAGCTGTTGGTTGCAGTCTGGTTAGGTTCCTTATAGTAAAATAAGGATTTATAGAGGAGTTTGCGACTAAAAATATTATGTTTAATATTCCGCCCTTTAAAAGCACATTTGAACTATGCTAAGCCAAGTCAGGCTATTTATTTTTCGATTGCAACAGACACTGGACCGCTAGATGGCGCCTGCTGGCTGTTTTACATGTCGCTATTGTAAAAATACCGGGATGTACTATAGTCAAAGGATTCTCATGTCGGTCGTCGCATACCTACCTTGCACTGACGAGAGCCAACAGCTCGAAACTGCAGTCTGCAAGTGGTGTGTGACGACTGGCAAGGGAGCTCCTTTAAGTAGGATCAGTCTTTCGGCTGGTGTTTGTTGCAATCGAAGCATTAGCGTTTTGATGGTAATATGCAATTATTACACTTAACGCGCCAGGCTTGTAACTTGTAATTCAGCGCTCGGCGGGGCACATAGCCCGGAGAGTGGCTGTTGGTTGCAGTCTGGTTAGGTTCCTTATAGTAAAATAAGGATTTATAGAGGAGTTTGCGACTAAAAATATTATGTTTAATATTCCGCCCTTTAAAAGCACATTTCTTTCAATCTTACCTACAAGACAGATTACAATATGTTCAGTATAATGGTTTTAAGTCAAACACGTATGTTGCAACATCTGGCGTACCTCAGGGATCGAATTTAGATCTCCTCTTATTTTCTGTATTTATCAACGATTTATGCGATACACTGAATTGCTACTAACTTCTCTTTGCGGATGATCTGAAATTATTTAACGAAATTAATACCATAGAGGATTGTGCGAGATTAAAAGAACAAATAAATATCATTGAGGATTGGTGCCTAGTGAATAATTTAACGATGAACATTTCAAAAAGTAAAGTTATGACTTATACACGAAAGCTTAGTCCAATTGAATATCTATATAGTTTTAACAGCATCACTTTATCACACTGTGAAAATATTAAAGATTTCGGCATACTGTTCGACTCCAGATTGGAATGCACAGGACATATTAATTCGATAGCTAAATCTGCGTTAAGATTACTGGGTTTTGTTATAAGAAATGCAAGAAATTTTACTAATGCAGAAGCATTAAAAACGCCACATTTTTGTTTCGTCCGTTCTAAATTGGAGTATGGCTCAGTGATATGGAGTCCTATCTATGAGATACACTCACAATCATTAGAATCTGTTCAACGGAAATTTCTAAAATACTTATGTTTCAAAATAGATCATCAGTACCCAGTACAGGGATATCCGAATAATTTAATGTTAATGAGATTTAATATGGATTCATTACAAAGCAGAAGAATTATGTCAAGCTTAATGTATATCTACAAAATTATTAATAATACCATAGACTGCCCAGAACTCCTCTCCCAAATAAATTTTAGAATTCCACGTTTAGGCTCGCGTCAAACTTCCACCTTTGCACTACCGTCAAAACGAACAAATATTCTTGGTAAATCGCCTATTTATGCTATGATGGAAATGTATAACTTCTCTTGGCAACCATTGTGACATGTTTAGTCTTTCCTCAGAGAATTATTGAAGAGGCGTAAAACTATTCATTAGAAATAGGCCGTAACTCTGTATTTTGTATTTTACAATTTGTACTTTGTATTTTTATTGTATATTTTGCATTTTCTACTTATATTTTATACTTTTTATTTTGTATCTTGTACTACTTATACTTTATAGTTTATACTTCATTTTATATCTTATATTTTATAATTTGTATCTTTGTAAAATTGTCCTGTAACTGAAGTATTCTGTTGGGCAATAAATTCTTTATTATTATTATTATTATTATTACAATTTAGAGCACTTATGTGGCCATCTTCACCACACTTTACATACTTCAAAACATTAAATTCATGTAAAGCAATATGCTAAACATGTGAGTATGTGCGCATTCTTAACGGGGTTCTTTCAAGAGTTTCCATTTAATACAAATAAAACACAAGTAAATCTCAAACCATTTTATTTTCCAATATTCCAATAATTCGAGTAAATACATTGTACAAAGGGCTGTATTTCAACCTTAATGTAGCTTAGGTGTAATAATTAATCGATATAATACGTGATATAAATAGTATAGAGGCATGGGTATCATTTTTCTCGAAAGGCCACTATCCACTATCGAATACATTATATTGACAACCCCTTGTATAGAGGGGGGAAATTCTACTTAAACAGCTACTTTAATGTCACTAGCCAAACTTTTAGATCATGATTTTACCGATTTTTGCGCCCAAAAGTAAGATCTGTTTAAACATTACCAATGGGAATCCTCCTACGCAGTGTATAAAATGAATTGAGAAATGTTCGATGATCTCTTGGGTTTTACTGCACTTTTTGGAAAGGTGCAGACCCTGATGGATATGACACAAACCTCCATACGTAAATTAAAACGTGACTTAGAAGTAAATGTGTTCCTTCGTTTCAAGTTAGGAATTTTGTGATTACTTGAATATTTGGGCGCCAAAATAAATAAAACCAACTCTTATATAATTACTGCAAAATCTTGTAGTAAAGAATTTGATAATAAAGTAAGTAGGACTGTATGTTAGAAATCTATAGTGAACTTCTATATCTAAATAATCTTTTAAGTTGTATGTATGCACCTTGTATATGTATTGGCTGTTCTGGGCCAGATCAAAAAGCAGCTTACTGATCCCTGGGTAAAAAAGACGGACTAACCCCTTGTTTACGTATATTTGTTATCAATTATATACTATAAGAGTATAAGAAGGTACGCAAAAATTGTATATATAAAATAACATGCAATATAATACTTTTCATACACCTTCGTATTGAAAATAACTTTTTACTAATCTTAAACCTTCTTATTATTTAAATATTTATCTAACAACTACAATCAGAGGGTTTTCATTATTTATCAATATTTCTCGAGCATTACCAAAACGTTAAATAATTTAATTTTGTGCAAGTTCTGTTAGTAAAGCATTATTTTTAATTTGTAGCAAAGCCCTGAATATCAACTACACCACTGGTGTATCGTAGTATTCTTATTCTATAATCTACAATAAACTTTCCATATATACAAATTTATTATTTGTTATACGATACGCCACTGGGAGCTAGGGACTTATAGTTGATATCCTATGGTAAGATGAAGATATATCATTTTCCCAAGTATTCAGTTTGACACAGTAACTGAGTTTGAGGAAGTTTTCCATGTGGCCGTCGAACACACCCAGAGGCGTCCTTGATCAGAGGCGTGCTTCACGGGGGGCAGATGTATCTCCAGGTCATAAGATTCAAATGTCTCGGTGAGGTCTGAATGCGTTTGACGTCTACTGCATGTCAACTGAAAATGGACATATGTTTAGAGTCGGTATTGAACAGGCATGCGATGAGTAAAAGTGAATAAGGGAAAAATGATAGTTAGCTAATATTTACTATGATAATATTGATATACAGATTCGGCAAAAGTAGTTTTACATATCCTGAACTAAACGAGTGCGAGAAAGAAAACAATAAAAAATTAGGAACAGAAAGTCTAATATACTGCTTCCAGCACATTATACAGTTTGTAAAATATTATTTTTATCACCTTGTCGTTTATCAACGTAGGACATCAGTATTTTCGTGGCAAATAATAATAACAATTACGTTCATTTGATTCAATTCCAGGCTACTTTATAATACAATGAAATATATCTACATATTTCAACGTAACATATACTGGACAGTAATATACGATACGATGTTATACCAAACTGGAAGTACAATATCAAAATTTTACCTAGGTAATGAACAGAAAATAAATCACAAAGGAAAGTATTATCCCTTGAACACAGTTTCACTCTTTATTAGTGATGGCAGCTAGTGCTTACAAAATTAACAGTAAACAAATAAATAAGTAAGTTTAGGATGCTTCCTGCATTTTGGGTTAATAGATGTTAATATATGCTTATATAAGTTTTTATTAAGGTGAATAATTATTGCGTGGATATGTTTCAGCCATTTATTAATTGGTAATTATTTTTTATGTCTATATGATCGGCAAATTACTATAATTTGTAATTTCGTCAAAGTTTTTGAAACAGCTCTATAGAACGTGCTCTATCTTCATATAGAGGGGCAGATCGTTAAAAATAGATCCACGGTCTCAAATTTGCTTTGTGTTACACAGTATATAGCTCCACGTATGAATCTAAATGGCCAAGTAGATGTTATTTACACGGACTTCTCCAAAGATAGAATTGACCTCAATTTATTATTACATAAGCTAGATCTCGTTGGGCTTTCTATACTATATAAATGTACTGTTAAGTTTATTTAAATATTATCATAGCCAAAGAACATAATATGTTGAATGTCGGGGTATAACATCCCATTCGAAATATCAGTTACATCAGGGTTTCCCCAGGGTTCTGTTCTGGGGCCTTCCCTTTTCAAACTAAATATTAATAGTATTTTAAATAATTTAGATGTATGCTATTTACTTTATGCGGATGGCATGAAATTGTTTGGAAATATTAGCTCTGAGGCAGACTGCGAAAAGTTGCGAAACGATTTGCAAATGGTGAATGATTGGTGTTTACTGAATAATCTTCCACTAAATATTGAGAAGTGCAATGTGATATCTTGCTGTAGAAAACAAAGGCCACTACGAAAAGATTATCAATTAAATGGCAACACACTACACATCCCTAAGCATTGAGAGATCTTGGGGTCACCTATAACACTGAATTAACTTTTAATATACATGTCATAAACATAATGCAATGTTCTTTTAAAAATTTGGGCTCTATAATGAGAAATTCAACCAGATTTGAATGAATAATAAGAACATCCAGCAAAATGACCCTGTTAAATTTTTGGGACTCCATCTTGATGCCCACTTAACGTGGAGCACGCAAATTGATTTTCTGTTAAAAAAATTAGCTGCTCACTCTTTTGTAATTTGGTAACTGAGAAATACAGTTAACTTAAATATTTTAAAGACATATTATTTCGCTCATATACATTCGTCTATTAAATATGGCATTTTATGTTGCGGTAATTGCTCCAGAGTTAATGAAATCCTGATGACCCAGAAAAAGATTATCCGCTTGATGTTGTTTAAGCTTATCAATATCTTCTGTAGAAAATTATTTAAGCAATTAATCATCCTAACAGTACTCTAGCTGTATATATTTAATTCAGTAATTTTTATAAAATCTAATCCTAAAAACTTCATTCAGGAACGTAATGGATGCTTCCGGTATGGACTTAGGTCTAATTTTAACATTAGTATTCCCTAGCATAGATTGTCTCTGGTTGCCAATGGTCTCACTGTCATGGGTATAAATCTTTTTAATAAGCTCCCTGCGAATATCAGTAACCTTGATAATTTAAATGAATTTAAAGCCACGGTTAAGAATTTATTATTAAGATCTAGTTTCTACTCTGTGACCGAATATTTTGATGCTGATTTCAATAATTAACTTAATTAATCTCTTACTAACTTTTTATGTCATATTGCATGTTTGTTTATTTTATACTTGTTTTATATATTATGTACTTGTTTTATATATTTCACTGCTGATAAGTGATGCAGTTTAAAAGCACGTATGGTTTTGGATTACTCTGGAAAATGCAGAATGTAGCAGATTGATGTTAATTCAGCATTTTATTATCAACTTTATAAATATACCCAAAGGCATATGCCACTTCAGTTAACAATTAAACGTTAAACTTAGTGTTTCTCGTATCCGAGATCAACAATATTTTCGTATATTTAAGTTCAAGTCAATTTTATTAACTTCAATGGCAAGCTCATACGCTTCTACATAACTTAGTAATTTTAAGCAACATAACAGTGTAAACTACGATAATCATAACTCTTGTGTTTTTATAAATAAATATTATTTTTAAAAGTCTACAAGCGACTTTCAAATCTAATCAATCAATATATTATCCTTATTAATTTGTAATTTGTGATATTTGTTCATAATCCTGTATTTGCCCATCCAGTAATTGGTCTTGGCTGTTGGGTGGTATATGTAAATAAATAAATATTATGAAGACAATTGATACATTTACCTCAAATGTTAATACATTGGCGCATAGTATAACGTGCACATCTAGTTTTGATTAGTAAATTATATTATAATATTAGGCAGGTTCGACATTTTTTATTTTAACCGAAATCGAGAGATTTATGATTCAAAAATGATAACAAAAAATAAAATTTTAGGATTTACCTTCGCTGTAAGCATTTTAAAACCAAGGATCGGCGAGAGGCTAGAAAACGTACCTGTGCGCGAGACTAGGCCGCGTGACGTCAGTAACCAGACAGCTTCGCCATCGCAGGGAGAGTATACGGATTCGCGTAAACTGTGACCTACGTTTGTGTATTTTATTTATTCGTGATCTTATTTCTGTTTATGACATAACACTAGCTAGCACAATGCTGCAAGGTTATCAGAAAGCCGATTCGCGAAATTTAACCGATGGTGGATGACTTTTTTGGCTAATAACGCAAATTTAAATGAACTTATTTCTCTGAAAAATTTGATTCAGCTCTGTTTCACTGTATTGGCGGTCAATAATATTAAAGCATAATGCCGACTCGTGACAATTTTTTATACTTAATATATAGGAATAACAAATTAGATTACTTATCAGAAAATCGGAAGGACTTCTACTTGGCCAATAAAATATTTTTTATAAGGTAAACAAATAAAAAATACCTCACTGTTCGACAAATCCAACGCGGAATGGAATGGTGTAGGTAAAGTTTCTATTAAATTATTTTATTGAATATAAATAAAGTAGTTAATAGGGTTTAACAAAATGTCTTTCACAAACTACAAAGGTGAATAATGTTGCTGATAAATGATTCTTGTAATAAATAAGATCACGAATAATAAAATACACAAACGTAGGTCATAGTTTAGGTGAATCCGTATACACTCCCTGCGACGGCGGAGCTTGTGTCTGGTTACTGACGTCACGCGGCCTAGTCTCACGCACAGGTTTTCAAATGCTTACAGCGAACATAAATCTTAAAATTTTGCGCTCAAATTTTTTGTTATCATTTCTTAATCATAAAATTTCTCGAATTCAGTTGAAATAAAAAAATTACGAAAAACGTCGAACCTGCCTATTGTAAGGTCAATTTTTTAACACACCTGGTAGCTAAATAGTATAAAGTACAGATGGAGGGTGTAGGGTAGATATATTTTGGTACTGGTAAATCTACTTGGCTGTGCCTAGTTTATATGCTGTTAATGAGATATTTTATACCCAAATGATATTAATGGCAGATGACATAATATATGTGCCAAACAGTTCATTTTCCAATATTTCAAGTAATTTATTAATCAAAATATATCTGAGTTCTTTGATGTTAAATGGTAAATTCACTAACTAAATTTCAGATTCTCAAACCTGTAACTTGTTTATCAGAAAATATGTGTTGAAATTAGTTTCTATAAATAAACGTAAGCTGACAGAGTTGCGTGCTGATTTTGCGTAGATGCATCAGCCGCTGTAGTAAACAACTCGGGCACGATCTTAAAGACTCCTGAAAACCGAAAGGAAATACTATCGAATAGAGACAGAACTAATAACTATTTCCTGCCTAGTTTTAGGTCTACCCGTGCCGCTTTTTACTATCTATTTAATGATTTTCCTAGTCTTGACCTATGGCGAGTTGTTCGCAGGTCGTAGGCAGCCTGGCGACGGGAATAGTTTCAGCTACGTTATTATTAGACACCGAAAGAGTCAACCATACAGTTGTAGGCACAGCAAAATGGATTTTACTGGATGGTCTCAGAATTCGTTTGAATGTGCGATACTAATAAATTTAAAACGCTTTGCCTATGTTCGTTTTCTCTAGTAATTATTGGCAAAAAACTGTAATTTTTAAGTTTGCAGTTCTGTGCACGTTCTAATTAAAAAAAAAACAATTTAATGTGAATTATCTGATGGGGACAGTTTTTTTATGTTTTAAGCTATTCAGGGGGTTAATCACAGTTACGTTTTATAGTTTCGGCCGGCTTGTTGTCCATATAAATAATAATAATAATAAATGTCTTTAATTGTGATTATAATAATAATAAAAACCGTTATTATATTTGGTATAGAAAAACATGTTTCATATACTTCTTATCACAAGAAAAGAAGGCTCTTGTGGCATAGAAAAGACATGCGAAATCAGGAGCCATATGGACGAATAGTTTTTGTACAATCAATTTGTTAATAACTTTTTGACTTTTTTTAACGCCTATTTCTCAGTGATCTGGCGGTTCTACAGCAACCTGCGGTGTGCAAATTAAAAATCATGATTTATACTATCAACGTCAAAAAAGAACCAAATGAAGTATTGGCTTTAAATTGTTGTAAACGATTTTCAAAGTTAGCATTAATATTTTCGATATAAATAAATAGAATATCTCTTCGGCGATGCATAGTATTGAAATGCTGACAAAAGCATCTGATAGCTGGCATTTTTTTCACAAATTCAGAAAAGTCTTCACGACCAATAGAAGCTGAAATAAAGTTTTAAAAAAATCGCTGTGGCGTTGTTTATAAATATTAAGGAATGATTTCAGCTGGAAGCCGACTTTTTCCCCTTGGTGCGAAGGGCACCGTACAAATAAACTTATTACTGTCCTTAAACATGGGAAAGACCTCACTGTCAATATTGAGCGAGTTAAAATGCCTATTATCAAATAATATTATAGAACCATCTGTCAAATCGAATTAAAAAAAATTCCTTTCGATATTGATGTTTTAGTGGTTTGACTTTTACTATTACAAGGGGAATATATGTAGCGTATTTGATGTGTTACTATGTATACAGGGTGTCTGACCGGGAACTGAATCGATCGATATAGAGAAAAGTACGCATCAGAAAATTTTGAAAATTTAGATAATTACTAATGTCGGTGTGGTCAATCCAACTAAAATAATTACAAGCAGCTGGCACTTCTGCTTATACCGGAAGTCGATACCAACTTGCTTATTTCAAATAGAACATCCTATATATTTTAGGGTTTTCGAAAAGAGAATAAGAATTCTGAGTCGAAAATATGTAGCATATCCTATACAAATGAGGATCTTTTACACGAAGAAAGTTATAACTTTCTTCGTGTAGAAGATCCTCATTTGCTTCTTGTCACGTAAAAAGAACACAAGGAGAACGACGTTCTACAACTGAAATAAATTCAATAATATCATACCAAGTGTTCCGTTTTTCGCGTTACATTTTGTCAACTTCAAACCGCGAAAACTTGTTTAGGTCAAACGGAACACCTTGTATTTTTTTACGTCAAGTTGTGTAAAATTGAATTCCCTTTTTTCTGATATAGCATTTTGGGGGTTAAAATTACAACTTTTTGAAATATTTGCGATTTTATTGGAAATTAATGAATTGTTGTAATTATTTCATCAAAATAGCCATGATTAGAAACAATCAGTCATTATCTTATGTCAAAAAATGCCAGCACGTTTAAATTACACTCACGTAGACTTTTTAAATTTGTTTATTATTTATGGACAATCTAAAAAAGTAATATCAAGAATTTGCAACACATTTGCTACTCGATATCCAGAAAAACGGAAACCGTCACCAAACACTGTAAAACGCATACTGGAAAATTTTAAAAATTATGGCTCTGCCAGGGCAAAAATGCAAAGAAGAAAGCCTATTGTTGATGACGAAAACATTGAAAGAGTCATTCTGGGATATTTTCACGCATTTCCAAGGATGTCCTTAAGACAAGCTACTCTGGAATCGGGACTATGCAAGGATTCAATTCACAGAATCCTATTAAAACATACGTTTCACCCGTTTTCATTCCATATGGTTCAAGGATTAAAAGAAACAGATTTCCTAAGAAGACAGAATTTTTGTGAGTTTATTCTAATAAGGTCTGAGGGTCACGATTCTTATTTGGGAAATATTATATGGAGAGATAAAGCAAAATTTACTAAAAATGGACTTTTTAATAGACACAATTTACATTATTGGAGTGACTCAAATCCTCGTATGTTCAGATAGCGAAACTTTCAGGAAAGTTGGCAGTTCAATGTTTACTGTGCCATAAGAAACGATAGAGTGGTGGCATCCTCGCTCGCCCGATTTATCAGTTCTGGATTATTTCATTTGGGGAACTATTAAAAATAAAGTTTATGAGAGCCCATTAACAACCATTGAAGATTGTATGCAAAGAGTAAGAAATGCATTTAAAAACATATCACAGAATTCAATTAGAAGAGCTACCCATGAGGAACTAATCCGAAGGTGCGAAAAATGTGTCGAGGTTCGAGGGCGGAATTTTGAGCAATTATTAAATTAAAATGAAATCATATTTTAAATTGATCTTATCTCTGCTATTTTAGTTCATGCCATATCTTCAATTCGAGTAATACGCATCTTACAGTGTTAGTGTTATTTTGCGTTTTTGTGGATATCGAGTAGCAAATGTGCTGCAAGTTCTCGATATTACTTTATCACATTCCCCATAAATAATAAACAAATTTAAACAGTTTTCGGTGGCATAATTTAAACGTGCTGGTATATTTTGACATAAGATAATGACTGATTGTTTCTAATCATGGCTATTTTGATGAAATGATTACAACAATTCATGAATTTCTAATAAAATCGCAAATATTTCAAAAAGTTATAACTTTAACCCCTACAATGCATATTAGCAAAAAGGGAATTCAATTTTACACAACATGACGTAAAAAATACAGTGTGTTCCATTTGACCTAAACAAGTTTTCGCGATTTGAAGTTGACAAAATGTAACGCGAAAGACGGAACACTTGGTATAATATTATTGAATTTATTTCAGTTGTAGAACGTAGTTCCCCTTGTGTTCTTTTTACGTGACAAGAAGCAAATGAGGATCTTTTACAAGAAGAAAGTTATAACGGTTCTTGCAAACCATTGCACCTGTCAAATTTTCTATAAAATGTCAAATATCTCTGAAACGGCTAAGTTTAGGTATAGGATATGCTACATATTGTCGACTCAGAAGTTTATGCTCTTTTCGAAAACCCTAAAATATATAGGGTGTTCCATTTGAAATAAGCAAGTTGGTATCGACTTCTGGTATAAGCGGAAGTGCCAGCTACTTGTAATTATTTTAGTTGGATTGGCCACACCGACATTAGTAATTATCTAAATTTTCAACATTTTCTGATGCTTTTTTTTTTACTATATTGATCGATTCAGTGTCCGGTGAGGCACCCTGTATAATATATAAGCTTCATGGTAATAAAAATAACAAGACCTTAATTTTTGTAAACGTTAATTCCATTTTGATATCAAATAAATATTCAAAAAGAAACATTTTGTATTCTAATTTTATGGATAATATACCATAATGATCCTTTGTTAATATTTCAGCGTTCACAGAACATATCAATCAGACATTAATAAAATAATAAGTCTCTGCTTGTCCTATTTCGATCGAAAACAGTATAAACATATTATGAATATTCTTCTGTCATTTTCAGGGTGCCCATAGTATGTAATCCATTAAATCAAATCAAACATGTATCCATTCTAGGTTTATAACCCTTTATTCATAATAATTTATGGTCCATTCAACATTCCTTATGGGGGCAAATAAACTAAATTAATATGCTCGAATCGCAATCAAAAGTTGTATACAAAGCGATAGGAACAGTGGATATTCGTGTCAAGATATCTAATGGAGCTGAGTAAAGAATAATCAATTTGAAATTGTTTTGTTTATCTTGGCGTACTTTGATTTTTTTTTGTCAAAATGCTAATTCGACTGGAGTATTATCATAATTCTTTAATTTCTTTGGGATATATACCCGATTTAATTTGGGTATTCATTGTGCTCGATAATGCAGTCTAAGCTACTACGTAACTGCAGTCTCAAAAAGAAAGTATAGTGGCATATCCTCCCACACAAGGCTCTTCTAGAACCTTCTGGGATAAAAGGGGTCGTAATTACCTGTGGTGTTAATTACCTGTGGTGTTATTTAACAAAATTCCGTAATCGTTATACATTATAACGGAATATCACAAAGTAACAGACAAATCCATAAATTTTTTAAACTATCCTTTATTCATGTATATTTGAAATTGAGTTACTGTGACGTATGTTCTATGATGTTTTATGGATTCGAAGCATGTGTACGTAACATGCGTTACACTAGTAAATACTTAAAAATCACACAACTAATAATAACTTAATCTAATATAAATTCACTACTTTTAAAACACTATGTACTTTTCTTTCTAAACTTGTCAACTCTTGTCTAATCTAAAAACTCTCTCAACTGAACTGTTTACTTCACTGAACTGAACTCTTCTAACCTACAAACTGTCTCTGTAACCAGAACTGTACTGGATACTAAACTGAACTGTTCTCTATACTTCACTAAACTGAACTGTTCCCCCATCTGCTGGATTCACCTCTTTATATACACCCGAAGAATGTACCAGAACAGTATTCCATAATATTCTGGAATCCTACAGAGTTTTCTACCATGTGATAGATGCCTGTTCGTCAATTGGCTCATAGATGGCGCCACCCCACCTACTGGCCATGAACAGAATACAGGTTTCCCTTCACTTTGGCCAGGGACTTAATCACATCTCTCCCCGTTAGAGGGTAGCACATAACAATATCAATCTTTCTTTTTTATTTTTGTTTCAGTATTCAAAATAAGTATATACCATTTTAAAAACGACTATAATTTATTGCTGGGTCATGTATTGTAGTATTGGTTTTTCGATCGAATATATTTTGGAGAACAAAAGTATGTTACTATTTGCATCTGTCACCGCTTCACATTTCAAACGATTTTGCTCAACTTTGCCTGATTCCTGTATAGAACCTCTAGTATATGGTTGATAAGCTTTCCTAGTAAAATACGGATATTAAGTGGTATAGATAAATAAAAATATATAACTTTAGATTCAGGATATGTTATTCTAAATCCAAATGGTGCCATGCGTGAATTGTTTTCTTTTATTAAATTTCAAATAAAATTTTATTGTATTCAATAAAAACAGTCATGGACAAGTTAATAATTACTTAAAAGTAAGTAAACAGAAATTACAATGTTCTAAATATAAAGCAGTAAAATGATGTTTTTGTTTCCTTTTAATTTCTATTCTTTGATTACATTTAGCAATAAACTTATTATTGGAAAATATGAATCAGCCTTTAGAGTTGTAAAAGTTAATCGCAATTTTCTATGACGTGAGGAGTATTCTGTTTCCACTTGGTAAAATTTGGAAATGTTCCCGGCATTATGTATTCAAAGATATTTTAGGGATATCCTTGCTACCCAGGTTTTAAGTACATATATAAGAAAACTAAAATAATCATAAATATTTTATATATTTTTTCCAAACTATATTTTGGTACATTGGTAATCTACGTCAGTCGTAGGTAGTTTCCAAAACAAACAGCTTCATTGGGCACGGATTATCATGATGCTTCTGCGAACGATTTTCATAAAAACTCCGAAAAAACAGTTTTGGACATATGTGAACTCCAAAAATGAATTGCTGCTATCTCAAACAACATTAAGAGGGGCGAAAAGTACAACAATTGACAGAACGTAGCTATTTTCGAGCCATCGAGCAATAGACACCTACCACCTACCAACAAGGGGTTACACCCTCCAGTAAACACCCCAAACGCAGGTTCAATAATTGCAAGACGAATTGTCACTATTCACTGATTTATTTAACACTAAATTGACTTAGAATAGTTAGTCCTTATAATTACACACTAATTACAACTATTATCTACTATAAATCGCTCTTATCACTGAACTTTACTAATCGGTTTCTTCTCTTGATCTGAACGCTTTACTCTTTAAAAATAAATTAAAACTGCCTCAGCGCGCTTTATGTATTCCATGGCGCTTATTCCAGATACCCCCATTTCACTCTAGTCCTCTCTAGATTGTTCCGGACGAAGTTCTCCTCTTCTCTAGCACAGCTATGGTAGAAAGTACCAAATCTTCCAGGAAGCAATGGCGCCATCTCTGGATCGACTGGCGAAATAGCATTATATTGCTAGCTTCTCCTTAGTAAGTTTAACCCCTTACTAAGGAGAAGCTAGCAATACAATGCTAGTTCGCCTCGTAAGAGGCCGCGCACATAATAATATTAATAAAAAAAATCGGCGCATTGCTAATAAATATATGCATAGTAACAAGAAATGTGGTGTTATTTATTTTAATGATTTCAATTGATTTATAATTGAAGTTTGACATATCTTTATGTGTTGAATCTGAGGTGTGGAGTTCGTTGGGCAATTCTCATAATTGCTTTCAATATACTGCTTTTATAGAGGTAGTATGTTGTATTGCATACCTTTCAGGAAACTTTTGATTATGTGTGATATTTACTGCTTTTACTAGTATGCAACTTTGGTTGCCTGACTTTTTTAATAAAATTAAATAACTGAATCTTTTAAATGAACAAGATTGATGATTTATTTCTTTGAAACATTGGTGAAATGGTGAATTATTGCAGAACATGTGCAATTCTTAAATCTACCAGATCTTAATATTAAATTATTCTATCTCAAAGCTGTGTAGATGCATTTATTTTGGTACACATACTTTTTTAAATCTCTGTTTTATTCAATTGCTGTCACTGATTCTCGGTTATGACTTATTTAAGTCTCTAGACAGCTTTATGATAAACAAAAATGTGCAATGGTGGACAAATACATATTTTATTATTAAAATGTCTTGTAAAAACCTTAGTTCCGTGATGTGTGTCGTGTGATCCCTAGGTGTATCTCCTGTGCTGCAACTCGGCTAAATTCAACTGGACTCATGAAATTTTCGCTACACGTGATGATTATATTCGCAAATATTCTTTATTTATTTAATAATATGCATGAACAAGATGCCTCGTACTATGGAAAAGGAAAGTTTTATTTATGTTATAACATTTGGTTACGGTATGTCACCGTACTGTCATGTGTGTTAAATACACAACTTTTTAGGTTAAACTCGATTTTCTGGGTCCTTATGTTACTTGTCAACAAAATTTCACGGCTCCTGATGTAAAATTTGACGTCTCTTATATAGGTTTTTGATAGTTACCATGGCAACCAAATTTACCATGTCTTGTCAATTTGCAAAGTTTCTGTATTTCCTTATTTCCCGTCTCCACGTGTAATTTTCCTATCTATTCTTTATCCTTGGCTTTTCCTGGTTCTTTTGCTACCACTTTTGTGTCTCTACGTGTCCTATTAACGTTTTTACCTTTCCGTTGCACCCCACATGACTCTTTTACACGCTGCCACTTTATTTACACATTTTCACTATTTATTTTTAGTTCCAAATTTGTTAGGAATGTTTAAACTTACTTTGTCCACTTTTTATATTGTTACTGACTTAAATTTAGTAGATGAATTTGAAGGGTTTTGTTGAAATGTCAAAATTGTTTATTTTTGGCCTTTTTCTTAATTATTTTCGGCCCCCGTTTTAATTTTAGTTGATGACTTATTAATAAATTTCATCTATAAAAGCTGTTCTTGAAATCCACTATGTTTTCCACCCAATTTTTGTTCTTTATAAAACTATTTTGAATGAATTTTGAAAACTGTCTGTCGGTAGACCTTAGATTTGTAGGTAAATTGTGTATATGAGGTAACTACTTGGTTTACTGTATTATTGTGACTTTTGTAGATTTTTAATAACGTTTTGCTTTTAAATTTATTTATTTTCAGTACAACTTTTGATTTCTTGTGTCTGTTTTTCCATATCCCTTTCCAGTACCTTGTACTATTCTTAATGGTATAAATCTGTGACCTATAATGCCATGTTAATAGATACTAATACAGTACTTGGAGCTATAAGAAAATTTAAACCCTAATTTACCAAGGGACCAGATGCCATCCTTCACCATCAGATACAGTGCGCATATTTGCTAAAGTTTTTCAATTCGCTTACATAAGACAGACATTCATATTGAGGAGCAGATATATCAGCATGGTTTAGTTCGCAGTAAATCTAAATTCACCAATCTCTTCCACGTAATGCAATTTATTTCGGAGAGCTTGGATGTTAACATACAAGCTGAGGTGATTTATACCGATTTCTCCAAAGCCTTTGACAGACTTGATCATGTAATTTTGCTTAATAAACCTCATATGGCTGGCCGGATTCCATACAACTTGAAAATATATATATATATCTTTATTTTCTTTCAAACTTTCATGATCAACTCTTGTCCTGCCAACACCAAAATAGCGGAAAGTGTAAATACTTTCCTTCGTTGCGTAACAAATAATTTTGCATAGGTTATAAAAAAATGTTAATTTATTTGACAGCGATTGGTACAGGAAACATAGCTACGATTAAACTTGAAACGGAGAATGTGACATCATTCTAAGCAGCAAATTTTGCGTTGGTTTTAGTTTTGTTGAAAGATTAACTTGAATATAAGCGGCAATTTATGTGAAAAGCCAGCTATAAGGAAGACGTGAAATAGGTAAGATAATGGGAGTCTTAAATCAAGTGGGTGAGTAAAAATATACTATCTACTGATAGTTGAAGGGATAGATTACAATAAGATTACTACCATGGGCACAAGTCTGTCTCTCAAGAGTCAATTTTTGGTTCACTTTTATTCATTGCCTTTATCAATGATATAGTCATACTGTCCGCATCTACTGTATATCGATGACTTAAAAATTTACTACAACGTTAACTGCATTAGTGTTGTGGAATTGCTGAAGTCGGATTTGAAAAGAATTTTTAACTGACATACTAAAAGTAAATTAGCTATAAATGTTGAAAAATGTAATGTCACTTACCCATATCGACACGATATCCTCATCAAGGAGTACAAAATAAATAATAATGTCATACTAAGGGTTGATAATTTTAAGGATCTTTGTGTCACTTTTGATAATAAGAAGACTTTTCATTAACCTTATAAATCTTCAGCTTTTAAATCATTAGGATTCATAATAAGAAAATTTAGTAAATTCACGAATATTGAAACATTAAAGCTTCTCTTTCTTCGTTTGTCAGAAGCAAACTGCAGTATGCTTAATCCCACACATTTATTTGTTTTATTTATTTATTTATTTGGATACTAACACTCAACAGGTAACCATTTACAGGGTGGGAACATTACAATGAAGAATATGAAAACAAGCAGGTATTACAAGATGACAACATCCATTACAATAATTAAATAAAATAAAATAAAAAACACATTAAAATAGAACTACAGCAGACTAGTACAGACAGCGAAACTTATAAATTATAAATCAAGTTGTTTAATTGAACGAATGCTACAGTTGAATATATCAAGCTGATCTTGCAGTAGATTATAATTTTTACACATAAAATATAGATGGGAAAATTTTAATAAATCAGTTCGAGGTGTAGAAAGATAAAATGTTTCACAATTCCGACTTGTTATACGAGGTATATGTAAATTCAGTTCCTCCAGAATGACAAGGCATTCAAACATGTTATGCATAATTTTGTAAAGAAAAATTATTAAATGTTTTAAATGTTTAAATGTTTTGTTAACCGCCTCTCAAGTTACCGAAGTAACCTCCTGGAAGATCTCAAGGATCTTGTGCTAGGAAGAGAGATGAGGCCCTACAGGTTAATGTGGACTCCGAACCACTCTTGGGGCGATTTTTTTAATGAAAAATTGTTCCGCCTCGCGGTAATTGAACCCACTTCGCTAGGCAACTCAGTTTGCTAGCCAGACACTTTAACACACTGAGCTACCGTCCTGTACTATTCTTCTATTTTCCAAATTAGACATATGAAATCTTTCCAACATAACATTTTGCGGATATCTAATTATTGAATTGGATTAATATTATCCTCAATAAAGCACAAGTATTTAACAAAACGGCGCTGAATATTCTCGACACTATTTATGTAAATAGCATGTCCTGGGGACCATATCAACGAGCAGTATTCCAATTTTGAACGTACTAATGAATAGTACAGCAGTTTCATAATATCAGTATTACTGAACTCTAAGGTACCAGTCATTTACCATGTTTAGGTTATTCTGAAGATTTTCATATTCTTGTTCGTTTTCCATTACACAATATATTTTCAAATCATCGGCATATAAGAGTCTCTCTGTATTAAGATTATCTGCAATATCATTTATAAAAACAACAAACATAAGCGGGCTCAGTACAGAACCCTGGAGTACACCGGAGGTGGCTAGGATGTCAAACAACTTGTAACTACGGTATTCAACATACTAACGCCTATTCTCTAGCTATGAACAGAAAAATTCTAACTGTATCACTAACAATCCAAATCTTACCCAATTTTTCTAATGGAGTACAGTGATCCAGACGATCAAAGGCCCTGGAAAAATCAGTGTAGATGATATCGACTTGCTTGTTTGCATCCGATTCCTTAGAAATGAATTGCGTGATACATGCAAGGTTGATTTTAGTATATTTACCGAGAACAGATCCATGTTGGTTACAAATAATTTGGCCATATATACGTGACTGGATAATGACATATGCGAACTGATCTCAAAGACTTTAGCGAAATTACAGATAATTGTAATGGATCTATAATTTTCTGCCAAGCACTTGCTGTCTTTTTTAAAAATGGGCGAATATTTCCACACATCAGGAAATGTACGCGTTTTTAGTGACAAATTAAATATTGTTGTGAGAGGACCGGCGAGGATGGCTGCGCAGTCTTTGACGATAAATGCGGTAATGTTATCAGGTCCTTTAATAAGCTTAAGCTTAATTTTCTTCAATGACTTAAATACTTCTGTTTCAGAAAATGACGTTAGAGACAAATTCGTGCTATTACTACTCGCGTTATCATAGGTATGACATTTATCTTCGTTATTGTTAGGTTTTAGATATGCAGTTTGAAAAAGGTAGCGAAGACATTAACAATATCCTGTGGATTCGTACATTGAGTATCATTATATGGAATATTATCGGGAATGGAACTGCTACCTCTTTTACCGTTAATGAATTTTTGCGGATCTATTTTTATGTTTTCTTGTATTTTTCATGCGTCTGTCTTAACTCATCCTTTATCTTTTCTCTATGTCACTAAACTCTCTGTAAATATTGGTATTCTTTGTTTGTTTATATTTTTCCAGAGAATACGTTTTTTAGACGTTCCTTTTATTTGGGTTTTCTACCACATGTATTATCCTCTTCAAAAACAATTCACCGAATCTACCAAATAATAGAATTATTGGAAAAAAACCTCTGCGCCTGTCACGTTTACGTCAAAAGAACAGTCAGAGGTTAATTTTTTACAAATAGTATAATTCGGAATAGACACAGAAATAATGTATTTTGCTGACGTTTCGGAAAGTAGTCTCTTTCCGTTTTCAAAGCTTTTTTTGAAGAACTCTTATTTGTTGTGTATGTTAAATACACAGCTTTAAGATTCTGTTTATGTTATTTGGAAGCTAGAACTAAATTAAGTGTAAATAGCATAATGGAACTATTAACAATGTGTATAAAAACAACCTATTTTCAATCGGAAAATGAGTTCTATCAGCAGGATTTTGGCATGGCAATGGGGTCTCCATTATCACCAATTTTAAACAACATACATGTTCAAAATTCTATAAACAAACCGGTTGTCTGGTGGAGATATGTTGACGACATCTTTGCAATTTTGTCTCATGGTGTTCATTTACTACATAGTTTTTTAGATTCGGTGATTTGTTTTTGAAGAGGACAATACATGTGGTGTAAAACCCGAATAAAACGAAAGAATATTCGTAGAATGCCATAAATAACTTTCAGACAATAATACGTTTTTTCTTTATGTCTCGTACTATATTATTTGTGTACCATGGTGGACATTTAGATTGTCTGGGAATGTATTTTGGAACAGTTTTATCAAAAATTTCAGTAAATTTTAAGTAAAATTCAGAACATGCAATGTTAACATCTTTTAGTTCATTTAAGAAGGACCAGTCTGTTTTGAATGAAACTAATAGAATTAATTTGTACGTCTAGAATCTCTTAAATAGTTAAGTATTTTATAGAAACATATGAAGAACTTTGTACGACATTGTACTAAAAAAAATAAAAAATCGACTGCAGCAACAAAAATATTCTTTGAGGATCCTTATCTTAAAGAGTATAAATTTGCTATCCTATTAAAATAATTTCAAAAACTAAAACACGTTGAGATTTGATATTGTATGACAATTACCATCTCGAAGTTAAATTACACACTTAATGTTTTCTTTAAAGTGGGTGTCGAGTCTACGTCATAATCAGTTATATATTTACACAAGTTAATTTAAGATTTTTTATTATATTATATAAATAGGCTAAGCACAATAAAATACATCACTTCCCAACAATTGAAACTGATTCAGTGTTTTTGTGTATTTACAAGTCAACATATCAAAGTGCCCAACAAAAAACTATAAGAGGCTCTTAGCTTATTCATCGAGTAGGCGCTTCAAAAAATATTCTTATGTTAAAAGTGAACAACTTGTTGATGTTTCATTGAAAAGTGGTGTTTACTATTATTGGCTATTAAACACTAAGCCAAGAACAACACTCCAATAGTTTTGGCGGGAACGCCTATAATATTTACCAGATGGCCACTTGGCCACGTGTGTATTTGGCGTGCGTTGGGGTCCTCCTAATATTGAAGCCAAGGTCCTCATGAGTATCATTGGCGTACGTATATATTCACTGATGGATCAGTTTGGGCATCATGCATACGCTACTCTGCCGCCAAAATGAATTTCAATGAAATCTGGAGATTGACATTGGTCGATCCCAAGCAAAACAATATAATTGAATAGTTCAAATGTGCTTTTAGAGCGCGGAATATTAAACATAATACTTTTAGTCGCAAACTCCTCTATAAATCCTTATTCTACTATAAGAAGAGTAACCAGACTGCAACCAAAGTTACAAATCTGGCGCGTTAAGTGTAATAATTGCATATTACCATCAAAACGCTAACGTGCTTCGATTGCAACAAACACCAGCCGAAAGACTGATCCTACTTAAAGGAGCTCCCTTGCCAGTCGTCATACACCACTTGCAGACTGCAGTTTCGAGCTGTTGGCTCTCGTCAGTGCAAGGTAGGTATGTGACGACCGACATGAGAATCCTTTGACTATAGTACATCCCGCTATTTTTACAATAGCGACATGTAAAACAGCCAGCAGGCGCCATCCAGCGGTCCAGTGTCTGTTGCAATCGAAAAATACAGACACTGGACCGCTGGATGGCGCCTGCTGGCTGTTTTACATGTCGCTATTGTAAAAATACCGGGATGTACTATAGTCAAAGGATTCCTTTAAGTAGGATCAGTCTTTCGGCTGGTGTTTGTTGCAATCGAAGCATTAGCGTTTTGATGGTAATATGCAATTATTACACTTAACGCGCCAGATTTGTAACTTTGGTTGCAGTCTGGTTACTTTCCTTATAGTAAAATAAGGATTTATATAGGAGTTTGCGACTAAAAGTATTATGTTTAATATTCCGCCCTCTAAAAGCACACTTGAACTATGCTAAGCCAAGTCAGGCTATTTATTTTTCGATTGCAATAGACACTGGACCGCTGGATGGCGCCTGCTGGCTGTTTTATATGTCGCTATTGTAAAAATACCGGGATGTACTATAGTCAAAGGATTCTCATGTCGGTCGTCGCATACCTACCTTGCACTGACGAGAGCCAGCAGCTCGAAACTGCAGTCTGCAAGTGGTGTGTGACGACTGGCAAGGGAGCTCCTTTAAGTAGGATCAGTCTTTCGGCTGGTGTATGTTGCAATCGAAGCATTAGCGTTTTGATGGTAATATGCAATTATTACACTTAACGCGCCAGATTTGTAACTTTGGTTGCAGTCTGGTTACTTTCCTTATAGTAAAATAAGGATTTATAGAGGAGTTTGCGACTAAAAATATTATGTGTAATATAATTGAAGTTGATGCAAAAACGTACAAGTTGTGAATGTACTTTCTCTGATGCCTGTAGAAATTACACAGGAAATCACAACGAAAAAATGGCTCCCAAACTTCTACTTTCAAACTGATTTATTGCCTGTCAAATTCAGAGAAACTTAAATAGCACACGAATGTTTTAGATCTTCTAATCCCTATTGATCAAACTGATAAATATAATTTTGATTTAATTATCTGTCGTGAAACTTGGCTCTATCTAATGCATTTTAATCTACTACTGGCCACTAATTAATTAGATGCGACAAATCGAAAAGGGGTGGGGGCTTATACTTTTATCAAAAATTCTCTCAGGTATTCCGGAATTAATATAAACAAGAGCCAAATATTATATATGAGCCGCCAAGAGGTGGGACAGAGCCCTTCTTATTAAATGATATCATTTGTATGAACAATAAAGGCAAACTATTAGAACATGGCACTATGGATCTCAAACGTAACGGAACATTTATTGGTCCGATCTAAATCATCAGACCACTAAATCACCACCGCAGAAAGTTACATGTTAGGACTAAAGATTTTTCGTTTTGACTTCGACGAATTCTCCAAAGATGCTCGTTCTATTTTATGGAAATACAGGGTGTCCCAGATTTAAACGGACATACTCTAATGGGAGGTAGAGCACACTCAGCTGAGTTCAAAACAGCCCTATATTTACCGTTGAATGTGAAAAGCCTACGGACCAGTTTATGAAATAATGTCATAATATTTGATGGCACGTTTGTGGTTATTCCTCAATAATAAAAATTAAAAACGGTGCAAATAATTAAGACTATAATAGGTTTTCAAAATGAATGCCCCCAGCGCCAATACAGTTTCGGGAACTTTTTTAATATGTCCTTTCCTATTATTTGGGTTTTCTACCACATGTATTATTATCCTCTTCAAAACAAATCATCGAATCTACAAAATAATAGAATTATTGGAAAAAAAACCTCTGCGCCCGTGACGTTTACGCCAAAGGAAAAGTCAGAGGTTATGTTTTGCAAATAATATAAATCGGAATAAACACAGAAATAATGTATTTTGCTGACGTTTCGGAAAGTAATCTCTTTCCGTTTTCAAAGCTATTTTTTGGAAGAACTTTTATTTTGCTGTGTATGTCAAATACACAGCTTTAAGATTCTGTTTATGTTATTTCCATAGATACTTACTACTTACACAGAACATAGAACTGATGATATTTTCTTTTAGATAATGTTTAGTTTGTTAAGTTCTTCTTTTAACATTGGTAGCCAGGTTGTACAAATATCTACAGAACAATTCGATACGCACTTATCTTCATTTAATAAGATTATTGCTGATTCTTTAATTTTTATTTTTTAGTATCTGTTTCTTTTGTTAAAATTTTTGCCTAGTCCCAGTTTATTCTATGCCCGTTTTCCCAAGCATGTTCACAAATCTTTGATTTCTGAATTTCATTCTTTCTAATGTAATACTTGTGCTCATCCAACCTCACACTGAAAGGTCTGGATGATTCACCCACATAACATTTGGCAAAATGGGACTCGGCAAAAATTTTAACAAAAGAAACAGATACGAAAAAAAGAAAAATTAAAGAATCAGCAATAATCTTATTAAATGAAGATAAGTGCGTATCGAATTGTTCTGTAGATATTTGTACAACCTGGCTACCAATGTTAAAAGAAGAACTTAACAAACTAAACATTATCTAAAAGAAAATATCATCAGTTCTATGTTCTGTGTAAGTAGTAAGTAACTATGGAAATAACATAAATAGAATCTTAAAGCTGTGTATTTGACATACACAGCAAAATAAGATTCTTCCAAAAAATAGCTTTGAAAACGGAAAGAGATTACTTTCCGAAACGTCAGCAAAACACATTATTTCTGTGTTTATTCCGATTTATATTATTTGCAAAACATAACCTCTGACTTTTCCTTTGGCATAAACGTCACGGGCGCAGAGGTTTTTTTTCCAATAATTCTATTATTTTGTAGATTCGGTGATTTGTTTTGAAGAGGATAATAACGTGGTAGAAAACCCAAATAATAGGAAAGAATATTCGTAGAATGCCACAAATAACTTTCAGACAATATTTTTTAATATGTTTTTTACTGGCGCATCAATCGCTTCCGGGCTATTTCTAATGTTATCACATACAGTAATATTTTTTTCTAGAAGCGGCTCTCGTGTATTAAACTCTTCTTTGTACACCTCTGACTTGAGATGACCCATAAAAAATAATCTAGAGGTGTAAGATCAGGAGACCTAGGTGACCAGTTTACCGGACCTCCGCGACCAATCCATCTATTGGTGTAATGCTGGTTCAGATGATCCCGGACCGATACAGAAAAATGGGGTCCAGCACTATAGTGCTGAAACCACAAACCCCTATTATTGATGCCTTCTAATAAATCTGGCGAGATAAGTTTAAATAAACCTCACCAGTTAGCCTTTCTTCAAAAATGTGGGGCCCTATTAGATGATTATTGTAAATACCACACCACACATTAATGTTAAATCTGTATTGGGAATATTTCTGAATCACTGCATGTGGATTTTCGGTTGCCCAAACATGCTGATTTCTACAGTTGTTAATTCCGTCACGTGTGAATGGGCTTCATCCGTGAATAGAACTCTCGATATTGTTCTTCTGTGAGCCAAAATCTACCTACAAAATGTTAAGCGGGGAACGTCGTCGCCGTCTTCTAGACGTTGAATCTTTTCAGCATGAAATGGATACCAATTTTCCTTCTTTAATGTTCGTCATACTCTTGTCTTAGGTACTGCTAACTCTTTACTTATTTTTCTAACACTTATGGATGGATTATTTTCCACAACCAGTAATATTTGCTCTTCTTGTGGAAAAGCTCTGGGAACATGTTCATGCTTTGTCATTGACGGAAATTGTCCATATTCCCTACTAAATTAATATACCTCTGAATACGTTTTATGATCTGGAAAACGCCTTTAATATGTCCTCTCTTTTTGCAGCTCTCCCATTTCCGTCGCAAAAGCCATACACAATAGTAGTTTGTGCAACAAGAGTGAATATGATAGCCATATCGCACGAGAAAGAAGTTTGAGCACGACGCCATAGGCGGAGTGCCTCAATCTTTCGAGTGCGATATGTATAATCCACTCGAGTTATACAGTATATTTTTCTACGACCGGATTAAGAAAAAACTACAAATAATAGTTTTAATCAAATTTTGATATACAAACTTAGCTTCTGCTCAATCTTATACTCTAGGGGCAAACATTTTATAAAAGCTTCAGTAGCCTAGCGGTTATATGCACGCTTCGAAATACAAGAGATCATAGGTGCAATCCTCCAGTGGAAGGTTCGGATCAACGCTGAGAAGTCTGAGGCGATATGCTTCACGCGTCGCTTCATGGAGAACCGCATTATCACTCCAATTTCGATCAGGGGTAACCAAATTCCCACTAAAAGATGCGTTAAGTATTTGGGGGTGAGACTCGACCAAAGATTGACGTTTAATACGCACATTAATGAAACCATACGGATGGTCTACTCCCTGTCCAGGAGTCTGTATCCACTCATGGTCAGGGGTAGTAGACTTAACAAACAAAATAAAAAATTGTTGTACACGACGGTGGTCAGGCCGTCTATCACATACGCGGCGCCGGTGTGGTGCAGCATATCGGCCAAGACAATGGAAAAACTAAAAGTGCTAGAATACAAATATATGCGCCTCATATCAAATTCTGGAAGATACACCTCCCTCAGAGACCTCTACGAACGCTGCAACGACATAACCCCGATAGCCGACTACGTCCAGCATATCTCCCAAAACTTCTATTCGTTCAAGCTGGGCGATAGTCCGCTAACAAGACACATTACACAAATTAGACAGCATAATGTCCCATTTCGGATTAAACACCCCTTACCTTACCAGACGTTGCCAATCTTCCGGCAATCACTCTAGCCAAACTTTTGACCTACTATACCTTCTCTAATACTATCCACCTCTCACTGATATTTCATACCTTTCATCCACTTTAATTCTTTCCTGTCCCCCTCTTCTTTTGTTTTTGTGTATTTTTGTGTATGTCGCGTTTATTTGTTCTTCGTTTCTGTTTGTACATTTTTGTCTGTAAATTCATCCTTCCTTCATTAAACTCGTAACAGAATCCAAATTTTATATCAGAACCATCAAAATTTTTAGAATCCCAGTTTAGGCCTGCCTTGCGTAACCCGTAGTTGGAGCAATTCGCAGATGGCACCCCGTGCAAGTTACGGAGTCAGTGTCAGTGTCCAAATTAAATTCAGTGAAGTGCACGAACGGCGAAAGCCAAGCGATCGTTTTAACCAGTTTTAAGTTAAGCTTTTTTTTTAAGCATTTAAGCGTTAACGCGGTGGTCGCAGGGTCGGTCCCGATGGTCTCTGGGGAGGCATATTTACTGTATATTGATATTAATAAAGTTGTTTTGAATTGAATTGAATTGGTTCAATCCCCACATATAGGTACTTTTTTTTGTCATAATATATCTCTAAAATTTTGTCTGTGTATAATAATTTCAATAAAATTTTAGGTTGTATACCGTTTATCGATTCTTCACTGGAATCACTCATTTTAAATTATTTTCTAGGTCAAACTGCGCGAATACACACTGACAATTACTTTGACAGCTTACGCACTAACTTGAATTTTTTAAAACGAATAGTTGCCTATGTACTTAATACACAAACTGTGATTGGTCGATTTCATATCCATCCTAGAACGTATATGAAATATATCCGTTCAGTTAACTGGAATGGCCCACTTATCCATTCTACAGACTGTACGGAAAACAGCAAATTTACATAAGGGAGTAGAAAAAAATAATATCCGCATATTCTTCATTACTAAATTGAAACGGCATCTTAAAATTTTTTATTTTACAACTGGTTTTTTATCATTTATTCTAATAATTACTGAGAGCGAACAGCAATTTTTATTTGTAAAATTACACATTTGATATGTGCCCACTTGGGATTTTTAATGCAACAATGTCATGTGTTAATTGCATCGTTTTATTACTTATTTTTTATTCGTAAAATAAATGGAATGTGCTTTATTTTGGACGGAAAAATCAAGACGGAATATCAAAACAAAAACAAATAACAACCTCTTCTGGGGTATTTAGCTGAAATTAATAAAATAATGATGTTAGCAACTGGATTGTGTTATTTGTAGAATGTCAAATTTGGTCTTTCAATACTTGAAAATTTATTGAAGAATAACCATAAACGTGGCATCAAATATTATGACATTATTTCATAAAGTGGTCCATAGGCTTTTTAAAAGTTTACTAACATTTACCAAAAAATAATATACAGTGTGATATTAACGATCCAAACAGCCATATTAAAAAAATGTAGATCGGTCCTTGAATTTTTCCAAAATCACTTAAGCTATTTATTAACCTAAAAGAGTATAATATCTATACCATCTATATATATTACTATACTATCTAAATACTATTGCTATTTTATCTAAATATGTGCAGTCATTTAAAAAATATAGCAGACTAATGTTCTGGTCAAAAACCATAAAACACCCTCGTATCTCAAAAATGGTTCACATTCAACGGAAAGTATAGGAGTGTTTTGAACTCAGCTGACTGTGCTCTACCTTCCACTAAAGCATGTCCGTCTACATTATCAAGTTATACAATTGGTTTATTTTAAATCTTATCTTTTATAAGGTTTTTAAATAAGATTCTGATGATTATTTCACTCAATCCAAATAACTTGAATATTTTTCTTATAATTACCTTAATATATTACACTCTCGGAAAGTTCTGTTTTTAATACATTAACAAGAAAATCTCATTAAAGATGCTTTACGATAGAAAAATAAACATCTATGAATTTCCCATTTTTAATATATGAAAAGATAATATTTATAATATTAGAAAAAATTATAGGAGGTTTGATATTAGACATATACAGATGAAAAATATACACGAGTCACGAGTATAGTATTAATACACATATATTCAAATGTTCCACTGAATAATATTGTTCTTATCAGTCGTGAAAAATTTACAATGATGTTGGGCCTTACACTAAATACTAATACATTCTATCTTAAATTACGCTTTATCAGTATATAGTACATTAATTAGATGTTTAGGAAAAATTTCATATAAGTTAAATTTGGATTCGTTTATTTGATAGCAAATGTATCATGTTTTTATGTCTCAAAGAGTAGGAATCTTTTATTTGCCCAACATTTAATAGGTAAACATTAGATCCCTCCGAAGGACGGTATATCCATTACGCAATCCTCGCCTAACATTGCATAGCTTCTGCGCATATACCGATACACAAGTCGTTGGAAAATGCGAGGTGAGGACACAGTCTCCCTTGAAAAGTTCTCCCATCCAAATACTAACTGTGCTTGACTTTGATTTATATTATATATTGAAATACGTATATAGCAAATAGCTTTCGCCCTGCTATGTGTAGGTATTATTTTATTAATTTTTAATTGGTCAGGAAATATTCCTTCAAAAAACCTAGTAAAGTCGAGGCAAGAATTCAAGCGATGCACGTCACGAGTGATCTCATTAAAGAAATTTTAATACTAACAAAATTTTTAATCATTAATCACGTTAAAAAGAGTAATTCTTGACACCCAGTTATTAAGCTTTTTTCAGAAATAGGTACAGTTTAATGGGGCTTCATGATTCTTAGCAGTATTGTCTTATTTATGGAATCGATCTGTGACGTGCATCGCTTGAATTCTTGCCTCGACTATAGGCAGAATAGCCTATGCTAAGCTTCGCCCATGAAACATTGTATATGTCATTGCTTCAATAAAGACGTAATTATCACTTGTAATCCTATTCTGCAGTTAAGTTTGATCTTCAGAACAGTGTATTAATAAAACATGTGTTTTGAAATAATTTGTTCTTGTTATTAAATAAGCTCATTTACTATAGTTCTATATATACAGAGTGGGGTAATAATGCGCCGGACCTCGATCTCGAGTTCTACGATAGCTAAACATTTTTTAAAAAAATTGTAAGTAAACTAGATAAAAAAAGTTTATAACTATATCTCCCAACCACTTGGATGTAATGAATTTTTTGTTGAGATAATACAATCTGCAGATGCATATTTAAAAAATCACCACAGTCACAGTTTTAAGAAAGAAAAACTTATGTGAATCCCAGTTACGAGAAAATTATTTTTCAATTAAGAACATTTTAAATTGAATTTTCTCAATTTTTTCAAATGGAACACCCTGTATATTTTTCGTCGATGTGATGTAGAAATGAAAAACGAACATTTTTTGTAAGTATTTCCCTATGGCTAATTTCAACCATTTTCGTTTTATAAATAAATAAGTGTTACATTCAAGATTAAACTTAAAAATAGAGGTTTCTTCAAAAATTTATAATAGGTGTTCGACGTGTTGCTCATTTTGATTGACACACGTCCTTATGCAATTTTGAAATGAGGCCATTTAGTGGGACCATTTCTTCCAATCCATTGAAATGAGTAAATAGTATGTAACCGGTCCTTTACTGTAATGTTTTTTTGTACATTTTTTCCCTGTTTTCTTTATTCGATAAGTAATAAAACCTCAGTTTGGTATAAATTGTCGTGTACAAAGGAGCATTTATCACACTTATCGGTCGTTACAATTTGTATTGAATTTAAAATATTTGGAATTTTACAATATGAATTTTAATAAGGCGGAACTTGTAGATATGACTTTTATTTTGGCCTAGTCAGACAGAAATTGTTTACTTGCTAATAGAATTTATCACCAACGTTATCCTGAAAGAAGGATTCCTGTTGTTAGTAGCTTTCAAAACCTTCTCGATAGATTTCTGGAAACTGGAAATGCCGAACATAAAAAAGTGAAAGAATAAAATGTGTTGTTATGTAGTAGTTATGAGGCAACTTTTCATAAAAATGGATTTGTTAATAGGCACAATTTCCATTATTATGCGCTTCGGAAAATCCTCACTTTTTTATGCAAGTTGATAAAAACGTATATGGTCTACAAACGTTTGGGGAGGAATTATTGGAGAACATGTAATAGGGCCACATTTCTTTGATGGTACATTGACTGGAGCTATTTGTCTTCATTTTTTAAAAAACTATCTGCCACAATTATTGGTAAATCTCCCTGAAACAATTCGAAATAGGATGTGGTTTCACCACATTATTTAAATGCAGTTAGAGACCACTTAAATAATACCCACCCTAATCAATGGATTGGAAAAAATCGACCCACTAAATGGCCTGCTAGATCCCCAGATCTTACAAAAATGGATTTCTTTTTATGGGGATGCGTGAAGGAAATTGTTTATACAGACACACACACAAAATTGGAAAATATGAAGGAAATAATAATAACTGCCTTTACATCTATCACACCGGCAGTTTAAGAACAGTGGGAACCTCATTTCAAAAGACCATAGAAATGTGTATCAATCAAAATGGGTAACATGTGGAATATTTATTATAATTTTTTCTACTGAATTATTTGAAGAATCCTCTTTTTTAAATTTATTTTTGAATTTTGTAATTATCGCTCAATAAAACAAAATTGGTTTCAATTAGCCCTAGGGAAGGACTTATAGAAAATGATTCAAAAACATTAACTAGATGTCTCGTAACTGGTATTCACATAAGTTTTTTTTAAAACCCATAATTGTGATTGTGGTGATTTTTTTAATATCCATCTGCAGATTGCATTATTTCAACATAAAAATTCATTACATCCAAGTGGTTGTGAGATACTCAATGCTAATATAGGAATGAATAGAGCCTAGAAAGAGGCTTCAAAAAATGTACTGATATACATAGCACTTCATTTATAAAAGGCACTTGGTCCTGTAATTTCTGTGGTGTTTATTTATAATTATTTATTTATTTATTTCGTCTTAGCTCGCCCATGTTCGAAAATAATTTCCAGTTATAGACTTCTTTATCTAGTTTACTTAAAATTTCTAGCTATTATAGAGAACTCGAGATATCGAGCTGCGACGTACTATTGCCCAGCCCTGTATATTGATACACTCATCTTGGTACGCACATAAAAGAGATATAAACGTTTTATCATTGGTGAACTACTGTTACTGATTTAATAAATGGATCGAGTGTAATATTTGAAAAAAACTTCAAGGCTCGCTTGTAATTACGCCAATGACCTCACACCTGAGGATGCCAATGTGCGTGTCCATTGACGGGTTCCAGTTGGCACGCTGAAAATCGACCGGAGCCAACTGGGGTGCCTCCTGAAACATTGATACTGAAAACCGAAACGGGACCAGCGCGTGTTTACGTACCGTGAGCCAACCCCGACCATTGCCAGTAGCTGAAAGTGTGACTGTTGACTTGATTTCCTCTCATTTCAAATCATTTCCGTGTTATGACGGTGCCAGCGAAGTGTAAACAATAGAATTATTTATGATATTATTCTTTATGGCAATATACCGCCTGTGAATTGCTACTTGACACAAAATAGGACTTTTATAAGGATGTATTTACGAGCCATATATCTTTATATGAATATCAATTTTGAGATTATATAGTTTCTGAAGGAAACCAGCCAGTACAGAATACTACGGTTACATGGTCACATACCATTAATGTAATTTGACGTAAACAAATGACTTTCAACCTGTATATCTGCAATATACAGGATATACCAAAAGTAGGGAATAACATTGCGAGCTTTCTGCACACTTTTTGTTATTGTTCCATGACCTATGGATGAGAACTAATAAGTTCGAAACCGGTCTATGTCTGGTCAGGGAATTTACAAATGATATTGACTACCATTCTTTCATGATTTGTAAGGTGTAATTCAATGCAGGTCGGGGTATTTGCTCGCTGAGTAGTTGTGCAAATCATAAATTAGTAGGTTAAGTCCACCTAGGACTCAAAGGTCGCCGCTCTCAGGTACTTGCAGAATCGCAAGTCGCTATACGCTCATGGAGACATCTATGGTGTACAGTAGCCATTGACCATATGAGAGGTTTCACTTACCTCTCACCACTACTTGTTCCATAATGTTTAGTAAAACTATGACGTCATCGGTATTTATTTTATATAAATGTATGGCCTCTTAAAGGATTTCAGGCATATAAGGTTATGCCTACTTCTAGGTAGAAGTTAATTGATCTAATTTTGCGTTTTTTTGGAAATCAAACGGGGGAAAAATTACGAATTTAGTTTTTACATGCTTATAATATTTATTATATATATAATTTTTTCTTAAATGTAATTTAAAAAAAAATAGGTTAGGGAAACACTCCATCACAGAGATCATCAAGTTTTAAGAGATAAGAAGAATATATTATGCCATAGTAACTTTTATATTTTATTTATTTATATTAATAAGTTAATGTAAAATATTTTCCAGTTTTAGGCCTAATTTCGTGAAAACTAGATCTAAAACAAGATTTGAAATTTAAAGAAATTGATTTAAACAATTATTGACAAAAATATAGAAATTTAATAATAATAATATAGTCTTTATTTAAAAAAAAATGCAAAATATAATAGAGCAGGAGAGGTTTAGTCAAGTGGCTATTCTTACACTTAACCTATTCTACAGGTAACCAACAGTCGTATTATGTCAGAATATTTAAATGTTATCTACTAATATTCTTTCCTATTATTTGGGTTTTCTACCACATGTATTATTATCCTCTTCAAAAACAAATCACCGAATCTACAAAATAATAGAATTATTGGAAAAAGCCTCTGCGCCCGTGAAGTTTACGTCAAAGGAATAGTCAGAGGTTATGTTTTGCAAATAATATAAATCGGAATAAACACAGAAATAATGTATTTTGCTGACGTTTCGAAAAATAGTCTCTTTCCGTTTTCAAAGCTTTTTTGGAAGAACTCTTATTTTGCTGTGTATGTCAAATACACAGCTTTAAGATTCTGTTTATGTTATTTCCATAGATACTTACTACTTACACATAACACAGAACTGATAATATGTTCTTTTAGATAATGTTGAGTTTGTTAAATTCTTCTTTTAACATTGGTAGCCACATTGGTAAAAGAAAAACTTCCGGCATCTGTGACCGGAGAGAGCTGCGTTTTTAGAAACTCCTTATGGTTTCTCGAGCCAAGCAATAGTGCTATTGATTTGTTTGGATTCATTTTTAAACTATGCTCCGTAGAATAAAATAGAATTTGTGTCGTCATTTAACAGGGTATTAGCTAGGGCGGTATATGATTGCAAATGAGAGTGATTAATTTGGTCAAAAATATCGGCTGTATATATACCAAACAACTGAGGTCCGAGAATGGACCCTTGTGGAACACCTCATGATTTCAATTGGGCGGAAGACATAGAATTATTGACGGATACTGACTGGCGTCGATCGGATAAATACGATTTAAAGAAAGCTAGAGCATTTTCATTAAACCCACAAAAAATAATTTCGCGCATAGCAAAGCATGATCAATAGTATCAAATGCCTTAGAAAAATCAAGTGATACTGATACAACTGCCCTCCCTTTATCTAAGGCCCTTATAATATTATCACATAGATCAAGCAGTGCAGTAGTGGTACTGTGAGACTATCGAAAGCCAAATTGCTGTATCTTTGAAAATAAATAAGATACTGTTATAATTTTGACATGTTATAGGTCTCCCTCTGGAGACAACAGTGTGTTTTTAGATGGACTTATGAATTTTATTTACAAACCAAATAGATATTTGTGGCGACTTTAACATCAATTCTTACAATAGCAAGAATGATTTTTAAAAAATGTGTAATTTGTTGCAATGTTTTAATCTAGATAGTATGATTTGGCCTACTAGGGTGACAAGTACTAGCCTATCGGGAATCGACCAAATATTTAGTAATTTTACTGGCAATGGTACATCCTATTTATGGATAATAAAATTTGCTATTAAGGTGAAGATATCCACAAAATTTCATCCACAAATGCTGACGTAGAGGAAATTCTATCCCACCAGTGTAGAGCGTGTAAGATGCTACGACATACGTGCACTATCACATTACGTTACGGCTTTGAAATTTTGCACATGTGTATAAGTCTCGTGACAATACACTTTAACATCTTCATATAAGAAAAAACAAGATGGCGGCTTCAAGATGGGGGACGACTTTACCGTTTACAATCCGATTCGACTCAAAATCGATATCTGGGGTTTTCGAGATCCCCAATTATGAATTCTTGGTCAAAATTCAGAAATTAAAAATGTCGGCGTCAATATGGCGGATGAATTTTGTCATTTATGGTCCAAATCGATCAATATTGATATCTGGGGGTTTTCGGGTTCACCGATTACGAATTTCCAGTAAAAAATTTTGTTCAGGATGGCGATTTCAAGATGGCGGACAATTCTACCGTTTAAGATCCGATTCAACTCAAAATCGATATCTGGGGATTTTCTAGGTTGCGGATTATGAATTTTCAGTCGAAAGAAAGAAATTCAAAATGGCGGCGCCAATATGACCGACGACTTTTGTCATTTACGTTCACATAGACCAAAATCGATATCTGGGGGTTTTCGGGGTCGCGGATTACGAATTTCTAGGAAAAAAATTTAGTTCAAGATGGCGGACGACTTTACCGTTTATGATCCGATTCGTCTCAAAATCGATATCTGAGGATTACAGCATATCAAAAGACTAAAAAGTAAAAAATAAAATTATGTAAAAAATATTTTAAAAAAAGCTTTTATTTAAACGCTCTAAGAAATAGAAAATAAACGTTGAAGCAAATCAAATCCATCATTTTGATCCATTATATAATTTGAGGCGAACAAAGTCTATTACATTGAATTTCAAATTTATTTTACTGTCAAATAAATAAGGATTGTTTCCCAAATTCCCAGCTGTACCCCACCAAATTTTTCCTACAGTTTCCTGGGACCCTTTATACATTTGCCATACAAAAATAATCCATGACAGATGACCCTTCATACGCGAGTAAATTGTTTACTACATTGAATTTCAAATTTATTTTTACTGTCATATATATAAAGATATTTTCCCAAATTCCCAGTTGTACCCCAACAAATTTTTCTCAGTTTTTTAAGACCTTTATGTACGTTTGCCATACAAAAGTAATCAGTGGCAAACGAGCCTTCATAGGTGAACAAATCGTTTATTATATTGAATTTCAAATTTATTTTTACTGTCATATAAATAACGATTTTTCCCAAATTCCCATTTGTACCCCCAACAATTTTTTTCCACAGTTTCCTGGGACCCTTATATACATTTCTCACACAAAAATAATCCGTGACAAACGAGCCTTCATAGGTGAACAAATCGTTTATTACATTGAATTTCAAATTTATTTTTACTGTTATACAAATAAAGACTGTTTCCAAATTCCCATTTGTACCAGCACCAAATTTTTCCTACAGTTTCTTAAGACCCTTATGTACATTTGCCATATAAAAATAATCCGTGACAAACGAGCCTTCATAGGTGAACAAATCGTTTATTACATTGAATTTCGAATTTATTTTTAAAGGTTCGTTTGCCACGGATTATTTTTGTATGGCAAATGTATATAAGGGCATCAGGAAACTGTGGGAAACATTTGTTGGGGTACAACTGGGAATTTGGGAAAATATCTTTATTTATATGACAGTAAAAATAAATTTGAAATTCAATGTAATAAACAATTTACTCGCGTATGAAGGCTCATCTGCCACGGATTATTTTTGTATGGCAAATGTATATGTTGACTATGTAATACCATAGGAAAACTTTTATATGGGTAAAATTGGGAATTTATAATAAAGATGTCTTAGAAATATGGTAAAAAATTATATATAAAAATTTTTTTTTTAAGAAAGCTTTTATTTAAATGCTCTAAAAAGTAGAAAATAAACTTTGAAGTAAATCAAATCCATCATTTTGTTACATTATATACTTTTTTTTTTATGATATAAAAGCTTGTCGCCAGATTTTCCTGTGTAAAGGAGATTGTTCGCGACAAGATTTTATATCATAAACAAATTATATAATGGATCAAAATGATGGATTTGATTTGCTCCAACGTTTGTTTTCTATTTCTTAGAGCGTTTAAATAAAAGCTTTTTTTAAAATATTTTTTACATAATTTTATTTTTTACTTTTTAGTCTTTTGATATGCCGTAATCCTCAGATATCGATTTTGAGACGAATTGGATCATAAACGGTAAAGTCGTCCGTCATCTTGAACTAAATTTTTTACCAGAAATTCGTAATCTGTGACCCCGAAAACCCCCACGCATCGATTTTGATCTATTTGAACGTCGTCGGCCATATTGGCGCCGCCATTTTGAATTTCTTTATTTTGACTGAAAATTCATAATCCGCGACCTAGAAAACCCCCAGATATCGATTTTGAGTTGAATCGAATCTTAAACGGTAAAGTCGTCCGCCATCTTGAAATCGCCATCCTGAACAAAATTTTTTACTGGAAATTCGTAATCGGCGAACCCGAAAACCTCCAGATATCAATATTGATCGATTTGGACCATAAATGACAAAATTCATCCGCCATATTGGCGCCGCAATTTTGAATTTCGGATTTTTGACCAAGAATTCATAATTGGGGATCTTGAGTCGAATCGGATCGTAAACGGTAAAGTCGTCCGCCATCTTGAAGCCGCCATCTTGTTTTTTTCTTATATGAAGATGTTAAAGCGTACATGTGCGAAATTTCAAAGCCGTAACGTAATGTGATAGTGCACGTATGTCGTAGCGTCTTACACGCTCTACACTGATGGGATAGAATTTCCTCTACGTCAGCATTTGTGAATGAAATTTTGTGGATATCTTCACCTTAATACATTTCTTGACTTTGGTCTGGATAAAATGAGTGAAAATTCGCATATTTAACCCGTTTATTTTTACTTATGTAAGTTTACAGTTTGAGCAACGAGCATCAGTAGGCAGCTACCAGCGAGAATCTGAAGATGACAGATGCGATACTGACGAAACGTTGTTTAGACAACCAAGAAGTACAACAATTCTTTCTACTCCCGCGAAAATGCAACGTATTATGTGTAACGTGAAACGTGTTTTTGGTGAAAAAATAGCTCTCTTTCATTTATGACACGATCGTTGTCAACAAACATTTAGTCGATTCAAAATAAATATAAAATTATACAACACAATCGCCCCAAAAATACATCCAATGAACAAAAACTACGTAAAAGATGAGTATATTTAAGTAAGCGCTAACGTCAAGAACATGCAGTATCCTTAGAAAATCCTTAAATATCAAATAACCGTTCGAAAATAATTTAACAACTGTGAAACTTTCCTATAAAACTCAGTTTTACTAGATAATAGAGTCACATAAAAGTTATTAGCTACACTAAATTTTCTATCCAGATGTTACACACATTTGCGAATTCTTATAACGTACCACATAAAATTTTATTAAGCATTAGCTTTTATTCATTCATTTTTTTGTCCTGCTCGACATAAAAATTCGCAATATGATATCCCACTTAAAAATAATAATGTGTATTAATGATGGTTATAAATTATCGTTGACACAAAATTAAGAAAATCCTATTTTTAAACTATTAATAATATTGCTAGCGATTTATTAATAGATTAATAGTATGAGAATTGCATAAAAATAAAACAAACGATTTTTTAAAATTACAACCAATTTAAAAAGAACTAATGCAGTTGGCAAATTTCGTTCCAAATCAGTGAACATACTTAAGAAAGCGGCTATGTGCATAATCTATACAACCAGATTTAGTAGTTTTTGTTATATTTTAATCCAGTCCAGTGGATATTCAGTAGTGCTACACCCAATTTATCTAACAAAAAGCTCTGTGGAATTTTGGCGAGGGACGAAAATCCTCAAAATGTTTGCACTTTTCAGCGAACAACTTCAAATTAATAAATTGTAGCTGATTAAATTTCCTGAAATTTGCATGATAAAACGTATTTTTGGACCCCATAAGTACCGAGATACAGAGTTTTGAAAAGTGCAAAATTTCTCAAAATCGAAAAAAGCTGAAAAGCCTGTTTTTCGATATTTGTGGGACTTGTGGTATCTACTTCCATTTGCATAGGTTCAACTACCCCCTCCACTCCCCCCCATAGTATTGTATGATGCAGTATTCACCCTTATACAAGGAGAAGCAAATTTTGGCTGCAGAAAGTATGCAGTAATTGATGGACGGTTCCTACTCCATAAGGTTGTATAAAGTAAGACCACAACACCACGTTCTAGTCAGAGTACCAGACCAATGTGGACTATGTGCAATAACACTTTGGGTGCAACACCACAGTAGTATTTGATGGATATCCTAACGACACCTCCTATCAAAGCACCAAAGCCGCAGAAAGATCTCGGCGGGCTATACTGCACACGTCCACCAAATTTGTATTTTCATCATCAATTGCAGTGACAATGGCTCAAGAGACGTTCTTATCAAACGACACCAACAAAAGGAACTTTATCACAATGCTGATGACATAAATGACAGCAAAGGGGATTGAGGTGAAACAGGCTACTGAAGATGATAGTGTAAAATTATTACAGGTGAAGACAGATCTCCTCGTGTTACTGACAGCCCTAGCCTCCACTTCCCACAAAAACATTTATTTCGAGAAGAGTGGGAGAGGTAATGCTTCATTATTATTATATTCAGCAGCTTCATGCAAGATCGACCCACAAGATATTCTCTTTCTGCATGCAGTAAGTGGGTGCGACACCACTTCAACCCACTTCGGACAAGGGAAAAAGAAGGTCTGCAGCATTTACGAGAAGAACACTTCCCTACATGACCTAGTAGCTGTGTTCAAAGACCCGGAAGCTACCCCTTACCAGATTTCAGAGGCAGACGAGAAGTTACCCTACCCTCCTTACCCTAGCCAGAATTCGAACCCGCCACTCCTTGGTTGCAAACCTAACACGTAAACGTTGAACCACTGGCACTGAGCCGGCATTCAAGTTAATTTACCTTTTTTAATTTATTTTTCGTGTGCTCCTTCGAGTATTTAGAAAAATCATATAAGAGTAATTATAAAATACTGTCTACATTAATTCAATATTTTCTTTATACAAAATTTTGGATGTACCTATTTGAGAGGTTGGTGAATCCAGTGGTATAATTAGATTTTTGATATAAAAGCGACTAATCAAATTTGTCCATTTCTGACATTTAAAAAGAATCAAGAAGCCTTGAAAATTGAAATTGATCCCTAAATTTTTGTCACACACTAAAGGTTTTGACAGTCTATATTTTAAAAAAGTCCCGTTAAAATCGGATAATAAACACAACTTTTTCAGAGGTGTATCCATTCAAAATGGATCACACTGTACTATATAATAATTATTAGATAGGTAAATAATAATAAATTATCAAGTTACTTGCTGAAAAAAACATGTAATGTGTGTAGTATCATATTTTAATAATACCCCCATTTACAAAATAAGTCTAAATCTCTTGAATTTTTGTCGAAACGAATTATGAAATAAACTTATATCGTTTTGTGCCGACGCGACATCTATAATTTATATTATAATTCACTACTTTCATAAAATCCCATCATCACTTTGGATGCATCTTTAGCAGGAACATTAAGGAAAAATTTCATGCAATTTATTGAGGAATCGACTACAACTTGGATATTATAAAATAGGCTATAAAGTGAACCTATAAAATAAATTAAATTTGATGCACCAGAGCATCGGAAGCTATAAACTCTAGAAAGAAATGGGTCACAGAATGAAAAGATTTTATTTTGAAATGTATGTTTCACAGCAGTGCGGGAATGTACACAAGTCTCAGATAACAAAGAAACTTTTGTTTTATTACCTGGGTTACTAATGAAAACATGCTCTGAATCGTCGATACACTGAAATCTAATTCTTTACTGTGTTCAGCGTATACGAGGGGTATTATAATTTCACGTTCACGTATTGCATTGTAAAATTGTTGGAAATTGCATTAGATGTTAAAACTTTATAGATACAGTTAAGTGGATTTTCCATTAACGTCAAGTTGTTTCAGAAATTTCCTGATAATTACTCTTCATCAAAGGATAATAATAACAATTATGCTAATTGTGTTATAAATATTTTATGTTCCTTGAAGCTGCAAGCTACGTACTTCCAATTAAAATGACTAGTTTATTCTATATATATATATATATATATATATTTTATTTCATGTAACTGGTGATCAGTTGCGCAAAGTTTTACAAAAGTGTCATTTTAAAAATTGTTTTCCGGTGATATTTTTCATGATGACGGACGAAAATTAACTTTTTCAGATTGCCACTGGATCTGGATCTAGATTGCTAGGGGGAGGGGTACAGTACCCCCCAAGAGATCATACAGAGCCATTATTCCAGTCTCTGAACATGTTTCTGGGATGCTGCTGTTCTTTGCCTTACTTAAAGGATTATCCGAGAGGCCACAGAGATCGAAAAAAGACCACAAAATCTTAATAAACGGCATGATACGCAGAGATTACCCAGTTCTCGGAAGCCCGCTCTTGTAGGAAGATACGTAACAGAAAACACACGACGATCCACCGTGGACGAACCAATCACGAGGAGGTACGTTCAAGCACTGACAAATAGTGAAGAAACACAGCAACCTACCCGAAATGGACCTGTCACGAGGAGTCAGAGCCGAGCGCTGACCAATCAGAGAGAACCTCGGCATTCTACGGCAACGATTGGACATAAGGATGCCCAACCACCAACGAGAAGTCACGTGGAGCTTGACGTTTCAGCCAGGACACTTGTCGGGATGGCTCAGCCGCCCGCTACGCCCCCCACAAGTAGTAGGGGACCAGTGACACGAAGTTAGTCGCGCAGGCGCGCCCTAAACCACAGCCTATATAAGGAGCCGCACAACGCGAAGAACGTCAGTTCAATTCGAGCAACGAGGAGCAGCAGTAGGCAGCTTTCAGTGAGAACCTGAAGATGACAGATGAGATTCTGCCGTAACGTGGTTCAGACAACTGTGACTCCTGGAGGAGTCGATCGTCGACGCGGGAGAGCACCCGGAAGTACAATAACACTTCATATATATATTCTCCTGTACGCAGACCAAAATAGCTAATATCTCGGTCTGGAATACCGTTGCGAATTTGCCCAGAGCATAGGAGAACTTTGCCTTATATTCCTTGCCTTTGCCGTATATACCCTCAGATCTAGATCCTTCTATGAACCAGATGATATCGGCAGATCCGAGTATATTCTCGAGTGGGTACCAATCCTCCCTTTTCGGGATAATGACTTCAAAGGGTACTGAGAAGGAGAACACGGGAGTTATACAGTCACTCCTGGCGTCCAGAAGTGAGTACCACAGTGTATAACAGTGTAGTACCACATTGCTACGCTGAGGTTCAATCCCCAAGTGTTGCCAAAGGTCCTTCTACATACCCAGAGGGTATTGGTGGCCCTTTGTATGTGTCTCTCTATATGGTCCTTCCAGGACAGCTTGGAATCCAGGATGACGGTTAGATACTTCACCGTCTAGGAGACTCTTAGAGTAGTGTCATAAAGAATGGGCTTAAAACCGTCCAGCACACGTTTCCTGGTAGAAATGGCCAGTTTTACTTTAGAGGGATTTACTCCAAGGCCTTGGTTGTCGCACCATTGTTGTACAATTCGCAGGGCTCTTTGCATGAGCCCGCTGACCGTATTAGGGAATTTTCCCGATATGACAATAGCTAGGTCATCGGCGTCGCCTTGTATGTAAAGACCTTCTTCGCCAAGTGCCTTAAGTAGGCCATTAAGGACGAGGCACCATAACAGAGGAGAGCGAATGCCTTCCTGTGGGCAGCCCTTCCTTACTGCTACCTTCACTGCCGTGTCTCCACTGGCAGCGATGATTTGCCTGTCCACCTCTTATCCATCTAATGATGGTGTCTTCAAAATCATGATAGGCGGCCGCGGCACAAATATAGTCGAAGGAGGTGTTATCAAACGCTCCCTCGATGCCTAGAAAAGCTCCGGCTGTGAGTTCTTTGCGGTGCAGCACCTTCTCGACCCTGGAAACAATCAATAAATACATTTACTATACTAATGTAAATTCCCCTTTAGAATCACCACCGATAACAAGGTGTAATTGTATTGTCCCGCAGTCTTCTACCAACCGCGCCTTCTTCTGGGAGGGGGGTGGTGCGTCTAAGCCACTAGGGAAGTGCATAGCAAACCGTTGTCATATCATGTGAGGTAAACTGTGACAGGAGATTTGTTTGTACACGCTTACGAACATATTTGAATGTCCTGGATTTTATGTGGAAGACAATATGTAAATGTTACCGTCCAATTCGCCTATGGCATATGGCGCTCAATGCTCAATGTTACAAATTGACCTGGACGAAGATCAGCCAGACCAATGGAGCCATTTTGCTAGACGGCATTCCCTCTGGTACATTCCGCAGCGGTATTGACTTCCGATGGTCCCGCCGCTACAAGAGTATCCATGACTTCTGACGGTGTCACTAGATCCTATTGTAATCACACGAAACTACCCACGTGTTAAATTTCGTATTAGTATCTCAAAGTGAATCATTTCTATATATAAAAAAAATAGTTCAGCAAATCCACATTTGGTTTATTTCAGTTTGAATTTCTTTTTTTTGTTATTAGCTTTTTAATTAGTTTTATTTAATATTACATGATAATATTGCTATCTATAACATCAAAAGTTTAGTTTCCATGGTACAATTTCATAGGCATTCATGTTATTATATTATTATCATGAAAATTTGAGGCAAGAATTTGCAGTGCATAACTTGACTGCAATTTTTATAACAAACTTAGCAGAGTCTATTTATATTTACAAAATTTTAGAACTTTAATAGACATTCCTGTACTGTAAAACACTATTGCGGTTAATATTCTGTTATTAGGCATCATCAAAGTTTTAATACATCACATTTGATATATGTCGGTATATACATTTCTTACTGTAAAGGAATTTTAATAAACTACTTCTGTTTATAAATATTTTGCCAAATATCACGCCCTGTACTTTTAGCATGCTTATTGCTATCGATGCATTTTTTCATTGTTTTTGCTGTACTATCTTTACAAAGCGCTTCAATATTATTTAAAGACCGTGCAGTTACAAGAACTATAAATAATTCATGCTGCATCTGTTCTTTACCTTTGGTCTTTTATAATAATTTATACCCTTAACATTAAATTTACGTTATTTTTAGAAGTAGATATGTCCAGCCCCTTCTATTTTATCTTAGGATAAGTATATAATTTTGTTAACTAATACATAGTAACTTGAAATTAAATATCCGTAAAATGTGGAACGTGGGGTATTTCATTAGTTTTACGAAAAGATAAAAGAAAGTTGTTAATAAGAAATTAAAGGTGAGTGGAATATCAACATGAGGAAAAGTAACTCATATGCCTTAAAATCCATATTGAGGTATCAATATCGTATATCAGTATAAAGTGTTAGGAAATTGTCGCATTATGTTTAATTTGGTTTAAATGTTATTTTTCACATATTATTTAGTCAAAGATAAGGTGGGTAATATATTCTAACAAAACTTTTGTGATATATGTAAAATGTGTAAACTTACATTCATAAAAATTCAATTAATATAATAAAATTCATCAATATAGGGTATTTACAAATACAACATATACAGATGTTTAAAAAAGTAAAAACCTACCCTGTTTTAAAATACTTAAATCGAATAAACTTAGATCTTTTAATTTCAACTGCCCACTTTAACGTATTTTATCTCTTTTTGTGACGTAAAACATAGTTATTAGCATTCTGTGTTGAAATATACAAACATTTTTTGACAATCTCATATCGTTGAACCTTATATTTTGAAACTTATAAAATTGTTGCGTATATTTATAAATACGTGATTATTTTTGGGATTGTTTCTTCGCAAATCAATAGGTATTTTAAACGTGTGAAAAGTCAGAAGAACTATTTTTAATAACGTTGCTAAGGAAAAATATTGTAAAATTGCTATTTTTATGTAACAGAACTGGCAAAAAGTTATAAAATATTATATTTTCTCAGCCAATTTTAACACTGGGTTTTTGTTCACGCTATTAGGGATAATTGCCTGCTACAAATACTGTATTTATTCTATATTGATTCATCAAATGATCTATTTTACTGCCCAAAAAAATAACAAGAGACAAATAATCATATTTTAAAGGATTAAAAAAACATAGATAGCTCGATAATGTATCTAAATTAGTAAAATTTTACCATCGCTTATAAATAACTTTCGTGGTTGATGCGACTTTCTTATCAAATAAATAAAATTATTATAAAATTTTATTAGGTTTCACTGAAAAATTTGGCAGGTTTGATTTATATTAAGGCAGAAGTTATATACAAAACTGTTATTACAATTTAAGTTAGTGTCAAATTTTACTATAATATGGAAGTGTAGAACAAAAAAAGCTAGATTATGATGGAAAATGTCTACTTGTCTGCAGATGAAAGAATTTTCTTGACAATGCAATGGTTTAAGGTTAAAATATAAGCCTTTATAAATCAGATTTGGGAGATCTAAGATGAGACGTTTTTGAATGTTATTGAAATCGTTACACCAGAAAGAATACCGAGTGAAAATGTAAAAAGTTTTTCATCGAATCAAACAAAATTTTTCAAATAAAGCCATACCCAAAAGTTGTATGGGAAAATTCTATTGTTTTCGGGTTATAAAAAATGGTTCATCTGATTAAAATTTTAAAAATCCAAGAACTTCAATAGTGCTCGCAAGTAGGAGTGGAGTAATCATAATGAAAACACTATCTATGAACTGCAATTTTCTAAGAAATTTTATTTAACGTTTAAATAATTTGGTAAGTAAATAATTTTCGGTTAAACTTCCTAGACAGAATGCATTCTCACATAATATATATACTGTCAAAGAATATTTAAACGTCGATTGTCATACCTAAAAAGGTACATTTACCACCAGTAAATGTTTGGCCATCAAGAAGTCCCGATCTCATTATCTTAGACTTATTTAAAGAATATTCAAAAATGAAGTATATATAAGTCCCCATTTGATCAAGCCTCTCTTAATATTGACCTTACGAAAAAAATGTTTTTATAAAATTTGTGCATATTTTTAAGTTACAAAAGGGCTTGAAGAAATTTGAAATCCATGGCCTGCCTTGAAATAGATCTCCGTTATTTGAAGATATGCAGAAAACTTCCAAAACGAAATTTTTTTGCAAAGTAGAAATTTTTTACGAAGTTTTATCTAAACTTTTTAGGACTACTGGATTTCAAGATTTATTCTTCAGCTTCATCGGACAAACATGACGGAGTATCCAGTGCAGAATCAAAGAACACCAGAGAAATACCAGATTTTGATACACCGATAGGTCGGCGATAGCCGAACATGTCCATAATAACGAGGACCATAAAATCAACTACGAGAACGTCAATATATTAGACAAGAATACGCGCTATTATTCGCGAATCATTAGGGAATCACTGGAAATTATGAAAAACGTGAACAACTTTAACAGAGAGGATGGGTATCGACTTAGTAACACGTGGAGACTGGTATTGCCAAGTACCAGCACCGTAGTAAGTCACGGACAACCAAACACGACGAATGAGCAGCGAAGCGAACCAAGCACGACCAATGACCAGCGAAGCGAAGCGGCGCCTAGGTATATAACGAGGAGTGTAACACAACAAATTCAGTCTTTAGAATCTTTCTGAAGAAGCTGACAGGATGATCAGCGAAACATCAAGTCAAGTTCGACGACCACGGCAAGACCCGGAAGAAACTACTTCAAAATCCAGAAGTGGTTAGGAAATGATATAGATCCAAAGCAATGGTTGCGTTCATCACGGTGAGCGATCAGGTAGCGCTCACTGATCACATGCTTAAACTACGCTTTTTGCACTGTCCTCATTGGCTTCTTGCATAATGATCGCTCAGTTAGCGCTACCGCGTGATGAACGCGACCAATGGGGTTGGGAGAAGAGTCAGTGTGGCTTGAGGCCTATTAAGAGTGAAGAGCCTCTTGTACCGAAAAATATTTAAAAAATTAATAATAGCTTTTATTAATAACTGCCGGTGTACGACAGGTTGTTTGGGAGCATGTGGATGTAGGAAGCATGAATTACAATGTTCAAATTTGTGTACTAATTGCAAAGGGAAAAACTGTTCAAATGCGATTGCAGTATCGATTAATAGTATGTTGAATGAAAACGATGATATGGATGATGATCTTTCGACTGACTCATATGGAGAAATTGTTAGTAATTTAAATATTGAAACAGAAATATAAAATGAAGATAATATAAATAATATTGATGATGACGATGAGTACGATGAGCGTGATAAGTGTGATGAGTCTGAGGATGATGAGAATGAATATGTAAATATTGTGAATACAATAAAAGGCGTAGATTATAATATATTTATGTATTGTTTAATAAAATATGAAATAAAATTGAATTTTCCAAATACTATTCTACTTTCTGATAAATTTGGAATGGGCTCATCGAGCTAGTGTAGATAAAAAAAAATCATCAACATCGGATGATTAGAAGCCGAGATATCGACGATTAATGCAGTGAGAAGCAGTTGGAGCAAATTTTGAGTGAGCGCGAGCCCAGGATCCCCTCTCCTGCCCCCTCTCCAGTGACGCGCATCAACGCTCTGCTTTCTGTTGCATTATTATTAATATATTTATTTGAGGGAAGTTTATTTGAAGGAATACTGTCCAAGTATAAGTCAACTAAACCTCTATATACGGGTCGAATTTCATAGCTTCATATAAATAAATATGGGAGCTATGATTTTTTGAAAAAAAAAAAGTATCTTTGCTCCAAATCAACTTACGTTAGTTTTAATTTGATTCGCTTGACAATACGTTGCGTTAAAAATTGAACGAGTAATTCAATTTGTTTATGCGGAAAATATAACGCCATTTTTAAAGCCATTTTAAACACTCAAAAAAGTTATTACTTGACTGGGTAACAATTGCATTAAGAAGTAGTAACCCATTTTTATAATCGTATTATTGAAAAATTGAACGTTATTGTACATTAAAGTCATTGTATTGCTCTAAAAAAATTATCTCGGAAACTGTTGAATATTTTGTTATCAAATTTGAACCGTAGATTAAACATACCACAGACTAAACTTTGAAATAGTTTACACGCGGATATTGTTTATTTTTCTATTAAATAATAACAATCTAAAAATCAATGATTTTCAACGATTTTTACTATTAACGAATAAACTATTGGACCGATTCTGATAAACTACAGCCTAAAATGTTCGTATTGTTAAAATACCTACATTTTTTATATTAAACTTTTTTCTCGCCGAGCGCTACGATCAAAGTCATTAAGAAAAAATTGTTTATTACAACATTCAAGGTCCTTTATAAACAAATGCTATCGAATTTTCATCCAGAAAGTATGTACATTTCATCTTTGATACTCCCTGTTTATGAATCACTTCACAATTATCCACTCAGATTTAGGCGCTGACAAAATGCTAATTCCACTGGACAGGCAATACGTCAGTATCATTAGTAATATACTTTTTTATATATGCATAAGACACAGCCGACACGACGCTCAAATTTATTAGAATATTCTGTTTATTTAATTGTTTGGAACACTTAATAATTACATTTACTGTTTAATTAGGTTTTGGTATTTTGTACGTCAACCGTAAATATGAAAAATAAAATTGATCAAGATGAAGCACTTTCACAAGGCGACAAAAATCCCTTCTTTATTTACGTCTTATTAAATATCATTTTATTTTGCTAAATATTTAAGAATTTGACAACCTTGATATTTCACTTTGGAGCCTGTGGGATTACTAAATTTTGACCCACGTGACGTGATATTTTCGGTTAACGAAATGATTTGCTGCAAATGCGACACTGAATTATTTAACGTTAGTTATCTAACTGAAGGATCAAAGTTACATTTATCTTAATATGTACCGATGTATCTGCAGACCAATTCAAATGAGAAACGGTTAGAATCTTAAGTATTTAATTCAGCTCATAGTTAATACACTATATAATATTTAAAACTTTTTTTATGCACACACTTACATAATAGATGTAAATAATAACTACTTGGCTATTAAAAAGCTCTACAACAACGGTTAAAGTAATTAATAAATACATAAATTCTTCCCCGCGGCCGAACCTGCAGTATAAGACACAAAAAATTCAAACCAAAATAGAGCATGTCATGACGCAACGCAAACACACAAAATAAACAACACAATTTAAATATTCTAAATTAAATTCTTACCTTGACGATATTTCTTCACTCCCGCGGCAGTTGTCATTCATGGCTCCATACTTAAAACTACTTAAATAAGCTTAGTAAGTTACATATTATTTTTGTTAAGTGCTGCAAATGTGGCGAGCAAGCCTGATCGGCCCTCGTGCCGAACTGCCGCTGCATAGTCGTCTGGACGCTCTCCAAGCGTCCCCCCACGACGTCATCGATCCAGAAGTGTACTGGAAGAATTTCGGCCCTAATTTAAATAGTGAACGTTATGTCAATAAAAACTATTTGATGTAGTTAGGAAAGTTACTTTTCCAAGTAGTTTAAATAAAGGGAAATATTTATTCTCTTTACATTTCATTGCTTGATAGATGAGTAATAAAGAAATGTATTATTTAGGAATTATTTAAGTAAAACTTCCACAGCGAATTATGTAGTTTTTATATTTATATCGGCATTCTTCCTTCTGAACAAGCCATATAAAAGCACTAAGTTTAAATAATCATTATTAACACGTACTAATAATAAATTACCCAACGCCAACGTATAATTTTTTTATATTTTGGTATTATTTTATTTATTATATGAAATTCACCACCAATGGAGGAAAGATGTAAATGACGGAAAGGTGATATTATAGTGATTAAGGTATCAAGGGTGTTATAAGGATAATAACGCACCGAGGTTGGTAGTGTACTTCCCGAGGGCCTCTGGCCCGAGGGAATGTACGTCCTATAACACCTATATCTTATAACACCCGTGGTGCCTTCAACGTTTAATGTGCTACAAGTCTGTTATTTAATTAGATTTTTTTTTAAATATATTTACGATTTATTAATTTGACATCTATTATGTTGAGAACGATTTGATTTAAAAGAGAGTAAAAATCAAAATTGATTGCAAACGCCGCCGTTTGTCAATTCTTTCTCAATGACGCTGTCATCATTTACTTGTTTTGGGTCGTGTTATTTTGTAGTTAAAATGTTTGAAGAAGATAATCTACCCGAAGAAGTGTTGTTAAAGGCTGTAAAAGCAGCCGAGGCACTTGTGCCTCATAAAACCAAAAAGGTATATAAGAAAGAATACTGCCGCTTTGAGGAATGGCTGAGAGAAAACTTTTTATAATGCCCTAGGGCGTTATAAATATTCATAATGCCCTAGGGCGTTATTTTTCATTTAATGTAGCTCAAAATAGGCTGGTTATTATAAAATAACAGACTTATAGGACGTTAAGTGTTTTTATTGACCTATAGCGTGCCTTTCAGACGATCGATCGCCAAAGACTTTTGACGAAACTTAGCTTATACGGAATTAAAGGTACGGCACTGAAGGGGATAAGCAACCACTTAAGTAACAAGTGCTCTTGCTGTTTATAATTTATAAAGATAGATAAAGGTAATAAAATAGATAGATAAAGTCTCCTATTTAAGTACAAATACCAAACAAATATAAACTTAACCTTTTTGATCAACACGCACCTGTTGTAACATAAAGAGTTACAAAACCGCGTGCTCCATGGCTAACAGATACAATTAAATTAATGATGTTAATTAGATATAAGACTCTAATAAAGTAATGAGGAATGGTAGGAGGAGGGGAATGGTAGCTCAGTGTGTTAAAGCGACTGGCTAGCAAACTGAGTTGCCTAGCGAAGTGGGTTCGATTCCCGCAAGGCGAAACAATTTTTCATTAAAAAAATTACCCCAAGAGTGGTTCGGAGTCCACATTAAACTGTAGGGCCTCGTCTCTCTTTGCCTAGCATAAGATCCTTGAGATCTTCCAGGGAGTTACTTCGGTAACTTGAGAGGCGATTAAGAAAACATTTTAAGAAAATATTTTAAGGAATGAGACATATCTTGCAATATTATGGGAAAATACGTAATTATACTACAGAAACTATAAAGAGGGGAAAAAGCACTTGTTCTTACCTTTCAGTTAAACAATAACTAAATAAGTAATAAATAACACAACAGGTAATTACGACCCCCTTTATCCCAGAAGGCTCGCCTTGTGTAGGAGGGGGCTACACATTTATAGTCAAGGGACACACACCCAATAGCTGTATATAGTGAAAAAATCCTTCTCACAGTATTTTTCACTGCACGACCGGGAATCGAACCCGGAACTTTTGGGTGAGAGGCAAGTGCGCTTACCTCTCAACCATCAGTCCTCATTTAAAAAACATTGGAAAGTACTTAAAACAAATAACATAACACGTAACAGCAAAATAAATGAAATTCCAGCTGAACTTGAAAAACCAAATGATATTAATAACCATTTCGATAACGCAATTCCAACAACTTATCCCTCAAATGACTTGATATGTTTTTATGAAACAAATCATATTTGTAATAACAACTTTAAATTGAATCAGTAAATAAATCTACTATATATGAAATTGTTAATAAAATATCTACAAAAGCTGCTGGATGTGATGGGAATAATATAGAGCTAATAAAGTTGTCGTGTCCTCATATTTTGCCTTATATTACCCACATCATTAATTTATGCCTAACAGAAAGCGTTTATCCTTCCATATGGACAAATTCTATAGTTAATGTGTTGCCTAACAAGGTTAATTTTGAAAATTTTCAAGATCTTCGTGCCATAAGTATATTGCCTACCTTTCCTAAATTAATTGAGCACTCAAGTCAAAAGTACCACAAGGGTCCATCTTGGGTCCATTACTCTTCAATATATATTCTATCCAGTTGGTCAAATCTCTGTCCTATTGTCAAGCTCACTTTTACGCAGAGGACGCCCAACTCTACCACTCTTTTCCGCCCAACGAGACGAATAATGCCTGTACCCACATTAATGAGGATTTAAAATAGTTTGTAGACCTATCCAATGACCATTGGTTAGTTATAAACCCGAATAAATCGAAAGTCATTATCTTTGGATATAAAAAATACAGAAATGGGGTAAAAAGATCTATACAAATTTCTATTGAGGATCAAACAATTGAATCAATAAATGAGGCAAAAAATTTGGGGAACATTATTGATGAAGATCTAAGGTTTAACACGCCTGTTAATAAACTAGTACAAAAAACAGATAATGCCCTCAAATTAATATATGGTAACAGGCATTATTTACCTCAGAAAACTAAAATTACATTATGCGAGTCACTAATCTTATCATTTAATTTTGGCTAGTCTATATAAGAATAAAATTCAGAAGGTACAAAACTCATCTTTAAGACTTATTTTTGGAATTCGAAAGCGGGGGAGAATTTCATATTAAGTAAGGGATACGGTCTGGTTAAATATGAGCAACAGACGAATACATCATGCGGCCTGTTTATATCATAAAATCATAATAAATAAATCCTCAATATTTACACAGGAAAATAACCTCCAGAACTAATATGTTCGATTCAAAGATTTGTTAACTTCTCCATCTCATTGTACTGAACTATCTGAAAGGTCCTTCCGGTATCAGATATGCAAAGTTCATAACTCAGTCCCTCATGAGTTAAAGAATAACAAACTTAGTTCGTTTAAAACTAAATATAGGTCGTTGTTATTTACTACCCAATATCATCAATAAAATATTTAACTGTGTATTCTATATTTATTTATTTATTTTATTTGTTGGCTCCTCTGTTAAAACAATTTCACATTTGCATTTTCTATTCAAAATATTCAGTTCAATGTTAAAAAACTAATTTCTCTCTTATATATTTTCATCGTTTATGCTATTGTCTGTGTAATTATACTATTCTTTTTTTCTTTTGATTGAATAGAGACGTTTATTATTATTATTATAAAAATGACCTAAGTAAAATGTTAAATAAGAATATTCAGGAACTGTATGTAGAAATAACCAGTACCATGAACAACGATCTAACACGTTATATAAATGGTTATATAATAATAAATTAAAGTTAAATGCAAATAAACGTAAACGTATGATTCTAGGTTCGAAACAAAATTGTCATAAATACTTAAACAGTAACCTTGATATTTATATTTTAGATACAAATATCAACTTTGTCTTAGAAGTAATATTAAATTGACAATTAACTCTCTGTAAACATGTTGACTTTATGTGCAAAAAAATTGGAAAGAAAATGGGATTTTTCTATCGAATATCAGATAACCTGTCACAGTAGTGTAAGTCATTAGTATATAATACCATAATTCATCCTCATATTGCCTATTGTGCCTCACACTTCTTATCTTGTAATAAAGACACATTAAATCGAATGCAAATTTTCCGGAATAAATCTATGAGAATAATATACCGATCCCATCATGACTACGATCTGTTAAGAATGCGCATGCGCGTCCCTCTCTCTTGAGGGGAAGCAGCCAGTTACTTGAGGGGAAGGAGACAGTAAGCAAAATGTTAAAGTCCCTAGATGCCCAAATTGACATAAATGGATCGGCTAATCACATTTGGATTTGCAGTCCTTTAAAATTGAAAAAATGTTTGTGCCCCTTGAGAATTAAGTGCACTGAAGAATACATCATTTAAGCTCATTATTTATTATTGCAAAAACTATACGAAAAATGTGTATAACGTACATGAGTTTATTCTAACCTCAACAAGGTCGACTCAAAAATTCGGTTCTAGTCCAGGGGATTTTATGCGTTGCCAACGAAAATTATTTAAACAAAACTTTAAAAAGAAGGAGATCCCGGGAATGCGCCGCGCATTCTTAACTCGTACTTGTAACAAAATGGGATCGGTGTATTCTTGGATGCAGTAAATATACACCAATAGATTGTATGTGTGCTGAATTACAATGGCTATCGATATAGCACATTATTAAAGAGTCAAATTTACATTTTATTTACAAAATTAAGAATAAACTATTACCGCAATATCTGCGAAACATTCAAGCGACAAGGTTAGAGGTCCATTCATACAATATAAGGTCCAAGGATAATTTTAGAAGAAAGTCAAATCTGCTCCAAATTTAAAATTATTTGACAGGAGATTTAAAAAACTGTATATAAAAAAAATCAACTTAATATCACATTCTTAACGTAGTGAAGCACCTTGTATATACCCCATATATAAATTTAGTTTTTCCTTATTTATTTCCAAATTCCAGTAATTCTTGCAGGTAATTCATTTCATTTTTACATTTAGTTACTCATTTAATATTGGACACAATAAAGTTACCAGAATGCATTTTAAAATTACATTCTATTAAAGCAACGTTAAACGCTAAATTTGTACGAGAGAATTTACTTAAAAATCGAGTCTAGTCACAGCATTTGTTTACAATGGACACGATAAGCGTCAAGTACTTCTGTTACTTCTCACAGGGTGAAATCGCCTGTCGTTTTCTGTCTTAAGTCATGCAAAGGACGGACTCTGCAAACTACGACGTATGTAGACATTGAAATTTATAATGTAAACATTTTCCAATCGTGAGACCACAAATCCAAAGCTATCATGTAATTGTGATGTCATTTTTACCATATAAAAGGAAGACGGCGTTTTATTTAAAATTAGAGAAGATAGACGGCATCGGAAGACAGAACATTTTAAGCTACGTAATATTATAACTTACATCTTATTTTAACGAATTCTTCTCAACCATGTAGAACCTGGGCGACAGCATTCACGGGCGATATAACACTGTACAGAGCGCACAGGAATTCAGCAGGTATAAATTTTTAAAGGTGATCGCTTGCTTATTTCGAAACTCTTATTGGTTATTTGCAATTGCATTCATATTCTGGTTATGGGGTGTTTCAAAAAGGTTTAACTGACGCATTTGTGGTACTAAAAGAATATTAGATTTTGTTTTATGAAGCTTTGATTTTTAACAAGGAAACAGGATAAGGTTATATTACAGTTTACTTAGTTATGAATTCATTCACGAGTTTAATTCATAAAATTTCACTTTTTGAATATTTTACTAGGGTGATTTGCGTTTGTAAAATAACAAGTTTATATTCAAGAACTATATATTTTCTGCGTTTATGCAATGAAAAGAAACTTTCACTTCCATTGTTTTTCATTTGATGTACTTATTAAGGCTACTGTGTGCCTAATTTTGGGTATGTCAAATGTCATAGTAATATTTATCTTTCAAATGATTATCTGAGATTTCTCACCAGCGATCTATTTGGTTTTCTATGATTGTTTAATAACGATCCATCTACATAATTAACTTGGGCTCACAAACTGTACAGGCCATCGGTCAGTACTGGGTTAATTAGCCCGTAAACTTGTTCGTATTAAGAAGGGTTTACTTTTCGTCGAGTACTGAACCGGGTCTCGTCTGTTTGATTTACAACTGCCCACCTTGTTTTACGTTGTTGGACAGTCATACAAAATTTGGTAGACTGCTTGTTTTAATCATAATCAAAGGATTTTTCCTCAACATTCTATGATCTTTTACATGAGTATTTAATTCTCATTTAACATTGATATTCTATGATGCACGAACATGACATGATTCTTGTCCTCTGTTTTGCAAGTTTAATGCCTTTACAGCCATTGCCACAACTCTCATTACTATTAAAATAGCACAGTATACTTTTGTATAACACAGTTCTTGTTATTGCATCAAACTACTCAACATGTCTATAGTATGGTCATTACTATAGCGACGCAAATTTCCCTATAATATTTAGGCAATTGTCTCAAATATATATATATTTTTTTAATTTCATGTATAGCTATTTGCTACATCAATTTATCTAAAATAAAATGTTTTTTTTACTATTTTTTCCCATCAATTATTGTCTTATTCTTTCACCTTTACCTTTTCGTCATATAAGTAATAAAGTAAATAAATGTTTTAATTTCAAAAGCAAAATAGAAAATAAACTTCAACTATAAATGTACAGTGCAATCTTGAGTAATAAGACACTACATAAATAACATATAATTAAGTAGGTCTCTCAATTAATAGACAGTGTGTCCAAGTTTACCAGGTATTTAAATTAACAGAGTGATTAATTTTCTAAGGTATATAGTATCAGACAGAAACAAGGAATATTAAACTTTATATAAAAGAACCTGGGGTAATTAAAAAGGGTTACTACGCACACAACGAAATATGGGTCCTGCACTAACAAAACTAGACGATCTTGTAAATGGCCAAATTTCTTTGTTTATCCTTCAGATAAATAAATAGTAATAAAAATTACTGGTGACATGATTACCAGTACTTTCTTTTAGTAATTAAACAGGGTACCCAACAACGACTTCACTATTTTTATTGTCGTGGTTTGTAATCATCACTTACTATACTTTGTATTCACTATATTCTATACTTATTATGTCTTGTATTTATTATACTATTTACTTACCTTACCATAAATGAAACCAATTTATTTTTCTAATTTAATTTGTACGTTAACTAGGGAAAATTTGTGGTTTGATTTTTTTCATCCTCATCTTCGTCTTTTCTCCTCTTTTACTTTCTTTTCTCCCTGATTTGCAGAATCGGATCTGAGTCAATTTTGCAGTTGCTTGAGGTAGTCAGAGCCGTTCTGCGATCCTTAAATTTTTCATTATCGCTATCGCATTTCGAACCAGTTGTGGTGATGGAATCAGTTTTATTTTCTGATTTTCAATCACCTAGAATATTTTTATCATTTTCGTCCTGATAATCTATGTTCGTACAATCAATCCCACAACAAGCTCAGAAGAAGAATATTTGAGTTCTATTTTTTCTTAGCAACCACAGCTATACACTTTAGAAGCTCCAGTTCTATTTAGTTCAGATATATGCCTGCTTATTTTGTTCTGGTTGGTAAACTCGATAGTAGTGAATAGTTTTCAGTTTATGATGGACAATCTGTTGGAACCAAAAAAAGTCACAACCTCCAGCTTCTGTCTTTTAAACGGAATATTTTGCAATTTAGCCAAAAGTTGTACCATTGTGTTGCTGTCGTAAATTAAGACTCCACCGTTCATAAGTGTGTGGTAATTATCTTTGTCGATCGACGATTCATCAATGGACCCAAGAAAATTGATGACCCATGAATTTGTTCGAGCAAACCCACTACTCTCAATCAAATGAAGAGAAAAACGAAGATTAAACTTGGAAAGGATAAACAAAAGTAGAAGAAAAAGATTTTCATAAATAATTTAGTTAAAGTATGTGTAAATATAGTGCTGCACCGGAACAATTATGATTATTGTACATTTTTTTAGCTAAGTCAATTATTTGAATAAGTAATTGATTTAAGCACATTTGCTACAAATTTCATTAGCTATTCATTCCGCTGTTCACATTAGGGTTGTATTTAACAAATACGACTTGTAATAATAATAATAATAATAATAATAATAATAATAATAATAATAATAATAATAAATAAGCAGGAGGGGCTGACTTCCATCTATCAAGCCTTTGGTGAGTAGCGCCACCACTTACTCCAGCTGGGGTGCAAAACCGAACCGGCAGCCCTAGTGCACCCGGGAGGGGAAAGCGTCTTCCCCTCTGGTGTCGGTCGTGGGTCTGCTGGGCTAACCACCCACAGACCCTAAACTTTGGTTCCGGCAGGCCGAAGACAGGGCCCCCACGATCGACCCCGTGCGGATAGGGGTCAAGGGCAAGGTGGTGGGGCCCAACCGGACGGACCGCCCGTTGACGAAATTGGCAATGTCCAAGGACGCTTTGAGTGGACAGATGAACTGAGAGATGAACTTCTGCATTGCTATGAAAGCAGTGAGCCCGCGCGGAGGGGATACATGGCGCGGATGCATGCTCTGTGGTGTGAGAGGCTACCAGAGCATAGCGCCTTCACGCCACAAAATCTGCGTGACTATGTATCCCACCTTCGTAGTAGGGGCTACGTGAGGGCTGCTCCTGGACCGGTGAATGAGGTGGCCGAAGAGCCGCCACAATCACCGGTTGAGGACGTAGCACTCCTCGTTCCGCCAATACCAGAGGGCCTCAGTACCAGAAGGGGGTTACACCATCTGAAAACCCCCGGGCCACAAGACCTGGCCAGAGTGGACGCTGAACTTCGTACAGCGCTACCAGAAGAGGCTGACATCTGGCACATAAATTGTGCCGTGTATGCCGCTGCTCAACGCTCTTCTCAGGTGGAGAGGCGAAATACCTCTTCCCCACAGGAGAGAGCGCAGCGGCGCATACAAAAGATGGAAGCCAAGATCCGGTCGGCGAGGCAACACGCATCCCGTATCCAATGTGTGATGGACTATATGGCGGCCAACAGGCCGTTCACGCCTAAAGTGCGTCGATTAGCCGCCAACCTAAGACGCGTCCATCACACACTCAATGAGGCAGTGCTGCGAACCACCAAACAGCACTGTCTCGACAGGATACGGATGCTAGTGACTTGTAAAAAATCACTAGTGAGGCGGGCGAGAGGGCTTGCGGAAAATAAACTGTTCCGCGAGAAGCCCTCGCGCCTTTTCCAACCGCCTCCGCGTGTTGTAGACAATCCGCCGACTGCAGATCAGGTGGAGAACTTCTGGAAAACGCTATACGAGGAGAGGCTTCCACTCAACCGAGATTCTCCTGCCCTTGCACACTTTGAAGCCTTTTGTCAAAGGCTTCAGCAACCACAGGAAGTGTGCGAACCAATAACCCCAGAAGATGTTCGTAGGGCTCTTGAGGGCTCTAAGAACTTTGCTGCTCCAGGTCCCGATGGGATAAATAACTTTTGGTGGAAAAAGTTATCGAGCACCCACCACCATTTGGCCAGAATTTTTAATTCCTGGTTAAATGGGGAGCAGCAAATCCCTTCTTGGGTTGTTGAGGGGCGGACAGTGCTGATCCCCAAGAACGGAGATTTGTCCAACCCAAAGAACTACAGACCGATAACCTGTCTAAACGCATGCTACAAGGTGTTTACACGCATTTTGTACATGCGGGTGCTCCACGCAGTTGAACCGGTTTACGAACGGATATATGAGCAACGAGGGTCGAAGAGAGGTGTCGCTGGCTGCAAGGAAAACCTGCTGATCGACAGATGTGTCACGCAGGACTCCATGCAGTATAAGCGGAACCTCTCTATGGCCTGGATCGACTACCGCAAGGCATTTGACATGACATCGCATGAGCTCATTGTTCACTTGCTCCGATGTCTTGTGGTACCAGGCCCCGTAGTGAGATGTATTGAAGAACTGATGCCGCTCTGGAGGACTCGTTTTACCATAACATCGGGTAACGATAGAGTCCAAACAGAGTCGGTAACATTCAGAAGAGGAGTATTTCAGGGAGATTCCCTCAGCCCCCTTCTCTTTTGCATCTCACTACTGCCATTATCCGTCTCGCTCCGGAAAACCCGTGGCTACAACTGCGGTACCCCCGGCGACAGGAGGCATAAGGTCACCCATCTATTTTATATGGATGACCTTAAACTTTATGCCTCTGGAGAGAGGGATCTCCAGCAGTCCCTTAGGGTGGTACAGGAGTACACGCAGGCTGTCGGTATGCAGTTCGGGTTGGACAAATGCGCACTGATCCATCTCAAGAGAGGACGATGCGGTGACTACGGAGAGGACGCGCAGCTCGTGGACGGAAGCATCTTACACCATCTAGATGCCGGAGAGTCGTACACTTACTTGGGTGTCGAGCAACGCTCCACCCAAGAAGTGAGTGTAGTGAAAAACGCTCTCCGCGGCAAGTATCAGCACCTACTCCGACAGATCTGGTCTTCAGAACTGTCGGGGAAGAACAAGGTGTCTGCTACAAATATGCTTGCCGTTCCGATCCTTCTCTACTCTTTCGGAGTAGTGAAGTGGACTAGAGAAGAGCTGCGTCAACTCGATGTAGTAACCCGCAAGAAGATGCATCTCAATAGGAGCTTGCATCCTAAATCGTCCGTTCCACGGTTATATCTCCCACGACATCGGGGAGGCCGTGGACTCTTGAGCTTGGAGAGTCTCCATAGCAGGATGGTTCTGGATGGAGCATGTAAGGTCATCAGGAGTTCGGATCCCCTCCTCTGCATGGTCCGAGACCATGAAAATGCAGAGGTAGGAGCTTTTCTCTTTAAGGCAGCACGGAGAGCAGCCGATGAACTTGGTCTCATCTTCGACGTCGAGCGGGTAAACCCCGACTCTGTCACCGAGTTGGAACCCGTTCGACTAAAAGCCCACATTAGAGCTGCAGAACACAACATCCTTCTGCAGCTCCATAAGGATAAGCCATTGCACGGGATCTTCTATAAAAATATAGAAGACCTCGGCTTATCCGAAAGGCTGACCTTCGCCTTCTTAAGGTCAGCTGGGCTGAAGTCTGAGACCGAGGGATTCATAATGGCTTGCCAGGATGGTGTATTTAACACTCTCGTCTATCGACGTCGTGTCATGGGTATGGAGGTCCCTGATGTCAGCTGCAGGGCCTGCCGCAGGGCGCCGGAGACTGTAATGCACTTACTGTCGGCTTGCCCGACATACGCAGTCTCGGCCTATATTCATAGACACAACGCAGCATTACGAGTGCTTTACTATCATCTAAGGCACTCGTATGGGATAGACGAAACACCAGTGCTGCCTTACGTTCCGGGGGATATTGAGTCCGTTGTGGGGAATGAGAAGTGCCTAATTTATTGGAACTACTCGTTTCCCACCGTCAGGCAAATACAAGCCAACAAGCCTGACATAGTACTCCTCGACCACCAACTCAAGACAATGTATGTCGTGGAATTCTCAGCTCCCGCTGAGAGCAACATTGTCTTGAAAGAGGAGGAAAAACGGACAAAATATCGAGATTTGCTCTTCGAACTCCGCAGGCTTTATCCAGGCCATTCTGTTAAAATAGTGGTACTGATTATAGGAGCCCTCGGTGGAATGAGACAGACGCTGCTTTCAGAACTAAAGATCATACCGGCATGCCGAGATTCGGCAGAGATCTTAGCCGGCAGAATGCAGAAAGCTGTCATCCTCGGTTCATTACGTCTACTCAGGGCACACGATTCGCGGACCCGGTAGTCACTCACCCCACGGGCGTGGGGAGTGGCTATTGGTATTACCAGCTCCCCTCTGTGAGGGTCGGAGCCACAGAGTAGGGTGACTGGTTTTTTGTAAAAAAAAAAAAAAAAAAAAAAAAAAAAAAAAAAAAAAAAAAAAAAAAAATAATAATAATAATAATAATAATAATAATAATAATACGGAGAACGGAGATTTGTCCAACCCAAAGAACTACAGACCGATAACCTGTCTAAACGCATGCTACAAGGTGTTTACACGCATTTTGTACATGCGGGTGCTCCACGCAGTTGAACCGGTTTACGAACGGATATATGAGCAACGAGGGTCGAAGAGAGGTGTCGCTGGCTGCAAGGAAAACCTGCTGATCGACAGATGTGTCACGCAGGACTCCATGCAGTATAAGCGGAACCTCTCTATGGCCTGGATCGACTACCGCAAGGCATTTGACATGATATCGCATGAGCTCATTGTTCACTTGCTCCGATGTCTTGTGGTACCAGGCCCCGTAGTGAGATGTATTGAAGAACTGATGCCGCTCTGGAGGACTCGTTTTACCATAACATCGGGTAACGATAGAGTCCAAACAGAGTCGGTAACATTCAGAAGAGGAGTATTTCAGGGAGATTCCCTCAGCCCCCTTCTCTTTTGCATCTCACTACTGCCATTATCCGTCTCGCTCCGGAAAACCCGTGGCTACAACTGCGGTACCCCCGGCGACAGGAGGCATAAGGTCACCCATCTATTTTATATGGATGACCTTAAACTTTATGCCTCTGGAGAGAGGGATCTCCAGCAGTCCCTTAGGGTGGTACAGGAGTACACGCAGGCTGTCGGTATGCAGTTCGGGTTGGACAAATGCGCACTGATCCATCTCAAGAGAGGACGATGCGGTGACTACGGAGAGGACGCGCAGCTCGTGGACGGAAGCATCTTACACCATCTAGATGCCGGAGAGTCGTACACTTACTTGGGTGTCGAGCAACGCTCCACCCAAGAAGTGAGTGTAGTGAAAAACGCTCTCCGCGGCAAGTATCAGCACCTACTCCGACAGATCTGGTCTTCAGAACTGTCGGGGAAGAACAAGGTGTCTGCTACAAATATGCTTGCCGTTCCGATCCTTCTCTACTCTTTCGGAGTAGTGAAGTGGACTAGAGAAGAGCTGCGTCAACTCGATGTAGTAACCCGCAAGAAGATGCATCTCAATAGGAGCTTGCATCCTAAATCGTCCGTTCCACGGTTATATCTCCCACGACATCGGGGAGGCCGTGGACTCTTGAGCTTGGAGAGTCTCCATAGCAGGATGGTTCTGGATGGAGCATGTAAGGTCATCAGGAGTTCGGATCCCCTCCTCTGCATGGTCCGAGACCATGAAAATGCAGAGGTAGGAGCTTTTCTCTTTAAGGCAGCACGCAGAGCAGCCGATGAACTTGGTCTCATCTTCGACGTCGAGCGGGTAAACCCCGACTCTGTCACCGAGTTGGAACCCGTTCGACTAAAAGCCCACATTAGAGCTGCAGAACACAACATCCTTCTGCAGCTCCATAAGGATAAGCCATTGCACGGGATCTTCTATAAAAATATAGAAGACCTCGGCTTATCCGAAAGGCTGACCTTCGCCTTCTTAAGGTCAGCTGGGCTGAAGTCTGAGACCGAGGGATTCATAATGGCTTGCCAGGATGGTGTATTTAACACTCTCGTCTATCGACGTCGTGTCATGGGTATGGAGGTCCCTGATGTCAGCTGCAGGGCCTGCCGCAGGGCGCCGGAGACTGTAATGCACTTACTGTCGGCTTGCCCGACTTACGCAGTCTCGGCCTATATTCATAGACACAACGCAGCATTACGAGTGCTTTACTATCATCTAAGGCACTCGTATGGGATAGACGAAACACCAGTGCTGCCTTACGTTCCGGGGGATATTGAGTCCGTTGTGGGGAATGAGAAGTGCCTAATTTATTGGAACTACTCGTTTCCCACCGTCAGGCAAATACAAGCCAACAAGCCTGACATAGTACTCCTCGACCACCAACTCAAGACAATGTATGTCGTGGAATTCTCCGCTCCCGCTGAGAGCAACATTGTCTTGAAAGAGGAGGAAAAACGGACAAAATATCGAGATTTGCTCTTCGAACTCCGCAGGCTTTATCCAGGCCATTCTGTTAAAATAGTGGTACTGATTATAGGAGCCCTCGGTGGAATGAGACAGACGCTGCTTTCAGAACTAAAGATCATACCGGCATGCCGAGATTCGGCAGAGATCTTAGCCGGCAGAATGCAGAAGGCTGTCATCCTCGGTTCATTACGTCTACTCAGGGCACACGATTCGCGGACCCGGTAGTCACTCACCCCACGGGCGTGGGGAGTGGCTATTGGTATTACCAGCTCCCCTCTGTGAGGGTCGGAGCCACAGAGTAGGGTGACTGGTTTTTTGTAAAAAAAAAAAAAAAAAAAAAAAAAAAAAAAAAAAAAAAATAATAATATAATAATATAAGCAGGAGGGGCTGACTTCCATCTATCAAGCCTTTGGTGAGTAGCGCCACCACTTACTCCAGCTGGGGTGCAAAACCGAACCGGCAGCCCTAGTGCACCCGGGAGGGGAAAGCGTCTTCCCCTCTGGTGTCGGTCGTGGGTCTGCTGGGCTAACCACCCACAGACCCTAAACTTTGGTTCCGGCAGGCCGAAGACAGGGCCCCCACGATCGACCCCGTGCGGATAGGGGTCAAGGGCAAGGTGGTGGGGCCCAACCGGACGGACCGCCCGTTGACGAAATTGGCAATGTCCAAGGACGCTTTGAGTGGACAGATGAACTGAGAGATGAACTTCTGCATTGCTATGAAAGCAGTGAGCCCGCGCGGAGGGGATACATGGCGCGGATGCATGCTCTGTGGTGTGAGAGGCTACCAGAGCATAGCGCCTTCACGCCACAAAATCTGCGTGACTATGTATCCCACCTTCGTAGTAGGGGCTACGTGAGGGCTGCTCCTGGACCGGTGAATGAGGTGGCCGAAGAGCCGCCACAATCACCGGTTGAGGACGTAGCACTCCTCGTTCCGCCAATACCAGAGGGCCTCAGTACCAGAAGGGGGTTACACCATCTGAAAACCCCCGGGCCACAAGACCTGGCCAGAGTGGACGCTGAACTTCGTACAGCGCTACCAGAAGAGGCTGACATCTGGCACATAAATTGTGCCGTGTATGCCGCTGCTCAACGCTCTTCTCAGGTGGAGAGGCGAAATACCTCTTCCCCACAGGAGAGAGCGCAGCGGCGCATACAAAAGATGGAAGCCAAGATCCGGTCGGCGAGGCAACACGCATCCCGTATCCAATGTGTGATGGACTATATGGCGGCCAACAGGCCGTTCACGCCTAAAGTGCGTCGATTAGCCGCCAACCTAAGACGCGTCCATCACACACTCAATGAGGCAGTGCTGCGAACCACCAAACAGCACTGTCTCGACAGGATACGGATGCTAGTGACTTGTAAAAAATCACTAGTGAGGCGGGCGAGAGGGCTTGCGGAAAATAAACTGTTCCGCGAGAAGCCCTCGCGCCTTTTCCAACCGCCTCCGCGTGTTGTAGACAATCCGCCGACTGCAGATCAGGTGGAGAACTTCTGGAAAACGCTATACGAGGAGAGGCTTCCACTCAACCGAGATTCTCCTGCCCTTGCACACTTTGAAGCCTTTTGTCAAAGGCTTCAGCAACCACAGGAAGTGTGCGAACCAATAACCCCAGAAGAGGTTCGTAGGGCTCTTGAGGGCTCTAAGAACTTTGCTGCTCCAGGTCCCGATGGGATAAATAACTTTTGGTGGAAAAAGTTATCGAGCACCCACCACCATTTGGCCAGAATTTTTAATTCCTGGTTAAATGGGGAGCAGCAAATCCCTTCTTGGGTTGTTGAGGGGCGGACAGTGCTGATCCCCAAGAACGGAGATTTGTCCAACCCAAAGAACTACAGACCGATAACCTGTCTAAACGCATGCTACAAGGTGTTTACACGCATTTTGTACATGCGGGTGCTCCACGCAGTTGAACCGGTTTACGAACGGATATATGAGCAACGAGGGTCGAAGAGAGGTGTCGCTGGCTGCAAGGAAAACCTGCTGATCGACAGATGTGTCACGCAGGACTCCATGCAGTATAAGCGGAACCTCTCTATGGCCTGGATCGACTACCGCAAGGCATTCGACATGACATCGCATGAGCTCATTGTTCACTTGCTCCGATGTCTTGTGGTACCCGGTCCCGTAGTGAGGTGTATTGAAGAACTGATGCCGCTCTGGAGGACTCGCTTTACCATAACATCGGGTAACGATAGAGTCCAAACAGAGTCGGTAACATTCAGAAGAGGAGTATTTCAGGGAGATTCCCTCAGCCCCCTTCTGTTTTGCATCTCACTACTGCCATTATCCGTCTCGCTCCGGAAAACCCGTGGCTACAACTGCGGTACCCCCGGCGACAGAAGGCATAAGGTCACCCATCTATTTTATATGGATGACCTTAAACTTTATGCCTCTGGAGAGAGGGATCTCCAACAGTCCCTTAGGGTGGTACAGGAGTATACGCAGGCTGTCGGTATGCAGTTCGGGTTGGACAAATGCGCACTGATCCATCTCAAGAGAGGACGATGCGGTGACTATGGAGAGGACGCGCAGCTCGTGGACGGAAGCATCTTACACCATCTAGATGCCGGAGAGTCGTACACTTACTTGGGTGTCGAGCAACGCTCCACCCAAGAAGTGAGTGTAGTGAAAAACGCTCTCCGCGGCAAGTATCAGCACCTACTCCGACAGATCTGGTCTTCAGAACTGTCGGGGAAGAACAAGGTGTCTGCTACAAATATGCTTGCCGTTCCGATCCTTCTCTACTCTTTCGGAGTAGTGAAGTGGACTAGAGAAGAGCTGCGTCAACTCGATGTAGTAACCCGCAAGAAGATGCATCTCAATAGGAGCTTGCATCCTAAATCGTCCGTTCCACGGTTATATCTCCCACGAAATCGGGGAGGCCGTGGACTCTTGAGCTTGGAGAGTCTCCATAGCAGGATGGTTCTGGAGGGAGCATGTAAGGTCATCAGGAGTTCGGATCCCCTCCTCTGCATGGTCCGAGACCATGAAAATGCAGAGGTAGGAGCTTTTCTCTTTAAGGCAGCACGCAGAGCAGCCGATGAACTTGGTCTCATCTTCGACGTCGAGCGGGTAAACCCCGACTCTGTCACCGAGTTGGAACCCGTTCGACTAAAAGCCCACATTAGAGCTGCAGAACACAACATCCTTCTGCAGCTCCATAAGGATAAGCCATTGCACGGGATCTTCTATAAAAATATAGAAGACCTCGGCTTATCTGAAAGGCTGACCTTCGCCTTCTTAAGGTCAGCTGGGCTGAAGTCTGAGACCGAGGGATTCATAATGGCTTGCCAGGATGGTGTATTTAACACTCTCGTCTATCGACGTCGTGTCATGGGTATGGAGGTCCCTGATGTCAGCTGCAGGGCCTGCCGCAGGGCGCCGGAGACTGTAATGCACTTACTGTCGGCTTGCCCGACTTACGCAGTCTCGGCCTATATTCATAGACACAACGCAGCATTACGAGTGCTTTACTATCATCTAAGGCACTCGTATGGGATAGACGAAACACCAGTGCTGCCTTACGTTCCGGGGGATATTGAGTCCGTTGTGGGGAATGAGAAGTGCCTAATTTATTGGAACTACTCGTTTCCCACCGTCAGGCAAATACAAGCCAACAAGCCTGACATAGTACTCCTCGACCACCAACTCAAGACAATGTATGTCGTGGAATTCTCAGCTCCCGCTGAGAGCAACATTGTCTTGAAAGAGGAGGAAAAACGGACAAAATATCGAGATTTGCTCTTCGAACTCCGCAGGCTTTATCCAGGCCATTCTGTTAAAATAGTGGTACTGATTATAGGAGCCCTCGGTGGAATGAGACAGACGCTGCTTTCAGAACTAAAGATCATACCGGCATGCCGAGATTCGGCAGAGATCTTAGCCGGCAGAATGCAGAAGGCTGTCATCCTCGGTTCATTACGTCTACTCAGGGCACACGATTCGCGGACCCGGTAGTCACTCACCCCACGGGCGTGGGGAGTGGCTATTGGTATTACCAGCTCCCCTCTGTGAGGGTCGGAGCCACAGAGTAGGGTGACTGGTTTTTTGTAAAAAAAAAAAAAAAAAAAAAAAAAAAAAAAAAAAAAAAAAAAAAAAAAAAAATAAGCAGGAGGGGCTGACTTCCATCTATCAAGCCTTTGGTGAGTAGCGCCACCACTTACTCCAGCTGGGGTGCAAAACCGAACCGGCAGCCCTAGTGCACCCGGGAGGGGAAAGCGTCTTCCCCTCTGGTGTCGGTCGTGGGTCTGCTGGGCTAACCACCCACAGACCCTAAACTTTGGTTCCGGCAGGCCGAAGACAGGGCCCCCACGATCGACCCCGTGCGGATAGGGGTCAAGGGCAAGGTGGTGGGGCCCAACCGGACGGACCGCCCGTTGACGAAATTGGCAATGTCCAAGGACGCTTTGAGTGGACAGATGAACTGAGAGATGAACTTCTGCATTGCTATGAAAGCAGTGAGCCCGCGCGGAGGGGATACATGGCGCGGATGCATGCTCTGTGGTGTGAGAGGCTACCAGAGCATAGCGCCTTCACGCCACAAAATCTGCGTGACTATGTATCCCACCTTCGTAGTAGGGGCTACGTGATGGCTGCTCCTGGACCGGTGAATGAGGTGGCCGAAGAGCCGCCACAATCACCGGTTGAGGACGTAGCACTCCTCGTTCCGCCAATACCAGAGGGCCTCAGTACCAGAAGGGGGTTACACCATCTGAAAACCCCCGGGCCACAAGACCTGGCCAGAGTGGACGCTGAACTTCGTACAGCGCTACCAGAAGAGGCTGACATCTGGCACATAAATTGTGCCGTGTATGCCGCTGCTCAACGCTCTTCTCAGGTGGAGAGGCGAAATACCTCTTCCCCACAGGAGAGAGCGCAGCGGCGCATACAAAAGATGGAAGCCAAGATCCGGTCGGCGAGGCAACACGCATCCCGTATCCAATGTGTGATGGACTATATGGCGGCCAACAGGCCGTTCACGCCTAAAGTGCGTCGATTAGCCGCCAACCTAAGACGCGTCCATCACACACTCAATGAGGCAGTGCTGCGAACCACCAAACAGCACTGTCTCGACAGGATACGGATGCTAGTGACTTGTAAAAAATCACTAGTGAGGCGGGCGAGAGGGCTTGCGGAAAATAAACTGTTCCGCGAGAAGCCCTCGCGCATTTTCCAACCGCCTCCGCGTGTTGTAGACAATCCGCCGACTGCAGATCAGGTGGAGAACTTCTGGAAAACGCTATACGAGGAGAGGCTTCCACTCAACCGAGATTCTCCTGCCCTTGCACACTTTGAAGCCTTTTGTCAAAGGCTTCAGCAACCACAGGAAGTGTGCGAACCAATAACCCCAGAAGAGGTTCGTAGGGCTCTTGAGGGCTCTAAGAACTTTGCTGCTCCAGGTCCCGATGGGATAAATAACTTTTGGTGGAAAAAGTTATCGAGCACCCACCACCATTTGGCCAGAATTTTTAATTCCTGGTTAAATGGGGAGCAGCAAATCCCTTCTTGGGTTGTTGAGGGGCGGACAGTGCTGATCCCCAAGAACGGAGATTTGTCCAACCCAAAGAACTACAGACCGATAACCTGTCTAAACGCATGCTGCAAGGTGTTTACACGCATTTTGTACATGCGGGTGCTCCACGCAGTTGAACCGGTTTACGAACGGATATATGAGCAACGAGGGTCGAAGAGAGGTGTCGCTGGCTGCAAGGAAAACCTGCTGATCGACAGATGTGTCACGCAGGACTCCATGCAGTATAAGCGGAACCTCTCTATGGCCTGGATCGACTACCGCAAGGCATTTGACATGACATCGCATGAGCTCATTGTTCACTTGCTCCGATGTCTTGTGGTACCAGGCCCCGTAGTGAGATGTATTGAAGAACTGATGCCGCTCTGGAGGACTCGTTTTACCATAACATCGGGTAACGATAGAGTCCAAACAGAGTCGGTAACATTCAGAAGAGGAGTATTTCAGGGAGATTCCCTCAGCCCCCTTCTCTTTTGCATCTCACTACTGCCATTATCCGTCTCGCTCCGGAAAACCCGTGGCTACAACTGCGGTACCCCCGGCGACAGGAGGCATAAGGTCACCCATCTATTTTATATGGATGACCTTAAACTTTATGCCTCTGGAGAGAGGGATCTCCAGCAGTCCCTTAGGGTGGTACAGGAGTACACGCAGGCTGTCGGTATGCAGTTCGGGTTGGACAAATGCGCACTGATCCATCTCAAGAGAGGGCGATGCGGTGACTACGGAGAGGACGCGCAGCTCGTGGACGGAAGCATCTTACACCATCTAGATGCCGGAGAGTCGTACACTTACTTGGGTGTCGAGCAACGCTCCACCCAAGAAGTGAGTGTAGTGAAAAACGCTCTCCGCGGCAAGTATCAGCACCTACTCCGACAGATCTGGTCTTCAGAACTGTCGGGGAAGAACAAGGTGTCTGCTACAAATATGCTTGCCGTTCCGATCCTTCTCTACTCTTTCGGAGTAGTGAAGTGGACTAGAGAAGAGCTGCGTCAACTCGATGTAGTAACCCGCAAGAAGATGCATCTCAATAGGAGCTTGCATCCTAAATCGTCCGTTCCACGGTTATATCTCCCACGACATCGGGGAGGCCGTGGACTCTTGAGCTTGGAGAGTCTCCATAGCAGGATGGTTCTGGATGGAGCATGTAAGGTCATCAGGAGTTCGGATCCCCTCCTCTGCATGGTCCGAGACCATGAAAATGCAGAGGTAGGAGCTTTTCTCTTTAAGGCAGCACGCAGAGCAGCCGATGAACTTGGTCTCATCTTCGACGTCGAGCGGGTAAACCCCGACTCTGTCACCGAGTTGGAACCCGTTCGACTAAAAGCCCACATTAGAGCTGCAGAACACAACATCCTTCTGCAGCTCCATAAGGATAAGCCATTGCACGGGATCTTCTATAAAAATATAGAAGACCTCGGCTTATCCGAAAGGCTGACCTTCGCCTTCTTAAGGTCAGCTGGGCTGAAGTCTGAGACCGAGGGATTCATAATGGCTTGCCAGGATGGTGTATTTAACACTCTCGTCTATCGACGTCGTGTCATGGGTATGGAGGTCCCTGATGTCAGCTGCAGGGCCTGCCGCAGGGCGCCGGAGACTGTAATGCACTTACTGTCGGCTTGCCCGACTTACGCAGTCTCGGCCTATATTCATAGACACAACGCAGCATTACGAGTGCTTTACTATCATCTAAGGCACTCGTATGGGATAGACGAAACACCAGTGCTGCCTTACGTTCCGGGGGATATTGAGTCCGTTGTGGGGAATGAGAAGTGCCTAATTTATTGGAACTACTCGTTTCCCACCGTCAGGCAAATACAAGCCAACAAGCCTGACATAGTACTCCTCGACCACCAACTCAAGACAATGTATGTCGTGGAATTCTCAGCTCCCGCTGAGAGCAACATTGTCTTGAAAGAGGAGGAAAAACGGACAAAATATCGAGATTTGCTCTTCGAACTCCGCAGGCTTTATCCAGGCCATTCTGTTAAAATAGTGGTACTGATTATAGGAGCCCTCGGTGGAATGAGACAGACGCTGCTTTCAGAACTAAAGATCATACCGGCATGCCGAGATTCGGCAGAGATCTTAGCCGGCAGAATGCAGAAGGCTGTCATCCTCGGTTCATTACGTCTACTCAGGGCACACGATTCGCGGACCCGGTAGTCACTCACCCCACGGGCGTGGGGAGTGGCTATTGGTATTACCAGCTCCCCTCTGTGAGGGTCGGAGCCACAGAGTAGGGTGACTGGTTTTTTGTAAAAAAAAAAAAAATAATAATAATATAGCAGGAGGGGCTGACTTCCATCTATCAAGCCTTTGGTGAGTAGCGCCACCACTTACTCCAGCTGGGGTGCAAAACCGAACCGGCAGCCCTAGTGCACCCGGGAGGGGAAAGCGTCTTCCCCTCTGGTGTCGGTCGTGGGTCTGCTGGGCTAACCACCCACAGACCCTAAACTTTGGTTCCGGCAGGCCGAAGACAGGGCCCCCACGATCGACCCCGTGCGGATAGGGGTCAAGGGCAAGGTGGTGGGGCCCAACCGGACGGACCGCCCGTTGACGAAATTGGCAATGTCCAAGGACGCTTTGAGTGGACGGATGAACTGAGAGATGAACTTCTGCATTGCTATGAAAGCAGTGAGCCCGCGCGGAGGGGATACATGGCGCGGATGCATGCTCTGTGGTGTGAGAGGCTACCAGAGCATAGCGCCTTCACGCCACAAAATCTGCGTGACTATGTATCCCACCTTCGTAGTAGGGGCTACGTGAGGGCTGCTCCTGGACCGGTGAATGAGGTGGCCGAAGAGCCGCCACAATCACCGGTTGAGGACGTAGCACTCCTCGTTCCGCCAATACCAGAGGGCCTCAGTACCAGAAGGGGGTTACACCATCTGAAAACCCCCGGGCCACAAGACCTGGCCAGAGTGGACGCTGAACTTCGTACAGCGCTACCAGAAGAGGCTGACATCTGGCACATAAATTGTGCCGTGTATGCCGCTGCTCAACGCTCTTCTCAGGTGGAGAGGCGAAATACCTCTTCCCCACAGGAGAGAGCGCAGCGGCGCATACAAAAGATGGAAGCCAAGATCCGGTCGGCGAGGCAACACGCATCCCGTATCCAATGTGTGATGGACTATATGGCGGCCAACAGGCCGTTCACGCCTAAAGTGCGTCGATTAGCCGCCAACCTAAGACGCGTCCATCACACACTCAATGAGGCAGTGCTGCGAACCACCAAACAGCACTGTCTCGACAGGATACGGATGCTAGTGACTTGTAAAAAATCACTAGTGAGGCGGGCGAGAGGGCTTGCGGAAAATAAACTGTTCCGCGAGAAGCCCTCGCGCCTTTTCCAACCGCCTCCGCGTGTTGTAGACAATCCGCCGACTGCAGATCAGGTGGAGAACTTCTGGAAAACGCTATACGAGGAGAGGCTTCCACTCAACCGAGATTCTCCTGCCCTTGCACACTTTGAAGCCTTTTGTCAAAGGCTTCAGCAACCACAGGAAGTGTGCGAACCAATAACCCCAGAAGAGGTTCGTAGGGCTCTTGAGGGCTCTAAGAACTTTGCTGCTCCAGGTCCCGATGGGATAAATAACTTTTGGTGGAAAAAGTTATCGAGCACCCACCACCATTTGGCCAGAATTTTTAATTCCTGGTTAAATGGGGAGCAGCAAATCCCTTCTTGGGTTGTTGAGGGGCGGACAGTGCTGATCCCCAAGAACGGAGATTTGTCCAACCCAAAGAACTACAGACCGATAACCTGTCTAAACGCATGTTACAAGGTGTTTACACGCATTTTGTACATGCGGGTGCTCCGCGCAGTCGAACCGGTTTACGAACGGATATATGAGCAACGAGGGTCGAAGAGAGGTGTCGCTGGCTGCAAGGAGAACCTGCTGATCGATAGATGTATCACGCAGGACTCCATGCAGTATAAGCGGAACCTCTCTATGGCCTGGATCGACTACCGCAAGGCATTTGACATGACATCACATGAGCTCATTGTTCACTTGCTCCGATGTCTTGTGGTACCCGGTCCCGTAGTGAGATGTATTGAAGAACTGATGCCGCTCTGGAGGACTCGCTTTACCATAACATCGGGTAACGATAGATTCCAAACAGAGTCGGTGACATTCAGAAGAGGAGTATTTCAGGGAGATTCCCTCAGCCCCCTTCTGTTTTGCATCTCACTACTGCCATTATCCGTCTCGCTCCGGAAAACTCGTGGCTACAACTGCGGTACCCCCGGCGACAGGAGGCATAAGGTCACCCATCTATTTTATATGGATGACCTTGAACTTTATGCCTCTGGAGAGAGGGATCTGCAACAGTCCCTTAGGGTGGTACAGGAGTACACGCAGGCTGTCGGTATGCAGTTCGGGTTGGACAAATGCGCACTGATCCATCTCAAGAGAGGACGATGCGGTGACTATGGAGAGGACGCGCAGCTCGTGGACGGAAGCATCTTACACCATCTAGATGCCGGAGAGTCGTACACTTACTTGGGTGTCGAGCAACGCTCCACCCAAGAAGTGAGTGTAGTGAAAAACGCTCTCCGCGGCAAGTATCAGCACCTACTCCGACAGATCTGGTCTTCAGAACTGTCGGGGAAGAACAAGGTGTCTGCTACAAATATGCTTGCCGTTCCGGTCCTTCTCTACTCTTTCGGAGTAGTGAAGTGGACTAGAGAAGAGCTGCGTCAACTCGATGTAGTAACCCGCAAGAAGATGCATCTCAATAGGAGCTTGCATCCTAAATCGTCCGTTCCACGGTTATATCTCCCACGACATCGGGGAGGCCGTGGACTCTTGAGCTTGGAGAGTCTCCATAGCAGGATGGTTCTGGATGGAGCATGTAAGGTCATCAGGAGTTCGGATCCCCTCCTCTGCATGGTCCGAGACCATGAAAATGCAGAGGTAGGAGCTTTTCTCTTTAAGGCAGCACGGAGAGCAGCCGATGAACTTGGTCTCATCTTCGACGTCGAGCGGGTAAACCCCGACTCTGTCACCGAGTTGGAACCCGTTCGACTAAAAGCCCACATTAGAGCTGCAGAACACAACATCCTTCTGCAGCTCCATAAGGATAAGCCATTGCACGGGGTCTTCTATAAAAATATAGAAGACCTCGGCTTATCCGAAAGGCTGACCTTCGCCTTCTTAAGGTCAGCTGGGCTGAAGTCTGAGACCGAGGGATTCATAATGGCTTGCCAGGATGGTGTATTTAACACTCTCGTCTATCGACGTCGTGTCATGGGTATGGAGGTCCCTGATGTCAGCTGCAGGGCCTGCCGCAGGGCGCCGGAGACTGTAATGCACTTACTGTCGGCTTGCCCGACATACGCAGTCTCGGCCTATATTCATAGACACAACGCAGCATTACGAGTGCTTTACTATCATCTAAGGCACTCGTATGGGATAGACGAAACACCAGTGCTGCCTTACGTTCCGGGGGATATTGAGTCCGTTGTGGGGAATGAGAAGTGCCTAATTTATTGGAACTACTCGTTTCCCACCGTCAGGCAAATACAAGCCAACAAGCCTGACATAGTACTCCTCGACCACCAACTCAAGACAATGTATGTCGTGGAATTCTCGGCTCCCGCTGAGAGCAACATTGTCTTGAAAGAGGAGGAAAAACGGACAAAATATCGAGATTTGCTCTTCGAACTCCGCAGGCTTTATCCAGGCCATTCTGTTAAAATAGTGGTACTGATTATAGGAGCCCTCGGTGGAATGAGACAGACGCTGCTTTCAGAACTAAAGATCATACCGGCATGCCGAGATTCGGCAGAGATCTTAGCCGGCAGAATGCAGAAGGCTGTCATCCTCGGTTCATTACGTCTACTCAGGGCACACGATTCGCGGACCCGGTAGTCACTCACCCCACGGGCGTGGGGAGTGGCTATTGGTATTACCAGCTCCCCTCTGTGAGGGTCGGAGCCACAGAGTAGGGTGACTGGTTTTTTGTAATAAAAAAATAATAATAATAATAATAAGCAGGAGGGGCTAACTTTCATCTATTAAGCCTTTGGTGAGTAGCGCCACCACTTACTCCAGCTAGGGGTGCAAAACCGAACCGGCAGCCCTAGTGCACCCGGGAGGGGAAAGCATTTTCCCCTCTGGTGTCGGTCGTGGGCCTGCTGGGCTAACCACCCACAGGCTCTAACCTTTGGTTCCGGCAGGCCGAAGAGAGGGCCCCCACGATCGACCCCGTTCGGATAGGGGTCAAGGGCAAGGTGGTGGGGCCCAACCGGACGGACCGCCCGTTGACGAAATTGGCAATGTCCAAGGACGCTTTGAGTGGACGGATGAACTGAGAGATGAACTTCTGCATTGCTATGAAAGCAGTGAGCCCGCGCGGAGGGGATACATGGCGCGGATGCATGCTCTGTGGTGTGAGAGGCTACCAGAGCATAGCGCCTTCACGCCACAAAATCTGCGTGACTATGTATCCCACCTTCGTAGTAGGGGCTACGTGAGGGCTGCTCCTGGACCGGTGAATGAGGTGGCCGAAGAGCCGCCACAATCACCGGTTGAGGACGTAGCACTCCTCGTTCCGCCAATACCAGAGGGCCTCAGTACCAGAAGGGGGTTACACCATCTGAAAACCCCCGGGCCACAAGACCTGGCCAGAGTGGACGCTGAACTTCGTACAGCGCTACCAGAAGAGGCTGACATCTGGCACATAAATTGTGCCGTGTATGCCGCTGCTCAACGCTCTTCTCAGGTGGAGAGGCGAAATACCTCTTCCCCACAGGAGAGAGCGCAGCGGCGCATACAAAAGATGGAAGCCAAGATCCGGTCGGCGAGGCAACACGCATCCCGTATCCAATGTGTGATGGACTATATGGCGGCCAACAGGCCGTTCACGCCTAAAGTGCGTCGATTAGCCGCCAACCTAAGACGCGTCCATCACACACTCAATGAGGCAGTGCTGCGAACCACCAAACAGCACTGTCTCGACAGGATACGGATGCTAGTGACTTGTAAAAAATCACTAGTGAGGCGGGCGAGAGGGCTTGCGGAAAATAAACTGTTCCGCGAGAAGCCCTCGCGCCTTTTCCAACCGCCTCCGCGTGTTGTAGACAATCCGCCGACTGCAGATCAGGTGGAGAACTTCTGGAAAACGCTATACGAGGAGAGGCTTCCACTCAACCGAGATTCTCCTGCCCTTGCACACTTTGAAGCCTTTTGTCAAAGGCTTCAGCAACCACAGGAAGTGTGCGAACCAATAACCCCAGAAGAGGTTCGTAGGGCTCTTGAGGGCTCTAAGAACTTTGCTGCTCCAGGTCCCGATGGGATAAATAACTTTTGGTGGAAAAAGTTATCGAGCACCCACCACCATTTGGCCAGAATTTTTAATTCCTGGTTAAATGGGGAGCAGCAAATCCCTTCTTGGGTTGTTGAGGGGCGGACAGTGCTGATCCCCAAGAACGGAGATTTGTCCAACCCAAAGAACTACAGACCGATAACCTGTCTAAACGCATGTTACAAGGTGTTTACACGCATTTTGTACATGCGGGTGCTCCGCGCAGTCGAACCGGTTTACGAACGGATATATGAGCAACGAGGGTCGAAGAGAGGTGTCGCTGGCTGCAAGGAGAACCTGCTGATCGATAGATGTATCACGCAGGACTCCATGCAGTATAAGCGGAACCTCTCTATGGCCTGGATCGACTACCGCAAGGCATTTGACATGACATCACATGAGCTCATTGTTCACTTGCTCCGATGTCTTGTGGTACCCGGTCCCGTAGTGAGATGTATTGAAGAACTGATGCCGCTCTGGAGGACTCGCTTTACCATAACATCGGGTAACGATAGATTCCAAACAGAGTCGGTGACATTCAGAAGAGGAGTATTTCAGGGAGATTCCCTCAGCCCCCTTCTGTTTTGCATCTCACTACTGCCATTATCCGTCTCGCTCCGGAAAACTCGTGGCTACAACTGCGGTACCCCCGGCGACAGGAGGCATAAGGTCACCCATCTATTTTATATGGATGACCTTGAACTTTATGCCTCTGGAGAGAGGGATCTGCAACAGTCCCTTAGGGTGGTACAGGAGTACACGCAGGCTGTCGGTATGCAGTTCGGGTTGGACAAATGCGCACTGATCCATCTCAAGAGAGGACGATGCGGTGACTATGGAGAGGACGCGCAGCTCGTGGACGGAAGCATCTTACACCATCTAGATGCCGGAGAGTCGTACACTTACTTGGGTGTCGAGCAACGCTCCACCCAAGAAGTGAGTGTAGTGAAAAACGCTCTCCGCGGCAAGTATCAGCACCTACTCCGACAGATCTGGTCTTCAGAACTGTCGGGGAAGAACAAGGTGTCTGCTACAAATATGCTTGCCGTTCCGGTCCTTCTCTACTCTTTCGGAGTAGTGAAGTGGACTAGAGAAGAGCTGCGTCAACTCGATGTAGTAACCCGCAAGAAGATGCATCTCAATAGGAGCTTGCATCCTAAATCGTCCGTTCCACGGTTATATCTCCCACGACATCGGGGAGGCCGTGGACTCTTGAGCTTGGAGAGTCTCCATAGCAGGATGGTTCTGGATGGAGCATGTAAGGTCATCAGGAGTTCGGATCCCCTCCTCTGCATGGTCCGAGACCATGAAAATGCAGAGGTAGGAGCTTTTCTCTTTAAGGCAGCACGGAGAGCAGCCGATGAACTTGGTCTCATCTTCGACGTCGAGCGGGTAAACCCCGACTCTGTCACCGAGTTGGAACCCGTTCGACTAAAAGCCCACATTAGAGCTGCAGAACACAACATCCTTCTGCAGCTCCATAAGGATAAGCCATTGCACGGGGTCTTCTATAAAAATATAGAAGACCTCGGCTTATCCGAAAGGCTGACCTTCGCCTTCTTAAGGTCAGCTGGGCTGAAGTCTGAGACCGAGGGATTCATAATGGCTTGCCAGGATGGTGTATTTAACACTCTCGTCTATCGACGTCGTGTCATGGGTATGGAGGTCCCTGATATCAGCTGCAGGGCCTGCCGCAGGGCGCCGGAGACTGTAATGCACTTACTGTCGGCTTGCCCGACATACGCAGTCTCGGCCTATATTCATAGACACAACGCAGCATTACGAGTGCTTTACTATCATCTAAGGCACTCGTATGGGATAGACGAAACACCAGTGCTGCCTTACGTTCCGGGGGATATTGAGTCCGTTGTGGGGAATGAGAAGTGCCTAATTTATTGGAACTACTCGTTTCCCACCGTCAGGCAAATACAAGCCAACAAGCCTGACATAGTACTCCTCGACCACCAACTCAAGACAATGTATGTCGTGGAATTCTCGGCTCCCGCTGAGAGCAACATTGTCTTGAAAGAGGAGGAAAAACGGACAAAATATCGAGATTTGCTCTTCGAACTCCGCAGGCTTTATCCAGGCCATTCTGTTAAAATAGTGGTACTGATTATAGGAGCCCTCGGTGGAATGAGACAGACGCTGCTTTCAGAACTAAAGATCATACCGGCATGCCGAGATTCGGCAGAGATCTTAGCCGGCAGAATGCAGAAGGCTGTCATCCTCGGTTCATTACGTCTACTCAGGGCACACGATTCGCGGACCCGGTAGTCACTCACCCCACGGGCGTGGGGAGTGGCTATTGGTATTACCAGCTCCCCTCTGTGAGGGTCGGAGCCACAGAGTAGGGTGACTGGTTTTTTGTAATAAAAAAATAATAATAATAATAATAAGCAGGAGGGGCTAACTTTCATCTATTAAGCCTTTGGTGAGTAGCGCCACCACTTACTCCAGCTAGGGGTGCAAAACCGAACCGGCAGCCCTAGTGCACCCGGGAGGGGAAAGCATTTTCCCCTCTGGTGTCGGTCGTGGGCCTGCTGGGCTAACCACCCACAGGCTCTAACCTTTGGTTCCGGCAGGCCGAAGAGAGGGCCCCCACGATCGACCCCGTTCGGATAGGGGTCAAGGGCAAGGTGGTGGGGCCCAACCGGATAGACCGCCCGTTGACGACTTACGCAATGTTCATGGACGCTTTGAGTGGACGGATGAACTGAGGGATGAGCTTCTGCAGTGTTATGAAAGCAGTGAGCCCGCGCGAAGGGGGTACATGGCGCGGATGCATGCTCTGTGGTGTGAGAGGCTTCCAGAGCATAGCGCCTTCACGCCACAAAATCTGCGTGACTATGTATCCCACCTTCGTAGTAGGGGCTACGTGAGGGCTGCTCCTGGGCCGGTGAATGAGGTGGCGGAAGAGCCGCCACATTCACCGGTTGAGGACGTAGCTCTCCTCGTTCCGCCAATACCAGAGGGCCTCAGTACCAGAAGGGGGTTACACCATCTGAAAACCCCCGGGCCACAAGACCTGGCCAGAGTGGACGCTGAACTTCGTACAGCGTTACCGGAAGAGGCTGACATCTGGCACATAAATTGTGCCGTGTATGCCGCTGCTCAACGCTCGTCTCAGGTGGAGAGGCGAAATACCTCTTCCCCACAGGAGAGAGCGCAGCGGCGCATACAAAAGATGGAGGCCAAAATCCGGTCGGCGAGACAACACGCATCCCGTGTCCAATGTGTGATGGACTACATGGCGGCCAATAGGCCTTTCACGTCTAAAGTTCGACGTATAGCCGCCAATTTAAGACGCGCCCATCACACACTCAACGGGGCAGTGCTACAAACCACCAAACAGCACTGCCTCGATAGGATACGGATGCTAGTGGCTTGCAAAAAGTCACTAGTGAGGCGGGCGAGGGGGCTGGCGGAAAATAACCTTTTTCGCCAAAAGCCTTCGCGCCTATTCGAACCGCCTCAGCGTGTTGCCGACAATCCACCGACCGTCGATCAGGTGGAAACTTTCTGGAAAACGTTGTACGAACAGAGGCTTCCGCTCAACAGAGACTCTCCGGCCCTGGCACACTTTGAAGCCTTTTGCCAAAGGCTTCATCTACAACAGGAGGTGTGCCAACCAATAACCCCAGAAGAGGTTCGAAGAGCTCTTGAAGGCTCTAAGAATTTTGCTGCTCCAGGTCCCGATGGGATTAATAACTTTTGGTGGAAAAAGTTAGCCAGTACCCACCACCATTTGGCCAGAATTTTTAATTCTTGGCTAAATGGGGAGCAGCAAATTCCTTCTTGGGTTGTTGAGGGGCGGACAGTGCTGATCCCCAAGAACGGAGATTTGTCCAACCCAAAGAACTATAGGCCGATAACCTGTTTAAACGCATGTTACAAGGTGTTCACACGCATCTTGTACATGCGGGTACTCCAAGCAGTTAACCCAGTTTACGAACGGATATATGAGCAACGAGGGTCGAAGAGAGATGTCGCTGGCTGCAAGGAGAACCTGTTGATTGACAGATGTGTCACGCAGGACTCCGTGCAGTATAAGCGGAATCTCTCCATGGCCTGGATCGATTACCGCAAGGCATTTGACATGACATCTCATGAGCTTATTGTACACTTGCTCCGATGTCTTGCGGTCGCCGGTCCCGTAGTGAGATGCATTGAAGATCTGATGCCGCTCTGGAGGACTCGCTTTACCATAACATCTGGTAATGATAGAGTCCAAACAGAGCCGGTAACGTTCAAAAGGGGAGTATTTCAGGGAGATTCCCTCAGCCCCCTTTTGTTTTGCATCTCGCTACTGCCATTATCCGTCTCGCTCCGGAAAACCCGCGGTTACAACTGTGGTACCCCCGGCGACAGGAGGCATAAGGTCACCCATTTGTTTTATATGGATGACCTTAAACTTTATGCCTCCGGAGAAAGGGATCTCCAACAATCCCTTAGGGTGGTACAGGAGTACACGCAGGCTGTCGGTATGCAGTTCGGATTGGACAAATGTGCACTGGTCCATCTCAAGAGAGGACGATGTGGGGACTACGGCGAAGACGCGCAGCTCGCAGACGGAAGCATCCTACACCACCTAGATGCCGGAGAGTCGTACACTTACTTGGGTGTCGAGCAACGCTCCACCCAAGAAGTGGGTGTAGTGAAAAACGCTCTCCGCAGCAAGTATCAGCACCGACTCCGACAGATCTGGTCTTCAGAACTGTCGGGGAAGAACAAGGTGTCTGCTACTAATATGCTTGCCGTTCCGATCCTTCTCTACTCCTTTGGAGTAGTGAAGTGGACTCGAGAGGAGCTGCGTCAATTCGATGTAGGAACCCGGAGAAAGATGCACCTCAATAGGAGCCTGCATCCTAAATCGTCCGTTCCACGGTTATATCTCCCACGCCATCGGGGAGGCCGTGGACTCTTGAGCTTGGAGAGTCTACACAGCAGGATGGTGCTGGATGGAGCCTGTAAGGTCGTCAGGAGTTCGGATCCCCTCCTCTGCATGGTCCGAGACCATGAAAATGCAGGGGTAGGAGCTTTTCTGTTTAAGGCAGCACGCAGAGCAGCCGATGAACTCGGTCTCATCTTCGATGTTGAGCGGGATAATCCCGACTCTGTCACCGAGTTGGAACCCGCTCGGCGGAAAGCCCAAATAAAAGCTGCAGAACAAACCATCTTTCTGCAGCTCCATTCGGATAAGCCACTGCATGGTGTCTTCTATAGAAATATAGAAGAACTTGGCTTATCCGAAAGGCTGACCTTCGCCTTCTTAAAGTCAGCCGGGCTGAAGTCTGAGACCGAAGGATTTATATTGGCTTGCCAGGACGGTGTATTCAACACCCTCGTCTATCGAAGTCGTGTCATGGGTGTGGAGGTCGCTGACGTCAGCTGCAGGGCCTGTCGCAGAGCGCCGGAGACGCTTATGCACTTATTGTCGGCCTGCCCGACATATGCAGTCTCCGCCTATATCCAAAGGCACGACGGAGCACTACGAGTGCTTTACTACCATCTGAGGCACTCGTATGAGATAGACGAGACACCAGTGCTGCCTTATGCTCCGGGGGATATTGAGTCCGTTGTGGGGAATGAGAGGTGTCTAATTTATTGGAACTACTCGTTTCCCACGGTCAGGCAAATACAGGCAAACAAGCCTGACATAGTCCTCATAGACCACCAACTCAAGACAATGTTCGTCATAGAGTTCTCGGCTCCCGCGGAGAACAACATTGTCTTGAAGGAGGAAGAAAAGCGGACAAAATATCGAGACCTACTCTTCGAACTCCGCAGACTGTATCCAGACCATACTGTCAAGCTGGTGGTACTGATTATAGGAGCTCTCGGTGGAACGAGGCACACGCTGCTTTCAGAATTGAACATCATACCGGCATGCCGACAATCGGCAGAAGTCCTAGCCGGGAGAATGCAGAAGGCTGTCATTCTTGGTTCATTGCGTCTGCTCAGGGCACACGAGTCACGGAACCAGTGATCACTGACTCTACGGTGTAGAGAGTGGTTACTGGCGCTCCCAGCGTACCCTCTCTGGTATCGGAGGCAGGGAGAAGGACGACTGGTTTTACTTAAAAAAAAAAAAAAAAAAAAAAAAAAAATAATAATAATAATACCTTTATTGCCCAACAGGTAACACCCAATAACAGGACAATTTTTTAACACTGTTTCACAAAAGAAATACCTAATATAATAACATTACATTAAATAACAATAAAAAGTACATAAACAAAAAAATACTTATCTAGACAAGTGCATTTGAATAATAACAATAATAAACCCCAGAAGAATGTATTAAAGAAATAAAAAGATAGGAAATTAATAAATATTTAAAAAGGAAAAGATAGAACACACTACTAATTGCAGTGCACAATTTAGAATTCAATAATGTTTTGGTTGAGTTTAAGGTTAAAGATTATTTACAGCCGTATGCAAGATTACTTTCTTTGAACAATTATTAATGTCACATAAAGACAAATTTGGTTAAAATTACTACACATCGTATATATGGGCGATTTCAATAGGAGATTACTCCTGGCATGAGGACAGTAAAATGTGTAATTTGGTACATTAAACCATAACTGAGCCAATAAATTAGGACAGTCAATATTGTTATTTAGTAAATTGTGTAAAAAAGAAATAGAACTGCACTTTCTTCTTAATTCCAAGCTGTTCATTTCAAACCTAGATAAAAGTATACTTTGTTCAATACCTCTTTCAGGGTAAATTACATCAATTTTAAATGATAAAAATTTAAGAAACCTTCTCTGCACATTTTCTAAAGCCAATTTATGATTTCTGTAATAGGGGTACCAGATAAGTGAACCATACTCAAGTTTAGACCTCACATAAGAAAAGTAAAGGATTTTTAGAGATTTAATGCTGGTAAAAATTTTGCAGTTCCTGATTATGAAGCCAATCATTTTAGTAGCTTCATTCACCTTTAAATGAATGTGATCAAGGAATGATAATCTAGAATCAAATATGACTCCAAGATCTTTCGTAGAATTGGATCTAGATAATGACATTCCATCGATATAGTAAAGATTTTCAATACTGGAGAGCTTCTTAGTAAATGTGACAACTTTACATTTAGAGGCATTAAGATGTAATCTATTACTCATGCACCAGTCTTGAACCTGATTAATATCATTTTGCAGCAAAACACAATCTTTCTGACAGTTACTTTCTTATATATCTTAAGATCATCAGGAAATAATAGCCTACTACTATTGTCAATAATTGAGGTAATATCATCAATAAAAAGTAGAAATAGAAGCGGTCCCAAGTTAGAGCCCTGGGAACCCCTGATGTAGTTATAAACGGCTCCGAGTTATAACCATTATAAGAAACAAATGGTTCAAATATAGCCAATTCCAAAATATGTAAGGCACTAGTTGGCTTAATAATATAAGTCAAACAGGCTGGCGTTAATATACATTAAAAGTTGATGTCCATGGAATCCTGGAGGGAATCTTTTAAGCTAAACAGTGTGTGAAAATTAGTTATATCAATTTCACATCTACGTACCCATTTTTAGGAAAATATTATGGAAAAACATATAGAACATCTTCAAATTTTGAATTACCTATATGAGATTTTATGAGATTTTGCTAATGTTGGAATGTCCCAAAGCCAAGTTAGGTTATTCAGAGCCTACATTTAGGCTCAAGGTTAAGTATTCTCAGGTTTATATCTCGGCTATGGTTTGGATTTTTGTGGTGCTTTTAATTTGTTACCGAGATGGTAATAGTGAAATAGATTGTGTGGTGTGAGAGACAACAGAGATAGTCGCCGTGTCACTCCGGGTTCGAGTTTTAGCTGTAGCAGATGCTAATGTATGTCGTAGGGAATTGTTGTTTTCGTTAAGTGGTGGTTAAGCTGCGCCAGGACGTTAACATAAACAAGACGATTAAAAAACTTAATAACTTATAAGCTGATGAAGTAAGTTAAAGCAGATAGTTCATTGCTAGACTTAGTTGAGAGGTCTGAATTCCCGCCACGTTGAAACGTTTTGAAAAAATTAATATTATTAATAAGAGCAACAGCTATAAAATATGGCTTATTAAAATTATACCACTTTTCTACATCTCGATCAAACTCTTAGTGGGAAACAGGTGCTACTGACTTATTTTCGACTTTACAATAGTTAGTTCTAGTTAACAGGCAGCTGTTTTATCTGTGGGAGTTAGGACTAAAATGTTTTGAGTGTAAAAATCTGACTATAATTTATTTTCTAGATGTCTATTAATTTCGAGTGAGTTCTCATTTATAAACATTTTGGGGTGTAATGGGGTAGTGAAGCGCAAGTTATAGCCTCTCCTACTCAATTGTTAACCTCACCTTCGCGATGAGTTCAATTTGAACTTGGTGCACCCTGTTTTCACTAACGAGGCTCTAACGACCGAGTAAGGGCGGAATAACCCTTACCTTTTACCGTGAGCACATCCACCTTCTCACGAAGAGTGCGGTAAAAATAACCCACCGCACACAAAGGTTGCTTTTGGAATCGTTTGGTTACCCCATCGTCGCAGTCTCCTTCTGTGCCATGGGACCACACCACTCGCCTTCCGCAACCGAGCTGGTCAGTTGCATACCTGCTCCAGCTAAAACTTCAAATGCAGCTTCGTTTTCAGTCGATTAAGGCTTTAAAAAAATGATGGAGCGTTCAAGTGGGACAAAATCATCCGGAGGTAAAATACCCTCCCGATCGGATCTCCGGGGGAGGGTGCCCACAGGGACACCTCATCGAATGTCGAAAAAACACCGACAAGTTAAATCCAACAAAACTAATTCTTTCATCTACGGCGCTTGGAGTGTTCGTACTTTGAACGACAGCACTCGCACCGATCGGCCTGAAAGAAGAACTGCTCTAATAGATAGAGAACTTCACCGACTCAATGTTGACGTTGCAGCTCTCAGCGAAACTCGATTTTTGGAGGAAGGCTCTCTCACAGAAAAGTACTACACCTTCTATTGGAAAGGTCTTCCCGCCAATTCAAGAAGACAACATGGAGTAGGATTTGCCGTTCGGAATCAACTTGTATCCAACTTAACACAAGTACCACAAGGCCTATCCGAGCGTCTAACGCTGCTACGCTATGAGCTATCAGATGGCAACGCAGTAAATCTAATAAGCGCCTACGCTCCCACTCTGGATGCAAGTCACGAAACCAAGGAAAGCTTCTATCAACAGCTGGAAGAAACCCTCTGTAGAATACCTAAAACGGAACGACTCGTTATTCTTGGTGATTTTAACGCTAGAGTAGGGAGAGATGCAGACACCTGGCCAGGCATCATAGGCAAGAACGGTTTGGGCAACATGAACGCTAACGGTCAACTACTCCTAACTAAATGCGCCGAACATGATCTAGTTATAACAAACACCATTTTCCGACAAAAGGATAAATTTAAAGGCACCTGGCGTCACCCCAGATCAGGTCACTGGCATCTACTGGACTATGTTATCGTACGTAGGAAGCATCTCAAGGACGTCCAAATTACAAAGGCGCGCATTGATAGCGAATGTTGGACCGATCATCGTCCTGTTGTCTCTAAAATGAAAACTGTTATGAGACCCAAACACCGAAGAACTCAAGTAAAACGTAGACCCCGTCTCTGTATTAGTAAATTGCGTGACCAACAAACCGTCGAACAGCTAAAGCAAAAAGTTCAAGAGAATTTGAGTGCACTAGAAGAAACCAATTCTGTAGATGTCGCTACTACCTGGTCACAAATTAAAGACAGTTTAAAAAGTGCGAGTGAGGAAATTCTTGGCACTGCAGCAAGTAAAAAACAGGAGGACTGGTTCAATGATAATGAAGCTTTTATACAAGAACTTCTTGACCGCAAACATATTGCCTTCCAAAACGCTATCAACCACCCCAACGACTCATCAAAAGCAGAAGCTTTTACCCAATCTAAGAATGAAACGCAACGCGAAATCAGAAGAATAAAGAACGAGTGGTGGGCAAGCAAGGCCAGAGAAATTCAAAGGTACGCCGATTCACACGACTACAGGAATTTCTTTCAAGGAGTAAAAGCAGTGTACGGCCCCAGTCGGAAAAATATGTGCCCTATTAAAGATTTAAATGGAAATCTCCTCAAAGAAGACCAGGAAATAAGAGCCCGATGGAAAGAACACTACTCTAACATTCTTAACCAGCAAAGCCAAGCCGATCACGATATTATAAATCTTATCCCTCAATATGACACCTTCGAAGACTTAGATAAACCACTAACAACGGAAGAGATCTTAACCGCCATTGGGCAGCTAAAAAATAACAAATCTCCCGGCGCCGACTCACTCCCAGCTGAGATCTTTAAAGCTGTGTCGTCAGAGCTCATACCCTACCTCAAAAAACTGTTTGATATCGTGTGGGAAAGTGGTCAAGCTCCGCAGGAGTTTCGTGATACACTTTTAATCAACCTCTTCAAAAACAAAGGGAGCGCTGCGGACTGTGGAAATTACAGGGGTATAGCTCTCCTGGCTGTTGGAGGGAAGATACTCACTAAAGCGATGGCAAATAGGCTAACACCTGTTATGGAAAAGTTACTTCCTGAAACACAGAGTGGCTTTAGACCAAACCGAGGCACATCGGATTTAATCTTCACACTTAAACAGCTTCAAGAAAAAGCACTCGAACATCAAGGAGAAATTCACATGGCCTTCATTGATTTAACCAAGGCGTTTGACTCGGTGGACAGGGAAGTGCTCTGGAAAATTATGTTCCGCTTAGGTATCCCTAGAAAATTTGTGGAAGTATGTCGCAGTCTACATACAAACAACAACGCCCAGGTTATGTATAATAATGAGGCAACCGAACCTTTCCAAACCCTCACTGGAGTTAGGCAGGGATGTGTCCTGGCACCCTTACTCTTTAATTTGTTTACCACTGCTCTAACAATTATTGTTGACAACAAACTGACAGTCAGAGGAATAGGTCTCAGATACCGTTTTGATGGCGGTCTCTTTAACATAGGGCGCTTTAGAGCTTTCACGAAGACACGCACACGATTCATTTGTGATCTCCAGTATGCGGATGATTGTGCACTTTTAGCCTCTACGCCGGAAGAGCTTCAAGAACTTTTAGATGTATATGCCCAGAGCTATGATTCCTTGGGACTTAAAATCAACATTGGAAAGACTAAGATTATGTCAACTCCTCATCAAGTGAACCAAATAGACATTACACTTAACGGAAATTCTCTTGAAGTGGTGGATCAGTTCAATTACTTAGGCAACGTTGTTAATGACAAAGCAAACATGGACAGCGAGATTCGCAATAGAATTAACGCTGCATCTAGAGCACTCTGGGGACTTAGAGAGAGAGTATTTGACAACCACGACCTTGCTTTATCAACGAAAATGGCTGTCTACAGAGCAGTTGTCATTCCAACACTGCTATATGGATGTGAAAGCTGGGTCACTTACCGTCGTCATGTGAAAGAATTAGAACGTTTTCAGCAAAGACACCTCAGAAGTATGATGAGAATCCGTTGGTTCCATCACATATCAAACGTGGAAGTACTCAGGAGAGCAAACAGCCTTCCAATTGAGGTGCTTATTTCAAGAGCACGCCTAAGATGGGCAGGTCACGTTCATCGTATGCATGATAACCGCCTTCCTAAATGTACACTTTATGGTGAATTGCTAAGCGGTAGAAGAAGGCGTGGCGGTCAACGAAAGAGGTTCAAGGACGCTCTCCATGAAAATCTAAAATCCTGCGGTATTGCAGACGAGCAATGGGAACAACTTGCAGCGGACAGAACCGAATGGCGAGGGGTTGTGGCCAGCTATCAAGGAAATGTTGCTGCAAGAAGGCCGAATCCAAGACCTAACCAGGTCTATGTTTGTCCTGACTGCGGTCGACATGTGCTCTCCCGAATTGGCCTCTATAGCCATAGTCGTGTGCACCGTAGATGAATGGGAATTACAATAGACTACACCTTTTACTTGTTTTTTATTGTACACAATTTATCGACTGTAACATTTTTATACTCGGACTCGAGTAACGGCTAATAATAATAAACATTTTAAATTTAACGCGCATTTACTTTTGAGCTGTTCAGTTAGGAGCTGTCAATGTGTTATTTCAGAAATAAATAAGTATAATAATTGCATGGTGAATATATTATAAGTCGCTGCTAACTAGTGTCCGTAGTATTTTGTTTTTTTTTATTAGATTAAATAAATCTAAATAACTCTAAATAATATGTTAATGATAAAATTTCCACTTAGTTCTAGGAGAACTATATATTTTTAAAAATACACATATTTTAAGCATTTCAGATAAAATTCAAGTACACCTCAGGTATGAAAAAAGACGGCTTTAGAACATCATCATATTTCTCAAAGTGTGCAGGAAACAGTATAAAAAGTAGCAAATAAACATAAAACATGAACATGAACACACCACACACAGTAGACAACCCTTAACTCCAAAGACAAGTGTTGTTCGGAGGGGGGTTACACTTTTGAAAAAACGCAGATAACCTACCGACGATGCCGCAGATCGAATCTAGAGCACAACAGAGTCAGACCAAAGCAAATTTGCCCCATAACGCGCTGCAGCCGGCAGACATACCGCGCCTGTAATATTTAGTATTATATAGTAAGTACTTCAAAAAGGGACCAGGGTAGGAGATAACGTTGACATTGGTAGTTGATAATTAAAATTGGTCAAGAATCGTAAAGTATTCAATAATACTTTTTAAAATGTTGAAATAGTTCTATAAACTACTGCCAATAACAGGAAATCGAAGGAATTCCATTGCCTACTCACCGAAAAGCAATTCCTTAGAGCATTTAGGACTTGCTGGCAATGAGACTAAATTAGTGGAGAGCTACTTTTTAAATAGAAAACACTAGGTACAGATTGAGGAGTCACTAAGCCAAAAAATGATTGTTGAATATTGGGTACCCCAAGGTACAGTTTTGGATTCTATATTATTCAGCCTTTATTTAAATGATCTGTTAACCTTACCATATAGAAGAACGATACTCAGCTTTGCGGATGATACGGAAGATATACATAGCGCAGACACTCGGACCCAATTAAAGCGAGCAGTCGAGGAAGAATTTGTTGTAAAAAAATTGGTTTGATTTAAACTCGTTTACTATCAGTTGTAGCATGTATCTTCCATTTACTTACGTAAACTTGGTGCCCTACAAATTTGAATTGAAAAAAATAGAAATTGAGGAAGTCGACTAGGCATAACAATATTCACAAAAGACCTTTTATTATATTCATTACATTGTTTATCTTAAAACTGTATTAATTCTATTAATTGCCAAAATAAACATCACACTCGAGTTCTTGGTACGATTTGAGCTATAGGGGTGGTTTCCTACACATGTAAAAACATGTTTACAAGACCACCCCTGCAGCATGCACATTTTTTGTCACCTAATGTGCAGTAAATCGTTAAGTATTAGAGATACAACAAAATTATATAAGAAAAAGTTGTTCAGAATTTGATCCTCTGCAACTTTTATTAAAGCCATTTTGCTCTAAAAAAATATTTAGAAAACCACCCCTATAGCGCAAATCGTACTAGAAGTTCGAGTGTGATCTTTTGGTTGGATTTTCAGGAGGCAGTCCCCAAGCAACCCTGAAAGAATCATCCTGCTTGGAATTTTTTTTTAATGACATCTTTGTTGGATTAATAGAAAATCACTTGTTTCCCGAACCCTGGAAAATAGTTATTGGACTGTCGTGAGCAGAAAAAAATAGGACAACTTTTTTTTTCTAATGTAAATCTGTCTCTATTTGAATATGTAATGAGTAGCCGAAATAAAACAAAAATAAATAATTTTTTTTTAAGCAAAATAGCGTTATAAGCCTTGCCCTATTTTTTTTTGCTCACGTACCTATATTTTAAGTAAGTGAGGCTATACATTATAAGAACTTAAGGCCTTTAGTATATTGTCCACTCTATTTAAACTTTTAGAAAAAATATTACATTAAAATTAAAGCAACATTGATATTGATTACCTCCTGATATAAAAAAACCGAACAGATTTCGTTGAATTCAGCTATTAATATTTTTTTTCTAAAAGAATTTTTGAATATACGTCATTATTTTTCTTTTTTAATGAGGGTTGCACTCAATTTCTCTAGAACGTCGGTACTCTGTGTCGCTAGATAATAAAATTAATGATGTGTGGAATATGCGGTTAGAGGTTCAAAGATGATGGATACTTCCTCATGATGCTTTGCTTTTAACAAATGGTTGGACCAATTCCCTGGAAGATAGATTGGTAGGAAGGGTTATATAGTGTGGCATGGATTCCTGATATATTATGGGATTTCTTTCTAAATGTCGTCTATTCTGGTATCTTAAGCGATAAAGTAGGGTTAACTTCATTAGCTATTTGGACGATAAACCGGGGCTGTAAATTTATCTAATATGAGCATGTCAACAATAACCCGTAGATGACATCGTTGGTCACCTGGCTTGACGTCTTTTAGAACTTGTGTCAGACAGCTGAAATTTACCCATCAGTTTATCAGTAATTAAATTTATCTTTATTTTTTCTCAGAAGCTCTGGAAGATCAAGAAGTTGTCGAATCTCATTCCTTGGAAACTGAAGCTGGTGACCTTGTACTATCCTGCGTGTATTTTTAATACAGTCATATGGTGTACCTGCCTTACTAATATACCGTTAATAAAAAAACCTGATATTTCTGTTTTGGTGTGCTTATTGATTGTAAATAAATGGCTCGGTCTTTCTCCTAAATTAAGCTCAATATTGTCTTTTATACATATGAGGGTTGAGGACGTTGTTTTGGTAACTGCATTGGAATTGCGATTATAGTCATATTTGGTTTGATTTGCCAAATATTTAGCGTTGATCCTATTTGCCATATGAAAGCTCTATGTAACAGACTTACTACAGTATGATGAAACTTGTAGTACGTGAGTATTTTTCTTTTAATGTGGAACATATTTGAGCTTAATTATTCATTTCATGCCAGTACATAAATTTAGATAATTCCAAACAAACTTTTATAATAGAACATCTCATTAAATACATCAAACACATTGTTTATTGCAAATAATTGGGTCCTCCCTACAGATCCTTACATAATATATCGAGTAAGAAAAGTCTTTCAAAATCTATATTAAAAAACTGTATATTTATGTTTCATAAAAGATTGTTTGTTTATCAAATGATAGCTGAGTTAATAAAATTCCTTTATAAGCAGCATAAAGATGAGTTTTGTGGTATATTTATATAAACAGTTGTGATGAAAGCCCGCACAGTACGTCCTAAATGAAAGAAAAATTCCACGATTCTTTTCATATGGCTGTAAAATTAATGATGTGGTCTAACCACGGAGACTGGATTCGTTCATAAATCATAAACGTTTGTCTAAATTTAAAGTATTCAAATGTTCTTCTTTTATATCGTAAAGTAGATATTTAATTTGGCAGAAATGTAAATATTTTATTCTGATGTTTCGTGTAGCCATTATTTCGTGTCTGTGAGAATAAACATTAAACAATACCCGATAATTATTTATGTATCAAGTGCGTAAAGTGGCTTTTACAACCCGAGGTGCGATTTTTGACACGTGGCGAAAAGCGACGAGAGACATGATATCACAAAATATATAAGAACTATTTACAACCATGGTAAAATTGTATGCACGACCAAACAATTGTAATACTAGTATTCAATAAAATAAAAATAAATAATTGTCTTTATGTATCCCTATAAAAAGAAATACATTTTTCTAATATTTAAGGGTATAAGATATTATTCGGATGGTCCCTTACTGCTTGCAAAGAAAATTGTCTGCGTCATCATTGGATTGCTATGTATTTTCATCCACTGAAACCGAATATGACATCAGTCTATACATTAGGATATTTTGTTATAGCCAAAAACACCTTGGAAAATCCATTATATCGTAGATCTCACAACTTAGAATCAAACTCCGTAGCCCACTTAACTCCAAACGGACAAACTAAGAATCCCATAAAATGTTTATGCTAGTCCCGTGATCCTCCCTATACCTGCAAGCCCCATAAACCTCAATGACCAATGGCACTATAATCCTGGGACCGAACTAAGAACAAAATTCATGAGTTACAAAATTTTAATCAGAAAAAATTATATTTATATAATTCTATTATCCATGAATGGCAAAGCCCACAACCCCATAACTTCATAACTCACAATACCATAACTCCATAACCCCCAAAATCCAGAAATGTATTGGACCTCTCCCCAATCATCGTGGTGATTCAGGGAGAGGTAAGAATGGGGGGCATATAAGGCATAAAAGTCACATGACTTGGGTTTCCATGTAGGGGAGTCGGAACATATGAGGATAGTCAACATTGCAGCAGATCCTTTATTGAGCATGAGAGACTGCATGGTTCCAAAAATTACATTTAACAATAAGCCCTTCAGTGTCTCCATTGGATATAGGGAGGACTGGTCAACAAGAGCTCCTATCAGATATTACGCAAAAGATGGCGAGTGTTAGCCTTTCTCTTGGACTGACTCTACGCCACTTATACTTCAAACCGAAATTGTGGCCATACTTGAGTGTGTACGCAAGAATTATAGCGACGATAAGCGAACCAGCTAATCTCCATTGCATCGAACAGTCACGCGGCATTAAAGGCATTAGCCTCTAACAAAGTGTCCTCCTGACTGGCGTGTGAAAAAGCTGATGAAGTTGCTAGACAAGGGGCAGCTAACAATAACAATGGCCCAGAGCCTCATCTAATAGGGTAATTAAAGTCTGGGTCAAGAATAAACACAATGATTACTGGAGGAACATGCCCAGAACAAGCCTTGGAACTGCCCTCAAAGAGCAGTTGAGAGTTGTAACAGGTCTCTTGACGGGACATTTTCCTGTTAAGAAGCACCTGCACACAATGGGTAAATTTAATTACGGCCTTGACTGCAGACTGTGCGGTAAGGTACCAGAGGCGGTGGACCATGGTACATATGAATGAGAGGCACTAGCCCGCAGAAAACATAATATTTACGGGCAAACACAAACAGACCCGGAAAGTATTAAAACTCCCCATCCTCAGACTTGTATCTCCTCATCAGTGACATTGAATTATTAAAATGGGCAGTGTAGATCAGAACAGGGAGTGCACAATAAGTTCAAGAGGCTGCAGTGCTCTCGAAGTGTTCACAGACTACCCTGTGAGGAGAGGTTTTAGTTAGTTTAAGTCTGACACTTCCCAGCTCAGGTAGGGAGCCCATGAGGGTTTCCCCTCCTCGTAAAAAAACACACAACGTCTGATTATTCCACTAATGAGCTCGCTCCTCTCTGACTAACATGGGAATCCTCAATCGTTGCCACCACCACAGGCAATTCGTTTTCTTTCGATAGAGCAAACAACAAACTTCTCTAACAAAACATCCCCAAGGAATAGATGCTCTAAATGAGATCAAGATACAATAAAACATAAAGTAAACTCACGAAAAAAAATTCATGCATGTCGTCAAAATATATAAAGGGTGTTCCATTCGAAAAGAATAAAAAAACTCAAGTTAAACAGTTGAAGAATCATTTTTGGACATTCAGTAGTATATTTTTGGGGATAGAAAATAATTCAGTGCAGTTTTTTTTATTTAACTTTTTAATGATTTTTCATATCAATGATGTATTTTCAGTTCGTAGTATTTTTCACATTTTCCCTGAAATTATTTTAGATTCAATAAGTTTCTACTTATTTATTTTAGTATCCCACGGGAATCTGATTTATGCCTTTGCTCTTAGGTATAAAGACCTTTTTTGACAATGGTCAATGTCCAATAGATGTTGGTATCCTATAAATGACAAGTAAGTAATGGCATGGGTCAAAGGCTTCACCCTGTATATGCAATTTGAGCACTTAGATTTAGATAAGAGTTCGGAAAAACACTTTTTATTGTTGGTGGCAGGGTATTTTTTAACCACCCGGTATATTACCTCTTGAAATAGTACACTAGATTTAGAAGGAAATTATAATATTTATTTTTAAACACTTCACATACTTTAATGCACTTAAAATTATGTTGGGGCGAGCGTAGGTGCGTCTTTACTATGTACATACTTCGGTATGCGATGTAAAGCAACGACAGGCGCAGTTAGTACTTGGATGGGTGACCATTCCAACGGAAACCGCATTCTCGCCTCACACATCTTCCAGCGGCTTGTATATCAGTGTAAGCGCGGAAGCTATACAACCTTAGGTGAGGGTTGTATAGGAGATATACCATCCTTCGGAGGGGACGTAAAGCCGTCGGCCCCTTGTCTATTAAATGTTAGGCAAGTAAAAGATCCCTACTCTTCACAAGGGAAAAGGTTCGGCAAAATTCCTGGTTGGGGGTAGCTCGTCTACAGGCGTCGGTGTTAGGCTTCAGTAGCGGAAATAGGCCGACGTTAAATAAATGTATATATAAAAAAAATAAAATAAAATTATGTTGCAAAATGTAAGCTTTTCAACAAGGAAAGTTTTGTCTTGAAAAAATAAAAAAATTAACTCGATTTTAGATTAGAATTGAAGATTTGTAAAAATTCGCTTTTTGGCGCAGGTGCCGATTATAATAGATTGATAAATTCACTTAAATAAGATGCGCGAGGGCAAAATAGATAGATCTGTTTTTACTTGGAGCTACCAAGGAAGAATTCGAGATCGGTTGTAGAACGTGGATCAGGATTGGTAGTGAATTTTTCGGAAAATATTTTGAAAATTTGTAATTTTTTGATAGTCTAAATTATATGGATATTTTTTTTCTATTTTGACAAGGCGATTTTGACATTTTTTTTAGTTAATTTTTTAAAGATACTAGGTATATACTATAACACCATATTATTTTATGTACTAGGCACTTTCTTAAAACGGTATATTTCACTTGTAAGGAAAAATATTTACATACGCTTGTGTTAATCATTTGTATGACTGTTTACCTGTTCTCCTCAGGTCCGCCCCTCATGCCTCTTATACTTGTATAATTATAAATATGCTACTAAGAAACAGTTACCGACATCAAGAAATCAATTACTTACAATTTTAATTTACTCGAAATGGTTTGCTTTATTTACCCCAGAAATATTCAACATTATTAGGTAAAGAGGACACCTCCGCTTACATTTGCGCAAAATATAACTAAACACGGCGTCTGTTTTAATAAAGTTCTGCTTGTTTACAAAGCGAAGTGTTCCTCGTGCCACAAATCTGCTTTACGTATGACATCACTAAATTTCCCTAACTCCTTTATAATAGCAGATCGTCCTTACAGGCCAGGATAACGCTCTCATTAAGTGAAGCCGTTCAAGCATGCCAACATATCCTAGTGAACATAAACAATGATGCATGCATATTGTGTCGGAGCGCACGCCGCTAGACTGCAGCGCTCTAGAGTACGTTTTAAGGACCGAGGGGGGCCAGAAGTCTAATGCAGGTCCGGACCAGAAGCTGATTTGCATAGAAATTCTTCTACAACATTCTCTTTGGCAGTTAGGAAGAAAGGGTAAAATAATTAGCCTATTATATATTATTAATTTTCGCATGTGTGAAATCAAAATACTTTGAAGCATAAATATAAATTTGTCTATAATATACTTGTTAAAAGTTCCAGTTATAAACAAGTAAATAAAGACTATTAACAGTGTCCCATTTTTATTGTAGAACAGTAGACAAAACTATATAATTTTATAAAGAATATTACAAAAGCAGAGTTACATACATTTAAACAACAACAACACTCTCCCTTAATACATCAAGACTGTTTAAATATTTATATAAAAAAGTTATATATATGAGAAATATATATAAACCAAGTTTTGAAGCACAAAACTTTGTGCTTACTTGTACCAAATGATTCAGTAAATGTGTCTGGTACCATTTCTTGAGCAGACACATATTTAAGAACAATTTATCTTTAATACAATTATATTCTCTGCTAACATATTCATTAGGTTGCCAATTAGTTTCTATGAACTCTGTCGTTAAATATTTCAATACCACCAGAATCATCATATAAATTGACATAATTAATCTTTCCAAACAAGTCAAACACGCTTAATATCAACATAGTCTTATTCTATTGCAAACTGAGTTAAGCAGTGTATTTTTTTTACTTTTCCATCAGCAACTATAAACGCATATCCTAAAAAAGATCGACCGCCACTCCAGCTGCCACCCCATCCTGTATCTACATATCAGGTTAATTTTTCTTTAGAAAATCCCAAAGTTAGACCCAAGTCAATAGTACCTTTGAAATATCTCAAAACATATCATACAGTCTTGAGCTCATCGTCATTAGCCAAACATAAAAAATACATAACATAAAATTTGAAAAACCTTCAGGTTTTCTATCTCTTAAATTATATCCTCTTTCATCACCATCTGAAGAAATGATTTATCTTCTTGGTCACTACTGATGTCTTGGAACTATATCAGTAGCTAAATTTTTGAGTTTATGCGTTATTCTGTTTAATAACTTGTAAGCGTTGCCATCGTTTTAGCTCACAAAAATAACTTTTCGTTTTTGAGTCAAGATGTCTTCTTTGTTGATCAAAAATCCGAGCATAGACTGGACAGCCGAAAAGATGGCTTAATTATAAATTTACCAAATCATTTTTCTCGTGGCGTAGTACCAGGTATCTTCTTATCTGGCTCTCATCCAGCTGCTGACATGACTGACTGTATAATGAAATTATCACTTTAGACTTGATACCAGACTTTATTACAATGTTCTTAAAGCGACCATTGCTTTCGCCCTCATTGTTTGACCTTATTGTATTATCTGCATTTTAAAATCGTACTAATTTGAACTTTTGAAACGTTTATGGAACAGTCTTTGGTTTTAAGAATATCAAAATGTTTTCCTTATGTTGGCGTCTATAATCAAAAAAATATATCTGACCCTGTTAGATGATGCAACAGGTATTGACCCACAGATATTGATATATAACAGACAATTTTGAGTTTTTTGTTTTGTAAATGGTTTCTTTGAATGTATGTGGCATGTTTAGATGAAAGAACATCTATATAAAGTTAAGAACTCGGTAGTTTCTTATCAGTATGGAAGTTTTACTTGAGTAATTTCTAAATGATATATTTCTCCAGTACTATCAAGCAATATAAGGAAAAAAACTTAGTTATAGATATATAAACAACAAAATCGCTTGATATTTTTATATTAACATTTTTTAAGGCCGCGACCACAGGATCATAAACTTCAGGAAGACCTACGAGAAAAATTGTGAAAAGTTATTCATCATAAATAGGTTTATCTAAATAGAATAAGTAAATTACCCACTTGGTTTTTTGCATCATAATTTATTTATTGCTCCATGTTGTTTTCTTCATTGTTGTTTTGGTTTTGTTACCTGAATTTACTTTATTCTTCTTAATTGTGTTAATGTTTTATTATAGCAAAAATTTGAACAACGAATTGAATTATTTTATCGTTTTATTTAATCATACTTCTCCACGGCAAATATAATGCTTGTTAAAAAAAATTATTGGTTTAAAAAAAATGTTTTTATAACTAATAACGTAGTACTAATGAATAAATATAGCATGTGATATATCGTTGAAAAGGGAGGAAAACACTCTATTTAATAACGCCATTTCCCGCCCGTTTCAAAACAATTTTTTTAACAGCCTGAAGAGTAAATCTCAAAATACAGCGGTTTTGAAAAAAATTAGATAAAACCTTGTTGAAACACTCTGTTTTGTAAAAAAATTTCGCCTTAGAACTTCCCTCGTATCTTTTCAAATAACGGAGACATTTGGCCTAGACGTTTTCTGCATTTTCGATATTTTCCACCATAACTCTTAAAGTAGGCCATGGATTTCAAATGTCTTTAAACCATTTTGTAGGTTATATAAATCGGCACAATTTTCGTAAAAATATTTTTTTTGTACGACCGATATTAAGTGAGATATTTTCGAGGGCCCTGATAAAATGGACAGCCTGTATAAAACATGACAGCACGGTTAAAATATGAGGAGTTTTGAAGGGCGGTTTACAATGATCGTCATATTTAGTATCCGCCATTATTCTTACGATTTTTTTTTTGTAATTTAAAATTTTTATTTAAACGGCATGGTGATCCCCATACTATCAATCCATATGCCCAGTATACTGTGGAAAATTGCAAAATAAGCCACTCTTCAGCAATCTTTTGTTATTTTATTGCCACGTTGCCTTCATTATTTTTTGTTGAACATTGTAAAGTTTTCGTTTTATCATTATTTATAGTAAGACCAATTTCTAATTAGATTATCAGATTCTTTACTACCAACATATAAGTTGGAAAAAATATTGTCTCTTAGTAAAAATGTGGCATCGTCAGCATATATTATTGCGAGTACATCAGGAGTAAAATTGAATGGCATATCATTAATATAAATGAGGACCTAGCGCAGACCACTGTGGTACTCCGTCATTAACATTGGCAAATTCGGACACTTTACCGTTAAAAATACATTGTTGACGGTCTGCAAGATGGGACGTAAATATACTTAAGGCATTTGTGTAATAGACGTACGCCACCAACTAATTTTAAAATCTCGCTATTAATATTGTAAATATCTTTAAATTTACTATTTTTAAGTGTAATACAATAGTATTAATTTTCAAATCACAAACTGGAAGTAGAAAAAAATATTTATTTGCCATAGTGCGGTTCATTCTTTATAAAATCTGAAAACTTTGTGTCATCAAAGTAGCTTCTTTGCATTTGATAGCTATTGCAACTGGACAAGTGATATAATCACTGAACTATTTCAATCAGTGGAAAATAATGTTCGACAAGTGCCTTAAATTCTTCTTAAAAACCCATTGAAAATAATTAGAACTAATCTTCTGAATTTCAATATACAAAATATCTATTTATATTTTATTTAGGGGCGAGCATAGGTGCGTCTTTACTATGTACATACTTCGGTATGCGATGTAAAGCAACGACAGGCGCAGTTAGTACTTGGATTGGTGACCATTTCAACGGAAACCGCGTTCTCGCCTCACACATCTTCCAGCGGCTTATATATCAGTGTATGCGCGGAAGCTATACAACCTTAGACGAGGGTTGAATAGGAGATATACCATCCTTCGGAGGGGATGTAAAGCCGTCGGTCCCTTGTCTATTAAATGTTAGGCAAGTAAAAGATCCCTACTCTTCTTAAGGTAAGAGGTTCGGTAAAATTCCTGGTTGGTGGTAGCTCGTCTACAGGCGTCGGTGTTAGGCCTCAGTAGCGGAAATAGGCCGACGTTAAATAAATGTATAAAAAAAAATATATATATATTTTATTTACAATACACCTAATTTCAATGAAGCAGTTTAATTTCAGCTTGTTTTTGAAATGTAGATTTTAATGCAGCTTTAGAGTTTGTAATGCGGTAGTCAGCTATTAAAGAACCCTTATGTCAAAATGAAAGAGCTTATGATGTGATTTTCAAGGAATTAAGGAAAATGAACATATGAAGCGCTTGAAACAAGAAAAGTTTTCTAGCTTTGAATAGATGAAAAGTAGCAAGGATCCAAGGAAAGCGACGATTCGTATGCAAAGGACAATAATGCTGGTTGTTAGCCTGTTTCAGTGACGTAGTTTACATTGCTGGAAAAGTTAAGTGCTGCAACTGAGGAAGGAGGAGAATTGTGAATTCTCTTTTAATACATTTTCAAGTTTTCGTGACTTTTAGATGTTTTTCTCTCAAGTATTAACTGCTTATTTATTATGTTAAAAAATAACAATACACTAAGTGAAATTATTGTTATTAAATATATATAAACAAACAAAACGTGTTTTGGTTTCTTTTCGAAAGTGAAAACAATATTAGTATTAAACATAATCGTCGCAAACTCCTCTATAAATCCTTATTTTACTATAAGGAAAGTAACCAGACTGCAACCAAAGTTACAAATCTGGCGCGTGAAGTGTAATAATTGCATATTACCATCAAAACGCTAATGCAACAAACACCAGCCGAAAGACTGATCCTACTTAAAGGAGCTCCCTTGTCAGTCGTCACACACCACTTGCAGACTGCAGTTTCGAGCTGTTGGCTCTCGTCAGTCTTTGACTATAGTACATCCCGGTATTTTTACAATAGCGACATGTAAAACAGCCAGCAGGTGCCATCTAGCGGCCCAGTGTCCGTTGCAATCGAAAAAATAAATAGCCTGACTTGGCTTAGCATAGTTCAAATGTGCTTTTAGAGGGCGGAATATTAAACATAATATTTTTAGTCGCAAACTCCTCTATAAATCCTTATTTTACTATAAGTCAAAGGATTCTCATGTCGGTCGTCGCATACCTACCTTGCGTTGACGAGAGCCAACAGCTCGAAACTGCAGTCTGCAAGTGGTGTGTGACGACTGGCAAGGGAGCTCCTTTAAGTAGGATCAGTCTTTCGGCTGGTGTTTGTTGCAATCGAAGCATTAGCGTTTTGATGATAATATGCAATTATTACACTTAACGCGCCAGATTTGTAACTTTGGTTGCAGTCTGGTTACTTTCCTTATAGTAAAATAAGGATTTATAGAGGAGTTTGCGACTAAAAATATTATGTTTAATATTCCGCCCTCTAAAAGCACATTTGAACAATATTAGTATTGTTTTCACACTTAAAAAGAAGCCCACACACGTGTCTAGTTTTAAGTACAGGTATATTTCCAAATCTGTTCAAGGAGGCTATTATTATAACACCTTTATATAAAAGTGGCGAATAACATTTAATAGAACACTATGACCCATACCACTCATATAAAATTTTGGTAAAATATTTGAAAAAATACTAAAGATTAAATTGACAATATTTCTAAAAAACATAAAATAATATCGGAACAGCAATATGGACAAACAAATCTACACATGACGCAATAGCTAAGTTGACGTCACTCATGTATTCTGTCAAGGCCTTCGTTATGTGTCTTTTTAGATCTAGCGAGGGCTTTTGGCACGATGTGTTACAAAAGATTAATAAATAAATTAGAATCTATTGGTATTAGAGGTGCAGCACTGGAGTTGTTCAAAAGTTACCTAAGCGAAAGAGAACAGTTTGTGAAAATTGGTAATATCTTAACTCAGTCGGAAATTGTAACGTATGTACCACAGGGAACAGTATTAGGAGCTGTACTTTTCTCAGTCTATATAAACGACATACTTACTCTTGATATACCCAGTACTATAATCTCCTTTGCAGACGATACGGTTATATTTTATGAAGCACCCCCTTGGGAAATCCTTAAAACCATTGTCGAGCAGGACCTTAAACAAATAAAAAACGCGTTTGATAGTTTGAAATTAATGATAAATTATAATAAAGCATTTTACTTGTCTTTAACATCTTACAATTGTAGCCTACCAAATTTTAATAGAACGGAAATAATACAAGAAAATAAAACCATATACTTTAATGCTACAGAAAAAGTAAAATATCTGGGAATGTATATAGATTGTCACCTAAAATGGCAACATCAAATGCAAAATGCATTGCAAAAAGCAAGAGGTTTGCTATATAAATTTAAACAAATTAAAGAAATATTAAAAACTCCACAATTAATTGCCATTTATAAAGCATTGGTAGAGTCAATTTTAAGATACGGGATAATAGGCTGGGGAGGAATAGGAGTAATGTATTTAATGCCATTACAAAACTTACAAAAATGGTTTCTTAAAATTATCTACGGGAAAAATGCTCTTTATCCGCCAGAATTGCTATTTCAAAACTCCAAGATTTTTAGCATACGACGACTCTATTGTTATACAACTCTTATTTACCAATACAATAACAAACAAAACCATAAGCATTTTACACATAAATATAGCACAAAAAGTAAACAAAAAAATCAAAAATTTATTGTGTATACATAGGTGAAAAACTTTTTAATATGTTGGATAAATGTACAAGAGATGCTAGAAATATTACAAAATTCAAAAGAAACGTCAAAAAATGGGTCAAATAGCAGGGTCTGAATCTATATTCCTGATTAATGTGTGTGTTATATTGATACATACATATATATGTGTAGTTTTTTATAAATATTGGAAAAGGTGTGGTTTTAGAGCGTAGGTAGGTGTATATAAAGTTTTATTTTTAAATAGTAAACAAGAGATAGGATATATTATTTTTAATTTTTTTTACATGTTATATATTTTTATAAAACTTTGTATCAGAAGGAAAATATTTTTTTTATATATTTATTTAACGTCGGCCTATTTCCGCTACTGAGGCCTAACACCGACGCCTGTAGACGAGCTACCCCCAACCAAGAATTTTGCCGAACCTCTTCCTTTAAGAAGAGTAGGGATCTTTTACTTGCCTAACATTTAATAGACGAGGGACCGACGGCTTTACATCCCCTCCGGAGGATGGTATATCCCCTATACAACCCTCGCCTAAGGTTGTATAGCTTCCGCGCATACACTGATATACAAGCCGCTGGAAGATGTTTGAGGCGAGGACGCGGTCATCGTTGGAACGGTCACCCATCCAGCTACTAACTGCGCCTGGCGTTGCTTTACATCGCATATCGAAATATGTACATAGTAAAGACGCACCCACGCTCGCCCCAGAAGGAAAATACCATCTACATATATTTTTAAAGCACCCATCAATGAGTCTCGTAACACTGAATCACAATCAAGTTAAGAACTGAGAAACTTAAGCGAACTGTCTTTTATTTATATTCATGATATGTGCAGCCTATTATACATGTTTACTTGGATTTTTGATATAAATAAAAATCATTACTATTATCATCATTATTATTATTAATAACATTTTCTGTAACATTAAAAAACAGTATTTAGACATTCTTAAGAAATGTACAAATATTAAGCTCTTGAAAGTTTATATAAAAATTACATTTCAGTTCAGTATATGGAATTGATCCCGCTTGTGAGTCGGCAGTACGAGCTTTGAATAGTTATGGAAACAGTAATCGAGAAAACATAGACTTTGTTATGCAAATTATATTGCATAATTATTCAATAAAATGCAAAAATTAATGAAAACAGTCTAGTAGACGAAGTATAAATGTACATGTGTTGTGTTACCTTATCAACAAAATAATATTTTGGTCTAATTCTTTGTAGTAATCTATGCACACACATTTCACGCTTCTACCAAGGTATTGATTACATCATTTAGTGTTGTTCGTTACAATTTGTCATTTTTCGAAAGCTAACATATGCCGTCGTTAACAAATAGATTTGAAGAAAAAATATACAAGAAATCGAACAAGTTTTATTGAAAGAACTGAATTGAAGGTTTCGACATGCCAAAGCTTTTCAGAAGCGGAAAAATTGAAATCATAAGAAATAGAAAATAATGTGGTAAAATAATTTATTTACAATAGTATTGTGGTTTGTAAGTGTTGAAATTCATGTTTGATAAATAATGCTGAGGAAAACAAAGTTGAGAGATTATATATAAACAACAAAGGCTTAATACACCAAAAGCTGCTTAAGTTTTAAAAAGTTGTCTGAGATCCTCCTTATATAGTCCTTAGTTTAGAGTAGAGAGACAAATCTGCGCCGAATCTGGATCCTGAGGATGGGGGCATTTTAGCATTATTTTACCCAACTCATTATCTTTAGTGGATGAGAACCACTCTCATAAAACACCATAACAGTTGTACGCTACGCTCGAATACATTACCCGAAGCGTTTCGTTAACCATGTTAGTATTATCGGGGATGACAAAACTGACAATCAGCTTTTCCTATCTGTTAATAAACAAATAGATCAAGTTTTCACATATTTGTTCATTTCCTCTCAGGAGGGCGAGTGTACACTTCACAGTAGTTTTGGCTAAACAGCAAAATGTCCATACCATTAATCGTCAAATAATCTGAGAGCTAAGTCTGCTATATGGAGCTATTCCTAAAGCCGCTATAAAGGAAAAAATCTGTCATACTTGAAAGTATAAATTATAGGCCTAAGATTATTAATGAAATTAGTGGTAGACTACTACAGGAAAAGATGCAATAACATAAAAACTCTAAAACTGTTAGTTAATCACATCTGTAAACCTATTGATTAAATTATTAATCTGTTTAAAATGTTTAAATCACAGGCTTCGCTCATTCTTAGAAAAATATAAAATTATATCAAAAAGTCAGTATGGGTGCTAAAAAAATGAAGCACAGAAGATCCTCTGCAATTACTAACAGACACCATTATAACAAATTATGAGAAGAGCGAAAAAGTAATAGATATTTTTTAGATTTACAAAAAACATTTGACATAATGTCACATAGCGAGCTACTAGACAAACTAAACAAAGTGGGACCCCAGCAAGTAAAAATAGACAATGCTCTTAGTGCAAAAAAAAATAAAAAATCGGAGTACCTCAAGGCACTGTCCTAGGACCAACTTTGTTTCTGCTATTTATAAATGATTTACTAGACAAAGACTTTGGATACAAAATCATATCGTATGCAGACGACAACGTACTAATTTGTTCTGGAGAGTACTGGATTTCAGTAAGAGAAACGGCAACCATTGCAATAAGTAAAGTTAAAACCTGGCTGGATACAAATTTACTAAAACTGAATATAGCAAAAACTAAATTTATTAGCTTTTCACTAACAAAAGCAGCAATGCCCCAAACAATGGAACCTATACATATACGCGGAGATACAAATAATTACATTCATAACACCACTACTATCTTAGCGTTATTTTTGATAGTCACCTAAAATGGGAAAACCATATTAATACTAAATATTTAAATAGGAAGTTAAGTAATTTAATATACGAGTTCTACAACCTGAAAAGTATCCTAAAGAGGAAAACTCTCTTAGTGATATATAATAGCCTCGCGGAATCCATAATTAGGTATGGCATTAGAATTTGGGGCTCAGCGTATAATACAATCCTGCAGCCTCTTCAAGTTATATGTTAAAAATTATATATTAAAGACAATTTTCAACATGAGAAGTAGAGATAGCTGCAGAAATATATTTGTAGAAAACGAATTACTAAATGTGAGAGGTCTATATATGGACGTGGCTGTAATTTATACTCACAACAAGAAAACAGGAAATAAAACTAAAAACGCATATCAAACTAAAAAATATAGTAAAACAGTCTGTCAAAAACAAATCAAATCCAATGGAATCAAATCTATACAACCAGCTATCTGAAAAAATAAAAGCCCATGATAAAAAGAAATTCAAAAGAGAATGTAAAAAATATTTAATAAAAGATTATATCACACGTCTCCAACTCTTGGTCTAAAAGAAGTTGTTTCCTCTAAAACCAAGTCAATAATATGGATGCATAGCAACTCAGAAACTATGTAAAATCCAAACATACTAGTCTAATTCGGGGCGAGCGTAGGTGCGTCTTTACTATGTACATACTTCGGTATGCGATGTAAAGCAACAACAGGCGCAGTTAGTACTTGGATGGTGACCATTCCAACGGAAACCGCGTTCTCGCCTCACACATCTTCCAGCGGCTTGTATATCAGTGTATGCGCGGAAGCTATACAACCTTAGGCGAGGGTTGTATAGGAGATATACCATCCTTCGGAGGGGATGTAAAGCCGTCGGTCCCTTGTCTATTAAATGTTAGGCAAGTAAAAGATCCCTACTCTTCTTAAGGAAAGAGGTTCGGCAAAATTCCTGGTTGGGGGTAGCTCGTCTACAGGCGTCGGTGTTAGGCCTCAGTAGTGGAAATAGGCCGACGTTAAATAAATGTATAAAAAAAAAACTAGTCTAATTCGTTGTATTGTTGATTATGTTTGTTTTATTGTTAAGCGACAATTCATTAATATCACAAAACATTAGAGGCCTTTAGTTCTCGTATACACACTAAATCCAAATTTAATTTTTTACTCCCTTTAATAATAGGGTGGGGGTGGCAATGGTGGTGGTAGAGGGGGGGGGCGGTGGCTAACGCCAAAAAATTTTTTGATACGTTTCGTTCGTGTGTACACACTAAATCACATTTTAATTTTTTTTGCTCCCTTTCATAACAGTGTGGGGGTGGTATTGGGGGTGATAGCGAAGGGTGGCTGATGCCAAAAAAATTTTGAGACCTTGGCTTTTCGTACATGCCCTAAATTGCAACAGTTAGAGTTATAATAAAAAAATTTAAAACATTTAAAAAGCATACTGTTATGTGCTGCCCTCTAACGGGGAGAGATGTGATTAAGTTCCTGGTCAAAGTGAAGAGAAACCTGTTATTCTGTTGGTGGCCGGTAGGTGGGGTGGCGCCATCTCTAGGCCGATTGACGAACCGCCATCTAGCACGTAGTAAAAAAACTATGGAGGATTCCAACCTGGTCTAGAATGTTATGGAATGAAATTCTGGTACATTCTAAGGGTGTATATAAAGAAGTGAAGTTGAGCAGACAGGACAGTTTTTTGGTTAGATAAGAGTGACAAGTGATCAGAAAAGTAAAGTACAGTTGTGATTTAAAATTAGTGAATTTATATTAGATTAAAGTTATTATTAGTTGTGTGATTTTTAAGGATTTACTATTGTAATTTAAGTGATTAATAAAATAGTGGTTTGTGAAGATTCTTGTTGCAAGTTATTTAAACCTATAGAGTGTTTACGGAAGATTGTAAATACGTAACAATACTTAATTGTACTTGTCCTTAAAATGAAACATTTAAGCTTAGCACTAATAATGTTGACATTACTCTTTGAACCGCAGATTTTACGAAAAATTTGAAAATATAAATATGCCCCTTATGTTAATACCATGTATATAGGACAACCACAAACACAGTACAGCCTCGTTACCAGATGGCGATCTACATTATTTGGCGTTTATTGGCAGGCGCGTCGGTGTCGCAAGCCAGGAGCAGTGACGGTAATTGCAGGAACACGACGGCGGTGTTTACAGTTACGATCCCAGATAACCGCAACGGTGCTGTTACGTTAATCCACCCCATTACTCTTCTCTTTATACACCAGGACCTACATATTCTCTACAGTAGAAGACTAAACTCAATAACCCTTTACTCCTATTTAGCGTAGATAAGACGGGATGTTTAAGGAAATGTAACATTTAAATTCTTATTTGTGTTGTTGTGGACAATACAATTAACAATTTATTACACCTTTTTCCTGTATAGGAAAAGATTCTCATATCATAAATTCGAGAGTGTGTACCTGTGCATATCACATACGGAGGATGATTTTAAAATAATCGGTAGATACGTAAAAAGAAAACTTTACAGTCTTTATCTAGGCGCTTAACTTATACACAGGGTGCCATTAGTTTCATTTCATTAAAAAAAGTGCTAATGGTTAACGACCAGATAAACAAAAACCTATATAATTTTTTCTCTAGGAGCAATCTTAGGCGAGTATTACATAGTGGATATACCATCCTTCGGAGGGGATGTAACGCTGTCGGTTCCTTATCTATTAAATGTTAGGCAGGTAAAAGATCCCTACTCTTCGAAAGAGAAGATGTTTGGTAAAATTTCTCTCTCTCCTACAGGCGTCAGTATTGGACCGCAGTAACTGAAATAAGCCAACGTTAAATAAATGTTAATTATTTAATGGTATTAACGTTTGTTGTAGCTGTTACTACTTTCAATTATAAAATAACTCGCATTATTTAAAGTGAATTCTCTTTCATAAAACATCACAAAAGACTTCAGTTATTAGAGAATATTTTTTAATATCCTTGATTCAATTTTATACCATTACATTACACAGAATAGATATTATTTCTTTTTTGCATTTTTCTCTCGCTGCAGAAGTGTCACTTTGCAATTCCAATTAAATGCTAATTTTCTATCAGCAAAATATAAATTCTGAAATATTCATAAGATTTATTCATATTTAATATGCCTTGCATAACTTCGTATATAGTTTTAAAACAGATAAGAAAACAACAAAACGGTACGTGTCTTTAATATAAATCAACAAGGTTTGCCTTGGGTGGAATCGGAATGCATTTTCAGATGTTCCCATTGGTTTATTTGTAATTCTAATTATTTATTTTAAATATATTCATTATGCAGTTTTATGGTTCGTTGTACTGCATCTTGCACATACCCCATTTGGAAGTATTATCATTTATAGCTCATTACTGTGTCATTGATTTCAGTTATTATAAAATATACGGTACGCGAGGATTTTATATTATGGCTCGGCTACTGTTTATATGTGGAGTTTTATTTAAAAAGCTTGTTGTTGCGCCGAAGAAAGTAAAAGCATTTCATGTGATTGTAGAGCAGTACTTTAAAACGCGCAGTCGTAAACTTTCGCCATCCAAGATGACATCATCTACAACTAAATAAAACTAACCATTTCTTTTCTATTTAATCCTTCTATGGTGTTTCATTAATAATTATACATAGGCTAACTGAAGAATCCTTGGCCCAAAACATACAAATTTAACCAAAATACTTACATAAAATGATCCTCCTTACTAAGAATTTATAGCATTACAGCAAACATTAAATGATAGAAGATAGTTCCTCACTATTACCAGAGGCTTACGGCAGGGGCAGAGGGGTACTTTCCCTCCTTTAAATTCTACGTCACTGGCGGCTCGTCTTTTCAGTCAATTAATTAATGTATAAAAAAAATGAGGATAAAAAGTTAATAAAATTGATTTTATTTAGTTAAATCATTTATTAGAGCTAGATAGTTGGCCAGAATAAATAAATTGTAAGTTTATAATACCGTCAATTTGTGCTTAAAAGAGTCCCTAGCGGGAAAGTTGAGGGGTAGTTTTGATTTCTTCCATCCTATATGTTTTTTGGGGTGCTGAATCCGAATCTGACGTTTGCTAACAAAATTTCGTGAAAGAAATGGGAAAAAATGTAAAAAATCTCATTTTTTGTCGGTTTCTTGCTTATAACTCGGAAACTATTAACTTTTCGTAAATAACCTTATTATTCAAAATGAAAGTACATAAAATTTACTACAAATTTCACTATTTAGGTTATTTCTCCGACGAACCGTTCGGGCTCAAGCGCAAGTTGAATATTGGTGTATTTCGGCTGTCTCCGAAAAAACCCACTTTTCCACTCCACAACTCTCATTTATTATTAAAGGATATCATTTAGTGAATTCTCTTAGTTTTAAGTTGAATACAATACAATGTACGCTGGTTGGACTGTTATGCCATTTCCAGTACTAAAATAAGCATTTTTAAAATCACGTATTTAAATTCTGTGCAAATGTAATTTCGTCTTGTACGTCCTTTCATTTTAGCCATCCTCCCTCGGCCTCACAGACAAGCCAACGTTAACTAACGCCAAATTTTTTTTTTAGATATTTCGTTCTTGTATATACACTAAATCACATTTTTTTTACCCCCTTTAATAACAGGTTGGGGGTGGCAATGGGGTGGTAGAGGGGGTAGTTAACGCCAACAAATTTTTTTAGATGTTTCGTTTTTGTATACACACTAAATCACATTTTAATTTTTTTTACTCCCTTTAATAATAGGATGAGGGTGGCAATGGAGGTGGTAGAGGGAGTAGCTAACGCCAAAAAATTTCTTGGACGTTTCGTTCTTGTATCCACACTAAATCACATTTTATTTTTTTAACTCCCTTTAATAATAAGGTGGGGGTGGCAATGGGGTGGTAGAGGAGGTAGCTACCGGCAAAAATTTTTTTTTAGACATTTTGATCTTGTATACACAGTAAATTACATTTTAATTTTTTTTACCCCCTTTAATAATAGGGTGGGGGTGAATTTTTGAGACCTTAAATTTTCGTACATGCCCTAAATTGCAATTTTATGGACTCCTACTAGCTTGTTTTGCCTATTTACCCCATTTACCCCCGAACCCTTCAACGGAATTAGATCAAAATATAATCTAGTTCCAGATCTCGTTACAATACATAAGTGTACCAAATTTCAAGTCAATATAACAAACGGCTCCAGAGTAAACGTGCGCGCAAAAAAGTTACAGACAGACAGACCGACAAACAAATCGACAGACAGGAAATTTTTTTTCGCTCGAATTTAAAATTTCGGCGTTTCATGACATTTTACGCCTATTTCAACAAGAAAAAAAATTTTTCTTTTAAGTTACTATACTTCCACTGGACGTGGAAGTAAAATTTGATGATGCAGAAATTGATTTATAAGCAAGCTGTGGAGGATGCTGATATCCTAATTATCACAACAGCTCTTATGTTAACCCCATCAAATGAAAATGTGACAGTGGTGAGGGAAGATATCGACCTTTTTTTATTTTGATTGGCCTATATTATAACCCTGATATAAACAATGTCTTCTTTTTCAAACCAGGAAAAGGAAAGATGGCTCAGACTCTTTAAAATCCTCATCATGCCGCTAATAAAACCCTATCAGACAATATATTGGGCCCGCATGCGATAAGCGGTTGTGACACTACTGTTTTCTCATAGTCTTGCAGCAGGACAATGACTTGCAACCAGTCATTGATGCTTTCAAAGACCCTCATGCATACCAGGACGAGATTGCTAAAGCAGGAAACGTGTTTCTCATGGCTCTGTATGAGAAAGGACATGAGACTAGCCTGAACGATTTGAGATTCAGGCAGTACGTATCTTCATCGTACAAAAGTAAAACGAACATCGCCTCACTACCCCCCACCGAAACTGCTGCACGACAACATTCACTGGGAGTTTACTTTCAGGTGCAGCAGTAGTTATTCAGCCAAACCACACTCCACGAGCAACAAAGAAACCCAAACAAGTGGGGGTGGAAAATAACAAGGAATGATCTCATGTCAGTGCCAACTACTTTGCAACCCTGCACCGGACTCGATACTCCGGGGTGCTTTACATTTCTTGTAAATGTAAAAAAGGCTGTCAACGCAATTATGGATACAAGAAGGCAGGCCTCCATTGCTCCTCAATCTACACATCGCGCGAAGGGCTGTGTGATAACGTCGAGCCTCCGGAAGATAGTATTGACACAGATGAAGAAGAGATCGAAGAAAAAGACCGAGAACAGACTGAAGAAAGACGCTTACACGATGCGGAAGGTATGTCTAATCTCACAATCTATTTCGTATTCATTCATCTCTCCCTGGAATATGATCACAAGTTGTAGTTTTCTTACCACCTCTTTCATTTTCCAGATGAACAAGTCCCGACACTAACGATAGAACAACCCGAACCTGTGCCAGGACCCGCCGCCTTCGAAGAACCTCTGCCAACACCCTCTAAACGACAACGGCTCATATAATTTTTGCTTATATAATAGTGTAATACAGTACGGGGAAGGCTACTAGCCGATTAGGGGAATTCTATACATTTATGTACATGTCCAATAGTACAGTATGGGTGAATGCACACCATAGTATCATTTAATTATTTGTCCGTAATAGATAATGACTTCGGAAGCCATTGTCTATTACGTTAGATGCACTATTTACATAACTTTTTCTTTGTTTTCATTCAATTAGGGAAGATTCAATCCATTTTAAATACAGTTCCCCCAATGCCTAATTTTTCCAACTTTAATATCAATAATTCCGATCCACCGTCTAAAATTCACGTAGTCTAAGAAAACTGCAACTATATCTTGATTTTTACTCACTGTCTCAACCCAATCCGATATAAGATATAAGATGTGAGATATAAGATGTAAGATATAAGAAAACACTATGTATACAGAATAATGTATGAATCACAAGAAACAAATTATGTGTCCTATTATTGACAACATAATTAATATAAAGTAGTTAGAGTAACTAATTAGAATTCGGTATATATAGAAAGACACCAACACTTTTAGGTACATTCCTAACGATGTACATCATTGTGCCCAGCACAAAGTGGCTGCTCTTATTCCTTAATTCGTCGTCTATTAAGTTCTCCTCTGAATGATAAAAGAATTGCAAAAGAAAAAGATTGCATTAAGGATGTAGTAAGAGCAGTGGATACCCCACAAATTTAGTTGATAAAATGATCAGAAAATGTAGATTTAGAGAAATCTTTCAAAATTTTTCAATCTTTCAACCCGGGCGAAAAGAGGATGCCCTTGTTTTTCTCCTTTGTTAGTGGTTTAGTAATATTCCTGCTGTATTATTGGTTAGGTTAACTTTTCATTTGTGCAATTGTCTAATGAATCATGTTCAATGCCAAATAAAAAATAAGAATTTGTATCAAGTTGATTTGAAGTTTGGTTCAATCTGGATTTAAGTAAGACTTTAAAAGCATAGCTATGGTAGTTGTCCATCTCCCCAGAAATAAATTTAGTTTAAACAACCCAAAGGATATAATTTATTTATTATGTAATTTTACATTTTGTATGACCCTGAAGACGGAAATAAATTTTACTGATGCATTGGCAAGTTATTGAATCATTTTTATGTTTTTATTAAACAGTTTGAACCCTAAAAGACCGTAGTTTAATCACAAGTAAAATCCCCCCTATTAGTTGACATTCATATTGTTCAGTCGTCTCCATTGATAAATTAAATTTCTATTCCATAAACAATACAAATAAATAGGAAACAATTAAATTAAGCGAATAACAGTAAGTTATGTTCACATTTGGTCAAGGATTATAGTATTGTCTTGGCTCAGATTCAACATTTATTTTTACATATTTGGAACAATTTAAATGCATACCTAAATATCAGTTCCTATAGCTTGCTAGGAATATTTTGGTTCAATATTAGCATTCTTTGGTAAACAATTTTCAAGTAGCATATAGGACAGAATTGGTTACAGTGCGAGACTCATACTTTTGCTTTTTAGAGCTCTCTTGACTATTATCATAATTCAGCAGTTATCACCCAGACACAATAATTATAAAATGACATACAAAATAAACTTTCAATTATTAACTAAAATGTTGCAAATAGTTATTTATGTACAAAGAGTGTTAATTTTTGTGCGTCATTGTTGCGCGAAACATAGTCGAGAGCAGCATCACGGTGGCTGAAAACCCACTTTATGCCAGAGAGTGAAACACTAGTTCTACTGCTTACGCAGAATATAGTCCGGTGATGTTGAATTCCTGGGTCTGGAGTACTTGTGACGCTGCCTCTGAAGCAGTTTCCACAGATATTAAAACACTTGAACACTACATTCGAATACGCTACTCGCTACGTATACGCTACGCTTACTATGTTAGCATCATTGGGAGATAATTAAAGCTAAGTGTTCAAAATCAATGTTTGAAAGTATTTGTAGTTGTACTACTTAATTTTACTTCCGCGTCCAGTGGAAGTATAGTAACACGAAAAAAAATTATTATTTTTTTTTGTTGAAATAGGCTTAAAATGTCATGAAACGTCGAGATTTCAAATTTGAGCAAACAAAATTTCCTGTCTGTCTGTCGGTTTGTCTGTCTGTCTGTCGGTTTGTTTGTCTGTAACTTTTTTTTTGTGCGCACGTTTACTCTGGAACCGTTTATGATATTGACTTGAAATTTGGTACACTTATGTATTGTAACGAGATCTGGAACTAGATTATATTTTGATCTAATTCCATTGAAGGGTTCAGAGATAAATGGGGTAAATAAGGGTAAATAGGCAAAGCAAGCTGGTAAGAGTCCATAAAATTGCAATTTAGGGCATGTACGAAGTGTCAAGGTCTCAAAATTTTTTATGCCATCGGCCACCCCCCCACCCCCACTGTCACCCCCAATACCACCTCCACACTACTATGAAAGGGAGTAAAAAAATTTAAAATGTGATCTAGTGTGTATACAAAAACGAAGCGTCTCAAAAAAAATTTCTGGCGTTAGCTACCCCCTCTACCACCCCCATTGCCACCCCCACCCCATTAATAAATGGAGTAAAAAATTAAATTGGGATTTAGTGTGTGTATAAGAACCGAAGGCCTTTAAAATTTATTTTGGCATTAGTTATCCCTTCTACCACACCCATTGCCACCCCCACCCTATTGTTTAAGGGAGTAAAAAATTAAATTGGGATTTAGTGGGTATACGAGAACCAAGGGCTTCTAATTTTTTTTTTACATTTGCCACCCTCTATCGACCCCACTCTATTATTAAAGGCAATCAAAGAGACAAGAGACAAAATCTGGATATGGAAGTAGTGATTCTTTGGGCAGCGGTTTTCAATAAAGTATTGTATTTTTTAAGGAATGTTTCTGATGATATATATATATATACTCAATAAAGGAAACTATAATTCAGTTTTAATTGTTTAATAATAAATTGATTAATGGAGAAATATACACAATTTGGAGGAATGTAATATAAAGTATAAAAAACCAATGTTCATCTATGAAAGTTTAGACTGGGAACCATACCGACAAAAAAGAAACATTTCTAGAGTAGTTTCAAAACCTCATGAGCTTTGACCTTCATATGTGCAGAGACATAATTTCGGCCGTCGGGTGAATTACACCAATTTCTAAAAACATTAGATTTATTGCTCATAGTGTGTCTCGAGCTCTCGCTAAAATGTTTTCACTACATACTTATATCGCAGAATAAGCTCCGCCTTCTGCGCATTTCGCGGCTCATGAGGTTTTGAAACTACTCTACCAAATTGATAAGATCATGTAAAGAAAAAGATTTAATTAATATGGAACTACGGAAACAATAAAAATTAATTTAACTGATTTCTTAACTAGTTTAGTAACATGAGCACTCCAGAACAATGAATCTGTCACAACACCAAGATCATTTTGCTTTGATACAGTTATAAGGTCATTTCCGTTAACGTTGTAGTTCAATTTTGGGTTACGTTTAGATATTTGCAGTACACAGCATTTTACAATCTTCAGAGGACTCAGCCAATTTGGACACCAACGCACTATAAGGTCAAGGTCATGTTGAATATCAGGTGACGAAGGAAACAGTTTGAGATCATCAGCGTAGGAAAGAGTAGATGATGTACAATTCTGCGTCAGGTCTGATACGTATATCAAGAACAGGATTGGGCTTAGTACCGAGCCTTGAGGTATGCCACTTAGAACTTTATGCTTGTCAAAGGAACAGTTTCCTATACGCACAGAGAACTCACGATCACTCAAGAATGACTCAATCCATGTTAAACGTTTTCCACGTACTCCGAAATGTTCAAGTTTTTACAGTAGTCTGGTTGTCCATCACTTTGTCGAAGGCACGTGAAAAGTTCAAGTAAACCACATCTAACGGTTGTCCACTGTCGATGTATGAAGTCCAAGCTTTAACCGCCTGAAGCAGGTTAGAAACTACCGAGCGGTTTGGCAAAAATTCATGCTGATGAGAGTGGATAATATTATTATTTAGTAAAAAAGATAATACATTCTAGTAACTTACATGTAACTGAAGTTAAACTAACTGGTCGATAATTGCAGCTGCAAAGCTTGTCACCTTTTTTATAAATAGGCATTACACTGGCGTTTTTCCAATCATCAGGAACTATACCACCCTCCATGGATTTAATCATGATTTGACAAAGTGGATCACTTAGACTAGTAGCGCATCTAGATAAAAATAAAGGGTTAACTGTATCAGCTCCAGGTGAAGAGTCAGTACGTAATTTAGCTAAATGCTCTCACACTATTTCTGATGTAATATTAAATATTTTTAATCCATGTGTTTGAACGAGTCCAGGGGAGGAGGTTGTGTGCTAGGATCCACCGTATATGCTTCAAAAAACTTATCCGCAAAAGTATTCGCCACGTCCTTATTATCACTGGAAAAATTACCATCTGGGTTTCTTATTAACGGTATGGTATTTGCGTTAATGTCAAACCGCTTTCCAACAATTACTGAGTGTCTAAAAGATGTTGCCATTCGAAAAAGTTGACATAATTACAAATTTGTGATTTCGGAAATTTTGGTTGGCCGTAGCTCCTAAACCAATTCGAAAAATATCCCATTTATATTTTTCTTTTATCGTTTCAGCTCATTTAATTGATTTAAGTGCATTCACTGTATTCTAGATTGAAAAATAAAAATGGTCCTAAAAAATCAAATAAGTAAACAAAAAAATTGTTTTAAAACTATGCGCAATCGTACTTTAAATCTTCTACGGAATCCAAAAATGTAAGAATATACAGGGTATTAGATTTATAATTTCAAAGTTGGACTCAACCTTGAAAATTCAAGAAATTGTGGTGTGTCTAATGATTTCGTTGACACTCAGTATAATATGCCCCATGTATAGCCTCGTCGATCCCAAGTTTATTTCCTTTATATTCCTAAGTACTGTTTCTTATAAAATTAAAAATTGTTTATCATATTTTCGTAATATTAATCGTTTCTTTAACTGAAAGCTCTTACTATATCATTTACCCAAGTTTTCTGATACTGTGTTTAACTTAATATCAAATCGCCATCAACTGAAGTGAATAAAACAAACAAGACGAATACCTAATTCCATGTCTATGCCCACATTCGATGCAATTTTCTTATTACCATAGTTGCTTTTACTGTTTCCACTCAATCGACGCAACAAAAAGCTCGTAGCGAAAAGTATGAGGGTGCATAATGCTTCCTCCTTTTCGGAAAATCCGTAAATAGCCGCAGCTTTTTCAGTGGTTGCATCAATTGTTTGTTGTATTTGGATATAAAATAGAGCGATATTACCATTTATAGAGCAGACAACAGACTGGCGCGTCGGGGAACCGGGGGGTGGGTTGCAGTAAATATCTGTGGAATGAGTAAGACATAGGGAGGCTGCAACGCTCGATGTATTTATATTTATTTTCTTCTTGCTTATCTCTTCTAGAAATTGCAGAATTGCGCGGAGAAAAGCTAGCCGAGGAAAGACACTTTTGAAATATTGGAAATTAAGGCGATTTATCGCTGTAGTTTAGCTTGTTGAAATGCTATAACATATTTTATGTATCTCATCCGTTAACCGTGCGGAGAATTTTGAAAAATGAAAAGCATCGATCATCGTGGGAATGAAATTAATAAACATGATAACATAATAAAACAAATGAGACGGCAAATTGATTTTTTTCTATATAAACTGAATCAATAATGGATATCCGTACATTGATACAAAATTCTGATTTTATTAAAAAACTCATAATTCTTTCCAGCACAGTAATGCAGTGTCTGTCGCATTGAATATTAATTAAACCTTTTTTCTGGAACCCGTTTATGGTGTTAGCTACAATTGAAATGCATGTCATACTCTTCCATCTAATAAAAAGACAGAAGAGAGGAAGCAACTGTTACCTGTTTATTTTCCCTTTTGTTAGAATTGCAAATAAACAAAGCAACGCATGCGTACGACTAGGTGGTTTAAGCCGGAGCAAATGGTCGTAGGTTCAGAGAACTTACAAGAGAGGTTTTGTTTGTACGATATAAAAGAACAATTTTATTTTGTTTGGGGAAAAGAGACATTGAAATATATGATGTTATGAGGGCACCATCTATAGCACGATGAGTAAATTTGTCTCTTTTTACCTTAAAACCAGTCTCCTATAGATGATACTGAAATTTCTTGGCCAGGGAAAGAAATAATTGTTAAAATAAATGATAAAATGCATTTAAAATAATCAAAGTTTACAACAGAAAGTAATTTTGAGAAAGTGAAATTCAAAAGTAAATCTTATCAATATAAATTTATTAAAATATAATTTTGACCTGTATGAAGTTTTAAATAAAAAAAAAATGTGCAAAAAAGGGACTTTAATACAAAAAAAACCATAATGGTTTGATTAAATAATACATTTAATATTTTTATGAAGGTAAGTCAGGACACTAGGCAATTAAGAAATTGTTAGATATTCACGAAAGTTTGCTAGATATTCACGAAAGCATGCTAGATATTCACGAAAGCATGCTAGATATTCATGAAATTGCAAAATTTAGATAATTACAAAATGTAGATAATTGCTAAATTTCTAATTACAGAGATATAAATAATTGGAAAATGCTGATTGTGAACAAAATTGACAAAAGAAATAGAAAAAAATATTTTATTACCCTGTGGTCACATGTAGAATTTTAGTTACATAAAATTAAAGAAATTGAATTTAATTTATTTGAAAAGTGAAAGCACATTAATAAGATAATTGAAAATGATTGAAATTGAAATAATTAATTACTAAAATTTACCTGTAGGGTGTTATAACACAAAAAAAAGGGGACTATGAATCTAATAGTAATTACTCGAGGATCTCACAATAGAAAAGTTCGTATAGATGTCAATCAGTTCAGAGCTGGAAGGCAAATAGCTACTTCAGATATTTAACTAATAAGGTAAACTTTTTCATATTACAATCTTAATGACGGTACCGATATATAAACTTTAAGAATTATTATATTTTTCCTAAAGAAAATTAAAACTGTAATATTTACGAGAGTCACGCCATCTGTTGATGAGCAACTTAATTAATTAATATAGGAGTGTACCCTAATCGTATTCCTTTTCTAGTTAGGTTTGCGTTCACAACCAAATTACAGAATTGATATACCTAGAATCGATAAAGAAATCTTCAATATTTAATATAAAAATTTGACATTAATAAATTGCATACATAACCAAATAAGTATGAACTCTCCAAATAAAGTAAATTGTTTTCAAACTGCATTGTGATGATCCAGTAAATACATTATATATTATACATTATATAACAGGTGTGCCTGGAATAAATTTAGAGGCAAGAAAGGAGTAGAGTAAACAAAGTAAACAAATGAAAATTTAAATAAATGTAAATGTTTTCCAGGTACGATAAAAGCAATTGGTAACTTGAAGTGCTAACAAAAGTGCATAAAAATGTGAAAAAATTTAGCAGTTATATAAAGAAAATTCTGTTAGTTTGAAGCAAAAACTAAATCAAAATGCTATACAGATTATGATAAATAAATAACAGTTATTTTTATAAAGTTGTTAAATGGACATAGACCATGTAACAAAATAATAGAAGTGCAAACATGACGCAAATGGGAAAATTTTGCTCTACAAGTATATCGTTTAGCAATTCATATAAATTATTATTTAAAAAATTGTAATATAAAAGTTGCATCAATGTTTCCAAGTATAAAACGTAATGCATCAAACAGAAACAAATCTCATTTGTAAATTTAAGTGGGGGATGATGTACTCTGGTCCTTAATCTAATAAATATAGTTATATTGAAATAGATAAGGATCTGTTAAATTACTATAAATAATGAAATATTTTATGGTAGTTGGTCTTACTCTTATAAAAGTTTTACTGATACGTCTACTTCATAATTAATAATTTTAGTACATTTACCATTTTTAAAATTCCTCTGTATCTGTACCCTAGCATAGATCATTCATATATATGGTCTTGGTACATATTACGATAAAGTATTGAACTTCGCTTTAATGACTATGAAGTAGTCAATAAAAGTAATGTTTTGTTGTTTTCCTTAAAGAGGTGTTCTTATTGATAAACCGATGTTTAAATTATCTAACTGATAATTACTTACAAAATAATAAACACATTAGTAGTGATTTTATGTTTAAATCATCCTGATTAAATTCGCTTTATGTAAATAAGCTAGCTGCTTGTGATTTTTCATTCTTATTTATAACACAATAGTAACTCCGTCCTCAAATAAAGAATATAATAAAATTGTGTACTTTATTGCTTGCTCATTATCCTAATGAGTGTTACGCTGAACAAGAAAAGAAAACATTTTCCAAACTTGTAGATTTCCTCATTATAAATGTTGGCTAACTTTCATAGTAAGTTCCTAGATGGAACATGTATATTCAAGCAGTTTTCGTCTTCTCTCAGAGTGCGCTCGAACATTAAAGTTTGTATATTCTCGTAGAGATGGCGCGAGAATACAGTTTAGAAGTTAAATTGAAAGTGGGTAGTTGGGTTGAGTGTTTATATCTTCATCTTTAACATGAAATCACCGAAACCTAACTAAAACTTTGTTTATGAACGTTCATTATTGAGATGAAGGATAAGACAGAAATGACTACAATTTAATTAGATAAAAATTCTACAGATTACGACAAATTTCTTGTAATAAATCGTAATATTTATATTAGATGATACAAAATTGATGGTTATCGCCATATTTTGTGTTTATAATTGAGATGTGTACATATTATAAATATTTTTAAAGTGGTTTTACCGTAATGTAGAATTTTCTTCAATTTTTTTTTATAGTCTTTATATTACATTTATCTGTCCTTTGTATGCTAGTATAATAGTACATACAGTAAACGAAGGAAATGGCATGGAAACTTTTGAATGCTCTGATCACGGGAAAAATCCTAAAAAAATTCCAAACATGTTGTAACATGTTCTTATATACATGTATATTTTTAGCAAAAAGTGCAAATATCTCTTAAAATAAGCAATTTTTTGAAAGAAATACACGAATAAAAAATGTTTAAAATCGCATTTTCCATATGACCATGGTATTAAATTTGCAATTTTCCTTTTCGTTTCCCGGGAAAACGGAAAACTAACATAGTAAGTTGTCTCGAAAAATTAAAAATATATATATTCTAAACAGAGTCGCTGTATAGAAAATGCGATTTTAAACCATTTCTGTTCTTATAAATTTTTTGAAAAAACGCATAGGTAACAGATAATCAAAGAAAACTATATAATTATGTTTTTCCGCTTTCCTCGGAAAACTAAACGGAAATTGCAAATCTAATACCTAGCTCATATGGGGAAAATGCGATTTTGAACACTTCTTATTCTTGTATTTGTTTCAAGAAAATGCCTTAATTTAAGAGATATTGCATTTTTTTTGCTAAATATATATATATATATATATATATATATATATATATATATATATATAAAGAAGAAGGGTAGTCTTGACTGACTAGTTAAGAAAACCAAAATTAAACACACGTGGTGTATCTTGAGGTTGCAGTCAGAGGTGAAAAGTTTACGGCCACAAAACAGAAAAAGAAAAACTCTTTTGTTACTTTGTCAAGCTTTCGGAAATTATTTATTCCCTTTATCAAGACATTAACTTGAGGTTAAAAGTTAAGGTCACATGTATTATAAAATAGTCGCATTTTTTAACTTAATGTAGACAAATTCATATACAAATTCCTTTACAGGTACACAATTTAAGGTAAACAATTACTGATTATTTAAAATTAAGGATTAAAACCATGATTAAAATAGATATAACAAAATGAACATGAATAACTATCACATGTGAGTGTAGAACTGATATATATATATATATATATATATTGTTATTATACATGATTTGCAGGAAACAACTACTCAGCGGGCAAACACCCCGACCTGCATTGAATTACACCTTACAAATCATGAAAAATTGGTAGCCAATGTCATTTGTCTACTCCCTGACCAGACATAGACCGGTTTCGAACTTATTAGTTCTCCTCAGTATGCCATAGGTCATGGAGCAGACAAATGACAGTGGCCAACCTGCTAGTCTTATACAGACTAATGTAAATGGTGTAGTGGTGAGAGGTAAGTGAATCCTCTCATGTGGTCTAATGCTACTATACACCAGACATCATAGATGTCTCCATGGTGCATAGCGACTTGCCATTTTGCAAGTACCGAGAGCGGCGACCTTCAGCCCTTGGTGGACTTAACCTATATACTGTTATTATACATGATTTGCAGGAAAGAACTACTCAGCGGGCAAACACCCCGACCTGCATTGAATTACACCTTACAAATCATGAAAAATTGGTAGCCAATGTCATTTGTCTACTCCCTGACCAGACATAGACCGGTTTCGAACTTATTAGTTCTCCTCAGTATGCCATAGGTCATGGAGCAGACAAATGACAGTGGCCAACCTGCTAGTCTTATACAGACTAATGTAAATGGTGTAGTGGTGAGAGGTAAGTGAATCCTCTCATGTGGTCTAATGCTACTATACACCAGACATCATAGATGTCTCCATGGTGCATAGCGACTTGCCATTTTGCAAGTACCGAGAGCGGCGACCTTCAGCCCTTGGTGGACTTAACCTATATACTGTTATTATACATATATATATATATATATATATATATATATATATATATATATATATATATACAGGCTGTCCATTTTATCAGGGCATTCGAGAATATCTCACTTACTATCGGTCGTACAAAAAAATTATTGTTATGAAAATTGTGCCGATTTATATAACCTTCAAAATGGTTTAAAGCCATTTGAAATCCATGGCCTACTTTAAGAGTTATGGCGGAAAATATCGAAAATGCTGAAAAAGTCTAGGCCAAATATCTCCATTACTTGAAGAGATACGAGAGAAATTCTAGTGTTTCAACGAGGTTTTATCTAAATTTTTTCAAAACCGCTGAATTTTGGGATTTACTTTTCAGGCTGTTAAAAAAATTATTTTTGAAACGAGCGGGAAATGCCGCCATTAAATAAATTAATTTCCTCCCTTTTCAACGATATATCACATGCCATATTTATTCGTTGGTACTACGTTAGTAATTATAAAAACATTTTTTTAAAACCAATAATTTTTTTTAACAAGCATTATACTTGCCGTGGAGAAGTATGATTAAATACAACGGTAAAATAATTCAATAAGTTGTTCAAATCTTTGCTATAATAAAACATTAACACAATTAAGAAGAATAAAGTAAACTCAGGTAACAAAAACAAATTAATAATCAAGAAAGCAACATGGAGCAATTATGGAAAGAGTATTCGCAGTTATGCCAATGTATAGAGGTCCTCCATAAAAGCGTCACTCGTTGCTCAGAAAGTTAAAATGCTTTACCAATTAATTTAAGTATAATATCCATTTGTTTGTATTTCATGATTTCACTATTATTTCAATTATTTTAAAATAGTTTACCATGAACAAACTAGACAATTTAATTTTTTGACAGATCATCTCAGTTAATACTTAAATTCTCACCCAATCACACTCGTTTACGAATTTAGAATTTTTAAAAATGATTTTCACTCACATTGATCATTATAATGTTCGTTACATATTGCCAATGTAATTTTAACTCTGGATTGGCTCAAATAGAATATAGAAACAGATTTCCACAAGCACTACAGCCGAATAAAACTCTGTTCAGAAAATTAGCTACGAAACTGAAAAATAATGGTTCATTTTTAAAGAAGAAGACAAAGTTGAACAGTGTTACTGATAATGTAAATAAGGTAAACCGAGTTATTAATTATGTAAGAAATAAAAGTACAGAAAATTTGGAAACATCATTAAGAGAAATTCAGATTGCTTGTCATATAAATAAAACAAGTGCTAGAAAAATTTTAAAGAAAAATGGTTACCGGTGTTATAAAGCCAAAAAGTTCACAATTTACAAGCGGGAGACAAATCAAGGAGGACGACTTTTTGTAGGTGGCTGTTGGAAAAGAAGCGTGCCGATCCATTAATATGTAGTAAAATACTTTGGTCCGACGAGGCAAATTTTCCCAATAATGGATTTTTTAATCGCAATATTCATTACAAATGAACTTCTGAAAATACACACTGGCATAGACCGACTGGGTTTCAAAATCGTTTTCAATAAATGTGTGGATATGTATTTTAGGCACCAATTTAATAGGTCCTTATTTTTATGATGATCACCTCAGTAGTCAAAGGTACCTAAACTTTTTGAAAAATGAATTTAATGAATTCTTAGATGACTTACCTTTAGAGAGTCGACACAACTTTCAATATTTTCACCAAGATGGAGCTCCTCCCCACAATTCCCAGATTTGCCTAGATTATTTAGACGAAATTTTGCCTTAACATTGTATAGGTACCAATGGATTTTTTCTATGGGGGTATATTAAAGATAAGGTGTTTTCGACGACACCGCAAAATGTAGAGGACCTAAAAGCTCGAATTCAACAGGCATGTATTACAGTTACCCCCGAAATGCTGAGTAATGTTTTAAATACAGCGCCTCGCCGCGCTCGATTGTGCATAAGAAATCGCGGTGGACACTTTGAACACTTGATATGATATCTTAAAAATTATTTTGTGGATTAGATAAATATTAATGTTCTGTGTGCTATATTCTTTTTATTATTGATTTTTTTTTGTTACCTGAATTTACTTTACTCTTCTTAATTGTGTTAATGTTTTATTATAGCTAAGATTTGAACAACTTATTGAATTATTTTATAGTTTAATTTAATCTACTTCTCCACGGCAAGTATAATGCTTGTTAAAAAAAAATATTGGTTTTAAAAAAATGTTTTTATAATTACTAACGTAGTACTAATGAATAAATATGGCATGTGATATATCGTTGAAAATGAAAGAAGATACTCTATTTAATGGCGCCATTTTCCGCCCGTTTCAAAATTTTTTTAACAGCCTGAAAAATAAATCTCAAAATACAGCGGTTTTGAAAAAAATTAGATAAAAGTTCGTTGAAACACTCTGTTTTGTAAAAAAATTTCGCCTTAGATTTTTTCTCGTATCTCTTCAAATAACGGAGATATTTGGCCTAGACGTTTTCCGTATTTTAGATATTTTCTGCCATAACTCTTTAAGTAGGCCATGGATTTGAAATGTCTTTAAACAATTTTGTAGGTTATATAAATCGGCACAATTTTCGTAAAAATATTTATTTTTGTACGACCGATATTAAGTGAGATATTCTCGAGGGCCCTGATAAAATGGACAGCCTGTGTATATATAAGAACATGTTGCGTAATGTTTGGAATATTTTTAGTATTTTTTCCGTGATCAGAGCATGTTTTTACATAAAGGTTCCAAATATCTCAAACTATCCAAAATTTTCTCATTTGGCTGCCATTTTGAGCTTCGCTTACTGTAGTATAATGATAGTTTGTAAAAATAATGAAATACTTAATAGGTCTTCTGTCCATCTATGGCAATTGCTCAAAGTTCAGCATATTTCTTCTTATTATTATATCTATATTTTGATCGGTAAACATATTAATTAAAACTAAGGTAAGATACCTACATTACCTACCTGTAATAATTTGACATTATCTAGATTGATTTCGACAAGATCATATCTTATCCTATATAGTAAGAATATAGGAATGTAAAGTGTTAATTAAATTTCTATAAAATTCTGGAGTGTGATTATGGCCAACTACATCAGAGTCTATGGATAGAGCAGGACGATACTATCAGCCCAGTCAAACCAAATAAATTTTAGTAATAATGTTAGAAGAATTGGAATGAATAAATAATAATGTATTAGATAAATTGAATATCAAAATTAAATTGAAACAGGTGGCGACAAGTATATAAAATATTTTTAAATTACTGATTCTTTTAAATGGTCTCTCTGTCAGAAACTTTTAACAATTTAAATTCAAGGCGTAGCACTTTTTGTACCTCACTGTAGCTCAATTCACTAAACAATTTATTTATTAATTATTAGTTGGTAGCCCTCTCTAATTTACTAGTAATTATTATAGTGGGCATAGGCTGTAAAATGAAAATGATTTTTCAAATTGTCGAATTTTCGCAATTTTACTAGCATTATTGGGATTAATTATGAATGCTTCTTATCAACATTTACACTTACGAGTAGAGACAAAACCGGAGGGAGCATATTAAGGCAGCTGAATATTTCACAAATAAATAAATATAGTATAGGACAAGTTTCCAGACATTTGGTCATATAAGTCGATGCCAATTCCGTCGATTATTTTTTATAGGCTGGCGGGGCCATCAGTATAAATTGCGGGTGATCGTTATCAGCTGTGTAATTGATCTTCTGACGGCGATCAACTCTTTCTGGGAAGCTCATTTCGATGCAACATTAAAAAAATCTGATTGCGAAAGTCCCTCAAGATAGTCATTGCTACGGACTTTACATCTCAATGCGGAACTGAAATATATGGTAAGTTATCTTCCTCTAATTTTGTTTTTCTTTAGTTATATAGAAAAGTATTTGTGATAAATAATAATACACTTGCTACACCTATTAAATTTGTTCAAATAAATTTAAATAAACATATTACAATAATTTTTAACAGCCATCACGTAACAGAAATGTGCACAAAAATCTGTTTCCTAATGTACTGAACTCCGACATATTAAGTTCGACTCTTATATAGTCAAAGCAGCAGAAGTCTAGAGACTACTTGTCAGAAATAGCCAACTTGAATGTAGACATCCATGTACTTGTAGGAGATATCAATATAAACATTAATATAAAATCAGACATCGTCTCTGATTACTTAACTAATTTAAATGAATTCAATTTTATTTCCACAATTAACAAACACACAAGACTTGGATAAGCAGGAGGTTCATGTATAGATCATATTTTCCTAAACAGCAAAGAATATTATAATAAATTAAAGTTTTTCATCTATTATAAAATCAAATATTACCGATCATTTTATGACAATTATTAATTTACCCCTAGAAATTGATTATGAATTAAATAAACCTGAAAAGTTCTTAAAATTTATTAATTATGATGACCTAAAATCAAATTTAAAAAATTACGATTGGACATAGTTTTATAGTAAGAACGATACATTAGAATTAACAACACTCTTTATTAATACATAAGTGAACAGATTAAGAAATGCACAAAAACAATTAAACCGAAAAGGAATAAATTTTTAAAAAATGCTGGATAACAAACGGATTAGTAAATTCAATAAATACAAGAGATAAACTTTATAAACGTCATAAAAAATATCCAACCAATACAGATTTTAAAAATGAGTTTATAATTTACAGAAATCATCTAAATGTATTAATTAAAAACACAAAAATAAAATATTATAAAGACCAAATAGAAGAAAATGCAAACTGTGTAAAAAATTTGTGGACTACAGTAAAGAATATTAATTCAGTAAACAGGGAAAATAGCATTAAGGAAATATTAAATGAAACTGAGCAATGTATAACTGATGAACTTGAAATGGTCAATGTCTTTAACGAGTATTATGTAAACGTAGCAAAAAACTAAGCAGAAAAATTCGTAAAGCTCAATTCCCTCCTTGTAATATGCCCTCAAACAGTTTTCAATCTTTATGGAACCTACAAATGAAAGAGAAATCATAAATACAATACATTCGTTAAAAGTGAACAAAGCCCCAGGGCTGGACCTAATCAAATCTGAGACCCTTAAGGAGATATCGGAAGAAATAGCATCGGCTTTGACTCACTTAATCAACATAATTATGAAAAGCGGAGTTTGCCCACCTGAACTTAAAATGTAGTTATAAAACCATTATTTAAAAGCGAAGACAAAAACCTGGTATCAAATTACCGTCCCATATCCCTAATTACGAACTTAACAAATTTTTTTTAAAAAATTATTAAAATTATGTTAATAAAATACTTAAACAAATACAAATTGATATCAGAAAACCAATTTGGTTTCAGAGAGGGTAAATGCACCCAAGATACTAAATCCTTCCTCACCAGTAAAATTTACGAGTCTAGATAAAACCAATGCTCCGCTTTGTGTGTTCTTAGATCTTGCCAAGGCCTTCGATACTGTCAGTCATGTACAGTTATTGGAGGCGCTGGAAAATTTTGGAGTAAGAGGAATAGTACATAAGTTGTTTACCAGTTATTTAAGTGACAGAAAACAATTTATTAAAATCAATAACAGTATAAGTGATTACAAGTTGTGCAATACAGTGTACCTCAAGGAACCGTATTAGGGCCGCTTCTAATTATAATGTACATAAGCCACTTATTGACTATCCGCAGCACTGAAAAAACAATTAGTACATACAAATTAATTTTTGGGGGTTATCTGTTTATTTATTATTTTATCCTAATAAATTATTCTCTTGTATTAAATGTTTGACAACATATGTATATTCATATTGTATATTTATATAAGTATATATAATCATTTATAATTCTCTCAGAAATGTATCCTGATGATTTATAAATAAACTTTATTATATCCGTAAAAACTCTAACTAGAGCTTCGCCACAGTTTTTTACGTGTGTCACCGTTTGCATTTATATTTAACGATAAAAGCATGTAAATAAGACTGCCCAGTATTCTTGGTCAAACTCACGCTATTTAAATCTAAATCTCACTGTTCGATCCAAAATTCTTACGAATTCTCAGCATATTTTGCGAAGATTTAGCAAAACTAATTTGAATATGTTAAATGTTAAATCTAGCATAAAACTATCTATCAGTAAATATAGTGTTATGTGCTTAAAATTAAAATTTAACGCAATATCTCTGACACTGTTCCACATGGGCTGTACTCGACACTATAAGGAATTTGCAAATTATTAATGATTGGAATCAATTTAGCCAAGAAGAAGGCCAGTACTACAAAAAACTTCAACCTAGAAACCAAAAACTTATAAAAATGCAATAAAATATATTTGAGGCTTAGATTTAATCACACGTAAATTTCTAGTTACATTTTCTATTAATATTGAAAATGCCATCTTCTAGTCATATAATCACGAAATTAATTCATTTCAAGGTAACCTACAACCCCTTTGTTTAATCTACTATATTCGTCATTGTTCCTTCGGCAAACTTGTCTAGCATTATAAGTTACGTGTATAATTTGTAAATAAATATCTTAATAAATTGTATTTACAGTGCTTCATCTAAACTCTATGCAAATTTGCTTATGCAAATATATGTTCATTCGTAATACTGTTTGTTCTCATAATTAATTAAATTACAGTTAACCGAAACACGTATTATTGTCGTCTCTTTTGCCCCTCTAATTTATATAAACAATAGACTGCGGACGCTTAAATTAATATTTCTCTGTGCGCCTATTGTTTAGGATATAGATACCTATAGGTCGACATGTGCATCTAAATGCAAATATATCTATTTGAATCGTATTTTGGGATAATTTGAAATTTAGCAAGGCAAATATAGCTTTGTGTTCGTATGTGCCAGGTTAATTTATGAGAAATTAGAATCAGTGTGGTATAATTATTGTTAATCTGTGATTTATTGTCAAAGTCGACATCGACAAATATAGAATATATCATTTAGTTTAATAGCTGTTAATGCGGCATTATTCAGGTAAATAATTTTGCAAACTTTTCTCTTTCGTATACAAAAACTGACAAGAACCGAACGTAAGCATCTTAGTTTATACTCAGTAAAGAGAAGGCAATTATAGTGGGGAACTTTAATGCCAAGTCTCCACAATGGGGTGAAGAGGTTACTGACAGAAGAGGACAGGTCATGATGGAATGGATCGCTGAAAATGACCTAGTGACAATTAACAAAGGGAATAAACCAACATGTGAATGTGTGAATATTCAACAGTATTAGACTTGACGTTGGTCACTACCGACGCCAACAATCAAATCATGAAATGGAAAGTCAGGATCTCGAATCCTTGAGTGATCATAATTTTATAATGTTTGAAGTCGCACAAGGAGTATAAGGATAGAAAGAAAACGCTACAGAACAGCACCAAGAGGGCTAAACGTGAGTGCTGGAAAGCACTTTGTGATAATGTAGACTGTGATACCTGTGGGCTACAAAATCGTTATGAAAGACTACAAATGGCGATGCAAACTATAGAAGAGGTGGTCGGTCACCTCTTTCCGATGCATCCCCAAGTAATTTTTGACTGTGATAGATGAACTAAGTAAGGCAGGTGAAAAATTGAAGTAAAATAAGGCACCTGGACCTGGAAACATACCGCCAGAAATAATTAAAGAAACCTAATTATGTACTCAATGTATATAACAAACTTAAAGCGAATTTCCCAATAGACTGGAAGCGTGCTAAACTGGTGCTGCTAAGAAAAGAGGACAAACCGTTGGACAACTCAGCATCATACAGGCCGATATACCTGGTAGATGTAGAAAGCAAATTATACGAACACCTAATACTAATTAGATTAAAGAGGGAAATAGAATGTACGGGCGGCTTGTCGGAGCGACAATATAGTTTTAGGGGAGGACGGCAAACCGTGGATGCCATAAAAGAAGTTCTGAACATCGCACGGGAAGTGAAAGCAGAATATTCATGTCCACATCAGAGATTATGTGTGGTGATCAATCTGGATGTCAAAAATGCCTCCAACCCTGCATCCTGGCAGAAGATACTGGAAGATCTAAGGAGGGAAATAGATGAAAGCCTTATAAGTCTCAGAGCATCCTACCTATCGGGAAGATAGATAATTCTGGAGGCGGAGGAAGTATCGAAGCTAAACAGCGGTGTCCCACAAGGGTCAGTATTGGGTCCGACTCTGTGGAATATCATGTACGACGGGGGCTTCTGAGTATGGAGCAGCCCGAAGGTGTTGCTCTTATAGGTTTCGCAGACGACGTAGCCATGGATTTAGTGGCTAAAGGAGAAGAACTCTTGATGGATACGGCTAACACTGTTCTCCAGTGACTCTGTAACTGGATGGAAAGGAAGAGGCTCCAGCTAGCGCCAGAAAAAACGGAGGTCACCCTCTTAACAACAGAAAGATAAATAGCCCCAATATGTTTTAATGTCCAGGGTACTGTAGTATCACCATCAAAGCGATAAAGTATCTACTAGTCTGGATTGATACGAAACTTACATTAGCAGTACAAGTTACTGTCTTCTAAGAGGAGACTAATGTCGAATGTAATCCACTTCAAGATTCTATATGACGCCCCGGTCTGGCATACGGTCACGGAAAATAAAAAGCACGTAGCCAAATTATCTAGCGTGCAGCGCAAAATGAACATAAGAATATGGTGTGCATATAGGATCATTTCTATGGAGGGAGCAGGATTTATAGCTGGAGTTCCTCCTATAGAACTCCTGATACAAGAGCGAACGGAAAAATACGAATCAGTAGATGGTGTAACAGCAAGAGAGAATTTGACAGGTGGCAGGATAAGTGGAGACGCGAGGCATATGGGCGGTGGACATACCGTATAATACCCAACATCCAAGCTTGGATTAGCAGACCGTATGGGGAAGTAGGCTATTTTATGACACAGGCGTTATCAGGGCACGGCTGGTTCAAGAAGTATTTATACGACCACCAAAGGGCGGAAACAAACACCTGTAAGTACTGCGGAGATCAGAACCACGCGCAGCATACACTGTTTATATGCCTGAAGTGGAATGAGATCAGAGAACTATATGCCGCGAAGGAGGAAGGCCATTCAACATCCTCAATATGATGGGCGACCTCGTAACAAGTGAAGATAATTGGAAGTGTGTGTACAGGGCAGTTAGAAAAATAATAGAGAATGAAGAAAGGGGGGACAGAGAAGGAACGAGGTGTATTTTCGGACGGCCGTCTCACTGAAGTAATTCTTACGCGGTTCCAGTGAGATGTGCAAGACAAGGGGGAGTAGTTTTAGTCGGAAAAAAAAATAAAGGGGCTCAAGTTAACGACACATGTACCTAAAGCTTCTGACCTACTGGTTCATGGAATCTTTTTGAAACATTTTTCAATTTCGGCATTACCAAAGCATTTATTAACTTACTTTATGCTTGCCTGTCTGATAGGAAACTAAGTTTACAATTCCCTGGTTTCAAGTCTGGTGAAATAACAGCAACGTCTGGCGCACATCAGGGGTATAATCTGGGACATTTATATCTTGTATTGTTGTATTCATAATATCTATGGCATCAGCTATGAACTTAAACATAGTACGCTAATAATTTCAAGATGTATTCGGTTATTATTAATTTAAATGACTAGTGAGATGACTAGTAAATTAACCTTTAACTATTACATAAAATAATGATATCTTGACCAGAAGTATCTAGGTATCAAGTTAGTAGATCACTTAACTGGAACTCCCATCTAGAAAAGGTAATCCACAAAGCAAGCCTGTTCCTGTGGATATGCCGAAGAATTAGTGGAAAATCCTGGGGCATGGGTCCCCAACAAATATACTGGATATGTTACGGTCATTAGACCAATAATAGGGTATGTTTTCATAGTTTGGTGGTCGAAAGAGCTACAACAGACGGCCAAAGCCAAACTCTTTGGCTTACAGAGACAAACACGCCTGGCAATAACTGGTTTCCTAAGCACCACACAGTCAGCTGCTCTGGAAATCCTCTTAGACTTACTATATCTCCATGTCTACCTGGAGAGAGAGGTTAGGTGGGCAACATACAGACTCCAGCAATACGTTGTCTGATTTGTGTTATGTTATTGCTCACCCAGTGTGAAGGTGTATAATTTTTGAGAAACTTTTTAGACGTAGTCCGCTTTTAGGGTTATTTAGTTAATTTCCATCTGCTAGAATTTAATATGACCAGTGCGTCATATCTCCCACAGAGGGTTAGTTCCAGCTCTATTACTTCGTTGTACTGATAAGGAACAGTTACTCCGAAACTCTGCAACTATTCCTGCTCAAGTTTGAGAATACGAGACAACTTAATTTTTAGTCTCAATGTTAATTTAGCTTTGACCCGTACAGCTGTTATCAGGTAATTTTGTAGGTAAGTAGCTCACGGCTGGAATGTTTTTCTCACTGGCATGGCGTGTTAAATTAAATTACCATTTACTAATTAAACATTAGAATTTTTCAGTATTAAAATAACTGCACATTTGCAATTAATCTGGTTTGTGTCTTACATACGTATGTATTTAGTAACCATTCTTGCAGAATCTTTCCTCGTGACTTGTTATGAATAAATAAACCATATTATTATTATTGATGCTGTAATTGATTATATTCCGTTACCATTGTGATACTTCCTATTCCTTTAGTGAAAAAAAATAACAAATATCTGATAAACCGCTTCATATATGTTGACCGTTCCACTCCTAAAGTTTTTTCTAAATAATTTATTTATATCAGCAGGATCGTGTGCGTGGTCATTGGTCTGTGGTTAGATAAACTGATAGCCTTCCTTGTCAAAAATATTGACATACAACATGTTGTAGATTTTATATGGTCCCAAAAAGAATGTATACAGGAGAATACTGAAAATAACTTCGATAATAGTAATTGTAAAGGGATATGAAACATTGAACTGAAGATCAACCAACATTTATAAATAAAATATGCATGTTTTTTAACTATATTTAATAATTATTTCAACACTAAAGCCACCAGGGAAATAAATTTGATTAATAATCATTATTAATATTATGACAATCATGTTTTATGTCGTTTTTGTTATTGTTTAGTACGAAAATTATGTTTACTTAGGTACTAACTAGCGTACCAATCTGACGTTGCACTCAAAAGAAATATTTTAAATAACTCAAGAACATTACCCACGTATGTCTACCAAGCTTAAATGAGTAAATAATAAGTAGATGCTTGTATTCTTGATAATAATATTTATTTACAATTAATATTAAATTATTAATGCAATATTTGATAAATTTAGCACCTAAAGTGGGCGTCTTAAAAGCACAATAAAAAAAGTTAGCATTAAGTTTAATGAATTGTTTTATAAAAGAAAGGAAAAGCGAAGGACCCTTGAGGATATTTATTTCTCGAATGCAGCAGACACTGGATCGCTAGATGGCGCCTGCTGACTATTTTGCATGTCGCTATCCTAAGGATACCGAGATGTACCAAATAGTCGAAGGATCTATACCGGAATGTTTAAATTGCACTCGGGCTGTCTGCGTGGAAGGAGGCGCCACTGTCCATCACGCTGACAACTGTAAATAATAAAATCAAAGTAATTATTAAGTGTAAAATGTATTCGCCTCACTATAAGTTCTACTCGTTTCTATTTCAAGAATTCTTCCGAACCGGATTGCAAAATATTCTATAACTTGTTAGCACAAATTGTAAGCATAACAGTTACAATGTTAATCTTATAATCTCTACATTGTACCTATATTTGCATAAATGTTATTGGCACTGTGTTTGTTATTGTTTAATTGACCGTTAGCAAGACTACATTAATTTTGGTTTAATTTATAAATAATTTTTTATAGGTACATACTTCTTCCATATAGACAAACCGGTTAACATCCAGGCCCCAAACATCTGATAAGCTATAATTGACACCCAGTTTATTCTAATTTATTAGAAAACAAGTACTATGAACTAAATCAGTAAATCGATCCTCATTTTCTGTCACAATATAAGCGAATGTCCATGTTTCCCGAAAATTAAAAGATCCATCACAATTAAGTCACCGTCCACTGCAAGTATATAAATAAAATAATCCTATGGTCAAATTTATATATATAATAACCTGTCAATTGTTGATAATTCGTGATTGTGTTCATTACTGAATATACAGCGACTTTTTTTTTTATACATTTATTTAACGTCGGCCTATTTCCGCTACTGAGGCCTAACACCGACGCCTGTAGACGAGCTACCCCCAACCAGGAATTTTGCCGAACCTCTTCCCTTAAGAAGAGTAGGGATCTTTTACTTGCCTAACATTTAATAGACAAGGGACCGACGGCTTTACATCCCCTCCGAAGGATGGTATATCACCTACACAACCCTCGCCTAAGGTTGCATAGCTTCCGCGCATACACTGATGTACAAGCCGCTGGAAGATGTGTGAGGCGAGAACGCGGTTTCCGTTGGAATGGTCACTATCCAAGTACTAACTGCGCCTGTCGTTGCTTTACATCGCATACCGAAGTATGTACATAGTAAAGACGCACCTACGCTCGCCCCTTTGCCCTACATATAAAAATCCAATTACAGAACAAACATGAGCAAAATAATACTGTTATGAGCATGACTACGCCACTGGAACCATACAAAGTTCGAGAACGGCACCAGAAAAGTCGCGAATGTTATGCCGGAACATTCTGGAATATTCTATACATTCGACGCGGGTATATATAGGGACTGGATAGGCGGAGTGGAACAATTTTTAGATAGATAAGCAAGTGATAACATGAAATAAGAAAAGTAGCAAGTTGTAAATTAAAGTAGTGAATTTATAGTAGATTAAAAAATTAGTGTGTTTTAGTATAAGGAATAATTATTGTAATTAAGTGATTAATAAATCAGTGGTTTGTGAAGTTTGTGTTGTAATAATTGAACCTACATACAGGGTGTTTATTGGAGATTGTAAACACGTAACAATACTAATAAAGTAAAATATAAAACAGTTGTGGTAGTAATGTTACAAAAATATTAGTAGTATATTTATAAACAGCAATAGAATAACATGTATATAATTAAGTAATAAAATAAAATAAAATGAAACAGAATTAAAGAGTAGAGAGTTGAAGTAAAATACATAATAAAATAAAGCAAAACATATATTATCTATGTATGTGTAAACATACGTAACTATAAATAAGTAGGTGTAGTGACATTTAATAATTATTAGCTATGGAGGTTATGGTAAAAGCATTGATAATTTCCGAAATGTATTACAATTGATATCACATACATCTGATATGGGGCGAGCATGGGTACGTCTTTACTATGTACATACTTCGATATGGGATGTAATGTTACGGACCTCTAGCGTATGCGACCCACCATACGCTTTAGCGTTTTGTGGGCCGCATTATAACAACTGCTACACGTCCGTAACACATTTCGCTATTCTCCATGGGAGGGCGACACATTTGTGACACGTGATCAACAGTGAAAACGGAAGCAGACATTTTTGGTTGGCTTGGCTTGGCTTGTTGGTTAGTTGTTATTCTGTGAATCTTGATTTTATTCAAGGCATCCGCATGGATTTTAGAATAACCAACTCAAGAAAATTTCCTCAATCCGTTGTTGTTCCGTTTAGCGGAATATTTTGTGTTTGTGAGTAAATTTTATCTGCGGAAGCAGGATATTAAATTACACAAGGCTTTCCTGTGGAAATACAGTGTCAACTTTAAAAGGCGACTCAACCCCATTTATCCGACTGTGGCTTCCAGGAGTTTTGGTGGATTGTTCCCTCATCAGTGAGGTAAATTATGTTTCATTTGTAGGTTATGTCAGAATTTCTCACATTAAGCACGCTTCACGTGCATTTCTGACTGTGAATTAAATCGTGATATCTTTAGGGTTCTACGGACGGGGCTTCTACGCACGTCAGTGAAGTTCCACGGACGGGGCATCCACAAACAGTGGAAGGTTCCAGGGCTGGTGAGGCCACGATCAACCCCATCCTTGGGTCCATTTCTTGTGTCCCGAAGGCATCTCTGCAGGGCTTCAGTTCTTCCACCGGACTCGGTATCGTACCACCCTGAATAAGTGTGTTTGTGTTGTGTTTATTTTTACTTACCGGGGACCACCTTCAGTGGTTCCGCTGGACATCAATTTATACTTTTTGGCATTTTAACCTGTACATTGTTTAAGTATTTTATGCATATATTTACATATATTTAAGGAGGTTCTTTAAATCAAACCTTTGTGGCAGAATCTATGACAATTTTATGATCAAATTGTAAACCGATGTGTAGCTACACGAGGCATTTTATGAATGTTATAACTGATTAATCGTGAAATATTGGCCACAACTGTGAACATCGCCAGGTTATATTCTAGAGAACCAATTTTGTAAATTGTTCAATATAGTGCATTTCATTTTTAAAGAAAGTGTCATTATTTCGTCTGCGACCACTACATATGGAAAAACTCAGTGATTTGTTAAGTAAGTAAACTAATAATTTATCATAGTTTGTGTAAGCTTGGGCTTAACGCCCTGAGATAGTCTGAGCTAGAGAAATTTTATCGTAGGCACGTACATCACTTTCCGGGCAAGTCAGTGCCTACGGTATCTGCTACGCTACAGTAGCCCAAGTGATTTCGTTACGTAATATCTGATAATCATTAAGATCCAACGTATCTATTTGTTAATGTACGTTCAACTCGTAGCAGTGGCGCCCAACTTAAATAGTACAGTTATCTCAAGGTGATAGCAGTGGCGCCCAACTTAAATAGTGAAGTTATCTCAAGGGGATAGTAGTATCGCCCCTAATTAAGTTTTTTTTTGGTGATAAATTGAGTGTTCCATTTGTTGGTGGTTTGCATATGAAATAATATCCAGACACATAGTAACGTTACGTGACACACATCAAAAGGGGGTTACTTTGCCTCAGCGTAATCGCTTCGCTTTTTTTTTGGTAGGGGAGTGACTTCGTTTTTTTTGTCTTACTATTTCATGAGCGGATTAGTAAACAATAGTTGTTGCGTATAAACCATTGGAAAGATTCCTAAGTGCCGCCAACAGTTTTTTTTGTTGTTGATACGTACCGACGCCCAGCGTCGTTTTGCTAATTTACCCGATATCGTCATTTTTACACATTATTAGGTACTTACTAGTGTTAGTAAACTTTTTCTGCGTCCATACAGTTGCCGACGCCCAGCGTCGTTTTGCTAATTTTCTAGATTTTGTCGTTTTTATACATTATTAAGTGCTTATTAGTGTTTGTAAACTTTTTTTACGTACCGACGCCCAGCGCCGTTTTTTTAATTTACCTGATTTTGTCATTTTTACTCATTACTAAGTACTTGTTAGTGTTGGTAAGTTTTTTTGTGTCTATATACGTACCGACGCCCAGCGTCGTTTTGCCAATTTACTTGATTTTGTCGTTATTACACATTGCTAAGTACTTATTAGTGTTGGTAAGCTTTTTCGCGTCTATATACGTACCGACGTCCAGCGTCGTTTTGTTAATTTACCTGATTTTGTCGTTTTTTTTGTGTGTTTGGTCGAAAATTCAATATGGCCAGTTCACAAATTAAGTTAGATATCAATAGGTTAGTTAGGGAGGAGCTTGTTTATGAATTACAAGTACGTGGCTTGGGAGATGGTAGCGATCTTACTGTGGCAGAGTTGCGTACCGTTTTAAGAGAAGCCATACATTTAGAGAAGACTACTTTGGCTATTAAAAGTCCTCCATACCCGTACCAATTCACAGTCGATTCTGAAGCCCTAACGGCATCCCTAGCAACTATTCAAAAACTTATTGATGAATTTGTAGGTAGTGAGCACGATAGTAAATACAAGGGGATTGTTTCCAAGATAGCTCATGCGTTGGGTCGTGTTAACAGGTCCATGCCCACTAATGACGAGCAAAAAGGTGTGAAGTCCAGTACTCGGATTAATTTATTGTTAGCTTTTGATAAACTTAAGGATAAGGCCCGCGGGGATCGTAAGCTTAAAGAGTCAGCCATCCTCGATATGTCGGTGTTGCATAATGCCATGGCTCAGGTTCAGCCTGATGCGCATAGCTCTGCAATAGCTGCTGATTTTAGTTCAGATGAGGAGGAGGCTGCGAAACCTAAACCCGTACCGGTTAGAGACTGGGGCTTGAAATTTACTGGCCGCAAGGGCGACATGTCTTTTTCAACTTTCTTAGAACGCGTCGAGGAGAAACGGAGGTCTCGTGGTATTTCACGCGCACGGTTATTTAAAGATGCAGTAGACTTATTCGAGGGAGATGCCTACAATTGGTATAATCTGGTGAAAGACTGGGCCACCGATTGGCCATCCTTAGTGGAGGCAATGAGGGAACAGTTTATGCCAGAGTCTTTTGACCGCGACTTATTTGAGGAGATTAAGCGACGTACTCAAGGTAGTCAGGAAAGTATAGGATTGTACATCGCTAGTATGGTTGGGTTGTTCAAGAAGATGCATACTCTAATACCTATGGGGACCCAGCTCGAAATCATTTTGGAGCGCATAGATCCATACTATCATCCTTTTCTTGCTTTTGAAAATATAACTTCCGTCACGCAACTCCTGCAATGTTGTCGTATGCTTGACTCCAAACGACAATTGGCTAAGTCATATGTTCCTCCTCCACCTAAGAGTAAATCTCTTATACCAGAGTTGGCTTATGCATCCACTAGTTCTACTACTTCTCGTTCAACCTCTCGTTCTAGTCTCGTCTTGGATGAAGTCCAACATTCTGGAATCAAATGTTTTAATTGTGGTCAAGTAGGTCATGGGCATCGGGAGTGTCAGGCTCCTAGGAAGAAGTTCTGCTATAAATGTGGTAAAGCAGAGGTTACGATTAGGTCCTGTCCTAAGTGTTCGCGTTCGGAAAACTGTCCAGGGAGACACTAATTGGTCGAACAGTTTCTCCCGGTGTATGTGAGTCGACCAGCAATATTGTTGACTTAAAACAACAAATTTTTCTCGATTATGTCATTTCTCATGTGGTTGGTGATCAACGTCCTTACTTACAACTTTCAGTATTAGGTTTTCCTATGATGGGTTTGTTGGATTCAGGTGCTACCAGGACAATGGTAGGATCATCTGGTTTTGAGGTCTTCCAGCAGATTGGTTTAAGTTTGAAGCCTTCTGTCAATGAGTGCAGAGTGGCTAATGGGCAAGTCTGTTCCGTTATAGGTTATGTATCTGTTCCTTTCTGCTTGGGTGACAAAGTTCATGTAATAGATGTCCTAGTAGTTCCGGAAATACCGCATAAGTTAATTCTAGGGATAGATTTTTGGGTGGCGATGAATATTATACCAGATTTACGACAAGATGTTTGGCATTTTTCTGAGCAGGAACCACTCGTTGAGGTTAACAGTGTCCTTGACGAAACTTCTTTAAGTGTATCACAGAAACTAGCTCTGGATAGTTTGGTGGATGAAAACCAGAAACTGATGGGTACTTCCCTTGGTCGTACACATCTCGTTTCTCATGAGATCGAGTTACTCCCAGATACCAAACCTATCAAACAGAGATACTATCCTGTTTCGCCTGCCAGACAAAAACTGATTGATGATGAAATTAAGAAAATGCTGGAGTTAAATATCATCGAACCGTGTAAAAGTCCTTGGTCTTCCCCAATATGTTTAGTTCAGAAAAAGGATCAAACTCTGCGTTTTTGTGTAGATTACCGGCGCCTTAACGCTGTTACTAAAAAGGATGCCTATCCTCTGCCGCTGATTTCCTCCATATTAGATCAGTTGAGGGATGCCAAATATCTAAGTTCATTAGATATTAAGAGTGCATATTGGCAAGTTCCTATTGCTGAATCTTCCAAAGATTATACCGCTTTCACTGTACCTAATGGCCTGTATAGGTTTCGAGTTATGCCTTTTGGGTTGTCAAATGCGCCTGCGACTTGGCAGCGTCTTATTGACACCGTGCTTGGAGCTGATTTGCAGCCTTCGGTTTTGGTTTATTTGGATGACATTGTGGTAGTGTCGAAGGATTTCGAATCTCACCTAGAAACGTTGCAGAAGCTTTTTGATCGCTTGCATTTTGCTGGGCTGATAGTTAGTTTTGACAAGTGTCAATTTTGCCGTCCTGAGCTTAAGTACTTGGGATATGTTGTAGATAAGTACGGTTTACGTCCTGACCCAGCGAAAGTAGAGTCGATTTTGAGTGTACCTTCTCCGAAGAACGTTAGGGAAATTTGTAGATTTATAGGCACAGCATCTTGGTATCGAAGGTTTGTACCGCAGTTTTCTACAATAGTGGCTCCTTTGTCGAACCTCACAAAGAAGAATGTTAGTTGGTGTTGGTCGCCTGAGTGCGAGAAATCTTTTAAACTTCTTAAAGAGTGTTTGGTTACCGCACCTATTTTGACCTGCCCTGATTTTGAGCGTACCTTTTATGTGCAGACAGATTCGTCGGCATTCGGTGTCGGTGCCGTGCTCACGCAGCAATTTGATGATGGCGAAAAGGTAATTTGCTATTTGTCCCGTTCTTTGACTAGCCAGGAGCGCAAATATAGCTCGGTCGAAAGAGAATGCATCGGCGTAATTTGGGCAGTGGAGAAGCTACGTCACTATCTGGAAGGTTTCCACTTCAAAATCATAACAGATTGTCATTCTTTGCTATGGTTGCAGCAGTTAAAAGATCCCCAAGGTCGATTGGCCAGATGGGCACTTCGTCTGCAACCTTATGATTTTGAACTGATTCATCGCAAGGGCTCTGAACATACCGTCCCTGATTTTCTGTCTCGTTCAGTACCAGTAACGGTGGAATCCATCGAAGTATTGTCGGTCACGGACCATGCTGATTTTCCCACCGATAAATGGTATTTGAGAATGTTGGAGCGAGTCGAAAGGTCTCCTATGCGTTATCCCTTATGGCGTATATAGAATGGCCAGTTGTACAAGTATGTACGTTTGCGTTATCCCGAGTTAGCAGATCCTGCCGACACTTGGAGACTGGTTTTACCCAAAGAGAAACGCCTAGAAGTAATTAGGTCGTTGCATTGTGATGCGAGTTGTGGACACGCAGGGGTCCATAAGACTGTGGCTCGAGTGGGAAATAGGTATTATTGGCCGAAATTAAAGGCCGATGTGGCTAAGTTCGTTAGGCAATGTGAGATTTGCATAAGTACTAAACCCGAACAGAAGTCACTTAGGGGAAATTTGTTGAGTAAGACACCTACCGTTGGAAAACCTTGGCAATTAGTTAGTGCCGATCTGATGGGTCCATTACCCAGGACGGCCAAGGGCTATCAGTTTATTCTTGTCGTGTGTGACAATTTTAGTAAGTTTGCCATGGTGTTTCCGTTGAGGTCAGCTACCGCTAATAGCATATCGCAGGTCATCGAGGATAATGTAATTCTCTTATTTGGCGCTCCGAAGACTATAGTGGTAGACAATGGTCGTCAGTTTCAGAGTAACCGTTTCCAAAATCTTGCGAAAACCTACAACATCGAAATAGCGTACACCGCAAATTACCACCCTCAATGCAACCTGACTGAAAGGGTAAATCGTGTTGTTAAGACTATGTTATCTGCATATGTAAAGGATAATCACAGGGCTTGGGATCAATTTTTGCCGAAAATAGGTTTCGCCATTAGATCATCGAAACATGAAGTTACAGGCCTAACACCTAATTTTGTCAATTTTGGACGTGAAATTTCGTTAGATGGCAATAGTGATAAGTACGTACCTTCTGAGTCTGAGTACCCAGTTGTAAATCCTGAAAACCGTAAACTTGCCTTCGCAAAAATTTATAAGGATGTTCAGAGTAGCATATTAAAGGCCCATAAATCCAGTAAGAAACATTATAACCTAAGACGCCGACCCGATAAGTTCGTTTTGAAGCAAAAGGTCTGGAGACGTTCTCACGCCCAGTCTGATGCTTCTAAATACTTCACGGCAAAGTTAGCACCTAAATTTGTGGGTCCCTTCACGATTAGAAAAATTCTTTCACCATGGACTTATGAGCTTGAAGGTTCTGACGGTAAACGTTCGGTGTGGCACATAAAAGATCTGAAAGCACACCCTCCCGATGACAACTAGTTGTGGGCTGTTTGTTCCGTTGACGTACTTAGGCATCCGAATAGGCAATGACGAATTCGTTTTTTTTTTATGTTGGTCTTAGTAACATGGTTTTAGGTCACTTCTGTCGTTAATTTGGTAGTAACATTTGTTTTTCTGGTTCATTGGTCTTGCTCAGGTGGCTGAAACCCACTGAGTAAGTTTTCACCTCTTTCCGCCTCACGGGAAGAAGTGTCTTTGTTGGATCTCTGTGATGGGGGATGCACGAATACCATCACCGTGGTTATACCTGCGAGGGGTAAGAGTCCCCAAAAATGGTCTTGTGTGGCGCTTGCGTCTTGAGGGACTCCGTCTCGTTGGGGACGCTCACATTGCTGGCAGCTGCCTTTAAAGGTATCCGTTTGGAGGGGCTCGAGCTTGGGAGGTGCTGCTTGGAGGTAGCCTGGTCTAGGCCTGGTTACCATTACCCGGGTAGGCACTACTGGGCTTCAGACTAACCTCGTTGTCTAGCAAGGGTGGTCGTCGTGGTGTGACGGGGAACACTCCCGTACCTCATTGTTTTGCTGGTGGAGTAGCCTTGGGGCGAGCTACTGCCTAGCTGTTAAGTCCTTATGCGTTTTTGTTCTTTTTTTCCCTTCTCTTTCTTTTTTTCTCTATGTATTTTTTTTTTTTTGAGCTGTTATGCCTGATGGTAACTTGGGAGACGAGTTAGCCATCCCCGTGCATTTAAGTCTCCTTATTTTTTTGACATTATTTTTGTTGTTATGCCTGATGATAACTTAGGAGACGAGTTAGTCATCCTCGTGCATTTAAGTCTCATTATTTTCATTGTTATGCCTGATGGTAACTTGGGAGGCGGGTTAGCCATCCCCGTGCATATTAAGTCTCCCCACCAATTATCCATCCTCTGGTGAGAAGCTAGTAAGAAAAAAGAAAATCTTCGATTTTTTTTTTCCTGCGAGTAAAGGGGGAGTTGTTACGGACCTCTAGCGTATGCGACCCACCATACGCTTTAGCGTTTTGTGGGCCGCATTATAACAACTGCTACACGTCCGTAACACATTTCGCTATTCTCCATGGGAGGGCGACACATTTGTGACACGTGATCAACAGTGAAAACGGAAGCAGACATTTTTGGTTGGCTTGGCTTGGCTTGTAGGTTAGTTGTTATTCTGTGAATCTTGATTTTATTCAAGGCATCCGCATGGATTTTAGAATAACCAACTCAAGAAAATTTCCTCAATCCGTTGTTGTTCCGTTTAGCGGAATATTTTGTGTTTGTGAGTAAATTTTATCTGCGGAAGCAGGATATTAAATTACACAAGGCTTTCCTGTGGAAATACAGTGTCAACTTTAAAAGGCGACTCAACCCCATTTATCCGACTGTGGCTTCCAGGAGTTTTGGTGGATTGTTCCCTCATCAGTGAGGTAAATTATGTTTCATTTGTAGGTTATGTCAGAATTTCTCACATTAAGCACGCTTCACGTGCATTTCTGACTGTGAATTAAATCGTGATATCTTTAGGGTTCTACGGACGGGGCTTCTACGCACGTCAGTGAAGTTCCACGGACGGGGCATCCACAAACAGTGGAAGGTTCCAGGGCTGGTGAGGCCACGATCAACCCCATCCTTGGGTCCATTTCTTGTGTCCCGAAGGCATCTCTGCAGGGCTTCAGTTCTTCCACCGGACTCGGTATCGTACCACCCTGAATAAGTGTGTTTGTGTTGTGTTTATTTTTACTTACCGGGGACCACCTTCAGTGGTTCCGCTGGACATCAATTTATACTTTTTGGCATTTTAACCTGTACATTTTTTAAGTATTTTATGCATATATTTACATATATTTAAGGATGTTCTTTAAATCAAACCTTTGTGGCAGAATCTATGACAATTTTATGATCAAATTGTAAACCGATGTGTAGCTACACGAGGCATTTTATGAATGTTATAACTGATTAATCGTGAAATATTGGCCACAACTGTGAACATCGCCAGGTTATATTCTAGAGAACCAATTTTGTAAATTGTTCAATATAGTGCATTTCATTTTTAAAGAAAGTGTCATTATTTCGTCTGCGACCACTACATATGGAAAAACTCAGTGATTTGTTAAGTAAGTAAACTAATAATTTATCATAGTTTGTGTAAGCTTGGGCTTAACGCCCTGAGATAGTCTGAGCTAGAGAAATTTTATCGTAGGCACGTACATCACTTTCCGGGCAAGTCAGTGCCTACGGTATCTGCTACGCTACAGTAGCCCAAGTGATTTCGTTACGTAATATCTGATAATCATTAAGATCCAACGTATCTATTTGTTAATGTACGTTCAACTCGTAGCAGTAAAGCAACGTAAGGCGCGGTTAGTAATTGGATGGGTGACCGTCCAACGAAGACCGCTTCCTCGCCTCACACATCTTCCAGCGGATTGTATATCAGTGTATGCGCGGCAGCTATACAACCTTTCGCGAGGGTCGTAGAGGGGATATACCATCCTTCGGAGGGGATGTAAAGCCGTCGGTCCCTTGTCCATTTAATGTTAGGCAAGTAAAATATCCCCACTCTCCTTAAGGGAAGAAGTTCGGCAAAATTCATGGTTGGGGGTAGCTCGTCTACAGGCGTCGGTGTTAGGCCTCAGTAGCGGAAATAGGCCGACGTTAAGTAAATGTATAAAAAAAAATCTGATATTTTATTGAAGTTATTGCACATAATATTTAGTGGATACCTAACAAGGATATTAGTTCTAGATGTATCGCAATAAAACGTGTGGGTTTGACGTGAGGTTATTAGAGAAACATGAAAAGAAAACTTACCTAAACACCGGACTGTCTAATTTCATAATCCAAAGGATTATAATCAGGACTCCTTGGTGGCCAAGCAAACTCACTTCCTCGACCGATCCATCTGCGTGTGAAAGTCTCATCAAGAAAATTTCTGACTTCGATGGAGAAATGAGGGGGAGCTCCATCTTACTTGAACCACATTCTGTTCCGCATGTCTAGCATGAAAGCATGTAATATATCAGCAAAAGTATTTTGAAGAAAAAAACACATAAGACTGTCCATTTAAATTTGGGGGAAGGACAAATGGTCTCTACAATTGATCGCCGATGATACCACACAAACATTAATCGTAAATTCTTGCTTAAAATGCCTTTCTTTAACGGCATGAGGATTTTCTACTCCCAGTAATGGGTATTTCTCCAATTAAAAACACCTCGGCGAGTAAAAGCTGCTTCGTCGGTAAATAAAGTGTTTTTAACCAAATTTCGATCCCTGTTGTGTTTATTTAGTACAAATTGACAAAATTGTAGCCTTTGTGGAAGATCGCTTCGAAGTAGTTTTATACAGGAGTGATATAATATGGGTAGAAGCGTTCTTTACATAAGACAGATTGTTTACTCACCCTTGTTGCCGCTGTGGATCATCATCCATATGAACTAAAATTTGTAGTTCTTGATCTAGAGTAATTCGTTTCGGTCATCCTACATAGTTTTTATGGCGAAATGAACCCGTTTCTCCCATACGACGAAACATATTTTGAAAATCTTATGGTCTGGCTGCTAAAATTATTTTGTGCGTAAACACATATCATATCCCTCGTTTCCCTATTTGAAAAATTATTATCTCTGGGCATTGTAAATAAAGAAGTTAAAGACATTAGCTCGAGGAACACAAAAACAAAATAAAGTGATTAAATGACGTAAATTACAGAACTAAAACGTAACCAAAGCACACTTTTCGATAAATACACTTTGTCTCATAAAATTTGAATTCGTCTTTCCAAAATTTATTTAAATGTTTAACGGCACTTTCTTCGAAAACGGTTGGAGGTATCAAGTTCCACCAAGTGTACCTTTTATACGTGGAAATGACGTCCTCATCAGATTTTCTGGTCAGAAGTACCACAACGTTTCGTCAAAAAAAAATATGAAAAAAATTCATCATCAGATGCATATCCTGCGGCCCCCCTCTATGATCTAAGGTGATGTAATACATAAATTATTGTTTCTTGGAATAAACAAGTTCCTCTAGCAAATTTGGCGAAGATCAATCAAGAGGCTGTTGAGTTATTCCAAAAAAAAATGAAAAAATAATTTGAACTTTGACACCCTGTAATTTTCTCCACAGCAACATTTTACTAAAGCATATTTGGTTATTTCTTCATATTTTGGCCCATAGAATTAAGATTAAATTTAACAAGTAAAAGGGAGTGTTGGGAGGTTTCTGCGTAAAAGCCATCAATTTTTTAGGATACCAATTTCAGAAACTTTCTCTGTACATTTTCGATGGCGCTTTTATAATAGGTATAGTACGGGTACCAGACTATCGAGCAGTATTCAAGTTTACATCTTACCTAGGAATAGTATAGTGTTTTTAAAGCAAACTCGTTAGAGAGCGAATAATAGTTTCTAATAATAAAACCTAACATTTTCAAGGCAGATGATGTTACTTGTGCCACATAGTTAAAGAAAACGAATTTCAAATAGTGCCCTAAATCTTTTATTGTTGCAGAACGTTCAAGTAATTGCGAATTTAAGGAGTAGCCAAATACAATTAGATTAGATCTTCATCAATCATTAACCAATCAAGTTGTTCTGAAGATTTTAGCAGTCTTGTTCTCTTTCTATTATACAATATATTTTCATGTCATCAGCATATAGGAGACTCCCTCCATTGAGATCAACTACTACATCATTTATAAAAACAACAAACATAAGCGGGACTAGTACGGATCCCTGGGGAAGGCCAGAAGTGGTCAGGACGTCAAATGATCTGAAACCACGATATTCTACATATCGACGCCTATTCACTAGATGTCAAGAGAAAAAAATCTAATTGCGACACTGATAACCCAAAATTACTCAATTACTCTAATAGAATATCATGATCCAGGTGATCGAATGCCTTGGAAAGTCTGTGTAAATGGTATAAATTTGTTCTTTAGATATGAATTGTGTGATGCATGCGAGGTTAGTCTCAGTAGATCTGCCAGGAATAAATCCATGTTGGCTATGTACAATTTGAACCTTTACGTGATTGGATAATGACGTATGCAAGGTGATTACATTAGCGAAATTGCAGATACGAGAATATTTCCATACATCACAGAATATCTGCGTTTTTAATGATAAATTTAATACTATTGTGAGTTTAACCGGTAATAATAGCTGCGCAATCTTTGGCGATAAATACAGGAATATTGTCTAGTGCTTTAGTAAACTTAGGTTTGATTTTCTTTAAGGATTAAGTACTTCTATTTCTGAAAACTTTGCAAATAATAAACTGGTGTTATTACTGGTATCTTCATAAGAATTATATTATATAATTTTTTTATATTTTTATTTCTGTTATTATTAGGTTTTAAATACGCAGTTTGAAAGAGGGAAGCAAAGGCACTGACAATTTCCTGGGGATTTTTATATAGACCATCATTATATATATAATATCTGGAATGGAACCACTTCTTCTTTCACCGTTAATGTAAGCTCAGACTTTCTTGGTATAATTTTTTGTATTTTCTTGTATTTCCAGTAAATAATTTTCATACAATTGTTTTACTCATGTTTTACCTTTTTTCTTATGTCCCTAAACTGCCTATGAACATTAATATTTTTGTTTGTTACTTTTTTCAAAGAATACTTTTTTCTATATATCTCGTAATATATTATTTGTATACCACGGTGGGTATTTAAGTTGTCTAGGAACGGATTTGGGAACAGCTTTATCAAAAATGTCTGTCAATTTTTAGTAAGAGGTAGTACACGCAGTGTTAACATCATTTTGATCGTTTAGAAAAGGCCAGTCTGTATTAAATAAACAGGCATACAGTTGAAGATAAATTATAGATTTCTGTGGATTGCACGGAGAACTTTCAGAATGAGTATTATTTATTGCTACTGATATATCAAATGGTGGTTGGTGTGAATCTTCATTCAATAAACAGTCTACGGATCTTGCAACATGACAATTTTTATTTAACAATACAAAATCTAATGTAGCATCATTGATATTTGTAACTGTGTTATATTGTGACGTGTCAAAAAATTATTGTCTGAAAGTTATTTGTGGCATTCTACGAATATTCTTTTCTATTATTTGGGTTTTCTACCATATGTATTATTATTGCCTTCAAAAACAAATCACCGAATCTACAAAATAATAGTACTATTGGAAAAAAGTCTCTGCGCCCGTGACGTTTACGTCAAAGGAATAGTCAGATGTTATGTTTTGCAAATAATATATCGGAATAAACACAGAAATAATGTAGTTTGCTGACGTTTCAAAAAGTAGTCTCTTTCCGTTTCCAAAGCTTTTTTTGAAGAACTCTTATTTGTTGTGTATGTACACAGCTTTAAGATTCTGTTTATGTTATTTTCATAGATACTTTCTGAGCCATCCAGACCTTTCAGTGTGATGTTGAATGAACACAAGAATTACATTAGAAAGAATGAAATTCAGAAATCAAAGATTTGTGAACATGCTTGGGAAAACGGACATAGAATAAACTGGGACTCGGCAACAATTTTAATAAAAGAGGCAGATAACAGAAAAAGAAAAATTAAAGAATCAGCAATAATCTTATTGAATGAAGATAAATGCGTATCGAATTGAACTGTAGATATTTGTACAACCTGGCCACCAATGTTAAAAGAAGAACTCAACAAACTCAACATTATCTAAAAGAAAATATCATTAGTTCTGTGTAAGTAGTAAGTATCTATGGAAATAACGTAAACAGAATCTAAAAGCTGTGTATTTAACATACACAACAAATGAGAGTTCTTTCTCATTTCTCATTTCTGTGTTTATTCCAATTTATTTATTTGTAAAAAGTAACCTCCGACTGTTCCTTTGACGTAAATGTCACAGGTGGAGAGGTTCTTTTCCTATAATTTTATTATTTTATAGATACGGTGATTCGTTTTTGAAGAGGATAATACATGTGGTAGAAAAACCCAAATAAAAGGAAAAAATGTTAAAAAATTGTTCTAATTAGAATAGAATTGAATATTTATTTATTTATAAGGTTTAACAGATAATCAAATAACTAGTTTTAATTTTAATAAGTGTAATCATATAAATAAATAAATGGGTAATTTCATAGACTCAGTCGAGTCTGTGAGCAATGGGTAGTTTCACTAATATGTAAATAAATGTGTACATGCTACTGTAGGTAGCTAAGGAGATCCACTTTCCTTTGCGAAGATTCCTAGGTACCTGAATGCAAAGGATAATACACCCGTGTTATATAATTTTTATTTGTTTAAGTAGTTTATGTAGCACGTATTACATTTATTTCAGAATTGTACTGTTACAGGGTGAATCTTGAATATTTAAATTATGTGCTAAATTCATAAAAAATAGTCTTATGAGATACAAAAAATTATTTATAACCTAAAAGTTTAGAAAATTTCCAGTATCAATAAATATATCTATTAGAGTGTATTTTAAGTTCATCAGCCATTTTTTCACTTCTCTCTTATATTTTATTATTGATTTGATTTGCTTAATACTTTCCGGGAGCTTGTTGTAAAGTCTGGGACCTAAGTAGGTAAAACATTTAGTTCCTATAGTTTTTTGTGCAACTGTAACCTTTACTTGTTTTCTATCTTTCCCTCTTGTGTTGTAAATATGATCCACGAGTGTTGATTCCGAGTGAGCTTTGTATTGTTGGATTAATATACAATGCGAATATAACTCGCGTATATTTAGCATTTCCGACTCTTTGTAAAGTAGTTCCGAAGGATAAAGGTTGGGTTTTCCGTATAAAATTTTTTGATACATTTTTTGGATTATTATTAATGGCTTAATATTAGTTTTGTTTGCTCCTCTCCAGGCTATTATACCATATTTCAGAATCGATTCTATCATTCTATAGTATATGATTTTAATATGTTTTTCGTTCAGTATTTCTTTTAGTTTTTTAAATCTGTATAGTAAAGATCTTAGTTTTTTAACAGTGTTTGTGATATGGTGATTCCACTTTAAGTGAGAATCTAATGTTATTCCAAGGTAATTAATTTTTTCACATGTGTTTATGACCAGATTCGTGTTCACAATATTTATTTCAGTGAATAGTGGTAAATTATTTTTATAGGAACAGAATGGCAAATATTTTGTTTTTGTGATATTTAGAGTCAAAGTATTTTCATCAAACCAGTCTGTAATCGCTTTTAATTCCATTTCAGATGTTCTTTTCACATCCTCCCATGATTTTCCTGTGGAGAAAATGGCTGTGTCATCTGCAAATGATACTACATCTCCCTTAATATTTAAACTGAATATGTCATTTAGGTACATAATAAATAAAATTGGTGCTAGAACCGTGCCTTGTGGGAGACCATAGAGCACGTTTCTTGTCTCGCTTGTGTGATTACCTATTTTTACAACTTGTGTTCTTTTATCTAAAAATAATTGAATTTAATTTCTTCTCCGTAAGACGTTTTAAATTTATTAGAAAATAACTATATTTATCCCCTTGAGCGCACTGTAGTGACCCTATGACAAATTTAAGATAAGTGCTTGTAGAAAAATAGTCGACTTATTTATATGCGTTCTATCACCCCCAAGGAAGGCAATAATTACGGAATAACGTGTATAAGATCATTTTATTGTTAAACATGCAAAATTTTCTATATCACCAGTACATTTGCACAGACATAATAAAGTCACCTAATGCATGAAGTATCTTGAAATTCTGACAGAATTAACATTTCAAAAAGATTATATACCTGCGTCTATAAATTTGGCTGGCCAGTAGCCATGTCATATATCCAACTTTATTTGCTATTGTTATATGTAAATATGAAATCTCACCGAGACGTAGCCCAACAAAACTACGCTCGCGTCATTGTCTATTTATGTATGATTTCCGACTCTAAGTACATGAATATAATTCGTGTTTTGGTAATTAATTTACATTTTCCAACGTACAATGCTGGGAATTCACTTGGAAACTATTTGCAAAGAGCAGTTTGGGTCAGTTAGCGTTGTAACTTTTCGGAAATGCGATTTGAATTGTACAACAATAAACAATAACATGGGCTGGGCCCGGTTTGTTTGACTTAAGATTTATGTGCCAAGAATGGTAATTTCACGTTTATGATTAATTGATGGGCGAATAGTAATTCATTGGGGCATTAAACGGGGCACACCATTTTTGTACTTGCTGGTAAACACAAAATGAACGTAAAATTGATTGAAAAGTTTTCAATCACCACTAAAAGTACAAGTTTTATATTAAACAATCTTAACAAAAAAATTAAACTTATATATTCACAAATGTTCTAAATTTTTCTTTGGTATTGCTTTAGTGGCTTATTGTATCTATTTATGATACGTTTTTTCTTTATTATTTACTAATATTCTTCTTAAATTTGCTTTATTCACACCTATTGAAGAATTGCATTATTTAATTTTCTAGAAATTTTATTACAATGTTTTGAAATGTCCGGTAAGTTTATCACTACTCTGTGAATCCTTAGAAGATCTTGGTATCTGAAGAGACTATTTAACAGTTATCTACGGGATAGTATTCAGTATGTTATCCTAAATGGAATGTACAGTATAATATTTCACTCGCAAAACTCCTCTATAAAATTCTTATTTTGCAATAAGGAACGTAACCAGACTGAAACCAACAGCTACTCTCTGGGCTATGTGCCACGCAAAGCGCTGAATTACAAGTTACAAGCTTGGCGCCGGCCTGTTTATTACCAACAAAACACTAATGCTTCGATATAACTTACTCGATATTAGTTCGGATTAGTTCCTCATGGGTAGCTCTTCTAATTGAATCCTGCGATATGTTTTGAAATGCATTGCTTACTCTTTGCATACAATCTTCAATGGTTGTTAATGGGCTCTCATAAACTTTATTTTTAATAGTTCCACAAATGAAATAATCCAGAACTGATAAATCGGGCGAGCGAGGAGGCCATAAGAAAGGTCCATTATATTGGCAATCCATTAATCATGAAAAGTTTCTTGTAAATAATTATTAATTAAATATGCATTATGTGGGGGAGCACCGTCGTGCTGATAAAAAATGTTTCTATGTTCGGCGAGAGGTAAATTTTCTAAATAGTTATTATTCAAATTTTGTAAGATATTCAGATACCTTTCACCTAAAAAAAAAACAAAAATTTAATTTACCGTTTAAATTTTCCTGATAAAATTGTAATGCCACCACTCTATCGTTTCTTATGGCACGGTAAACATTGAACTGCCAACTTTATTGAAAGTTTCACTCTCTGAACATATGAGGATTTGAGTCACTCCAAAATGCGAATTGTGTCTATTAAAAAGTCCATTTTTAGTAAATTTTGCTTCATCTGTCCATATCATATTTCCCAAATAAGAATCGTGACCCTCAGACCTTATTAGAATAAACTCACAAAAATTCTGTCTTCTTAGGAAATATGTTTCTTTTAATCCTCGAACCATATGGAATGAAAACGGGTGAAACTTATGTTTTAATAAGATTCTGTGAATTGAATTCTTGCATGGTCCCGATTCCAGAGCAGCTTGTCTTAATGGCATCCTTGGAAATGCATGAAAATATCCCAGAATGACTATTTCAATGTTTTCGTCATCAACAATAGGCTTTCTTCTTTGCATTTTTGCCTTGACAGAGCCATAATTTTTAAAATTTTCCAGTATGCGTTTTACAGTGTTTGGTGACAGTTTCCGTTTTTCTGGATATCGAGTAGCAAATGTGCAAGTTCTTGATATTACTTTATCACATTCTCCATAAATAATAAACAAATTTAAAAAGTCTTCGTGGGTGTAATTTAAACGTGCTGGCATTTTTTGACATAAGATAATGACTGATTGTTTCTAATCATGGCTATTTTGATGAAATGATTACAACAATTCATGAATTCCTAATAAAATCACAAATATTTCAAAAAGTTGTAACTTTAACCTCCACAATGCTAATATCAGTAAAAAGGGAATTCTATTTTACACAACTTGATGTAAAAAAATACAGGGTATTCCATTTGGCCTAAACAAGTTTTCGCGGTTTGAAGTTGACAAAATGTAACGCGAAAAACGGAACACTTGGTATGATATTATTGAATTTATTTCAGTTATAGAACGTAGTTCTCCTTGTGTTCTTTTTACGTGGCAAGAAGTAAATGAGGATCTTTTACACGAAGAAAGTTATAACGGTTCTTGCAAACCATTGCAGCTGTCAAATTTTCTATAAAATGTCTAATATCTCTGAAACGGATAGGTTTAGGTATAGGATATGCTACATATTTTCGACTCAGAATTTTATGCTCTTTTCGAAAACCACCCTAAAATATATAGGGTATTCCATTTGAAGTAAGCAAGTTGGTATCGACTTCCGGTATAATCGGAAGTGCCATCTGCTTGTAATTATTTTAGTTGGATTGGCCACACCGACATTAGTAATTATCTTAATTTTCAAAATTTTCTGGTGCGTACTTTTCTCTATATCGATCGATTCAATTCCCGGTGAGACGAGACACCCTGTATATAATTGAATTTCGTTATGTTTGATAAACTTTATTATTATTATTAATAAAACTGAATTTTGTAAATTTGTTAAGTGCAGCCAGAAATTCCTTTTGAAACACTTTACGTTGTTTGTTTTTGACCATGATATCTATTATACAGTCATCCATTGACTTGATTGATTATTTGGAATGTGTTTAATTATATTTAATTCTGTATCAAGATCGTTCTCGCGTAAAGGCAAGTTCGCAAGTCTACCTACTACTGTGTGAAAACTGTTAAATAACTCTCTGAATTTTATTATTCTCTTATTGACATTTTGGCTACTCGCTTACAGAACATAATTTACTCTTTAATACGAGATCTGCAGGACATAATTTGGCTAACTAACCAGGTCATTAATACCGGCAAAGATAACATTATCGCTTAAGATAATCAGCGTTGTAATGCGATTATAACCAATCCGATTCCATTATCAATCAATGGAGCAAGAGATAACGGTGTATTCAATAATTAATATAATATCCCGTATATGATCCATCATCATACACATATACGTTTAGATTGGACTGTCAAACGGGCAATACTAAATAGGCAGTTCGCAAATTGATTGTGATGATTGCTTTTATCGCTATGAAGGTAGATCATGAAGCCCACAATGCGATGCATAATATTATAGTAGGTACTCGTATTCTGTAGGAGGCCCGGTTCAACTACCTACTTTGTGGATTTTTAAAGATTTTTATACTTTGACATGGGAACTAATAGCGATTTATGATGATAATTGCAACAAACCGAAAATTACGAAAAAACAGTCAGTAACTTATTGTAGTGAAATTAGACTAATAAAACAATTTTTATTTTCAGTATTGTAATTTGTTTTATAAATATATGATTTGGGGATATCATTATTAGGTAAGGTTTAGAGATCTGAAACTATCCTTATTTTACTATAAGGAACGTAACGAGAATGCAACCAACAGCTATTCTCCGGGCTATGTGCCTCGCTGAGTGCTGAATTACAAGTTACAAGACTGGTGCGTTAAGTGTAATAATTGCATATTACCATCAAAACGCTAATGCTTCGATTGCAACAAACACCAGCCGAAAGACTGATCCTACTTAAATGAGCTCTCGTGCCAGTCGTCACACACCACTTGCAGACTGCAGTTTCGAGCTGTTGGCTCTCGTCAGTGCTAGATGGCGCCTGCTAACTATTTTACATGTCGCTATCCCAAAGATACCGAAATGTACTAAATAGTCAAGTGATCCTCGTGTCACATGCCTACCTTGCAACAAAAAAACCTGCTCCAGCAAAAAAAATTGTTCCAGCAAAACCTTGCCCCAGAGAAACCTGCTCCAACACTGATCGTCTACAACATGGCTAGAATGTCCTTGCGGTACGACATAGCGTGGTCATCTCCATGACACTAAGTAAGGATGCTACTATGATGTCCCTGACTGTTATAGTTGGTGCTCCACTGGCTGCACATGATTCCATGCATCTAGTTGTTGGCTGGTACATCGGCAGATCACAAAAATTACTTGAACGTAGTGTAGATTAATCCAAAAAATAGCCAGTCCCAAACACTCTTATGTTTTACAAGTATAAGAACAATCTAACAAAACACAAAGGTAAAACTCACCCCTATAAGTAGAGAGTAGCGCATGAATCTCACAAAAAAATACCAAAAAAATCAGGAGGCCTCTCGGAAATAAAATTTTTATGCGACAGCTGACCAAGCTTCCACACAAAAGAAATACTGAATTTTGGTTCACAAAATGCTCGAAATTTATCTGGGTTGAGCCCAACGAAAAGATAAGCTTCCTTCTTTTGCACACTTGCCCTGACAAAAGACAAGAAATTTCGCCATCTTTCCCCCGGAAATCTGACGTCTTTCCAGTGCTGCAAACTTAAATTCTGTCTCAAAAGACCTTCTGTTGCCAACCCATGAGGAAATATATTTACATAAAAGAGAAAACAACCCTTACTGTCAAAAAATTTAATGATATTAAAGAAATAAACAATGTGAAATGAAATTAATTGTTACGAAACTCTTATCAGTTGATTTAGTCGTTTTATGAGCAATGCAACATTAGATACACTTGATTGTACACCCGGTTGCATACTCATGGCCTCACAAATTTCACAGTAGTATTTTAAAATGCTACAAAAGTACAATTCAACATACTTCTCATCAGAAAACCAATATTTAGAAAATACACTAACTAAAGGAAATTCATGGGGGCGAGCGTAGATGCGTCTTTACTATGTACATACTTCGATATGCGATGTAAAGCAACGTTAGGCGCGGTTAGTACTTGGATGGGCGACCGTTTCAAAGAAGACCGTGTCCTCGCCTCACATATCTTCCAGCGGCATGTATATCAGTGTATACGCATGCAATCTTAGGCGAGGGTTGTGTAGGTCATATACCATCCTTCGGAGGGGATGTAAAGCCGTCGGTGCCTTGTCTATTAAATGTTAGGCAAGTAAAAGATCCCTACTCTTCTTAAGGGAAGAGGTTCGGCAAAAATTCCTGGTTGGGAGTAGCTCGTCTACAGGTGTCGGTGATAGGACTCAGTAGCGGAAATAGACCGACGTAAATTCACACTACCAATGACATATTTTGCTTCTTTAAATAAGCGAAGCATCAGATATTGATTATAATGTAGTTTCAACCACCCCCAAATTTTATAACCAATAACACAATAGGAGTTAATGAATAACAATGTATACTTCTATCACTATAGGCATACGTCTTTCTATGGTCCTTGTATAATTTCTCTTACATATAGACTATTACAATTTGGAAAAAATATATAGCTATTCGCCTAAATACAACATAAAATTAATGGTATGCTTGCTCAAAGTTTTGAACGGTTTTTAATTGTTTAATAGCCATATTGTTTCTAATCAAAATTGTTATGTCGTCATTCCGCACTTGTATTGCTACTTTGAAATGTGGCATGAAACCATACATTATCCGTGAAATGCTTGTCAAAGATGAACAAGTTGGTGAGTCCTGTAACAAAGTAATATTTGCAGTATGGGGAATAAACACGTGTCCAGCGCTCTGGCCATCAGATAAAAAGAGATAAATAAGTCAGGACTGTAGCGAATAATTGCATTTTACTTGTACAAGAATGCCGCTCGATTCACTTACCAGAGAACACGTGATCGCCCTGCCAATTGGGACCTAACGGATTTGAAACAGTTATCAAAACTGAAAGTTCAAAAGGAGATGGGAACCTGTGCAGAATATACTGAATATTTATTAATTTCTTTTTGGAGTTTTTGTGGATTGTAGGTGGTCCATTATCAACTTGATGGATGTCTTGAACGCATGGAAATCTTATTTCGAGTTATTATAATGAAAAATGGTTCATACGCGGCTACCTGGTTAAGGTCGACTGTTTGTTTAGTATTGATTTATACAAAGTTATGGCTTTTTGTATTGAGCCAATTATTTTAATGGAATGCATTTAATGTGAAATGGATGTTCTGTCATTTGAAGGAGCACAATTTTCTGCATACAGTACGTTAAATTCGATGGCATACTAGATGAAGAAATTAACGAGAAAAAAAATCATTTAACATTAATAGCACACGTGCATTACTTATGGTCACATCCTGGTAGAGGAACTATTACGATTTACACTCTTTTCATCTTTACGCTTTTCTTTATTTACGTATGACTAATGGTCGAGAGGTAAGCGCACTTGCCTCTCACCCAAAAGTTCCGGGTTCGATCCCCGGTCGTGGCAGTGGAAAATACTGTGAGAGGGATTTTTCCACTATATACACGGATATTGGGTGTGTGTCTCTTGTCTCTAAATGTGTAGCCCCACCCACACAAGGCTCTTCTAGAGCCTTCGGGGATAAAGGCGTCATCATTACCTGTGGTGTATTTATTTATTTATTTATTATATATACGTAGCAACGCGGACCTGGCCGTACTATGCTAGTCTTTGCTTGTCATTGTTTTTAAAGTTTTGATAATGGAACGTTTAAATGAGATTGAATTGAAATTTTGAAGATGATTGGCTATGGAGACAGATCCCGAGCACACACACTGGTTTGTGAACTGTTTAATGGTAAATACCCTAATCGACCTATTACACAATTAACTGCCAATAAACAGAGAAGAAGTTCCGAGGCTGTGATCATGATCACATTTCCTTTAATATCTCTACTTGAATCATATCAGAACCAGGCGCTTTATTATTTTTTTAATGACTATATAGTCTCCTCTACCTCTTTTTCATTTGTAGGTGTTAAGCAAAATGAATACATTGTAGATTGTTTGGGAGGAGTGAATTTAGGTTTTTTAATTCCCATATTCGTAAAGAAATTTACAAATATGTTAGCTATTTCTTTTTCATCCAACGTTACTGTATCTGATTCAGTTTTTATTTCTTTAATAACTTTTTCCTTACAATTACTTATTTCATTTATCATGTTCCATAAATGTTTGCTAGTACCTGTTACATGGCCTATGTCTATTTAACAGTTTTATATAAAAACTAGTGTTTTGTTTATGTTTGGCACAATCTGTGTAACATTTTGATTCAGTTTTTGTAAGTGAAACTAACAGAATTTTACTTGTATAACTGCTAAACCATTTCACACTGTCTTATGTATATATTTTTATATCTTAGGAACTCAGCCATGTTCTATTAACTATTATGTATTTCTGATAGCATCCCAGGAAACAATTGTCTACAAAACATTTATTTACATCAGATACCTATATTTCAATTTATATGTTTTTATTTACTATGTAAGTACATATGGTTATTTTCCTTACCTTTTCTTATTACTAGGTATATATAGTATATCCTATAAGATGTAATATATTTACTGAGTTCTTACAACAGTCACAATACGTTTTACTATTTATTTATAGCTGTTCATATTGTTGGTTATGTACAAAATATAAATTACAAACTGAGGCAAAGGCAAATCAGCTCTGGTACGGAAGTAATAAGAACTATTATTATAGATTCCTTTTATCGATTATATGCCACTATTTTAGTTGCGACTAAAGGAAATTGTAGAATTTGCGACCTACAAGTTGTTGCGCTTAATTGAACCATTGACAGATGGCCATACCTGTACTATTTCTGTATTTTATAGCTTTCAATTTAATTAGGGAATTAGATTTCTCACGTTTATTTGGTAGCATTATTTTGCAGTAAATAGGACAAAAAAAGTTTACCTTATCAGTAAAACTCACCAGGAAATCATTTGCTTGCAGCCTTTGTACTGATTCGAACGTATATAAATTTTAACTGTGGATTTCAGTAATTGATATTACATTTTTATATCCGCGGTAACAATAACATCCAGGTAAATTTCATTTATTATTCATTTAAAATTTAATTAATCTTCAATTTTTGTCTTTTATGTAATTTCAATTATTTTTAAAATAAATTCAAATTCAAGGTCAATTCTTTTTAATTTAATAAGTAGTTAAAATACTATATGTACCACATGGTTTTAAAATATTATCTTTCTTTTTCATTATTTTTTTAGCAATTTATAGTTTATGCATAAATCAGCTTAGATATTTGTATACTTATATTCTTATATGCTTATATATGCTTTTATGTACTTATATATTTATATGTACTTATGTACTTATATGTTTATGCACATATATACTTATACATTTTTGTATACGTTTCTGCATAGCTTTTTTATTCCTGCATAGCTTTTGCACAGCTTATCTTTCATATAGATAAAATTTCGTTAACGTTTCATAAACCACCTAGTCGGTTAATTTTCCTACGATTTTCACTCCATTTCATTGAGAGACGTAAATTGCCAAGGAAATATTAGACTCCATTCTTGCAACAAGAGACAATTGTGGGCCTGGATTGCTGTCCCAGAACCAGTCACCTCAACAATAATCAATCTAGGATCGTGGTATAAATTTGTTATATATATATATATATATATATATATATATATATATATATATTTTAATTTCAATTAGTCTTTATAAGCCAACTTATCTATTGTTCATGTAATATTTTAACATTCATTTTAAACTATCTTTTTATTTCTCTTACCAACAATTTCAGTCTGATCTATAGTAGGGTTATTCGAGAAAAAGAGACAATTCTACTTATTTTCACTATAATTTAACATCAATTTTTCTTTGTCTCCTTTTCTCGAAATAAACATAAATTTGTCATTTATGCCGTACATTTCAAAAAGGGTAAGTTTCTCCACTCTTGCGAATACTCTGGACCCACGGCTCTCTGCTCCGACTTAAACCAGCTAGTCGTCTGCATATGTTGCCTCAATTCGTTCTCAAAAATAAATAACAAGGGAAAGGAGGTAACATACCCTTGCTGCTTGTAATTTTAGATTTATGATAATTAGATTCAGTTGTTTTTGTTAACTCATTTAATTTATTTCTATAGTTTAAAATTTTTAAAAAAAATTTTTGATATATTTTGTACAGGTAATCTCCTTTTTTATTGAATTGATTTTGTTTTCGAGTAGGTTTAATTTTATTTGTACACATATCTATTACCCTGATTACCCTTTTATTATTAGTAAGTATAACTTTACGTTGTACATCAGTTGCCAATTTCGTTTTTTACTAAACGAATTTGTAACAATTTTTACTGTATTGTAACATAATTTGAGAGAAACGATGCCCAGTGACATCACCACTCTGTATTTTGTGCAAATTTCCCGAGAGAAATAGTTACAAAAGCAAATTTGTCATTTCTCTTACCTCTCTTCTTATCTAAATCAACAAAGAAATCAAGAAGCTAAAAGGATCCCCGTGCTCTAATTTCCCCTAGATAGATCCTTTATTTATCTACCCAAGAAATCACAAAAGTTAAAGGTCTTAATCCCGATGTTCTAAAAACCCCACAATTAAAATAAGTTGTTCAAGTAAAGGGTTTAATTTCCTTAAAGGACACCGTATACCTAAGGCATTCTCCGCAGAACAATGGATTAGGGAAGGGGTAGTTCTGCTGGCACATACCCAAACAATACGGACATCTAGAACGCTAGAAGGGGCCATTTCTCGCCTGGGTAGCTCCTTTCAACCCATACGTTTGATACGCCGACATTGTTGTACCTATCGCGGATTGCTCTGCAAATAAACAACAGAATAGCGATGATAGGTAAGATCCAAGGCAAGATCTATAAACTTCCTAGTCGTACGGTTTTGTTTACCACTATGGACGGAGTAAATTGCTGCCGTTTCGCTGGGATTATCTGAAATCAAATGTTAATGAATCCGTATTCAGAATAGTAAAAGTTATTACATGCCGAAGTGGTATTAAATTGTAGGATATCGGCAAATCGGCATTATCTAATTACGTTATTGATTCATAGTTTGTCAATAACTTTCTAACTCGTCATTGTTAAATTTTAGACTATGATCTATACTTCATTTTCTCTGCAGTGATTAGTATTCTAATAGAAGTTTTTGTATGCATTAATAGCAGCGGCTTGGTCTTATTCACATAGTTTAGTTTCTTCTATCTTTGCTCCTCAGAGTATGGCATGTATAGGAAGAAATTGTAAAAAAGATATTAGACGTACATGGCGTAAAATTGAAAGATTTGGGGAACAAATTAATTGCGCGTGTGCATATTGTGGCGTCATTTTGACACATCACGAACTAGAATTATTAATTTGTGAGAAACAAGTTAAAATAAGTACTTAAATGAATAAATTAACTTGTATTTTTAACCAAAAAATAAATAATTGTTTTACAAAAGTACAACGCAAATTTTCTCTTTGAAATAACAATTAAAAACAAACCAGCCAAAAAAAAAATATTTCTTAACAGCCCAGTAAAATGGAAAAATTTGGATGAAATAATTCAGAGCGGGCTGAAATTTTGGGAACAGGCTTATTTTCTGGTACATATCAAAAGTCTTCTCACGTCGACGCTGGCGGAAGGGAGGGGGAAGAGAAAATAGGTAACAAAATCAGTTTTTCGCAAAATATTCGGAAAGTATCAATTTTATTGTAAAATATGTACGCATAAAAATTATAGGTTAATAAAAATCTGCACAATTTCGTTTTCTTTTAACTTCGTACGACCTATTGGAGCCGAGATAATTTTTTTTGAAATTTTGACGCAACGGAAACGCGTGCGTTTTTTGTTAAAATATCGAAAATGGTCATTGGGATAGCAAAATGTTTCAAATGAAAGTTGTAGAGAATTCGATTACGAACAATTTTCTTTAATTTCATTGCCATTGGATCAATATTGGCAGAGATATGAGTTTTTAAACATCTTGATAGCGCGCTATCAGAACATTCATGATAAAATCGATAAAAACTCGAAAACGATTGATCGTACGCATATAGTGTTTCTAATTAAAGTTAGAGATAATCAAATTTTGAATATGTTGGTGTATGTACAAAATCGCTTTGAGAACGAGTGAATGGAGATAAAAAGAAAAAACATGAAAAATTGTCATTTTCAAGTGCATTTTGGCAAATGCTATTTTCTTATTGGTTTTAGGCAATAATGACACTAAAGGTTTTTTGAAGAGAATTAAATTATCTGTAAAATGAGCTCAAGTGACCTTCATACGATGAATCGTTCACGATTACAGCTGTTTAAAGCTATGAGCAAGAATTTCATTTTTATTATAAATTAAGATTTTTCTGCAAGAACTGTGCATAACAATTTTTTACAGATTGGTTTTGACTTATTTGTATTAGTTTATATACATATAAAAGTAATGCAATAGCATAAATAGTTCGCAAGGTATAATTTCTAAAAAAAAAAGTTCTTGAAAACTTATTTTTTTCAGAACAATTGAACCAATATTATTTTTTAATTCTCTTAAGCTTACAAAATTTCCTACAAAATACATTTTTTCGTGTATGATTTTCAATAAGTAACGACAAGGAACTGACGATTGAAAAATGCATTTTTTTTTTGGTGGGAATAAAGAATCATACCTCACAAAATTCTTTTTATTGTGTTACCGGTTTCATGAACAAAAACTTACTTCATATCTTCAGACACAAGACTACAAGGAAACAATTTAAAAAAGGGGATTAGTGACTGCATGTTGTCAATATATAGTTAAAATAAGTTAATAGAAACTTAATAGAAAATCTAAGGTAACAGTGCTAAAATTTTATGTATAAAAATTAATATATCTAAAAAAGGAGAATGTTATAACAAAAACTAATATCTAAATAAAAAGTAAAGAGTAATTGGTATTGGAATTTTGGAAACTGTATATAAATCAAATTAGTAGGTATCGAAAGTTATTGGTAGCGTACGAAAAATCTGACTAGGTATAGTTTAAACATATGATAAAATAGGATCCTTACATTTTTTTTAAATAAACAAGGATTGTTAAGGTATTCAATGTTTTTCAACATAGTCGTGTAATTTGTAACAAAAGGAAACATTTGTAAAATAGTCTAATAAATAAAAATTATTATAAAAATTTTGTAACGTTAAAATTAATTTGCACAACCGACTATCTTGCGACCAATAAATAGAATAAAATGACAAGAAATGATCTAGAAAATATAAAATGTTAAAGATAAAAACTTAATAAAAATAGATTGAAAATTACTAAGAATATCGACTATGTCGAAAAACATATAAACAATAAATGTCCTGTCTAAATAACATTAGATATAATTTATTGAGAGAGACGAGCTCGTACTAAATGACTACAGCAAAGGTATGAGAAGACTGAGAATTTATTTGTGAATTAAGAGATAAAGTGTGTGGATTTTTAAAATCTTTTAATATTTCAAGACTTTCGAGGTTATTAAGCAAAGCACCTTTGCCCATGAGGTGTAAGATTTTGAGACTATTGTCAAAGGAATGGTTATTGTCTACCAGATGTTTAGCAAAGTTTGAAAAGCCTGTAGATGAGGTGATACAGCGTACATGTTCTTTTAACTGCGTTTTGTATGCTGTATCACCTCATTTACAGGCTTTTCACACGTTGCTAAACATCTGGTAGACAATAACCATTCCTTTGACAATAGTCTCAAAATCTTACACCTCATGGGCAAAGGTGCTTTGCTTAATAACCTCGAAAGTCTTGAAATATTAAAAGATTTTAAAAATCCACACACTTTATCTCTTAATTCACAAATAAATTCTCAGTCTTCTCATACCTTTGCTGTAGTCATTTAGTACGAGCTCCTCTCTCTCAATAAATTATATCTAATGTTATTTAGACAGGACATTTATTGTTTATATGTTTTTCGACATAGTCGATATTCTTAGTAATTTTCAGTCTATTTTTATTAAGTTGGCTTACACTACTAGCCTTCGGTCATATACCGCCACCTACTTTTCCCTAGGTATACTCCATATAGATCGATTCTTTTTTACTTTGTCATCTGTACAACAGTACTCTAGCATTTCAAGAGTAAACCGGTAGAGGGCACCATCCTTCTGTTTTTATCTTTAACATTTTATATTTTCTAGATCATTTCTTGTAATTTTATTCTATTTATTGGTCGCAAGATAGTCGGTTGTGCAAATTAATTTTAACGTTACAAAATTTTTATAATAATTTTTATTTATTAGACTATTTTACAAATTTTTCCTTTTGTTACAAATTACATGACTATGTTGAAAAACATTGAATACCTTAACAATCCTTGTTTATTTAAAAAAAATGTAAGTATCCTATTTTATCATATGTTTAAACTATACCTAGTCAGATTTTTCGTATGCTACCAATAATTTTCGATACCTATTAATTTGATTTATATACAGTTTTCAAAATTTCAATACCAATTACTCTTTACTTTTTATTTAGATATTAGTTTTTGTTATAACTTTCTCCTTTTTTAGATATATTAATTTTTATACATAAGATTTTAGTACTGTTGCCTTAGATTTTCTATTAAGTTTCTATTAACTTATTTTAACTATATATTGACAACATGCAGCCACTAATCCCCTTTTTTAAATTGTTTCCTTGTAGTCTTGTGTCTGAAGATGTGAAGTAAGTTTTTGTTCACGAAACCGGTAACACAATAAAAAGAATTTTGTGAGATATGATTCTTTTTTCCCACCAAAAATGAATTACTACTCACATGGGATCAATCTACCTCCGCTACTAATTGATTTTTAATTTTTAGCAAACAGGCAATTTTCGTCACGTTTGAAGTACAAAAAAGTACATTTAATATTTTTTCCCTTTTGGAGAATCAGAAATGCTCACAGAATAACTTCAGCCCGCTCTAAATTATTTCATCCAAATTTTCCCACTTTATTGGGCTAAATAATTTATAAATAAGAACGATTAAAAAAATTGTTTAAATACAATGCAATTGTTGAATCAATCCCGCAATTGGTGGGTGCAAAAAAGCCGGTTTGGAATGCTCACACCTTCGCGGTAATTGCATCGAGACCGGTTGTCTCAACATGTGGATGTAAGATACGGAGAGTGATGATAATGACGACATTGAAGAAAATGAAGATGAAGAAGGAGAGGGAAAAGAAGATGACAAGTTGTAATACTTCATATGTGTACTTTCAATGTCATTAAATGAATTTAAATTTTAATAACGATTTATGAAGTTTAATATAATTTTATCCATACTTTTAAATTTGATTCGCCATATGTATCCGGTGACAATGGGGGTGGTAGAGGGGATGGCCAAGTCCCTTGGGTCTCGTATCCACACTAAATCCTGATTTAATTTTTTACTCCCTTTAATAATAGGGTCGTGCTGGCAGTGGGGTTGGTAGAGGGGGTAGCAAACGCCAAAAAATTTTTTGTGATTGACTTTTCGTACATGCCCGAAATTGACCCTTATTTACTCCATTTACCCCCAAACCCTTCAGCGGAATAACATCAAAATATAATCTAGTTTTAGATCTCGTTATAATATATAAGTGTACCAAATTTTAAGTCAATATCATAAACGGTTCCAGTGCAAACGTATGCACAGAAAAAAGTTACAGAACGACAGACCGAAATTTTTTTTCACTTAAGTTTCAAAATCTCAACGTTTCATGGCATTTTAAGCCTACTTCAACAAAAAAAATATTTTTTTTTGCGTTACTATTTTTTTTATGCGTTCACATTCGGATTCAGTGACTTCGACAACGTCAGAGTTACAATTGTCAAACGAACGGGAAGTTCTAAATATATTGTGAGAGAAAGAATTAAATTAATAACATTTTAATAATTTGTTAATGCCTTTTCATATTTTTAATTATACTTCATTCCATATCTGTTGCATACTATCCATTTTCAGTTAGTATTAATTTTCACCGCTATAACTCATTTAAGTATCCACTGATTGCACGTTCAAAAAATTCAAAATGTCAAAATTTCAAAAAATCTATCTCGGCTCCAATATGTGGTACGAAGTTAAAAGACAAACGAAATTGTGCGGATTTTTATCACCTATAATTTTCATGTGTGCATATTTTACAGTAAAATTGATACTTTCCGAGTATTTTGCGAAAAAATGTTTTTTTTTACCTACGTAGTTGCAAACTTTTTGACATCATTCCAGCGCAAAGCGATTGTATTAGACAGGAAGCAGTATAATTCAAATGTGCTTTTAGAGGAAGCAGTATGTCTCGTATAATGGTTATAGTTCTGAGATCTTCCTAGCCACCTCTGGAGTTCCACAAAGTTCTAATATCGGGCCTCTCTTGTTTTTACTATTCATAAATGATTTGTGCTCTCAATTTAACTGTAACAAACTACTATTTGCAGATGATCTTAAATTTTATAGGAGTATCGAGTTAGAGGATGATTGTGATAGCCTACAGATTGATATTAATAAATTACAAGACTGATGTGTATTAAATAAACTTCTTTTGAATGTAAACAATCATTTACTAATACGAAAAGTAGTTTTATTTATAACTATTGTATGGATGGTACTATTCTATCACTATGTACTGATGTTAAAGACTTAGGCATAATTTTCGACTACCAACTTTCATTTAAATTACATATCAGGTCAAAAACATCTGAAGCTCTGGAAATTGTTGGTTTCATAATAAGGAATTGTAAGGCTTTTAATAACTTACATGCCTTAAAAGTGTTATATTATTTGTTCGTGAGGTCCAAGCTTGATTATGGTTCTATAACTTGGAATCTTTCTTACAACTATCTATAACTATAACTTGGAATCTCTCTTACAACTATCAAAAAGATGCTGTTGAAGTAGTTCAGCGTAAATTCTTGAAATTTATTTTCTTTAAAGTTAATGGTATGTACCCTGCTACAGGTTTGTGCTAAATATATAAAATGTTTACGCTTTGGAGCTGTGGTGTAACTGTACTACTGTGTTTGTTCATAAATTATTGCACGGTGAAATTGACTGTCCTGACATTCTTGCCCAAACAAATTTCTTGGCGCCTAGAATTGGTTCTAGACAACAAAACATGCTTTACTGCAATAGTGCAATAACTAATATGCAGCTGATGTCATAAATATGCCACAATGTTAATAAAAATAGCAATTAATGCGATATAAATATATGTCCAATCCAATCCAATTCAACCCAATCTTATCCAGTTCAGTTGAATTTAGTTCAGTTCGCTTCCTTCCCTCCACTTCACTTCACCTCACTTCAATTCAACTCGAATTTCACGTCAGATATTCTTCATCGGGCTACAGTTTTATCTAACCTCAAGAGATAGCTAAATATTGCTCATAATTCTACTTTTAGAAACCCATGCAATGACGAGTCATATTTACTGTTAAATTTTTGTCATTAAATTCTACATAATTCGAATTGTGAAGGCTTCAAACGTTTGCTTCGTTGGTAAGGTTATTTATGTAATGAATATTTGAATAACAGTAACTAACATAATATATTTAATTCTAATGTGCCTTCCTTTTCAGTCAATTTCAATACTCCTATTCGTTATCCTTTATTGCATCGATTCATCGTTTAACACCAGAGTTTAAATTACCTCGTTTCTGTATTAAAATATGTGGATATTATAGGTACAGCTGAAATATTCAGGTTTACAGCCAATAAACGGGGTAACGTTCGAATTTTCATATAAGTTGAGGTGTCAAGAGGAGGCGCCTTGTAAAATATTCCTGAGGTCCTTGAAGGATCAAAGGATGGCGAACGTGATGTATTATGACGCCACTCAATACTCACTTCGATTAAATCTATTTTTCTCCAGGGATTGTACGAGAATTTAAAGCGATGGGGGAGAGCTAACTCAACACATGAATATATCTCTTTAGAACACTTTGTCATAACCGTATGCTGATGATTCAATCTTTATAAATGGGAGAAAGTAATTTACTTACAAAAAAGGGCTCAGTCGGAAAGGAAATGTATGTATCCTGTCTATCACTTACGTGCCGCGCATCAAACTCCACAATTTCCTGACCCACAGAATCTTTTAGTGAATGAATATTTAAATCCGAATGAGCATTTAAAATCTATAATACATTTGTCACTTTTATTTGCATGTAATGTTAAAAGTGAAATATGATTTAATAATTTCATTCTTTTTTTTATTTAATAATGCGGCGGCACACTTGTTCTTTTGCGTTCGCGTACACTGTGACCAACTTACCGTTAAAGCACACTATGGTTAATAGCTTAGTCAAAGTATTTACAAATAAAAAAATGATCTGGAAATTTTTTATAATAGTAATTTGTATTTGTAATAATAAATATAATAAGCAAATCAAATAGCACTATTGAAGGATGCAACATAGGACTGATCTACGACAACAATAAGGACTGATAAATCATATCGGGACTTTAATATACAGGGTGTCCCGTAATAACGTGTAAAAATTTAACAGTAGATTCCTGTCGAATATTAAGACGGGTTCTTCGTATAAAATTTTTCAAAATAACCCTTTCCTGTCTAGCTACACTCACCCCCTTAAAGGGGTGTGCCAAAAAATTGTTTTTAATTTCTATCTGAAAATAACGTCATCGGAAAAACACGAAATTTGGCACATCTCGTTTACTTATCAAAGGGCATCTAACGAAATAATTTCATCTACCTAGTATGTACACAAAGGGTTGAAATTAACTACCCTTCTTGAAATTTTGTAAATACCTTTCTGCCTGCTACTTTTTTTAATTAAAAAAATTACTAAACATTATGATTCATTTAGAAACTTTTTATCTCTTAAAAAAATTCTTAAAATGGACCATTTTTGAGAAAAAAAATAAATTACATCTGCCTAAGTCATCAATCAAAGGCGATGGGCACAAATATATTAGTGTAAAATACTAAAAGTAGGCTGGTGTCAAATTATAGTTTGACAATATTGATATCATCATTTGGTGCTTATAAATTGCACGAGACATTACAAATTAAAGATGAAAGTATTGAAAAGCAAATTTATTAGCAAACTAAAAAAAACTAACATAAAATAAACAAAAGATGAATTTAAACAGTAAAAAAATCTAAAACAATGATTGTTGTTTTTAGATATTAATAAATAATAAATAATAACACCACAGGTAATTACGACCCCCTTTATCCCGGAAGGCCCTAGAAGAGCCTTGTGTGGGAGGGGGCTACACATTTAGAGACAAGGGACACACACCCAATATCCGTGTATAGTGGAAAAATTCCTCTCACAGTATTTTCCACTTCCACAACCCCGGAACTTTTGAGTGATAGGCAAGTGCGCTCACCTCTCGACCTACCAGTCATACATTGAAGCATGTGTTCAAAATGACGATCTACAACTTGAATACACGTTTGCAACCGTTTCCTAAAATTGCCATACAAGTAAAACATGTGGAGAGTTTTGATTGGCAACATTGAAAATTCTCTCTCTTAAAACTTCGACGTTAAGGACAGGTGTCGAGTAAACAAGGTGTCCAGTAAACAATAAGTGGGCCCAAAAGTAAAAGTCCAATGGATTCATATCTGGGGACCGAGAGGGCCACTTAATTTTGGCTTCTCGCCCGTTTCCATCGATTTCTAAATGTTGAGTGCAACCATTCTCGAACTTCTAAGGAATAATGAGGTGGCGCACCATCCTGCATAAACCACAGTGTTTGACGTAATGCAAGAGGTAAATCATCTACAAGTTCATATAGGTCATTTTGTAAAAAGTTTAAATAAGCTGGACAATTTAATCTGTTTGGTAACTTAAAAGGCTCTATTAATTTATTGCCGATAATTCCGGCCCAAATATTTATTGAAAAGTTGTATTGATATTTTCCATTTACAACAGCGTTAGTATGGTCGCTCCATAAAGGCCGGTTACGAAAATTTAAAACTATGCCGAGTAAAGCAGCATCTATCTGTAAATAGTTCTTTTCTTGTAAAATCTAACGGCTGCATTGAATAAGACATAAAATAAGTTTTTCATAGTTCATCAAAAGTATAGCATTTTGTTTAATACATTCCTTAATTAAAACCAATTTCAAATTATCAAAGCGATACAATTCACGCATTAACAGTCTAAAGTAGAATTATTTGACTCACCAAATTCTGCAGTAACACTATTCTAGGTTGTCTAGTTTATGCTTCAAGAGCACTGTTAAATGCTTTTAAAATTTCTTTACCACTTTATTTGGACCCAGTCTACAGTATCATAGCTATCAACTTGCTTTAGAAGCACTAGAAGAAAAATATATATTACTAATCAATGGTAAATTTTCATTACTGGCCTTAACAAAATTAGGTTCCGTAATTAATAAAACCGTTGATAAAATTCGAATTAAATAGTACAGTTTTTATGGATTTATGAATAATATAAGAGTAATTTTAATTTTTGCTATGTTATCCTCGTGTATTTTCCCACCCAAGTTAATAGCTATTTATAAGTTTTTCACACACGTGACATAATCATATTGCAGTAAGACTTCGTATATTTACTTCACAAAAAATTCTAAATCAGTTTCAGGTAAAGGAAATAAATATTCTTTCACGATGAAAAATCGCAACTAAAAATATAAAATGAAAATATATGAAAATTCTCTCGCCGAAGTTGAAATTTATTTTATATTGTCAAACTAGATTTTTCCTTTTTCCAATTTTACTTTTAAATTTGATAACAGCGCATTTTCTGCTGAGGTGGAAAAAATATGCATATGTTAGGCAGCATTCAGACGCACATTGGCGGTAAATCACGCGTAAGCTCTCACTATTTGTGGCGCACAAAGGGGAAGATCTTCAAAAGGAGTATTGTGATAATAGAATAGGAAACTTCCGTGGAATGGCAATAAAATTTTGAATGTTTGAACTATATGCAGTAATTTTATTCGCACGTACCTTATTGTTGTAAAATAAGTTATTCCGTCAAATTTTATATACAGGGTGTTGTACATTTTTAATCCGCAAATTTAAGTAGTGCTTCTAAATAAAAAAAAAATGTGGAAGATCACACGAATATGATGGGTTAGTAAATCCATAATAATATCAGAGCATGCTCTCGATAATGGCTTGAGAGGTCAAAACATAATAATGTAGAGTGTTCTGAACTATTATTTGGGGGCGTCTGAAAAGAGTGCTTATTAGAAATAATAATAATTTGAATTATAATTATTACATTAATTTAAAGTGCTGTGTGCTGTATTGAGAAATTTGTCATTTTGTTTTCCCTGAAATCACCCCTACAGCAAGTGCAGCTTGGCGGGAAACTTTTCTGAGATTAGCTATAATCTGCACTTCAAACCGTGAGTAATACATCATTTATATTTATTACTATATTTTTTTACGACTTGGAAACACTTCACGATATTTTTGGTCCCTCGAGCCGGATTAACCCCATCAAATTTAATAATTTTTTAATTATTATTCCAAATTATAAAGAGTTAATTGTTTATGACAATTAACATATATTTTTGTGTTTAACTAGAATTCCAATTAATTTTTTTGAATATTTGTCTAATGAGTTTTTGTGGGCGATTAATTTTCTTTACGTTAAATAAAATTCTATTCAGGTATTGTACGGTCGTGAGCAAAAAAAAATAGGAAAAACTTATAACGGTATTTTGCTAAAATCTAGTTGTGTACATCTGACTTTAATTTGTGTGACATTGTCAGTTAGTTGTCATAATTTATTGCAAGTGTACAAAAAACTAATGTGCCTCATATAAGCGATTTAGTTAAATCTGAAGTTATTGCTAAAGCAGAAGATGGATGGTCAATGAGACAAATTGCACTGCGTTATAATATCGACAAAAATTCGGTGTGTAACATTTTAAGAAAGTGGAGAATAAACGGTACGATTAGTAGAAATTCTGGATCAGGGCGACGAAGGATATCAACTCAACAACAAGATTTCCAATTGGTAAATGCTTTAGTAGAAAATCCATTTTACTCAGTTATTCAGGCTGCTGAAGAAACCAATTTTCCTTGATCGAGTAGTACTGGTCACCGGCGAGTTAGAGAATCGGAGCTACGCTGTCATGCAGCAGCACAGAAATCCTTACTTAAAGCTGAACATAAAGAAGCTCGATTTTTGGAACAATGTAATCTTTACAGACGAAAAAACTTTCCAGTCAACACACAGCGGTCGTATTCGTGTTTACCGCTCTCCGAATACTCTATTCGATGAGAAATATATATCTAACAATGATAAAAGTGGTAGATTTTTCATCAATATGTGGGCTTGCATATCGGCACGTGGTCCTGGTATTTTATGGCATATTGAGGAACGATTTAATATAGTGAAACGTATATTAGGATTTTAGACAATATTATGCTCCCTACTGTGTCACAATTATTTCCTAGTAATGAGTTCATATTCCAACAAGACAATTGTTCCGTTCATACTGCTCATACCGTAATTAACTGGTTTCAAGATAACAACATCAATGTTCTTAACTGGCCCAGTCATAATCCAGATCTTAACCCCGTGGAAGAAGTATGGGGACTACTCGTAAAAACTCGTTCAAAAACGAAATGTGAGACCACGGAATGACGAAGAATTACTGGAAATAGTAAATAATGCATGGGAAAATATTACTAATGATTATAAGGTTATTTAATTCTATGCCAAACAGGCTTATAGAAGTTATAAATAGAAATGGTGCAATCACGCAATATGAATAGTTAATTTCTTTTAAGTAGGATATCCTTTGTCCTTTGATCCAGGATTTCTACTAATCGTACCGTTTATTCTCCACTTTCTTAAAATGTTACACACCAAATTTTTGTTAATGTTATAACGCAGTGCAATTTGTCTCATTAATCATCCATCATTTACTATAGCAATAACTATAGCATTAAAATAAAAAATAAATTATCTGTTTTATTTCGGCTAATCATTACATATTCAAATAGAGACAGATTTACATTAGAAAAAAAAAGTTGTCCTATTTTTTTCTGCTCACGATAGTACACACAAAGTTTAATTTTAATATCTACATTTCTTCAAAAGTTGAGTGTCTTGTAAAAGTACGCTCTAAAGACAAATGTTTGTGACAAAATTTTCTTACATTACATACATACACCCCGTATGAACCTTGTTAGTTTTAATGTACCACACTTTACAAACTATTAGGATAATATAAGTAAAATTTGATAAAACCATAACAATTTAATATCCCTTTGGACCGAAAGTATTATCAGGCTCAAATTACTTCTATATTTTTAATAGAACACCCTGCATTGAACTCTAAATTTATATTCTACTAACATTTATGGATACTCTTTATTCATAGTAGCCTGTGTTTAAACTTAACAGTTTTTGAGATATCGGCAACTGAATGTTCACTTGCACTTTTACAGTCCAGACAAATCTTCCCACCATAATTTACCAATTTTTTTCCATGATTTCGAGACACTTAATCCGCAAATCTTCTACACAAGGAAGTTTACGATTTTTTGTATACAACTTTCGACTATAAACAATTTTTATTTGAAAATATCTTTTGATTTAACGAAACCTTGTTTTTGTGTCCTCTTTGGAGCCGCCCCTGGTACTTTGATGAGAAACTAGAAAAAATACCTTTTCGTCAGATATTTTCATCTTGAATAATTGTAATTTCAAAGATTTTTTGATACGACGAAAAATTGTTTTTCGGCTCTTCCTGGAATCGAACAATTTTTAGATACAATTTTCATTTATAACATTTTTTTATTGCAAAATACATTTTTGACTCATTTTTCACTAAACAATTTTATCAGTTGTTGGCACTCTAATGAGGAATTTAAAAAAATATTTTACCTTGCAGATTTCCATTTTGGACAGGTTTTATTTAAAACAATTTTTGATGCGACAAAGGATTGTTTTGCCACACCCTTCCTCCCCCCCTTAGAGTTTTTCTGGATCTCTAACGAGAAATATAAAAAAATCTTCCTATTGAATTTTTCAGTCTAAATAATTATTATTTAAAACAACTTTTTGTTCTTCACAATAATATTTTTGAGCTCTCTCCCTAGACCCTTCACTAGTGCCTAACGAGAAATTAGTAAAAATCCTTTAAATACAATATTTTTTCCAAAAAATTCTTATACGAAGAATTTTATTAGGCTTTCCCGATAAATTTATAAGGATCCCTTTCTATACAGTTTTCCATCCTAAACGAGTTTTATTTGAAATACTTTTAAATTTAACAAAAAACTGTTTTTTGGCCCTCCCTAGAGCCGCCCCTGGGATGACGCTTTCACTGATATTCAGTAGCATTTACAAAAATTCATGATTTCCACGTTGAGTTATATTTGAGGAAAACGTATACCCACCGACAGACTGATAGACATACAGACGGCGTGCCATTACAGGGGACCCGTTTATTTACTGACTAAAAAAATCAAGTCTCATTTAAGACGGTTTAAGTATCTACAGTTTTGTAGTACCTATTGTATTTCTATATAAGTACAAACTCAATTATATTATTTTTAATCAATAAAATTAATTAGTCAATTAACAAGAGGCCAATTTTCACTCAAACTTAAAATTTGTGCATCATCCTTTGTATAGGTATACGATTTAAGAATTTTTACACTCAGTACCTAATAAAATATAATGTAATCTTGATTAGCATGCTTGTTTCAACATTTCTACTAATACTAACCAAATCTCTGAATTTGCAAAGCACTTGCGATTTATAAGTATCACTATAATTGTTTAAACGTCCAGAAATCTCAACAATTACACTGTACAACATACACGATAGCTGGATACGTCACGCGAAATTCCAAGAAACAGCGGCGAAAAATGATGCAGACGGCATGGCAACAAAACAAAAATCAAGCAGTGCATGGATCTCATCCCCACTCCCAGGCTGTCAACTGAGGCGTTACAGGTGTTATTGTATTAATCGTCCGCAGAACCCTTAAATTTCGCGACGCATTGTTGAAAAATCTACATTATATTGTGCATTTGGAGATATGGAATAGATTTGATAAACTTAAACAGTGTTAGTGTAGTGTTTTGTGCTTTGTGATAGTGTCTAACCGACTAGACTGTCTAAAATTATTTTCAAGAACAAAATTCGTTGTTATCATAATGGATGGTTTTTATTAGATCACGATGCAGATCAGCGATAGTGCCGATAGTAACAAGAATAATCAGAGCTAAGGATGCCGGGTAAGTAATAATTAATAAATGACACCTTGGTAATTGTGCAAGCTGCAAATTGAAGTAAAGCTACGAAGTTGAGAATTAATTAGGTCACTTTTACCTTTTAAATATACCGAACTATAGAATAATTATCGCGTGTAAATTTAAATATTTACCTTCAACTTATTATAAACATGCAGAAATCTTCTTAAACTCCAGTGAAAAATGTGAGAATGTTAAAATACCTACCGTACCTAATTAAATCATTTTTAGATTATTAGTTTTTTCATACTTATGTCTGAGCTTATATCCTTCCATGTTACTACTCGCCCACGGCTCGGCTCGGCTAGATGGAACATTCATAAGGATTTGATTATTTTGAACCGAGTTTTAAACACTATAGGTAATAATATAAAATCATAAAAGTGTGTGTAAATAAAAGCATTAAGGTTATAAAAGAAATGTCATTATTTGAACATGCAAGAGGAAAATATGACGGAGTATTTGTTTAAAAAAATAGGATATTGTATCGAATTGGTTAACGAATTTCAAATGTCCAGTGAATAGTGGATCAGATCTGGAGTAAAACCATGCTCGAATAAGGAAACAACATATTAAATGTACGGGAAAATGGTTCTTCGAAGATAACTCAGCGGTTTTTGATCTGACGAAAAAATCTTCAGAACAAAAATAAAGAGCTCATGAAAATAAGCAAATTTTGTTCCCAACCTTATCGACGTCAGACCAATGATTCGCAAGATATCGCGAATCTAAGTGCCAAAATTAAAAAAAATTAATTAATTTGGTATCATGAAAGAGTGGAGTTGAGGACTCATTTTTTTTTAATAGAAGGATATTGGCAGATATTTTGTTGGGCCGGAGGCTGGGGACGGTGGGATAATTAGGAGGGGAGGGGGAAAATCAAAATATTTCACATGATGATAACTCCCGTGTAATAATTGCCCTATCGCAATCAGACCAACGTACATTTTTTATTTTTTTTTATTTGCTACAAGATAGCACTCGCAAACAATGATTTTTTTGGCAAACGAACTTGGTGTGCGAAATAAAAATTGCACGTTTTTTGGCACGAAGGGAAAGGGTGAGGGAAAAATCCTTTTCGCCAGTTGATAGCTCCTTTATTAACGTTTAACTTCCACTCGGCCACCAGGTCGCGATAAAATGATTAGTAAGGGAGATAGAAGACAGCAAAGTTTTTTGCTGTATAGCGGGAGGACGGAGAGCAGTGGGGGCTTGGGCTGGGATGAAAATTTAGGGAAAACATTTTTCTCTTCATTTCGCCGTGTCCAAAGTTCGTGGTACCCATATATTCCTCGCGAGCGCGAGTTAAGAAAGAGAAAACGGAATGAAAACAGGTGAGCGAACCAGTTGAGCGACCGGGGGCGGAGCCTACTTTCTCTAGCTCTCTCTCTCTCCTTTCGAACTCAAACGCTCGTCCGTGAACTGCGCGCCCTGGACCTCTATTTTGTAAAAGCGTGAAAGCACATTCCCGTGAGAAGTGGGCGGAGTTACTTGAAAATGTATAAAAGTCTATTCTGTAACTACGGACGGGAGGATCACATCTTGCGAAAAATGCGTGAACTTACTTCTACTGGTGAATCGTGAGAGAATCCGCCAGTTCCCCGGGAGAACGGTGAACCTAACCGTACTTTTATGACACTTTGCGTCGACCAAAAATTATTGTTGTCAAATCTGTGAATCAGGATGGACATTGCGACTTTGCTCATAGCCAATGAGGTAATAATAATATAATTTTCTTAGCAAATATTATAATTACTCTTTTAGTTTATTATAGTCATATTTTTTAAAATATATATTACCAATAACGAGGGTATATCCTTACGGCATGTTTGGTCAATAAATAACTTCTAGGTATTACGAGATCTTCGTGATACCGAGGAAGATTTGGAAGGAAAACGGCAAGTTCTTCAGAAGATTAACTCCTCTGCGTCATTAACCGACCAAACATTTATAAGGAGATTCAGGGTCAACAAAGAACTTGCCTGTGATATAATCTAAGTGGTAACTCCTTTTTATCCACTCGGTTAGAATTTTATTTTCCCCATTCGTCTTAGGCGTCGACCGATTGCGCTCTATCGCTTTAATAATACAAGGGTAACAATTTATTCACCTAATTTTTATATGCTCGAAGATGACGACATTAAACTTTAAAAAGTAGTAACCACAATAAAACAACAGCTGATGCTTTTGCCCCAAAATAATTGGTTGTAAATTCGGCTATTCTCGCTGAATCACTTCCCGTTCACCATCTATTCACCACACTTACGGAATGCAATCTAGGACGGTCGGGTGAGATGCGTGTGATGGGAGCTTTCGCTTCTCACGATGAATGCTCACTGTTCCCATAATTACAGAATAGAGGTCCTGAAATAATTTTGAATGCTCGATCGCCCGTATCTCGCTCGATTATGAACCGATTTGGGAAATTCTTTTTTCCTCTTGAACTTTGAACGCTCGGAAATGAAATAACAAATTGCGCTCTCGCCTTTCATGGGACGGCTGGTCGATTTTTAATACATCGTGATCATCATTGATCTGATTAACAATTCGGAGTCGCGCTCTTACAGCTCGACTGCCGCCTATTTCTGCTGTCTCGGGATGCCGCGACAGCCGGCGCGTGTCTGTAAAAACAATGGCAGGTAAGAGAATCTTGGCGAGGCCGGGCGGAAATTAAAGCAAATAAAATAATGTACGTCGGTCTGATCGCGGCAGGTCAATTACAAGGGATGTTATTGGTATGTGAAATATTTTCATTTTATCCCTTTCCCTCTCCTCCTAAATATCCCACCGCTCCAACAAAATATTTGCCAATACCCTTCTATTAAAAAAAAATTGAATCCTCAACTACACTCTTTCATGATAAAAAATTAATTAAATTTTTTAAATTTTTCCAACTTGGGTTCGCGATATCGCGAATGAATGGTCTGAAGTCATTGAGGTTGAGAACAAAATTTGCTTATTTCCATGAGCTCTTCATTTTTTGTCTGAAGATTTTCTTTCGTCAGATCAAAAACCGCCAAGTTATCTTCGAAAAACCATTTTCCCAATCACTTAATATATCGTTTCCCCCTCCCTCTCTTTGACGGGGGAATGTTGGGGGGACCCAACTCTATTTATTGGCAAAAAAAAATCAGAATCCAACGTTTCCTTATTCCAAAGCCAGATCTGCTCCACTAGAAGGCTATGACTATAGAATTTTATTAGTAACTAACTTTGCTCTTTTAGTCATATTGGTGGTGTGATGGACAGCGGCGCGTCCTTTCCCCCGTTTTCAAACCTCATTTCTAACCTCCTGTAAGCCTCCAACCTCGTCGACAACATAAATTGCTAGAATTACATACAACTTTAATAAACATATTTATTTCTTCAGCTTTAATAAAAATCACCATTAAAGCAGGGTTTTAGCAATGGTTTCCCTGTATGTATCACATAAGAACTTTAATAAGTTCAAAACAATCGTCAACTAAAATCTCAATTCGTTCACTAGATTCTAGAAAAATACAAATAATGCGCTATAAACTTAGTGGAGAGCGTCAAGAATAATACATCACGAATAAACCTTAAATAATTTCAAGGCATACCATCGGTCACCTGATCACGATATTATTATGCGATCATTATCATGTAATCTCTGGTCGGGAAATATATTGTAAATTAACAATACAAATACAATAAATGAAATATTTTAGTTTAAGGTAGACATTGTAATCAGAATAGGCAATAAACAATTCTTAATTGGTAATTGGCGCGTCCTCCCACGCAGACGGCCCGGGTTCAAAATCGGGTCACAGCAAGTCAATGAGATATAGTGGATGAGCGGATCTGTTCACGTCACCATCTTTCGAAAGAGATGTAAAACTGTGGGTTCTGTGTATCTATGATGTGAGCACGTTAAAAATCCCTAAACCACGACAAACTGTGGGGGTTCGGCAAAATTTCTAGGTTAGGGATCCCAGTGCCTACACAGACAATGATGAGCTTATCCTCTGGCGTCGGTGATTAGCCTTGATAGCGAAAATAGGTCAACATTAAATAAATAATTTAAAAAAAAAAAATTTATACAACTTTGCAGTTTTCGTTGAAAAGTGGAGTTAAATTTGTTTATTTGGTAATAATACTTTCCATTGAACCCTTTATCGTTGTAAAATATCAGGTTATGTTACAGGTTTATTAAACGTTACAAAGTTAAAAAAGTACGTATATGTGGCATGCAATATATTATACAATACATGCCTGTTCTAAATAATAAATATACTTCAAAAGACCAAATTTTAACAATACTCTGTGATGTGTGCCCCAGTTTCCTCTATTTAATTTCACTTTAGTATATTTGAAACATTCCATTTAAAAACAACGTAACATAATGTGCGTATTTAGTTCGAGTTATTTTCAGTAGGTATATATTTTTTATTTTGAAATGCCTTTCGACGGAGTATTCAAGCAATGTCGGGCCACGTCACAAGATACAAAATTGATGATGTGGTATGGTTTCATTAGACTGCCGCGACCTGAGTACTCCCAATTGTACCAGTTTTTGTAAAGCAATTAGGACCAATGATACATGTATTTTGTGTACATGGAGGTATTCGAGCGAATCAATGCTAGCAATGCACGTGACTGCATTTACACTGTTGATTTAAAAGGAATATGAGCAGGAATCGATGAGCGAATTGGAACTTCCTCACTAAGCTTTTAGAAGATAGAACCATTAAGTATGACGTGATGAGAGGATGGTTAGAATAACTTCACTGTTTGTACAGTGAGAAAATACAAAGTCGTGTTCAACTAGTAGCAAAAAAAAGAGCGAGCCGCTCTGCAATTAAGACAAAAAATGATATTAAAGACTTACTGTTGAAATTAAAAGACGAGCAAGGAAATGCATTAGAAAAATGGGTCTCATTTTGAACAAGTAAAAATAATAAATTTGTTTTCACATCATATTTTTTGTTTTAAATAAAGTTTTCGAAACGATGGCTTTGTTTTTGTTGAAAGAACGCGCATATTTAATTTTTGGTTAAATGAAAAATTATCGTCGATTGACTAGTCTTTTGTCTATTTTTAGTGACTAGTAAAACTTGATGGTATGTATGATATTGCCAGTTAAAGAAGATATATTAGAGAAGTTTTAAAAGTAATTGTAATGTCTAGATGACTTTTTTAAGAATTTTGTAAAACTAGGAAAATAGACATTTTTAATTACCATTACAATTTTCTTCTAATAAATGTCATTTTTTTTAATAGGCGACAGAAACTTTTATCATTTTTTTTTGTTGGAAGTTGATGTATTTTGGGTAAAGAAAATAAATATTTCAGAATATTAAAAGTTAAATTTAAACATAATATTTTTAGTCGCAAACTCCTCTATAAATCCTTATTTTACTATAAGGAAAATAACCAGACTGCAACCAAAGTTACAAGTCTGACGCGTTAAGTGTAATAATTGCATATTACCATCAAAACGCTAATGCCTCGATTGCAACAAACACCAGCCGAAAGACTGATCCTACTTAAAGGAGCTCTCTTGCCAGTCGTCACACATCACTTGCAGACTGCAGTTTCGAGCTGTTGGTTCTCGTCAGTGCAAGGTAGGCATGCGACGACCGGCACGAGGATCCTTTGACTATTTGGCACATCCCGGTATTTTTACAATAGCGACATGTAAAATAGTCAGCAGGCGCCATCCAGCGGTCCAGTGTCCGTTGCAATCGAAAAATAAATAGCCTGACTGGGCTTAGCATAGTTCAAATGTGCTTTTAGAGGGCGGAATGTTAAACATAATATTTTTAGTCGCAAACTCCTCTATACATTCTTATTTTACTATTACTATAAGGAAAATAACCAGACTGCAACCAAAGTTACAAGTCTGGCGCGTTAAGTGTAATAATTGCATATTACCATCAAAATGCTAATGCTTCGATTGCAACAAACACCAGCCGAAAGACTGATCCTACTTAAAGGAGCTTTCTTTCCTTATAGTACAAAATCAGCAATATAAAAAAACCGTAGCATTTTTCATATAGGTATGTTTGGTCATATAGATGCCAAATAACCTCCTCTACCTCCATATTCAAGGTTGGCATCGCCTTACCAAACACCCTATATATTATGATCAAAAGTCATTTGTAACCAAATTACTGCACAGGCTTTTAATTCGAGCAGTGGCCAATAATGAATGGCCAAGATGATCACGACAGGTACGGTACATAAACAACAGAAATCGCACGATGCGCATAGACACAGTTCTTGGAGAGAATTAGGGTGGCGCCGGCACGGGTAAAAACAAATAATTTTTACATATATAACGGTTTAAAAATCGGCAATTTTTTTTATTGGAAGTTAATATACAAAGCCTAAAGATATTATAAAAAATTATGTATTGTAAAGAAAAAAATTTTTATTACAATTTTAGATCGTCAAAAAAGGGAAATTGGCGAGTTTTCAATTTTTAAAAATTAATAACACTGAAAATATCAACTTTTCGAAAAAGTTATTGAACATTTCAGTGGATAGGCTATGAGAGTTCGGCACCGAAATCCCATGTTATTTATTATGGAGGTTTATTGTAGTTTTTCCAGGTCACTCGTGTAAAGGGTCGGCTGAAGTTAGCCGCGCATGCGCAGATCATGAATTAGCGGGAAATTCAAACGTTAGCGGTCATGGGTGGTTCATGGGGGTGTCATGACCTGTTTGAAAGCTGTACAGACCTGTTTGAAAACCATACAGACCTGTTTATTTTTCATACAGAGCTGTTTATTTTTCGTACAGACCTATACGGTTTTCAAACAGGTCTGTACAGCTTTCAAACAGGTCATGACACCCCCATGAATCAACCTTCACCGCTAACGTTTGAATTTCCCGCCAATTCGAGACCTGCGCATGCGTGTCTATGTTTAGCCAGCTCTTTACACGAATTACCTTGAAAAACTGCAATGAACCTCCATAAGAAATAGCTCGGGATTTTGGCGCCGACCTCTCATAGCCTATCTACTCATTTCTTGTTGGAAATCGATAAAAAATATGACAAAAATTTGTTTGATGAAACAAGTTTTTTTCTGTTTGTCATAAATAAAATTGTTTTAAAAAATAACGACCTAGGTTACCGTCTGGTAACATGGATTTTCATAATCGGTACTATCTTCTGAACTGGTTTCAGCAAAAAGATCGAATCCCAATTTAATTCGAAACCACACCCTCCATACCGCCTAATCTAATAGGTGATCCATGATAACAAAAGTAAAGTTTGTCACTATAAAACTGATTTTTGTTTCATGGACAAGTTGAATATTATCCCACTTCTGAACTGTGAGACTATAAGAGGTGCGTACCCCAAATTAACCTAAATTTATTGCGATGAATTACTTATTAAGTTCAATTTTAATTTCGGTAACTTCGATTCAATAGATTTAAAGAATGTACATATTTTAATAGTACGTTTTATATTTTTCTAATCTAAAGAGCAAGTAAGAGATTCATACAATTTTGTTCTTACATCCACGTACCCGCACATAACTGTTATATAGTGAAATAATTTACATATCTAAAATATGCAGCTGAAGTATAATCTAAAGTTATACATCGTGCTGAAATATCAAGTCTTTATTAAGAACATTAGGCACATTAACATATGATTATATCCGTAAAATGTTACTTACGACTTATTTATTATTTAAAATTTAAATAAATCTATTTTGAATACATAAATATTGTAAATTTAGCAGGGTAAAATTTTATTTTAGAGATAAGAAAAGTTATCGATCGGCCGAGATCACCCAGCACATATTAACATGTTATATTTTATACGACATAAAACAGAGATCGCATGATATTATGTTAATAAATCCACTTATTTTTTTCGTATCATAAATTCAAGATGTATATTTAAACATACTTAGTATATTTTTTATTGTTGACTCTGTCAGATAAAGGAAATGATATACGGGCAGAATTTGCATACATTCTACAACAATTTTGTAAAATAAGCAGTGTTAAGAAACGATCACGAGTTGCAATAGAAAACACATCATTTAGACTTGTTTCTACTAAGCAACCATATGATAAAAAATATTTAGAACGTTATTTTTTTTAAATGTTATATTTGCGTGCGTGCGTGAATTAATTTACAAAATAAAATCAAACATTGTCTCTAAAACACTTCGTATGTTGAACACGAACGTCAGTTTACTACAAAGCTTGAAAATTGAATGCGGAATAAAAACTAGTAAGCTTACTCACAGTTTTCGTATAATTATTGTCACTTTAAAAATTTATGTTTTATGAAATAATCACATAAATACTGCTAAAGGAAAATAGTACTATTTTATTCTATGAAATATAAACGGTAACCCAAGAACTACAGCGTGGTACTTAGCTAAATCGAGAATGCTGACATAGAAATGCATAGAATTAAGATTGAAATTACATTTATATGAAGACAATGGAAAATAGTGTAGAAGCCTTGAGTAATGTCTACGATATTTTCTCTCCTATGATTATTAAAAAAAGAAAAATCTGGCAATAGATGCATGATGAATTTCAAAACGCGACTCAATCCATCATGTACACTGATAATGTGAACGATCCATGCTTTGATGGAAGTCTGAAGGACGTATTTTCTGCTCGAAAAACTTAGAAAAATTTAAAAAAATAGGAAAAAGAAAAAATTAATTTTCTTTTTCCTCAACCTTTTCTTAAATTCTAAATAATAATATTACGTTCACAAAATTTTTAGGGTTCAACGTGACTGTTTCAAACGGAGAATAATATAATAAATCATACTTACTGTCGTTTATGCTTAACTGCGACTCTGATGGTATCAATTGGAAGACGTCGTAACACTATAAATCTAACACTGTCTGTATCACACTCTCTTAAAATTAAACCTGAAAGGGAATTTTGTTAGAAAACACAACTAAAAGACAATATAAAGTTCAAAATATATATATTAAATCTTTTAAAAAATTTATGTTTTTACAACAACTTTTTCAAGAGAAATGTTAACAAACAATGGTCTGACCCGTGTACAACACATGGTGAGGAACGGGACGATTCATACGGTACCAACTACCATCCAATATGCAGTTTGATAAGCTAACGATGCACAAAAAGATTCAAGAAAAGTTTCATGTAACTGAAATTTTGGTGGGCTTTTGCTTGCCTGTCTTATAAACGTATTTATTAATTCACATTAATTTTGGTCGCTCCTCGGAGCTTAAAATTGCTTGAAGCGTTTCTACTTCGTTTGTATTATGCAATAACAAATTTTACGTTCAGGCAAGGCAGATCCCATGCACGTGTGAGTACATGGTATAGATACTTTTTTGACTCCGAATCACTGAGGAACCGGTTTAGGGCAAACCCCGTCAAAATACATCATTTCCCCGTCAAATCCGACTGCTAGGAAATGATGGGGGTCCCATGTCGCTAAGGGCTATTTTCGCTATAACTTCCGATATACTTTGAATAGTCGTTGGATTAACTTGTCCTCATATTCAATACCTCGTAAGAGTTGCAGTGCTTGACAACGTTGATTCGTAAAAGGGTTTTTAATCTTGGAAATTTGGAAGTCCAATTTTAGTATACTTTCTAAAATTGGGTGGTCGGGGCGACATTACGTCCCTGTGCAGCGACATTCACTACACTTTCTAAATTAACGCTCCTTGAAGAGTTAGCGAAAATTTGGCATAAAAAATGCTCCGAAGAGCAAAAATATATTTCCAAGAATTAAAAACCTGCTCCACGGCGTTTTTACGTGAAGCACGCTTTTCTTACGAAGTATTTCCTAAGTCGGATTTTGTTACAACGTCGAAAAGTATATCGGGGTTATAGCGTTCTTTAACAATAACGCATAAGAAATTAAAAGAGCTGGTTCTCATAAACACATTTGCGCCTGCAATTGCGGTTGTAACCTAATTAGTATTAATCCATAATTGTTATTGTAGTAATATCGTAATTTATGTACTAATAGGGTACTTGTCTCAAAGTATGAAATTTCCAACTCAAATGAAAACGATACAGTATTTCTTAAGCTTCAAATGAAACGTTTTTTTTTTTTAATTATATAATAATATGTTTAATAAAGGTACTTGTAGCCTACATATTTTATTTCTATTTTTGTCGTATTTTAAATAAGCTTTTAATAATCAATTTAGTCTATAATTATTGTCATTCAATTGTGGATGAGAAACCGAAAAATCAAATTTATTAATTAAGGCCTACAATGGACTTTGTAAGACGTACCGATCTAGAGGCAAGAGATTAATTGAAACAAATAGGGAATCTAAGATTATATCATTCCTTGACTAAATATATAGGAAAGTATTGTGATCATGTATTAAATCGATTTTAAGTTTTTGGCGAATTTAGACGTTTTTAGGTCCCCTAAAATCAAAAATGTCTGTCTGGCGCTGCCGTCTAGCGTCTGTGGTAACATCTAGAGCCCAAACTACTCGATCGATTTTGTTCAAATTTTATATATGTATTCAGGACGGCTACAGCTGGAGGCAAAATCCATCCTAGCTCATATATGGGGGGAGTTAACCCCTAAGAACCCATAAAATAATGTTTGTCTCAAAAATAGCTCTAACGATTTCGATCAAATTTAACACATGTAAACTCACTTAGCACTAGTATAAGATGACAACCCCGTATTCCCTAAAAATACAGCGATGGGGACTGGTGGGTAAGGTTAAAATAATTAAATTACTTTCTTTCTCTAAAACGGTTTTAATCATTTTGATTAAATTTGACACATGGATACATCCTTAGTATCAGTATAAGATGACGAGACTAAGTTGCTTTTAGAAATGTCAGGCAGGGATGTTGCAGAAGGTTTAAGAGTTTAATTTTTTTCCCTCCAAAGATTTTGATCAAAATAATCACATGGATGCTCTTTTAGTACTAGTATGGAATTTTTTTCTTCTGACCGACTTCCATCATATTTTCTCTTCTTAGAACTAGAACATCAATAAATGTAAAAAAAAACTTTGGGACGTTGTTTGTGAGTGTCCAGTAGTACTAAACCTAATTTATACAACAAAAAAACCCTGCGGAATTTTGGGGAGGGGCGAAAATTTTTGCACTTTTTTCGGTTTTTTCGAAATATTTTAAAAACGGTTGATTTTAGCGGACAACTTCAAATTAGTAAATTGTAGACGATTAAATTTCCTAGAATTTGCACGGTAAAATGTATTTTTGAATCCATAGGCACCGAGATACAGAGTTTCGAAAAAGTGCAAAATTTCTCAAAATCGTAAAAAACTGCTAAAAAGGCTGGTTTTAGATATTTATTTTCCATTTTTCAACATATTTAATGGACTTGTGGTATCTATTTCCTGTGCATAAGTTCAACTACCCCCTCCCCCACAACCACTACGACCTACTCCTCTTTTGAGATGAATCATACTCTAATGCGTATATGTAAGGTTTAAAAGAGCTTAAAGTAACCCAGCTCGTCATTTTCACTAGTAAATGTCCATTAGTTGAAAAAAGAACGTTAAAACACAGTATTTTAATATATAGTATAATGTAGCGATTCTTACTGTCTTATAAAGTAAATTTGTAAAGAAAATTTGAAAGTAGGGAAATTTAAAGTAATTGTTAATGAAGTAAAGTTAATATTTTTGGCGTTTGGCGCCGTACGGAGTTTTATTTTTTTCACGCTCTTCTTTATCGTCTAGCAGTGCGTTCATAATCATTTCTACTTCATGCTCTCCTTCTGCTTCTTCGTCCTGGAGATCAGGTTCTGGCGAACTTTTGCATCCATGCCCCGAGCATTTCTTGTAAATGGTGGAGCGTTGCAGTCCTGCTTTCTTGCCTACACCCTTTCTTGCATTTACAAAAGACGATGTTCAATATGTTGTCTGGGACTGCATTACGTGTGGTTTTGATGGGGACGACCCCTCGTCTCCTCAGCGGCCACCCCCAAACTGACGGTAAAATGTCGTTACTCAGCCATGTTTGAACCTGGAGATATGTTCGGAAAACATGGCGGGCGACCGCGTCTTTGGTAGGTGGCAATCTAGACAATTGTAATTTAGGTTTGGCCACCGACTTTATAAAAAGTTGGTATCGGAGGTTTTCGAGGGAATCTGTTTCCATGTTCCCTCCATACAGTGCCACCAGAAACTCCTCGCCTGCCTCGTAAATCTGATAGGGAGTTTCTTCCGGGTCTTTCAACACAGCTACTAGGTCATGAAGGAAAGTGTTCTTCTCGTAAATTCTGCAGACCTTCTTCCCTTATCCGAAGGGGGTTGAAGTGGTGTCGCACCCACTTACTGCATGCAGAAAGAGAATATCTTGTGGGTCGATCTTGCATGAAGCTGCTGAATATAATTATGATGGGGCATTACCTCTCCCACTCTTCTCGAAATAGATATTTTTGTGGGAGATGAAAGCTAGGACTGTCAGTAACACGAGGAGATCTACATCTTCACCTGTAATAATTACACTGTCATATTGAGCAATTTCCTTAGTTGTCATTTCTGTCATCACATTTCAGCAGTTTTTTACGATTTTGAGAAATTTTGCACTTTTTCGAAAATCTGTATTTTGGTATCTATGGGATAAAAAAATACGTTTTACTATGCAAATTGCAGGAAATTTAACCAGCTACAATTTATTAATTTGAAGTTGTCCGCTAAAATCAACCGTTTTCGATATATTTCGAAAAAACCGAAGAAAGAGCAAAAATTTTGGGGATTTTCGTCCCTCCTAACAGGATGGTTTTGTTGGATAATTGGATGTAGTACTACTGAACACCCACAAACAACATCCCAAAGTTTCATTAAAGTTCGGAATTTTTCGAAAGTATGAAGTACATGGCGACTGGCTGACGTATGCTCTCCAATTTGACTCATCCACATTTGACGTTAACAATCAAAGACGTCCACATGCTAAAATTGTCATGTTTTAGTCAGATTATTAACGACAAATATGGTCTCATCAAATTGATACCATCGTACCCTCGAAAAATTGGTAAAAATATATTGATTATTTACCAAAGTCTTGTTATATTACCCTTGTTATAATTATTGCACCGACAAAGAACATACAGTTTACATCACACTTTTTATTTGCGATTATCAAGTATGGTTAACGGTTAAACTAAAATAAATAAAACGAACTTTTCGCCTAGTTTCATAATATAGGTATATGCCATATCCATCTACGAAAAGTAGTTTTAAACTTTATTATTAGTACATCTATCAAATGCAGCATAAAATGTTCAGTGAAATCCTGAGAGCTTTTATTTTAATATGTCTTTTAGCTCGACCAGCTTAAGTTGATGGCAAATTTAAATTACAACTTTTCAGCCGGTCACTACCGAAGTTGGTGTAGTTATAGCGGGAACTCATAATCATATAATTATTCAGTAAATTTACTATATTGATGGAATCTCTCTAACATTTATAATACTTATCTAACCAATGATAACAAGGAAATAATTTTACAGTAACATTGTAGGATGTTGGATAAGGATGTCATAAAAATGATTTATTGCCTATACATATTATAACTCACCGTTTAGCCCATATTAGGAGTACCATATGTGGTGTTAAATTAATTTTACGCCATATACTCTACAATAATTATAAGCTATAATTAGTATTTATTTGTGGTATAATTATATTTTCTTACAGTTACTAGTTTGCCAAAAATTATTTAAAAAGTCGGTGAAAAAATCACAGACGTTGATTTTTGCAATATCTTTGACTACTACAAAATATTTCACAATAAAAAATATAACCATAATTTTTATAGCCATGTGATGAGACATTAAATTTCTCTTATTTATTCCACACATAGGTAATCATCTAATACTAAAACCTACATAATAGTGAATACACCTTTATTATTCGTTTAACAAAATGGCAAATTCTTTGTTATCCTTTAGTCCATTGCTATTTTTTTTAAATTGTCGCATTGTAGCACTCATTTTGTAGACTCAAAATGTATTTTAAACATTTGCTAAGTCTGTGCCCGAAAAATTAAAGTGCCATTTACTAGCACACTTGAGTGGGAATTTCATACATCGACATTTTACACACACACATTAGCAGTGTCTTATGTGTATGTTACATTTAATTAAAATATTCACCGTTCAATAACGCGGAGGAGAGCTATAAACTTTATTAACTTGAAAGAATTTGGTTTCAGCTATAATTGAGCTGTAAAACGGTTTTATCGCGACCACACAAAATTCTTGTGAGAACTGAACAAGTTAACATATTTTAATGACTAATTTAGATTTAAGATAGTCCTGCAAATGTGAAAGCTGAAAATGACAACTGGCTCCCTGGTTTTGTCACTTGGTTATAACACTTAAATAATTTATACTTGCCGAGATATAGATATTTTATTATGCTATAACGGCGTGTGCTTGCTTCAATGGGAGCATTTTTCATGCCCCTACAAGGTGAGGTCTTTTTCATAACTCAAGTTGTAGGTGTATTTAACAATTTAGAGATTGATTTAGTTTCATATATTTCCACTGAATTGAAGTGAAAAGATAAAAGGAGCCTATGCCAAAATAAACTCCAATGTTTATTGGTCCTCATGTACTGGATGTCCCACAAATTTGATAATATAATAATAACTTTGCGATTTATTAATGTTTAGCAATGAAAACTTCGAGTAAATATATATATACATACGAGTTAAAATTATTTTACTTACAGTAATCAATGGAATGTTTATTTATTAATAATAATTTCATTAAATAGAGCCAATCCACCGTGGTCTAATTCAATAACTGAAAATTTAAATATGTATCAGAATTATAAAACATGTCGCAATAGAATAACAGAGCATTGACAATATTGGGACGTACTCAATGTCTTAGGCTAAAAAGAGAACTTTCAGGTCCTAGGTACGTACCATCAGTTGTTCCTCAAGGAACTATCTTAGGACCTCTGCTCTTCACGATCAATATAAGTTATAAATATCTTGAGAACTAAACTATACATATCTATGCTATTGACACTCAGGTATACCATCCTTTTTTATATCAAAGATAATATAAAAGCAGAACAGAAGATAACTGAGGGTTTAGAAGCATTATCTAATTTTACTGCAGATCATTTCCTAATTCTTGATCCAAAGAAATCGGCGGTTATTGTGTTCGATAAAAATTACATTATCATGAATCTTGGATATTAATGTTAACAAAAGTTTAATTCAAGATACAAGAAAATTGTTTTGTGAAACGCTGGCTTTGTCACACTTTCCGTTTGGCGTATTTTTTTATTCTTTTTGCCTTGATAAACACTCAATAAGAAGGATACAGAGGGTTCAAAATTTTTGTATTACATTCATATTTGGCTTAAGAAAATATAAGTATGCATCACATAAAGTAAAAGGGTATATACTTAACATAAAAGTCGGTCGTGAAGTATACAGGGTGTGTAAAATCTAGATTATTTTTGTCCAAAAATAAATCTGCAATACAAAATTTGCAAAAATGAATTTTTTCCCAGTGGCCTGCTATAATTCCAGGCGAAGACATGCCCTGCATAATCATTTCTTAAACGAACCAAAGACGTTTGGAATAACCTCAACACGCTATATCTCGAGTGGTATACGGAAATTTTGTGAACTTTGGAAAAGTATTTTTTTAGATATTTTCTGTCAAACTGCTTATTTACAAATATCGTTTATAAGCCCTTTCTCACGTTTCAAAATAAAATTTATATTTGATTCTTGTCGGCTCAGTGGCTGAACGTTTACGCGAAAAGGGTCCCGGTTTCGAATTCTGTCTAGAGTATGGGTTTAGTGACGTTTTTGAGATATTACCGGGTTGCTAACAATGGACTAGACGAAGTAGTGTGAGAGGCAACACGGCTAGTCGCTATACTACTCCTGAGTTCGAATCTCAGTTGCGGCAGATGGCAATGTCGATGTCGCGTGTGTGCGTGTCTTGATTGAGTGGTGGAATAGCTAATGCTAAACTCCTTCATGACGGTAATCTAAATAGGCCGATAAAACCCCAATCATTTCGGTAAGACAAATTGAACATGAATTACTAGTTTCCAAAGAATCACTCAGGAAAATTTTAAAGAAACGCGATTATCGTTGTTATAAATATCAATTGCATCAATTTTTGTATGAGAATGATTATCAACGAAAAATAACCTTTTGTAATTGGTTACAGTTACGCCAATTAAGAAATGAGAATTTTATCGAAAACATTTTGTTCACTGATGAATCGAGATTTACAAGCCTTGGGTTATTTAATCGAAACAACATTTGATATTGGGCAATTGAAAATCTTCACATTATGAAACAGGAGCGGTTTCAGGAGCAGTTTGGTTTCAATGGTTGGTTAGGCGTACTGGGCGACCATATCATAGGTCCAATAATTTTTGACGGAATTCTAACTGGACCAAGATATCTAGAATTTCTCCAAAATATAATAGTTCCACAGATTCATTAAATTCCCAATATCAATATTGACGAGGTTTACTTCCAACAAGACCACACAATGATATTATCGTTAGGGATTACTTAAATCAATTACTTCCAGATTGTTAGATTGGGACCTATGGTCCAGTCAAATGGCCTGCAAGGTCGCTTGACTTAACCCCACTCGATTTTTTTATTTGGGCGCATTTGAAAAATAGAGTCTACATGACAGCTCCAACCACAAGGCAAGATCTGGAAGAAAGAGTTCGACACGAAATTTCACATATAACACCTCAACAACTACAGAATGTTAGACGTGCAATGATCAGTCGCGCTACTCTGTGTATTAATCATAACGGTGAACAGTTTGAACAATTTTTATAGTGATTTATTATATTTTAGGTTTTAAATAATTTTGTTATTCTATTTATTCATGATTCAACGTTTTATTAAAATTATTTCTTGTTTAATTTGTGTTTATTTTTTAAAAATACTTCTATTATTACGAAGAATATCGTTAAGAAATGATTAATGGCGGAGAAATTATAGTTTATGAATCATTATTTCTGATTAATAAAAAAAAATAGCACAGTTACGTTAAAAAAATTTCCGTAGAACCTCTACGGAAATGAAAATGAAATTCCGTTTTTTGAAAAAAACCTAAAAATACTGGTACCTATTAGTAATTCACTATTTTCTTCTTTACAGATAAGTCTATAACCGTACTAATAATTTCCATAGCCTACTTAGTAATTTTCTTATGGCATTCATCTGACGCGGCCGTTTTGAAAAAATAAAAAAATTGTTCGTATCTCACTTATTTTTGGAATTTTTTACGTCTAAAGAAACTTTTACACTTAGAAATCTATGCTTAATGAGAGACCATAAGAAAATATAGTCAACCAAGTCAAGAGATATTTTCATTCCTGTTTAGTCTAAAAGTAGCCCATTATTTTCTAATTCATGTGTACCAAAAACCAAATTTTTAAATACAACAACCAAAATATTGGGAGCGTACATTGACTCGTGGCCACGCGGTATACTGTAAATAAATTAATGTTCTTTTTGTTAAAATTCTTATTCTTTTGAACCTGCATCGCCCCTGATAATAATTGTCTGAAGTAATTTGATAACAATGAACCTATCATTTCTTTTCAATTACACATTATTAATTTTTGACCATAACTTCCAAATTTTTAGTAAACATGGTCAGCACGATTTTGCCTTCTTGGTTGGACAAAATTCTAAAGTGACTTTTTAACAACCAGTGGCGCCCTCTCATAGTCCACTTTCTGTACTCACAACCTCTGCTCTCACGTAAAAAACAACTGCAGTACGCAATATGAACCATTTTATGCAATTACGTATTTTTTTGAAAAAAAAAATAATAGGCAAGGACCAGCCGGGAAATTTAGTTTAGGTTATAATTATGAGAAAAAACAAAAAATAAATACGAGATAAAATGAAATTGTGTAATGGGGCTGCTGTTTAGGGATTGAAAGTGTTTTTTTGCGATTTTCGGCAAAACGTGTTCTCCTAGCGGAAAATGTCCTTTACAAAAGTTGTAAATAATAAAAAAATCTAAAACTTTCAAATCAGACAATTTTCAAAAAACCTCAATTTTTTGAGATAACGGCGGAAAACCGGAGTTTCGGTTTTCTATTTTTTTCTGTCGTAAAAATAATTCAATTTACATGAAATAATTTGAAAGTATACCTTTTCTTGCATTGAATAAGAATGATTTTTTTGGAATCTAGGAAACAAGTAGTTTCCGAGGTATTTATATTTATCGGAAAAAAAACCAAAACCATCGACAGAAAACTTTATTGGTGTTTTTTCGATTTAAATATTCTATCTGGGCTCATTGTAACCCTTGAAACGGCTACTTTAAAATGGTGTATATATGTTGATGGTTTATTTTTCATGAAACCGCTTTAAATTGAGAAAAACCAAAAAAAATTGCTTTTCGAATCACGAATTTTTCAATATTATTTATTTTGCATTTTTTCAATTAATTATGTAAGTAATGAAAATTTAATCCCCTAATTTTCTTATTTATATTTTCCATTTTTGTCGCTTCGATAAACTGATTCCAACAAACATTGTTACATTATTTCACTTATATTCGTCGAACTTAATTTAATTTCACACACAAGTAATTACAATCTACAAAATCACATTAATGCTCTTTCCAATTTTGTCAACGCTCTATCCAGCGAGACCTGTGTCTAATCTTTTTACAGTCTGCTCAGAAATGTGTCTAATATTTTAATTAAACTATTCAAACTTTTCATCCCATAAGACGTTGAAAGTCTTCAATTAAGTTAAAATCACTTAAGCACTATAACGGAGTAAGAAGATGGCGTAGTTAGCATCATGAACGTATGTATTATAATTTAAAATTAGTTAGTAAAGTTACAGAAAGAGAAATTTGAAATAGAAGTTTGAGCATATTCTAATGAAATAATGTTCTGGATGCTTGTTAAACTTTAGGGATAATGTACTACTAGTAGTAAGTTACTTATTAGAGGAGGATTGCTTTGTAATATTGTATCAAAGCAATAATATCGAAACGATTATTATATTACCATTAAACTAAGAAAGTTATAAGGCTCTAATTGCTCTTTAAATTATTTACTTATGAGAGTTAAATCAGGTGTATACTATATTTGATGAAATTGAGTTAATTCTCTAGGTGTGAGAATTATAAAACTTTTCTTTGTTTATCCCTTATAAATTTCTTAGATTTTTAAAAATTTCATGCCAGACTTGAGTTAGTGAAGTTCATTTTTAACGTCATAACGAAGGATGCTAAATTGTGACCTGTAATTTTTTTTTATCAATAATCATTTTATACCGGATGACAAAATAATATGGTTGTTGAAATTTCTCTGTTGATTTTTGGAATAAAATTTGGAAATTATGGTAAATCATTTGTGACATAAATAGCCCAATTTTTATGTAGTGCGTTTTAATTTGCTCGTGATTTGCTTCCTAATATAACTATTTTAAAGTTTAAAAAATACAAAATTGTAGAACATATTTTAAGATTTTAGAAGAAAAATTGAGGGCCTAGCCAAATGAAAATGAGGAAGATACGTTTGTTTTGCCGAGGGTACAAAGATTAATGTCTTAGCAAGTACACGTGAAATTGGAAGTGCTCTTGATATTGGCCGACAATCTGTCAGAATAATATTGAGAAAACATATATCATCTTCATCAGCACTCCTGCTGGAGGTACGAGAGTCCATTATTGTAACTGTTTGCTAGAAAATAGAAACATTGCTCCCAGAATCCTAAATCCTGTTCACAGATGAAAGTAGGTTTACTAACAATGACATGTTTAACCGAAATAATTAGGTCTCAGGAAAATTTACATGAATTTAGAGAAGGAAATCACCAGGAGGTTGTTTGGGATCAATACTACAATCTGTAGTATTTAGGATAACTAGACTTTCTTAGTCGTTCAAGTGATGTTAAAGTTGTTAATATTCTAATACTATATTATTCAACGAGCGATAATGTAGGTAATAACTCACATAGATGAAATTTGCAGAACGAGCCGCATGCGAGTGTTGTAAAATCATTAAGTTGAGGTTTTTTTTAGTGTCACAGAAGATCTGAAAAGGTTTTAGATGAGATCGGATTACGTTTAGTGCCGTTTTGTCACACAATTTAGTGCTCTTTTCGGCTTCAAAGATCCACCGAGTGGGGAGGTTCTAGCCGCTTCCAGTAGCTGCCGATTTTAGGTTGTAGAATTTATAGATCAGTTCTCGTATTCTTCCATTTAAATAGTCGATATGTTTTCCTCATTTCCAATGTGGGTCTAAGATTCGGACTAGATATTTTATGGTGGCAGCACTATGTAACACAACCGTTAACACATTCATTTATTAGAATGGGTTTAAGTACATGGGGCATTCCAAATTTAGTTGGGGAAAATGAAATATACTTAATTTTTGTAATGTTTAGCTTAAGAAGATTGGCGTATAGCCAGGTTTTTACTTTTCTATTTGCCGCAGTGACTTTTTGTTTTGTTTTGTCCCAAGTCTCCTCTGCACAAATTAGTGCCGCATCGTCTGCATATGATATAATATTGCACGCATAATTTTTCTGTAAAAGATCATCTATATATATAAGGAATAAGCTAGGACCTAAGATAGTTCCTTGGGGAACCCCAGTTCTTATTATTTCTGTTGCGCTGTGAGCGTTATCTGTTTTGACTTGCTGTAGTTTATTGGCTAGATAGTCTTTAAGCAAATCATATAGTTTCCTTCTGGACCGTACGCTACAGTCTTTCAGGCAGAGGTATATGCCATCCTAAAACTGGCATTAAGGAAGAAATGAGGAACGGTACGGAACAAAATATTTGTATCTGTTCCGACAGCCAAGCAGCACTTCGGGCGGTCTGCTCTCCCTGGACGAGGTTCCCCCTCGTCCAGGAGAACCTCGTCCAGGAGTGCGGAGATGCCCTAGAGGAACATACCGGGATCCCAGGAAACGAGAGAACCGATGAATTGGCTAGGCTCGGAGCCAGGGAGCCCTGTCTTGGCCCGGAGCCCATGTTGGGAATTACCAAGAAACAAGTCGCTACGGCCTTTAATAAGTGGGCACATGCAACATTGAGGGAACATTGGAGGCTGAGCAGTGGCTGCAGACAGACTCGAGACTTCGTAACGGGGCCGAACAAGTCAAGGGCGGCCTGGTTCCTAGGCAGAAGCCGATGGACTCTGAACCAATTGGTCGAAGTACTAATCGGTCACTGCAGGCTCAGAAGACACCTATCACTGATGTGAGTTGAGGAAGATCCCACCTGCCCAAGATGCGGAAATGATGAAGAAACATCGTTTCACTTCTTGGGACAATGTGAAGCGTTCGGGCGCCTGAGGTATGAACTCTTCGGCGCCACAACTCTTCCAAAAGAGGAAATGTACTCTCTCGAATGGAAACATGTCCTGACCTTCATTGGAAGATCAGGAAGGTTTCAAGAGGGAGTAGGAGGTCGAGTAGAAGTGAACGGTTGAGGGGACGTCAGGGGGTAGGTAAAAAGGGCCCATTTGTGGCCTACTTGCCAGGCACCAGGCCTCCCCCAACAATTACTACTACTACTTCCTTCTGATACCTATTTTGTCTAATTTGCTTAATAGATGAACATGAAATACTGTGGCTTTTGTAAATCTAAGAAGATGGCTAAGACTTTCTTGTTCGATTCGAAGTTACTTAGTATAGGTACCTGAATATTTTCGAAAATGAAATTGGCTTTTAGGAGAATTACCCTTGAATTTGAGAAGAAACAGGTTTTACCATGTAACAGGATGGGGTTCCACCACATAACCATCGAGGTGTGTCTAATTCAGTCAATTTGACATATAGGCCGACAGGACGGTGCCCTAATCCCTATGGATTTTTTCATGTGGGATACGTCAAGAAATTTCCAGGAGTTGGAAACCAAAATTCGTCAAGCTTTTGCAGCATAACTGCTCAAACGTTAGAGCTAGTGGTATTAGTACCATTGTTATATTTATGGCCAGGAAGTATATTTTTATCAGTTAAAACTAAAAAAGACGAAGGCTGTGTCTTAAGCTCAGAGACACCTGGTATAAGTGAATTGTGTTACATTTGAGTTAAATTTTATTGCAGTAGGTTTTTGCAGTCTTCGCGAAAGAATTCAAGATGTTAGTTAATTTAATTATATGGAGACGGTAGCTCAGTGGGTTAGCACATATGGCTTCCGTAAAATGGGATAAATGAAATAAATATAATATCTTTAAGCAATAATGAGATCTAAATTCTTTAAATAAATGAGATTAATGGTTAATGGCGTCCATCTTTCTCTCTGTGCATACCCAGCGAGGTGGGTTCGAGTCCCACCTACTGCGAAGCAATTTTCAAGTATAAATTATCTCCAAGAAGTGGTTCGGATTCCACTATAGTCTGTAGGGCCCCGTCTCCTTGTCTCAGACAAATCAAGAGCTCCTAGATTTAAGAGGGTCACTCAGATGACCTGGAAGGCGGTTAATAAACATTTATAGATAAAATAAACATTTAAAACTGCTTGCTTAGACGGCTTGTTCACATCAAATTTGTATCCGAAACAACAAAATAAAAACAACAATTTATCATCCTGGGCAGATATTCTCTGCATACTTCGCACTAAAGTAACATATTCCCCATTTGGTATAATAAAGTGCGTTTCAATATAGCACTTTGAACTTACGACCTTTGCGCGTTGGCGTCGGCTTGAATATATGAAATATGTGCGACGTCCCATGCAAAATAATAAATCGTTTAAATTACGATTTGTCCATGAGCGCGATTCTTGATCGTATCGTAAACTTTGAATGAGCACCAAGACTCCGCCTAGTGTCGTCGCATTCTAATATTTCACGTCCTTGTTCCACCCACCGTAATCATCATAAATTATAGAAGAATACTCTAAGAGATGATGCTGCGCTGTACCGAGGCGAATATCCCAGCCGATAAGCTTCTTTTGGAAAATCGCATATGTGGTATATTAATCTAACTTTACATGTAAGATTTTACTAGTACTTGTTCTGAGCTCTAAGAAATGCAGATAGAGTGGGTGTAATACAGGGTGGTCAAATAATATGTTGTAGTCCATTGCCACTATCCACAATTACAATTAGCGTTAAATAAAATGCTTCCATTAAACACATGGCCTGCGAGAATAGCTCTACCTATTTTTGGGGGTTAGAGTCGTCTGTGTTTTAGGTTGCCATACTTTCATAAAACAAAAAGCTTTTGCCGAAATTTCACAATATTTCATAGGTGGTTACACAAATGATTAATGAGGTAAAAAAAATTAATAAATGGTCACCATGTGATGAGTGGTTATAAAGAAAGAAATAAGCACGTTAATCAAACATTCAAACTGCACCAGAAATGTACAGAAACATAATTAAGAGGAAGGAAGCACTATATAATCCTCCATGCGAAGAAAATAAATAGATTTGAAACTCGTAAATGTCCATCTAAGAGAATACTTAGGTATTAGAATTGCATGTACACAAAAAGAGTAATAACTAAAATTATAAGGAGAAACAAATTGTTATTTACCTAAAATAAATACCCTACTCTGTTCTTCGAGATTGCGCTGGGAACTATGAGATTTAACTTGGATAATAACTCTTGACAATCCGATTTGTTACGATTTGGTATTGGAGAGGAAAAATAATTGCGCCCATCTTCAAGGTTAATCACAGAGTATTTGGCACGCAAGTCGAAGTCAAGGTAAGTCTTCTAAATTATTAATATGTATACTATAATGACATAACCATACAGGAGAAGCATATTCGGGTTTAGATTTTACGAAAGTGAAGTAATTTAATAGAACCCGGTTGGTGAAATCATGTCAACTTCGCTCTATACAGGGTGTCTCGCCGGAAACTGAATCGATCGATATAGAGAAAAGTACGCATCAGAAAATTTAGAAAATTACTAATGTCGGGGTGGAAAATGTCGGTGTGGCCAATCCAACAAATTACAAGCAGCTGGCACTTCCGCTTATACCGGAAGTCGATACCAATTTGCTTATTTCAAATGGAACACCCTATATATTTTAGGGTTTTCGAAAAAAGCATAAAATTCTGAGTCGAGAATATGTAGCATATCCTATACCTAAACCTAGCCGTTTCAGAGATATTTGACATTTTATAGAAAATTTGACAGGTGCAACGGTTTGCAAGAACCGTTATAACTTTCTTCGTATAAAAGATCCTCATTTGCTTTTTGTCACATAAAAAGAACATAAGGAGAACTACGTTCTACAACTGAAATAAATTCAATAATAACATACCAAGTGTTCCGTTTCTCGCGTTACATTTTGTCAACTTCAAACCGCGAAAACTTGTTTAGGCCAAATGGAACACCCTGTATCTTTTTACGTCAAGTTGTGTAAAATTGAATTCCCTTTTTTCTGATATTAGCATGTGGGAGTTAAAGTTACAACTTTTTGAAATATTTGCGATTTTATTAGAAATTCATGAATTGTTGTAATCATTTCATCAAAATAACCATGATTAGAAACAATCAGTCATTATCTTGTCAAAAAATGCCAACACGTTTAAATTATACCAACGAAAACTTTTTAAATTTGTTTATTATTTATGGAAAATGTGATATATTAATATCAAGAACTTGCAGAACATTTGCTACTCGATATCCACAAAAACGCAAAATAACACTAACACTATAACATGCGTATTAATCCAATTGAAGATATGGCATGAACTAAAATAGCAGAGATAAGATCAATTTAAAATATGATTTCATTTTAATTTAATAATTGCTCAAAATTCCGCCCTCGAACCTCGACACATTTTTCGCATCTTGGGATTAGTTCCTCATGGGTAGCTCTTCTAATTGAATCCTGCGATATGTTTTGAACTGCATTTCTTACTCTTTGCATACAATCTTCAATGGTTGTTAATGGGCTCTCATAAACTTTATTTTTAGTAGTTCCCCAAATGAAATAATCCAGAACTGATAAATCGGGCGAGCGAGGAGGCCATAAGAAAGGTCCATTATTGGCAATCCATTGATCATAAAAAGTTTCTTGTAAATAATTATTAATTAAATATGCGTTATGTGGGGGAGCACTGTCGTGTTGATAAAAAATGTTTCTATGTTCGGCGAGAGGTAAATTTTTTAAATAGTTATTATTCAAATTTTGTAAGATATTCAGATATCTTTCACCTAAAAAAAATAATAAATAATAATTTACCTATACATATTAGCAGAAGAGAAAATTTAATTTACCGTCTAAATTTTCCTGATAAAATTGTAATGCCACCACTCTATCGTTTCTTATTGCACAGTAAACTGCCAACTTTCCTGAAATTTTCGCTCTCTGAACATATGAGGATTTGAGTCACTCCAATAATGCGAATTGTGTCTATTAAAAAGTCAATTTTTAGTAAATTATGCTCCATCTGTCCATATAATATTCCCCAAATAAGAATCGTGACCCTCAGACCTTATTAGAATAAACTCACAAAAATTCTGTCTTCTTAGGAAATCTGTTTCTTTTAATCCTTGAACCATATGGAATGAAAACGGGTGAAACTTATGTTTTAGAAAGATTCTGAGCAGCTTGTCTTAATGACATGCATGAAAATATCCCAGGATGACTATTTCAATGTTTTTGTCATCAACAATAGGCTTTCTTCTTTGCATTTTTGCCTTAACAGAGCCATAATTTTTTAAATTTTCCAGTATGCGTTTTACAGTGTTTGGTGACGGTTTCCATTTTTCTGGATATCGAGTAGCAAATGTGCTGCAAGTTCTTGATATTACTTTATCACATTCTCCATAAATAATAAACAAATTTAAAAAGTCTTCGTGGGTATAATTTAAACGTGCTGGCATTTTTTGACATAAGATAATGACAGATTGTTTGTAATCATGGCTATTTTGATGAAATGATTACAACAATTCATGAATTTCTAATAAAATCGCCAATATTTCAAAAAGTTGTAACTTTAACCCCCACAATGCCAATATCAGAAAAAAGGGAATTCAATTTTACACAACTTGGTGTAAAAGATTACAGGGTGTTCCATTTGACCTAAACAAGTTTTCTCGGTTTGAAGTTGACAAAATGTAATGGGGAAAACGGAACGCTTGGTATAATATTATTGAACTTATTTCAGATGTAGAACGTAGTTCTCCTTGTGTTCTTTTTATGTGACAAGAAGCAAATGAGGATATTTTGCACGAAGAAAGTTATAACGGTTCTTGCAAACCGTTGCACCTGTCAAGTTTTCTATAAAATGCCAAATATCTCTGAAACTACTAGGTTTAGGTATAGGATATACCACATATTTTCGACTCAGAATTTTATGCTCTTTTCGAAAACTCAAAGATATATAGGATGTTCCATTTGAAATAAGCAAGTTGGTATCGACTTCCGGTATAAGCGGAAGTGCCTGCTGCTTGTAATTATTTTAGATGGATTGGCCACACCGACATTAGTAGTTATCTAAATTTTCAAAATTCTCTGATGCGTACTTTTCTCTATATCGATCGATTCAGTTCCCGGTGAGACACCCTGTATATACATGTCTTATTTGTCTCGATGGCATTCAGATACGCGATAAAAGTGAATTTTTGTTTAATTCTAACACCAAGATCACGAAAAGTAGTAGGACGTTTGAAACCTAGATTGTTCGTCTTCTAATCAATCAAAGTTATTTAGATAAAAGGACACAAATGGTAAAAATCGGTAAAAATACAAGTAAGGCAAGAAACGTGTTGTATAGTATCCCACAGGGCACTGTTCTAGCCCCAATTTGATTTATAATGTATCTAAATGACATATTTAATATAAATATGAGGGGAGATATAGTATTATTCGCAGAAGAAGTGAAAGGAATATGAGAATTGGATTTAAATGTGATTAAGAATTGGTTTGATGACGATGGCTTGACCTTTAACATTTCAACTACATATTTGCCATTCTGCTCTTATAAAAGTAATTTACCAGCATTTGCTGAAATAAATATTGCAAACATTGGTTAGGTTATAACCACCTGTGAAAAAATTAATTACCTCGGAATAACGTTAGATTCTCATTTAAAGCGGAACCACCATATCACTAACACCGTAAAAAATTAAGATCTTTGTTATACAGACTCAAAAAATTAACAGAAATATTAAATGAGAGGCACATTAAAATCATATACTATGGAATGATAGAGTCGATCTTAAAATATGGTATTATAGTCTAGAGAGGGGCTAAAAAAACTAACATCAATCTTTTAATAACAATCCAAAAAGTATATTAAAAAATTGTATAGGGAAAGCCCATCCATTATCCTACCGAATTATTATACAATGAATCAGAATTGTTAAATATACCTAAGTTATATGCTCAATGTTTATTAATTTCATCAACATAAAATATATTCAGAAACAACACTCGTTGAACATATGAACGACACAAGAGGTAAAGACAGAAAACAACTAAAGGTTATAGTTGCACAAAGAACTGTAGGAGCAAAATGTTTTATCTACTTAGGCCCTAGAATATGTAACAGACTTCCGGAAAATGTTAAGCAAATCAAACTGGTAACAAAATATAAAAAATAAGTAAAAAAAATGGCTACTGGATATAAATTACATGGAAACATATACACTAACGGGTCTTTGGCAATTACTTATTTATTTATACTAATATATATTAAAATTAACTATTGTATTATTTATATTACTAGTGTAAATATTCTTTCCTTTTCTTTTCTGCTCTGTTCTGTTTTGTTCTATTATATGTGGGCTCCTCATCGAAAATGTCATAACGTTACATTCTTCAGCATTTAAGAGTTGCTTATTTGCCACACACATTTGCCCTAATTTCGAAAATTTCAAAAGTTAGATCTGTGATCCCGACATGACCACCACAATTGCTGTTAAGGGTATTGTTGAAATTGTCAGGATACCTGAAAACATGTACCACAAGGGCAGCAAAAAACCCTTTAAACACCTGACGTCAAATTAAAAAATCCGATTTAATGAGAAACATGACCGCTCCGATCGTCCCCAGCTATGAGCCCTACTCCCCCCCCTCCCCCAGTACCTATTGGCAAATAGATAGCGAGAAAACTAGTGAGAGACATTTTTTCAGCGGTACCACGATGTATAACATACATATAATAATATGTCTACATAAAATTAAATAATATCTCAATTTTAATTTGTCTTTATATTTCCAAATACGTAATTAGAAATGGTTTGAATTAGCTATAAAAAGTCTAGTACCTTATATATAAAGTACGAAAAATTATATTAATGGGGATTCTTTTATTAACCAGTTTTATTTCATTTCTGTTACTTGTTCTCAAAGAAAGAGAACTAATTCAACAGACTAAAAAACACACATTTGAAAAAGCATCGTTATTATCAAAGGACTTTGTGTCTTCAACATGCGTCTAGACGAAACAATTGAGCTCAAGGATTGGCGGTAATAGAGAACCTTTTAACACTTAATGATTCTCTTGTAAATGGAATTTTAATAAAGTTTCTACTTCTTTTCGTTAAAATGAGTATTAGTTTCATCGTTTTTGTTGATCTCTTTAGAACGAAATTATAATTTTCGGTGGTTACGTATAATATATAAGAAAGTATCGAATTTCCTTACGGAATGTCCCAGCTAAATCTATCTTCTATATAAATAAAAATGAAATGATGTTTGTTGGTAAGCGCATCACTTGAGAACGGCTGGACCGATTTGGCTAAATTTTTTTGTATAACTTCGTAATAGTCCGAATAAGGTTTTTAGGGAAAGAAAAATTGGAAAAGTTGCCCGGAAAATTGGAAAATTCTGGAAAAAATTAAAGTGCTTTTTGTGACAGGGACGTTCGTAATAGGCCGAGTAACAGGGATGTTTATAATAGTCCGAAGAAGATTCTTAGGGAAAGGAAAATTGAAAAAGGTGCCCGGAAAATTGGAAAATTTAGGAAAACTGAAAGTGCTTTTTGTGACAGCACAAAGTCTGTCGGGTCAGCTGGTATTGAATAAATATTAATTGTGGTATTCTGTCTATTTGGGTTTTCTACCATATGTGTGTTCTTCCGGATATTCTGAAACTCTACAAAAATAACAAAATTATAATCAGTATATTGGAAAAATAGCCGAATTGCCCCGCATCATCATATATTATACATATGGATGCCGCGTGTTGCCGTATATTCACCAGATCTTTCAAACAAAAATATTTTCTACTATCCGATACTGTGTATCACTGCCCCTTATACATGGTATGGACTATGAGAACGGATTAATAGTTCCTCAAAAAAGTCCCTGAAGGGAAATTTCCACCGGACGACAAATTTTTTAAACTTGCAGTCGTCTTGGCGGTAAACTTATAGGTATTACGTCGTATTTGCTTATCCTCAGTGAGTAGGGACACATATCGCCCTTTTACAATTTACGTAGTGCATGGGATCGCCTTGCATGAACGTATTATATTATATTATATATTGTTATTATACATGATTTGCAGGAAACAACTACTCAGCGGGCAAATACCCCGACCTGCATTGAATTACACCTTACAAATCATGAAAAATTGGTAACCAATGTCATTTGTCAACACCCTGACCAGACATAGACCGGTTTCGAACTTATTAGTTCTCCTCAGTATGCCATAGGTCATGGAGCAGACAAATGACAGTGGCCAACCTGCTAGTCTTATACAGACTAATGTAAATGGTATAGTGGTGAGAGGTAATTGAATCCTCTCATGTGGTCTAATGCTACTATACACCAGACATCATGAGAGGATTCAATTACCTCTCACCACTATACCATTTACATTAGTCTGTATAAGACTAGCAGGTTGGCCACTGTCATTTGTCTGCTCCATGACCTATGGCATACTGAGGAGAACTAATAAGTTCGAAACCGGTCTATGTCTGGTCAGGGTGTTGACAAATGACATTGGTTACCAATTTTTCATGATTTGTAAGGTGTAATTCAATGCAGGTCGGGGTATTTGCCCGCTGAGTAGTTGTTTCCTGCAAATCATGTATAATAACAGTATATAGGTTAAGTCCACCAAGGGCTAAAGGTCGCCGCTCTCGGTACTTGCAAAATGGCAAGTCGCTATGCACCACGGAGACATCTATGATGTCTGGTGTATAGTAGCATTAGACCACATGAGAGGATTCAGTTACCTCTCACCACTATACCATTTACATTAGTCTGTTTAAGACTAGCAGGTTGGCCACTGTCATTTGTCTGCTCCATGACCTATGGCATACTGAGGAGAACTAATAAGTTCGAAACCGGTCTATGTCTGGTCAGGGTGTTGACAAATGACATTGGTTACCAATTTTTCATGATTTATAAGGTGTAATTCAATGCAGGTCGGGGTATTTGCCCGCTGAGTAGTTGTTTCCTGCAAATCATGTATAATAACAGTATATAGGTTAAGTCCACCAAGGGCTAAAGGTCGCCGCTCTCGGTACTTGCAAAATGGCAAGTCGCTATGCACCACGGAGACATCTATGATGTCTGGTGTATAGTAGCATTAGACCACATGAGAGGATTCAATTACCTCTCACCACTATACCATTTACATTAGTCTGTATAAGACTAGCAGGTTGGCCACTGTCATTTGTCTGCTCCATGACCTATGGCATACTGAGGAGAACTAATAAGTTCGAAACCGGTCTATGTCTGGTCAGGGTGTTGACAAATGACATTGGTTACCAATTTTTCATGATTTGTAAGGTGTAATTCAATGCAGGTCGGGGTATTTGCCCGCTGAGTAGTTGTTTCCTGCAAATCATGTATAATAACAGTATATAGGTTAAGTCCACCAAGGGCTAAAGGTCGCCGCTCTCGGTACTTGCAAAATGGCAAGTCGCTATGCACCACGGAGACATCTATGATGTCTGGTGTATAGTAGCATTAGACCACATGAGAGGATTCAATTACCTCTCACCACTATACCATTTACATTAGTCTGTATAAGACTAGCAGGTTGGCCACTGTCATTTGTCTGCTCCATGACCTATGGCATACTGAGGAGAACTAATAAGTTCGAAACCGGTCTATGTCTGGTCAGGGTGTTGACAAATGACATTGGTTACCAATTTTTCATGATTTGTAAGGTGTAATTCAATGCAGGTCGGGGTATTTGCCCGCTGAGTAGTTGTTTCCTGCAAATCATGTATAATAACAGTATATAGGTTAAGTCCACCAAGGGCTAAAGGTCGCCGCTCTCGGTACTTGCAAAATGGCAAGTCGCTATGCACCACGGAGACATCTATGATGTCTGGTGTATAGTAGCATTAGACCACATGAGAGGATTCAATTACCTTTCACCACTATACCATATATTATATATATATATATATATATATATATATATATATATATATATATATATAATATATATTATATTCTAATCTGTTCTAATTCAGGTATATTTAAACTCGATATCAAAGTGTCCAAAATTACCTATGATAATTTACAAATACTTATAAAAACAGGCAAGCCAGAAGCCCACAAAGTTACAAATATAAAATTTTCCGTTGAATCTTTTGGGTGTCCCTCGATTGCTCTAACGTAAACTATTGGATGGTAGTTGGAGACTGCATGTCTGAGTCATCCTAATCCTCACCATGCGTGGTATGGACCAAAACTCTTGTTAATCTTGTACATCTCCATGTACATACATTGTTTATTAACAAATATTTCCAAAAGACGCAATATGTAACTTTACCTGAATCCTATTCTTTTTCATTGGAGTCTTACTGTTTTATCATTAACAGCATTCCCTTTCAGGTTAACTTTTAAGACGTGTTATAAAGTAAAGTGTTAGCAAGTACAGTGTTTAGATATGACAGTGCAACGGCGTTCCAGTTGATACCATTAAGTATAAGTTTTGTTCATCCGTGAAACCTCACAGCATAATAGACATAACTCAACTTCAGGACAAAATCGGTTCCATAAAATCTTCAATTTTATTCTGTTATGCAATATTAGGATGCGATACAATATCAGCTCTTTATAAAAAAGGAAAACTATCATCTTATTAGTGGAGTCAGACAAGCATCAAATTTTAGTGAATAAGGAACTGTTTCCGGAGTCATTTTTTTTTTTAAACATGTTAGTTACATCGAATACTATGGACATTTTCTGCCTCTAGCAACCGCCGCTACGCATCGGCCATTTTGTGAAAAATCGCCCATTTTGGTCGTTCTTTCTAAATATAGATGAGTATATCTCGCTATGTGTAGGTCCAAAAAAATCGAAAAAAATTAAGGCTATTTATTATGATACAGGCTATCAGCGGTTACAATACGAAATTCTTATCTGCACACATAACCTCAAAAAAATAAAAACTGGCAAACTGCTAAATTTTGGTTTTTTGGTTATAACTTAGAACTTTTTAAGTAAAATTTGATGAAATTTTCAGAAATTATACATTGTAATCTGAACAATAACAGGTTAAAATTTCAAGTCAAAATATCTAATACAAGTCTCAAAAATTGGGTTCAAATTTTAAAATTGATTGGCCAACTACTTTTGTGCATCGCATCGTATGAGGTTTTTTTTTTTAATGTAGTTTCTTTATGCACTTTATTATGGTGAACAAGAAAAAAAATTTGAACTTGGGAAAAAGTTTAAAAAATCGATTTTTAATTTTTCATTCATATACAAATTCAATTATCCATTAGATTAAAACATAATTTTTCAATCGCAAACTCCTCTATAAAATCCTTGTTTTACTATAAGGAACGTAACCAGACTGCAACCAACAGCTACTCTCCGGGCTATGTGCTCCGTCGAGCGCTGAATTACAAGTTACAATCCTGGTGCGTTAAGTGTAATAATTGCATATTACCAACAGAACGCTAATACTTCGATTGCAACAAACACCAGCCGAAAGACTGATCCTACTTAAAAAATTTGACTCCGGAAACAATTCCTTACGTTTTGTTTGTCCGACTCCGCTATATAGACTTTTAAAAAAACAGCAAAGAAACAGATAGTAGAGAAATGAATGAAAAGTAGTAAATTTCAGGCCCCCATGCCTTCTGGCACGCCCACTCGTAAATCAGTCCACTGTTGACGATAGCAAATAAATATATCGCCGAAATCATTGGAGGCACAAAATCGTAAAAGAGAAATGGCAGCTGTGAAAGAGCCCACCAAAAAGTTTGGGATTATGGTAAAAATTTGCAAAAATTTCATCAAGTGCCTCAATAGAAAACTGAATAAATTTCACTGAAAATGCATGCATATTTTGCGCGATTTACTAAAAAATAAATAGGTGAGTGTATATTCTTTTTAATGAACTAATAAAGATGTCCATTCCAGACCATACGGCGTATACAATTACTAATTTATACAAAAATAGATTTACTTAAGAGGATTCGATAATAAAAAACTTGGATATAGGGTGAGTTCCATCGGATTACCCCAGGGCTCGGTTTTTAGTTCTTATATAATATTTACACTGCCGGTATACACAATTATATAAGTCCTTTCTGCAGCATCATCCAATATGCAGATGATTTTTGTTTTTATGTAACACACAATAAATATGATATCTGCATTAATAAGCTAAGTAATGCCGCTGGTCTTCTGCAAAAATGGTTCCTTGATTATGGATTTGATATTTCTGTTAAAAAATCGGTTACGAGTATATTTACAAGGCACAATACCCCTCACATGAATGAACTAAAATTAGGTAATCACTCCTATCCTTATAAAAATCAAATTATGCATCTTGGCATTACTCTAGATAAAAAGCTAAATTGGGGTACTTATATAGACCATATTGTAGCCAAATGTGAAAAAGACATTAATTTTTTAAAAATGATCTGTAAAACATGGTGGGGTGCTAACCCTAATACACTTATTCTATTTTATAGGTCGTATATTCGTTCTATAATAGATTATGGATCCACCTCATATGGATCTGCCAGTAACTCTGTCTTAAAACGCTTAGATATTGTTCAGAACAAAGCCTTGCGTATCTGCCTGTGTGCCATGGGATCGACTCCACTGGTTCCATTACATGCTGAAGCTTCAGAACAATCCCTGGTGTTTCGACGACAATTGCTTTGTCAGAAATATATCCTAAAAGCAGAATATAGAGACTTGTTGATTGTGTCCAAGATATCACACTTAAACACACAAGATTTAACAAATAAGTATTGGTCCAAAAGAAATTCCCTCCTCTTTGCTCTGGATATCGTGAATTATGTGGACAGTTTGATCTTCTCCTCAAATATTCAGATATATCCTATCTAAACTTGGAGTACCTCGATTTATTTTATGAACCTCGTATTTTAATTATATCATACTCAGATATCACCACTGAGAATAATTTGACAATTAATAACTTAAAATTTATATACTCTAGTCATTTGCATATATACACTGATGGTTCTAAAATTGGGGAATATACCGTTTACATTCCATCTGAAAATTTCAAACTGAAAATTAAATTAGAAACTCGTACAACGGTGTTTGTGAGTGAAGTTATTGCTATATTAAAAGCTTTAGATTATGTGGAACGCAACGAAGTTAGGCGAGCCATAATTTTTACGGCTTCCTTAAGCGTCTTAATAAACTTAAAAACAGCCTTAATTAATAACCCCAGAATTAATAGTTACATTCTTAAAATATTCTATTTCTTTGTAAATTACACAAAAATAAAGTTAATGTTGAATTTATCTGGGTGAAGGCTCATGTGGGTATTACTTGTAATGAACCTGTGGATAATCTTGCCAAAGAGGACGCATTCGCTGGCAGAAACCTTAAGTTTAAGATGTGTTTATCTGATCTCTTGAACTCATCAAAAAATAATATAACTATTAAATGGAGTGAATATTACGAACAATTCAAAATTGATAACCCAAACAATCATTATATTCAAATTGAGGATAGTTTACCTAAGGTCCCTTGGTTTAGATATTTGACAGTAAGCAGAAAGTTTATCACCACTATCTCTAGATTGAGGTTTGGCCATGCTTGTTATGCTCAACATCTGAAGAGAATTGGAGTTGTGGAAACAGATATATGCACAGCATGCCATGTTATTTGTGACTTGGATCACATTTTCTTTGGGTGTTCATGTCATAATGGAGCTTCTGATAAACTTATTAAGGGGTTACTGAAATTAAAGATTCCTCTGCCCTTTAATCTGTTACACTTAAGAACATATGTATATATAAAGAAATAATGAATTTTCTGAATAAAATCAACATACTGTTATGAAGTACATAGATTAGAATCGTATCCTTATGTTTTGCCTTATCCGTGGTCTTTAACAAGTGTGTCTAATTATTAATGCTCTGATGGGCCCCTGAGCGGGAAGAGTGTCACCCTGTGCTTTCCCAATTGTGTTGGTCGTCTACTAATTTTCCCTTAAAATCGTGTTAGGTTAGCTTCGCATTGGTATTTCTTTGTCGTTTTTTTTATTTTTGTTATTTTTATCCTATTTGTAGAATTAAGTGATTGGCTAATGGATTCCACGTCCAATGCAAAAAAAAGGTGAATGGTGAAAGTGGAAGGAGAGGCGTAAAGTTTATTTGAAACCTGGAACAGAAAATTTCATTGATCCATTGATCGATTGCACTGTTCATTAGGATTCCTACAGGGTCCTTTTAGGTTTATAAATAATATAATAATAATAACACCACAGGTAATGACGACCCCCTTTATCCCGGAAGGCTCTAGAAGAGCCTTGTGTGGGAGGGGGCTACACATTTAGAGACAAGGGACACACACACAATATCCGTGTATAGTGAAAAAATCCCTCTCACAGTATTTTCCACTGCCACGGCCGGGGATCGAACCCGGAACTTTTGGGTGAGAGGCAAGTGCGCTCACCTCTCGACCACCAGTCATACGTTATAAATTGCCTTCTAATCAATTTCGTTTCAAAACAAACCATTAATTAATCATTTGCAATACTGAGCAAAGGCACTAATTATTTGTTATTATTAATACCGAAAGCAGCAAATTCAGATGAATGCTACTTTGATATTTAGATTTTCTTCCTTCGTAAAATTGCATATATACTACAACTTACGTATTTGCTATAAAAATAAATGTATGCGATATTAAGCTTCTAATAAATGCTAAGAGGTACAGTTTAAAGCTGTACCGCGAGAGAATACATCAAAAAGGATTCTTAGCGAACGCCATGTGACATTTAGAAAGCTCTAAAACAGACGAGCAACATAAATATAAATGAAAAATAAAGAGGGGACGTAAAAGTTTTATCGCAATGAACTTCATTAAATTTAATAAAGTAAATCTGGCCTCGTTTCAGAATCATTTTAAAGGAACATCCCTCAAAATGCGTATATTAAGCGCTGAAATACTTTTCAGGTTTCAGGTCTTATTCTTAATGAACTCTTGCAAAAGTTTAAATTGTAGGGAACGCAATGAACGCATTTTTCAGGCAACTTTTAACGTAATGTTACGTTTTCGAATTTTCTTAAAAGAAATATTTAAATTTATTTAAAAGTGTTTTGAGTAATTGCGTTTGGGGTGTTCGGAGGGGAATTTCGAGCCTCACAGTCTGGTTTACTACGAAGTTGTTTTCATAAATTTCGAGTTCTTGAAGTTTATTTAATTGGACTGGTAAACGTTCGTTTAGAACATTTATTGGTATTTTAACAAACATAACAAACACAAAAAAGACAACTTCAAGGCAAAACCAAAGTTATAATGGATAACTTGCGGTACCATCTTTCAAGTGGGATGTAAAACTTCCATTATGGTAGCCAGCCACACTTTTAGTTGCTGTAATCATTTAAATTTGGTTAAAGTAACAACACATAATAAATATGTAATAAAAGAAAACAACAATAATAACAGGCCTAAAAAATCTAAAATACAAATAGTTATAAACCCGACGTTACTCTTCAACATTGGCACAATTAAGGTATTCGGATACTGAATAAAAACCTTATTTTAAAAGCATAATCTTTACTCTATTTTTAAACACTGTTGCTAGATAATGTTTTTAGGGACAGGGGTAGTTTGTTGAATAATTTAATAGGCATTATCGGAGGTCCATTAGCTACCAATGAGAGTCTATGATCTATATTATAAGTGGGCCTTAAAGAATAATTGTTTATTTCTGATCTGTTTGTGACAAATTTATCTTGACTATTTTTTAAATAGCAAACACAGTTAAAAATATATAGACTAGCAATTGTTAAGGTACCAAGTTCCGAGAATAGATTCCTGCAGGATGCAGGAGTAACGTGCATGTTTAAATGTCATGGTTCGAACTATTTTCTTTTGCAAGATGAAAAGTTCCCCAACTCTACTACTGTTTCCCCAACATATTACACAGTAGTTCAACCTTGAATGTACATATTCAAAATATTTAGACTGACATGGTTTCTTAGTTACCATATAGAAAAACAAGTTATGTTTAGTTTATTTATTAAAGAATCAACGTGATAACCCCAGGATAAGTGAGAATCGATGTGAAGTCCTAAAAATTTTACTGTGTCATTTTGTTTTGTACTTTGTCCATTGATTCTTACAAGTACACTTTCATTGAGATTTTTAGGTGTACATAAAACGAGACTAGTTTTGAGGCTACAAGAGTAAATATACAAAATTTTGATAGAAAGAATGAAATCGAAGATTTGCGTACACGCTTCAAAAAAACGGACACAAAATAAAATGAAACTTGGCAAGAATTTTAACAAATAAAGCAATATAACAAATTTTGGTAGGTTTGAGAACGAAAATATTAGGTTTCTGTTTACTATCACTAAATTACCAGACAAATACTATTAGAGACGATACAAGTATTAAAACCAAATTTTCTACAGAACGAACATTTATTATATTATACAATATGTACACTCAGGCTAGAGAGGTTTAATTATGAAGTTAAATGCTAATATTTAACAAAAAATGAACCATACGTATTAACGTGGAAATAATGTTTATCCAAGAGTATCATGTGCGTACGATGTCAAACTACTAATAGCTTTGCATGGCCATGTTCTGCCTTACAAGACTTATATTTTCAAAAAAAGATAAAAAAATTTACTCATGCTATGAGTCCCATAGATCAGATTGAAATTAAATTCAAAAATATATTATGGTAAGGTTGACGTTGAAAGGTTTTAAGTGAATGACAAAGTTAAGTAATTAAGTGAAATTAAGGTTCACGATAAAAAAAAAGAAGATTAAACCTGCTCCAACAATAAACTTGCTCCAGTAAAAAAAATTGTTCCAAAAAAATCCTACTTTAGCGAAACCTGCTCCAGCACTGATCGTCTACGGCATGGCTAGAATGTCCCTGCGGTACGGCATGGCCTGGTCAATTGGTCATCTTCATGACACCAAGTGAGGGGGCTACTATGATGACCCTGACTGTTACAGTTGGTGCTCCACTGGCTGCACATGATTGCATACATCTAGTTACCGGCTGGTACATCGGCAGATCACAAAAATTGTCTTGAACGTAGTGTAGATTAATCCAAAAAATAGCCAGTCCCAAACACACTGTAAGTTTTGCAAGTATAAAAACAACCTAATAAAATACAAAATAAAACTTACCCCTATAAGTAGAGAGTAGCACATGAATTTCACAAAAAATACCAAAAAAGTCAGGAGGCCTCTCGGAAATAAAATTTTCATGCGACAGCTGACCAAGCTCCTATACAAGAGAAATTGTGAATTTTGGTTCACAAAATGCTCAAAATTAATCTGGGTTAAGCCCAACGAAAAGAGAAGCTTCCTCCTTCTCTTGCACACGTGCCCCAGCAAAAGACAAGAAATTCCGCCATTTTTCCAGTGCTGCCAACTTAATTTTTTTCTCAAAAGACCCTCTGTTGCCAACCAATGAGGAAATATATTTGCATAAAAGAGAAAACAATCCTTATAGTGTATGAAAATTAGCCTTTTTAGAAGAAAAAATTTATAAAGTTTTTAAATTTTGGTTATGAACGCTCAGTAGGAACCCAAATACAGATCCGAAGAGTTCCCACCTCTCCGGTGGGAGCTTCATCCCCTTTTGTCCAAAAAACCACCCCCAATCGTGACCTCGCGATCTTTTTCGGCGTTTTGATCGTAAACCGCAACTTCTACGAAAAAATGTTACAGGACTTTTTATATTCTCCATGAAATTCTCTATAAAAATGTCTCTTACTGTTTTTAGCGTATCTCCCACCCAACGCTCGTAAATGACCTTGGAAAATAAGCATGGTTCTCAGCGCGAAGAGAAAAATGAGCCCAGCGCCGTTTTTTGAGGCGATTATTTTGAAAAGTGTTAGTCTGAGCAAAAAAATTTATAGAATAGAAATTTGTGCATTCTGCCTTTTTTTTAATATTTCCTTGAGCATCTCTCAAAAAGCGAATGTCTTTGTCCGATGGAGAAAGAGCGATGAGGAGTGTTAGCAAATCAATATCTTGCCCAACAACAACTGGTTTTTCATAATTGTTGGCTGCGTATAGTTCCCATGACTTACAAATTTCGGAAGTTTTAAAGGGTTGCAAAGATAATATTTTATTTGCCCATGCGTTTAGTGGCTGCGACACCACTTCTGCCTTTTTTGGGAAGGGAAAATCTCAGACTATAAATTTAATAAATTCAAGAAAGGATTTACAAGAAGTGGTTGAAATATTCAAGAGCTGGTGAGAAATTTACGCTTGCCTTATGCCAGTGGTTATGACTGAAGCGCCAGCTCCAACTTCAATTCTTCAGCTTATATCCTGCGGCTGTAAAAAGGGGTGTGGAAAGCGATGTAGCTGTGTAAAAGTTGGTTTGCGCTGCTCCCCAATGTGCTCTAGTTGTCATGGGCAAAGTTGTTTCAATTCGGACGAGGAGGGCGACTTTGCAGAGGAAAATTAATGATAGATATGTTTTATTAGTGGAATAGACCTAAGGGGGAAACCACGTAAAAAATGACGCGCCGAGAGCTCTACCTCAAAGGTGGTGTGGAAATGGGCTCAAAGTACAGAATGCACAAATATAAAAAAATCATCATATGAACACTAACACTTGTTCATAAATATCTTATTTTATATGCACCTTGTAGAGAAGAAACTGCTCTTTAATTTCGATTCTATACATTTTCTTGCTCAGACTAACACTTTTCAAAATAATCGCCCCAAAAAACGACGCTGGGCTCATTTTTCTCTTCTCACTGAGAACTATGCTTAATTTCCAAGGTCATTTACGAGCGTCGGGTGGGAGATACGCAAAAAACAGTAAGAAACAGATCGCGAGGTCGCGATTAGGGGTGGTTTTTTGGGCAAAAGGGGATGAAGCTCCCACCGCAGAGGTGGGAACTCTTCGGATCTGTATTTGGGTCCCTACTGAGAGTTCATAACCAAAATTTAAAAACTTTATAAATTTTTTCTTCTATTCCTTATTTTTCGAACTAACTTGCTTACACTATTACTGCCAAAATATTTAATGATACTAAGGAAAAAAAATAATGAGAAATGAAATTAATTATTACAAAACTCTTATAGGTCGATTTGATCGTTTTATGAGTAATGCAACATTAGGTACACTTGAGTGTACACTTTGGTTGCATACTCATGGCCTCACAAATTTCACAGCAGTATTTTAAAATGCTACAGTACGTCAGCGAAATATTTTATTCTTGTTTTTGTTATAATTTTTGTTGATTGCCAAAACTGCCCAATGTCTGTTGACACAATTGTCACAGGCGTAAGGGCAATTTATTCTTAAAATAATTGCTGTGAATGACGTTACTCAATATTGTTCCATTATTTGCTCCACTATGTTAGGCGATAGGTGCCCAGCAATTAATTGCTGTAAAAGTTACCCGCCTAACAGCACCTGACGATAAACAAACGCCGTGCTACGAATCCAAGTCGCTGTCTACAATAAATACGGCCTCTTTAATTAGAATATACCAAACCTTTACTATGATGGGTATTCATCAATGTCGATTATGTCGAATCATAAATAGATAACTGTTTAAATTAATTTATATTCGCACCTACACACCTACACACATTGAGCAAATTTAACGAACCATTGAATATTTCCTTATATGTTGTATGTTTATTCTGTTAATTATGAAAGCGGTATAACTGTTATTTTTGCGAATATTTTAGCCTTTTTATTACTCGTGTGAAATAACACTGAAAAGTTTTAGTGCTATAAGTATTTATTTGAAACTTAGTAACTTAGTAATTAACGTTTTCTCATTAATACAAATAGTAAGTTTAAATTTGATAAATAATTTTATTCTTAAGTTAAAAAGCTTAAATTATTTTAAAAGACGAGAAGAAATTTGCTACGACGGGACCTACGTAACTCTAAATGTCGATCTTTCGTACCAAAGTCTTTACGACTTGAAATATTTGACGACTTTCAGAAAAAATGTTTATGCCAAATAGTGGAGTAAATATAGATTTGCAAAGAAAATTTTATATGGAGCAACGCGACATTGTTTTGTGAAACTAAGAATACCCTGAATTTTCTGCTTCGAGTAGGTGGGTGAACCCTCTTTTTCGCGGAAGAGGTAAATTGATCATTTTTAAGGGTGGTTTTCCAATTTTAATTTACTTTGGGCCCTTTAAAATGTTGTTACAAAATGAGAATGGTACACTTTTATTGTAGATGCTCAAGGAACCTTCAGTTCAAATTTCGTGAAAATCGGTTCACCGCCTCCTACGATATGTATATAAATAAACTGAAAAAACGTAAAAAATTGAATTACTGCTAACTTGGCCAAAATTAAACCGAATTTGATGACATTTTAAACGAAGGTAACTATAACCAAGAAATAACCTGCCAAATTTTACCAAAAAGTATACAACGGTTTGGCCGCAATTCTATTTTTAGTCCAAATTCCACAAAATTTTCAAAACTTTCCCAAATTTGCCCAAATGATCGATCGAAATTTTTGTTTTACCAAAATGTAGGTTTTTTTTATACATTTTTTTATTTATTTATAACGTCGGCCAATTTCCGCTACTGAGGCCTAACACCGACGCCTGTAGGCGAGCTACTCCCAACCAGGAATTTTGCCGAACCTCTTCCCTTAAGAAGAGTAGGGATCTTTTACTTGAGTAACATTTAATAGACAAGGGACCGACGGCTTTACATCCCCTCCGAAGGATGGAATATCCCCTATATTTGTAAACTATGTATATTCTAACTTAGACAAAAAACAATTCGTAGGTGCAGTGTTCTTTGATTTATCCAAAGCCTTCGATTGCTTAGATCTGAGTGTTGTAAAACAGAAACTGGAACACTTTGGTCTAAGAGGTAATGCTCAAAATTGGTTAATGTCTTATCTCCATAGCCGAAAAATGTATGTTAGTATTAACAATAGCAACTCTGACTGTTATGATATTGACCTAGGGGTTCCACAGGGATCAGTTTTGGGCCCGTTGATATTTTTATTATATATCAACGGTCTAGCTGCTGAAATTAGCTCCGATTGTGTCGTTATTTTTGCAGATGACACATCAATAGCTGTTTCTGCGTCTACTCATAAAGAGCTCCAAGATAATTTAAATATCATATCAACCCAATTTACAAACTGGTGCAATAACAATAAACTACTGGTAAATGCAAATAAAACAGTGTGCATGCAATTTTATAATAAAAAAATAATGGCACCCATTACAGTTAAGGTTAATGGGACATTGATACAGTGTGTTGATAGTACAAAATTTCTTGGTGTACACATCGACTCAAATATAAGGTGGCAGACACACATAAACATAGTTATGAAAAAAAATAATAGCGGATATTTTGCAATTCTGCAACTAAAGTCCCCCCTCGAATATAGCCAGTTAATAAACATTTATTATGCATTAATCTATTCAGCAATACAATATAATATATCACTTTGGGGAAACTAGTGATGCTGAAAGAATTCTTATCTTACAGAAACGAGTAGTAAGTTTAATATTCAATTTAAACCAAAGACAATCCTGCAGGTCATATTAAAAAAAAAAAAATATTTTAACTGTGCCATGTGTGTATATACTAAAATGTATAATTTTCATAAAACTAAATTTACAATCATTCCAACAGAAAAGAAACTTTCATGAATATTCAACTCCAAAAGGCAATGACCTGAGAACTGAGGCACACTCTACACAACTATATAAAAACTCACCCTTCCACTCGGGAATAATATTATATAATAAATTACCAGATGTTATAAAAAATATTGATTCAGTAGGAAAATTCAAAAGAAAATTAAAAGTGCTTTTAATTTCAAAAACGTATTATTCAGTTAAAGAATACATGGAGGATTTACTTTTATTGTTATTATGTCACACCAGTAATCTGTATATATACATTTTTCTTGGTATTTATCTTTAACCGTTTATCTCTGTGATATTTATCTTTTGATATTTATCTTTTAATATATGTGTTTTCTCTTTTTAATATGTGTTTTTTTTCTTTTTAAAGTTTTTGTTATAAAACTATTATTAAGTTTTTTAAATTTTTATTCTGTGTACTGAGACATATAATTACTATTGTATTTATTGCTATATGATATTGCAAATTGACTTGTCCAATATCATTGTTATGGTCTTTATGGATAAAATAAATTATTATTATTATACAACCCTCGCCTAAGGTTCTATAGCTTCCGCGCATACACCGATTTATTTTTAGGTATTTTTTTTTCTATACATTTATTTAACGTCGGTCTATTTCCGCTACTGAGGCCTAACACCGACGCCTGTAGGCGAGCTACCCCCAACCAGGAATTTTGCCGAACCTCTTCCCTTAAGAAGAGTAGGGATCTTTTACTTGCCTAACATTTAATAGACAAGGGACCGACGGCTTTACATCCCCTCCGAAGGATGGTATATGCCCTATACAACCCTCGCCTAAGGTTCTATAGCTTCCGCGCATACACTGATATACAAGCCGCTGGAAGGTGTATGAGGCGAGGACGCGGTCTTCGTTGGAACGGTCACCCATCCAACTACTAACCGCGCCTTACGTTGCTTTACATCGCATATCGAAGTATGTACATAGTAAAGACCCACCCACGCTCGCCCAAATGAAGGTATTCTTATGTACTTTCACGTGGTGTAACTAAACAATATTTTTTTAATTTAGCCGATTTTTTGTCATTTTTGATATATCTATACATACGCGCGGCGATTTCCCGTCATTTTCGGTATTATACGTAGAGAATTTCTCAGATATATGCGATTTTAGCGATGACGGGGGTAACGAAACATTCCAAACTCCAGTTACGATTCGGAAGTAGACACTTCTTGTAGTAGCACATCTAGTACAACTACTAGAAAAAGAAAACATGAATAAATTAGAATAATAATCAATATATGTACAAAGTTTAATAAAAATCAAGTGAATTTTCGAAAAAAAAAATTATATCTTACCTTCGAGAGTTATTTTTTATCTAAATATTTAAAACCTGCTCACAATCACTTTTTATTATTAATATTGTAATTGTTATAATGAATAATTACACGCACATTTGTGTGCGCATACCTATAATACCGAAAATGACGGGAAATCGCCGCGCGTATGTATAGATATATCAAAAATGACAAAAAATCGGCTAAATTAAAAAAAAATATTGTTTAGTTATATCACGTGAAAGTACATAAGAATACCGCGTCGCTCCATGTAAAATTTTCTCTATCGTCTTATTTTGGGCTATTTTTACTAAAAGAGTACCTGCTGCCCCCACCCCCCCAGAGGTTGGTGAAATTTGTTTATTTACGAAATTTTATTTGGTGCATATATAGGTATGTTAAAAAAATAATGCTCTGTGCCGCCCTCTTGCGAAGAAAGGTTTAATCCCTGGTTGTAGAGTGAAAGTAGACCTGCCTAATTAGCTACCATAGGATAATAGTTCACCAGTCGGCCCAGAGGCGGCGCTGCCTCATAGAATATACCAGAAGGAGTAGAGACGCCTCGAATGACAGACTGAATGAATTCAGAATAAGCGCCACGGATATATAAGAAGCGGGACCAGCGCATCGGGGCAAGTTCAGTGCAGTTCTGAGATGAGATGAGTCAAGAAATCGGAAAAGAGTAACACGTTGTGAATTATATTAGCGAGTCTATAGTAGACAAAAGTTATAATTAATATGTTATTGTCAGAACTAATTATTGTAATTTAGTGATAAATAAATCAGTGGTCAGTGATAATTCGTGTTGCAATTATTGAACCTACGTTTGGGGGTGTTTGCTTCATGACCTATAAAGTATACAATCTCAGTTTCTAGTGTATAGTGAACTTTATGGAAAATTATACGCTTGAATTTTTCCATATTTTTCCGAGATGTGCGTCACTTTCAAAATCTCATTTTTTGAATATAAATGTCCAATTACTTCCACGTCTACTGGAAGTTAACGCAAATATATATATATATATATATATATATATATATATATATATATTATGTTGTTTTTTAGGTTTTCGCGGGGTGTTAAATGAAGTGTTGTTGTACTTCCAGGTGCTTTCCCGCGTCGAGTTAAGTTCGAGCAACAAGGAGCAGTAGTAGGCAGCTTTTAGTGAGAACCTGAAGATGACAGATGAGATTCTGCCGAATCGTCTAGACAACCGTGACTCCTGGAGGAGTCGACCATCGACGCGGGAGAGCACCCGGAAGTACAGTAACACTTCATTTAACACCCGCGAAAACTTAATATTGAAATAGGCTTAAAATATCATGAAACGTCGAGATTTTAAATTTGAGCGAAAAAATTTTTTCTGTCTGTCGGCCTGTCTGACTGTCGGTTTTTTGTGCGCACGTTTACTCTTAGTCACAAATCTGGCGCGTTAAGTGTAATAATTGCATATTACCATCAAAACGCTAATGCTTCGATTGCAACAAACACCAGCCGAAAGACTGATCCTACTTAAAGGAGCTCCCTTGCCAGTCGTCACACACCACTTGCAGACTGCAGTTTCGAGCTGTTGGCTCTCGTCAGTGCAAGGTAGGTATGCGAAGACCGACATGAGAATCCTTTGACTATAGTACATCCCGGTATTTTTACAATAGCGACATGTAAAACAGCCAGCAGGCGCCATCTAGCGGTCCAGTGTCTGTTGCAGTCGAAAAATAAATAGCCTGACTTGGCTTAGCACAGTTCAAATGTGCTTTTAGAGGGCGGAATATTAAACATAATATTTTTAGTCGCAAACTCCTCTATAAATCCTTATTTTACTATAAGGAAAGTAACCAGACTGCAACCAAAGTTACAAATCTGGCGCGTTAAGTGTAATAATTGCATATTACCATCAAAACGCTAATGCTTCGATTGCAACAAACACCAGCCGAGAGACTGATCCTACTTAATACCTACCTTGCACTGACGAGAGCCAACAGCTCGAAACTGCAGTCTGCAAGTGGTGTGTGACGACTGGCAAGGGAGCTTTCTTTGAGATTTGTAACTTTGGTTGCAGTCTGGTTACTTTCCTTATAGTAAAATAAGGATTTATAGAGGAGTTTGCGACTAAAAATATTATGTTTAATATTCCGCCCTCTAAAAGCACATTTGAACCCTGTACGTAGGTTCAAACAAAAGACTTTTCGCTAATCACTGATTTATTAATCACTTAGATCACAATAAATAGTCCTTATACACATTAGCACACACTAATTACAAGTTTGTTCTACTATAGTCTTACTACTATAATTCACAACTTGTTACTGTTCTTCTACTGGGGATTAATAAAATCTCTCTCCGTTAGAGGGCGGCACATAACAATACAAGTGAAATTCTCCGGTATGTGTTAATCCCCTTCAGTATGTATTACTTGACTAATGCAACAGTAGTATCTGCATCTACTGTTCTTGATATGGACGCATAATTTTTCATTTTCCTCGTATTTTTTTTCTAAATGAATATCACTTGAAACGTAATTTTTGTTAACGTAGCTTTAAAAGTCCGTAATGTGCAAATTTCACTATCTGGTGGGAGTGAATGATGCCAAATGTCCTCAATAATAAATAAATAATAGAATTGCCCAGATGCTGATATTTATGATGTCTGAAAACACTGTAATAACACTGAGATCCTTATGCACATCATAGTAACAGCATTATTGTGGGCAAAAGAAATTTAAAAAACTTGTGGGTTACTAATATAACAATTAAAATCTTAATTAATTTTTTGGATAATTGAAAGGCGCAAAGCAAACCCACACGTAATTTTGTAATTAAAACCTTAACTTATTTAGTCATACACTGTGTCGTATAACAACATAAGGAGGCATAAACACCAAACCACTGACATTGACTGGACAGAAGATTTATATTTTATTATACGTCCATAAAAGATAAATGATCAAAGAACTATATGTACCTTTACTTTTTATGTTATTAGCGACCACCCAATAAAGGTAATAAAATAGCAATCAGTTAAAAAGTCATTAATTTTAATTAGAAATAACTAGCAGATTTCCAAACGTTACCATTTTATGCATATTCAATGTTATTAATTTAAAGTTATACAAAGTCAATAATTGACATATTCGATGCGCACAATGGGTATTTAATAACGAATACCACAGATTATTGTTATATTACTTACATAGATATGTAAATTTGATCGTATTGTTGACTATAAGCGCCGTAATCAAATAACATTCAATATCAGTGCTAAATTACGGTTAGAGAATTTAACTAGTTTCATACCACCTATGTAGGACAAAAAACAAATATATGAAATAAATTGTAAAGAGGCTTTAACAAATATTGCCGTGGAAACAGAGAAGTATGAGAAGTGACGTAAAATAAAGTTAAACGTGCGTACCTGTAGTTATTTAAAATTTTTCTCTTGCACATTGCACAATAACTGAACAATGGTTGAGTCTTATGAAAAAGTATAGATAATTAGTCTTACTTGTGAAAATAATAGTTCTACCAGAGCAATGAAAGACATCCACAACGTCGAATTAGTTACTCAGTTGTTGCCAAAATTCACAGACTTTTCAACCAAATCGATACTGTAATAAAAATAAGAAGAAAATGAAATAATCAGCAGAACGTAGTCCAAGTAATAAACGTTGTCAATGACAATCCTCGTAGTAGCCACGAGATATGGAATTAAACTTGAATTTCCATCGCAACAAAATTTGGAGATGTCTTCGTCGTTATGAATTGAAGCCATTTAAATCCAGATTTTTACGCACCTTAGAGGAAGGTGGAGGCAGTACTCGGAAAAAGTAAACCTTTGGTGCTGTATTGTAGGTGGAAAAATAACAGCTCCTTTCTTTTTCTCCAACCTTTAAATGCGGTAAGATTGCCACACATTCTTAAATAATGAATTAATAAAGATAATTCATGATTTTCCACTGGAATTCAAAGGGATATGTTTTTCAACTAAATGGAGCATCAATTCACAAGTCGATAATTGTCCGACGATGGTTGATATTATCTTTCCCCAAAAATGGATAGATAATAACCCTTTAATCGAATAGGCCTCTAGATCTCCGGACATTACGCCGCTTGATTTTTATTTCCGGAGCATAATTAAAAATAAAGCTTACAAAACAAGACACCGAAATAGGCAAGAGCTTTATGATAGAATTAGGCGAGCGTGACAAGAAATTAATGTTCAAGGACTGGGCCTAAAGGAATAATGATAAAACGCATTGAAAAATGTATTGCTATTGATGGCAATTTAGTTGAAAAAGGTTCTATTTAAGTACTTAAATACTGTATTAAAATTTGTTGCATCTACTAATACTATATATGGACTAATTTTAGATGCTATCTTGGAGTAAGTATCTTGCCACCAACACTTGTAGTAGAAAATATGTTAGACCGATGTTTGCCCCAAAGTAGAGCGTGCGGCTAGCTCTGAAGGTCCTCAGGGTCTAGGTACGACCAGCCAGCGTACTGCCTAGAGCAAATACAAAAGAATGTCCAATACATTACAATTTATTCGATAACCACAGAGCATGTATTACAAGATATATAAATATATATGAAGTGTTGTTGTACTTCCGGGTGCTCTCCTGCGTCGATGGTCGACTCCTTCAGGAGTCACGGTTGTCTAAACGACGCTTCGGCAGAATCTCGAATCAAACGAAAGTATCATCCAGATGAGCATATTCTTAGCCTAACTAAACACCGTTTAAACAACACATACTTTATATACAATGACCAGCACTACAAGCAAACGGAAAAAGCACCGATGGATTCACCGTTATCTCCAGTCATCGCTAATCTCTTCATGGATGACCTAGAAGTTCGTGCAATACAAACGGCACCACTCAAATCAAAACTTTGGTTGAGATATGTGGACGACACATTCGTAATCTGGACTCATGGAAGAGAACAACTAAATAGCATTCACGATAAGATCAAATTTACCATGGAGGTAGAAACAGAAGGAAAACTTCCATTTTTAGACGTATTAGTGAAAAAGAAACAAGACAGGACACTGGGTCACACAGTATACAGAAAACCCACTCACACGGACAGATATCTAAATGCGGCATCACATCACCATCCAGCACAATTAAAACCAAGGAGTATACGAAATCTCGTGCCAAAATTGCAACAAATCATACATAAGACAGGCCAACAGACGTATTAGTGTAAGAAGAACATATGAATGCAGTACGAAAAGAGGAGAAAACATCGTCCCTAGCACAGCACGTAAAATCCACAGGACACAAAATAGACTTCGACAACACTAGAACAGTAGCTAATATCGAGCATTATAGGTCAAGGATACCAGAGAGGCCATAGAGATCGAGAAAAGACCACAAAATCTTAATAAACGAGATGATACGCAGAGATTGCCCAGTCCTTGGAAGCCCGCTCTTGTGGGAAAATACGTAAACGAGAACACACGACGATCCACTGTGGACAAACCAATCACGAGGAGGCATATTCAAGTATTGACAAATAGTGAAGAAACACAGCAGCCTCCCCGAAATGGACCCATCACGAGGAGTCAGAGCCGAGCGCGGACCAATCAAGGAGAACCACGGCATTCTGCGGCACCGATTAGACACGAGGATGCCCGACCACCGGCGAGATGTCACGTGGAGCGTGACGTTTCAGCGAGGCCACTTGTCGGGTTGGCTCAGGCGCCCGCTACTCCTACCACAGGTGGTGGGGGACCGATAATACGTAGCCAAACGCGCAGGCGCGCCCTAGACTGGAGCATATATAAGGAGCCGTACAACGCGGGGAACGTCAGTTCAGTTCGAGCAACAAGGAGCAGCAGTAGGCGGCTTTTAGTGAGAACCTGAAAGTGGCAGATGAGATAACTTACAACTTTCCCAGGTGTAGCTACAGGTGGGTTATACGGTAAAATTTATTAAATTTGAAGCTAAGTTAAATCATCATGTGGGGCAAATGATTAATAGTAAATGAAACAAAGGTTATTATCAATAGCTGAAGGCTCATCTGCATGCGTTCCAGGGGTTGTGCTCCACAGAGGTTTCCCAATCGAAGTGGTGTTATATAAAAAAGTCCATCTGGAACCGGATCTTCAGTTCTTGGCCCAAAAGAAGAAATCCAGAGTTGATCTCCAATTCTTAGCCCAAAAGAAGAAATCCAGAGCTAGCTCTTCAGTTCTTGGACCAAAAGAAGAACTCTAATGAGGAGGAAAATACATGTTGTAAATAATGCCTAACATCTCTCATGCTACAGGGATCGTTACCTTTCTTCTAAGGGTCCTAATAATTCTGTTGAGACTTCTATATAGAAATAACCAGGGACACCGACTCACAACACGGATCGTAGACGCCAGGACATACGTGTTAAAATCTAGAATTAAAATGAATTTACATAGAACAGCAGTGACTGCGGTGAGCAATTTCAAGTGCCTAAAAGAAAATAATTGCGGCGTTATGACTGATTAATGAAAGCGTAGTGGTGGGCATGCCCATTACCTAGACCATAAAATCCCACGAGGGTAAGTTTCTCTCCATGTATAAACACAAAAATTCACCAAGAGAAACACACAATGGTGGAGAATAACTTCTAAAAGGCTATGTACAGAAATCCCTTGCGGAAAATCAAAAAGATTGAAGCTTAAAGTACAGCTAAAATGATTCCAGGCACTCTTAGCGGTAGTCAGCCGAAAAAAGAAAGATAGGAGCCGCACCCAAGAGAAAAAACGCTCTCCATAATCACATCACATCAGAAGCCGAATCTGACAGGAAACAGTACAGAAAAACATGTTCTCATAGCCGTGCAGGATTGATTAACTTGCAGTTTGAAATAATAACTAAACCATTGCTGGACAATCCAAAAGGTATTTAACAATATCTCCGGTGTCAATAAAATAATTACAGATATAAATAAACAAATTTGAAAGAATGACTGATGAAATAATTATTAACAATTACACAGAAATTCAGGCACGTCCCTGGATAGTCGCAGATACTACAGAATTTCACTCGGAGTGTTGGTAAGGTGAACAGAAACTGAAAAGTCCCTAAGTTGACTAGCAAAATAACTGATTCAATTTATAAATTACAAGGTTATAGTGATATAAGCCCGAAACTACTCTGCACGAAATAAACTTGTAAAAACCTATTGCGAATAGATTTCTGCACCAATTGGAGTGTCCAAACTTGCAGTGTGGCCCACTTTGAACGACGGAATATTGCTGCTTGATCCCAAAATTTAAATTCCTTAAATTACTTCTAGATAAAAATAAACTAAAAATGCTCTCAATTATGATATTATAGCATGGGGTAATGCTACAAATTATTACATAAAAATTTTTGAAACGGTGCAAAAATCGGTACTTAAAGTTATTTACCAGAAACCTCTGATGTATTGATCTGAGTATAGCGACTTGCGATTCTGCAAGTACCTGAGAGCGGCGACCTTTCAGTCCCAGGTGAACTTAACCTACTGTTATAATATATGATTTGCAGAAAACAACTACTCAGCGGACAAATACCCCGACCTGCATTGAATTACACCTTACAAATCATGAAAGAGTGGTAGCCAATATATACGCCCATGGAGACATCTATGGCGTATAGTAGCAATTGACCATATGAGAGGATTCACTTACCTTTCACCACTACTCAATTTACTATAGTTTGTATAAAACTAGTAGGTTGGCCACTATCATTTTTCTGCTCCATGACTTATGGCATACTGATGAGAACTTATAAGTTCGAAACCGGTCTATGTCTGGTCAGGGAATTGACAAATGATATTGGCTACCACTCTTTCATGATTTGTAAGTTGTAATTCAATGCAGGTCGGGGTATTTGCCCGCTGAGTAGTTGTTTCCTGCAAATAATATATTATAACAGTAGGTTAAGTTCACCTAGGACTGAAAGGTCGCCGCTCTCAGGTACTTACAGAATCGCAAGTCGCTATACGCCCATGGAGACATCTATGACGTATAGTAGCAATTGACCATATGAGAGGATTCACTTACCTTTCACCACTAACATAAAATAAATAAATTTAACGAAATTAAGGTAATTAACGCTACCATGCAAGTCCATAAAAACAAATATTAATAACAGGTATATACAAACCATTCACAAACTTTGATGCAAATAATTTTCTTGATGGACTTTCCAATTATCTACAAAACAACTATAGTGAACACAATATATTATCAGGCAACTTGAATATAAATTTATTAGAACATGATTATACACAAAAGTACCTAGATATTATGTATCATTATGGTTATAAAATTGAAATTTCTGCTTCTAAAAATAAATTAAATACAGTGGTGTCCTCATTAATGTGTCACACTGTATTAGTTTTTTGACTCGCAGGAACAGGTGGATGTCATTTATACTGAGTTCTTAAAGACTTTTGACAGACTGAAGCTGGATATACTTCTGAATAAATTAAAAATTTAGTTTTTTAAATAATTCGTTTGATGGAATTTCTTTCTAGTTATTTATTACATATAATAGGCATCAATTCGTTCAGTAAAGACACGGACACTTCGATAATATATAAATGTTACAAATTTGAATTGTTTTTAAATTCTCTCTCCTCAATAAAGGGAACAGGGGTTGACATAATTTTAATGTATTAAACAGTAAATGTTGCAGAAATAAAAAGAGATATCTTGGCCAACTACTTGCTGAATAATATTGATATTCATACCGTCGAGATTATTCCCAGTACTTGTGGAATATAAGAAAACTTCACTACTTACACTTGAGAAATCCTTTGGCTACAACATGTTTATGCAGATAAGTTCTGGTGTAGTTCTGGAGGTATTTTCTTGTTGAATTCTTCCTCATTTGTTAACAAATTATCGCTGAATAATAAATAAATTCAATAATTATTGTATAAACGAGGATATTTGAAACTGGTCAGTGTTAAAACACAGGACCGTGCGCACTGAACTTGATATTTTGTCCTATATATTTAGCAATGGTATCGAGATTCGTATGGTAGTTGAAACTGTGCAGGCGAGTCCCAGACTGGCAATGTAATCAACCTGAATGAACCATCTACGACTGCACTAGTTTAAAGATAATAAAACGGACAGGCCTACTAGCATAAAAAAACTCGTAAATGTAGTCAACGGTGGACTTGTGCTGTGTTGTTAATGTGCCAGTGCAGTGCGTAAATACCTGTTATAATATCAAGCGTAGGAGTTTAGTTACTTATTGTTCATATTTATAAATATTTACTACAATATAAAAGGTAAGATATTTTAATTATTTACTAATTTATCATGGCTTTCTGGAGACCATTTGAAACAGAGGATAATATAATAACGCCCGAAAATCTTATCATTTTCTTATGATAAGCATTTCTATTTACCTCCGCCCATGTACAATAAAGAAATGCCGACTGTTTTTGCCGGCTTTTAGTTTTTATACGGTTTCAATTAAGTTCGTTTATACTTTACGATACTATTGATAAAATGTGTCCCTTTCAATACATAGCACAATGTGCAGATTGGCAGACCAATCGTATATATTGGCGAAGCGGTGTCGACAGAAGCACAGCACACTCTAAGCGCTTTAATACTGCCATAGAAAGGTATATAATATTTGGAAATAAATCAGCCAACACACTGTCACACGGATATAATATCCAGAAGGCCAGACCGCTTACAACAAAAGGTGGCCGACCGTCCCTGCTCCGGACATAAAGGGTGTATCCGAGCGTGCCCTACGAACATCCAAACACAATCCCGACAGCGTGGCTCTATTTGCTCTTGCAAAAAAAGAAGGAAAGTAACCGCATACCTATAAATATTTATCACATGATATAGCTTTATGAATGATATTCGAGAAAATCAGTTCGTACGTTTAAGGGGATTAGAAAATATAAAAAATTATGTTCAATTTGATTCTCTTCACATGCTTAGTTGAGATGAAGAAGAAAATTGAGGACATTTGGCAAACTGATGAATAGCGAGACACACTTATCTCTGCGTCATAATTTAAAAAACCTTAAAAATTCTATCAGTTTGGTTTGTTTGGTTTGGTTGTTGCTTGAGGCAAGAAGAAAAAAGGTGAACACAGGTCAGGGCGAGCCTTAATAATTTTCTCCTCTTTGATAATAGACCAGTCGTCAGGTGGATTAACATCGTTTTAAATCGGACAAAAGATTTTAATGTTATTATGGGGCCTCTTTTAGACATACTAATTTTTCTCCCTCGCCCGCCCCCTAGCAATTTTGAGGCAATATCGCTTAAAAATAATTTTTTGCAAACATATAGGTTCTGAATGGTTCTACGTAAAAAAAAGATGGTTATCAAAGTTAAAGATAAGTAAATTCTTTATCGAAATGGTTAAGACACATTTTTACGTTAATATTCTTGGGGTTATAGACGGGCGAAGTCAAGAACCGTGTCGCATTCACTCTGTATATAGACACTTTCCTATGCTCCGCCACGCTCTCTACTTGATATTACGTTTAATTGTCGCTTTTGAAATTTAAGTAAATATATTTATTGTCAATTTTGAAATTACAAAAAATGTATACATAAAACTGTCGGTGGTGACTACCATTATACGCTCGTTTCCACACCAATCTTGCGGTGGAGCATTTGGCGCGTTTTTTAAGTGATGTCCCCAATAGACCTAATCCAATTTTTTTATTCTCTACTGCCAATATTTTACATTAGTTGGATTTTTTTTAAGTTGAAGGTCCAGAACGTCCTCTTGCTTCAATAAAACTGCAAATGTCGGTTTCGTCTGCATCGTTTTTGGCAAATTCAGCCTCTTGTTGTTTATCCTGTTCCAAAAAAGCTAATACCTTATCTTTGGCTTGATCTAAGTCGTCTTGTCGCGGCCCACCTCTTCGGAGGTGTTATATATATTTAAAAAAAAATCTGGGGAATAGCAAAACCCTCCTTGGAGGTGGTGTGTAAACAAAAATTTTTAACCTGGCTAACTCACTGATGGTGGCGTGGGTAAGTGGATACGATGAATAGTCACAAGAAAACACGAAAATTGGAGCAAAAGTAAATATATTTAACAATGAAAATGTAAAACTACTATATATGACTCAACAGCAAAATAAGGGTAGCGCCCCTCCTAAGGATATATCTGCAAATCGGTTGATTACCGAGAAGAAAAAGTTAAACACTGACTGGACCTGGGGGGCCTAAATTTGCGACCTGAAGGGTCTCCCTTGGTCAGCGGGGTTGCTAAGGTTTTAACAAAAAAAAACAAACACAAGCCCTCTTGACAATACGTGACCGACTTACTAGAACAAAATAGTAGAATTATAAAATATAGTAAAAAACACCTCACGCTAACAAACTAACAAACTAACAAACTAACAAACTAACAAACTAACAAACTAACAAACTAACAAACTAACAAACTAACAAACTAACAAACTAACAAACTAACAAACTAACAAACTAACAAACTAACAAACTAACAAACTAACAAACTAACAAACTAACAAACTAACAAACTAACAAACTAACAAACTAACAAACTAACAAACTAACAAACTAACAAACTACCAAACCAATAAACATACAGGTGAAGCTAATAAAAGCGTGTTAATAAAAGTGGTAGGTACTTACAGTTGTCAAGGGTTGTACAGGGAGTTAAACAGTACAGTTCAGTACACCACTCAGCCCCGCCTCGATACCAGGCCCTCAGCAGTAGTTGCATATCCAGCAATGAGGCAGAAGCACCTGTCTTCGATGGATACGTAGATAGTGCTCCAGTCACCGACACCTTCGACGCTTACTTCCAGGTTCTCTTCGGGAGGAAATGTTACATACCTAGATTACCAAGTTACAAACGGCCAAAATCCATTTTCCAGCACAATACACATAAAAAGACGACCATGTAGAGGGGAAATTACAAGGTAAAATCTTATTTTCCAGTGAAGAAAAAACCAAAGAGTTTTTCTATCGTATTAAAAAGAACCTTTTACTATCGTACCAAAAAGAACTCTGCAAAAGAACACAAGAAAAACAATAGTAGATATAGTTCGAGATCTAGAAAAACCTACTTACGGTTTCTAACCGGCCCTTTTCCTAACCAAAAAAAAAAAAAAACAGACCGGACACGCTGTTACAAATCCCAGAATTCCTGCATGTGAGTGAGTATTTTCTACTACCAATTATGGATATCACCAGCCTCACGACGGTTCTTAAGTGACTTATGCTTATAAAGCCGTTATTCAATGAGAATTTATCAACCAATCTTAACTAAAGCACATATAATCACATCAGCATGTCTTGATTTTCACCGGAAGAATGGTCTCTGAACCAGTTTGTCAGCTGTCAATCACCTAACACTCCTCACGGCCGACCATCGAACTATAGAAATTTCCAGTTTTAACTAAACGCTATGCACCAGTAAAACATGTTACGAACAATGGAACCAGAGCGTAACAGTCTACAAATATTTCGGCATTTGCACACGTTTGTCCTTGATATCCAGAACAAATAACGGAAGGTCTTAGTCCAGCTTTGCTACGAGCATATGCAGCTTTGCAGCCTTTTGTACACTTGCAGCTTATCGTTTTCAAAAGTTCTTATGGAGCAGCTTCGTTTTGGTAATAGGAAACAGACAATTTTTTTTCATCCAACCCAAATCTCGAAGGCTTTTGGCATTGTCATACCACTGCTGAATTTGACAGTACGTTCTGAAAGAGTATTGGCGTGCAGCAGACTCAGTTGGAGTTAACAATGCAAGGTTACATGTACCTTTTGTCACTAACTTAATAAAGCATTTGTATCTGAATTCATTCAAAGAATGCTGTTCGGGTTCCGCTCCGTAAAGGTTTAAGATAACTTTTTGGTCTGCTGTATCTATAATCAGGGTGAGAATTGGGGTATTTAAAATATTCCACGTATTTTTGTAATCCTGCAGATTTTTATGATAATTTAACGAATTTTGCTTTGCCTTGCCTGAAGTTCTGTGAAATTCACTGAATCATGGAGGCATTATCCGCAACATCTTTTGGGTGTTTAAGAGAGTTCGAAGAATAAATTCGTTCGCCCGTTTTCTCCTTGCTTGGCTTCATAAAACATGTTTGAACAACGTGCGGATAATCCTATCATAAGGACTAAAATGTCAACGACTTCACCAACAATAATTACCGAATCGTAATGAGGTGATACATCTATCGCTGAGTTATAAGAGAATCACCATCTTTGGAGCTTGCTCAACAACGAAACCTACACTGGTAACCTTTTTACGTAGCAGTGAGATAAGTCGATTTTTATTTTGATTGTTTGATAGAAACTTCTGTTGCATTGTTGCTGTTATAGACTCGTCAAAATTTACGGTTTTAGAAACATTTCTTTGAGCTCGCCGTTGACGCTCAGCAGATTTTGTGCTTTTAACAGATGCATCGGTGGGTACCCGTTGAAGACAATGATGCTATTAGCTCTATAATACTTCTGAATAACATGTATTTTATTACTAAAAATAATTTTATCAGTGATTGGAGGAAATAAACCATAAAAACTCAATTTTTTTGTTTTTCGCATTCCTACTTCATCAAAAAGTGAAAGCGGATAGGGGACCTGTTCACGCTGAAAGTATTGCTGTGTGACGCCTCTTTGTCAGTTTTGCAACTTGCGCTTTGAAACTAGTGCAAGCGGATTTTGCCTCGAGCGCCAGTTTCTGATTTTAAGTGTAGAAACACCACTTTCTCTATTAGCGGTATAATAGAGGCCCCAAATAGAATCAGTGAAGACGGTTTATTACCAGTGGTCGAAACGTAGGCCGTCTTTCTCAAGGAATGGACAGCTGTAAAGATTTTTATATTTGTGACACTTTTACTTTTCAGGACAGTCTAACTTAGAGGAGTAACTCAAAATAAGACACACAAAACGTTTTAATGATATATTGAAAATATGTACATGTCAAGAAGGAAAATCTTAAGATATATCATATATAAATATATTTAAAACATCTGGTACATTTATCTACATAAAAATAATTAATACAGGTAGTTGACATTCGTGAAAATGAAAAGAAATTTTCAATTACCCAAGTTTTTTAACCCTAATTTTATGCAAAATTTCTATTTTTACTCTCTGACTAGATTTACTACAAAATGATATTAAGTAAGTAGACGCGGCATATACAGGGCAAACAGAAAAGTGAAAGCAAAATAACGGGTATGACTAGCAAAGCAAAACGGCGGCTCGACACGTTCAAATGTGAGTAATTTAGGACTGACTCCACGACAGACAGACAAGTTACTAAATCTCTATGGATTTTAACAAAATGAATTAATCTAGAATATTTCGGAGAAGCTAGAATTGACTACTTGACGTTGCGAACCTGTTTATCGGATTTTTACTGAATGAAACAAGTCGGTATGGCTCAGTTGGAGTGTCTCACTTAAAGGCAGCGTCCCCTAAAGAGCCTCAAAGAAAATAAGCTACTAAGAAAACAGGTTCGGACATCAAGTTTATCAGGAATTAATTGGTCTTTGTTATTTGCGATCGTGAATGCAATGCGACTTATTTCGTTAACGGTGTATCTTTTCTGGCAAAGTGACAGTGCGACTCAGGTGGAGTGCCCCACTTAAAGGCAGCGTCCCCGACTGAGGATTTCGCAGTCACTTAGTTAATTTGCAAAAATGAAGTTTTGAAAAAATTACTACAAGTCGCTGAAGGCGCAAATTATCGAACAGTCCAAAATTACCACAAATTGGATATTACTTTAAAACAGCAAATCCCTACCAAAAGTCGATTGGTCAGGTCGAGCGCGGAAAACCAAAGAGAGCCTTAGCAGGAGGCTGATTCAGGATCTCCCCGTGTTGAGCTAGAAATCAGAACGTTTAGCGCAGAATGCGCGGGCACACCTCAGCCAAGCAGTCTTCAATCGACGGCGAGGCAGAATGTTTATAACTAGTAGCGTTAATTGATATAAATAATGATTTTCTGATAATTTAGATGTTCGGAGTCGCTTGCAAATAACTTACTTATATTATTTCGGAAAAAGAATGAATTTAATAGTCCCAGTATTAATAATTGTTAATCTAAATAATTTATTATTAATTCGTTCCCAAAAGAAATTTTAAACTTGACTTTTCCTTCAAATACTTTACTTCAAACAAAATACGGATATTTTAATTATGACAGTATACCGGGTGTGCTTAAAAAGAAATGGAATTCTGGTTTTCAAGAAAATCAAAATAAAAGTAATAGTGATATTTTCTATGCAAATCTTTATCAGATTTGTTAGCAAGTAAGATTCTCTGAAAGAGTAGCGTTGAGTTTATTGGAATGACATCATCTTGTATTTTAATCACAGAATTAGCTGCTAGAAGGGGGCAACCCTTTTTTTTCGTTGAAACTTCACTTCATAGTAGGTCTGTCCTTCACACATAGGGGGTAGAAAGTGTGGAAGTATATAAGACAGTGTCAATATACCAAGTGAACGCGATACGGTACTTGACTTATTATAACTCCAAGAATATTAATACTACGTAAAAATGAGTCTGAACCATTTCGATAGAGAATTTACTTATCTTTAACATTGATAACCATATTTTTTCTCGTTTGCAAACAAATGATTTTTAAGCGAAATTGACCCAAAATTGGGAGCGTTCCGGGGGACGGGCGAGGGGGAAATGAGTATGTCTAAAAGAGGCCTATAATAAAGAGGGTCCAACAGTAAAATCTTTTGTCTGATATAAAATGATATTTACGCATTCTCAACTTTTTGATGATTGGTCTAAACTATAATTTGTAATTACGTAACGAGTCAGTAAAAAAATTTCAAATGCAGTCCAGTACGTTTGGTTCTTCGAGCCGAGAATGATTTATAAAAGTTATTTTTTAAACATTTTAACTCATTGTGAAGCTCAGTATTTGTCAAATATTGAGAGTATGTCAATTTCTTATTAAAGTTTACTTCGCAATGCACTATTTATCTTTCAGTATCAAAATATCTATACAAATTTCAGCAACCATTATTAACAAACTAACAATAAATATGTATTCCTTTGACGCCAACGTATTCCAATTTACTTCCAACTGTTATTTCCTCACAGTACGCATGGATGAAATTATATTAAAAACTCCAGTACATTATTTTCTATTGACGTAGTAACTTCACGGCAAACAAAAAATAGTAGCGAACAATGGACTACAAAACAAACACAGCATCTCACGCTTATGTCGGCGTATTTCATATTTACAGAATCTTGTCTGATTATCTAAAACAGAATATTGATTTTTTGTATTATGCCGCATATTACGGTACACTGATTGTGGCAAATATTTTCAGAGAGTACAATAGAATAATAGAAATGGCCCACCCCTGCAATCTCCTTTCAGACAAAATTACAAGCGTATATAATCCTGTTAAGCAACCGATCGGAAAATGTAATTTTTCAAACACGGCAAGCTGTCTTTTGTACATCCCAGGCTTATGTTAGTACTTAACGTTAGTATGTCAAGTTATTATATACTAGGCGTTGCAGTTTTTGCATCTGTTCTAAAGAAGGTGAATATTTAGATTACCCACATATCAAATTTGGTTAAATGTATTTGTAAGCCATTTTTACTTTTACTTTAAGAAAGTGATAATTTCGTTATAAGGAAATTTTAGGATTTTTAACACTGATTAACAAAAAGTGAGGTAATTTTTAAATACACCACAGGTAATGACGACCCCCTTTATCCCGGAAGGCTCTAGAAGAGCCTTGTGTGGGAGGGGGCTACACATTTAGAGACAAGGGACACACATCCAATATCCGTGTATAGTGGAAAAATCCCTCTCACACTATTTTCTACTGCCACGACCTTGGATCGAACCCGAAACTTTTGGGTGAGAGGCAAGTGCGCTCACCTCTCAACCATCAGTCAATTCCTCTTACACTTTAAAGATGCTTTGATGCTACTGTTCGGTAATAGTGAAATTGTTCTGGCAACATATACCACCATGAATAGTAGACGATATCATTTTTGATACTACTGGGGGTACTATTAGTCAGGCAAATTCAGTATCAGGATCTAATTAATTATAAATAGGGATAATATTTATTTGCATTTTTAAGTAAGCAGATTTACAATAAAAAAGTAGATTAACAATAGATATATCATTTAGAGTTGAAGTGACATGATTGGCGTGAGATGATCACCTTAAGAAATTTAATTATGGGTTGAAAAGGGGTTAAAAAACAAACTAGATACGTTTACGCAAGTCAGAGTTATAACGTATGCGCTATATCTCCGACTATCGGGTCTTTGGCATTTAAATTTACGAAAGCACTTACAACAATTACACTAGGCTATTTAGTATTGGCGCTTAAATTTACGAGAATTCTTGAAGTTAGGTTATGTCATATTTTGAAGAGAATATTTTGAGTGCGACGGGACCAATACACCTTGTACTTATTACAAAATAAATTGACGTGAAATTGCCAATCAGGAGAAAGATCAATATACTCCTAATACTTTGAATTACTGTACTGTCTCTATCATTTACATACAACAGAAACAATAAGTGTCCTGTTGAAGTAGTTTCTTCCGGGTCTTGCCGTGGTCGTCGAACTTGACTTGACGTTTCGCTGATCATCCTGTCAGCTTCTTCAGAAGGATTCTAAACACTGAATTTATTGTGTACACTCCTCGTTATATACCTAGGCGCCGCTTCGCTTCGCTGGTCATTGGTCGTGCTTGATTCGCTTCGCTGCTCATTCGTCGTGTTTGGTTGTACCGTGACTTACTACGGTGCTGGTACTTGGCAATACCGGTCTTCACGTGTTACTAAGTCGATACCCATCCTCTCTGTTAAAGTTGTTCAGGTTTTTCATAATTTCCAGTGATTCCCTAATGATTTGCGGATAATATCGCGTATTCCTGTCTAATATATTGACGTCCTCGTAGTCGATTTTATGGTTCTCGTTATTATGGACATGTTCTGCTATCGCCGACCGAAATTTTTTTTTACCCTCCGACCCCCACAATCGCATCCCGATTTCACTTATTAAAAATTACAATCGACCCGTAAAAAGCCTCAAAATATCGAATTTTACACAAATATGACAGCGTTCCTCAGGGTTCTAACTTGGGGCCCCTGCTGTTTTTGATTTTTATAAATGACATAACATCAGTAATTAGTTGTGAGCATCTACTTTTTGCAGATGATCTCAAAATTTTTACAAATATAAATAGTCTCAGTGACTGTATTTACTTACAAACAGAAATAGACAAAGTTTCTGCGTGGTGTTCCAACAACTTTCTTAAATTGAACGTCTGCAAATGCAAAATCGTTACTTTTATTCGTAGGCACAATTCTATACAATTTGACTACAACATAAACAATTTTCCACTCGAGCGTTGTTTGGAATTCAAAGATCTCGGTGTAATTTTCGACTGCAAACTTAGTTTTTTCAAGCGATATTAATCAGATGACAAAGTCAGCTTCTAAGTTGCTCGGGTTCTTTGTCAGAAACTGGAGCTGTTTCTCTAGCGTTGAAAGTTTGAAAATATTATATTTCACATATATTAGATCCAAGCTGGAATATGCCGCTCTCATATGGTCTCCCATATACCAAAATTTGATTTTATTAACTGAATCTGTCCAGAGAAAATTTGTAAAGTTCATGTTTTTTAAAACTAATGGTTTAAATTCCACAGCGAGGCACTGATTATAACCTCCTGTTAGATATGTTTAATATGATTTCACTTAGTGAAAGAAGGAACTGCGCTACTCTTTCATTTTTGTACAATCTAGTTAACAACAAAATCGATTGTTCATCCCTTGTTAATAAGCTTTGCTTTTTGGTCCCTCGATTGCATTCTCGTGATAGTGATTATTTTTATACCCCCTTTAGTCGTACCAACCTTATGCGTAAATCACCAATGTTTAAAATGTGTAAGGTATTCAATTCGATCTCCGGTCTTTGTGATATTAATCACAACAATTTAAATAGTATAATTGACTTATATCTAAGAAGCAACTCATAATATATGTACACCTACCCTGATCCTATGTTTTTTACCTTATTTATTTATTTATTTATATACCCTTACTGCCTCATGTACGGCTCACTGCATTTTAAAAGCCACCTATTTAGATTTTTGTTATCTCCAATGCATACAATGTACAATGTTAGCGTCCAGTTCGTCATATTATTTGGAAATTATATTTTTATTATTTCACAATGTTCTGATCACTTGTATATTTTAATGTTTTTCTCATATTTTTTTTTACGCATACTTACTATTCCATTATTTTAGGCTTACTCTGTATTTGAATATTTTCTCATATTTTTGTAATTTATATTCGTATGTTCTCTGTAACAATTTTATGTTTCCTGTAACTGGGTATTTACCTGTTGGAAATAAATGCATTATTTATTTATAATTATAACTTTTTTTCATATTTTTCAACCCCCAAATTTAACTCGATCAGAAAATTCTTTAAAACCCACAGATTCATCATAATACTGCCAAAAACGCAATTCGACATTCTTTGCTCATCAAGGCATCAACAAAAAAAAATCGCCCTCAACCACCTCCACAACCGTATCTCGGATTCTGTTAAAAATTACAATCGATCCGTAAAACTCTCAAAACACTAAAAAGGGGACTTTGGGGGTGGTTTTTGGATTTGGGTTACCGAGATGGTTTGACTCCGGGAATCCATTCAGCACCCTCGAAAATGCGGGGAAACATTGTCTAGTTCCGGCGCAAACATTCGGTAATTTCGTCATAAATTCCGATGCTGTAAATGGATAATATAGGAAGCAATAATTTATTAAGTGGCATAACGGTACAGCTGATAGGTGATTAATTTTTGTCAAAAAAATTTTAGAGGTTCTTGGTTCGCGTATATACACTAAATCCCAGTTTAATTTTATATTCCCTTTCAGAATAGCGTGGGGGTGATAGTGGGGGGAGGGGGGGTTGATGCCAAAAAAAAAAATTGATATCTTGACTTTCCGTACATGCTCTAAATTGTAATTTTATGGATTCTTACCTGCTTGCTTTGCTTATTTACCCCATTTATTCCCGAACCCTTCAACGGAATTAGATCAAAATCTAGTTCTAGATCTCGCTATAATACATAAGTGTACCAAATTTCAAGTCTATATCATATACGGTTCCAGAGTAAACGTGCGCACAAAAAATGTTATTAGCCGTTACTCGAGTCCGAGTATAGAAATGTTACAGTCGATAAATTGCGTACAATAAAAAACAAGTAAAAGGTGTAGTCTATTGTAATTCCCATTCATCTACGGTGCACACGACTATGGCTATAGAGGCCAATTCGGGAGAGCACATGTCGACCGCAATCAGGACAAACATAGACCTGGTTAGGTCTTGGATTCGGCCTTCTTGCAGCAACATTTCCTTGATAGCTGGCCACAACCCCTCGCCATTCGGTTCTGTCCGCTGCAAGTTGTTCCCATTGCTCGTCTGCAATACCGCAGGATTTTAAACTTTCATGGAGAGCGTCTTTGAACCTCTTTCGTTGACCGCCACGCTTTCTTCTACCGCTTAGCAATTCACCATAAAGTGTACATTTAGGAAGGCGGTTATCATGCATACGATGAACGTGACCTGCCACTCTTAGGCGTGCTCTTGAAATAAGCACCTCAATTGGAAGGCTGTTTGCTCTCCTGAGTACTTCCACGTTTGATATGTGATGGAACCAACGGATTTTCATCATACTTCTGAGGTGTCTTTGCTGAAAACGTTCTAATTCTTTCACATGACGACGGTAAGTGACCCAGCTTTCACATCCATATAGCAGTGTTGGAATGACAACTGCTCTGTAGACAGCCATTTTCGTTGACAAAGCAAGGTCGTGGTTGTCAAATACTCTCTCTCTAAGTCCCCAGAATGCTCTAGATGCAGCGTTAATTCTATTGCGAATCTCGCTGTCCATGTTTGCTTTGTCATTAACAACGTTGCCTAAGTAATTGAACTGATCCACCACTTCAAGAGAATTTCCGTTAAGTGTAATGTCTATTTGGTTCACTTGATGAGGAGTTGACATAATCTTAGTCTTTCCAATGTTGATTTTAAGTCCCAAGGAATCATAGCTCTGGGCATACACATCTAAAAGTTCTTGAAGCTCTTCCGGCGTAGAGGCTAAAAGTGCACAGTCATCCGCATACTGGAGATCACAAATGAATCGTGTGCGTGTCTTCGTGAAAGCTCTAAAGCGCCCTATGTTAAAGAGACCGCCATCAAAACGGTATCTGAGACCTATTCCTCTGACTGTCAGTTTGTTGTCAACAATAATTGTTAGAGCAGTGGTAAACAAATTAAAGAGTAGGGGTGCCAGGACACATCCCTGCCTAACTCCAGTGAGAGTTTGGAAAGGTTCGGTTGCCTCATTATTATACATAACCTGGGCGTTGTTGTTTGTATGTAGACTGCGACATACTTCCACAAATTTTCTAGGGATACCTAAGCGGAACATAATTTTCCAGAGCACTTCCCTGTCCACCGAGTCAAACGCCTTGGTTAAATCAATGAAGGCCATGTGAATTTCTCCTTGATGTTCGAGTGCTTTTTCTTGAAGCTGTTTAAGTGTGAAGATTAAATCCGATGTGCCTCGGTTTGGTCTAAAGCCACTCTGTGTTTCAGGAAGTAACTTTTCCATAACAGGTGTTAGCCTATTTGCCATCGCTTTAGTGAGTATCTTCCCTCCAACAGCCAGGAGAGCTATACCCCTGTAATTTCCACAGTCCGCAGCGCTCCCTTTGTTTTTGAAGAGGTTGATTAAAAGTGTATCACGAAACTCCTGCGGAGCTTGACCACTTTCCCACACGATATCAAACAGTTTTTTGAGGTAGGGTATGAGCTCTGACGACACAGCTTTAAAGATCTCAGCTGGGAGTGAGTCGGCGCCGGGAGATTTGTTATTTTTTAGCTGCCCAATGGCGGTTAAGATCTCTTCCGTTGTTAGTGGTTTATCTAAGTCTTCGAAGGTGTCATATTGAGGGATAAGATTTATAATATCGTGATCGGCTTGACTTTGCTGGTTAAGAATGCTAGAGTAGTGTTCTTTCCATCGGGCTCTTATTTCCTGGTCTTCTTTGAGGAGATTTCCATTTAAATCTTTAATAGGGCACATATTTTTCCTACTGGGGCCGTACACTGCTTTTACTCCTTGAAAGAAATTCCTGTAGTCGTGTGAATCGGCGTACCTTTGAATTTCTCTGGCCTTGCTTGCCCACCACTCGTTCTTTATTCTTCTGATTTCGCGTTGCGTTTCATACTTAGATTGGGTAAACGCTTCTGCTTTTGATGAGTCGTTGGGGTGGTTGATAGCGTTTTGGAAGGCAGTATGTTTGCGGTCAAGAAGTTCTTGTATAAAAGCTTCATTATCATTGAACCAGTCCTCCTGTTTTTTACTTGCTGCAGTGCCAAGAATTTCCTCACTCGCACTTTTTAAACTGTCTTTAATTTGTGTCCAGGTAGCAGCGACAGAATTGGTTTCTTCTAGTGCACTCAAATTCTCTTGAACTTTTTGCTTTAGCTGTTCGACGGTTTGTTGGTCACGCAATTTACTAATACAGAGACGGAGTCTGCGTTTTACTTGAGTTCTTCGGTGTTTGGGTCTCATAACAATTTTCATTTTAGAGACAACAGGACGATGATCGGTCCAACATTCGCTATCAATGCGCGCCTTTGTAATTTGGACGTCCTTGAGATGCTTCCTACGTACGATAACATAGTCCAGTAGATGCCAGTGACCTGATCTGGGGTGACGCCAGGTGCCTTTAAATTTATCCTTTTGTCGGAAAATGGTGTTTGTTATAACTAGATCATGTTCGGCGCATTTAGTTAGGAGTAGTTGACCGTTAGCGTTCATGTTGCCCAAACCGTTCTTGCCTATGATGCCTGGCCAGGTGTCTGCATCTCTCCCTACTCTAGCGTTAAAATCGCCAAGAATAACGAGTCGTTCCGTTTTAGGTATTCTACAGAGGGTTTCTTCCAGCTGTTGATAGAAGCTTTCCTTGGTTTCGTGACTTGCATCCAGAGTGGGAGCGTAGGCGCTTATTAGATTTACCGCGTTGCCATCTGATAGCTCATAGCGTAGCAGCATTAGACGCTCGGATAGGCCTTGTGGTACTTGTGTTAAGTTGGATACAAGTTGATTCCGAACGGCAAATCCTACTCCATGTTGTCTTCTTGAATTGGTGGGAAGACCTTTCCAATAGAAGGTGTAGTACTTTTCTGTGAGAGAGCCTTCCTCCAAAAATCGAGTTTCGCTGAGAGCTGCAACGTCAACATTGAGTCGGTGAAGTTCTCTATCTATTAGAGCAGTTCTTCTTTCAGGCCGATCAAACAAAAAATGTTACAGACCGACCGACAGACAGAAATTTTTTTCCGCACAAATTTAAAATCTCGACATTTCATTTTAAGCCTATTTCAACAAAAAGAAAAAAAAATGCGTTACTATACTTCCACTGGACGTGGACGTAATTACCTGGAAAATTTCACTAACAATGAAAAGCTCATAATTGAGATTTGAAAAATGTAATATATTTTTTGCACCTCAGAGACTATAACAATTATCTTAATCATTGAAATGTGTTTTAAAAGGCCTTTTAATCTCAAGTTTATTAATTATTGAAACCGTTTTGTTAACTCAGCCTTAATGAATCTGTTTCAATAAGAAATTTGAAAGAAAATTATCTGCTAAATTAAATTCTTTAAATTTACGATCGCATTCTCACACAAAGAGGTTACAATGAGCAATGAGTTTAAGAAAGTTAAAAGAAATTAAAAATTCTTTACATTTTAAAACAAAGGTAAATAAATTAAATGACTTTTTCTAACTACGTAATGGCTCAATTAACGTGTATTGTTGAGAAAGGGTAATATCTCCAAATTCTATTTATTATGTTAGCGTAGGAAAATTAAACTTAAAATTGACGATCAGTCGAAATAATTCGTGTAGTTTCGAAAGTTGGTATAGTTATTCATTGAGGTGTCCTGATAAACATACTAAATGTCCCCGAGGGTGGGGAGTGAGCCGGAGATAGGGGAGGGGGTGAAAGGTTCCTTTTTTCAGTTTTTTGCTTATATCTCTAAAATCTTTAGGAATATAAACATAATTACTTATACCAAAATTATGTTACAAATTTATATATTAAAATCAAACAAAAACTGTACACAGGTTTATATAATATCGTCACCGTCATCTTCGACTGCAGTAATGCTAGCTTTTCGGCAGCCATATTTCCCGGAACAATCACTCTTGCAGCGGAAAAAATAGAATTTAACACGATGTCAGGTGCGGGAGGGTCCAAGGTTGTGACTGGCTCCAGGTTTCCATCGACTCCTCCCTTCCACCCCACATTTCAGGAGGCAGTTGGTTCCCAAGTCACTCTTGTACTTGGTGGTAAACTCTAAACGAGTGATATTTTGTTGAGCCTTTGGTAGGTGGCAGCGAAGAAAGATCCGGTTTAAGCTTGGTACTTGATTAAAAAAAAATTGAGTATCGATGGCTGTTTAGATCAGTCTGACTAGAAGGCGCACGGTATACTGTCAAAAACATCTTTTTTCCTGATTCTGCTATAGCGTCTTGAGTTGATGTTGGGTCATAGAAAATGATTGTTATTTCCTTTGTTAATGGATTTTGTTCAAAAAGCTCAACAAACAAAGGTTTGCCCTTCCTGAAAATGGCTGAGGTTGTATCGCAACCGCTGAAACTATGAAGGAAAATAATAGAACAACAAAATGAAAGTTTTTGTAATTCTTGGAAAGATAATATTTTGGTTTCCATTTTCCTTCTTCCCGGCTTGACAAAGAATATTTCCTTCGGTGATGGTGTCAGAACCATTAAGAGGACTATTAACATTTTTTACATTTTTTTACATTATAACATTAAAAAAATTATTAAATATTAAAAAAAGTAAGGAGGTAGCCATGTATTAAATTTGATCAAAATCGTTACAACCGTTTTAGATAAAAAAAATTATTTAACCTCACAGCCCCCGTTCCTGCATTTTTTTAGGAACAACTGGTTATGTTATCTCATACTAGTACTAAGGGAGTATTCATGTGTTAAATTTGATAAAAATCGTTAGAGCCGTTTTAAAGAAAAGAATTAATTTCCATTTTAGCTAGGACCGATTTTGCGATTTTGTCACGAGGTGTGACCTCCATATGCATGCAAAATTTGAGCAAAATCGGTCCACTAATTTGGGCTCCAGGTGCGACCACAGACTACAGATGGCAGACAGACATTTTTAAAAAAACGCTTTTTTGGCTTCAAACGTGTAAATTTGTTAAAAACTGAAAATCGATTTTTTGCACGATCACAACTTTTCTTATTATACTATGTATATGGAAGTAAAAAAGGGACCTTTCACCCCCTCCCCTACCGCCTGCTCACTCCCCACCCTCGGGGACTTTTAGTATGTTTATCAATAACTTTACCAATTTACGAATTACTTCTGTTGATTTCATTAGTTCTCCTAGGCTATGTACCTATTATGCATTCTGAATATCAATTAACGACGTATTTTTTTACATAGTGCCTCATGTGCACAGATATTTTTGGTTTCGTACTCCACTCCTCAGATCCAACTAATGGCATCTTCCCTCGATTTCATTGTGTGCAGGTGTTTGTTTAGAGGACGGCGTCCTGTCAAAAGTCCCACTTTCCATCTTATTCGTTCTCTATCGAGTCCAAGCAATCATTTGAAGGCTCCCTTACATGAAACCTTGACTGACCCATTCCGGAATCTCTAGCCTAATAATTATTAATGTGTCTTGGTTTAATTTTGTAGCCTCGTTTGGATCAGACTCCTTAGCAGACGAAAGGCTCCCTCGGGACTAGGGAAGGCAGTTTTGCTCCTGCTCCTGCCAAGTGGTCTGTTTCTTTGACTAACTTGTGTTCGCACAACTCGACCAGGCGAGTGGGTAATCACTCGTGAAGTATATTAACTAACCTTGTGTGAAGTATTGTGTAGTATTCATGTAGTACCAATGTAGTATCATGAATGGTGATTCCCTTTGCGCAAAACTTCGGTAACGATTTTGTGCTCGTTGAGGACAACGCTAGACCACACAGAGCTACAATTATTACCAAACTATTACATGACAACTAAATGGAAAATATGGAAATGCCCGCTCGATTTCCAGATTGCAACCCAATTGAACATTTCTGGTCACGTTTCAAGCTGCAGATTAGGCAAAGAGAGCAACCCATTGAAAACTTCGAACAGTCGAGGCGAGCTATGGAGGAGTAATGGGAATTTATAATCGAGAGTATGCCTAGAAAATGCCAAGCTATTCTCCAAAATCGTGGTTTTCCCAGCAAGTATTATTTTATTTCTTATTATATAATATATTATACATATCTAAAAAATATTTATATATATAAAAAAAAATTTAAAGGTATTGGTTGGTTGCTAAATTTTGGAAAATTACAAGGGGACTGAAAATCATCCTGTGCATTTTAGGATACAAACGGCATCACAATCGGTAACCGCTGTATAAATTTTCAATGAATTTTCCATCAAGACGTTGAAAACCGCATCTCAATCGATCAACTCAAAATTGTGACCAAATCTTTCAGGTGGTCCTTGAATTTTGCACAGCAGTTTATATAGTCATGTAGATTCTTAGTCATCCTTACATTACACGTCATTGTTGGGAGTTCCTTGCAGAAATTACATACACAATAACTTATTTATATGACAAAAAATTCTGTTTTGTTCGAAGTAACCTCAAGCTGAGGGTACTTTCACTCAGGAGAATAAAACAAAATAATAATCCTTCAGGCATGAAGTGCAATTGTCGGGATCCATTTTACTGCAATTCCGGGATAAAATTAAGTTGCAGCGCACATTTCTATTTTTCTACTTAATGTTTAACTACTGTATCAGATTATAAAGGGCGGTGAGCGGCATTCCCAGAGCACTTTTTTGACACCACTTAACCACAAACATCGTAAATTTAAGTGTTCTCCTCTGCAGTAACGACATAAACTAGACGTCTTAATAGTCTCAAGAAGAGCACCCGGGGCTCTTCACAGATAACAAACACACTATAATACCACCACTGAAACCCCTGTTCTATTTTTATTATTGTCGACGTAAAAATGTTCTAAAAACACAATCTTAGGCATAAATGACGAAGACTGTTGAAAATAAACGTTGCGAAGCCCTCAGTTTCAAATACTGACGGAACTACTTTGTTGGAATTGTATTATAATTCTCTGTTTCCCACTTATGAACTGGAAATTAATTTGAAGGGCTTCATTGAATAAAAACGAACATTTCTAAGATTCATTTGGACCCGCTGTTAGAAAAAGACCGTTAAAATATTTAATATTTTTTCCCTCTCCATCACTGATTTAAAACATTTAATTTAATATAAGATGGAGGGCTTATGAGGTCAAATAATTAAAGAAAGTGAGTTAGTGCCTTATTCTTAAAAAAGAAACAACAATGCAGCTATGGATACGTGTTTCGGAGTTATTGCTCCTCATCAGCGCAGCGTAGCTTAGTGAATATATCGTAGGTGAGCAAAACTATTAAAAGTAGGAAAGTACAGTACACTAAGCTACGCTACGCTGATGAGGAGCAATAACTCCGGAACACGTGTCCGTAGCTGCATTGTTGTTTCTTTTTGAGGACTTTATTTAATTTAATGCTTGAGTTTCATCGATCATCGAAAAAAGTTAATAATACTGTAATGTAATGATCACATTGAATGCAGAGAATACACCAAATAAATAAAATGTAAGGTTCGATAATTGCTGAGAATGAGCGAATTTCAATAAATGATTTAAGTAATTTCAATATATTTTATTAATTAAAATGCTAGGAATCCTATCATGTAATTCAATACTTCGTCAGTATTAGCTAGAAGAGTACTGTTAGGTTTTTACACCCTATAGTAAACACTTCTAAATGTAGGTTCAATAATTGCAGCAAAAACTCTCACGATCCATGCTAATGGTAGTTCCCCAGTTGGCTCAGAGATGGCGCCATTTACCGGTAACCAACTAGGCGTCTTCCTTTCACTCTGCTACCAGGAATTGATTAAACCTCTCTCCGTTAGAGGGCGGCACATAACAGTACTTACCTGACTAGTATATTAGCGTGCGCAGTTTAGGGCAACGATATACAGAAAATAAATAAAAAGTATGTAAATTGTGATTTGCTTAATACTTAAAATAATATTTTCTAATTTGTTTATTTGTTAAATTGCAAAAAAAATAATAACTAATATATATTTCTGATTTTTTAAACTTGTTATATCATTTGGTGCTTATAAATTGCACGAGATATTACAAATTAAAGACGAAAGTATTGATAAGCAAATTTATTAGTAAACTAAAAAAAACTGACACAAAATACACACAAGATGAGTTTAAACGATAAAAAAAATTAAACATGACAACGATTGCTGTTTTAAGATATTAAAACATTTGTTCAAAATGACGATCTCCAACTTGAATACACATTTGTAGCCGTTTCCTAAAATTGCCATACAAGCTATTTAAAATATGTAGAGAGTTTCTAAATTCATTGGCAGCATTAAAAATTCTCTTAAAACTTCGACGTTAGGGACAAGTGTCGAGTAATCAACATTTTTCAAGTGGCCCCAAAAGCAAAAAATCCAATGGATTCATATCTGGGGTCCGAGGGGGCCATTATTTAATTGTGGCTTCTCGCCCCCTTCCAATCCATCGATTTCTAAATATTGAGTGTAGCCATTCTCGAACCTCTAAAGAATAATGAGGTGGTGCACCATCCTGCATAAACCACAATGTTTGACGTAATGCAAGAGGTAAATCGTAAAGTTGATACAGGTCATTTTGTAAAAAAGTTTAAATAAGCTGCACCGTTTAATCTGTTTGGTAACTCAAAAGGCCATATTAATTCCGGCCCAAATATTTGTTGAAAAGTTGTATTGATATCTCCCATTTACAACAGCGTGAGGATCGCTCCATAAATACTGGTTACGAAAATTTAAAACTCTTTGCCTAGTAAAGCAGCATTCATCTGTGAATAGTACTTTTCTTGTAAAATCTAACGGCTTCCTAAGTATAATTTTACAAAAATCAAGTCTTACTGGAAAGTCACGAGGGAACAGCTCTTGTATTCTCTGTAAATTATAGGGGTAAAGTCTTGAGTTTTCAAAATCCTCCATACTGATGTTCTTATTATGTGGAATTGAAGAGCAGCCTGTCTAATAATAAATAAATAAATAGAATAAATAAACAGCACAGAAATTAGACAACCCCCAATTCCAGAAGGCAGAGGCTTGTGCGGAAGGGGATTACACATTGAAAAACGCGGACATACAACCATTTCCTCCGACAGTGCTAGTGCCGGAGCCAGGATTCGAACCCATGTGATTAATCGCGATTGCCACCTCGCGCCTTAACTCACGCGGCTATCGACGAGACAATACTACATTCAGTATATTCACCAAAATAATGTAATATTTGTGCCTCGATTGCATCTCCTATTTTCCTCCGACGACCACAATCATGACTTCTTTTTTTAAAACACCGTGTTTCTCTTAACCTCAAGGGAATATTAGAAAAAACGAACATTTGGCACAGTATGAGTAGGGAAATAAGATGCCATCGTTATTTTGCCTCTGAAGCTTTTCCTTTACATTCACCATAAACTAAATGTATATCTGCATATTCATCATTACTAAAATTATGTATTTTAAAATCCGGTTAGAAAACTACAGATTATCTTATTATTTCAAAGGCAAGAAACAAAGTAATATTGTAAAATTATAATTTGACACCATCCTACTTTTAGTATTTTCCACTAATATAATAATTGTCCACATCGCTTTTAATTGATCACTTAGGCAGAAGTAATTTAATTTGTTTCTCAAGAATGGTCGATTTTACGAATTTTTTTCAAAAGATAAAACGTTTCTAAATGAATCATAATGCTTAGTTATTTTTTAATTGAAAAAAAAAACATAGCAGGCAGAAAGATATTTGCATTTGATACTGTCAATAAAGAAATACTGAATAGTAAATTATACAGTGTCGCCATTAGGTGTAACATTCTGCTGTGGCTGACCTCCTATATGGAAAATAGATCGCTCAGGGTGAGGCTAAATGACCAGGAGTCTGATACATTTAGTGTTGCACTTGGAGTTCCTCAAGGGTTAGTGCTAGATCCATTACTGTTCATGCTCTATGTAAATGATTTGCCCACTTACATGGAGCAAGGTCATGTAACAATATTTGCGGATGACACAACAATCACCGTGTCAGCTGATACACTCGAGGAGCTTCACATTAAGATCAACAATATAATAGATTCTTTAAGTGCATGGTGTCAAAGAAACAAGCTGATTCTAAATGAGAAAAAGACAGTTTGCATAAACTTTCACCTTCAAAAACCTTTACCGGAAAACTTCACGATCAATGATATTGTGCTATCGGATTCTGCCAAATTACTTGGTACCTTACTTGATTCCAAGTTATCCTGATCTAAACATGTAGATCATGTATGTAGTCAGTTAAATAAGGCATTTTTTGCAATGCTACAGTTAAAATTCACCCTAGGCAAAGAAATCTTAATCAACCTATATTATGCTATGGCGTATAGTCATATCTTATTTAATATTCTTGCATGGAGTAAAGCCTCTGAGTGTGAAAGAATGTTTATTTATCAAAAAATAATTATCAGGCTTATTTTTAACCTAAAAACAAACGAGTTGTAGAGAAATATTTATAGAATCATATTCTTACAGCACCTTCGATCTACATCCTAAAATGCTTAACATTTACAAGAAACAACCTAGCTCTCTTTAAAAAAATGTGTAACTATCACAATTATCCAACGAGAGACGGTGATCTCTTAAGTGTATCGAGTGACCATAGAAGCTCATTTAAACGATCATCCATGTATAACTGTATCATCCTATACAATGCTCTCCCTGAAAGTATTCGTGGTATTCCAAACAACTTAAAATTTAAAATAGAACTCAAAAAATACCTATCTAATAAGGGCTATTATAATGTATCAAGATTTATTGAAGGGAAATGATGTTATCTGTTTTATTTATTGGGTCATATATGTATGTACTTACGTGTTTTTTTCACACATTTGTTATGTTAATATTGTTTGTTTTTTTATTCGCTTAAATATTTATTTAATTATCTATATCTCTATGTTCTTTTCCTGACTTGTCACATGTACAATATGTATTTATCGTGATCAATAAATTATTATTATTATTTACAAAATTTCAAGAAGGGTAGTTAATTTCACCCCTTTGTGTACATGCTAGGTGGATGAAATGATTTCGTTAGATGCCTTTTAATAAGTAACCGAGATGTGACAAATTTCGTCTTTTTCCGATTACGTTATTTTGAGATAGAAATTAAAAACAGTTTTTTTGGCATACCCCTTTAAGTGGGTGTAGCTGGACACGAAATGGTTATTTTGGAAAATTTTATACGAACAACAATCTTAATTTTCGACAGGGAATCTACAGTTAAATTTTTTGCACGTTATCACTGGACACCCTGTATAGTGAAAACGTTCCCCTTAGTAAACCAAAATGGGGTGCCAAATTTGAACTTGAAATATTTGCTTAAAGCCCTTATAACAAATTATAAATTTGAAAATTCTACTATTAATCCTGTAGGCGCGTTTGACAATAAAGACACTTTTTTGATCTTATATCATATTTCGCGTATATTTTTCAATAATATCGAGGAAAAAATTGACACAAAAACGGTATTTTTTTAATCCAATTTTTTCCGCTATAAACAAGTTAATCTTACTCTTTGGTAAACACGTAACAGTATTCAGCGGCTCATGTCTAAACTAGGCATAGACCAAGATATTATACCGTAAATTTGTCCGTTAAAATAATTAACAATTAAAAATTGATATTGTATCTTACACTAAGGCTATAACGACACTGAGTACACTGAAATTTCCAATAACTAATTTTCATTAACTAAAACCATATATTCGATGTATATAATATAATTCTCTTACCATCCACTAACCAATAAAATGACTTATGATTACATTTGCGTGAGTAAAGTTAATAAAACTTTTATTAAAACAAACAAAAAATCGACTTATGACTTATAATTTCTTTATGCATACACACAAGTTCAATTCGCGCAGAATGTTCGTGCAATTAGATTTTTATCACGATCTCTTTAATGCACATTTCAGCAAGTATGAAGCTTTTGTTAATTACGGAAAATACACCTTGCACACATAACATTAATTAATTATAATTAAATTAATTGAGCTAATCTAAAAAATACTTTCCCAAGAGTAATTGAAGTTGGAAGTTTATTATTGGATGGTATAAGCAATCTTTTTAATGTTGATTACGTAGTAGATAGGCCAGTCAATATCGACACAAAAAAAGGCAAATATCGCAAATGCGCAAGTATCTACGATTTTTTTACATGTTATTAGTACCCGTGAGAGTAGTTTATATCCAAGTTTGCAACTCTGAAAATCCTGTGCTTCTCCCGTGGTGTTCGAAAAACTGCGAAATTCTCCCACTTGTTGCATTTTTTTCGAACAAACTACCTTAAGGAAGCGTTTCTTGGGTATCTTTGTTCTGTACTTTTGTAAAGCAAACTAAATTTGCTACAATTTGAGCTCAACGAGCTCTCTAGGTTCATTGGTTGCGGGGATACAACCAGTCAAAGATGAGCAATTTTTTCCAAAAAGTGAAAGTCTATCGGTAGGGTCATTTTCCAAGACACGTACTGGCTAAACTAGTCACTGATCGTCTAGTTTCCATCCACGGTGGAATCGTCGGAGGCCCTGATATCAACTGCCGCTTGGCTCAAGAACTGGAAGCGGAAGGAGTGAAACAATTAGTTGGTAACAACTTTAGTAAAGTGACTTTCAAAGGAAAGGACAAAGTGAAGACCTTAGCATTAGTCACTACCTCTGTGAAAGTGTTCAACAAGACAGTTGATGTTGATCCTCTTACCATATTCCAGAGGGTCTGCGCCACAAAACAATCTGATAAACAATTAAAATTTGCGTATGAGCTAGCACCGTATCCGTTTTCTATGTTCACCGAAGAAGAACGCGCAGGGGCACGAAATCTTCCTTCTATTCCACATTAACAAGGCTCACAGAAAACATCATCCCAGGGAACAGAGCGTTCACAGTGGTTGATGGTGGTTATCTCCTGTCATCGAAATGATTCAGTCAGAGCCATTGTGGCGAGATACGTCTGCTACGTTCTCAACCAATTTGATTAAAACGTAGCTGTGATTTTTTTATGGATACCCGCAAGATGCAGCTTTGAGGAGCACTAAATCAGCTGAAGGCCTGCGACGCTCTGCTTCTCTCTTCTGCAGTGACATTTTGTTTGATGAATTAACACTAATCAAAGTGCCCCAAGCAAAACTGCTCTCAAATGAATCTAACAAACGCCGACTGATCACCATGATGCGTACTGAATTTGAGTTACCTCAATCTCAAGAAAACGCCGATGCTGATATAGTGAGGACTGCCCTCTCCAAGAGCTCATTGTTCGGCCAAGTTTTCATCATTGGAGAGGACGTCGACCTACTGGTCCTCCTCAACGGCTTAAGCTTTGGACATATAAACGTGTAGTTCCAGATAGACGGCAGAGGTGGGTCAGAGTGCACCCAGTATCCAGCAAACTCCTTCACATGTGGGGAAATGGAGGTACCACGAGGCAAGGCAAGATGAAGTAGTGCAACGTCCTAAAAAACAATCCACTTGATAGATCTCGCCAGAATTTTCCTTGATCCAAACTCCAACAAGGAAGAAGTAGGAAATGCTGACGAGAAGGTCTTGATGAACCTCTACAGAGGAGATGAGGCAACGTTGAACTCTCTGCGATACTCAGCATTTATAAAATAGGCAGCATCGGGCAAAGCCAACCTTGCCCGTCTCTCCCCCACTACAGAGGCTGCAAAATATTCTTGGAGGGCCTACCACCAGGTGCAAAAATGATTGGGGTCGACAAAAACCTGTGTGACGGGATCAAGGCCCATCACAACGTGCGCAGAGCTCGCCCCTCAGACCCTGCTTAGAATGGTGGCTTGCAAATGCAAGAAAGCGTGCTTAGGGTTGTACACTTGTTCAAATGCTCTATCCTGTGCTCCTCTTGCGAAGGGCGAAGTTGCAACAACGTCACCGCTGTCGTTCTGAACGAGGAGGATGAGGACGATCCAACACAATATGACGACCCGCCTCCATCTCCAGAAGACATCGTCCCTCATTCCTCTCCCTCCTTCACTGAACCAGACTGGACGAGACCCGGCAATTCCAAAAGGGCGTAGTTCTAAACTACTGCGGTGTTTGAGCTTGACTGTGTAAATAATATTTTATAGTTTACATTTATGTTTACATTTATTTATTTAGTGTATGTTTATTTGAAGCCATAATATGTTACATCTAAAATGTTAAATTCACATTCTTGCACGTTTTTTCAAAGAAATACATACCAATATTATACAGTACAATGTTTTCATCATTTTCACAAAATCCGATGTTTTACTATTTTTTCATTTTTGAGGAAACTATAAGGCCAAGAGGCACCATTTTGGAACCAAATTGAAGCTAATTCAATTCTCTACAAATTCCTATGTCATGACTTTTCTCTAGGACAATTAGTTCAGCCGATACGTGTCTTGAAAAATGACCCTACCGATACATTTTCATTTTTTGGAAAAAATGTTCATCTTTGACTGGCGGTATCTCCGGAACTAATGGACCTAGGGAGATCGGGTTAGGCTCAAATTGTATCAAATTTAGTTTACTTTACAAAAGTGTACAATGAAGATACCCGAAAAACGCTTCCTCAAAGTAGTTTTTCGAAAAAACTGCAACAAGTGCCAGAATATCGCAGTTTTTCGAGCACCACGGGAGTAGCACAGGGTTTTCAGGGTTGCAAATTTGGGTATAAACTACTCTCAGGGGTCCTAACAACAAATAAAAAAATCGTAGATACATGCGCGTTTGCGATGTTTGATGGTTTTATTGACTCTCCTAAGAAGAGTGTGAATGAACGTGAAAGTAGTTCCATCGTTTGACAGAATATTCATTGGAATTTCTCAGTTTTTTGGATGGTCAGTGGGTTTCTTTAGGTTATATTGATGCGCGGTAGATATTTGAAAATGGTATTGTCACGACCCCTCTTTAGGTCTGTTATGCTAGGGAGATTAACAGTGTAATATTGTTTTGATTAGTTGTTTCTGTGTACGTAATTAGAAATGGACGGATTTAATAGGATTTCTATGTGATGAAAATATTTCCATGGCAAATAAAAGCATAAAGGTGGGATTATCAAAATTTTCTGGAAAACATTTTACCGGATTTATTAAGTGAATTTCTTTTGAACATTCAGTGAAACTTATTGTATGATAGTTTTTGGCTCATTTTAATATAATTATTAGTCAATTTCTTGACAACATGTACAGAGGCCACTAGATTGGATGGAGCAATCCAGTTTCTTTGCCAGCAAAGTACCTAGATCTAAATTCTTATAATTTCTGTATCTGGACATACTTGAAATGAATGGCCTATTATATTCCGATAGAGGGTTATGAGCAATTTTTGATGAGAGTGAATGAATGTGAATGAATTTAGGAATAATTATGGAGTTTATGAAATAATCTGACGATTTGTGGACAGAAAAACAAATGTATGGATTAAAAGAGAGCTATAAGACATGATGTAGAATATTTTTGTAGATTTGGTTTTGTTGTTCTTATTGTTTTTCGTCTTTAAGTTAATAAATGCACCAAGTTTTATCTCTTTAGATAATGGTATTTTGAAAATATTTACAGAAAAATGATGAAAAGGGATGCACCTTAGGAAGTAATTTTTTATAAGGTGATTTACGTCGGAATCGACATGAAAATTGAATATTTTATTTTAGGAGTTTCTAGGAGTTTCTGAATACCATGTATATAAAATTTAGGAAGTCAAAACTGGACTTTCATCTATTTCATGATTGTGCAAACATACTATGAACGGTAATGTGAATGTATCCCTAATAAAAATCTCAAAGATATATCTCATGATATCTCAGTATGAAGCAAGGACATTAAATAGGATAGGATCAACGGACAAAAAAACTATTGCAAATTTTTTTAACTTAAATTCATTTCATATATATATAAAACAGACCCTGCTTGCGATTTACAACTTACAAAATATTGTGTGTTATTGGAAAAAAAATTAAAGTTCTACAAAGTGCAAAAAAAATATATTGGTTGCTATATTTATAAGAACATGCACGGTGTCAATAGACTTTAATAATGCCTAATCATTTTCCAAGTAGATCTGTCTAAATCCAGACGTTTAAAACTCATTGCAAAAACTATGTTTTTGTTATGTTGATATAAAGAGAAACAACGTCTCATGAAACACTATATTTTACATAGAAGTAAAAATCTGTTTCCGTAAATAGTGCCCCTCATTATTTTGGGAGAATGCATCTGTTAAGAGGGAATTTGTATCACAAAATAAAAATAATATTTTCATAAATACGTCTTACAAGAACACTGAGGTGGAAGGATGTTAAATATCATTATAGAGAGGGCAACAAGTTCAATGTTCCTTTAAAATTTCAAAGGGACGACTTGAAGTAGCGTCTCGTCTGATTTTTATCAAGTAAAGTTGACAGCGTCACAAAATAAAAGCGTAATACGACTGTTTTTAATGGTAAAGATAAAGGATTTTAATTCTACAATTTATTCTATATGAACTCACTGATTATCAGTTTTTTAAAGTCGTTCAGAAAATGGATGTTTGTATCCTGGACAACCGAAATAAAAGGTTTAGTGGCTATGCACTTAAGCTTCGTTTCTGCTTCGTGTGACATGTCATAAGCATTAAAGGATTAGCCATTAGTGGCAGATGTAATTTTTCATTTTCAGAAGTCTTTGGTGTATATCATGTGTATATATATATATATATATATATATATATATATATATATATGGTTATTATACATGATTTGCAGGAAACAACTACTCAGCGGGCAAATACCCCGACCTACATTGAATTATACCTTACAAATCATGAAACATTGGTAGCCAATGTCATTTGTCAATTCCCTAACCAGACATAGACCGGTTTCGAACTTATTAGTTCTCATCAGTATGCCATAGGTCATGGAATAGACAAATGATAGTGGCCAACCTGCTAGTCTTATACAGACTAATGTAAATGGTGTAGTGGTGAGAGGTAAGTGAATCCTCTCATGTGGTCTAATGCTACTATATACCGGACATCATAGATGTCTCCATGGTATATAGCGGCTTGCTATTTTGCAAGTACTCTAAAAAGTTAAATATTTTAACAAAATTTGGTGATTGGGCGTTTTTGAGGCGAGGGATTCAAATCTGTTCATAGTTTTGCTTTTGTTTGTAGAGGGCGCCACCTACAGCAGTTTGCGTGTCGTTTATACGTCATATTTTTTTGCTGTCAATTGCTCCTGAGATTCCTTGGGTGCGTTCGGGTAAGTCAGGTGTGTCAGTCGTTCAACAGCGGCCTCAAGTTCTTATAAGCTTTTCACAGCCTTTTGTGTATGTGATTTCAGCTGAGTCCGATATACTAGGTGTTGATCGCCATATCACTAGTTCAATGCGACTTCCAAAGCTTTAAACTCTTGTTATTGCAACACTGGGATCGTCTTAAGCAACTCTGATGCCTGACCTCTAATTAAAACGAGAGCCTTAGGGGAGTTAAACCATGATTTTATTAATATTAGCTTTGTTCTTACAAGAAAACAAACTATTTGCAAAATGTCCGGATTCTGCGCGGAACGCTATTGCACAGATTGGGTGGCAGATTATTAAGTTTCTAATTTTTAAGGTCCACGTAATCCTCAATCCACAAACTGTTTGCAAACTGTCAGAATCAGAAACTGCTGAAAGAAGAAAGCTATTATGTGGTATGTGTTTATTTTGTGCAGCTATGTAAGTTTTGTTAATCAATAGGTAGTAAAATAGTAAAGTATATACGACTGGAATTGAAACCGTATAAAAACTAAAAGCCGGCAAAAACAGTCGGTATCTCTTTATTGTACATGGGCGGAGGTAAATGGAAATGATTGTCACAATAAAATGTTAAAATTGTATTCATTTTTATTATTTTTTGTTTATTAGATTCATTTCGCCAATAACATATTTTTGAGGTATTATATCAGTTTTAGATATAAAGTCTAAATATTTAAATTTATTGGTTTTAGTTTTAAAGTTAACCCATATTATATTGAAATATGTTATTGCTCAGCAAGGACCAACGAGAAGGTATGGACATATCTTGCCAGGAGGGGATGGGACAGGTTAGATTAACGAGGGGCAACGATTTTAGTCAAAAATAAAATAAAAATTTAAGTTTCTTCTAAAATAAAAACGTAAGCTTCTTGAACAAAGCAAAGAATTATTATATGAAAACAGAAATAAATATTTGTATACTTATATAAAACATAAATAAAAACAAAATTAAAATATTTCTCTAGAATGAAGTAACTTAAATTAAAATTTCTTGTCAACTAAACAAAATATATTCCACGAAATAACAATAAAAAAGTGAATGAAAAACTGAAGAAAAGTTAAATGTTAATTGACGCGTCCGAATCTTCACTTTCTGAGGAGGAATCATTATCCAGTTGAATTAAAATCAGCGCACTAGGGGGTAGCGTTGGATATCGATTTTCTTCTCCAATTACATGCCTAACGCAATTTTTCCATAAATCAGTATTATTGTCAATGTCATTTATTGCTTCTTTTATATGATCAACTACTATCGCGCTTAACGTTGGAGATTTATTACATTTTCATAAACGTACTTTTAGTGTTCCCCAAACCATCTCGATAGGATCAAATATGCAATAGTATGGAGGTAAGTGTATGACCGTGTATATTGGATAAGTTATCAATAACATATTCCTTTTTGAAATTCTGTTCTTTTATTCTTTTCAGCAATTCGCATTTTATTGGAACTTTTACAGGAATTTCCATATTTTTTTTTTCTCATGAATTTTAAAATGTCTTCCTTTTTTGTGCTGTTATTTGGTATATTATTTATTATACGCGAGTGATAAGAAGCATTATCTAATACAATTACCGAATTTGGCGGAATATTTGGTAGAAGCTATTGAGAAAACCATTTTTCGAATAGATCGGCTGTCATGTTTTCGTGATAATCTGCAGAAGACTGCGATATTTTTTTGGCCGACAAGAGCAACGCATTGGGTACAAACCCATTTTCACTTCGCGCATGAAGTATGATAACGCGTTTTCCTCTAGAACACGGAGTATTTAAAACACAATTGTGCGAACTATCTACCCAACCATACTGAACATCATGCGTGTCAAACCACGTCTCGTCTAGATAAACTATATGCCTGTTTAGTTTACGATATTCTCAAATTTTTTCCAAATAATCTACTCGAAGTGGAACTATACGTCGCGATTCCATAATTACCATACGACTGTCAAGTTTTTTATGTTTAAAACCACATTCTAATAAGACATTTCGTAGTGTATCTAAAGACCTATAATTATAATCAGGATAATCGCTCAATTTTTCTTGAATCATTTTTAACGTAGGAACTATATTTTCTTCATACATATTATAAATTATACACCGTATTACATCTCTAGTGGCATCATCAATATTTTTTAATTCGTATTTTTCCGTTTCCTCTTTGCGCTGTGATCTATAACATCGCCTTCTTGAATTACGCCATAAATTGTTGATTTTGATATTTTAGTTAATTCGTTAATACGTCGTATTATTTCTTTCTCACATTGTTCAGGATTTTCGCTTTTCAAACATTCATGTATATTGAAAATAATACGTTGACTTTGTACGTGTAAATCTTGGTTTTTAAACTCTAAATTTATTTCGGCTTTTTCGACAATAACCGGTTCAACTATTTCGGGATTTTCGGGCGTTATTATATTATCCTCTGTTTCAAATGGTCTCCAGAAAGCCATGGTAAATTAGTAAATAATTAAAATATTTTACCTTTTATACAGTAGTAAATATTTATAAATATGAACAGTAACTAACTAAACTCCTACGCTTGACATTATAATAGGTATTTATGCACTGCACTGGCACATAGACAGCACGTTGTTAGACTTCCACGTTCCAAGATAAAGAAACGATTTACGAGTTTTTTTTCTAGTAGGCCTGTCCGTTTTATTACCTTTAAACCAGTGCAGTCGTAGATGGTTCATTCAGGCTGATTACATTGCCCAGTCTCGGACTCGCCTGCACAGTTTCAACTACCGTTTGAATCTCGATACCATTGCCAAATATATAGGACAAAATATCAAGTTTAGTGCGCACGGTTCTGTGCTTTAAAACTGACCAGTTTCAATTTTGGCCGTATTTACTATAACACAATCTATTATAGGTTTAGGCTTTGGGTCAGGTTAGGCTTAAATAAATCTGAAACTGTTCTTGAAAAAACACTGTACTAGGGAGGGAGTGCCCAAACCGACCCCCCCCCCCCCAAATCAATCGCGTCGCTCCGGCCCTGATCCCTGCAGTACCCTAGGTGCTCTCAATTTGACTCTGCTATGGTGAACGAGCAGTCCTATTGTGTTCAATTAACTTTAACACCAGCACGATGTTATCAGTAGTTTATTTATGATTTTCTTCGTAATAAATGATACTTTTGACAGTTTTTTTAGTTAACGCTTATATCATTGATTACTTTTTTATATAACATTAAATTCCACCTCAATATATTTATTTAGACTTTAAATAATTTGCAGTTGTACGGTTTCGAATAAATAATAACGTACCAAAAATAAATAGAGAATATAAAGCCTACTTTTGTTGCACAAAAGGGAATAAATTAAAATCTCCCCATAGGTATTTCTTACATTGTATTCTCGCTCAACACAAAACATAAATTAACGCCCTGAAAGACATGCTCAACACAGTAATAGCAATTTTGATGGGAGATCAAAAATGAGTTTCTAAGGATCTCAATAAAGGTGTTGGTCCATGCTGAACTTCATTTAAAGTTATATCTAGCGTAAAATGTGAGTAATCCGTCCCAAATGATTAAATTTCCAGTTAGGGTGGTTAAGCTGAGTCCCACGGATTAGTGAACGTCGGTGCGTTTTTGTCATTTCAAATCCATATTACGGATGGCAAATTTTTCATGAGAAATAGTGGTTTAAAATTTGTACTCGGATTAATTCAATCAACCATTATGTCGGGACTTTTTGTACCTGTATTAAAAAAGACTATGGATGTTACCAATACCTTAAATAAATTTAAAGTCGCTGGAACAAAACTAATTATTCATTTCAAAATATTTTCCATAATTACATCATGAAGAGAATTTTTGTAATGTTGTTGAGGAAATATTCTATTGATATTGAAATATTAGATATTATAATAATATTGTTTTATTGCCCATAAGATCAATACAAAAAAGAAAAAATGGTATCAGACCCGTCAATTTTACAGAATACAAGGATGCATAGAGATTACAGATAGATAACATAAAATAAAATACTACATTAATAAAGAACACTTATATAAAAAAAACCTTTGGCATAATAATAATAATACGCTTATTTTCAACAGGTTGACACCCAATTACAGAAAATAATCAACAAAGTATGTAAAAATAACAAAAATGAGATAAAAATTTACAAAATTACATTAATTTACATTACATTTCATAATACATACGTGTATACATACAAAATACATACATAATACATACATACATTATATTACATAATTACATTAATTTATTATTTATTAATTATAAAAAAGATTAGATAGATATTATAGATTAGATTGTTATAATTAAACTTAATCAGGTAAATGAATCTTTGTACTTATGAATAATGTGGTTTAGAGTATCATAGTTGAAGTCGCACATATGAGCGACTTCATTAAATATCTTGCACAGGTTGGTCTCATCGATAGCCGAGTGGGTTAAGGCGCGAGGTGGCAATTGCGATTAATCACACGGATATCGCACCACCGGGTTCGAATCCTGGCTCCGCCACTGGTACTGTTGGAGGAAATGGTTGTATGTCCGCGTTATTTCAATGTGTAACCCCCTTTCGCATAAGCTCTGGCTTCTGGAATTGGGGGTTGTCTAATTTCTGTGGTGTTATTTATTATGTTGAATATTGGAGACTTAATATTGTCTGAAAGTTATTTGTGGCATTCTACGAATATTCTTTCCTATTATTTGGGTTTTCTACCACATGTACTATTATCCTCTTCAAAACAAATCACCGGATCTACATAATAATAACTTAATCTGAATGTTAGTTCTGCTGGTATTGACGTAAAATGCATTATGCAGATGAGCGTTCTGCCTTGGTATATGAACGTTAATTCTATTTACTAAGTGAATACAGTATAATTCGTTATGCAGTATTTTATATAAAAATTGTAGTGCTGTGCAATTTCTTCTAAGTTCAAGCGAGTGAAAACTGAATGAATTTAGTAGTGTATTGTGATCAAAGCCCCTAACAGGATAGGGCCCATTGGAGTTGAAATATATATATATATATATATATATATGGTGTACCGGTGAGAGGTAAGTGAATACCCTCATGTGATCAAATGCTACTATACACCAGACATCATAGATGTCTCCATGGTGTATAGCGACTTGCTATTTTGCAAGTACCGAGAGCGGTGACCTTTAGCCCTTGGTGGACTTAACCCATATACTGTTATTATACATGATTTGCAGGAAACAACTACTCAGCGGGCAAATACCCCGACCTGCATTGAATTATACCTTACAAATCATGAAAGATTGGTAGCCAATGTCATTTGTCAATTCCCCGACCAGACATAGACCGGTTTCGAACTTATTAGTTCTCATCAGTATGCCATAGGTCATGGAACAGACAAATGACAGTGGCCAACCTGTTAGTTTTATACAAACTTAAGTAAATGGTGTACCGGTGAGAGGTAAGTGAATACCCTCATGTGATCAAATGCTACTATACACCAGACATCATAGATGTCTCCATGGTGTATAGCGACTTGCTATTTTGCAAGTACCGAGAGCGGTGACCTTTAGCCCTTGGTGGACTTAACCCATATACTGTTATTATACATGATTTGCAGGAAACAACTACTCAGCGGGCAAATACCCCGACCTGCATTGAATTATACCTTACAAATCATGAAAGATTGGTAGCCAATGTCCAATCATGTCCTTTCATGATTTGTAAGGTATAATTCAATGCAGGTCGGGGTATTTGCCCGCTGAGTAGTTGTTTCCTGCAAATCATGTATAATAACACCATATATATATATATATATATATATATATATATATATATATATATATATTCATATTATATAGTATTTGAGCCACCGTATACAAAGCGATACGTGACTTTTGCTTCATTTCAAATTATCCCAGAGTGTCATATTTCAGCTACGTGCGGATAATGAATTCCCTCTTATCGTTATCACTCATAAAGTATCATATTACATTCATATTACATTTTAGCTTCTCACAATCATGCTGACTATTGTATTTGCTTTCCTTTGTTCAACATTTTGTTAACGATGCTTTTAGAATATTATAAATATACCACAAAGCACTTCTGTAACCAGTTCTGATACTCATGTCTAATTAAACACATATATTTTAACTTACTATTTTATTCAAAGAGTCAACGTTGACTCTTAATAATTTAAATAAAGTTTTTAAAAAGTCTTTTATGAAACCCGTGATATAAAATTGGCGCAGTCGGTAGGATCCGTGAACACCAACAGAACAAGAAGCCTAACCAATAGTGACCCACAAGAACAAGGACAAACATCCAGACGAGGTGCCTAACTAGTGCAAGTTACCATTGGAACAAGGAGACCTTCATAACTGGTGGTGGCGGATTCCAATCCCTTAACGGACGAAGAATCTACTCCATGAAGAAATTCACGTAAGTGCATTCAAAGAATCATCTCGCATTTTATAATTGTGTTGAACATTTTATTTTTAACATAAGGTGTATTATACTGCTAATGCACAGCTATTAACAATTAAAACTATTTCTATTATCCATTCCCCATTTATCTTATTACAATTACAAGTGAATTAAATACTAAGTACAAATAATCTAATCGGAGCATTATACTGCTAATGCTCGACTGGCAACATAAGATTGACAAAAGTTTCGCGCATTATACTGTTAATGCCGCATTTGTATAACAAAATATAACTTTCATTATCTGCTCCCTCTGTTAGTACGACACTTTGCGTAAAAATACTTTAATTTTAATTTTATTCCATTTAACATTTATTACTTTAATTTCGATACATTCCAAAACTTGAGCAATATGACAGATAATCAAACAGCCACGCCTCGCGCAGTCACACCAGAAATTGAGCCCTACAAATTAAGTGAAATTTTTTCAATAATTCCAGAATTTGATGGCAATCCCATCAACTTGCAAACGTTTTTGAACTCGTGTTTTCACGCACAAAATATGGCTATTAATGAACAAAAATTTTTATTGACAATTCATATAAAAAATAAACTACGCGGCAGAGCTGCCGAGTTAATTAACTCCCGTAATCCTAATACATTTGCGGAAATTAAGTCGCTATTAGAAGCCCATTTTGGTGACTCTCGTGACCTCACGGCTCTCATCCAAGACCTACAGCGAATTCATCAAATAGCAAACGAGTCCGCTTTAACCTTTGTCACGCGTCTGCAAACACACAATGCAAAAATGCACGCGGCAGTGCAAAAACAAAATTTAACGCCAGATCAAAAGAAATCACAAACTGACTTGATAGAAACAATGACTTTGACTACCCTACTAACAGGCCTAGAACCAAAATTAGGCCAAATCATACGCGCTGGAAATCCATCAAATATGTTACAAGCCATCGCTCGAATTAGACGAGAATTGCAACTTTCATACTTCGAAAGTCAGAAATTTTCTAAAAGTAACCATATTAAAAATACACTGCCCCAACAAAAACGTCAAATTCCAAATATTCAACAAAAATTCTGTTCATTTTGTAAGAGAAATGGACATACTATCAGTGAATGCCGCACAAGGCAAAACCAACAATTTTTGTCCCCTAATTCTATACCTAACGCTTACTCCAATCAAGCGCAATTTCCCAGGCAAAATTTTCAAAACACACCCAATCAAATTAATTACAGACCACAAAACTTCCAACAACCAGGTAGCTCACAACAAAATAGACCCTCTGTAATTAGGCCCAATCCTAATTTTCAACAAAGATTCCCAAGCAACCAACAAAATTTAAATCTCAACCGTCAAAACCCACAGAGGACACACCACGTCAATTTTGACAACCACTATGATCCTCAAAACTACGAATGCAATGAGTATGACAATTTTAACCAACAATCCGATTACTTTCAAAATTACGAAACTAATTACAATGACCAATATTTGCCACAAGAGAACTACATCGATAATTCTCAAAACTTACAAGGTGATTATTCTGATAATTGGCAAAACCAACATGGGAATTATACTGCTAATTCCCAGACACAACAAGAGGATTATACTGCTAATCCTCCGGATTTTTGCTTAGGCCCGGAGTATCCCGCGGATACTCCAACACGGGAAATAGATCAAATATCGAACCAGATCCAGACAATGAATCTAAAAGACAGTTTCAACCCATGCCTGAATTTCCCAGAGCACAACTTCATGTAAATATTCTTTCGCGTGCATTGCTAACTGTAAATTCAAAAAATCTTTATTACATGAATGATATAACAGGTAAATTTAAAATTTTGCTAGACACAGGTGCAGGTATTTCAGTTTTTAAACCTAAAACAGCTGAAAACTACAGATGTAGATCCCCTGAAAACGTGATTATCCAAGGAATAACGAATGAAAAGATTAACATCAATGAATCTGTTCTCATACCATTTACCACAGGTGATCCTCACAAAGTTTATATTCACAACCTGGATATAGACTTTGACGGACTTTTAGGCTCGGATTTTTTCGAACATTACAAATGCAAAATAGATTTTGAGAAAAAACAGTTAGTCACGAATTTTAAAACTGTACCAATATTTAAAGTTACCGATATTTTTCCATCGCAACCAGCCGTAACGCGAAGCTTAAGCACCACTAAAAATAGAAACTTAATTTCCATTGAACCACGCACGGAAAAAATCTACAAATTAAAATGCGATCTACAAAATACTGAGGCTATACTAGTAGCCCAAGAAAATGAAAAGGTACGCCTACCGAATGCTATCGTCAAAATAGATAACAACGGTGAATTCTTGACGACAGTAATAAACCCAAATGCGATCCCGAAAATAATAAATTTTTCAAACATCAAACTCGAACCCGTCCAAAAATTTAAGTCAATTTTTAATTTAAATACACAAAATTTCGACTCACACATACAGACCGACAGATCATCAGAAATTATGAATCAGTTACGCTTGGAACATCTAAACGAAGAAGAGGCTGAATTAGTAACGCAGCTTTGTTTAGACTTTCAAGACATATTCTATTTAGAAGGAGACAATCTTACTTTTACAAACGAAATTAAACACCCCATTGACACAAACGATTCCCGACCGATCTTCACGAAATCTTATCGCTATCCCCAAGTCCATAAAGAGGAAGTTAAGACCCAAGTTTCCAAAATGTTAAGTCAACGTATTATCCGCCATTCAATTTCACCCTGGTCCTCCCCAGTTTGGGTTGTGCCCAAGAAACTAGACGCTTCTGGTAAACAGAAATGGCGCGTCGTAGTCGATTATCGGAAACTTAACGAAGTCACAATAGATGACAAATATCCTTTGCCCAATATCTCTGATCTTCTTGATCAACTAGGAAAATGTCAATATTTTACAACCTTAGACTTGGCTTCTGGGTTTCACCAGATAGAAATCAATCCCGAAGATGTCCAAAAGACTGCCTTTACTGTAGAGAATGGCCACTACGAATTTGTTCGCATGCCATTCGGTCTTAAGAACGCCCCGTCCACATTCCAAAGAGTTATGGACAACATCCTATTAGGAATTCAGAACGAAAGATGTCTTGTCTACATGGACGACATCATAATTTACTCACCCACTATTCATGAACATGTATCTCGTCTAACGGAAGTATTTAAACGCCTTCGAAAAGCTAACCTTAAAATACAGCCTGACAAATGTGAGTTTCTTAGGAAAGAAGTTGCTTACCTAGGACACCTCATTACCAAAGATGGTGTTAAACCTAATCCATCGAAAGTCGAAGCCATTCTCAATTTCCCACAACCTAAGAACCAAAAAGATATTAAATCATTTTTGGGACTTGCTGGTTACTACCGAAGATTTATCCCAAACTTTTCAAAGGTATCCAAACCACTGACTAAACTACTTCAAAAGGACATACCATTTAACTTCAATAATGACTGTCAAAACGCTTTTTCCGACTTGAAACAAACGCTTACTACGTCACCCATACTAATTTACCCAAATTTTGACGAGCCTTTCATATTAACCACAGATGCAAGCGCATTCGCAATCGGTTCTGTACTCTCGCAGGGACCTATTGGCAAAGATTTACCTATCGCTTATGCCTCCCGAGTTTTATGCAATGCCGAGACCAAGTATTCCACGATAGAAAGAGAGCTTTTAGCTATCGTGTGGTCAGTAAAGCATTTTAGACCGTATCTGTTTGGCAGAAAATTCAAATTAATAACCGATCATAGACCACTTACATGGCTATTCTCTATAAAAGACCCGGGTAGCAGGTTAGCCCGTTGGCGCCTCAAACTTGAGGAGTATGACTACGAAGTCATATACAAACCTGGCAAAATAAACAAAAACGCTGACGCTTTGTCCAGGATCAAAATAAACCATTTTAACGATTGTTCCCAATTCTATTCTAAAATTTTAGCAGCTAACGAAGACACAGACGATGACGAAAGCCTAAACGACGACAGCGAAATAACTAACGAACATATTGCCCAGGAATTCGACACATTTTCTAAATTATATAAAACAAAGTCCTTAATAGACTACTCGAAAATCCAAATTACAAACAGACAATTATTGGACCGGGAAAATAAAAATATAATCACATTCTTCCAACAAAATAACCTAACAGACCTTCATCACCAAATTATCGAGGACATTTTTGAGGAAAACCCTGAATTCTACAATAATACTATTAATATCGTTTCTAGTAAGTCGACCCGACATAGAAATTATTATATCATCGCTATACCTTTTGACCCCGAATCCGTAGTAGAACACTTATTTTTAACGCTATATAAAAATCAAAATAAACTAGATCTTTCCAAGACCTACTATGTTGAAAACAATTTGGACCTCCCAATACTGGAAATTCTCTCATTCATTTTCGCAGAAAAAGATCTGAAATTAATAATTTGCCAAAATCTAGTACGGACACCTGACGAAGACGAAATACCGATTATTCTCGACCAACACCATACCGGTAAAAACAACTTACACCGCGGACGATGCGTAGAGTCAAAAATAAATATAATTGGCAAGGATTATCTAAAGATGTAGAAAATTTTGTAAAAAATTGTGAGACATGCCAAAAAAGTAAAATTTGTCGAAAAAATTTAAGTAGCCCACTAGTAATTACGGAAACACCGAAAACACCGTTTGAAAGAATCAACATCGACTTATTTGAATTCCCTACGCGCAACTATGCTTTAACTGTTCGTGACGAATTGACTAAATTCACACAAGCTTACGCAGTTCCCGATAAATCCGCTAAATCTGTAGTAAACACCTTACTACTTTACTTTCAACATTATGGTACTCCGCTAAGAATACACTGCGACTACGGAGGAGAATTTGATAATAACTTATTAAGAGACCTATGCAAACTGTACGACATAAAACTAACCTTTTCAAGTGTAGGACACCCCCAGTCAAATGGTTCAATTGAACGATTTCACGCGACCCTAGCTGAAATGATAAGAGCCAACAAAACTGAAAACCCGAATGAACACCCATTTACCATTTTGCCATATGCGGTAATCTGTTATAATAACTCTGTAAATAAAACTCATGGATTTACCCCATACGAATTAGTTTTTGGCCATACATCTGTTCGCCCACCAGAAACCTTGTATAACCAAAAAGAATTAATCACTAAATATGTCAGAGATTTAAATAACCGTATATCCCATTATTATAAGATAGCTAGAAACCGAACTGAGACTCAAAAACAAAAGGCCAAAGTTAGATTTGACAAAAACATCCCTGAAAATCGCCCCACGTATAACGTTGGTGACAAAGTTTATGTAAAAGAGTCACAGATAAAGAATAAACTTCAAAATAAATTCAACGGCCCATTCGAAATCACAGAAATTCTTAATAATTCAGCAGTCTTACTTAACCCCGAAACCAATCAAACTAGTAAAGTAAATTTCGACAGGATGAAACCGTATTTTGAAAGTTAACCTTGTTTCAGGTTACTCCTGCTGTTCGGATCAGCAACACTAGTGGTTTCCCAATACAAAATTACCCCCATAAACAACACCATAGGAATCTATTACCACGAAAAAACTGACGTAATATTAACTAATGACAAATGGACATTACTAATTCACAAAAACGTATCTTCCCTAAAGGCAACATTCGAAAAGAACGAACAAATTCTAAACACAATTCTAAACACCCTCGACCCTGCCTACCAAAACATGGTGACCTTTAAAAGCGAAGTCAAAACCCATCTTAGTCTTCTAGCTCAAATATCTAAAACCATACAATCTAAATTTGAAGAAGTCTTCTTAGATACCAAAAGATACAAACGTGGAATCCTCAACGGTATCGGCACAGTTTTTAAATCAATCACCGGGAACTTAGATGCCGAGGATGGCGAATACTACTCTAATTGCATTAATAAACTAAACAACGATGAACATCAACTAGAAAATTTAATTAAAAATCAAATTTCGGTTACGACATCCGTCATAAAGAACTTTAATTCAACAATCCAAAAATTACAGATCGACGAGGAAACGTTTAACAAAAATATTAAAGAAATCGAAACATCTATTTTAGGTGCATCACGCGAGCTTCAAATTGTCGAGACGAAATTAAAATTCTTAGAAATTTGTGAACAATTGATGGCAAGTTACTTATATATTGAAGACACTCTAAATGATATTCTAAATTCAATAACGTTTGCACGATTAAAAATTATTCACACATCAATCATTACTCCATCGGACTTAGTCTCATCCTTACAAGAAATTTCACAGAATTTGCAGAAGAACAATTTGCCGCTTCAAATAAAACTATCAAAAGTTGCTCAATATTTGGATATTATTGAACTCCAAGCTTTTCAAACCGATTCAAGTTTAATTTTCGTATTAAAAATACCTCTAGTAGACCCACAAACATACACAACTTATCAATTATATCCTATCCCCATCCTGGATAATAGAACTGGTTTACATCACATTTTATCTGTATCTCAAAAATTTATCGCGAGGGACGATGATTCCTTAATGTATTTACCCATTCCGGATTTAGACGAATGCAAACAGCTTTACATGGGAACCAAACTGTGCTCCAACTTGTTCGCCTACCCGATAGACAATAATGCTATCTGTGAAGCAAGACTTTTCAAAAATCTTAAGCACCTGCCCGAAAATTGTCAAACCTCCTTCATATTCAGTCAAGGCTATAACGTTCAAAAACTTCAGGAAAACACATGGCTAGTCATCAACGCAGAACCGTTACATGTCACTATTAATTGTCCGCAGAAAAATTCAATAACAGAAATTATCACAAAAAACTCTGTCATAAAACTACAACCCAGTTGCTACGCCTTCGTTGGCATAACCAAAATTCAAGCAAGTTCCAATGAAATATCGGACATTAAGGACAACTCACATCCAATTCAAATTTCATATGAGTGCTGCAACCAACTCCCAGATAAAATACAACTACCAAACTTGAAACCATTAAGGTTAAACAATTTGAACACCGAAGATCTCGAAATTGCAAAACATAAATTAGACCAATATTCCAAGGACCTAGACGACCTCATCAACGAACCCTACGTAACCAAACACATCTCATGGTTCACGTATTTTACTATAACCCTAATTGTTACCCTAGTCTTGTTCTACCTATTCTGTAAGTGCAGAAGAAGAAGCCGAAAGTTAGCCCTGGTTCGCCCATCTCACGGACCACCTCCGTCTCCATCGATGCCAACTAGAACCTTCAAAAGATTAACTAGCATTCTACCCCCAAGGAGAAGACCCAACATTCATCAAGAAACAGAAGAAGAAGAAGAAGTCGAACTTACCTAAATTTTTATCAATGTTTTCCAAATTAATCATTTTACCAAACCCTCTTTGAGATGTTAACCACGCTTATATTACTTTAATTTCATATTTCATAATCTTATATTTTATACGGTCTTATATTTTGTTTTATATTAATTATATAATTGTAATTACAAACTTTACAACTTTCAATATTTCAATATTATTATCTCGCTTTTCATATTTGTAAAAGTTGCTGCATAACCATCAACTTTTTTAATAAGGGGGAAGTTGTTATATAGTATTTGAGCCACCGTATACAAAGCGATACGTGACTTTTGCTTCATTTCAAATTATCCCAGAGTGTCATATTTCAGCTACGTGCGGATAATGAATTCCCTCTTATCGTTATCATTCATAAAGTATCATATTACATTCATATTACATTTTAGCTTCTCACAATCATGCTGACTATTGTATTTGCTTTCCTTTGTTCAACATTTTGTTAACGATGCTTTTAGAATATTATAAATATACCACAAAGCACTTCTGTAACCAGTTCTGATACTCATGTCTAATTAAACACATATATTTTAACTTACTATTTTATTCAAAGAGTCAACGTTGACTCTTAATAATTTAAATAAAGTTTTTAAAAAGTCTTTTATGAAACCCGTGATATAAAATATATATATATATATATATATATAAGAAATTGTCTTTGTTTGTTGAATTTTAGAGTTTTGATAAACAGGTGACCAGATGACAGAAGCATATTCAAGTTTGCTTCGTATAAATGATATGTATATTAATTTGAGAGTGTTGATATCCGTAAAGCTGCCCCAATTTCTTATACAATACCCGAGAACTTTAGAAGCCGAAGTAACAATTCTGCTTATATGAGTAGAAAAACTGAGCTTGGAATCGAATGTTACTCCAAGATCCTTAAAATTTGTACATCGGTCAAGAACGGTATCATTAATCGTATATACGAATAAAACTGGCCTTTTGTTATTGTAGAAGGACATTATCTTACATTTAGATGTATTTAGTTTTAAGTAGTTATTCTCGCACCATTCGTTAACTGAGTCTAACGCTATTTGCAAGTCAGAACAGTCGTTTGGCTTGCTTACTTCAGAGTAGATTTTCAAATTGTCCGCGAAAAATAAATGTGTAGAACTTATAGTGAGGGATAAATCATTAATAAATACTAAGAATAAAAGTGGCCCTAGGTTGGATCCTTGAGGAACTCCGGATGTTGCAAAAAAAAAGTTGCGAGAATTATATCCACCGTATTCCACGAACTGTGTTCTATTAAATAAATAGGATTCAATTAGGGATAGCAAGATATCTGACACTCCAATTGCATCGAGTTTAGAAAGGAGTATAAGTGCATAAGAAGCATAAGTGAATAAAATAATATAACAAATAGTAGCACAAAATATACATATTAAAAATTCCCGAATGCTGTAAAAAATATTCTCTGGTAGTAGTTGTTTCACTTCTTTTTACTTCCACTTCCAGTGCAAAAAAATATATATATTTTTTATTGAAATAGGCTTAAAATGTCATGAAACGTCGAGATTTTAAAGTTGAGCGAGAAAATGTTCTATCTGTCTGTCTGTCTACCTGTCTGTCTGTCTGTCGGTCTGTCTGTCTTTAACTTTTTTGTGCGCACGTTTACTTTGGAACCGTTTATGATATTGACTTGAAATTTGGTACACTTATGTATTGTAACGAGATCTGGAACTAGATTATATTTTGATCTAATTCCGTTGAAGGGTTCGAGGGTAAATGGGGTAAATAAGGGTAAATAGGCAAAACAAGCAAGTAAGAGTCTATAAAATTGCAATTTAGGGCATGTACGAAAAGTTAAGGTCTCAAATTCTTTTTTCTTAAAGGGGTTAAAAAAAATTAAAATGTAATTTAGTGTGTATATAAAAATGAAACGTCTAAAAAAATTCAGCTACCCCCTCTACTACCCCCATTGCCACCCTCGCCCTATTATTAAAGGGGGTAAAAAAATAAAACATGATTTAGTCTGTATACAAGAACGAAACGTCTAAAAAAATTTTTTTGGTGTTAGCTACCCCCTTTACCACCCCCAATGCCACCCCCACCCTATTATTAAAGGGGGTAAAAAAAGTAAAATGTGATTTAGTCTGTATACAAGAACGAAACGTCTAAAAAATTTTTTTTGGCACTAGTTACCCCCTCTACGACCCCCATTTCCAGCCCCACCCTACTGTTTAAAGGAATAAAAAATGGAATTGGGATTTAGTGTGTATACAAGAACCAAGGACTTCTAAATTTTTTTTTTAAATTAGCCACCCCCTCTACCACGCCACTCTATTATTAAAGGGAAAAAATATTACATTGGGATTTAGTGTGCATAAGACTTGGATACAAAATTTGGATGTGGAAGCAGTGATTCCTTGGGCTGCGGTTTCTTTTGTATTAGGTGTCGATATGATAATAATAATAAGTAAGTGAATAATAATAAGTAAGTGAACACCCAAGAATTTTGTGGTCTTCACCTGTTCCAAGGACTTACCATTTATGTTGAGTAAATAGCTTTCATTAGTTTAACACTCTTGTGAAACATATGAAGTCAGGTTTCTTCACATTTATCAGCAACTTGTCATTACTAAACTTTATAAAATCGTTAATTTTGGTTTAGGTAATTTCTGTTAAATTATCTACATTATCGTCGGTAGTTAATAGTGAAGTATCGTCGGCAAACATAATTAGTAAACTCTCATTGACAACATCAGGTATGTCATTTATAATAAGTAAAAATAAAAATGGCCTCAATAGTGAGCCTTGGAGAACTCCACAGGAAATTGTCAATGCACTCGACCTACACACTATTGAGTGTAAGAAAGTTTGACTATAATTTTTTGAGATTATGATTGACTTAGCTTTATTAATGTACCAGCTGATCAGGATTAGCTCAACAGTATATGTAGAATATTCACAATTCTTCGCGATGTAATAACGTATGATCTCACTAAAATTTTTTAAAGGAATATTTTTCGTTTTCGTCTTAGAAATATTCTTACATGTAAAATATTGCTGCATTTTTGAGGAACCCTGTACTTATGTAGATTAGTAAGTAATTTTAAATTGTATCACTGGCATGGCATGATTATAAACAAGATACACGCGTAAATAGAATATATATAGGATGTAATGAATAAGTTTAAATACGATTAGTTGGAAATATACTGTTTGTGTCTAAATTGTGGATTTTGTAGTGGGACAAAAAATGAAAGGAAAAATAGCAAAATAGAAATTTTTTGGTATTTTATTTGCATTATTAATATAGACATATTTTGTGATATTTCATGTAATAATATCAACAAAAGTACAGTCTATGCTACCAGTTAACTTGTAGCTCTAACCTGTACACTATAAAGGTAAGGAGGGTGGAGCTTCGCATCAAGCGTAACATAAACATGATATCCAGCCTTGACTCTAACTAAATAAACTGGACAACTAACAACCTATTACCTATTCTTACTCTATGTGATTTCTTCCTATGGCTACATTTGAATAAAACGATATATTGCAGACAACCTACAACATTGAAGAATTTAAGAAATACAATTAGAAAAAGATAAGATGGTAAGAAATGCATAAGAGAATATCTGGATAATTGATAAATGCGCACAAACTGGAAGTATGCAATTAGAATTTTTTTTTACATTAACGATAATAAATAAAATAAATAAAATCGGCATGATTTAACTGTTTTCTTTAATATTATCCAAATTTGGCAGATTGCCGTGTATACTAATTAGTGGATTTTGTTAAGTCGGAAAAAACCTCGAAAAAGGTAAGTATTCTCTGACACGGCCGGACCACCTTCCCCCCCGCTTTCGAGGATGCTGAAAACGGTGATGGTGGGCAAAATTCTTTTTAAGCATGCACAACCCCCCAAACGGCCAAAAACACCCCTCCCCCCAAATTGGGGTGAAACGCAAAGAAGCGCACTTCCGTTGGACAAGAACCGGTTTATCCTCGTTTTCGAGGATGCTGAGACTGACGCCTGCCTTGAAAATCATCCCCGATGCAAACCCATCCCCAAACAGCCAAAAACACCCCGGAAAAGGGGGTAAAACGCGAAGGAGCGGACTTCCGTCCGACAAACATTGGTGATTATTGATTAGTTTTATTGTGTTACTGCTTTCCGACATATTCCGGTATCGGTCTGAAAGGTATTATCATCAGGTGGTTGTTTTTCTTCCTAATTTCATGATTCACTTGATTAATAATGATTGTATTTTTTTATTAATAAGGTTATATAAGTTATTTCGTATTTTATATGTAGTAAATAAGTCACTGCCTTCATTCATAAAAGTGTTATGGCTGATTTAATATTATAAGTAAAATCTATGTGCAGTTCTCTTTACATGATTTTTCCATGTCAACTCTACAGATGCAGTGTACGCCGATTTTTTCTGTTTGACATTTAATCCAGAGACATATTAGTCGCATGCAGTACGAAAGAATAAATGATTTCCTTGCATCTCCTATACTTTGCGTACACAGACATCCGTCAATGTAATGGGTTTTTTGCTGTTTGATAAATGGACTCATCTCAGGTGAGATTATCAAGGCTGGCGTCGGTCTCAGCATCCTCGAAAACGGGGATGAACTGCTGTTTGTCCAACGGTAACGCGCTCCTTTGCTTTTCACCCCAATTCGGGGGTGTTTTTGGATGTTTGGGTGGGTGGAATTACATCGGAGATGATTTTTAAGGCTGGCGTCGGTCTCAGCATCCTCAAAAATGGAAATAAGTCGGTATTTGTTGGACGGAAGTCCGCTCCTTCGCGTTTCACTCCCTTTTGCGGTGTGTTTTTGGCTGTTTGGGGGGTGGGGGGTTTACATCGAGGATGATTTTGAAGGCTAGTGTCGGTCTCAGCACCCTCGAAAACGGAGATAAACCAGTGTTTGTCGGACGGAAGACCGCTCCTTCGCTTTTCACCCCTTTTTCGGAGGTTTTTTGGCTGTTTGGGGGATGGGTTTGCATCGGGGATGATTTTCAAGGCTGGCGTCGATCTCAGCATCCTCGAAAACGGGGATAAACCGGTGTTTGTCCGACGGAAGCGCGCTCCTTTGCGTTTCACCCCAATTTTGGGGTTGTTTTTTGGCAGTTTGGGGGGGTTGTGCATGCTTAAAAAGAATTTTGCCCACCACCATCGTTTTCGGCGTCCTCGAAAACGGAGAGAGGAGGTGATCTGGTCGCGTCAGAAAATACTTACATGTCCGTCCGACTCACAAAATCCACTAAATATCAATATTTTGATATTGATTTCGAGATTTGCTACTTTTCATAAGATTAATTCGCGATAAAAGTATCCATTTCAATTTAATATACGTCTTTAATTAACATTGAATATTTAAATTGAAAAATTCCTGCGGGCTCGGGCTGAAAGTTAAGGTTTGCTCTTTTAAAAAGTTTTTAATATAGTTTTTTTATTTTAATATATTTTCTTATTTACCCAAACGAGGCACAAAAAATCCCTCTTTCTATACAAAGATCTAATATTACTTTAAAAACTAGTCTGGCGAAGCATCGAACTAATCAAAGTGTTTTCAATTTAATGTTTTTTTATCCATCAACCAATAACTCCTACTGATTAGACATCAGGTAAACGTTTTTTAAATATATTTAGAAAAATCTACTCTAATCACTCTTACTGGCTTATCTGGAGACATACTTCGCCGGATTATAATGCAGAAGACGCCAAATGAATTTAAGAACCCATTAAAACCAATAACAAATGCTACTGATAGGCAAAAGTATACCGAGACATTAAAATTCCAGTAGGATTAAATCTCAAATACATTTTTTTAATGGAATAGGGCACCTAATATTACTAATACGTACAACTCTTCTAATGAAAATGAAGTTAGTGCTTCATTGAAATTTAACAGAATTTAATATGCAATTATGCATCTTATACAAATATACAGAAACTTGTTTCATGTCAACCCAAATTTTTTTAATTTTATTTTAATTTCCTATATTTATTTTAACGTCCTGGCGGAGTTTAGCATTAGCTATTCCGTCATTCAAGCAGGCCACATACACACAGACAGTTACACAACGACCATTCCCCACAACATTGCTATCTGCTGCAGCTGAGACTCGAACTCGAGAGTGGTACAGCGACTAGTCATGTTGTTTCTCACACAACCTCGTCTAGTTCACTGCTACCAACTCGGTGATACATTAAAAACGGCCCACCCCTTGATCTCAAGTCTGAGTAATATAGACAAAATTGTAAAAACAATGTTAAAAAAAGATTTTTGGACCACTTAATATATGATTATATCATCTTCCTAATATGGCTTTAGAGAGGGTCTATTCACAGCGGACGCGATGCATGAGTTAGTAAACAACATAAAGTCGGCTTTAAATAACAGTCAAAAGGTATTATTTCTGAATATAGCAAAGGCACTTGACACGATATCGCATATTGCTTTACAAGTTAGATTTTTACGGAATCAGGTGTATAATTTATCATGAACTATTTAACCAACAAACTGTAATAGTTTCTATTAAATCAGAAAATAGCGAAGACAAAATTATTTTACGGAATACCTCAAGGTACAATCATAGGACCAATATTATTTCAAATTTACATAAATGCTATGCTCCAGTTAAATATTCCTGGTAAGCTCGTCTTTTATGCAGCTGTTACGGTATTTATTATCCAATGAAGTGAACTTGAGGGAGGAGGTGAAATAAAAAGCTGAAGTAGGATTATGGCACATCAGAAACTGGTTAAATAATAATAATAATAATACGTTTATTTTCAACAAGTTGACACCCAATTACAGAAAATAATGAACAAAATATATAAAAATAACAATAATGAGATAAAAATTTACAAAATTACATTAATTTATATTACATTACATAATACATACATGCATACATACAAAATACATACATAATACATGCATTACATTACATAATTATATAAATTTATCATTAATTAATTATAAAAAGGACTAGATAGATATTATAGATTCAGCGATTGTTATAATTAGACATAATCAGTTAAGTGAATCTTTGTATATATGAATAATGTGGTTTAGAGTATCATAGTTGAGGTCGCACATATGAGCGACTTCGTTAAATATCTTGCACATGTTGAATATTGGAGATTTAACCTGAATGTTAGTTCTGCTGGTATTGACGTAAAATGCATTGTGCAGACGAGCGTTCTACCTTGGTACATGAAAGTTAATTCTATTTACTAAGTGAATACAATCTAATTGGTTATGCAGTATTTTATATAACAATTGTAGTGCTGTGCAATTTCTTCTAAGTTCAAGCGAGTCAAAATTGAATGAATTTAGTAGTGTATTGTGATCAAAGCCCCTAACAGGATAGGACCCATGAGATTTGAAATATATATATTTAAGAAATCGTCTTTGTACTGACTCAACTTGCATTTTAGAATTTTGATAAACAGGTGACCAGATGACAGAAGCATATTCAAGTTTGCTTCGTATAAATGATATGTATATTAATTTCAGAGTGTTGATATCCGTAAAGCTGCCCCAGTTCCTTATACAATTACCCGAGTACTTTAGAAGCCGAAGTAACAATTGTGCTTATATGAGTAGAAAAACTGAGCTTGGAATCGAATGTTACTCCAAGATCCTTAAAATTTGTACATCGGTCAAGAACGGTATCATTAATCGTATATACGAATAAAACTGGCCTTTTGTTATTGTAGAAGGACATTATCTTACATTTAGATGTATTTAGTTTTAAGTAGTTATTCTCGCACCATTCACTGAGTCTAACGCTATTTGCAAGTCAGAACAGTCGTTTGGTTTGCTTAGTTCAGAGTAGATTTTCAAATCGTCTGCGAAAAATAAATGTATAGAACTCATAGTGAGGTATAAATCATTAATAAATACTAAGAATAAAAGTGGCCCTAGGTTGGATCCTTGAGGGACTCCGGATGTTGCAAAAAAGTTGCGAGAATTATATCCACCGTATTCCACGAGCTGTGTTCTATTAAATAAATAGGATTCAATTAGGGATAGCAAGATATCTGGCACTCCCAATTGCATTGAGTTTAGAAAGGAGTAGAAAATGATCGATTTTGCCGAAAGCTTTTTAAATGCCAGTATAAGTAACATCGACTTGGCCTTGTGTGTCCAATATGCCCGAGATATAATGTGTAATACAGATTAGGTTCGAGGTGGTCGATCTTTTTTCCATAAAACCATGCTGATACGGAGATATATGACTTTTGATTTCACAATATATATTTTCATAAATGATAATCTCTAGGATTTTGCCAAAATTGCAAAGGATAGCTATAGGTTTGTAGTTTGTTACTAGGGAGAGATCTCCTGTTTTGAGGATAGGACATATTTAGTTGTTTTCCATATATCTGGATAGGTACCTGTTACTAAAATAAGATTAAATAAAAAACGCAGGGGTGCTACAAAAGTATTGATACAATCTTTAACAATGAAACTCGAAACGTTGTCAACACCGGAGGTTAATTTGTTTTTCAATTTTTTTGCTGCGTTAATTATGTCCTGGTCCGTGATTCGTTTAATGTGCACCTGTGTATTATTACGAGAAATAAGTGGAACTTTGTGAGAGGGGTCGGATTGAAGGTGCACGTCCGAGAAAAAGCTGGCGAAGCCATCGATCACAGATTGAGGTGTTTCGAAAGTAATGTTATAATGTACAGAGCCCGGAATTCTAGATTTATTCTTTTTTGTTTGTACAAATGACCAAAACTTGGGAGGGTCAGCTTAATATTTATTTCGATATCATGTATATATAGTTTAGGAGAGAAAAAGAAGACATATCTATGTGTGTGAGTTTTCCTAAATATAGATAAATTAATGGATAAATCCACAAGAAACCTAGTTTTCCTAGTGAATTGTTATAGCTTGTTTTATTTAAAAACATCAATAAAAGGCACTGATAAATATAGATACTTCTCATAGTAAATAGATAGCCCGCTTTCTTTGTCTGAGAGTTTTTCGATTCACGCGTATGTTCATTCAGTCTAATTTTTTGTCGCACTTAGAAACTTTGAAGCGGTCAGTTTTGAAAAGGCAGCAGCTGCGTTACGACAGACCGACGGAATTCGCATTAGTAACCAATACTTTGTCTACCATATAAATTTCAGATCTATGATCTAACCATCAACTTTGCCAAGCGCTGGTACCCAAACTCAGCAGCTTTGCTCTGGCAGAGCAGAAAAAATATTCTAATTGCCAAGCCCACCTCTACATATGATGCAAGTTTCAGCTGTATGTTCTTTCGGTTATGAAATTAGTAGAGGCCTCTTATACTATAAGTATCTATGATCAATATTTAAAATGACACACATAGAAATTCTAACAGTGAAATTGAGGAGGCTATTACACAAATTTTACCAGGCAAATGCTGAAACTAAAACTGTTAATCAATATTTATAAAGCATTAGTAGAATCTCTGCTAACATATGATATAATAATATGGAGATGTGCTTATGAAGCCACGCTAAACAGTTTACGAATCGTTCAGAAACATATTTTGAAAATGAAAAAGTCTATGCAGAATCTAAAAAAATTACAAACTATTCTAAAGATTATGCCTTGCGTAAATTGCAGTGGTACGTAATTTTGTGAAGCAAATTAATTTTGGAAGTACGAAGTCACTTTTTGAGGCAGTTTCTAAAAAAGTTTTTGATGCAGTTTCTAAAAACATGTTTTAACTTGAATTTTGTTGTAGTTCCTAAGAGGAACAACAAGGATTCGAAAATGTAAAGAAAATATATTTTCGCTTCAGTTCAAAAAGGAAACTGTGTACTAAATTTTTGTTGTAGTTTGGAAATGAACTATTTAGTTGATTTTTATTGTATACAGGGTTACTGGTAATTCGATACATTCCTTTGGAGATGTGATGGGGCATGAGCTAAGGAGTAAATCTAGCCCTAACATACATTATGCAAAACTCAATAGTTTTTGAGATATTTCAATTTTCTTGTTTTTCTCAAAAAAGTAGATCTTAATGTCTTAATGTCTTAAAAGTTAATTTCCGAAAAATCTACTTGACATTTTAAAATTTTTTTTTACTGGATTACTTGTCCAATATTATAGATATCCGTTTGGAATGAAAAATATCCGGAAACATTTCGATCATGCCAACATTTAAAATAAAAACTTCAGTTGTGAAATTTACCTATTAGGTTTTTTCAAAAAAATATTAATGTGGCACGCGTACAAATTATTATAAAAACTCTAACTAGGTAGAAATGTTTAATGCACCCTTGATAGTTCTAATAAAAAATTAGTAAAGATAATGCTGGTGGCGGAATTTATTAAACGACTAATCGTTCATTTTCATTTAAGTCAGTCAGTCCTTGACTTTGACGTTTGTGCATATATGTCATTAACTGACATTCTTATCTCCGTGTCCCTTAAGTTTGTTGGTCTTGTTAAATTAGTTATCGAAGATTTTGATTTTGCTCGTAGTTGTTGTTATTAGTTGTTGTTATTGTATTTTCTGTGCCATGGCCGCGTATGCCAACGCATAATACGCTGATATCTTGTTTGTCTATGGATACTGTGGCGGCAACGCTGCTGAAGCTCGCCGAGAATATGGTCTTTGGTACCCTAACCGCCGCTTACCAAATGCATGTGTATTCAGTACGGCATATCGAAATATCGCTGAAACTGGCTCCGTGAAATGTAGAAGAAGTGACGCTGGTGCTCCTCTCGTTTATGAACCAGATGATGAGGAAGAAATATTGAGGTATTTTGAGGAAGACCCAACTATTTCAACTAATAAATTCGCAAGACTAACCGGAGCGTCACAATGGAAAGTTTGGTCTACGATACGTAGAGTTGGATGTCATCCTTACCGCTATACCCCTGTCCAAAGCTTGGAGGAAGGTGATCCTGGAAGAAGAGTGAAATTCTGCCGCTTTATGTTAAATTCAGATGCAGAAAATGTAAATTTTTTAAGAAGTATTTTATGGACGGACGAGTCGAAATTTAATCGCGAGGGTATAACAAATTTCCACAACCTACATTACTGGGCAGAAGAAAATCCCAAGTTAACACGTGAAACTAGTTTCAAAATGAAGTTTTCTATTAATGTGTGGATGGGAATCATTGGCCACTATATAATAGGGGCACACTTTCTTCCTCAAAATTTAAACGGGGAAATCTATGAAATTTTTTTAAGAAATGACCTGGCGGTGATTTTAGAAGATGTTCCTCTCGCCGTCAGACAGCGAATGATATTTCAGAACGACGGTTGTCCAGCACATTATCAACGTTTCCCTAACCGTTGGATTGGAAGAGCGGGCCCAATACCTTGGCCAGCGCGAAGCCCTGACTTAACACCCCTTGATTATTACGTATGGGGTTATATGAAGGAGATGGTCTATGCCACACCAGTTAATACTATAGAAAACCTTAGACAAAGGATAGTCGATCCTGCCCAACACATAAGGCATCATCTGACAACCAGAGTAACAAGGACGGAAATAAGAAGACGCTGCCGTGTCTGTATACGGAATAGGGGCTCCCATTTTGAGCAAGACATATAAAAAATAAAGTACAACTTTGAAATTAATGAAGAATTAAACTCTACTTTTAAAATGTTTTTTACTGTTTATCTAAAAATAAAATTCGTACTACTCGTGTTATTTTTACTAGTATTTTCTTAGAACTATTAAGGGTAGATTGAACATTTGTACCTTGTTAGATAGCTATTGAAATAAGGCAGTTTTTATAATAATTTATACGCGTGTTACGTTAATATTTTTTTGAAAAAATCTAATAGGTAAATTTCATAGCTGATTTAAAAAAAAATTTTTTAAAGTTTTTATTTCAGATGTTAACATCATCACATGTTTCCAGATATTTTTCATTCCAAACGGATATCTATAATATTGGACAAGTAATCCAGTAAAAAAAAAATTTAAAATGTCAAACAGATTTTTCGAAAATGAACTTTTAGGACATTCTTTTTGAGAAAAACAAAAAAAATTAAATATCTCAAAAACTATTGAGTTTTGCACAATATATGTTAGGGCTAAATTTACTTCTTAGATCATGCCCCATCACATCTCCAAAGGAATGTATCGAATTACCAGTAACCCTGTATATAAAAATTTAGACGAAAGCATTTTCACGTCAACTTTTTGTGGAAAATGGTAGGCTCTTTGACCATTGCAGTCTGTTAGGAGTTTATTACATGCATGAATGCCTGATTTAGTTGAACTGCAAAAGATATGGGAATAATTGCCGAACCATTTAATTATTTTAATAATTTTCTAATCAATCCAAATATGGAAATTAAAAAAATATATACTATATAGGTAGTAATTTCAATAAGAATTTCGGTCAAATCCAGAGTCGAATTTGAATATTTACCCGTTTATTGACTTCGTGCGCCATTATTGTTTTTTGTTCTCTAAGAAGAGATCACTGACTAGTTTTTTCTTTGCTCATAATAGTTTGGTAAATTAATCTAGATCGAACTAATTAACTTACAGCTATCCATCTACCATAATCTTTTTAGTGGCATATATAAAGTTAATTATTGCAAATTAAATTAAATACATTACACTAATCCCCAAAGCGATACTAAATATATTTAAATTCTACCCACATATGTGGCACATGAGTTTAATTTTTCTGTCTGACATTTCTTAATCGCGTTTTCCATTATCCGATATAAAATATGATTTTAATGAGATCTATTAATAAGTGTCACAACACAATAAAATATTAATTTGAAACACTCTACAAAATAACACAGATATAGCTGGACGCAATCGTAAAAAGGTTGTACATTCAACACACACCGTGGTACATTAAAATTTATTTCAGTTTTATATTAAATTTTTATATGACACGATCATTAACCTGATTAGTATTCTAGGGCTTTTAATGGTTTGTTGTACGTGAATTTATGATACGGACTTACCGGCAATAAAACCACATATCTATTTATTAATCAGGACCGTAGCAGAATATTTAATATGTGCTGTAAAAACTAAGTCGTGTGTATGTATGTAATGACGAACATGGAAGAAATATAAAATTATTACTGAATAAGCAATTTTATAGCAGAAGGAAATTTTTTAAAAATATAAAATATAGGAATTATAATATTCCAACCTATCTGCAAGTGCCTTATATAAATAAGGACTCAACAAATTAAACCAAAACAGCTATTCCCCCTTACGAGCGCTGAATTATATGGTAAAATTTGCGTATTTTGTCTAAACACAGTTAGCACGAAAATACAACGACTTGGAATGCTCAAAAATTCTACTAGGAAGATGCGAGGCCTCCTTCATCTCAGGATGTCACTAACTGCAGACCGGTTTGGACTTAGTTTTGGGTCTCGTCAGTGCAGTGCAAGTGATACCTTCCCAAAACTGCTAACTGTGTCTAGACAAAATACGCAAATTTTACCATATAATTCAGCGCTCGTAAGGGGGAATAGCTGTTTTGGTTTAATTTGTTGAGTCCTTATTTATATAAGGCCCTTGCAGATAGGTTGGAATATTATAATTCCTATATTTTATATTTTTATAAAATTATTATTCCAAATTCTACAACCGTAATGTTTGTTAATTTATTTACTTATTTAAGCAGGCCATTCCATAATTACAATAATTATTCACAGGATGAGTGTTACCTCCTTCCTCTTATTATTTATTTTTGAGAAAGAATTGAGGCAACATATGCGGACGACTAGCTGGTTTAAGTCGGAGCAGAGAGCCGTGGGTCCAGAGCATTCATAAGAGTGGAGAAACTTACCCTTTCTGACATGTACAGTATAAGCGACAGATTTCTGTTTATTTCGAGAAAAGGAGACAGAGAAAAATTGATGTTAAATTGGGCACCATCTGTAGTAAAATAAGCAAAATTGTCTCTTTTTCTCGAATAACCAGTCTACTATAGATCAGACTGAAATTGTTGGTAAGAGAAATAAAAAGATAGTTTAAAATGAATGACAAAATATATTACATGAAAAATAGACAAATTGGTTTTAAAGACAAATTGAAATTTAAAATATATATATATATAAAATAAATTTATACCAGTATCCTATATTGATTATGGTTGAGGTGACTGGTTCTGGGACAGCAATCCAGGCCCACAATTGTCTCTTGTTGCAAGAATGAATTCTATAGTTTCCTTGGTAATTTACGTCTCTCAATGAAATGGGGTGAAAGTTGTAGGAAAATTAACCAACTATGTGGTTTAATGTAAAAATAACGAAATTTTATCTATGAAAGATAAACTGTGCAAAAACTATGCAGGAATGTAGAAGAAGTATCTCAGAATTTAAGTATCTAAGAATATAAGCATCGAAGCATGTATGCTTGTACAAAATTTAAGCAAGTTAGCTGTACAAATATAAGCAAGTTAGCTACACGAATATAAGCAAGTTAGCTACACGAAAATAAGCAAGTTAGCTACACGAAATATTTAAGTTAGCTGCATGAAATTTAATTTCATAAAAACTGTATGTTAAACACTTTGTAACTGGGATATAAAAATTGTAATTTCAATTACTGAAGTCCACAGTTAAAAATTATATATGTTTGAATCAGTACAAAGGCTGCAAGCAAAATGACTTCCTGGTGAGTTTTACTGATAAGGTAAACTGTTTGTCCTGTTTACTGGAAAACAACGCTACCAAAAAAATACGAGAAATCTAATTCCCTATTTAAATTAAAAGCTATAAAAATATAGAAATAGTACAGGTATGGCCATCTGTCAATGGCCGAGTTAAGCGCAACAACTTGCAGGTCGCAACTTTACAATTTCCTTCACTCACAACGAAAATAGTGGGATATAATCGATAAAAGGAATCTATAATAATAGTTTATTTTATTATTTCCACACCAGCTGATTTGCCTTTGCAATTTCTATTTTGTGCATAACCAAAAATATGAACAGATGTAAATAAATAGTAAAACGTATTGATTATGGTGTGAACTTAGTAAATATATTACATCTTATTGGATATACTAATATAGTAACGAGAAAAGGTAAGGAATATCACCAAATGTACCCACATAGTAAACAAAAATATAAAAATTGAAAAATAGATATTTGATGTAACTAAATTTTGTAGACAAATTGTTCATTGTTTCCTGGGATGCTGTGTAGAACGAAATACATAATAATTTAGAAAATGACAGTTCCTAAGATATAAAACTAAGTACATAAACAGTGTGAAATGGTTTAGCAGTTATACATGTAAAATTCTGTTAGTTGAAAACAGTTTCACTTACAAAAACTGAATCCTGCTAAATATCCACAAAACACTAGTTTTTAAATAAAACTGTTAAATGGACATAGGCCATGTAACATGAGGACAACCTATAGTTTCTATAGCAAAAAAATAAGGACTATTACTACTATATAATATAAAAAATGATACATGTGGTTAAACAAAATATGGAAAACTAATACCAATATTTAAAATGAAAGCACCATATACCTAACAAAGATGTAGTCGAGTTCATCTCCGATTGGGAACCATGCAAAACCAATCTGAGAGAGTTAGATTATGCAAAATACTCGCCAAAGACAAAGACCATGACCTCTGCCTATTAAAAAAGAGTGATGGTACAAGAACCACCGACTTTCGTGAAAGTCTACAGTTACTCATGGAGACTCACTTCCCGGGATCTCTGATAACAGAATGGAAGGTGTGGCCAAACGAAGTCGACACTCAACCGTCGTATTTGGATTGGCAAATGGCCAACCAAATAGAGAGTGAGGACAAAATAAGATAGGCAATACAGAGCTTTAAGTCACCAGGCATTGACGATATCTATCCCGCCCTACTGCAATGGGGACTGGATGAATTACTGCCGCACCTGGTTGGAGTATTTAGGGCGTGCTTAGCACGCTTCCAGAGATATGGAGAGAAGTGAAAGTTGTCTTCATCCCAACTACAGGGCGGATGGACTATACCACCCCCAAAGCCTATAGACCTACGTCTTAGCTTAACCTCTTTCCTACTCAAGACGATGGATAAGCTATGTGAACGATATATAAGGGATGTTGTAATGAAAAACAACCCTTTACATCCTGACCAACACGCATACATCCTGGGAAGAACCACCGACACCGCCCACCATGCAGTCGCGAGTCGGATTAAGAGATCCTTGGATGATAAAGAGTCCAACCTAGGTGTCTTCATAGACATAGAAGGTGCGTTTGACTGGACCACCTTTCCAAAAAATACAATGGCTCTAGTGAATAAGAATGTCCATACGATCATGGGAAGCTGGATATTCAGTATGATCTCGAAGAGAGCTGTACAAATCAGTGTGGGAGATGCTTCTGTAAGAGAAATAATTGAGAGAGGTTGTCCGCAGAGGGGTGTAATCTCACACTGCTATGGAACCTAGTCCTTGACAGCCTCTTGTGCCTCCTCAATTCAGAAGGATTCCACACAATTGCTTACGCAGATGATCTAACAATAATGCTTGGCGGAAAATTTGAGGGAATTCTCTGTGAAAGACCTAAGAATAATCGAGAAATGGTGCAGAGAACATTCCTTGTCTGTCAATCCCTGGAAGGCGGAAATGGCTCTCTTCACAAGGAAAGGGAAACTAGGGACACAGAAGGCACCTGCCCTCCTGGATACAACACTAAGTTTCCCATCAGGAGTAAAATACCTTGGGATAACCTTCGATACCAAACTAACTTGGAATCTTCCATAGATAGAAGACTAAAGAAGGCTTATATTTCTTATGAGCAGTGCCGCAGGACCATGGGGAAAACCTGGGGAATGAAACCCAAGTTAGTCATGTGGATATACAGTGCCGTCATAAAACCAATGATAACCTATGGAGCTGTGGTTTAATGGTCTAAGAGCAAACAGACTACGGCTAAGGTCAAGCTCAGCCACGTGCAGATAAGCGGAGCTATGCGAACAACGCCAACGAGAGCTATTTAGGTAATGCTGTGTCTGCCACCGAAATATATCTATGAGAAGTAGCTCTGACAACAATGGTACGCCTCAAATCCATCAGCATGCATCAAAATGTAGGCTGTGGAGAGACCAGTAGTCGCCTGTAGTGCAAAAGAGATTGTCTGTGGGCAAACTACGAGCAAAGCAATCAAGATTTACACAGATTGTAGACAATCATCAGTAGCCCTGAGAAGTTACAAAATAACTACAGGAGCAGTATGGAAATGTCACCAAGCACTTGTGTGTGCCTCCTGCATGACTAACATACTGGTATGCCGGGTGAAAGGACATGCACAGTGCAGTGGCAATAAAGTAGCCGACAGACTGGCCAAGAAGGCAGCAGGCCTAAGTATCTTTGGACTAGGCCCAGCCAGTCTGTTACTGATCACGGCAATAACCCAAACAATCAAAGAAAACATCCACAATGAATCCAAGAAGCTGTGGGATGAAACAAACAGCTGTCATCTTGCTAGGGAACTACTAATATATCCCAACGAGAGTACAGCAATGGATTACTTGGCAATGTCCAGAAGGAACCTACGTTCTATAACGGGAATCCAGACTGGACGCTGTCCGTTAAGGAAACATCTATATACCCAAGCAACACATGATAGTTTAATAAACGTTTATTATTTGAAATTATGGCTTAAATTTCGTTATCGTATATTTAATCAACGTCTATGAAAAGCGTTTATTTCATAAACGATTTTTATACGTATATTATATATGAATTTATCCTAAAGTTTTTGAAGTAACACATTTATACGTTTTTGGCGCGGACATTCGAACGTTGAATATACATTGCGAAAAACGTTTATTTAACCATTTGGTGTTCCTTGAGCAATATGAGATTAAGCGAAACACCTCTATATGACTTATAGTTTTCTTTTTTTTTTTTTAGTAAAATAGGAGATATGTATCTACTTGCATTTGCCTTTCTTAATCTATTATCGCTAACTATATATATATACATATATATATTTATTATCTAGGGGGTAGCTATCTCTCCAAGGAAGTTGAAGGGGGAGGCATAAAATTATGCTCAAAAAATGTCATTTTAGAATTAAAAATTGACGGGTTTTAGGTTTTACTCAGGTTCCTTCTCACTTTATATGTGTATATGTGGTGTTAAACAATGCGGACATTTTTTCTAAATGGCGGCTTTAGTTCACATAGGATTCCTTGTTTATTCTGCATTAACAGAGCACAGGAATGTGATTAACAGAGCTATTCTAACAAATTTTCTGAGTCCAGCACTGGCAAGACATTATCATTTTCGTACCTCTAAAATATAATAAGATAAGAAAGAGCAAAATCGTGTTACAACATAACACATCTTCGTGGTTTTCACCCACGCCATTCCATTCAAACAATTTCCTTAAGAGCTTAAAAATTATTGTTATTATCCTTATTTATTTGAAAAGTTATGACTTCGCGTTCTGTATAAATACGACAGGCATCAAAGGAAAAACGTTTTTAAACTGCTTTGTAAATTTTAAATTTAAACTCCTATGCGGCGTGGATTAAATACAAAATTAACTTTTAAATTGGGATAATTATAGTGTAAACAAATAATATCATATTTATTTACTAAGCATTAATTAATAACACCTTTTCTTGTTTTATTTACATTTGGTTTAGTAATATTTAATGAAAATTAATAAAATTTGTTCAACGGTTTTAAAGTACATGAGAAATTTGGTCAGAGCATTAATAACCCATAATTTATTGTACCGGTTATTATACCAGTAAAATTACTAATTAATTAGTTATTTTATATTTTACGGCTCACAAATATTTCGTAAATGATATTTTGACATCACCAGCTTAATTTTATTTAAATATTGTTCATTTCAATTAATATTGTTAAATATGTAATAACCAGTGTACCATTTTTATGATTAAATAGTTTTGAATTATACTGGATGAATAACTGTACATAAGTTAGTAGGAAATAGAGGACACAGGATGAAATTCAAAATTGGGTAGTTCTATTATCATGATACACGGTTTCCTATAATGTTCCTGTTTTCTTCGAGTAAACTTTGCATAGTCCTTTTCTTTACTATCCTCTCATCTTACAATCGAGAGAAAAAATAGTCTAGAGGCGAGAAGGGAGGGAAATGTTTTTTGCAATTATTTATAGAAATATGGTATTATGTACATGTGCGATATCTAATATTACGTCAGGTATACCCCAAGGATCTACTTTAGGTCCCTTACTTCTCCCAGCCTATTCTTTTGATGTCACAGACGTACACTAAAGTGTCCAAAAATATTCAATGTCGTTTTTTAACACGTACCTGCTATTTTATCTATTTTGTCAAAATAATTAATTGTAAATAAAATTTCATATGGTGTTCTAGTAGCATTAAAAAATCTGTAAGACTCGAAAAAATTAAATTTAAGCTTATTACCATAATTCCTTACCTTCCATAGATATTGTAGTTTGTAGATTTAATAATGTATTGTTTTATATTTTTGTGATGTATATACCACCCCATGCATCTATTAATGATTATGAAGTACTACTGGACTTCCTTGATCATTATCACTTTCTACATAATGGCAATATATTGCTTCTAAGTGAATTTAATATGCCATATTATGAAAAGTTATTAGTTAGTAATAATAGGAAATTGCAAGCTCTAAGTAATTTTTGTTTATTTCGTGATGTTAACCAGTACAATTTAATAACTAAAGCTAATAATAGAATTCTGGATCTTGTTTTTTGTAATAGAAAATATGAGATTTTGCATGATGGCACACCCATAGTATGGGGCGATATGCGCCATCCTATTCTATTTATTAATATTGCATTAAATGAGTTGCGTCATAAGGATTTTTCAACCAATACTACTCAAAAGACATATAACTTGCGAAAAGCCAATTTTCCAGCACTTTATAATTCATTATCAGAAACAGACTGAACTTTTCTGGTAGATTATTCGGATGCAAATGTTGCCTGCGACAAATTTTATGACAAATTATACAGTATCTTAGATTTGCCACTTTATAAAATAAAATAAAATTGGAGTTTAGTGTGTATACGAGAACCAAGGACTTCTATTTTTTTTTTACATTAGCCACCCCCTCTACCACCCTCACTCTATTATTAAAGGGAATAAAATATTACATTGGAATTTAGTGTGCATAAGGCTTGGATACAAAATCTGGATGTGGAAGTAGTGATTCCTTCGGCAGCGGTCTTTTATGCATTTAGTATTCTAGTAATTCCTTTTATATTATTGTCTTGTTTATTAGCTAGAATATACTCTTATACTGTAACCTATTTTTGTAATTATATGTATTTTCTGCAATTTGGGTTGTTTAACCTGTTGGAAATGTAATAGATAAGTAAATAAAAAAATATTTAAGAAATAATTCTAATCGTTCATATTAAATAAAATTAATAAATAATTAAAAATATGTGGTAAAAACTTCGCGATTAATAATGATTATGAGCCTGCTACTCATCCGACAATGTCATAATGAATAATTCAAAGCAATGCTGTTTCCTTCACATCATCGATACATCATAAACGCAGGTATCTGTGTATGTAATTTGTCATGATCCTGACATTAGTGTTATATGTTTATTGGTTATTCATCAGCAAAGTTTTTGGTGACTGCTGACAGATTTTGTTGGTTGTGTTATGATTGATATGTGGTTCTTTTTTCACTTCCTGTTCTTATAATCCTCAGGGATTAGATGTTGAAAATGGGACACTTTAAATAAAAAAAATGACTTTCCTTTATATGTTTTTAAAATACACCTTTGTATTGAAATGAACAAATATGAAAAAGTTGATGTATTTGTTAAACTTCTATTTCGCTACAAAATTTTTAAATCATGTTTGTTAGATTTTACATATTTTAAGGCTAAATTTTCTGTATACTAAGGTATTTTAAAACATTTTTCAGAGGTTTCCAATGCATATCATTATAACAATTTTGGAACTGACTAAAATAAGTAACCGTAATACACAGATCAGGTCGTGTCCCTAGCTTAATGTACATAAGACTTCCTATTAATTCTTTATATGGAATATCACTCTTGTTACATAATTCTCCTACCTCTAAATTTAATTTATGTTGCATAGGTAACTTTGAATACTTACAATTCAACATATTATATTGTTTGAAGCTTTGTTAATAAGCTGTTTTTGAGAAATAAATAATGTTTCTTTTCTATTTCTAGACCCAAAAACAAATTTTATCTTTTTGTCGACACTGGACCGCTAGATGGCGCCTGCTGACTATTTTACATGTCGCTATTGTAAAAATACCGAGATGTACCAAATAGTCAAAGGATCCTCGTGCCGGTCGTCACATGCCTACCTTGCACTAATGAGAGCTAACAGCTCGAAACTGAAGTCTGCAAGTGGTGTGTGGCGACTGGCAAGAGAGCTCCTTTAAGTAGGATCAGTCTTTCGGCTGGTGTTTGTTGCAATCGAAGCATTAGCGTTTTGATGGTAATATGCAATTATTACACTTAACGCGCCAGACTTGTAACTTGTAATTCAGCGCTCGGCGGGGCACATAGCCCGGAGAGTAGCTGTTGGTTGCAGTCTGGTTACGTTCCTTATAGTAAAATAAGGATTTTATAGAGGAGTTTGCGACTAAAAATATTATGTTTAATATTCCGCCCTCTAAAAGCATATTTGAAATTTTATCTTTGGCAATCAAATCTTTCATTTCAAGTTTTAATGATAACTCCTTTTTAACAAAATTCAAGTCTGACAGATTGCTAGAAACAAGAATTGATCATCTACCCATAATAACATGTATGTTTGATTTCTACTATTAAACATGGATCCGCTTTTGATCTTACAAAATTTATTTTTATTAAAAAAATATTTAATCTTTCATAAAGTGCCTTTTTCGGCTTACATACTTGATTCATACAGGAGCTTACTTCCAGTCCTTCTGGTATTTTCATTTAAACTTGAGTCTCCAAATCCCCGTTCAGATACGCTGATTTTACGTCCATTTGATGAATATATAAAGTCTTCTCAATAGAAAGCGCAAGCAAAACTCTTATGTGTCAACATCCTTGCTAGTGGGGAATAAATTTCTTCATCTTCACAATTTTCCTGTTGAAACCCTCTTGCAACCGATCTTGTTCTTTTAATCGATGTCTGTGTGAAAACCCATCTTGAATCTATGATTTTTACATTTTTCGGAGGTGACACAATGCACCATGTTTTATTATTTCTGAACATATTTCTTTCGTGTTCTATGACCTTTTCCAATCTTTTTCTTTTATAGCTTCTGCATACGTTGCAAGATTTTCTAACGGTAGGGAACCTGTAGCCAATGCTGCCATAAAATTCATGTCATAGTCTTCTAATCTTTTCGGTAACTTTCTCTCTCTCGATCTACTTTTATCTTTTTGATATTCTATTTTATCTTCTCTATCTCAATTTGTTTTCTTATTTCTGTACTATCAATACCTTTGTTTTCATCTTTTTGCTCTAACCTCTCCTTTCCTTCACTGCTTTCAAGGTTATCTGTAAAATTTTCGATTTCAGTTATCATTTGTTTTTCATCTTCAACAAAACTCATTCCATTCTATTCAGGATTCCTTGGAATCATATAGTACTTCAATTTTTTCTTTCATTAAATATACCTGCACAAAATGTGATTAATGGTTAATAAATGAGACGTAATACTTTTCCATGAGTGACAGGTGAAAACGGACCAGCCACATCTGAAGACACAATTTCTAATAACCTCTTTGCTATCTTTTCTTGAGGAGTATTTCCAAAAGGTAATCGTGTTTGTTTCCCTTTCAAGCTTACCCCACAGAAAGTTCTGGAAGGAAATAGCGATGAATGTCCCATACGTCGATGTAAAGGTCTATTGCATATTAAGTTTACACTTTCTTTTCTTGGCTTAAAATTCACTAAATAAAAATTTCCAGAAATATTTCCTTCTACTATAACTTCTTGATTTTTAACAATTTGCAATTTTAATTCCTGCCTTTTCAATTTTCTTTACTGATAGTAAGTTGAATTCTAAATCTTTGCACAACAAAACGTCCTTAATTTCCGACGATTTACCTTTTTAATTTTTTAGTATATTATTATTATTATTAGCCGTTACTCGAGTCCGAGTATAGAAATGTTACAGTCGATAAATTGCGTACAATAAAAAACAAGTAAAAGGTGTAGTCTATTGTAATTCCCATTCATCTACGGTGCACACGACTATGGCTATAGAGGCCAATTCGGGAGGGCACATGTCGACCGCAATCAGGACAAACATAGACCTGATTAGGTCTTGGATTCGGCCTTCTTGCAGCAACATTTCCTTGATAGCTGGCCACAACCCCTCGCCATTCGGTTCTGTTCGCTGCAAGTTGTTCCCATTGCTCACCTGCAATACCGCAGGATTTTAGATTTTCATGGAGAGCGTCTTTGAACCTCTTTCGTTGACCGCCACGCTTTCTTCTACCGCTTAGCAATTCACCATAAAGTGTACATTTAGGAAGGCGGTTATCATGCATACGATGAACGTGACCTGCCCATCTTAGACGTGCTCTTGAAATAAGCACCTCAATTGGAAGGCTGTTTGCTCTCCTGAGTACTTCCACGTTTGATATGTTATGGAACCAACGGATTTTCATCATACTTCTGAGGTGTCTTTGCTGAAAACGTTCTAATTCTTTCACATGACGACGGTAAGTGACCCAGCTTTCACATCCATACAGCAGCGTTGGAATGACAACTGCTCTGTAGACAGCCATTTTCGTTGACAAAGCAAGGTCGTGGTTGTCAAATACTCTCTCTCTAAGTCCCCAGAATGCTCTAGATGCAGCGTTAATTCTATTGCGAATCTCGCTGTCCTTGTTTGCTTTGTCATTAACAACGTTGCCTAAGTAATTGAACTGATCCACCACTTCAAGAGAATTTCCGTTAAGTGTAATGTCTATTTGGTTCACTTGATGAGGAGTTGACATAATCTTAGTCTTTCCAATGTTGATTTTAAGTCCCAAAGAATAAAGTATAAAGTAGTATAAAGTATAAAGTATAAAGTTCCCATTTTCTCCCTTTATCTCAGCTTTGACCTTGACTCCCTTTTTAGCAACATTTATTTAAAAATTAACATTTTTTTGTTCCATTAAATAGCATTCAGTGTCTTTGTTTATCATATGATTGGTGGCACCACTATCAACAATGAAAATTAAATTGTCATTGTCATTTAGATCACTAAAGCAGACAGTATCACCAACTGTCTTATTTCAGGTAGTAGGTTCACAGTTCGATTCATCCTCTAGTTTACTATTTTTAGCCACAGAAACAATATCTTCTTCTTCTTCTTCAACATTTGCTCTTCCACTTCTTTCTGAATTCGTATTGTCATTTGGACACTCACTTCTTTTGTGTCCTGGCTTCCCAGACTTATAACATTTGTACTTAAATTTATTAGTTTCATTTCTTGCACGATCATTTTTGCTATAAAAATTTCCTTTTCCTCTCGAACGTTCAGAAAACTATATTCTATTCATAAATGCAACCGAATCCGAAGTTTCAGGTATTGTTTCTTTGCAATTACTTTCTTGGTGAGTCATTTCTTGAAATGAGCTGTTTTTAACAAACTCAAAGGTTATTTTGAAGGATCTTGCGACTATATAATATCAATGGTTGTTGAGTTGTTACTGTCTGAAAAGAATCTGACATAGCAGAAAGTAACTGAGATATTATTTCTCCTTCATCCATTTTTCCACCACAGCTCTTCAAATCGGAAACAGTCTGTTCAAATTCTTTGATAAAATCGTTTAATGACCCCATTGTGTACAGCAAGTTTCTTAACTTCTGCTGTAGTTCCACCTGAGTCGTTAACCCTTTCTTTTTTTCCAGTGTGTCATACATTTCTTTAGCTGTCTTTTTATCTTTTACTACTTGTAATACGTAGTCTGAAAACCACTGTACAATTACATTTATGGTTTTGGCATCATTTTTCTTGAATTCTTCTCCTGTGTCTGTTCTTGTCAAAACATCTAAAATTCCATACTGCTCCAACAGTATCTTCAATCTAAACTCAGATTTTGAAAAGTCGGTTCCAGTAGAAGATTTCAAATTTGCAACTTGCAAACTATTCGTCGCTATTTTTATTTGAGCAATCACCTTCCCTCTAATAAAATTTTTACTTTATACTTCCAGGCCAATTCCAGTTTCTAATATTATTCCACTGGGCCCATAACCTCTTGGCGCATATACAATAAACACTGTTAGAGTTTTAATTACTTTATTAATTAAATACAAAACACTTTTACGAATTAAAACATATATTAAGGGAATGTGACCACTCCTCAAAAATATTCCATAGTCAACTAACTAACGCTACAACATAACACAGTGGAAAACACCAAACGTTGCAGAAGTGCCAATTTATAGTTTTCAACACCTTAGTAGGCCTTGAAAATATGAAACTGAGTTCTATGTCCAAAAAACACACTGTATAGTACAAACAAATAAAAAATCATTTGAAATCTTAATTAATATTGTTTAATTTGGTCCTTAACATTCTTTAACATAAGTGCCATAGTGTCTGATTTTTCATAAATCTCCTGTTTTTCTCCGAACGGGTTTATGTGTTGACGATGTATATTTTTTTACATAAAATTATTAGGTTTACTAATTTAATATGAGTTGTATAAATATTTCAATCTTTGATTTTTCTTACTAAATAACACACACTATTATTGTATATAAATGTTCATTCCTTTTAAATATAATACAGCTATAAATCAAAATATTAACAAATTATAGGTTCTGTTCTAATAACAATTTATTTACAGTTTACACTCAATTTCCTTATAAATCACGGAAATTTATATCTCAAGCGCATAATAAACATCATTTAAACATCGATATCATCAATTAAATTGCCCGGCTGTTGGTCTTAACTAAACCAGTTTCCCAAATGGTTAAGACCCTTTGACCACATATTTGTCTAGTCTTACTTCTCATAGACAATACCTGACTAATATTTTGTCGGCTAATTCTTAATCAGCTGAACCGCCATGGGCTAGGATGCTTTGTTAGTTGTAGACAGTGACGTAGAACGAAATATTTAATACCAGTTAGCAGCATAAAACTATTAAAAATTATCACTTTTGTTTTTAAATTTTTAGACATACCACTGCATCCATAAAACCGTACTGATATTACACTGCATAATATAAAATAAACTGTTTGTCGATCTGTAAATGTATGTATAACGCAAATAAGTAGCAAGCAAAAGGAAAATTGATGTTGATGCTATTTTGTATCAGATTCAAATCGAATTGTTGTATGTTGGTTTCTCATAGAGAAACATAATGGGCTGTCTGAAAACAAATTATTTAGGTCTGTCACAAGGAGGTCACAATGACTCTGAGCGAAACCGGGACGCGTCGCCTATATTATACGTATTCTGTAATTGGATTAGATCGTACCGTCTCAGCTTGTTAAAGTTGTAAAAATCCTCGGTGAGATATAGTATGCGGCAAATATTCGCTCTGGTGTGCATCATGGATCTGTTCTAGGGCCAATCTTATTTTTGTTATAATTAAACGACATAACCACCATCGATGTCCAACACACTTTTACACTTTTTTCTGACGATATTATCATTCTGTGGCTGTGGTAAGAATGTTAACAGTCTACGAGATACTCTAAAGTCCGACATATGTAAAGTAAACGACAATAATGGTGCGATTCTAAATTGCTTGTGTTCAATATAAACAAAACCAATTTACTTATTTTCAAGTTTACCCTTCTTGAATAACCAATCGATTGGAAATAAATCCCATACTAAATTTCTTGGGAAGCTAAATTCGATATGCATGTTTCTAATATAAGTAAAAAGTTTGCATCTGCAGTGAAAATAAGTAACTTCAAATGAACTGGGTTATGAAGATTTTAAAAACTATTTACTTTCTCTTGGTCGAATGGTATATAAAATATGGAATCTCTTTCTGGGGAATATGCAGTCAAAATTTGCTGAACTGTGTTTTGTGTTACAAAAAAGGGCGTTAACACAATTTAGCAAGGATATTAAGAAAACCAAGGGATCATTGTAAATCTCTTTTTCTCCCCCACAAAATACTAACACTTATATGCATGTGTATTCTGGAGATATTATGCATAATACGTAAAAAATATATATTAAACACATTTCAAAATATTGATCCTCTGCCTGAGCATAACACGGGACAAGTGCCTACATTTAACCATGCGTCTACCCATCCCCAAAACAACTTAAACGAAGCAGTAAGTGAAATACGAAATCAAACAATATACAATTGCATACCCTTGACTCTTAGGAATATGACACAAATAAAGAGGCAATGAAAGACAGATTCAGACAGTCTATTATAATCTTAAAGTTCAGTATTATGACGATTTATTTTAAAATGTTTTTGTTGCTTGTTTATTTCCTTTTGTGATATATACGTGTGCATGTTCGTGCATATTTATATGTTGGTGTTAGTGTTATGTGTACGTGTTTTAATTGTTTTACTTGCATTTGGTAAAATTTATTTATTTATTGATACACTGCCGAACAGAAAAACCAATTACAGGACAGAGATATTCAAATTAAATGTATATAAATGTATACACATATAATACAATATTATATTATATTAAACTATGTCATGTACTCATTCGTTAGATGTACATATGATGACAAACATGTAAAAATGTCTCCTATACAATATTAATGTATTTGTTTTCTTTTCATTTACTGTATACTAGTACATATGTAAAACAATATTTTTAGTCGCAAACTCCTCTATAAAATCCTTATTTTACTATAGGAACGTAACCAGATTGCAACCAACAGCTACTTTTCGGGCTATGTGTCCCGCCGAGCGCTGAATTACAAGTTACAAGCCTGGCGCGTTAAGTGTAATAATTGCATATTACCATCAAAACGCTAATGCTTCGATTACAACAAACACCAGTCGAAAGACTGATCCTACTTAAAGGAGCTCTCGTGCCAGTGGTCACACACCACTTGCAGACTGCAGTTTCGAGCTGTTGGCTCTCGTCAGTGCAAGGTAGGCATGTGACGACCGACACGAGGATCACTTGACTATTTAGTACATTTCGGTATCCTTGGGATAGCGACATGTAAAATAGTCAGCAGGCGCCATCTAGCGGTCCAGTGTCTGTTGCAATCGAAAAATAAATAGCTTGACTGGGCTTGGCATAGTTCAAATGTGCTTTTAGAGGGTGGAATATTAAAACAATATTTTTAGTCGCAAACTCCTCTATAAAATCCTTATTTTACTGTAAGGAACGTAACCAGACTGCAACTAACAGCTGCTTTCCGGGCTGTGTGCCCCGCCGAGCGCTGAATAACAAGTTACAAGCCTGGTGCGTTAAGTGTAATAATTGCATATTACCATCAAAACGCTAATGCTTCGATTGCAACAAACACCAGCCGAAAAACTGATCCTACTTAAAGGAGCTCTCATACCAATCGTCACACACCACTTGCAGACTGCAGTTTCGAGCTGTTGGCTCTCGTCAGTGCAAGTAGTATATATGTATACAAGCAATTTTTACTGTATCAACATATTACCTGCTTTACTTTATTATCCTAAGTTTAATTCTGTAACTTTGCTGTTTATATCTTCTTAGCAAAGCATATTTTGAATGATTGATTGATCATATTAACTTGAGACAGAATTAAATAAACAAACTCGTTTAGATTTTACCAAACAATCAGTTCTTTTTTATTGACAATTTCTTCGGGGGGGTTACAAATTCTTACACATGTAAAAAATAAATGTGCCTCCGCCACTGAGGATAGGGGTTATTTTATGGCTGAGGTTTAGCTGATATAACCGGGGGGTGAAACCGTCGAACGTCGAACCCACGTCACGGCAATAACGGCCCATATTCTTCGGCCTATCTGCCCTGGAGGGACACTCGATATTCCGTCTATAGATGAGGCTATCGTGGGCGGTGTGGAGATCTTAGGCTGCCGCATATGAAGCGTGTGCTTTTCACTATCGACTTTTAAAGAGATGACCGCTGGTATCATAATGGATCTATTGTTCTATATGCTGTATTTTAGCGTTCTTTTCAGTATCCCACAGTAACTTTTTAAATCAATTTTAACACCATTTTCGATTAATTTTAGAAATGTCATCAAGCGACAATAATTATAATATTTGTTTAAAAGTGTCGCAAAATAAACTATACCTGGTTGGCCATAAGGAACAGACAATATCTTAATTATTTATCTACTTTTTTATCTTTTAATTCAGATTCAGATGATAGACAGAGCTATAAGGTTTGTGATAGTGGTAAACAGTTTTAATTTCTCTCTCTTTCAAGACGGCGGACAGTGCAGTCGTTTTTAAGGATTAAAACTCGATTTAATCTTAATTAGCTCCTCGTTATGATTACTTGATTGCCGAAACGAGTAATGTTCGGGTGTAATGCTTAGGGGCGGTCTATAATTACATTATACTAATTTAGCGGGTTTTAAACTTCTCCATCACCGCATGTCGTAGTTTGCCATATTTAAATAGTTCACTACCCCATGTGATGTCAGATAATCAATCTTATATGCGCAATCAGTTGTAAAAAATACAATTTATCAAAGAAGACTCCACATAGATACGAACTGACCACCTCGGCCTCCAGATTTGACTCCATTAGATTTTCTTGTGGGGTATGCAACTCAACCAGAGTTGCTAGATGGTTTATGATAAAGGATTGTTCAAGAATTTCAATACTTAACGCCATATGTTTTTTGTAATGTTAGACAGGTATTTGAATCGCACCGATTCTCTTGCATTGTTTGACTTTGAACCATACCATAAACTTTGAGTACGCATCTTCACTTTTCGTCTGGCTGGCAATATCTGCATTATCGCATTATCTAAAGCCTCCAAAATTTTAAAAGGTGTATAATCCGAACCATTACTTGAATCAGTTTCCATTTTTTTTTGAAAAAATGTCATTTGCAGAAAGTCAAACAATTTGCTTTTTTGTTTATATTCAATCCAGGGTAACAAAGTGTATTTATGCACATAGTATTATAATAGTAGTATAAAAAATTCTAGTCATTGCATGCTTCATGTTAAGCATATTTTTGAAAATGTAAATTATAGTCCGGGTCAGATAGTTTATTTTTTAGTAAAATTTTGTGAACGTAATAATTAGGAGAAAAATAGTGGGAATTAAATGTATATGTTTTAGAAAGCCAATTTGATTTGGAACCTGTTGAAAAAAGGGCATGAAAGTGCCGAAAACAAGTTTTTTCACGCCGAAAGAAAAAAAAATTTTATACACAAAAATACAACGAAATAGCTCGTAAAAAGACGAAAAAAATGAGGTTTTCACAATTAAAATCGGTCAATGACTTTTTGCACAAATAATTAAAAACAGCTAAATATGGCCATTTTTGCCATTTAACTACAGGGACGGTAGTTATCGTAGGACGTTGTTTCGTAGCTTAAATTGTAGCTTTTGTTGGTACCTACCTACTCTAAAAATTTCATAAAAAAATATTGATAACTTTTAGCGGAAATAGCGAAAATGTAAAAAAGGTGTTTCCGCAAAACGGCGTGGAATTGGTCAAAAATGGTCATAGAACGATTTTTTCAAAAGCTATTTGTTCCTAATGAAATGCTCTACAACCCTCTTATCTTTAAATTTTCGTAAGGTTTCGTTTAGTACCTTAAAAACGCATTTGAAAATCGGGCTATTTCTGAATTTTGAACGTTCGGGCGCACGAGCGGAGGGGAGTGACGCGTGGTGGGGGAAGTCTCTCCCGCAGCCGAACTTGAAGCGCCGCTAAATGATCGCGCTTTTTTGCCGTCACTTTTTGCGCATGCATTAGCTAGCCTCTTCTCCGAAAGGACCGAAAGCATGTTCTCCAGTGGTCCCGAGCGTAGTACTCATCTATGGCGCGCAATTCAAATTAAATATGGTGAAAATATTCTTAAAACCTTTACAGTTCGTATCACGAAACCAAGGCTTTTAAAAGCGGAAGCAGCTGTCACTTCTACATGTTTATTGAAAGATAATTTTGGACCGAAGTAAACTCCAAGGTCTTTGATGAATTCAGGCCTTTATAAACTTCCGTTGTCGACGATATAATTAAACATGTACATGTTGGTTTTTCTGCCAAATTACATTTGCTGGCATTGAGAGGTAAATAGTTGTCATCGCACCAAGTATTAATGGTATTTAAGCAGTCTTGAAGATTAACACAGTCATCAATTGAGTCAATCAATCGATATATTTTTAGATCATCTTCGTACAGGAGGATATGGGTGTTATTATCGAAGCCCTCCAAAATATCGTTAATAAACATAACAAAGAAAAGTGGACCAAGTATCGACCCCTGTGGCACACCTGATTTTTGTAAGAAATTGCCAGATTTATAACCTCGGTACTGCACAATGAATAATGAATAAGAAAGACCGAAGGTGTCTAGTTTACTAATCAAAGTACTATGATCTAGCTTGTCAAAAGACTTGTAGAAATCCATGTAGATAATACCAACTTGACCCCCTCTATCTATATTTTCACAAAGAAATTGTGTTTTACACGTAAGTTTTGTGACAGTTGACCTGCCTTTCATAAAACCATGTTGATCGATTGATATTGTGCCAGAGACATGAGAATATACGGAGTGAAGAATTACTTCAAACAGTTTTCCAAAGTTATAAATGATAGTAATGATAATGATAATTAATAGTGCTTTGGCAAATATAGTCGCACGATCATTAATAAGAAATGCAGGAATTAGATCGAGACCCATGGCCATAGTGGCTTTAGGTTTTTTAATGGCCTTATTTATCTCTTTCTCAGTGACAACAAACAGATTTAAGACGTTGGAGTTAATTTTAGGAGTGTTGTTAAAATTATCGACGCCGGAATTGGGAGGTGTGAAGGATTTTGAGATTTTGATGAAACTCTGTCAAGAGTTTTTGATATTTTGTTTCAATTTTTATTGAAATACCAGTTTAGAATATCACATAAGATTTACGACTTACATATAACCAGTTCAGTAGTTAACAATTTAATAAAGCGTTGCTTTTCTCGTTGTCATAAAATGTCAAGTTTATGAGAAAATTAAGTTTTAAAGTTGCACTTAATTCTGCTAGATCTGCATCCTTAATCTGTGAGACCAACAAATACAAGATTATAAATTTACATGCTCGGTCACAGATTTCAATTCAATCAATTTCATAATTTTAATTCTTCTTCAACCGAGTGATAAAGACATTAATAATTAGAAACCCTTAATCTGTTCATATTTACTTTCCGCCCCGGCTGTAATCGTGATTGAAATTTTAATAAAATCTAAAATTAATATCACAGCTGAGGATGTAGGCTATTATGATGAATTTCAATATTCAATATCGAAGCCCTCATCAATTTAAACAACTACAGTATACACGAGAAAATGGCTCCGGATTATCTATATGCAAAATGATAAAGCGGTTAATTATTTATTTTAAGGAGTGCTTCATAGGGTTTATGGTTTATGGCAAGCCTAGCTTTGTCAATATAGATTTATACGTTGCCATTATAATATAGCTTATCTTTTTAATGGGAAATCAGGAAAGCAAACATCCTTCAAGGATAAACCGAATGTGGGGAAATCAGGTTAACATCGTTAGAACAATTGGTTTGATATTAACGCAAATACACTGGTTTTTTTATGTTTGATGAATAATAATTAAAAAATCGAGAAAAGCGTGTCACCAAAATTGAATAAAACTAGATTCTAAGCATTAATTTTGTCTACAAAACTTTTTTTAAAGTATCATGTATAGCGAGACATCTCCTCAGGAAGATTATACAGAGCGATGCAATTATAGTAAAGGAACACTTAAATATACTTGTGCGATGGAAAGGAATACTGAGGAATTTACCATGTGTCGTTACATAGTTATGGAAGTTTGCTCTCTTTCTAAAATGTTCCATGTTAATTTTAACAGAAGTGAGACATTTTAAAATATATATAGACAGAGCAGTGAGAATTTAATTTTTACAAATATATCTCTGTAAGTTTCATTAATTTTCAGATCAAACATCAATTGGATAATTTTTTTTAACTAAAGACCATATGTAATTCTATAGTTCTGCCCCATGCCATAATATTAAACGATATGTGACTGTATGCTATAGAATAATAAATATTACCTAAACCATCTTTATCAAGAGTTGATTTCAACTGTAACATTGCAAATCACGTTTTAAATAATTGATTACATGCATGGTCAACATGATTAGTCCAGGATAACTTGTGATCAAGAAATGTGCCAAGTAATTTTACTGATTCTGATCTAGTAATATTTTCATAGAGAACAATGTGATTTGGAACAGGTCTCTGAAGATAAAAATTTGAAAGCACAGTTTTTTTCTCATTTGATATGAGTTAGTGTCTTTGGCATCACGTGTTTAGTAACTCGATTGTATTACCAACAAGATTCTGAAGTTCCTCAGGAATATCTGGTGACGCGCTAATTGTTGTGTCATCAGCAAATATTGTCACGTGGCAATAGGCCAAATCATTGACGTATAACGTGAACAGTAAAGGACCTAATATGGAAGAAAGGATCGATTTTCCATATATGACATTAACCATGAAAGAATGTTGCCTCTAAAGCCAATGCTAAGTAGTTTAAGGCTCAATATTTCTTTGTTGACGGTATCAAAAAGGCTTTGGAAAGATCAAGCATCAGTTAGGCCACATGCCTGCCCTCGTCCAAGCACTGATATTGAACACCAACTCGCCTCACTTTTTTGGAAAATAAAAAGTATTGTTGCGTGGATTGCTTAGCTGAGACTCCGGAGGCTGTTGATGCACTTAATTTGTAGATTTGTGGTGGGGGGAGTTGTCCTCGAAGGTGTTGGACAGGGCCAAAAGCTATGCCCTGTATGTTGTCCTGGAGTAGGCAGTTACACTGACTCTAAATTCAAAGATATCGTTTGTTCACTGTATTTTAAAATTGTCTGAGGGGACTTCAACACCCTGTGTATTAAGCAAATTGTGCTTTGGAAACGTTAAAGTTCCACTAGAAAGTTAGAATTCACTTTCTTAAATTTTTGTAAATTTTTTTATAATACTTCTGAGTCACCCTGTATGTGGTGACTGGAAGAAAAGCACTTGTTTTTAACGAGATTGACTGTTTTGATTTAAACAAATGAAAGATCGGCGTCGGTTTAATTTTTATAAATTTATTTGTATTTTGTTACAGTTCCCAAAATTCAGTAACTCTTCGACACTGACAATTCTGGCCGTAGAATCGTATCGGGGTTTCGTTATTTTAACTAAAAATCACTTTTATTATTTATTGAAAAGTTGGGCACTAGGTGCGATGCGCAAGGGCAGAATAGATTTTAAAATTAGAAGTTTAAAAATGAAGGGGCACTAGGTGCGAGATGAATTTATGCGCTAAGGCAAATTAAAGTTTAAAGGAATACGGTTTTTCTCTTGGTGTCGCCAAGGAAGGTCAATCACGGAGTTTGGAATGTAGCCGGGGAAATAGAAAGCTATCCGCGAAACGGGAAGTCACTAATTACAACTTTGATAAACTATTTCACTCGCGAGACTTTTAGACACTATTACTTCTGGCGTAGCACTCTTGACGTCGCTGTGTACGAGGGGGCTTTTATATGTTTCTTTTTGGTTGCGTTTGGCGCGCCCCGTGAGTCTCGCATCCCGTTTTAAAAGAGCTGGAAAGGCACGAAATCGCTCCGTGCGGGCGAGGATGAGTCATCATTGTGGAATGTTATACAATGTTGCGAAATAACGTAAAAAAGTGGAAATTTCGGGATGAGACCTGTATGACTGTGTAGGGCATAAAAAGACGAATTTTTTCGTATATGGTTTATGGTCGAATCGATGTTGAGAAAAAAGTTATTGAAGAGACGGATAAATGGGAGAAGATATCGTACGACCCCGTAGCGTAGCGTTAAATCCACGCACGCACTATTAAAGTGGACACAATTTGGATACCCGTGTAGGCAGGCGGGACGAAGCGAACCGAAACAATGTTTTAAGAAGTTAGAGATGTTGTATACGGGGGGCGATGAGAAAGTGAGGGGAATCTGGATCGGATCAGATGTTTGAAAGAAAGCGGGTACTGTATACGGGGGTGAATAGAAAGTGAGAATAACGAGGATTGACTATGATTGCCGTATACAGGGGCGATGAAAAAGTTGAAGATGGTAAAGATTAACTAGGGATTGTGAATGCGTGCGACTGCTGTATACAGGGGGCGATGAGAAGTTACTAGAATCGAAAAGATTGCAAAGGCGGTATACAGGAGGCGATGAGAAAGTGTGGGAAAGAGACGTGGTTGAAGAATGGGGAAAGGCGACGAATGTCGCATACAGGGGTGTCGAAAAGTAATGCCTATAAAAATGGAGTGACGGACGTTATATACGAGGTGCAATCGGAAAGTAAAGTTTTCTGGAGGGGAACTAAAAATATTCTGACCGGCGGTTTGGAGAGTCTATTGAAAGTGATCTCACGTTATATAGGGTTGGTATTTTTACGGTGGTTAAATTTTGATGTTGGGGCTGTAGAATTACTGTTTAGAACTTTTTGATCATTTTTCAGGTAGAATTTTATTATTTGTGAAGTATCGGTTGCCTATTAATTTTTTCGGATTTTTCCCTGTGGAAATGTAGTTTTTTCGTGAAACATAAATGATGGTTACTTTTTTTTGTGTTTTGACAGTTCGAGGTGGTTGATAAGATCGAAAGTGATTTTTAGCATTTTTTGTGACTCATTTTCTTATAGTATAGAGAATGTACTATAACAATATACATGCTCCAGCAGATGGCAGGATGCCATCTCAACCGATTTTTCCGATCTAAAACCATGTTGTGATAACGTCAATATATGTTTTTTCTCAACAAACTTTGAAATTCTGTTATACCTCGCTCTTTCCGGTATTTTAGATAAGATACTCAAAATAGATATTTGACACTAATTTTTGAGATCAGTAAGGTCGGCTTTTTTTAACAGAGGAATAACACTGGCGAGTTGGAAAAATTCCATTCTCAATTGACTTATTTATCAAATGGACAAAAGGTTCCAAAATGTTATTTTCAATGCCTTTGATAATTTTAGCTGTTAGACTATCATAGCTACTTGAATGTTTGTTTTTAAGTTGCAAAACAAGGTTATGAACTTCTTCTACCCTGACAGTGTCAAAGTCTATTGAATTTATAACGAGTTTGCTTAGAGTGCACGGTAAAGAGAGCTTATAACCGAAATGTTCATTAATAGAATTAAGTGCAACACTAGAAAAATGACATCCAAATGTTCTGGCTACTTCTCTTTTGTCACATACGAAGGTATCATTAACATTAAGAACAATTTGGTCTATAGTAGTTTTACTTTCCTATATAATATTTTATTAACTATATTTCATGTCTCCTTATTCTTATTTGTAGGACTATTTATTTTGTTCTGAACTTGGACCTATTCTCTTTCAAGGACCTTTGAAAGGGTAGAGATATTTAGAATTCCCACAGAATAATCTTGAATCTTGTTAGACCTATCACTTGCAGTTTCAGAACAAATCGATTTCCAACAAGATGGGGCTCAGTTTCATAATGTCGCTTGAGTTGTGTGGGGTTATGTGAAAAAACAATTTTTTATATACCCCCTCCCAATAAATTTTGACCAAAATAAGCTCTTTTTTTTATTAAAATAAAGGTATTAAAATTTTCTTTCTGATCTAATAAAAATATTTTCAAAATAGCCGAAACAATTCATTTTTTGTTTATTGGGTTTTAAATCCATCTTGACTTTTTAGGTTGAAAAACGCGGTTAAAAAAATTAAATTGTAAATAACAATAATTGGAACATAAGGTCTTTGAAGTACAAACATTTATGGGGTACTCCTGAGCACCTTCGCAGCAGGATCCAACCATAAAATTGCTTATGGAAAAAGTTCCTTTATATTCATTTTTTTTGCTATTTCAACTGCGCTAGTATAGATTTATCTGAATTTATGAATCTGACAGAAAATTAAATCGAATCTTACTAAGGAATTGCTTAACAGGACTTGCGTCTTTTAATTTAAACGTGGTGTTAGATCACCTTTTATCCCATACATAACATGTTTTTAATGTTTTAAGCGCTATTTAAACGTATGTGTCGCTATTGGGAGGCGAAAATGCTCCTTATATTTTGCACGACAATTTAGTTATAGGCATCTACTAGTGACATCGCCCATGCCTTATTTTTATTGAACCTCTCAAATACATATTCATCGACTTTTGACATTAAAGCGAAAAAAGCCAAAACAAATATATCAGTTTAATGCATTATCACTGTTACGTCAAAGCTTTCAAGGAGCTTTGTCGCAGAATTAGAAAAACTTCTTGCTTTTACATTCAAGTATACGCTTGAATAATTTTTTTTTAATTTTAAAGTTGTAGATGCCGCACCCTTGGGAAAGCCCACAAAAACTTTATCTTAAAAAGTTGCAATCTCTTTCCAGCGCGCACAGCATCTGTTATTATGAATGGGAAATTTTAATAAGTTGTTTTTCTCGCTTTATATTATTGCTACGAGTTAAAATTGAAAAGTTGTTTGAGCTATCGAATATTGCTTTAGGTTTTATGTTCTAGAACTTCGTAAGTACATCAGTGTTGTAACCGATGTGTCTCACGTTTTGTCACTAACAGAAGATAAAATATTTTAAAAGCAATTATAAAAAGTATTCAGATAGACTAATAGTTTAAAAAAATGATTGTTGAGTTGAATTCAATGTCAAGCAACAAATTTAATTAAAAAATAATTGCTTTCGCTAGTATGTCTATTAATTTATTGTATTGAAATCGTATGAGTTAAATAACATTATTGTATGTAGAGATATGCAACATTCAACATTAATACGAATTAGAAAAATACTAATGTATAGTTTGAACAATGTAATTAATAATTATATGCAATAAATCAAGTGAACGATTATTATTCAATTTGCGTCCAAATAATTATAGTTACAAATATTTTAATAAACCATTAAACCACCGCAAAATGAATTTCGTTGCCAAATCATTATTTTATTAGCAAAACATTCAATGTAGTAGTTCCGAAAATAATTTTAAATTAGATATTTGTGCATTATAATGTTTTCTTCCAACAAACTATTATTAATATATTTTGATTCAAATTAACAGCATGTTAGATATACATTGAACTTTTTATATAATTGTTGAACAATCCATAATAATATTTTCGCGGATTTTTAACAATGAATAAATTTTTTTGGTATGGTAATTTTAATGATCCCTGATGATGCCATCTTGGTTGATGAAAGCCAGCTAACTCACTATACAGTATTTGTGCTTATGCAGCATCTTTTCAAAAGTTACAACATACTTCATCTACAGTTTTTTTTTTAGTTCCTTTATCGATACTTTTTAGGTATTGTAGTATATACTCAGGATAGTTCCTGTCCCATCAGCACTATTTCTGCTCCTTCTTTTTAACCAGCTTGTCCTCTTTATCATTACCTATGTTACCTGAAATGATCATTCGCATCCTGAAACCACTATTGTCGAGAGCAGGTGATGCATTCTATTTGGCAGCATATGGTACAACGTTGCCAATGTTTGTAAATTTTTTAATTGTGTACTTTTAAAATGGTTGCCATGATGAAGAAAGGAAGATTGGGAAGTTATAAGTTGTACTAGTTTTGACTGCATATCGAGTAGTTGATTTTTTCTTAGTCGTTAGAATACCCTCGATATGGCGTATTTTCCTTGGAGTGGTCCCATAATCAATTGTGTTAAGTCTATATACTGATATTAGTATTATTCTCTACCTCCATATGTAATGGAGATAAGCAAATCAACACTTCCATGATTGCGATAGATATTGTTGGCATAGCTCCCGTTATCTTTTGGTACATTAGTCTTTTTAATGCTCTTTGGTTGAGCCAGTGTATCATTCATGGTTGAAGTCGGCAGGTCTTAATCAACATGCATCTGTACGACCATTATAGATTCCTCTAAAATTTTTGGTCACTTTGTCCAGATGCTTTATAGCATTTTACATCCATCCGACTTATGATGCTAAGACGCCTTTACATAAAGTTTTCAGGTCGACAATAGTAAGTACATAAATCCGTTGAAGAGATGTTTATCATAAAAAACAGGCTACTCTCATAGTACAAATCAAACCCTTTAAGTAAATAATCTACAACCATAGGATAAAATTCTGCACTAAGAATGTTTGAACGACCCGATAGTGTAAAAGTGTGCGACATAATCAAGAATTAATGTTTGTGTCATTGTAAAAGAAATACATAGATACTATAATTGTGCAATAGGACAATGCAATAATTGTCGGACAGACGAGCAGGTGGGCAGATAGACGAACAGGTAGGCAGGTGCTTTAATCGCTATTATTTTTACTGTAGCTACCCTTATTGTTACTGCAATTACCCTTATCGGTACTGAAATTACCCTTATTATTGCTGTAATTATCCTTATTGTTACTGCAATTACTCTCATTGTTACTGCAATTACCCTCATTGTTGCTGTAATTACCCTTATTGTTACTGCAATTATTCGTAATTGCCCTTATTTGTATCTAAATTACCCTTAATTACTCTCTAATTACCCCTCCCCACTCTAATTACCACACCACTCTAATTACCTCCCACTACTTTAATTACCACGCCACTACAATTTCCCACCACCACCACTCCTAGGACTCGCCCTCTAACGTCCCGCCCCATAATCCCCCCCATTACCTCCCACCACTCTAATTACCCCCACCCCTAAACTGAACACTGCTCCCGCTCCTGCTCCTGAATCGAGGTTCTCTCATTTCCATACTACTTCCATATATTTCATTTTGTCTGGTATTCGTGTTTGTTTTCTCTTTGAATGTACAAATGACCGAAATTGCTTAGAGTCTGAAGATATTAAATGAAAGAATCTTTTTATATGTCAACCGTATTTTTAATATTTAAATAAGCTGACAAATAACTGCTAATTCGTTTCTGTGTGTGCAAAGTTATAATAATTCCTCATTACAACCTTATTACTTATGGACTAATAATTTACAAATCATTCTTTATTATGGTTATAATCAATTTTAATCACTTCCGTATTATTTATGCTGTTACTGTAGCCGCGCTCATAAATGCATCTTCTGCCATTTATGATTGATGTACTTCTCTAGGTATATTATTGTCTATTTAATTAATTACAGGAGAAACATAAAAGTTAATAGAATAACCATAAATCAAAATTTATTACGATGTAAAGGTATGGGATAGGCGATAGAAATTTTCTATTTCATATCTTTTTATTTTTTGTACATAGTGAATTGTGTTGGGAAAATGCCTCACTTGGTGTTTTTTAAATTATAAACACCATCTCTTGTAAATCGTGCCCCATCTGTAAACAGACATCTGTTAATAATTTTTCGATTCCGAATAATCCATTTAATAAAACTTAAGAGATGATTTTATAACATAGCTGCTTTGTCGTCAAGTAGGCAATGCTGATAATTTTAATATTTGACAGTTCATATTTACTGGTTCAACATACTTGCGTTTTATTATTCTAAAATATTTGTTATTTGTATTAATATTATTACCCATATTATTTATTTTATTAGCCGTTACTCGAGTCCGAGTATAAAAATGTTACAGTCGATAAATTGTGCACAATAAAAAACAAGTAAAAGGTGTAGTCTATTGTAATTCCCATTCATCTACGGTGCACACGACTATGGCTATAGAGGCCAATTCGGGAGAGCACGTGTCGACCGCAGTCAGGACAAACATAGACCTGGTTAGGTCTTGGATTCGGCCTTCTTGCAGCAACATTTCCTTGATAGCTGGCCACAACCCCTCGCCATTCGGTTCTGTCCGATGCAAGTTGTTCCCATTGCTCGTCTGCAATACCGCAGGATTTTAGATTTTCATGGAGAGCGTCTTTGAACCTCTTTCGTTGACCGCCACGCCTTCTTCTACCGCTTAGCAATTCACCATAAAGTGTACATTTAGGAAGGCGGTTATCATGCATACGATGAACGTGACCTGCCCATCTTAGGCGTGCTCTTGAAATAAGCACCTCAATTGGAAGGCTGTTTGCTCTCCTGAGTACTTCCACGTTTGATATGTGATGGAACCAACGGATTTTCATCATACTTCTGAGGTGTCTTTGCTGAAAACGTTCTAATTCTTTCACATGACGACGGTAAGTGACCCAGCTTTCACATCCATATAGCAGTGTTGGAATGACAACTGCTCTGTAGACAGCCATTTTCGTTGACAAAGCAAGGTCGTGGTTGTCAAATACTCTCTCTCTAAGTCCCCAGAGTGCTCTAGATGCAGCGTTAATTCTATTGCGAATCTCGCTGTCCATGTTTGCTTTGTCATTAACAACGTTGCCTAAGTAATTGAACTGATCCACCACTTCAAGAGAATTTCCGTTAAGTGTAATGTCTATTTGGTTCACTTGATGAGGAGTTGACATAATCTTAGTCTTTCCAATGTTGATTTTAAGTCCCAAGGAATCATAGCTCTGGGCATACACATCTAAAAGTTCTTGAAGCTCTTCCGGCGTAGAGGCTAAAAGTGCACAGTCATCCGCATACTGGAGATCACAAATGAATCGTGTGCGTGTCTTCGTGAAAGCTCTAAAGCGCCCTATGTTAAAGAGACCGCCATCAAAACGGTATCTGAGACCTATTCCTCTGACTGTCAGTTTGTTGTCAACAATAATTGTTAGAGCAGTGGTAAACAAATTAAAGAGTAGGGGTGCCAGGACACATCCCTGCCTAACTCCAGTGAGGGTATGGAAAGGTTCGGTTGCCTCATTATTATACATAACCTGGGCGTTGTTATTTGTATGTAGACTGCGACATACTTCCACAAATTTTTTAGGGATACCTAAGCGGAACATAATTTTCCAGAGCACTTCCCTGTCCACCGAGTCAAACGCCTTGGTTAAATCAATGAAGGCCATGTGAATTTCTCCTTGATGTTCGAGTGCTTTTTCTTGAAGCTGTTTAAGTGTGAAGATTAAATCCGATGTGCCTCGGTTTGGTCTGAAGCCACACTGTGTTTCAGGAAGTAGCTTTTCCATAACAGGTGTTAGCCTATTTGCCATCGCTTTAGTGAGTATCTTCCCTCCAACAGCCAGGAGAGCTATACCCCTGTAATTTCTACAGTCCGCAGCGCTCCCTTTGTTTTTGAAGAAGTTGATTAAAAGTGTATCACGAAACTCCTGCGGAGCTTGACCACTTTCCCACACGATATCAAACAGTTTTTTGAGGTAGGGTATGAGCTCTGACGACACAGCTTTAAAGATCTCAGCTGGGAGTGAGTCGGCGCCGGGAGATTTATTATTTTTTAGCTGCCCAATGGCGGTTAAGATCTCTTCCGTTGTTAGTGGTTTATCTAAGTCTTCGAACGTGTCATATTGAGGGATAAGATTTATAATATCGTGATCGGCTTGACTTTGCTGGTTAAGAATGTTAGAGTAGTGTTCTTTCCATTGGGCTCTTATTTCCTGGTCTTCCTTGAGGAGATTTCCATTCAAATCTTTAATAGGGCACATATTTTTCCGACTGGGGCCGTACACTGCTTTTACTCCTTGAAAGAAATTCCTGTAGTCGTGTGAATCGGCGTACCTTTGAATTTCTCTGGCCTTGCTTGCCCACCACCCGTTCTTTATTCTCCTGATTTCGCGTTGCGTTTCATACTTAGATTGGGTAAAAGCTTCTGCTTTTGATAAGTCGTTGGGGTGGTTGATAGCGTTTTGGAAGGCAATATGTTTGCGGTCAAGAAGTTCTTGTATAAGAGCTTCATTATCATTGAACCAGTCCTCCTGTTTTTTACTTGCTGCAGTGCCAAGAATTTCCTCACTCGCACTTTTTAAACTGTCTTTAATTTGTGTCCAGGTAGCAGCGACATCTACAGAATTGGTTTCTTCTAGTTCACTCAAATTCTCTTGAACTTTTTGCTTTAGCTGTTGGACGGTTTGTTGGTCACGCAATTTACTAATACAGAGACGGAGTCTACGTTTTACTTGAGTTCTTCGGTGTTTGGGTCTCATAACAATTTTCATTTTAGAGACAACAGGACGATGATCGGTCCAACATTCGCTATCAATGCGCGCCTTTGTAATTTGGACGTCCTTGAGATGCTTCCTACGTACGATAACATAGTCCAGTAGATGCCAGTGACCTGATCTGGGGTGACGCCAGGTGCCTTTAAATTTATCCTTTTGTCGGAAAATGGTGTTTGTTATAACTAGATCATGTTCGGCGCATTTAGTTAGGAGTAGTTGACCGTTAGCGTTCATGTTGCCCAAACCGTTCTTGCCTATAATGCCTGGCCAGGTGTCTGCATCTTTCCCTACTCTAGCGTTAAAATCGCCAAGAATAACGAGTCGTTCCGTTTTAGGTATTCTACAGAGGGTTTCTTCCAGCTGTTGATAGAAGCTTTCCTTGGTTTCGTGACTGGCATCCAGAGTGGGAGCGTAGGCGCTTATTAGATTTACCGCGTTGCCATCTGTTAGCTCATAGCGTAGCACCATTAGACGCTCGGATAGGCCTTGTGGTACTTGTGTTAAGTTGGATACAAGTTGATTCCGAACGGCAAATCCTACTCCATGTTGTCTTCTTGAATTGGTGGGAAGACCTTTCCAATAGAAGGTGTAGTACTTTTCTGTGAGAGAGCCTTCCTCCAAAAATCGAGTTTCGCTGAGAGCTGCAACGTCAACATTGAGTCGGTGAAGTTCTCTATCTATTAGAGCAGTTCTTCTTTCAGGCCGATCGGTGCGAGTGCTGTCGTTCAAAGTACGAACATTCCAAGCGCCGTAGATGAAAGAATTAGTTTTGTTGGATTTAACTTGCCGGTGTTTTTTCGACATTCGATGAGGTGTCCCTGTGGGCACCCTCCCCCGGAGATCCGATCGGGAGGGTATTTTACCTCCGGATGATTTTGTCCCACTTGTCCATCATTTTTTTAAAGCCTTAATCGACTGAAAACGAAGCTGCATTTGAAGTTTTAGCTGGAGCAGGTATGCAACTGACCAGCTCGGTTGCGGAAGGCGAGTGGCCATATTACAAAGTAAGTACATAATATATCTTATCAATTTTCAAATGGTGAATATGCGGACACCATACATGGAAACGATATTATTAAAGCATCTAAGAAATTAAAAGACAAACTTACTTCAGGTATTGATGGTATTCCCTGCTTTTTTGTTAAAGATTGTTGTCGTGCCTTGTTAGAACCCCTACTTTTCATTTATAATTTAATCTTGAGAACAGCTACATTTCCCGATATGTGGAAAATCGCTCGAATCACTCCCGTGTTAAAGAGAGGTGACCCAGCTGTACTCCAAAATTATCGGCCTATTTCTATTTTATATAATTTTGCGAAATTATTCGAAATAATAATATATAATTGCGTTTATCCTAATGTTAGACCATATATTTCACTGCACCAACATGGATTCTTAGATAAAAAATCTAGGACAGCAAATATATAAAAAAGCAAGGACAAGTAGACACAGTATACATGGATATTCAGAAAGCCTTTGATCAAATCGATCTATATTTATTAATAATGAAATTAGATAACTTTGAATTTTCCGCATGCTTAATTAATTTATTTACGTCTTATTTATTTAACCGCAGGCAGTTTGTCGAGTACGAGGGTTTTAGTCCGGATTACTACATTAATGCATCCGGAGTACCACAAGGCTCCAATTTAGGACCACTTCTATTTCTCATTTACTTTAACGATATTAATGATGTCATTAGCTGTTCAAAATTAATGTTCGCGGATGATTTGAAAATCTATAGAGAGATAAGAACAATAAGTGATTGTAGAATGATCCAGAATGACCTTAAAGCCGTATCTAATTGATGTAGTGCGAACCATCTGTGCATTAATGTTCAGAAATGTTACATTATCTCTTTTTCTCGGAAAAATAAACCTGAAGAATATGATTATAAAACAAATTCAGAAAGTATAACCAGATCTACAGAAATCAAAGATTTGGGTATTATCTTCGATAGCCAGTTAACATTTCGAGCCCATATTAATAGTGCTGTATCAAACTCATATAAAATGCTAGGCTTCATATTAAGAAACTGCAAGTGTTTGAGCAAAACTTCTAGCCTAATGTTGTTTTATTACGCATACGTTCGCTCATGATTGGAATATGGTGCCATCATATGGTATCCGTAGTACACTCGTCACGTGAATAATATTGAGGCAGTTCAAAGGAAGTTCCTAAAATATTTGTTTTTTAAGAAATATATACGAATTAATACGTCCATTTTAACGAACCGTTTTAAAATCGTTTCATTAGAAACTCGTCTCGAAATAATTTCCATTAAATATTTATTCAGTTTAATTCACAATACTATTGATTGTCCCTTTCTGTTAGATAAAATCAATTTCCACATACCCAGCTTGAAATCCGCCGTCACATAACCTTCTATGTCAGGAACTATAGGACAAATATTATGGCGAGATCTCCAATTTATGTAATGTGCAATAATTTTAATAAAATCTCCCATCTATGTGATATTAATTTTGACAGTCTAGGCAGTATATTAAGTCATATAATTATTACTGAATAGTAGGTTTAATTTTGTTTGTAACTTAAGTGTCAATATTATTTTTCTTTTTTATTCGCTATTGATATATAAATGATATGTGTTTTCATGTATTTCCTGTAATTGGGTGCTTACCTGTTGGAAATAAAGAGATTATTATTATTATTATTATTATAATTTATGTACATGGATTTTGTGATGGCAATGGACGCGGGCTGCTGTGAGAGAACATCAAAGAAGATTTCCTGACCGCCTGGAATTCCTGATCATAAAACTTTTGCTAGAGTTGTTAATTATTCTAAAAATCATGGTCGGTATCCAACGGTCACCTGAAATGAACATCAAGTAAGGCAACCTTTAGTTGTAGAAGAGAATATACTAAATATTGTTGCAAATAATCCAAAAATTAGCACAAGAAGAGTGGGTCATGCTTTAGGTGTTCCACATGTCAGTGTTTGGAGAACACTAAAAAGAAATAATCTCTATCCATTTCATGTTCAACAGGTTCAGAAGTTAGAGGAAGGGAATGAAGTTCATCGGTTAAATTTTAGCAACTACTTCGGAATCGAAGAATTCTTAACAGATGTATGTTTACAGATGATGCCCAATTTACAAGAGATGGTGTTTATAATTTAAGAATTTCACATCTTTAGACAGAAGAGAATCCACAATCTGTAAGACAGAATAAATCCCAATATCGATTTGCTGTTAATATTTGGTGTGGTGTTTTCAACAATCATTTGATTGGGCCACATATCCTCCCTGGTAGATTATCAGGTGAACTTTATTTAGATTTTTTGCAAAAATTTTTACCCGTGTTATTGGAAAATGAAAATATTGCCGGAATATATTACCAGCATGATGGAGCGCCACTCCATTTTAGGAATATTGTAAGAAATTTCCTAAATGACAATATTTCAAATATGTGGATAGGTCGAAATGGACCTCATCATTGCCTTCAAGGTTACCAGATTTCAATTCTGTTGATTATCATTTATGGGAACATTTAAAACAAAGTATATGACGTAGCTATTAATAGTAGAGAGGAACTTTTGGGATGCGTTAATAACGCTCGCGTAGAAGTTAGAAATAATCCAGATATGATTAGACGTGCAAATAGAAATATTACTACTAGCGCAAAGAAATGTATTCAACGAAATGGAGGCCACTTTGAACAGTTATTGTAGTTATGTATTTATTACTTTTACTTATTTTTTATTATTATACATACATACTGCTATGATATTCACTTATACTTAATTACAAACATGAGGAATATGTTTTCTAGTGTGTGGAAGTAATGAATACTCTGTACTATACACAAATTATTATTATCTTTGAGTACTCTTGGTATTCTTTGTAGGAATTCGAGTCTGTAGATCGCAATGCACTGAAAAGTGTTTTCAGTTTATACTTTCAATGGGGGTTTTTAGTTTAAAAAAAAACTTATCTTTATCAGTATTTTAAGTTAAAGTATTTATACTTATTGCATGTTATCTATTATATTTAACTTACCTTTATTATGGTAGATAGCAAGAAGGACTGGTATAGATAAAGAGAAAGGGACAAATTCATATTTTATAAGCAATGGAATGAATTCGAATAAATTCTATAGTATATTGTGTTTGTGATGCAAATCATTTTAATTAGGGAATCTGTATGGATAGTTATTGGGTTTTATTGCTATTTTAAAGCAAATTTTAATATTTGGTTTTGACATAAGTCAAATAATTTCTTATTTTCCATACAATTTCTTAATTTAGCCAATATAAGCAATTAGAAATTATATAAACTGTTTAAGAAGAGTTGAATTATGATATGAATAGTTTTTATACATCTGGGTATCTGTATCGGACAGTCATAAAACTAAGATTACTCAAAATCATCGTTAGTGATCATAATTCTACTTCTAAACCATCTCTAATTGTTTATTGCATTTTTATTGTTCTATTACTTTTAAATTTGTAAATTAATTTGTGCGTGAGTGCGAATTTTGACACAAAAAGGATCTAAGCTGTACCAGAAAATAAATACTCACAGAATAAGATAAAAATTAGCACAAAAGATGTGTAAGACTCTCGGTCACACATTTTATTAAGGAATGTCAACCACAATTTAAAAGGGGTAGACAGAAAATGTATTGTTAGAACTGTAACGTTTGCGTTGCTATGGCAATATTAAAACGTCAAACTGACCCTATATGAGAGCTGCAATAGCTGAAAAAAAATTTTTTTTTTCAATTAGACCACGAATCTGAAAACATGTAACAACGTAACCTGAAAATTGGATATTTGACAAGAGTTGTCAAAAATATAATTTTGGAGAAAAGTCTAAACATTTTGAAATTGGTATCATAGAAATTTAATATTGGAGTGGAAACGAAATAGAGTTGGAGTTTTTTTTTTTAATTAATAATTTTGGAAAGCCAGAAGAGAGTACATAGACGTTTGGAATTTATTTTGAAATCTAATATCCTTTTAAAACATTCGTGAGTTTTATTAATTTTAATACTGAACTTTTATCCATTTGTTGTCATTTTTATATTTTATATTTTAAGTTAGATCAGGCAGATTAAGTTAATATTGTTGTTTTATATTTTACATTTTATAAAAATACAAAATATTGTTAGATTTGAATTCGAATTTGTTTCTTTGTGTGTATGTCGAGTGTCAAATTTGAAGATCAGAATTCATGCTCTGAGCTTTAGGAGTATTTTTGTTAATAATAATTTAGAGTGAGAATTTAATTCCAGCACATTAATAAAGGGGTTTGTTTTTTTTTTTTGAAAGGGTTGTACAGGTGTAATTTGCATTTCAGATTGCACAGGGGTGTACACGGCAATACATTAACTTTTAATGTAATATTTTTAAATGTAGACTAACAGAATTAAGCAGTATTTAGATTTCTGTGTGTAGATCTACTTTGTTTTTAAATTATTTTACAATAGTGCACTTACCTTGTCTAGAAGTGTAAGAATTGTCACTGCTGCAAGTTCAATTTTTTTGTTCATTAAACCCTGAAATAAATTTTCAATTTCCAACTGTCTCGATCATTTTAATGAAATTGGATTTACGGCAAGTAATCAACGTTGATGAATGAAATGCACAAACAAATTGAGTGAGCTACTATATTGAAACAGATCTACAAACTTTTGATAGAATAATTATAAATATTCAAAAGAATAAGTTATAATACGCACTCGGTTTATTGTTTCATTAGTTTTTCCAGAATTTCTCTGACATATGTTTCGGCCTTGCGACCATTATCAAAGAGTCTTAAAAACTGACCTGAAAGTGGTGGTTCACAGTATATATCTTATAAATCCTCACCCACCTAGAGGGGGATAATAACTTGATTTGCTATTTCTTAAAATTTAACAATACATGCCGGAACTACGAACTTAATTTTATTACTGTGTCTAGTACAGGATTGTTTATAAATTCTGTTTGTGTATTTGTCACGTTTTTATGGTTTCTTAGGGCCTTCTTAATTTCTAAAATTTCAAGCATGTCTAGGATTTTACCTTTGTTAGCGTTATGCAAAAGTTTAACACTACTACCGTTAAAAACGTGATTTTGCTCAATACAATGTTCGGCGAAACCAGTTGATTTTTTATTATATAAGATAGACTGTTTGTGTTGTCTTAACCTCACATCTATGCTACGGCCACTCTGACCTATATATATGGCATCACAGCCATCACACTTTATTTCATATACCCCCGATTTTTTAATGTCTTCTGTCTTTTCTTTATTATTAACCAACAAGCGACCTAAATTCTTTCTATTCGTTGATATTGTATTAATACCTAATTTATTTAATCTATTACATACTGAGTTGCTAACCTTATTTACATAATTTATACTATGCCACTTTTTGTTTTCTCTATTTGGTACGTTATAAAAATGTTTTTGTAACAATTTTCTCTGTTTATTTTTTATTAATTTGTCAATAAGTGACTCATTATAGCCATTGTTTTTTGCTAGAGTTTTAAGAATTCTAACTTCTTTTTCAAAGTTAACCCTATTTAAGTTTAAAGATAATAGTCTGTGTACATAGCTTTATAACGTACCAAATAGAGAAAACAAAAAGTGGCATAGTATAAATTATGTAAATAAGGTTAGCAACTCAGTATGTAATAGATTAAATAAATTAGGTATTAATACAATATCAACGAATAGAAAGAATTTAGGTCGCTTGTTGGTTAATAATAAAGAAAAGACAGAAGACATTAAAAAATCGGGGGTATATGAAATAAAGTGTGATGACTGTGATGCCATATATATAGGTCAGAGTGGCCGTAGCATAGATGTGAGGTTAAGAGAACACAAACAGTCTATTTTATATAATAAAAAATCAACTGGTTTCGCCGAACATTGTATTGAGCAAAATCACGTTTTTAACGGTAGTAGTGTTAAACTTTTGCATAACACTAACAAAGGTAAAATCCTAGACATGCTTGAAATTTTAGAAATTAAGAAGGCCCTAAGAAACCATAAAAACGTGACAAATACACAAACAGAATTTATAAACAATCCTGTACTAGACATAGTAATAAAATTAAGTTCGTAGTTCCGGCCTGTATTGTTAAATTTTAAGAAATAGCAAATCGAGTTATTATCCCCCTCTAGGTGGGTGAGGATTTATAAGATATATACTGTGAACCACCACTTTTAGGTCAGTTTTTAAGACTCTTTGATAATGGTCGCAAGGCCGAAACATATGCCAGAGAAATTCTGGAAAAAAATAATGAGACAATAAACCAAGTGCGTATTACAACTTATTCTTTTGAATATTTATAATTATTCTATTGAATATGTTTCATCAAGAACCTACCGCAGACTCCATCCAATTAACTACAAACTTTTGTCATACATGATGTTGATTTTAACGTACAACATATTGTCAGTCTTTATTAAACCAGACCTGAATTTCTATTTTGGTTTATTATAAAGTTCTATCAAGTAAAGTGAGTGAAACATATATTCAGGGCGGTTCAATAGTTATGACCAAAGAAAGATTTGGCCAAAATCAATAAAATATCCTGTATCTCAGTAAGGAAGGACGATGGATGCATTAATGCCGGGTAATTTGGAACCTCCAAAGTGCCCTCTATCCATAAATAACGTATGTACCTTTAACTTTGAAACACCCTATATAATAAAAGTAATAGGTCTTTGTTGTTTCCCAAACTATAAAATCAAATTTCGCTGCTTTGTACGCTCTCCTGAAAATGTGATTTACGCAGAAATTAAACCGCGAGAAACTGCATTACAAAAATGTCAATTTTGTTCATACCATCTGCATAAATTTAACAAAGGATGCTGGATGCAGGGTCCTGTGAGTACACTCAATCTTTTGCATTTGCGCGCATAAATTGGAGGGGCCAACTGAAAACGCAGTGCTTATTCGCGAGGATCACAGCACAGGAGTCCAGTCTAGTCAAGCTCGAGATATGATATCGAGAGGTAGCGAGCGCTTCATGCTCTATTTCACTCCATCTCAAGAGTTGTGCGTAATCTAGTAGCCACTGCTACCGGGTTTTAAATTATTTAATACCGGTTGCTCGGTAGGCTTCCTTCATTAGCGCAACGCAGTCATACTGTCATCTACCGATGCTCTATTGTTTGAATGTTGCCGATTGTTTTTGCCTCTAAGCTTCCTGACTTTGTAGACATAGTTCTCAGTGTTGTGCTGTTAAAAACTGACCTTACCTAAAATAGGATTTCATGATTTATTTGCACTGATGGTAAGGAAGCTCAGGAACAATTTTATATATAAAGTAGTTTACATACACATTTTACTTTTGCTACCTAAATATTCGTTTGTACCTTCGTTCGATTCGAAAATATAATAAATGCTGGTTATACCGAATTCACAGAAAATTCAAGGATTTTGATAATAATTATTGTTTGGTATCTATTTGAATCAATAATCTATCTATTGAATCTAATTGAAAGACTGGTCTTCAGAGACGTTAAATTATTATGTATGTAGGTTTAGAGGTCATTGACCTCCCTTTCTTATGAGTATATTATGTATATAGAAACATGGAACATCATAAACAAGAGATTGGGGCGAAATAAGTTTAAACATTGTTCTAAATTTCAATGATAATATAATATCTGACAGCAATACGTTAACAGAAATATTTGCTACTTCATTTTCGAATACTGCTAGTAATAAAATAAATTTACATTTTGGCTCCAATATTTCACTACCATGTATTGTACATAATTACAGAAAAGATCAATGTACGCTTATCCAGTAACAGAGGATGAGGTACTGGGTGTAATAAATATGTATTATATGTAATGTTTAAAAATAAAAACTCGGCAGGTTTTGATGGCCTAAGTTTACAATAAATAATAAATATTATGGACAAGATTATTACTCCATTCTTATATCTAATAAATAAATCGTTAGAAGATGGATGATTTCATGACATCTTAAAACTGTAGTAGTATCTGTTTTTAAGAGTGGAGATTCCCTTGGATATTGACAATTATCGACAAATATCCGTCTTAAATGCTATATCTAAGATCATAGAAAAAATTGTATATGGCCGCTTATGGTCATATTGCTAGGTAAATAAATCGTTGACTGCATCACAACATGGATTTAGATCGGGAAAATCTGTAGATACTGCCTGCTTCCATTTGGTAGATTAACGTATATTCGTCATTAGACAATGGGAAATATGCTACTTAAAAGATAAGTCATATAACATGGGCTTCCGAGGAAACATATTGAATTGGATTATGTCTTACATGGGTGGAAAAATTTTAAGAGCCAAATTAATAATGAATTTTCTGCAGTAAACAAAATTTAAATTTTGGAGTTCCTCAAGGCCCCGTACTTGGTCCATTTCTTTTTCTACTATACGTGAATGACATGACTTATTTTATTAAAAGTGGACACGTAACTATGTTTCCAGATGACACCACAGTAACTGTATCTGCCGACAACCCTGAAGAGGTAGAACGGCTAGTTCATAATGTTATGGATGAATTAGGAATATGGTGTCAAAAGAAGTAGACTCATCTTAAATGAGAGTAAAATCGTTTGTTTGAATTTTGATCTGCAAAGGCGGCTACCAACTACAGTAATCCATGACCATTGTTATACTACATTCCGTCTACGATAAGAAAATGAAAAAAATCCTAAAAATCGCTTGCCGATCTAATCTTTCATCCCACAGTCAAACTATGAAAAAAAGTAATGATCATTTTTCTTTTGTCAAAAATCACAATTTTCTTAAACAAATTCTGAAAAATTCACAGTTACTCGATAATTCTCAAATAATCATAATCCGTCAGCAAATTCAACAAAAAGTTTCAACCATTAATTTTACAGCCCCGACATTAAAAGATAATCATCATAAAATTATCACCCCTGTATACTCTAAGATCACTTTAAATATACTCTCCAAATAACCGGGCAGAGTATTTTTGATTCCTTTCAAAAAGTTTTTATTTTCTCATCGCCCCTCGTATATCACATTCGCCACTTTATTTTATAAGAAATACTTTCTCATCGCCCTTCGTATACGACATTCGCCTCCTTTCTAAATTCGTAGTTAATGTTTTTTTCGTACTTTCTCATCTCCACCGTATACAACATTCACAGCCTTTTCAATTCTTAGTTAACTTCTCATCGCCCCTTGTATACGACATTCGCAGCCATTCTCAATTCTTCGTTAATTTCTATTATCCTTAACTTCTCATCGTCCCCTGTCGAGGGGTAAACCACCTGTGAAAATTTGTGCAGCGACTTCCGAGGCGACTGCCTATATTATTCAAATCTACCAGTACTGCCGCGACCACCGTTGTAACTGCCGACATGACTGTCGTGACTGCCGGTACAATTGCCAAGACTGCCGATTAGACTACCGCGACTGCCTACTAGACTGCAGAAAGACTGCATACAATTTGTACAGCGACTGCCGGTGGTGGTTGACACCTTGTATATGACATTGTAGTTAATTTTTATTATCCTTACTTTCTCATCGCCCCCCCGCATACAGTATCTAAATTCTTAGCAGATTTGGATGCCCCTTACTTTCTCATCACCCCCTGTATACAACATCTGTAACCTTCTTAATTCTTAAAACAAAGTTTCTGTTCGTCTCATTCAGCCTGCCGGCACCGGCACACAAATTGTATCCACTTTAACAGTACGTGCGTGGCTTGAACGCTGCATTACGGGGTAACCCGATATGTTCTCAATTTTCCGATGTAAAGACCTTCAATAACTTTTTAATCCAAATCGATTCAGGCATAAACCTTATATCAAAAAATTCTTGCTTCAAAAGTATTTTTATACACAACACGTTCATATAGGTTTCATTTCAAGATTTCAATTTTTTACAGTATTGCACAATATTGCGCATTATTACGCAATCGATGAGTCATCCTCGCCTGCACGGAGCAATATTCAGCCTTTTCCAGACCTTAAATCAGGATGCGAGACTCGCGGGGCACGAAAAACGCAACCGTTTCTAAACATAAGTCCCCTCGTAGTAAGCGAATGCAAGTTCTGTTCCGGAAATGATTCAAGTGTTTTAAAGTATCGCGAGTGAAATAGTTTCCTTTTAAATAAATTAGTGTTTAAAATTGTAATTAGTGACCATATCATAATCTCCGGAGATTTCTGAAATAACTTTTTTCGGTTTTAGACGGCTAGTTAGCTTACTATTTTTCACGCTTTATTTATTGCCGGAAAAACTGCGAACAACTTCCTTGGCGTCTCTTTTCACACCTAGTGCGCTAATTTTAAATGTATTTCAATAATTAAATCTAATCTGCCTTCGCGCATCAAATCAATTCACACCTAGTGCCCTAGTTTTAAGAACATTCAAGAAATTAATCTATTCAGCCCTCGCGCATTAATCCAAGTGAATTTTTTCATACCTTTTAAACAAAACTTGCCTCCGTGCATTTTTTTTTGTACATTTATTTAACGTCGGCCTATTTCCGCTACTGAGGCCTAACACCGACGCCTGTAGACGAAGAAGAGCAGGGATCTTTTACTTGCCTAACATTTAATAGACAAGGGACCGACGGCTTTACATCCCCTCCGAAGGATGGTATATCCCCTATACAACTCTCGCCTAAGTTTGTATAGCTTCCGCGCATACACTGATATACAAGCTGCTGGAAGATGTGTGAGGCGAGAACGCGGTTTCCGTTGGAATGGTCACCCATCCAAGTACTAACTGCGCCTGTCGTTGCTTTACATCACATACCGAAGTATGTACATAGTAAAGACGCACCTACGCTCGCCCCACCTCCGTGCATTAATTACCGTGATTTTTAAACTAAATTACGAGCTTGAATAAATTTTCCAAAAGCCAGAATTATTATTGTCGAAGAGTTACTCTTTTAGAAACTGTAACGAATATCTAAATAAATTTGTTGAAATTAATCCGTCGTACATTTTTTCATTTCTCTAAATTAAATCAGTCATTACCGTTAAAACCAAGTGCCACTCATTCAGTCACCATATACAGGGTGATCATGAAGTATCTATAAAAAAAAATAATAAAAAATCTTCAAACAAATCAAATACAGTTAATCAGAAACCATTTTAGACATTCAAAAATAGTGAAACCATATACAGGGTGTTGAAATTTCACCTGACAAATACTCAAAGTTAAACCAAAGTGATTTTTGACTGTCTAATCGACTTTAAAGTAAATAAGGCACAAAACGCTTAATATACAGGGTGTTGTATTCCACCCGGATACATTTTAATAATACAGTGATCAATCCAAGCTTTTAAATTTAGAGTTAGTGCAATTCAAACTACAGTAAACTATACAGGGCGTAGCTTTTGGCCCTGTCCAACATCTTCAGTTGCAACCCCCCCACCTTCTCAACTGCACAAATTAAGTTCATCAACGGCCCCAGGCCTCTCAGCTGAGCAATCTAAACAAGAATATATAATTTTCTAACCATAGAAGTGGCTTGTAGGTGTTCACCGTCTAACTTTGTCAAAATTAGGTAACTAACCTAGATATGAAATTATCTTTTGATGATTCCGTATGTAAATATTTAAACAAAGCCTATTTTACTATTCTTCAATTAAAAGATGTACTGGATGAAACATATTATACATTGGCTTACCCTCACATTTCTTACAATGTAATCTGTTGGGGAAATGTTAAGGATCAAGAACGAGTATTCATAGCTCAAAAAAGAATAATTAGGCTAGTTTATAACTTACAACCTCGTAAAACATGTCGGGTATTACGACCTATAGTCGGGATAAGCAAACGACTCCCAGATCTTACAAATCCTTGTAATGAGAGTGAACAAATAAAAGAACAAGTAAAAAATCAAATACAATTTGTTATGAGAATAAGTAAAATGCAGTACAAATCAAATGTGAACAATCATACACTAAAATAAATAATCAAGAATACAGTAAGTCTAGGGTTTAAAGCTAACGCTATGGAAAAGTGATTATTAAATTTAAACAATTTTACAGCAAAAAGGAAATACAATAGATTACTTAGCTTTTGCAATGAAAATTGGAGAGTTTCCAGGCAGTCCAGACCTGAAGGTTGTTGATCGAGAAGAAATCTTCACAGCACAAACCATAACAGTTGCTTCGCAATTTATTACACAAAATAGCTATATAGTTTTCCCAATCCAAGTACCTGTCAAATGTTATGCCTAGAATTTTGACCGATTCACAGAAAGTTATATCACTTCCATTAAAAATTGACATATCCAGATTTCTGTGTAAAGTAAACAACAGCATATTACTTTTATTTTTATTTAAATGAAGCTCGTTTTCCTTAGATCAATGAACTACCTGTGAGTACGCTAACTCAGCGGAGTTTTTAATAACATTTAAGTCATTATCAATGATTAAAATATTTCTATCATCCGCATACAGACACAGTGAATATTTGGCATTTTATTTAAATATGTTATTAAATCATTAGCAAAAATATTAAAAAGTAGAGGCCCCAAAACAGATCCCTGAGGAACTCCATGCGTTATGTTGCATACAACACTGGTTATATCATAGTTTAATTTTACGATCTGTGTTCTATTGTTAAAATTGTAAAAAATTCTACATGTAAACAAAAGTAATGCTTAACCTAGCAACGCTAGCCCTCCTAAAATGCAGACCATTAATATTAGATTCGTAAAAATATTCTGAAATCTAGTTATGTTAAGCACAAGAGAATGAAGATGGATCTAAAAGCATATATTTCATATCTGAACTATGGTCTTCTGCTTGCCAGATTATTTGATTCTCATCTCTGCACTTCACAATGGATGGCTGTAAAATATTAAAATTCTGTTTACTTGCAATGACTTGGCCAACCGAAATGAAATTAATTTCCCGTGATATTAAACTTTTCGGAGGAGCCATTTAACTTTGTTTTCTCGTATTTTGTTGCGGCTTCTTGATTTATAATGTACAGCGGTTTCACTTTAAAGCTAGCCACCTCGGAAATTCTGGATCGGAAGTAGACATGACTTTCAGAAAAAACATGTCGATTTAGTTTACAATAGTATTAATTACTGTAAAATACGACTGTGCAACAGAAACTCCTATTTACGCTTAGTTCAGATAGGAATTTTAAAAACTTAGATATGGCAGTTGCCCATATGTTGAAATATATTGCAGCTTTTAGCCAACGCAAAGGATAAAATTGAGTTGAACGAAAAGCCCGGAATTTATGAATTCAGATGTAATTTGAAGTATGTCGGGCAAACAAAACATTCAATTATAAGTAGATTCAAGGAGCATACAGCCCATTTTAAATATTGAAGCATTAAACTGCAGTGTTATTATTGTACTAAGAAAAGTGGTTCCAGTTTCAGAAGAATGTCCTACTCCATCATTTTGCACGTAAATAAAAAAAATATTTTTCTTAGTAATAATTCTGCAAAAATTTAATTAAACCTTCGATATACAGTGTGACTCCGGATATGCCGAATATGCCACAAAATACCAGGACCAGGTGCCGATATCCAAGCCCTTATATTGACGGAAAATCTACGACTTTTATCATTGTTAGATATATATTTCTCATCGAATCGAGTATTCGGAGAACGGTAAACACGAATACGACCGCTGTGTGTTGACTGGAAAGTTTTTTCGTCTGTAAAGATTACATTGTTCAAAAAATTTACATCATGCGCTAAAAATTCAAGCGCAAATCCTACTCGAGCTTCTTTATGTTCAGCTTTAAGTAAGTATTTCTGTGCTGCTGCGTGACAGCGTAGCTGAATAACTGAGTAAAATGGAATTTTTGTCAATATCATAACGCAGTGCAATTTGTCTCATTGACCATCCATCTTCTGCCTTAGCAATAACTCCAGATTTAACTAAATCGCTTATATGAGGCATATTAGTTTTTTACACACTTGCAATAAATTATGACAACTAACTGACAATGTCACAAAAATTAAAGTTAAACGTACACAACTAGATTTTAGCAAAATACCGTTATAAGACTTGTCCTTTTTTTTGCTCACTACCGTACCTCCCATAGAAAAAGTACTTTACTAGTGGGAAAATTATCTTTTTTATAAATTTCCAAAGCGTACTTGATCTTTTGAAGCAAAAATTATGGCACAAATTAGTTTCTATCCAAGCTGGACTGAACATCAGAACATGAAATTTCAATGTTCAAATGATTCAAAATTACAGATTTTTCCACATTATTTGTGATCCGGGAATACTTCGGCGAACACACTTTATAAAATCTTATTATAATATATTAATAATACATAATATTAATTAATATTATTCAAAAAATAAAATTTACTCTATTTTCATCAGGTTGTCGATTTTATCGCCCGTTGATCTTTAAAAGGCGCACAGAAGAGAGTAAATTGAACTAAAATTTGTTTTAGTGGTAACCCTAAAATGAAGTATATTGACAGAATTAATTTTCGCTTAAAGTTTACGGGAAAACTGCGTGGCGGAAAGTGGATAATCTCAAACCATTTTAATTGTTTGGGGACCCAAGCAAACTTTCGGATTTCAATCTTTCAACAGACTCAGCCGCCGAGTGTGAAAACATAATTATCTGATCTCTGATATGATCTAAAAGTCCGTTTTTAATCCATTATGAAAATCGTATAAAAACTCGCAAAATGTTATTATCTGTTTAACAATCTAAAAGGAGATTTATTTTTGATGGCAAGCATGATAGATGATTATAAGATCTTTCCCGGTCAGCATGACAAAAATTATAAAGTTTCTTTATTTAGAATAAAGTGCTGAAAGATCTCATTTAGACAACGAGAAGGACATAGAAATTCATTTAGTGGCCGAATTGTTTTGTTTGTTTGTAAAGTCTTTGTTTTGTAACTGCCATAAAGTCGTTAAAGCTACAATGAATTCTACTTTGGCGCTATGATGTCCCAATTTACATCAGAGCCAGAGTTTTGTAATGTAAAAAGAAACGTCCTTTCCATTGTTTTTTGAACCATTATTATAACATGCTACGTCTCTTAACCGCAGTTAGTTTTTCTTAATTTCTGCGAATTATTTAGAAAATGATACAGATATTTTCCATCGTCGTCTGAAATTCACAAAGAGGCAATACCAAAAAATATTCTAGTCTTTTGTTAAACGTGTTTTCGTTTGCAGCTGTTCATTTTTCCCGTGCTTTTAGTTCCACAGCTGGCAAATTGTACATAATGTGTGTCCATTATCAGACAAATTAAATTTATGTATGAAGTATTACGGAACAGGTATTTGCTTATAATAATCTCATTAATGTTGTACAAGTATATAAATTCCCGAAAATTTCCGCTAAAGCTAACGCCGTTATTTAGAATAAATACCCGCTAGAGCCATATTCTTTATACCACATATTTCAATAACTCAGTACGGTTTTAGATCCCTTTTTTAAAAGCTTTTACTTAACCTGCAATGTTTGTTTGTTTGTTAGTTTGTTTAGGTCAAATCTTGCAATCAAAATTTCGATTAGTTCCGAAGCAGTTTATGATCCGATTCGACTCAAAATCGATATCTGGGGGTTTTCGAGATCTCCAATTATGAATTCTTGGTCAAAATTTAAAAATTTAAAATGGCGGTGTAGTGACCATTCCAACGGAAACTGCGTTCTCGCCTCACACATCTTCCAGCGGCTATCAGTGTATGCACGGAAGCTATACAACCTTAGGCGAGGGTTGTATAGGAGATATACCATCCTTCGGAGGGGATGTAAAGCCGTCGGTCCCTTGTCTATTAAATGTTAGGTAAGTAAAAGATCCCTACTCTTCTTAAGGGAAGAGGTTCGGCAAAATTCCTGGTTGGGGGTAGCTCGTCTACAGGCGTCGGTGTTAGGCCTCAGTAGCGGAAATAGGCCGACGTTAAATAAATGTATAAAAAAAAATGGCGGTGCCAATATGGCGGACGGCTTATGTCATTTATGGTCCAAATCGATCAAAATCAATATCTGGGGGTTTTCGGGTTCGCCGGTTACGAATTTCTAGTCAATAATTTCGTTCAGGATGGCGACTTCAAGATGGCGGACGACTTTACCATTTAAGATCCGATTCACCTCAAAATCGATATCTGGTGATGCCAATATGGCTGACGACTTTTATCATCTAGGTCCAAATCGATCAAAATCGAAAGTAAAAAATTAAATTATATAAAAACATTTTTTAATAAAGGTTTTATTTAAATGCTCTGAAAAGTAGAAAATAAAATTTGAAGTAAAGCAAACCCATCATTTTGTTACATTATATAATTTTTTTATGATATAAAAGCGCGAGCAATCTCCTTTACACAAGAAAATCTCGCGATATATAATTTTATTTCGTTTATTTCCTCATTTCGTAATCTACAGAAAGGGTAATTATATATTTTAAGAATAATTTTGGCATCCTATCTGATCGATTGATCGATATTATTAACAGATTGTTGAATGAAAGTACTTCCCTAAAACTATTAAGGCTAAATCGTGGCCTACGTAAGGCCACGGCTAAATAGTCTATAAATATGTTACCAGTTTCTGAAAAAAAAATGTTAGAGGAAGGAATGTCCTGCAATTTTTATAGAATATAACATAACTTTCCGTTTCCATCGTCTTCATCGTTTTTATCATATTCATCTTTTTCATCGTTTTCATAGTTTTCGTCATTTTCATTGTTTTTTTGGTTTTCTACAATTTCGCCGTTTTCATAGTTTTCATGTTTTCATCGCTTTCACCTTTTCACCGTTTTCATTTTAATCTTTTGTTGTTTTCATCCTTCATATCGTTTTTATTGTTTTCGTATTTTTCGTCTATTTTGTCGCGTTCATTTCCTTCTTCATTTTTGTCGTCTTCATCGTCCTTGTCGCATTCGACCTTTCCATCGTTTTCATATCTTCATCATCTTTACCGTTTTCAACATTTCTATTTTTCGTCGTTCTTACCGTTTTTATTATGGTTTTCATAGTTTTCTCCATTATCGTTCTTACCGGCCCTGTTGTCTTTATCACCTTTTTCCTCGTTTTTATAGCCTTATCTCTATCGTCCTGATCGTCTACAGGTTGTCCCAAAAGTCATGAATAAAACAAAGGGGGTGATTGGTGAGGTTCAAGAGTTATTTCAACTTTTGTATTTTTGTCCGAAATCGGTTTATTAAGAAAGTGATACAAGAAAACTCTAAATCTTCTTGCTCTTCTTTTCTTAAATATACCACTGAAGTTTATATATTTTCGTGGAAAACATTTTTATGGAGTTAAATTAAACATATCCTAGAAGATAGGTGGATATGGGAAGAACCTACGTTGGCCACCTTGTTCGCCGGGGCTCAACTCCATTACGTAATATTGATATCATCGCTAATGATCTAAGAAGTAATCACCGAACTTTACGATTTATTAAAATAAACTTTATACGACGATGCCGTGATACCGATTATGTATTAGACTGGGAAGACGACATTTTCAGTTTTTATTATGAATAGTTTTCGCCACCAATCAATCTTTTTGGTTACTCTTAAAATTTATTGTCATAATAACATATCTTGTAAAATTGTATAAATTATACTTTGTTGCAACTAGTTTTTTTATTACGGGAATTTTTTTGTAGTTTTTTTTCTATGGGGGCAATTTAAAAATTCAAATAATTTGTATGAATGGAACAATGATCTCAGAAACTGTTATTACACTTTGAAATTGCTAACTAGTCTTCACAAAAATGCTTCCCCCCGGAAAAGTACAACCTTCAGTAGCATATTTAAGAAAAAAAGTGCAAAAAGATTTGCAGTTTTTTGCACTACTTTCTTACTAAACGTACAGTTGATTTAAAAAAAAAACTGGTACACTTTCTTTTAGCTATGTAAATCATTCGTTCTAATATCAATATTAATAATCTTACAAATGTCACTTTGACGTTAATCAGTGGCGTCATTATTAAAAATGGTTCGACATCTAACAGATATTCAAAAACTTCGAATTGTTTCTAAAATTGAAGATGATTGGTCCATAAGAAGACTTGCTGCTGAATGCAATGTGAGTAAAACCACGATAATGAGTGTTAAAAACAATGGGAAAACTAACCAAACGGTATCCCGTAAAGTTGGTTCCGGTGGGCCCAGAAAGTGCAATAATCAAGAAGATGAAGATCTTATAAATTACCTAAGAGAAAACCCTTTTCAGACTGCAGTAAATGCAATTTCAGAGACAAATTTCCCTGCTTCGGCACCTACTGCTTGCAGAAGAATAAAAGCAAGAAGCGATTTGAAGAGTTGTTCAGCGGCTAAAAAATACAAACTTTCAGAAGAAAAGAAGCAGGGTAGGATTATTTTTGCACTGAATTATATAATCAATGATGAAAACTTCTTGTCTTTTCTGACGAAAAGGATTTTAAATCCTGTAACGATGGACATGTTCGCGTATATAGGCCTCCTTCCACTAGATACGACGAAAAATATACTTTCGATCCGCAAATATCAGGAAGGTTTTCAGTCAATGTCTGGGCTTGGATGAGCCTAAATGGGTTACGTGTGTGTTGGAACAGTGGTGGTCATCTCAATTCCATTAAATATATTGAAATATTAGATAATATTATGTTGCCGTCAGTAATAGAGGTGTTTCCGGAAAATAATTTTATTTTCTAACAAGACAACTGCTCCATACATACGGCCCATCGTGTCAGGTAATGGTTTCTTAATAAAAACATAGAGTTGATACCGTGGCCATCGAAAAGTCCGGATTTAAATCCAATTGAAAATGTTTGGGACTAATGGTGAAACATATAAGAAAATTAAATAACCATCCAAATAATGCCCAAGAATTGGCAGGGATAATTGAAGACGCTTGGGAGAACCTGTCGCAAAAAGTTGACCTTGCAAGAAATCTGATTTTGTCCGTGCCTGCAAGACTTCAGGCAGTTTTAGACGCTAATGGGGCAATGACAAAATATTAGTTAATTCTGTATTACGTAGTTGAAGTTCATTTACTTTATTTTTTTATTGTATTTTTATGTTCAGTTTGCATTGTTTACATTTTTTTAAATCTCAAGTGGTATATTTTATGTTCTTATTTTAAAAATAGAATTATCCGTAACAAATATTATTTTTTAAACAATAATATGGCAGGCTTCAAAATGTTTTGAAAAAGTTATTTTCTAATTATTTTTTAAAATTCCATTTGAATAAAATTAAAAAGAAAGGTTTAATAAGTTTAAAAACCGGTCTCCTCCAAAAAAGCCAGGTCCGGGGTAAATCACCTCTTCTCCACCCCCCTCTCGACATGCCTGGCCAGCCATATTCACAGACATATGCACACAACTAAACTATTAAGATTTTCGATTACCAGAGTTGTACCAGTTTTTTTTTAAATCAACTGTACTAGATGATTTCGGAAAAAAATACTAAAGTTTAAATAACTCTTGAACCATCAATAATCGGATAACCACATATCTGGTTATTTTAATTGAAAATGACCTAACCTACCACCCTTCTTTGTTTTATCCACGACTTTTAAGACACTTTGTATATAATCTTTACCCCCTCTATTATCTTGATCATAATTATTGCCTCGATCGTCTTTATCAACATATAGTCTTTATTGCATTTACCATTTTTGTCGTTTTCATCCTGACCATCATTTTTACCGTTTTTACCTTATTGTCGTTCTTATCTTTTTTATCATTTTCATCGTCTTCGTCTTAATCGTTTTGGTTTTCACCGTTTTTACCGTTTTTATCCTCATATCGTTTTCATTGTTTTCGTGCTTTCATATTTTCACCGTTTTATCGTTTTTATCATATCTATCTTTTTTAGGGTTTTTATCGTTTCTACAGTTTTTATCATTCACAACGTTTTCGTCGTTTTCATAGTTTTTAAAGTCCCTATCGTATTTATCGTTTTTATCGTCTACAATCTTTATAGTCTAAATTGGCTTTATCGTCTAATCGATTACAATTAATATCATTTTCTTCATCCAAATTATTTTTATCTTTTTTACCTTTTTGTCCTTCATATCCTTCTCATCGTTTTTCTTTATTTTAAGCATACTTGACGCCCATTTAATCACTTTATGGACAGCCGACCCGGCCTGCGATTGCACAACACCATGACCGTCTATCTTTCATAGATCAAGTTGGCGATCAACGTGTTAACGGATACTTGTAAGTCCAGTGAGCTTTTCATTTGAGGTACCCTGAACAAAGTAACCATCGATATAAACTATTATTGAAATACAAAATGTTATTAATTTATAATTATTGTTCTGCATCCATTAGGCCAAATTTAATGCCATGTGTGATATATATTTTGTTTGGCATAGTACAATAGTTTACTGATTTAACATTTATTAGAATAATAAAAGCGGCTAACAATTTTGCTAAATTTATAAAATCAATTAGTCTCTAAACAATGAAGTAATTGTACATGCCCATAAATTTAACTCTGAAATTAATTATGAAATAAATAATTAGCAGTCTATCATAATTAAAATGCATCAATATGGGAAAGCAAATAAAACAAAATATGGTTAAAATACCTTATGAATAAATGGATTAATAGATTAATTATATCTGTCATAATTAAATCATAGAAGCTGGTTTTAGAAAAATAATTGATCAAAATTCAATGAATTAAAATGAACCAAACCACCTGAATATTATTCTACATTTATAAGGATCACAAAGACAAACTAAACAAAAACAAAGTCTTCTCGTAGGTTTGAAGCAAAAGTTAAAACATTTAAATATATACAGGGTGTTTCACCGGGAACTGAATCGATCGATATAGAGAAAAGTACGCATCAGAAATTTTTTAAAATTTAGATAATTACTAATGTCGGTGTGGCCAATTCAACTAAAATAATTACAAGCAGCTGGCACTTCCGCTTATACCGGAAGTCGATACCAACTTGCTTATTTCAAATGGAACCCTCTATATTTTTTAGGGTTTTTGAAAAGAGCATAGAATTCTGAGTCGAAAATATGTAGCATATCCTATACCTAAACCTAGCCGTTTCAGCGATATTTGACATTTTATAGAAAATTTGACAGGTGCAACGGTTTGCAAGAACCGTTATAACTTTCTTCGTGTAAAAGATCATCATTTGCTTCTTGTCACGTAAAAAGAACACAAGGAGAACTACGTTCCACAACTGAAATAAATTCAATAATATTATACCAAGTGTTCCGTTTTTCGCGTTACATTTTGTCAACTTCAAACCGCGAAAACTTGTTTAGGTCAAATGAAACACCCTGCATTTTTTTACGTCAAGTTGTGTAAAATTGAATTCCATTTTTTCTGATATAAGCATTGTGGGAGTTAAAGTTATAACTTTTTGAAATATTTGCGATTTTATTAGAAATTCATGAATTGTTGTAATCATTTCATCAAAATAGCCATGATTAGAAACAATCAGTCATTATCTTATGTCAAAAAATGCCAGCACATTTAACTTATGCCAACGAAAACTTTTTAAATTTGTTTGTTATTTATGGAGAATGTGATAAAGTAACATCAAGAACTTGCAGCACATTTGTTACTCGATATCCACAAAAACGCAAAATAACACTAACACTGTAACATGCGTATTAATCGAATTGAAGATATGGCATGAACTAAAATAGCAGAGAAGATCAATTTAAAATATGATTTCATTTTAATTTAATAATTGCTCAAAATTCGCCCTCGAACCTCGACACATTTTTCGCACCTTCGGATTAGTTCCTCATGGGTAGCTCTTCTAATTGAATCCTGTGATATGTTTTGAAATGCATTTCTTACTCTTTGAATACAATCTTCAATGGCTGTTAATGGGCTCTCATAAACTTTATTTTTAATAGTTCCCCAAATGAAATAATCAAGAACTGATAAATCGGGCGAGCGAGGAGGCCATAAGAAAGATCCATTATTGGCAATCCATTGATTATAAAAAGTTTCTTGTAAATAATTATTAATTAAATATGCGTTATGTGGGGGAGCATCGTCGTACTGATAAAAAATATTTCTATGTTCGGCGAGAGGTAAATTTTCTAAATAGTTATTATTCAAATTTTGTAAGATATTCAGATATCTTTCACCTAAAAAAAAACAAAAATTTACCTATATATATTAGCAGAAGAGAAAATTTAATTTATCGTTTAAATTTTCCTGATAAAATTGTAATGCCACCACTTTATCGTTTCTTATGGCATAGTAAACATTGAACTGCCAACTTTCCTGAAAGTTTCGCTCTCTGAACATATGAGGATTTGAATCACTCCAATAATGCGAATTGTGTCTATTAAAAAGTCCATTTTTAGTAAATTTTGCTTCATCTGTCCATCTAATATTTCCCAAATAAGAATCGTGACCCTCAGACCTTATTAGAATAAACTCACAAAAATTGTGTCTTATTAGGAAATCAGGTTCTTTTAATCCTTGAACCATATGGAATGAAAACGGGTAAAACTTATGTTTTAATAAGATTCTGTGAACTGAATCCTTGCATAGTCCCGATTCCAGAGCAGCTTGTCTTAATGACATCCTTGGAAATGCATGAAAATATCCCAGAATGACTATTTCAATGTTTTCGTCATCAACAATAGGCTTTTGCCTTGACCACCCATAATTTTTAAAGTTTGCCAGTATGAGTTTTACAGTGTTTGGTGACGGTTTCCGTTTTTCTGGATATCGAGTAGCAAATGTGCTGCAAGTTCTTGATATTACTTTATCACATTCTGCATAAATAATAAACAAATTTAGAAAGTCTTCGTGGGTGTAATTTAAACGTGCTGGTACTTTTTGACATAAGATAATGACTGATTCTTTCTAATCATGGCTATTTTGATGAAATGATTACAACAATTCATGAATTTCTAATAAAATCACAAATATTTTAAAAAGTTGTAACTTTAATCTCCACAATGCTAATATCAGAAAAAAGGGAATACAATTTTACACAACTTGACGTAAAAAAATACAGGGTATTCCATTTGACCTAAACAAGTTTTCGCGGTTTGAAGTTGACAAAATGCAACGCGAAAAACGGAACACTTGGTATGATATTATTGAATTTATTTCAGTTGTAGAACGTAGATCTCCTTGTGTTCTTTTTACGTGCCAAGAAGCAAATGAGGATCTTTTACACGAAGAAAGTTATAACGGTTCTTGCAAACCGTTGCATCTGTCAAATTTTCTATAAAATGTCAAATATATCTGAAATGGCTAGGTTTAGGTATAGGATATGCTACAATTTTTCGACTCAGAATTTTATGCTCTTTTCGAAAACCCTAAAATATATAGGGTGTTCCATTTGAAATATGCAAGTTGATATCGACTTCCGGTATAAGCGGAAGTGCCAGCTGCTTGTAATTATTTTAGTTGGGTTGGCCACACCAACATTAATAATTCTCTAAGTTTTGAAAATTTCCTGATGCTTACTTTTCTCTATATCGATCGATTCAGTTCCCAGTGAGACACCCTGTATATATATATTATTCAATCGAACATGAACATATGAACACATATAAATACAAATGATGTAATTCTACACCACTTTGTTAATAAAAACTCAAGTGCTCAGAAATTAAACCATTATCCAACAAATTTTATGGACCCTTTATTATTTGTGAACGAGCTGCTATGGAAACAAAATTTAATATATAACTATATAATGTAACTCACGTTAAGTATCCTATAAAAAGCATGAAACATATTTGAAGTTAACCAATTATGTGAACCGTACTCGTACAGGTTTTAAAAACATGAAGTTGGAGAGTGACCTGTTAAGTCTTAAAACATTCGAGTATTTAGAACTCGTTTTTAATAATGTAATCATTAGACCGACGCGACGTATCAGTTTTTCAGTTAGATCCATCTGAGCAAGCTACAAAAGATGTAAATACTGTAATGAGCGAAATTTGTAATCGGGCGTTGCCGAGTACGAATGCCTATTTGAATAACATGAACAGGATAGACATTGTTCATGTGTACCATTGTTATACCCATTTGGTTCAATTAAATAGGTTTATTAGACGATACTGTGGTGTAATATGTGAAAATTAAAATAGGGTAGTTTGACCCCGATGTGCACGCCACTGTGATATGAGAAAATATCACCCTGCGGTGAAAGATATAGTTTAACTTAGATATAGTTACCTTTATGTAGATGTGCTTGTAGTATCTCGATGTTCATGAGGCAGTTGTAGTTTATCCACACAAATTCACTGGCCACGGCTAGTCATCTATTCTAGGAGGCAAGGAGTCGTAGGGAGGGTTGGAGGACGAGTGGTATCGACACAGAATAAAAAATTGTGACAAACTCAAGAATCAACGAAATGGTGCCAACTCAATAGCTCAACAGCAAGAGAACCAGTCCGCATGGAAACCTATAGCAAAGCTATACCAATACGCTAAACTAGATATGGTTTAATCCTACATATGTAAAAAAGGTTATATGGTTACGATGAACAACATTCTAAAACAGAAATTACCTTATGTCGGTTTATCCCAGAGCACCAAAATTAACTTTTCAAAGTAAGTAAACTGCAATACAGTGTTGTAATAAATGCTAGGTATTGTATTGTTAAAATGGTTAAAAGTTATGTGAATTCACGCTTCAATACAGATATATCACTAAATATATAACAAATAATACGGGTAATGTAAAAAGGACATAATAGATTTCGTTGAAAACCCGGTGTCTGATAAGTAGATTATAGAACAATAAATAATTGCAGTAGTTAAGTAGCAAACGCAGATTAAACAGAAATAAACAACAGTTAGTGTCACCTTACTAAAATTTTATAGAGAGATATTAGGTCCTAACCTAACTCTCGATGGTGGTGTGTCCAAGTTCTTGAGAGAAACGTTGGCTAGCTTACAGCCGGAGCTGGCCGTGCGGTTATTTAGAACTACTCAATATACAACTGAGCAGCTCAGGGCGCCAGTAACCCAAATTGCCCTACGTTTCCAAGTAGTAAGCACCCCAAATAGAAATATATATAATTGGACCACGAAATCGATATCAGGTGTCAATTGCCTTAATTTTCTCTACTGAATATATTTTGAACGCATATTCTACAAAAATAAATGATTCCCAAAGTATATAAAATCTACTTTAATTTTCTACCATTCTGAAATATATATAAAAAAAAAAACATAAAGTTGTAAGCTAATAATAATGAATGCCCGCTCGTGAATGTTTAGGTTGAAATATATATAGATATATAAAAAAATATATATAGTGGTAAACCAATGATTAAATGTCCGCACGTGATCACGGTTGGCGCACAATATAATTTATTTAAAAAAAAAATGACGTAATAATTATATCTGCAAATGATAGTAAATACCAAAAAAAATTAAATAAATATATTAATACAGGTCAAGATTTTGTCAAGACAAATGAATTAATCACTGAAATTTAGCGCAAGGGCCTAAAAGACGGCCATTCAATTAGTAGCAGACAAAAATGCACTACTAATATGTAATAGATTATTTGGTACACAAATGAATATGAATAAATGCAAAATATTAAAATAGTATATAGAAAATACAGAAAATTCAAAGAAATACAGCTTATCTGCTTAATGTCGTCCTCGCACGAGATTACTGCAAATGGCGGCTCCAATGGTCGATCGTCCAGGACAGCCGGTATACTGCGTCTATTTCGGAAATTCCAAAATAACGAACTGGAACGCAGGAACTTCAATAGGTCTTCTAACGGTAGCTTGATATCAGAAATATCCCAAATTAAAAACCAAAATTACTGCACCAAAAAGTGAAAGAAGCCAGGGAAAAGAAGAAAAGCCCTATAACAAGGATTCACGAAATTACCATTAACCAGTCATTTAAAAGAAGAAAAATGTAATAACTTACGTAGATGGAGAGTGGCTTGAAGTGACCAAACCTATAGGCAAGAGCTTGGTTGATTACCACGTGTTAATTAGGGATAACAAATGCCCTCAAATCCAGCAATACAGCCGATATTGTGCGCCGTCCAAAAACTTACATAAGCACACGGCCACAATATAAACAATCTTTCTAATTATATCCAAAATGAACACCTCAAAGTGTTAAACATATAGAAAAATGTGGATTGCACTCATTAACACACCAGAAATACGTGGTAACTGACTCGAACGCCTGTTTTTATCCTTCGCTCACAAAAACTTCGCGATAAAATATGAAAAACTATACATGATAATGGCAGAAATATAATGGCAATACCTATTAATTATATATAATATGATGCTTATTTTTACGGATATTCCTTATATTAAGACAAGCTTGATGTATAAAATTGAAAGGATTTAAAATGACCAATACGAAATTTTAAGGTGATTATTTCCTGATTTTCCAAATATACGATTCCGTAGCGCACCGCTGGTTGCATACTTTTAGGCGCTCTAACTCTATAAAATTAACATATAAATCCAAGGAGCGGCATATACAAGGGGTTATATTAAAATTAACTAAATTAAACAAAATTGAAACGTTACAATTCTTCCCCCACTTTAAGATTTTTTTTTTCCCAAAAAAAAAATCTTGGAGGTAAATTCTAAAATTACTATTCATCAGGCGGGTGTGCCTTTAAATCTTTCGCATGCCAAACTCCTCTATATTCGTTGTTTGAATCTTTTAACTCATACGTCCAGGGCGAGAGACGTTTAGCAATAATAAAGGAAGAATAAGTAGGTAAAACCATGCTAAATACACAATTATTTACACTTCGACGCTTGGCGTCGGTAGGCGTCGCGGTGCAAAAATTGTCTAAATTATATAAGAAAAGGGTAAGCCACAAAAATTACACCAAAATCACATAAAATTGCAACTTCGACGCTAGGCGTCTCGGTGCAAAGATGTCAGATTTATCTACGAAAATATTAAGCACTTAAAATTATATCGAAATTACTGAAAATTACAACTTCGACGCTAGGCGTCGGTGGCGTCGCGGTGCCCAAAATGTATGAATTGACAAAAAAAACAATAAACAGTTAAAATTACACCTAAATCACACAAAATTTTAACTTCGACGCTAGGCGTCGCGGTGCAAAATCTAGGAATTTCCTAAAAAAAACAATAAGCCGTTGAAATAACACCTAAATTCTGGAAAATTTTAACTTCGACGCTTGGCGTCGTTAGGCGTCGCGGCGCTTAAAAGTTCAGAAATAAATTCTAATGCTAATTTTGCCATAAACAGTAGCGAGAAACAACAGATAAGCTGTATATATCATAACCTTATGAATTGAAACTAAGGTGGGGAAATTTTACAAAAATATAAACAAAAAAAATTTTGACAGCAAAAAAAAATATGATCAGGCCCCACGTTGGGCGCCAAATTTTGTCACCTTACTAAAATTTTATAGAGAGATATTAGGTCCTAACCTAACTCTCGATGGTGGTGTGTCCAAGTTCTTGAGAGAAACGTTGGCTAGCTTACAGCCGGAGCTGGCCGTGCGGTTATTTAGAACTACTCAATATACAACTGAGCAGCTCAGGGCGCCAGTAACCCAAATTGCCCTACGTTTCCAAGTAGTGGCTTAAAGTTCGGTTACAAAACTTCAAGCACCCCAAATAGAAATATATATAATTGGACCACGAAATCGATATCAGGTGTCAATTGCCTTAATTTTCTCTACTGAATATATTTTGAACGCATATTCTACAAAAATAAATGATTCCCAAAGTATATAAAATCTACTTTAATTTTCTACCATTCTGAAATATATATAAAAAAAAAAAACATAAAGTTGTAAGCTAATAATAATGAATGCCCGCTCGTGAATGTTTAGGTTGAAATATATATAGATATATAAAAAAATATATATAGTGGTAAACCAATGATTAAATGTCCGCACGTGATCACGGTTGGCGCACAATATAATTTATTTAAAAAAAAAATGACGTAATAATTATATCTGCAAATGATAGTAAATACCAAAAAAAATTAAATAAATATATTAATACAGGTCAAGATTTTGTCAAGACAAATGAATTAATCACTGAAATTTAGCGCAAGGGCCTAAAAGACGGCCATTCAATTAGTAGCAGACAAAAATGCACTACTAATATGTAATAGATTATTTGGTACACAAATGAATATGAATAAATGCAAAATATTAAAATAGTATATAGAAAATACAGAAAATTCAAAGAAATACAGCTTATCTGCTTAATGTCGTCCTCGCACGAGATTACTGCAAATGGCGGCTCCAATGGTCGATCGTCCAGGACAGCCGGTATACTGCGTCTATTTCGGAAATTCCAAAATAACGAACTGGAACGCAGGAACTTCAATAGGTCTTCTAACGGTAGCTTGATATCAGAAATATCCCAAATTAAAAACCAAAATTACTGCACCAAAAAGTGAAAGAAGCCAGGGAAAAGAAGAAAAGCCCTATAACAAGGATTCACGAAATTACCATTAACCAGTCATTTAAAAGAAGAAAAATGTAATAACTTACGTAGATGGAGAGTGGCTTGAAGTGACCAAACCTATAGGCAAGAGCTTGGTTGATTACCACGTGTTAATTAGGGATAACAAATGCCCTCAAATCCAGCAATACAGCCGATATTGTGCGCCGTCCAAAAACTTACATAAGCACACGGCCACAATATAAACAATCTTTCTAATTATATCCAAAATGAACACCTCAAAGTGTTAAACATATAGAAAAATGTGGATTGCACTCATTAACACACCAGAAATACGTGGTAACTGACTCGAACGCCTGTTTTTATCCTTCGCTCACAAAAACTTCGCGATAAAATATGAAAAACTATACATGATAATGGCAGAAATATAATGGCAATACCTATTAATTATATATAATATGATGCTTATTTTTACGGATATTCCTTATATTAAGACAAGCTTGATGTATAAAATTGAAAGGATTTAAAATGACCAATACGAAATTTTAAGGTGATTATTTCCTGATTTTCCAAATATACGATTCCGTAGCGCACCGCTGGTTGCATACTTTTAGGCGCTCTAACTCTATAAAATTAACATATAAATCCAAGGAGCGGCATATACAAGGGGTTATATTAAAATTAACTAAATTAAACAAAATTGAAACGTTACATTAGGACTTAATAAAATTTATCGTCCTGTAACAGGATATACTTCATGGACAACATATGCGTCTGTCAACAACTGGAATAATGAAGATAATGGTATGGCTATGGTATTAGTTTTGGCATTTCGTGGTCAAGCATCTGAGTTGCTGCATCTATCTTTGCACATGTAACAACTTATGATTACTTGTTTAAAAAGAAACATTGGCAAAGCAAATTACTAAACAAATATTACCAGAGAGGATGAAAGTATCAAAAACAAGGTTTCTACAAAAAGATCATATATTATATACAATATGTACTCACCCCTATAAGTAGAGAGTAACATATGAATTTCACAAAAAATACCTCTCGAAAATAAAATTTTCATGCGACAGCTGACCAAGCTTCCACTCGAAAGAAATACTGAATTTTGGTTTACAAAATATTCAAAACTAAACTGAATTGAGCCCAACGAAAAGAGAAACTTCCTTCCTTCATACACATGCTCCGCCAAAGACAAGAAATTCGCCATCTCTTCCCCGGAAACCTGATGTCTTTCCAGTGCTACCAACTTAAATTTTGTCTCAGAAAACTTCCTGTTGCCAACCAATGAGAAACTGTCAAAACATTTTAATGATACTAAAGAAATAAACAATATGAAATTGAATTAATTGTTATGAAACTTTTATCGGTTGATCTTGTCGTTTCATGAGTAATGGAATACTAGGTACAATTGAGTGTACATCTGGTTGCATACTCATGGCCCCACAAATTTCACAGTAGTATTTTGAAATGCTACTCACGAACGTAAAAAGCTGGGTAGAACTCACAAGAGAAACTACCGTGGAGAGACTGCTACACCTGGCTTACATGAATGCACCAAACATTTGTTCAATCGTTGAGCAAGATATATGCTCCAGCAAAACAAGTAAAACGACAACGAGGAGAGGAATTTGATAGTACAACTAGTACAATTGTCGCGGGGCAGTTCTATTTCAGATCGGAAGAAAGAACAGAGTAAACAGACTAATACAGTGACAATAAGTAGTGAGTTATAGTAGTTAAAAGTTATAATTAGTGTAAAATTATAAGAACTAATTTTGGTAAGTTAATTAAGCGTTAACTAAATCAGTGGTTAGTTGTTATTCGTGTTGCAATTTTTCAATCTACGCTTGGGGTGTTTACTAAAATAAACACGTAATAAAATAATAATAAATAATCCATAAAAATTTAATTTACTAAAAATCCAACGTAATTCATCTGTCAGTTTAATTTGCACATTGTAAGACAATGCAGACAGACCGTATGTTATCTTATATTACAGATAATAAATTCATTAACGGCGGTCGTTAATTAAATTAGCAGTGGTACATGTCATTAGGTTATTAAAGCTTGATTAAATTGGAATTTACCTAACCTGTTATTAGCATCGTATTGATGAGATGGTTCTTAAATTACACGGTTTGAAATAGTTTTTCATTATGTTAATACCTGTGAGACGACATTTGTTTTTACAAAAAATATGAAAGCGTGGTAATGGTGGTTATTATTCTTGGTTAGGTAGGTAGATTATAGCTTGTTTTAAATTCTTAGAAATACGGCTAATATAAAAACTCACTGTGTAAATGGTATAAATTAAATGAAGACCACTTCTCGCTTACATTTTATTTAAGCAGCTCACAAGCTAGAAATGTTCATTTTTCATTTAAATTTTCCTTTAATTATGAATTTAAATTATTAATTCTTGATTTTTGTCATTGAATTTTTTTAAATTTATTTCGTAAGTTATGGTAAACACTTAATTTTATTAAGTTCGTACAATATTCAAATTTTGTAGATTGTGTTTTAATACATGTTACATGTGAGCATCTATTTATTTTTCCTCTTTGGTTTGCCCAAGCCGGGACAGTCTCTACTTTTTGTAAAAGCGTCACTGGTATGCTCCAGGAATCGATATTACTATAGAAATAGCAGTAAGCTAAAGTGTCATTAGTAGGCTTTGAAATTAGTTTTTACTGAAATAGTCAACCTTGGTTACGACACCGCAAAGGTTGTTATCGGTGTTAAAATATGTTTGTTTTGATGAATTTGACGTAAAATTATGCTGTATTCGAGAATAATGTTAATGTTACTTTTCAGTCTGCCACGCCCGAATATAACTTCTACTCGTTTATGTACACGCTAGTCAAACTTTACACCCCAAAGTATTTGGTATTGAAATCGGTATTGCATTAGGACATCATGAAATAAATTTTAACTTCGTGCATTCACTGTGTGCTTTTTGCCGATTTCTATCTAGTTATCTGCAGTTATATTATCCACTGACCCAGAAACAGCGAGCAGATATACTTTGCGATTTGAAGAAGGTTGCAGCTATTGCAATTTATTGGTCATCGTGTTGGTTTAGAGTACGCCTTTGAATGAATATCCATCGAACAGCAATAATGACCTTTAAGCACTATAACTGAATGTATTTATATACACGTAATTAAAATAAAGTGTACCATCTTCGGATAAATAGATTTTAAAATAATGACGTATAAATATTAGCAATCAAATTGTTACCAATGAGCCATATTACCTCCACAATTGATTAATATTTGGTGAAGGGATCTTGTAGGTTAGATTAGATTAGATTAACTAAGGAGCTGGTTATTTACCTTTACCACCGCTACCTTTTCAGGTCTATTGTGATGCTCCTTATAGTACCTCATCCAGCTTTGTCCTTTGTACTAGAGTCCACATCTTTGATAAAGACCCTTTTGTTTAGCTGTCCGCCCTTGGTTTTTCTTCTCCGAGTACTTGGAATCTCAGCCTCACCAATCCTTCACAGTGGCACAATACGTGAACTGAGGTTTCCTCTTCCTCTTGGCAGAATCTGCATGTTGCGTCCTCTCATGTGTCTATTGAGCCGGCAGTGGCCAGTTAGAAGGCCTACTATTACTCTGATGGCCTTCTTATTCTGGCTTCGTAGATCTTCCGTAAATTTGGCCGAACGTTCTTTAATAAACTCTCTGGCCTGTCTTGGGAGATTGCTCTACCATTCCAGAGATTTATTTTGCACCCATTCTTTAATGGCTGCTCGTATGCATGGCTTTGCCATGCCACAAAAGGGCTCGGGTCCTATTGGGACTTCAAGTGCGCTTTCCTTGGCCAGTTGATCAGCCTTTTCGTTTCCTCTGTGTCCCACGTGTCCTGGTGCCCATGCTAGGGTCACTCTGTTCTGACTTCCCAGCTCTGTAAGGGCCGTCAAGTAGTCCCACACTAATCTTGAGTTGATTCGCATGGAACTGATTGCTTTTATTGCCGCTTGGCTATCAGAGAAAATGGCAATCGACTGGTTAACAGTACTTTGTTCTATTATCTCCCTTGTGCAACAGTGTATGGCGATCACTTCAGCCTGAAACACCGTTGCGTATTTCCCTAGACTTACCGGGATATTGGATTTTGACCTTGTCCCATAAATCCTGGCTCCGATTCCTTGTTCTGTCTTGGAGCCGTCAGTGTACCAGGCTGTTTGTGCTGTTATGGGAGGACCGTTTTTCCAATTCTCCCTGTCTGGTATAACAGTCCGAAAGTTCTTGTTGAAGTTATACCTTGGGACCATTACATCCGTTTGCATGCCTAGAATGGGATCTGCCCTCATCTCCGAGTATAACTTCTGGTACTCCGTCCGGTGTTGCTGGCTAATTGGCGTTTGGCCTTGCATTAACCTGTGCACCACTGACCGAGCTTCGCCTTGTATGAAATCTTGTAGGTTATTTATAGATGGTATTGGAAGTTGTTCAGTGTTCGAGGTATAGTTGAGATTAGTAGTTCCCGGCACATAAAAATCTCAACCAAAACTTTACAACCTCATCGTAATATTTGTATATCCCACGTATATATTATGGGTAATAAGTCCGCACCTGGCTGGGAAATGTATAATAGAAACTAATAAAAATCAGAACACATGTTTACGTAGAAAAGCTGTGTATTTTTAATATGCGTATATGGAACATAATTTTTTCAAGGGAAAATGAATAGGGATATTTATTATTTCTTGTAGTTCACGTCCAGTTCTGGGTATATTTGAAACGATTTATCATGTACGAGTTTATCTGTTGAAACTGTACAGTAATTTCACCGTCAATCATAGTAGAATGAACAAGTATGATGATCTGTAATTTTTATCTTGCATCTATTCGCTTTATTTGCAATTTGTATATTCTTGTTCTTCATATATTAGTTTTACAAATACAAGAAAATACTGGTTTATACTGGGCGATAGAACAGACTCTGAATACCCGGAATTGCAGAAACTGAACTTCGCTCTTTTACAGCATATTTACTTTTTTAATGAATATTTATATAATTGCTGAATAATACTTATTGAATGAGATTGTAAATAAAAACGTTTATTATTATTTTCTTTTCTCGACTGCCAGTAGATAAGCTATGGTCGCTTTGAACCAAAATCTCATGTAATTTCTTATGGAGGTTCATTCTGGTTCTTTAAGGTTATTCTTATAAAGAGTCAGACATCCCCTGAACCACCCATATTTAAGACCTGTTTATAGCTGTTTAAGACCTGTTTGACAGCCGTACAAAGCTGTTTAATATTCGTACAGACTTGTTTGAAAAACATAAAACCTGTTTATTATTCGTACAGAACTGTTTGAAAACCGTATAGATCCTGTTTGAAAGCTGTATAAGCGATACATCATGAATGGTTCATGGGGTGTCATGGGTAGTTCCTAAGAGGCGTGGCTTATTGGCGCCAATTGGCTCTTTACAAGAATGGCCTTGAAAAATCAGAATGAACTTCCATAAGAAATAACAACACCTCTCGTTCTCGACAATGTAGTCGATGTCTTCGGGGACGCGTACGTCGGATATACAAAAAGTAAGTACATGAGATGAGTACGGCGCCTGAGAGCAGATCCTGCAGCTGGTACTAGGAACATCTACCTCCATAGCGCGGCTTCGGTAGACCAAGGTGTTAATAACATCTCTTGGCAGGCCGCAATGAATCCCTCGTTCTCCGACTTAAGCCCAGCTGACCAGCCCGATATGTCAATCTAATCGTTAAACCCAATTTTTCTGTGCATGGGTTTATCGACATGCTGCTTAAACAGATTTTCGGTGTAAGTGTCCGTACTTGCCGTGTAGACATCCCTTTGACTGTTGCACATCGTGGATATGATGTTGCGCACCCAGATATGTGTAGCTCTCTCCGGCATCCAAATTTTGAAGCATATGCCCCCCGTTACTGAGCGGCGGAGCTCAACAGATAACGGCAACAATGAGATGAGATGCATTATTATTATTAGTTTTTTTTCGCCAGGGCGATGTTGGACAGTTCCACAGTGTCTGCCACATTATCACTGCAGAAGCGCCAGCGAATTATCTACAGCTACTCCGTACGCCCCGCAGAGTTAGTGACTGTAAATTCTCAAATCGTGTACCTCAAGCAGCCGAAGGGACCCCCAAGATGATTGCCTGCTGCATTGGGTCTGCTAGAACTGTGCAAAACTGAAAAATGTTAGTACAAAAAATGACATATCGGGGTGTATTTATCTTATATGTAGCACCCTGTATATATATATATATATATATATATATATATATATATATCAGTTATTAATTTATTATTTGATAAATATTAACATTCAGGACATGCATTCCTTGTCGGTGAGTCAGAATCAAAAAAATATTTATTGACATTTCCGAAATAATAGTTTTCTTCGCCATCAATTTGAAATCATTTCTACTTGCTTGTTTTTACATATTTAACAATTACTATTTTTATGAATAATTTATTAGGAATCATTTTTTTTTAATTTTTTTATACATTTATTTAACGTCGGCCTATTTCCGCTACTGAGGCCTAACACCGACGCCTGTAGACGAGCTACCCCCAACCAGGAATTTTGCAGAACCTCTTCCCTTAAGAAGAGTAGGGAACTTTTACTTGCCTAACATTTAATAGACAAGGGACCGACGGCTTTATATCCCCTCCGAAGGATGGTATATCTCCTATACAACCCTCGCCTAAGGTTGTATAGCTTCCGCGCATACACTGATATACAAGCCGCTGGAAGATGTGTGAGGCGAGAACGCGGTTTCCGTTGGAATGGTCACCCATCCAAGTACTAACTGCGCCTGTCGTTGCTTTACATCGCATACCGAAGTATGTACATAGTAAAGACGCACCTACGCTCGCCCCTTTAGGAATCATAAGTCCGTCTAACCCAAATATTTATTTTATTTCAAGTGCATCCTCCACAATATGACATGAAAAATTACCTTGAATAAAGTTGGTAATTTTTTTTCAATTCCATTTCCATTTTTTCATTTACACAGAAAATGTAAAAGTATAAATAACTGCGGTTGCATGTTGCACATTTTCTTAAGTACCGATTAAAACATAAATTATTGAAAAATTAACGTTTTGTCCTTAATTGGCTACATATATCCTTGATATTGACGAAATTGTTATGTCTCGATGTCATTGTATCGAGATAAGGAGGAAGAACGAGGATTAGCCCGAAACTGCCTTAAACGTATTAAAGTCGTAGGAAGCGAAAGAAAATTGTGTTAAGAAAACTGAAACCAGCGTTAGCAAAATTGAGTGTGTTGTAATCGATAAGGTCGTAATGGGATTTTAATTACTGCTTTCAGTATCTATAGATATTTTTGTTTATAATGATATTCAAATGTTTCGTGCATAACTTAATAGACTTTTTAATTATATTTATTACTCGGTTTTAACAGTTGAAGCTATGCTTTTTCTTTACATGATCTACACATATACTAGTTTGTTTATCGCTATTAGAACTAATAGATATTTCAATACTTTCAAGCAAAAAAAAAAACAATTATCGGATATGGAATTACAATATACGAATTACAAAATATGTGATTATTAGTAATACAAATAAAAATTTAAAAACTTATGTGTGTAGATTGGCGGTGACTTTTCTTCCTTTGTTTTCTAATTCATAAAAGTTTAAAAGCTTATTCCTGCACACATAATTGTTTACTGTATTACATTGTGGAGAATTTTTGATTTATATTTCTAATTAAACCACTAATATTTACTATAAAATTCCGCACAAGCCCTGGCTTCTGGAATTGGGGGTTGTCTCGTTTCTGTGGTGTTAATTATACATTTATGCACCTACATATCTACAATTTGTGTTTAGAATTCCGTTATCAACGCTTAAACGCTCTCTCAAAACGAAGTGTTGCATGTATGCTCTAGGCCACGTCCTGGAGCAGCGGCTATGGAGGCTATGCTTGACCTACTTCCCTAACACTTGCATGTAAGGAAGGAGGCAGCAGTGCCTTACGACTGCACCAGGCACATAAATTTAAACCAGGCGATCTGGTTGGTCACTTTAGGTTTCTGGAGTTAATCCATTTGAAGTTCATGACTAAACTCACTGACTCAATGCCAATCAAACACGACTTTGACTGCCCGTTTGACGTGCTAATTGAAAGCCGTCAGACGAGCAAGATAGAGGCACTGCGATTGGAACAAGGGTCACTCATCTGGTATACAGATGGATCTAATATGGCTAAAGGGATAGGAGTGGGCATAGCAGGGCCTAAATGTAGGCCATCCAAAGCCCTCGGCAAAACCCCAACCATCTTCTAGGCAGAAATTTACCCTATAGATCTGTGTGCTCAGGAATGCCTAAATAAAGGCATCCGAAGGGCAAAGATCTACATATTATCTGATAATCAGGCAGCACTAAAAACTCTGAGGTCCTATACCTTTGAGTCTAAAATTGCCTGGGAATGTAGACAATCCCTGAAGCAACTGGCCAACAACAACAAGGTTACCTTGATGTGGGTGCCAGGGCATGAGGGAGTACAAGGAAATGAACTTGCTGACAGCCTTGCAAAAAAAAGGATCTAAAGCACCATTCATTGGACCCAAACCGGACACATAGCGAAGGAGATCCAAGAATGGGAAAAGGACCAGAAAAAGTCATACTGGAGGAATACTCCAGGCCAAAGACAAGCGAGAAAGTTTATAACTTATTCGACAAAGAATGCCACAAGGCTTCTCGAACTTGAAAAGTCCGAATTAAGGCTAATCACAGGCCACTGCCCCTTGAGATATCATCTCAAGAATATGGGCAAGGCGGTAGACAACAAATGCACTTATTACGATACTGCAACTGAAACTGCGGAACATATATTTTGTGAATGCAAGGTGTTAGTCCGCACTAGGCTAAAATTTCTAGAACAGGCGGAATTAACGCCTGAAGACATAGGGAAATTAGCCCCCAGGAAATCACAAGCTTTGTAAAAAGTCTTGGAATCCTGGGCAACAACTAGATGTAGGGTAAATCACAAAAGATCTTTTAGGTCGAAGTGAAGTAAGGCTGTTCGAAGCCAAACGACCCCATAAAACAATCTACAATCAACACGTCTTGGAAGTCACAATGCTCAAAGTTTTAGAATACGAATTTGTGCCTCATATCAAATCTGACTCTTTCTCCTTCGTTTCTGTTGTTGTTTTTCATTATTTTTCTCAATTTCTTTTCTTCCCAAGCGCCAACTTTAATAGAGCTGAAATTTATGTAAACCCAAATGTTAGTAATGGTAGACTAAACTGCTGCGCCGATCCCACATTGTTGGGAGGTTCTTTTCGCATCAGCTACCAAAATTAATTCTATGTTTGCTTAGATTTATTAGTTCTAAGTTTTACTAAGCTTTATCTTTCTTTAGGAATATTAATGCTGATGCCTTGCCTACACAAAAGCAGTTTGGTTATTTTATATTTATTCTTTCACCAAAGCAGACCCCTCCGATCTAGCCCTCTCAGTTGCCCGGCCAGCCCGGCTTTATCCTGGCCAGGTACCAGAGAGGATCACGTATATTGCAAATAAAGTTGTATTACTTATTGCATCGGTATGAAAACTTAAACAGCAGGAATCGCAATTAGTATGTGAATGAGTAAAAAGTACATTAAAAATAAAATTTTCGCTTCATCTTCAATAATATACTTTTTAATTATTTGTCAGAAGTTTGTTCCGACACTGACATTCTCATATGGTAATCTCGCTGTTGGTCACTTCAGGTACAGATGCATGCTGTTTTGTTACATGTGGCGAAGATATCGCAAGAAAGACTATTGGCGTATTCACAGATATGAGTGGGTAGATGGACGGGTATGGTGAGTTCACAGTGGCACCACGCTGCTATAGGGTCAAACCGTTCGGTCACTCATATTCACCGCCAAGTAAAATTTAGCTAAGACTTAGAAAAAATGAAATAAGTTTATGAAGTACACTATATATCATATTATAACACAAGAAAATGATTTATTGATTTTTGCGTTTCACGGTAAATATTTATTTATTGTTTTTAATGCTCATACTCAACAATTAGTAGCCCAATTACATGATACAGAAGCAAAATCAGTTTAAGAAGTAATGAAATTAGTGACAACGAAAATGGTAATAATAATAACGGAAAAAAATCAGCACATATACAACTTTATGTAAATATTTACATTATAATACTACTAGTATACGTCTCAGTGTTTGATCTTACAGAACACACGCTATCCGCAATAATTATAGACCATCTGATATAGAGGAGATGTTTTAATAATTGTTATTAAATGTAGGAGCATTAATATTGGTATATCAAGCTGAGATTTTCGGTACATATACCGAGTGGCTAGACCAGGAACACCCACATTTTTTCTCTATTTTTGAAGATAAATATTTAATAATAGTCGAGCATCATGGTTTCAATTTTGTAGGACGATCAACAGTTACGAATCTGGTTTGTAGATATCAATTAATTTGTGAAGCACTTGACGAAAGAAGTCAGGCAAATATCATCTACACCGACTTCTCCAAGACATCCGATAGTTTGGAAGTTAAATAGAATGGGTCTGAGTTGCAATATGTCAATGTTATTCCAGTCATATTTATATGGCCGAATGTAGCATGTTCATTACTTTGGATACAAATTATCCAATTTCACTCAATCCTCTGGGATACCGCGAGGCTCAATATTAGGGCCCTATTGTTAATTATTTTTATCAACGACATCGCAGCTGGTCTAAGTGCAAACTATTTGTTATATGACTTGAAGCTTTCTTTCAAAATTGAACCTGAAAATGATTGTGTCTTACTACAAAAAAGTTTAGACATATTAAACTCGTGGTGTAAAGAAAATAAACTATTGCTTAATGTGATGTCATATTGTCGTAAGGAAGAATATAATGTAATATTATACAATTAGAATATATTGACACTGTAATCCTGTCTCGTCCAAATACCGTTAAAGATTTAGGCATAATTTTTTATTAAGTTTACTCTTGCCACTCATATTGTTGCAATAACATCTAAAGCCTAGCAAAATCTTGATTTTATCTCACGCAATGCAAAAGATTTTTAACAACATAGATATACTAAAGCTAATTTTTGCTGCGTTTGTAAGGTCACAACGTTAATATGTTTCACTAGTTCGGAATGATATACATAACATTCACATTACCAATATTGAGCGAGTTCAGCGAAATTTTTTTAAAATAGCGACTTCTTGACAATCAAAATCTACAAAGAGGTACACCGCAAAAAGTTTTGTACGGTAGATTTGAAATGAGCAGCTTTATTAAACGACGTGCTAGGCATTCTGTCATTTTCTCATATAAAACAGTCAATAATAAGTGTAATTAAATAGCGTGAATCAAGACTGATCCTACTTAAAGGAGCTCTCGTGCCAGTCGTCCCACACCACTTGCAGACTGCAGTTTCAAGCTGTTGGCTCTCGTCAGTGTAAGCTGTAGTTCGTCACGTGCCTACCTTGCACTAACGAGAGCCAACAGCTTGAAACTGCAGTCTGCAAGTGGTGTGAGACGACTGGCACGAGAGCTCCTTTAAGTAGGATCAGTCTTTCGGCTGGTGTTTGTTGCAATCGAAGCATTAGCGTTTTGATGGTAATATGCAATTATTACACTTAACGCGCCAGGCTTGTAACTTGTTATTCAGCGCTCGGCGGGGCACATAGCCCAGAGAGTAGCTGTTGGTTCTAGTCTGGTTACGTTGCTTAGAATAAAATAAGGATTTTATAGATGAGTTTTGCTACTGAAATATTATGTTTCAAGTGCATTTTTAGTTGTGTTAAGTCCTTTTTGTAATTAAACATTTTTAAACACAATTTTATTCCCTTTATTTATCTGCTTTTGCATAAGGTTTTTTGTTTAACTGAATCAGGCCTATTCCGTACGATCCTGCAATCCGCCACCGTGATTAACGCGGTGGTTGCACGATCCGTCCCGGGATGGGCTCTGGGGAGGTACTGCTGTATTTTTAATTTGTAATAAAGCCTTATTGAGTTGAGGTAGGGCTTTAAACTAGCCTTTCGACGCAATTTTAAAATTTTGATACCACCAAACTAAAACTAAAAAAATATAACCTTTAGATCCCCCTTTTCTGAATTTTTTTCTCGAAAATGCTTTATTTTCAACTCATTCGCGTTTGTCAACTTAAATCCCGCACCTAGCATATTATGCAAATTTAAAGCGATCTTCTGGGTGAATTTTAGCACAATCCATTTAAGAATTAATGTTTTGCGGTGAAAGCACTCAAACTCAACCGCTTGGGATTTTCATTTTCATTGAATGCATTTTCTTTTAGTGCTAAGCAACAAAGCATTCGTATGCACACCGAAAGTTTGCTGATAAATATTTTTTTTATTATCCTTTGAAAATATATAAAACCTAATATGAAACGTATCTGAATAGGGGAAAGTGGTTTTGGGAGTGCTGGAAACATCGTTACCGAGAAACTTAACGTGACAAATGACGTAATACCATTCGTGGGAGCCGGAAATAAAGAAAAAATATTTTAATTTCGCCAAATTTATGACGAGAGGTAAATCTTCTACCGCGTACTTAAATATGTTGGGCACAAAATTTATCCCATAAATTTCCTAGACCCTTATTATAGATATGTTATTATGCAAATTCAGAATTTTTACCCTTTCTTATGGTGAGGCAATAATCATAACATAAAATTATATTGCGATGACAAATATGACTGAATCTGCAAAATCTAGAATTTCCCCTCATGATGTGAATGTGCGTGGAACGCAACTTTCGCAATCTGTTTTGTACGAGCCCAGAGTTTCGCTTGAGTGATTCCTTATTCGCAGGAGACACGCACACTTCACTTCTCGCTCTCTGTTTTGTGTACATTTCAGGAAACTATGATATTCTACTAATAGAATATAATAATAGTATATGGCAAAATTACTTTGGCTGAAATGATTTGAAATTTATTTTCAATCGCCTAACAGGTCACCTGAATAACTGTCTTAAGAACAGGAGATCTAGATTTGCTTGTGGGAACGGGGAACTACAGTTTATAGTGGGATTCAAACCAGTTCATAGGGGTAATTTATAATTGAAAATTACTTCATATCAGAACGCTAAAAGAGAATGCTAGACGAGCCTTAGCTACCGTTAAAAAGGAATGCGAATTTTACGTATTAATCGGCTGAAATTAAGAAAAATCAAATTGTTACACATGTACAAAAAAAATTAACAAACATTCAAATAATATTAAAATAATTAGATACACGCAACTGTCTAGCAAATGTTATCACGATCAAAATATTCTTTAACAGAGTATGTACACATATTTAAAAGGTATACGTTAACTTGTTTTTTAAATACGTATATGTTCATTAAACTTTTATATGTGTGTGGTAAATGATTATATAATTTCAGATCTAGGACATTATGTGCTTTTGAGGATATACAGGGTGTCTCACCGGGAATTGAATCGAATCGATATAGAGAAAAGTACGCATCAGAAAATTTTGAAAATTTAGATAATTACTAATGTCGGTGTGACCAATCCAACCAATTACAAGCAGCTGGCACTTCCGCATATACCGGAAGTCGATACCAACTTGCTTATTTCAAATGGAACACCCTATATATTTTACGGTTTTCGAAAAGAGCATAAAATTCTGAGTCGAAAATATGTAGCATATCCTATACCTAAACCTAGCCGTTTCAGAGATATTTGACATTTTATAGAAAATTTGACAGGTGCAACGGTTTGCAAGAACCGTTATAACTTTCTTCGTGTAAGAGATCCTCATTTGCTTCTTGTCACATAAAAAGAAGATAAGGAGAACTACGTTTTACAACTGAAATAAATTCAATATCATACCAAGTGTTTCGTTTTCGTGTTACATTTTGTCAACTTCAAACCGCAAAGACTTGTTTAGGTCAAATAGAACACCCTGTATTTCTTTACGTCAAGTTGTGTAAAATTGAATTCCCTTCTTTCTGATATTAGCATTGTGGGGAAAGTTACAACTTTTTGAAATATTTGCGATTTTATTAGAAATTCATGAATTGTTGTAATCATTTCATTAAAATAGCCATGATTAGAAACAATCAGCCATTATCTTATGTCAAAAAATGCCAGCACGCTTAAATTTGTTTCTTATTTATGGAGAATGTGATAAAATAATATCAAGAACTTGCAGCACATTTGCTACTTGATATCCAGAAGAACGGAAACCGTCACCAATCACTGTAAAACGCATACTGGAAAATTTTAAAAATTATGGCTCTGTCAAGGCAAAAATGCAAAGAAGAAAGCCTATTGTTGATGACGAAAACATTGAAATAGTCATTCTGGGATATTTTCATGCATTTCCAAGGATGTCATTAAGACAAGCTGTTCTGGAATCGGGACTATGCAAGGATTCAATTCACATAAAATTCACTTATTAAAACATAAGTTTCACCCGTTTTCATTCCATATTGTTCAAGGACTAAAAGAAACAGATTTCCTAAGAAGACAGAATTTTTGTGAGTTTATTCTAATAAGGTCTGAGGGCCACGATTCTTATTTGGGAAATATTATATGGACAGATGAAGCAAAATTTACTAAAAATGGACTTTTTAATAGACAATTCGCATTATTGGAGTGACTCAAATCCTCATATGTTCAGAGAGCGAAAGTTTCAGGAAAGTTGGCAGTTCAATGTTTACTGTGCCATAAGAAACGATAGAGTAGTGTCATTACAATTTTATCAGGAAAATTTAAACGGTAAATTAAATTTTCCCTTCTGCTAATATGTATAGGTAAATTTTTGTTTTTTTTCTTAGGTGAAAGACTGAAAATTTTAATAATAACTATTTAGAAAATTTACCTCTCGCCGAACATAGAAACATTTTTTATCAGCACGACGGTGCTCCCCCACATAACGCATATTTAATTGATAATTATTTACAAGAAACTTATAATGGACCTTTCTTATGGCCTCTATGGTTTAGGTATAGGATATGCTACATATCTTCAACTCAGAATTTTATGCTCTTTTCGAAAACCCTAAAATATTTGAAATAAGCAAGTTGGTATCGACTTCCGGTATAACCGGAAATTCCAGCTGCTTGTAATTGTTTTAGTTGGATTGGCCACACCGACATTAGTAATTATCTAAATTTTAAAAATTTTCTGATGCGTACTTTTCTCTATATCGATCGATTCAGTTCCCGATGAGACACCCTGTATAATTTCAGATCTAGGACATTGTGTGCTTTTGAGGATATATATAAACGTTTAGTTGGTATGTGGAAATTATTGCAACGTTTATTATGAAAATGAATCGTCTCATTTTTGTCAAATTTATTTTCATTTTTGTATACGTATAATAGTAAATTCTAAAACATATAAACTTGGTAGAGGGGAAGAATTCTATATTTAAAAAGATTGTAACATAAATGAATTGACACCTGATGGACAAGGTAAAATTCGTTTTTGTGTACTATAAACATTGTGCACGCTAGAGGATCCCCCTCCCCCCATATAGTAATGCCATACGTTAATTTAGACAGAATTTGTCCATAATAAAATAATAATAGACCAGATACATCCAAAACACTTTTCAGGATCTTGATTTGAAAACACTAAGAGTGCAATGTACTGGTTAGACTGCTATAGTGATTACTAAATGTAAGTGTATTGTCAAAAACTATACCGAGACACGTTTTGCAGTGTGGAATGTCATATGCCTTGTTTTAGAAACATTAAAATATAGCAAGTGGTTACGACAGTAGTATTATTTATTTAGAAGTGCAACACGAGATCCATCAGAAAAAGGAAGAGTGGAGTCATCGGCGTATAATGAAATAAAACCCTTAGTAAGCATGCTAATAAGTTCATTAATATAAATAATAAATAGGATAGGCCGCAAGACATAACCTTACAGCACACCTAATTTATTATCTAATATGTTTGATGTATTCAAAGATTTTTTAGTTTGTTTAATATACTGTATTTTAACCATCTGGTTGCTTTCACTAAGATAGGAGGCAAACCAATCACATTGTTTGCGTCTTATACCATACGAATATAATTTATTAAGTAATAAGCCTTCCTCATAAGAAAATAAATAATAATTTTCAAGAATAGGGTGTTCCATTTAAACAAATCCGACTAGCCCACCCCGTATTGCATAAGGCATGCACATTGCACAAGATGCAACTTTCTGCCAGTTTTAGACGTGTCATATTTAATGTGATTTAAACTTTATCAGTTCTCTCGCATAAAAGTTTTCCTAAAGTCGTTCCAGCTTTTCACGATTCTATAATTTCGAAACTTGTCAAAAGTATAAGTACTTATGTGTAGGTACATTTATTGTATAGTGTTGAGGTTTTGCTGTAAAACTTTTAAATCAGACAGACAGAAAGTTGTTATAAGAAACAAATTTTCTTTCAGTTGACACAAATAGCTACAGAGGCGAGTAGAGTTCCTGCTAAACTTCAACTTCAGAGGTAAAGTTTTTACTTACAATTTTATTTACAACTCGGAACTAAGTCTGTACCAATAGTTTCTCACGTTACTTAGTAATAAGGACGTTATTCTGCTTCTAGTTTAGCGATATTCAACCTGAAATATATTGATAAATTATTCTGCTAGATAAAGCACGCCCGCTTTCTGTTACAAAGGGAGAATTTAATATTACGTAGGTTAAGAGGATACTGAACGGCGAAACTTTTTTATATAAGACCACATTCGACGTAGGACGCTCGACCAAATTTACAGACATAACAAAGCGTACGAGTTTATGCCACAAAAACTGTTTTTAAATTGGAGTAATTTTGTGAATGTTAGATTTTAAAATACAAGATATTGTTCTGTAAAAATTCAGCAGGCAAAAATGTATCTGAGGTTTGATCAAATGAATTTTTATTATAATACTACAAGGAAGGCTGCGAAAATTTTTTATATAAAATTTTCGCACCACACTTTTTAGTACTAGGTCAGTTAAATTAAGTAAATTATGATAAGAAATCTAAAACAAACTCGGGACAAGCTGAGTTTAGGGGGATTCCTAAATTAATTAATTAAAATTTACCTGTAATCCTAAAAGCCTTTTCTACCCGAAAGCTAAGGTACAATTTTTCAGTTTTCAGCTGGAATTTTCTTAGAAACATTGGATTTTTCAAACAAATACTATCCTTATAGTTCATATAGAGTTAAAGCTAACATAAACCTGTCTGTCGTGAGCAGAAAAAAATAGGACAACTTTTTCTTTCTAATGTAAATCTGTCTCTATTTGAATATGTACTAATGAGTAGCCGAAATGAAACGGATATCACTTTTAATTTATTTTTTATTTTAATGCTGTAGTTATTGCTATAGTAAATGATGAATGGTTAATGAATCAAATTGCACTACGTTATAACATTAATAAAAACTTGGTGTGTAACATTTTAAGAAAGTGGAGAATAAACGGTACGGTTAGCAGAAATCCTGGATCAAAGGACAAAGGATATCCCACTTAACAAGAAAATAACTATTAATATTTCTTTATTGCACCATTTCTATTTATAACTTCTCTAAGTCTGTTTGGCATAGAATTAAATAACCTTATACAATAATCATTAGTAATAATATTTTCCCATGCATTATTTACTATTTCCAGTAATTCTTCGGCATTCCGTGGTCTCACATTTCGTTTTTGGATACTTCTTACGAGTAGTCCCCATACTTCTTCCACAGAGTTAAGATCTGGACTATGACTGGGTCAGTTAAGAACATTGATGTTGTTATCCTGAAACCAGTTAGGAAATAATTGTAACATAGAAGGGAGCATAATATTGTCTAAAATCCTAATATACTGTTACAAGTTTATTCCGTGCAGAGTAGTTTCGGGGTTATGTCACTATAACTTTGTAATTTATAAATTGAATTGTTGTTTTGCCTACTTCACTTAGGGACTTTCAGTTTCTGTTCACCTTACCAACACTCTGAGTGAAATTCTGTAGTATCTGTGCCTATCCAGGGACGCGCCTGAATTTCTGTGTAACTGTTAATAATTATTTCATCAGTCATCCTTTCAAGTTTGTTTATTTATATTTGTAATTATTTCATTGACAGCATTGACATTGTTAAATAACTTTTGGATTGTCCAGCAATGGTCTAGTTATTATTTCAAGCTGTAAGAAAATCAATCCTGCACGGCTATGAGAACATGTGTTTCTGTACTGTGTTCTGTCATATTCGGCTTCTGATGTGATCATGGCGTCGGCGGAAGCTATTTATTTTTTTGGAGAGCGTTTTTTCTCTTGGGTGCGGCTCCTATCTTTCTTTTTTCGGCTGACCACCGGAAAAGGTGCCTGGTATCATTTTGGCTGTACTTTAAGCTCCAATCCTTTTGATTGTCCGCAAGGGATTTATATACATAGCCTTTCAGAAGTTATTCTCCACCATTGTGTGTTGCTTTTGGTGAATTTTGATGTTTATACATGGAGAGAAACTTACCCTCGTGGGATTTTATGGTCTAGGCACTTGAAATTGTTCATTGCAGGCACTGCTGTTCTTCTATGTAAATTGATTTTAAATCTGGGTTTTAACACGTGTGTCCTGGTGTCCACGATCCGTTTTGTGAGTCGGTGTCCCTGGTTATTTGTATATGGAAGTCGCAACAGAATTATAAGGACCCTTAGGAAAAAAGGGTTCTTGTCTTAGGCTCGAGATTCTAGTTTTGGGCTCTGGATTCTCCTTTTGGGCCAAGAATTCGGGATTTTTTATGGGCTAAGTACCGGATATCTTGCTCGGAATTTCTTCTTTTGGGCCTAGCACTCTGGATTGGGCCAAAACAGAAGATCCGGTTCCGGATGCACTTTTTTACATAACACCACCTCGATTGGAAAACCTGTGGAGCGTAACCCCTGGAACGCAAGCAGTTGGGCCTTCAGCCATTTATAACCTTTGTTCCATTTATTATTAATCTTTTGCCTCATTTAACAATTTTTTTTACCTCATAAAAAAGAATCACAAAAGATCTTTTAGGTCGAAGTGAAATAAGGCTGTTCGAAGCCAAACGACCCCGTAAAACAATCTACAATCTACCTCATAAAATAAACACCTTTTTTTTTAACATGTAAACCACTTGTAGCTACGCCTGGGAAATTAGTAAGTATATGACAAATTTAATACCGTTAATTAGTAGTTAAAGTGGCCTAAGTTTTAATAATCATAAGATTTGCACTGCTGTGTCGGCTCCTGTGTGAGGAGGGAAATGTCTAAGCACCCCAAAAAATATATAAGTATATCTCATGTAACATCGACTCTGCATTTAATAAACTATAATATATTTGAACATTCTTTTGTATTTGCTCTAGGCAGTACGCTGGCCGTACCTAGACCCTGAGGTCCCGCAGAGCTAGCCGCACGCTCTACTTTGGTGTGTGGTAGCGTCAAGTTTTTTTCCCCCTTTTTGTTGCCTACCCCAAGTTAATGCCCCTCAGGCAGACATCAGCCTAACAACATCTTTTCTATACTACCAAGTGCTGGTGGCAATACGTTTCACTATTAAATCGTTCCTCAATATGCCACAAAACACCAGGACCACGTGCCGATATCCAAGCCCACATATTGACGAAAAATCTACCACTTTTCTCATTGTTAGATATATATTTCTCATCGAATCGAGTATTCGGAGGGCGGGAAACACGAATACGACCGCTGTGTGTTGACTGGAAAGTTTTTTCGTCTGTTAAGATTACATTGCTCCAAAAATTTACATCATGCGCTAAAAATTCAAGCGCAAATCCCACTCGAACTTCTTTATGTTCATCTTTAAGTAAGTATTTCTGTGCTGCTACATGACAACGTAGCTCCGATTCTCTTATTCGCCGGCGACCAGTACTACTCGATCCAGGAAAATTCGTTTCTTCAGCGGCCTGAATAACTGAGTAAAATGAATTTTCTACTAAAGCATTTACCAATTGCAAATATTATTGTTGATATCCTTCGTCGCCGTGATCCAGGATTTCTACTACTACTACTAATTTCTACTCCACTTTCTTAAAATGTTACACACCGAATTTTTGTCAATATTATAACGCAGTGCAATTTGTCTCATTGACCATCCATCTTCTGCTTTAGCAATAACTCCAGATTTAACAAAATCGCTTATATGAGGTATATTAGTTTTTTGCACACTTGCAATAAATTATGGCAACTAACTGACAATGTCACAAAAATTAAAGTTAGATGTACACAACTAGATTTTAGCAAAATACCGTTATAAGACTTGTCCTATTTTTTTTTGCTCACGACCGTACAAGGCGCTAATAGAATCAATTTTAAGTAAATATTTTTTTCGAAATATTTCTCCACATTGCTTACTTTTTGAATTGAGTCGTTAGATAAGTTCTTCAGTCGAGGATATTTTAACATGGCGGATCGAAAAGTCGCTTCGTTGTCTGAAATATATAAGAATGTATTTGATGAGTCAGAAATTCCAGTGGTTCTTAAAGAGTTCACGAATGATTATGTACCTGTATAGCAGTCGCTAAATGATAGTAATTAAGTACAAATGAAAAATGAAATCCGCATTTGCACTGCAAGGCCAGTTTTATAAATTACGTAAGACAATATTAGTACAAAGCTACAGATCTGTCCTTGGTTGATGATGATCTTTGTTAATTTATTTATTATATCATTATTGATTTATTTATACAGAGTGGACCATTAGTAATATGTCATAGTTCAGGGATAGATTCGTTAGGCCAAAATATGATGATATAACCAAATATGCTTCAGTAAAATGTTGCTGTGGAAAAAGGTGCAGGGTGTCAAAGTCTCTTGACTGATCTTCGCTAAATTTGCTAGAGGAGCTTTTTTTATTCTAAAAAATAATAATTTATGTATTACATCACGTTAGATCATAGAGGGCGCCGCAGGACCTGTACCTGATGATGATTTTTTTTCATATTCTCTTTTGACGAAACGTTATGGTACCTCTGATCAGAAAATCTAATGAGGGCATCATTTCCACGTATAAAAGGTACACTTGGTAGAACTTGATAACTCCAACCGCTTTCGAGGAAAGTGCCGTTAAACATTTCAATAATTCGATATGTTCTATATATTCCATAATTGTATATGGTACACACATTAAATGTATGAAAATAATATTTTAGTATTTATAATTTATTTTAGGATTATAAATTAAGGCATTATAGATATCCCTTCCTTGGTAATGTGACAAATGTGGATAATCAACAATCATCAGAGTATATTGGACAAATAATGTGTACAATTATAACCAGATTTAAGAAGCATCTGATTTATATCAAATAGATATAGTAAAACTGAGTCTAGCCTTGCCTTTAAACCTTTGAGAATTATCATGAAATATCAATAGTATTAAATAAAACTGTAACAAACAGCCTATTTTTGAATCCTTAAATATTATAAAACACAAAAATGACAGACGACTTGTAACAATTAGTACATTGCAGTTCAAAACGCGCAATTTGGTTCTAACACAATAATTGATTAACTTACGTCATAGTCCTTCGAACTATGGCAATAAATATAAATTAGTATACGTATTTAGATAAATTTTTGTTTAATTTTAATAGTCTCCTGATGATGTCCACTTACTTGGCCAAACGCAGAGAGCCAGAAATATTTTCAGTTAAGACATTTTTACGTAAATGTGTAAACATTTAATATTCCTTAAGTAGACGACGAAAATCTTACATCTTACAAGAAAAGTGTAATCTAGACGGTAATAAATTTTCTCATCATTACTTATCGTTTTCAATTGTTTTATGCTGCAAATAACCGAACCAGCCTGAGGTTCCCGCGAAACATCACAAGAAGTAAGATATAAAAACAATAAAACAATACATCTTGTTTTCAGTAAATGATCTGTTCGTTTCAAGACAACTTGAGAAACTGAAACAGATGAGCTATCACCAATTTATTTACTCAAGTAAAAACAACGTTGAACTGTCAAAAGCTTCTCTGAAATTTTACCGGAAAATATTTGAACATTTCAATGTTTAAGCGCAAAGAATAACATTGAATACCTTTGAGATTTGGCTGAAACAACAACCTAACAAAATTCAGAGCTGAAAGAAAACGCTCGGAAACCTTTTGAAGGTGAGTAATATCACACTGGAATATCTAAGTGTCAGTAAATGGGAAAAGCATGAGTAAATATTAAATATAATCAATTTTATGGAAATATTCTTAATGGAAAAAAAGCAGAGGCGGATCCAGCGAGACTAATAAAACAAGTAAGGTTAATACAATGAATGGTTTAAAAAAATAAAAAACTTACCCAATAGATAACAAAAACAAATATGATAATACTGTAGCTAAATTTTTTCAAAAATAAGATTAACAATGAGCTAAAATAAAAAAATCTACCATTTCCGAACGAAATAAGAAATGACAGAAAAGTAAAACAACATAATTTATCGTTTTTTCAAATTATATCCACATGATTTTTATTCAAAGAATTAGAGCTAATACATGGTTAGTAATATATAAAATATAGCAGTTTATCGCAAAATTAGAGACATAACATCCCCGTTCTATGCTATGCTAGTTTTTATAATTCGTCTTAAAAAACATAACTTGAAAGAAAAAACGAAACTATCTAATTTTTAAAGTCTTATTTTTTTCAGGAAAAGGCAGACATTTTAAAACCTTCCCCTGTGGGAATTTCAGTTTATAGAATTAACAGCATTGATGTAGATGTTAGTGTTTGACTTAGGAGGAATTTGATGGTAAAAGTCCGGGTAAAAGCATTTTTTTGCTGACTGAAAATCCCAAATAATGGTTTAACTACACCAAAACCCCCCCAAGGTATTCAAATTTTAACAGTTTCTCAATAATCCTGTCGTATACACTATTGTGCAGAGCTTAATAATACCAGTTGACAGATACTCTTATAGTTTGTATTCAAATTCAATATTATTATAATTGTATTACAAATATCTTGTCGGTAGTTTACAAAAATACTTATAAAATACCTATATATACGGAGTGGACCATTAATAATAGGTCATAGTTCAGGGTAGATTCTTTGGGCCAAAATATGAGGATATAACCGAATATGGCTGGTGGTCGAGAGGTGAGCGCACTTGCCTCTCACCCGAAAGTTCCGGGTTCGATCCCCGGTCGTGGCAGTGGAAAATACTGTGAGAGGGATTTTTCCACTATACATGGATATTGGGTGTGTGTCCCTTGTCTCTAAATGTGTAGCCCCCTCCCACACAAGGCTCTTCTAAAGCCTTCAGGGATAAAGGGGGTCGTAATTAACTGTGTGGTGTTATTATTATACTTTAGTAAAATGTTGCTGTGGAAAAAGATACAGAGTGTCAAAGTTCAAATTATGTTTTCGTTTTTTTGCAATAACTCAACAGCCTCTTTATTAATCTTCGCCAAATTTGTTAGATGAACTTTTTTTATTCTAAGAAACAATAATTTATGTATTGCATCACGTAACAAGGAAACAGTAACCAAAAGATCTCTAAATATAAGTAACATGAGCGAACTTAGAACCAGGCTGACCAGAGTTAACTGGGCCGAATTATTTATTTAAATATTAACGAGGCATTTTCTCTTTTTGTCGAAAATATTACTTGGTGTTTCAATATATCCTGTCCTTATAAAAGTAGGCTAGTCATTCCAAGTCAGCATCGAAACTGGGTCACCAAAGATATTGTACAAAAAGGTGATAATTTAAAAAAATTGTTTTGGTTAATGTCAAATTCTGACAGTGCTGAGTTAAAAAATATTTACAACATTAAAAAAAAAGGAATATAAAATTAACATTAAACAAGCCAAAGCAAATTATTACAACAACAAAATCAAGGCTCCCTCCAACAAATCAAAAGAGACTTGGAACATTATCAACTCCAAATAGGTAGAATTTCTAATAAGAAAATTACATCTGTTGCTCATAATTCATATAAGGTCAACAATGCTAGTGAAATTGCTGAAATATTTGCTCACCACTTCTCTTGCGCAAGTACAAAAAGCATTTTAAATCATTTTGGACAAAACTTGTCATTGCCGTGTACGAAAGTTAGTAGTGCTACTATCCAATATCAGTTTGATTCATCCCCTGTAACTGCACACGAAGTTTTAGATGCATTAAATCAAATAAAAAATAAAAAAAACCTCCGGAATTGATGAACTGTGTGTTTTAACTATTTTAAATATAATTGATCTTATTATTCAAGCATTCGCCTGCCTGATAAATCAATCATTATTCCAGGGGCACTTTCCAGAAGTATTTAAAACTGCTTTAATTATACCACTCCATAAGAAAGGTGATATTGAGGACATCGACAATTACAGGCAAATTTCACTACTTAATGCATTATCTAAACTTTTAGAAAAAATAGTTTCCAGTCGCTTAACGACTTATCTTGAATCTAACAACTTACTGGGCACTTCACAACATAGATTTAGGGCAAATATATCTATTGAAACAGCCACATATCTAATGTTAAACTATATTTATGAAAATTTAGACAATGGCAAAATAGTTGTCTCGTTACTCTTTGATCTCTCAAAAGCATTCGACACAGTTTTTACACATTTCTTAATTACTAAATTGTCAATTATGGGACTACCAGTAAATATTCTGCACTGGATTAAATCATATATGGAGGGACGAAGCATGATCATTAATGTTAATGGGGTCAGATCTGAGGCACACGACGTAAAACTTGGTGTTCCCCAAGGTTCTGTCCTGGGTCCGCTATTATTTTTAATTTATGTTAACGATTTATCTAACCATTTAACTAAAGGGCTAGTCACAATGTTTGCGGATGATACTACCATTACAGTAGCAGCCGATACTCCGCAAGAATTAGAATCTTCAGTTGCTACCATTATGGATGAATTTAACACCTGGTGTCAACGCAATAGGCTCATACTCAATGAAACTAAAAGTACAGCCATCAACTATTACATCAGGAAAGGTATGCCAAATGACACACGCCTATTGCAAAACATCAAGTTCAGTGAGAAGGTAAAATTTCTAGGCATTCACATAGATAATAGACTTACCTGGGATGCTCAAATTGAAAGCGTTTGTGCAAAATTAAGCAAGGCGTATTATGCTATAAGACAAATGAAAGATTGTCTTAATACTACGGGATTACTTAACATTTATTATGCTCTGGCATATTCCCATATATGTTTAAACATAATCAGCTGGGGTTGTGCTCGAGAAACACAGAGAGTGTTCATTTCTCAAAAAAGACTAATTAGGCTAATATTTAACATGAATTACAGGGAAAGTTGTCGACAAGTGTTCATAAATCAAAAAATTCTGACCATACCCTGTATTTTTATTTTTAAATGCTTAATATTTGTTAAAAAGAACGAACATCTTTTTATATCTACAACTGCACTATTTTGTACAACAACTTACCAGATGAAATGCTAAAAATACATTTATGTTTAAAAATAAAGTAAAAAATATGTTGATAATTGGGGGTTTTTACAGCACACTTGAGTTTTTGGACCAATAATTAACTCTTCTTATATGAAATTGAACTATAATATATAATCGTTTGTTAATCTTGTATTTATGTTTGTCTATTGTATTTATACTCTTATTTATAGTTATGTCATGAATATAAATGTGTATACAGGATTACTGGTAATTCGATACATTCCTTTGGAGATGTGATGGGGCATGAGCTAAGGAGTAAATCTAGCCCTAACATACATTATGCAAAACTCAATAGTTTTTGAGATATTTAAATTTTTTTGTTTTTCTCAAAAAAGTAGATGTTAATGTCTTAAAAGTTAATTTCCGAAAAATCTACTTGACATTTTTAAAATTTCTTTTACACTATAATCTTAGGACGTTGGAAGTCGAGCTGAGATTTTTCAGATTCTGGATTATCAGCCCCATTTTAAGAGATAGTAACACCAGTGTCCGTCATCAGTTGTATGGCTCCATTCGTTGAATTTTTTATTCTTTATGTTATTTTCGGTAACGAGCCATACAGCCGGTGACAAACGCTGGTTGTCGCTTAAAATATTCCACAATATGAAAAATTTCAGTTGGACTTACAACGTTCTAAGGCTATAGTGTATGTCCATGGTAGTTAAATTATTTGGACGCAAATAAATTATTTATTATTATTATTATCACGGAACAGATTGTATATTTTACTGTGATACTAAATCATGTCGATGTGCTACTGACCTTAAAGATTTTAGAGACTTAAATTTGCCATGTTTATGTAGAAATTGATGTAAACGTCAAAGATTCACGACAAATTGCCCTATTTGGCTATATCATCTATCGAGTGTATGTGTGTGTGTGTGTGTGTGTGTGTGTGATGGTGATGCTGGCTTTGAAAATTTTCATTAGCCACAGAAGATTCATGTGAAAGGAAATTCAAACATATCTAAATTGAAAATGAGGCTTTCCGCAAAAAGGCTATTATAACATCGTAGATTTCTTTCTTTTGCATGCTTAAGAAAGTAACGATATTGGTAGGAAATTGAACGCCTAAGGTTTGTGAATGGGAGGTACAAGAAAAGAAGATGTGGTTTAAATCTCCCAAAGAGTAATTGTCACATGGGCAATATGGGGTGCTATTAATTCCTATTTTAAAAAAATGTATTGGGAAGGATCCATGATTCAATTTTAGTCGAGTGATTGTTGAAGAATATTGTTTGGTGACTGAAGATATCGATATATGTGGAATAGATTTAGGAAGTGTAGGGTGAATTAAAGCGTAGGGGTTATTGGTAGACTTAACATATTCCAACCATATCTTTTCACAATTTTTCCAGATATTTTGTTTCTGATTCTGGATAATATCATTATTTGCCGATATCATACAAATTTCTATTTCTATCATCTACAATTTCATTACTATACCTCCAACATGGCCCTTTGTCCAAATAAATGTTACGGATACGTGTATTTTACTTAAGTTCGTAACTAGTTTTTAATATTACATATTAGGGCAATTTTGTAATTTTTTAAACTAAAGTTGTTGATAGCTTGTAAAACAGATCTTGAATAGGAAATAATAACTATATCTCCCATGTTCATTTCTGTTGTCCAAATTAAGGCACGTTCTATAGCAAAGGCTTCCGCTGTCTAGATTGAGCAGGAATCATTTAGGCGAAATTTATATGTTTGATTGGTGTTCGAAACATAGAACGCGCAACCTATTTGACCATCTATTTTTGATTCGTCTGTATAAATCTCTACTTTTTTATTATATATGCTTAAGATAGATTTCATGAGACACTTATTAATTTCTGGAATGTTAGAATAGGAAGGGAATACTACTGTTGGTTTAAAAATCAATTCGTTATAATCGAGATAAAAAATGGGATATTTTTTGCGACAGTGTATAAGTTCATCAAATTTTTTACACCCAATAAAAGCATCTACCAATGGGGGACTATTTTTAAGCTTCCAATAACAGTTTATGAGATTTTCAGTATTAAGGAAGTAAATAATATTCATAATATTATTTCTAATAAGAGATCTAATTTTAACCATCATTTTGCTGGCTAAATATTGTCTGCGTAAGGCTAAAGGAGGTTCTTGTGCCTCAACTAGAATGGCATTACATGGTGATGACCTCATTGCAGCAATACATATGCGAATTGATTTATATCCATCTATCGAGATTTTCACTATTTACACCTATAGAAATTTACGTGGTTTGGTGTAAATCAGACTTCTGCATTGGGTTTATCGTACTCTTGCTATTGTCTACGAACGGCGGTGTCTGCGGCTTGTTGGAGAGCCGGGCCCGTTTCCGCCCGGTACGATGCCGGCTGTTGTTGTATTGGTGACGTGTCATGCTGTAATTCCGATTCCGGAAGTGGCTGTGAGGTTGGTTGCATAGGGCCCGAAGTGGCCCGGGGCGAAGCCGGGGGGTCGTGGCTTGTCCTCGTCTGTAGGGCTAGGTGCTGCAGGAGTATTTCGGTGGTGTTCGTTAGCTGTTGCAACGCTTTCGTGAGTGCATGTGTTACTGCATCAGCTTGGCTTGTGTTCCTCCCACTTGGGGTGAGAGCAGGGGTAGCAGGCATTACTAATGGCGGTGGCTGTACTCCTTGAAGGCTTCTGGTTGTGGAGTCCGTGGTTGCAGTAGGTAGGCGTTGGCTAGTGGATGGTGTGAGGAAGGGCTGTGCTTCTTGTCCCCTTCCTGGGGTCGGATATGCATTAGGGCTAGGGGCAGCCCCCTGGCTGGCCGGGGCTGAATCCCATTGACCGGTGAAAAATCGTCGGGCCGCGACGTTGGGCGACAAGGGGTTCACCATTTCCCCTACCAGACCTGAGTCCTCTTGACTGATAAGAATTTGACGGGCCGCGACGTTGGGCGACAAGGGGTTCACCATTTCCCTTACCAGACCTGAGTCCTCTTGATTAGTAAAGAGAGCGTCCGGGACCTGGGGCGAACGGCTCTGTGTTGGTGGCGAGTCTACCTGGCTAGATGGGACGCCGTCCCTCTGCCTAGATCGACTCCTGGTGTTCATAACGATTTCTTTTATATTACACTAACACCCACTTCACTTTTCACCACTACTGTGCACTCCAAACTACTAATTAGGCAGGTTATGGAATAAAAGAGATATTTACTACAATACAATACAGTCTTCAGGTAGAGGTGTCAAAGGCAGGCGCGAACTGATTGATCGATGTGTAGCGGACGACGGATGCGAGCGGACTGATGCAGGGCTAGCGGGCGTGCGCATATTTATAGTTTCCCGGCGGTGTGACGTAGCACGGGCTTTGCCGGTCGCGAGCTGTTGCGCTGCAGGGCCTCGCCGCGTGGCTATTATAGCGGGGCTGTTTTGCCCTATATCTTTTTTGGTGTTTTTCGTACCGAGCTGTACGATACGTCAAATTAAAGGTCTTTTCCTGTAGTTTCTGAAAATGACTTTGTGAATGCGCGTACTTTAATGTTTATGAAGTTATAGTGAGTTTTATGTGGAAAAAATAATTTTGGTCCCCGATTTCTCGCGGTTTTTTCACTCATCTGCCGATGACACTATATTTATTTGTTGAGCGATTAGAGTATGGTCCATAAATAAATGGTTTTAGGGCAGTTCTCTTGATCTAAGAGATCTCTAAGGTTTATGTAAATAGGCTTTCCCCAGAAAGGAATTTCTATGTTGCCATTTCTCACAACTATCAGATTTAATTACGAACAAAAATAAGATTTACACCTGAAATTAATAAGAAAGTCGATTTTCTGCCATTATTTGAGATTAGACATACTGTACTTTTATGCAATACATATTTTCCGCTACTTAGAGCTTTACCTATCGATTATAATATGACTTCATTCAACATGTGTAATGATTTTGCGAGGAACTCATGAGAAAACTTATCGCTATTTAATGGAAAAAGCAATATGTAATCCTCTTAAAAGAGCGCCACTGCATTGAGTTACATTGTTTTCAGATAGGTACTCCAGTGAGATGTGTAGAGTTTCGAACATAAAAAAGTAATAAACGTGTAGAAAGGCAGCAGTTTTTCCATTGTAACTACTCTTCCAGTCTTTAACAGACACCCCTTATATCTGACATTTACTTCATGATCTCTCCTGAAAGGCTGCATAAGTTTCCGTCTCCAGGGGTGGATTAATTTTAACAGTGCCCTGAAACTATGTCTAGGAAATGTTACGTTTCGGATAGAAAAGATCTTTTACTGCTGCTCAAAAGCGTTAGTAAAAGTATTTGTTTAATTCATATTCGATGCATGAAGAAAAAATAGCATGTTATATTTGAAGTAAAATGATTTTATGTGTCTCGGCGCATAAAAATTTGACTTTTACCCCATATTAAATAATATATCATTGTTATTGCAGTTATTTGCCGCAATAATAATTGTTAATGTTCTAAATATCCTGAATATTTGGTGTAATATTGTTTAAATCTTAGTTGTCTTTATTATAACTCTGTGACTTCAGATATGATTTGGGTTTACTAACAAGAAGGAAAAGCCAAAGATCAACGATGCCTGAAGGGTCTCCATAATTCTATCTTTTTTTATTATTTCATCAACTAAACTCATATATGTACATATAATAAATTACTGTTACTCCATCTTTAATTATTGTACAAACTTATCGTTAGTTAGAGGGAAACATAGCAGGCTATGAACACGTAATTAAAACCTGCAGCTTTATGCTGGATGTAAACATAAGACCCAATACGTACGAATCTTAACCTGAATTAAATAACATGTCTGTGAGAAATGAAATTATAATAAAATTAGAAGAGGAGAATTGTTTGCCTGTTTAATCGTCGGAATCATTTCTAGCTCCCAAGCAATGTAAAATTTCATCCTACATAGTTCAAATGTGCTTTTAGAGGGCGGAATATTAAACATAATATTTCTAGTCGCAAACTCCTCTATAAAATCCTTATTTTACTATAAGGAACGTAATCAGACCGCAACCAACAGCTACTCTCCGGGCTATGTGCCCCGCCGAGCGCTGAATTACAAGTTACAAGTCTGGCGCGTTGAGTGTAATAATTGCATATTACCATCAAAACGCTAATGCTTCGATTGCAACAAACACCACATTCGAAAGACTGATCCTACTTAAAGAAGCTCTCTTGCCAGCCGTCACACACCACTTGCAGACAGCAGTTTCGAGCTCTTAGCTCTCGTCAGTGCAAGGTGGTGTGTGACGGTTGGAGAGAGAGCTGTTGGTTGCAGTCTAGTTACGTTCCTTATAGTAAAATAAGGATTTTGTAGAGGAGTTTGCGACTAAAAATATTATGTTTAATTCATCCTACATGTTTGTCCAACAGATGTCTTAAGAGCATTTGTTTTTTTTTTCATAATCGAGTCTATTCCTTCTTTTGTGAGGCATATTGAGAACTTTTTGCTTCCAGAATCTGCTATCTTCTTCAGATGATTCTCTAATGTATTTTATTTGCTTCAATTTGACGCTGAAAACTAATTTTCCTTGTGAATCTGGTATATTGCCTTTAGTGGATTAAAAATAGCCCAAAATAAGACGATAGAGAAAATTTTACATGGGGAAACGCGACATAGAAAAACAAGTTAGTTTTGGTGAAACTAAGAACACCCTGAGTTTTCTACTTCGAGTAGGTAGGGGAACTCTTTTTTCACGAAAAAGGAGTAAATTGGTAATTATTAAGGGTGGTTTTCAAGTTCACTTTATTTTGGACCCTTTAAAATGCTAGTTAACAAACTAAAACGGTACCCTTTTATTGTAGATGTTCAAGGAACGTTTAGTTCAAATTTCGTGAGAATCGGTTCACTGCTTCCCACGATATTTATGTAAATATACTGAAAAAACGTAATAAATTGAATTACGGCTAACTTGGCCAAAATTAAACCGAATTTCATGATATTTTACATGAAAGTAACCTATATGATCATACAATAGCCTGCCAAATTTTAGCAAAAAATCCAATAGTTTGGCCGCAATTCCATTTTTAGTTTAAATTCCACAAAATTTTCAAAACGTTCCCCAATTTGTCCAAATGATCGAACGAATTTTTTTTTTTTTTACCAAAATGAAGGTATTCTTATGTACTTTCACGTGATGTAACTAAAAAATAGCCGATTTATTGTCATTTTTGGTACATGCGCGGAGATTTTACATCATTTTCGGTATTAAACGTATGCGTTATTCATTACAAAAATTTCAATATTAATAATAAAAAGTGATTGTGACCAGGTTTTAATATTTAGATATAAAAAACTCCCGAAGGTAAGATATAATAAATTCACTTGATTTTCAGTAAACTTTTTACATATACTGATTATCATTTTATTTTGCTCATGTTTTCTTTTTCTGATAGTTGTACCAAATGTGGTACTACAAGAAATGTGTTTTTCCGAATCGGTAACTGGAGTTTGGAATATTTCTTCACCCCCGTCATCGCTAAAACCGTGTCTGCGATATTCACGGAAGTACAAACAACATCTTCTTCATAGTCATCATCTTCGAATTCTTCAATATCATACATATAACACAATATACACTTCATTAGGAAGAAGAGTTTTATCAGTCCTTATCGGCATCAGTTCATTATCTGTTGTTTGCTGCCATCCAAAATCCTATCAATTTTGGTACTTCAGAGAATATCTCAAATGTATACGACTCTAGCTATGAGGAGGGTAAAGAAATATTCCAACCTCCAGTTACTGATTCAGAAGTAGACACTTCTAGCAGTAGCACATCTAGTACAACTACTAGAAAAAGAAACCATGAATAAAATAATAATCAATATATGTAAAAATTTAATAAAAAATCAAGTGAATTTTCGTTTAAAAAAAATTATGCCTTTTTTAATCTAATTTAAAACCTGCTCACAATCAATTTTTATTATTAATATTGTAATTTTTATAATAATAATAATTACGCGTATGCTTGTGCGCGCATACGTATAATACCGAAAATTACGAGAAATCGCCGCGCGCATATATATACCAAAAATGACAAAAAAAATTATTATTTTTTAGTTACATCGCGTGAAAGTACATAAGAATACCTTGATTTTGGTGAAAAAAAATTTCATTCCACCATTTGGACAAATTGGGGAAAAAGTTTTGAAAATATTGTGGAATTTGGACTAAAAATGGAATTGCGGCCAAACTGTTCCATATTTTTTGCCAAAATTTGACAGGCTATTTCTTGGGTACTTTGATTTAAAATTTTATCAAATTCGGTTTAATTTTGGTCAAGGTAGCTGTAATTCAATTTTTTATGTTTTTTCAGTATATTTATATGCATATCGTGGGAGGCGGAGAACAGATTTTCGTGAAATTTGAACTGAAAATTCCTTGAACATATACAATAAAAGGGTACCGTTCCCGTTTCTTAACTAGCATTTTAAATTAAAATAAATTAAAACCGAAAAACCACCCTTAACAATGACCAACGTATTCCTTTCCGCGAACAAAAGGGTTCCTCACCTACTCAAAGTAGAATAATCAGATGTCACTTTGCTCCATGTAAAACTTTCTCTACAAATCTATATTTACTCCATTATTTATTTACATTAAAAGCTATTTTACTTCATGAAAAATTTAGTTAGCGAGTACAATATAATGCAATAATGTTGTCTGTAATTTCTCTGTTACCTGTCTGTCGTCTACCTGTCGCCTGTCTGTCATCTATCTATCGGGGGTCCGAAGTCTGTCTTCCGCACGTATATTGTCCGTTTGTCTGTCTTCTATTTGTCTGTCTGTCATCTGCCTGTAGCCTGTCTGTGTGCCTGCCCTCTGCCTGTTGTCTTTCTCATTATTGTCTGTCGTTTTCTGTCGCTTACCTGTATTATCCTGCCATTGCATTGGTTTATTGCTGGTCTTTCATCTATCTGTCTGTCGTCTGTTTATATGACTGTCGCCTGTCTGTGTGCCGTCTATATGTCTTCTATCTCTCTTGTAACACCTTGTGTTACAAGTCCAATTTATAATAAATCTAAACGTTTGAACTGATTCATAGGTAATTAGGCTACCCACTTTGGTACACTCTTGCAATTTTAAGATTATATTGTGATAAATTATTCATCTGTCAATTTGGCATTTCTTCTTCTTTTTGATTTAATTAAGCTGTAAGCTTTATTTGGAATTTGGGACCTGCATTTCATTAGCATTATTCTCCACGCCATAAACTTCGGTTTATTACAATAAGTTAAGAAACTGAGATTCCCATGAGGTAAGTTTTCGTCATTTGTTGTTCTTTTGCAAAATTCTCCAAGGGTTATGGTTCAAGATCTGTAGAGCTAAAAGATAGGTCAATGATTGTTCACGTGTACAATTTTTTTCATGGAGAGCGGAGACCGAAACTTATTTGAGCAATGGTTCATGTCTAGGACCCATTAGGCGGACGTTAAATAAATTTTTACTTCAAATTGCATCAGGTAGTTTATTTGTGGTAACGACGAACTGCACATCTTCATATTTATATCGTATCAAAATTCATTATGTAAAATTACAACCAGTTTTTTTATAGATTTATATATTTATAAAAAGTGGTACCATTTTGCTTAATCTTTCAAGTAGGTTTTACACTCTCTGTCGTCTATCTTCTGTTGGTCTGTCGTCTGCCCGCCATTTTTTCTCTGTCTGTCGATTGTCCATCTTCTGCCTGTCTGTTGTCTACCTGTCGCCTATTTATCACCCATCTATAGTCCATCTGTCGATACTCTGTCATCAGTCTGTCTGTCGCCTGCCTGTTGTCTATCTGCCGCCTGCGTACCATTTGCCTGTCAACTGCCTGTTATCTGGCTGTTGTCTGTTTTTTGCCTGTTTACCTTCAGTGTTATCTGTCTGTATTCTGTTTGTCGCCTCTACATCGTCTGCCTTCGCTAGGTCTTATCCTATTTAATCTGAATAAACCTTTAAAGTGCCTCAAGACGAAGAGGAATAACTTTGTAAAATTACGCATTAACAAGATTTTTCTAAAATATACTGCCAACCTTTTAGGCTGGGGCCGTTACGGATTTTTAATGCTGAAAAAAAATATTAATAGCAGGCAACGGCCAGCTGAAATATATAGTTAAGGTCATAAAAAATGAAAAAAAAAACTTTGGAACTTGAGATGAAGGGAAGTAGTGAAATGGGGTGCTATCTAAGGATTGAAAACGGTTTTTCGTGATTTGTGGCGAAACGTGACCTCCTAGAGAGAAGTATTTCATACAAAAGTTGTGGATAATGAAATAATCTAAAACTTTTATTCTATATATTTTTCGACATAACCTCAAAGTTTGCGAGAAAATGACGAAAAGCCGATTTTTCTGTTTTTATTTTTTTTCTCGCGTGAAAATTATTTAATTTAAATGAAACTTTGTGAAAGTACGTAATTATTTGCATATAATAAGCATGAATATTTTCAATTATAAGACATAAATATTTTTAGAGATATTAAAATTTTTCCGAAAAAACACCTCTATCTTCGGCGAACAACTTTATTGATTTTTTTTTTGGATTTTGATGGTGTACTAGTGCTCATTTTTTCGTCGAGATATCTACTTTCCAATGGTACGTCGATGTTAGTGATTTATTGTCATTTAGCAGCTTCAAATTAAGAAAAACCGAAAAAAAAATTTTTCGAATCTCGAATTTGTCGATTTTTTTCATTATTTTCAATTTCTTAGCATATTTATGTTAATAATTCATAATATTTTAATGAAAAGACTTACTTTGGTATAAAATAATAAAGTTGAATGAATTTATTTATTGGAAACCACGCTAAAATTGAATACAAACAAAAAAAATACTGTTAAGTATTCAAACAAAAAAAAAGTGAAAGTGAAAATGAAATGTTAGTAGTGAAATGATTGTTAATACTGCGATCCAATTATCTAAACAAGATGATAAAACTGTAATAATCGTGGGTCAAGACATCGATTTACTAGTTCTTTTACACCAATTAAATTCGAATGGGCTGGATATTTATTTTCACAAACCAGACTAAAGCAACGTCAACGATTCATTTTATACATCCCATTGTTTTAAACACGAACCATACACAAGTGTAATAGCGTTTCTTCATGCTTTCTCTGGGTGTGATACAACTTCAAGTTTTGCTGGAAAAGGAAAAAAAAACAATAGTAAGATCTTTATTGGACAATAAAAATTTATTAAACCTAGCCAGTGTTTATTATCAAAAAGATGCAGACCACATAACCATAGCAAAAAATGGATCTCAACTTACAGCTAGTATTTACAAATGTAAGAAAATTTATAAGTCATTAAATCAATTACGATTTGAGCTGTATCAGCAAGCTACAAACAAATCCACTTTTAAATTGGAAAAACTCCCTCCAACTGAAGAAGCAGCTGCACAACACTCCTACAGAATCTATTACCAATTGCAAACTTGGTTGGGTAATTTTGACAATGATCAGGACAACAAAAAAGCAAAGGACTGGGGCTGGAACGAAAATGTAGGAGGACTCGTGCCGAAATACATTTTGTCGACTTGATTCCCGGAAAGTTGCTAGAAAGCGTTAGCTGTACTTGTGAAAGTGGATGCAATAATCAAAGGTGTGGCTGCCGCAAACACGGATTAAAATGTATCTATGCAATACATGCACTGAGAACTGTTCAAATAGAGACAGAGAAGTATTTGTAGATTTAAGTGATTCTGAAGATATTGATGAAGAGCCAGCAAAGAATAATGACATCGAAATTGAAGAGCCTGAAAATGCCAATGATTTTGAAGATAATATAAAATTTGAGAGTTTGATCGATGAAGAAAATGAACCACAACAAAAAAGGCCTAAAATTGATTAGATTTTAACAATTATTTTATTAGTAAAACTAGCAGGTTGGCCACTATCATTTGTCTGCTCCATGACCTATGGCATACTGATGAGAACTAATAAGTTCGAAACCGGTCTATGTCTGGTCAGGGAGTTGACAAATGATATTGGTTACCATTCTTTAATGATTTGTAAGGTGTAATTCAATGCAGGTCGGGGTATTTGCCCGCTGAGTAGTTGTTTCCTGCAAATCATATATTATAATTATTTTATTGATTTTTCTTTTTATAAGCTATAAACAACCAATATTAATAAAGTCAGTATTTGTAAATAAAGTAAAGAATTCGTAGCCAATATAAATAAATTGTATGTTGTATTTTATCACATGTATTTAGAATAATTTAATATGCATATAAAGTTTTCGAAACTTAACTGTAGCTTATGAAAATTAATAAAGTACTATTGATTTCCATGTAAATGTTAAGTTTCATGAAGTTTTCCCTACCTTTCCGTGATGAAATTCATTCAACTTTATTTATTTTATACCAAAGTAAGTTTTTTCATTAAAATATTATGAATTATTACATAAATATGCTAAAAAATTGAAAATAATGAAAAAAATCGACAAATTCGAGATTCGAAAAATTTTTTTTTCGGTTTTTCTTAATTTTAAGCTACTAAATGACAATAAATCACTAACATCGACGTACCATTTGAAAGTAGACATCTCGACGAAAAATATGAGTGCTAGTAGAACATCAAAATCCAAAAAAAAATCAATAAAGTTTTTCGCCGAAGATAGGGGTGTTTTTTCGGAAAAATGGTAAAATCTCGAAAAATATTTATTTCCCATAATTGAAAAAAATTCATGCTTATTATATGCAAATAATTACGTACTTTCACAAAGTTTCATTTAAATTAAATAATTTTCACGTGAGAAAAAAACAAAAACAGAAAAATCGGTTTTTCGTCATTTTTTCGCAAACTTTGAGGTTACGTCGAAAAATATATAGAATAAAAGTTTTATATTTTTTCATTGTCTACAACTTTTATATGAAACACTTTTCTCTAGGAGGTCACGTTTCGTCACAAATAACGAAAAACGGTTTTCATCCCTTAAATAGCACCCCATTTCACTACTTCCCTTCATCTCAAGTTCCAAAGTTTTTTTTTTTTCATTTTTTATGACCTCAACTACATGTTCCAGCCGGCCGTTGCCTGCTATTAATTTTTTCATCTCAAAAAGGTAACGGCCCCAGCCTATTTTGGGATTTCCGGATCTTGGATAGAATTTTCACACATGCGTACTAAAATATCGTAAACTAGATTGTAATTCCATTGTAATAGCCAACTGAAAGCTGTGGTAATAAATTTAATTTAGGTTAGGCACGTGGGGAGTCAAGTTTCTATTTTCCATCGCTTAACCGGCTACTAAATCCACGAGATAAAATTTACTTCATGCGAAAAGCCATCATAATACGTTTTAACAAAGTTGACTACCTGAACACCTGCCGTTTTAAAATCCTCGGCCTATGTTGCATTACTAAACTTAAAACAATAAGCTCGAGGCAACCGATGTGTAATTAGCAGTAAGAACTTGTAGCAGTCAGGAGTTTGATGACAATGTCCTACATAGTCCCTCGTCGTTAATCCGGCCCTGTAGGTTTCGCTAAGTTCGGGTCGATATTATGAGGGGCACAGATAATTACAGCCTCACAGTGCCCTTTCCATAGTGAAATTTTCCTTGTGCTTTCATATTTCAACTAGACTTTACCGTGTCATTCTGATAAGAAGACAATCTTGGTTTATTTGCCTTTGAAAGAACCAGCGGCGAACAATGAAGGTGCCTTGTAGAGCAAGTTAATCTATTCAGCTGATAACGTGAAGATATTTCTGAGATTTGACTGAGGTTTTACCAGCTTGATCGCTGACCTGGGTTAACGTCGGTGGCAGGTTGCCTGCTTTCGAAATTATGAATAAGTAAAAACGCGCTTATCCAAATAGAAACGCAGCACATGGTATAATTCTAATATTGCTTATTTTACGAGAAAAATAGATATTCTAATCTAATCTGGAATAATGTTGTACTTTTTTATAGAAATTGTCGTTATATGCTTGTTGTCTTTCTGTCGTGTGCCGTATATCTGCTGTCTGTCAGTCGTCTATCTGTTGTCTGTCTGTCATCGCTCTGTCGTATGCCTATCGTCTGTCTGTCTATCTGTCTATTGCCTGTTTGTCTTTATAAAAGAAATGGCAGAACTGAAATGAAATACCCCTGGAAACTAAATATTTTCTGTTGTAGAAGATCAGCGGATATACAGGGTGGGGCCATAGTGCTTTGGACCTCGATAATTTCTAACTATCGTATAGTTAAATTTAAAAAAAAAACAATTTCAAGTAAACTAGATAAAAAAATCTATAACTGGAAATTATTTTCGAACATACATTGCGAGCCAAGACGGAATTACAGGACCAAGTGCCTTTTTTTAAATGGAATGCTATGCATATCAGTACATTTTTTGAAGCCTCTTTCTAGGCTCTATTCATTCCTATATTAGCATTGAATATCTCCCAACCACTTGGATGTAATGAAGTTTTTTGTTGAAATAATGCAATCTGCAGATGGATATTAAAGAAATCACCACAGTCACCATTATGGGTTTTAAGAAAAACTTATGTGAATACCTGTTACGAGACATCTAATTAATGTTTTTGAATCATTTTTATTCCCTAAAAATGTACATGGTGGCCAAAAATTATTTTTCAATTAAGAACATTTTAAATTGAATTTTCTCAATTTTTTCAAATGGAACACCCTGTATATTTTTCGACGATATGATGTAGAAATGAAAAATGAACATTTTTTATAAGTACTTCTCAATGGCTAATTGCAACCATTTTCATTTTATAAATAAATAAGGGTCAAATGCAAGAATAAACTTAAAAAAAGAGGTTCGCTCAAATAATTCATTAGAAAAATGTATAATGGGTGTTCGACGTGTTGCCCATTTTGATTGACACACGTCTTTATGCAATTTTGAAACTAGGCCATTTAGTGGGACCATTTCTTCCAATCCATTGAAATGAGTAAATAGTATTTAACCGGTCCTTCACTGTAATGTTTTTTGTACATTTTTTTGCTGTTTTCGTTATTCGACAAGAATAAAACCTCAGTTTGGTATAAATTGTTGTATATAAAGGAGCATTTAACACACTTATCGGTCGTTACAATTTATATTGAATTTAAAATATTTGGGATTTTACAATATGAATTTTAATATAGCGGAACTTGTAGACATGAGTTTTGTTTTGGGCGAGTCAGACAGAAATTGTTTACTTGAATTTATCACCAAAGTTATCCTGAAAAAAGGATTCCTGATGTTAGCAGCTTCCAAAACATTCCCGATAGATTTCTGAAAACTGGAAATGTCGAATATAAAAAAAGTGAAAGAATAAAACGTGTTGTGAACGAAGGAAATGAGTTTTCTGTGGTGTTGGCAACGGTTTAGAATCCCAATGTTAGTCACAGAGAAGTGAGCTCATTAGTAGGAATAAGTAGACGGTCTGTGGGTCGAATCTTAAAAACAAATAAGTTGCATGCATATCATATTCAAATGCACCAGGAATTATCTGATGACTCAAAAGCGCGTACAATTTTATAATTGGGCCAGAGGTGAAATGCAACATGATGTCAACTTCTTCAATACTGCTTTATTCAGCGAAGAGGCAACTTTTCATAAAAATGGATTTGCTAATAGGCATACTTTCCATTATTATGCTTCGGAAAGTCATCACTTTTTATGCAAGTTGATAACCAACACAGATGGCCTATAAACGTTTGGGGAGGAATTATTGGAGAACATGTAATAGGGCCATATTTCTTTGATGGTACGTTGACTGGAGCTATTTATTTTCATTTTTTGGAAAACTGTATGCCACAATTATTGGTAAATCTCCCTGAAAGAATTCGAAATAGGATGTAGTTTCAGCAAGATACTGCTCCACCACATTATTTAAATGCAGTTAGAGACCAATTAAATAATACCTATTCTCATCAACGGATTGGAAGGAGTGGATCCACTAAATGGTCTGCTAGATCCCCAGATCATACAAAAATGGATTTCCTTTTATGAGGATACGTAAAGGAAGTTGTTTATAAAGACCCACCAGCCCTGTATATTAGCGGTAGACAACTACTACTTTTTCAAAGAGTCTAGCATGATTAGTATATTAAATACTATTTTGCTGTATATAGAATATCCATTTACATTATTATTTATATAGTTTTTGATCACCTTTCTCGTACCATTACAGAAATATGGTTTTTTATTAAAAATATATATCATTTAAACGATATATTTAAGGAAACTATTACATTTCTTTTATAATATTCCCTAAAATCTCGTTTTTGAATCATCTCTCTATCTTTACTAAAATCAAAGAAAGAAAAAGAAAAAATATATCTTTAACAGCCTACTTTTCAAAATCATGCAGTAATGGTATGAAAATTTGCCTTGACTAAAAAAAATAAATGCCTCGAAACAACGTCATTTAATTTAACAAGAACTGTGATATTCAGTTGGACCTATCTATGCACACGCTAGAAAGTGTTCATCATACCCTGTGCTCCAATTTTGTTCATAGATTTATTTTGTTTACAGTAAACCATAAAGATATTTTTGTATCCGTTAATGGTTTTATTTAACTTATGCATTTAACACCTGATTATTTCGGCTCATCTGGAAGCGATCTAAACTATATACTGATTTTTCTGAGGCTCTCGACAGGCTTAACCATAATATTCTGCTTCGTAAGTAATTCACTGCTGCAGTTATTTAGATCTTATCTGTCTAATCGGACACAATATGTCGCGTATAATGAAGTTAAATTTGTCTTTGTCTTTGCGTCATCAGGTGTCCCTCAGGGCTCGGGCTAGGTCTCTTACTATTCAATATCTTCATTAATGATATAGTGGATATTCTAGACGTTTGTTGTCTGCTATATGTGGATAATTTAAAGATCTTCATAGCGATAAGAGTATTGAAGACTGAAGACCGCATACGGCATAACCTTGACAGATTATCGCAGTGGTGTCTAGACAAGAAACTGCCATTAAATGTCGGTAAATGTAATGTTATGTAGTTTACGCGTAAATCAACTCCCCATGTGTTTAACTACCACCTTGACAATACCGTCATACAAAGACCTGATACTTGCCATGACCTAGGTGTAATTTTTGATCTGAAGTTAACATTCAACGTCCATATTGAAAATACAGTTGGTAATGCATTTAAAACACTTGGTTTCATAGTGAGCAGTAGCTGTGAATTTCGAACATAAGCACTCTGCAAACATTATACTGTTGTTTTGTGAGGTCTATGCTAGAATACGCTTCCCTTGTTTGGTATCCCTATTATGATATACATATTAACAATTTGCCAATGTGCAACGAAGATTTCTAAAACTTCTGTTTTTTTTTAAAACCAATGAAACATATCCTCCTATTAGCTACCCACTCGATACTTTTGGTACGGTTAGTCTTGTTGACAGGAGGCAATACCTTTCGCAAGTTTTTTTTATACAAGGTCATTCATAATATATTGGATTGTTACGAAATAGTAACTTTTTATATACTAACAGCACGGACTAATACCTTAAAAAATTCTCCTTTTTATTTAATTTGTGGCAACTACAACAAACACTATAGCCGCATAGATATTTTTGGTTGCAGCCTTAATGACATCAAGTCATATTTTAAACATTAGTGTATCAAAGATAATATTATGTATGATTTTTCGTGGTTTATATGTATTACGTATTATATCTCATATGTTATAAACATTTTGTATATGTATTGTATTTAATTATAAGTATTAGTTTAGTTTTAGTTATATGTTTTTTTTTCTGTACTTTCCCGTTCTGTAATTGAGTGTTTACCTGTTCAACAGTGTATTTAAAAAAATAATAAAACAAAGGTCCAGTGAAAATATGCACCACAAACTATATAAATTGAAAGAATAAAATTACATCCCCTTCTTTTATTTATCTACAAACCCCTGTAATGAATGACCTTTCGCTATGGCAATGGCGGACCAAATGCGCTACTGCATCAAGGAAGTACATGGCTTGTTTTTTTGCTCTTTCTGCCTTAACGAGCCCTGATCCTCGACATCAAGGAGCACACATAATTGAATTTTTCATTTTTTAAAGCACTTTGTTGCTGTGCTCTGTTGTAATTAATTTCCTTGTTAATTAGGATAATTTCGTAGATAATCATCACAAAGGAGATGTAAATAAAATTGGAAAATGAAATTAAAAGTTTATCATGAACTTCTTCAGACTGTTTATTTTTCTTGAGTAGGCAATTACTGTGAATGTACTTAAAAAATGAGCATTATTTTTGGAATAAATGTAAGTAAATTGCTGTAGAGAATGGAACAGAAATGCGATGAAGTGATATCCATTGTATTAAAAAATATTTTTTAATTGTATCCCTTTGTTACCGGAAATCGTAATATTAATCAAATTATTAGGAAATTAGTAGTGGGAGGTAAGTGAAACCTTAGATTAGATGTCATAGATGTTACTGTGACGTATAGCGACTTGCATAGCAAGTCGCCAAGAGCGGCGACCTCTAGTCATAGTGAACTAAACTCCGTTTGCTAAATACGATTTGCAGGAAACAACTACTCAGCGAGTAAATACCCCGACTTGCATTGGATTACTGATGTTCTCATCAGTATGCCATAATAGGTCATGGAACAGACAAATGACAATGGCCAAGCTGCTAGTCGTAAGGTAGACTAAGGCAATGAAGTAGTGGTGAGAGGTAAATAAACCTTTTAGATGGTCAACACTACTATCCGTCGGACATTATAAATCTCGCTGTAACATGTAGCGGCTTGCAGAGCAAGTACCAAAAGCAGCGACCTCTGGCCTCCATTTGCTAATTAGCGAATTATAGATTCAAGTAAGCTATACTTTTTATTAATTAGCATAATTTTTAGACTATAAAATTTATAAACCAGTTTTTGTATTCTTCCATGAAGATATTAAGTTGGGGGCGAGCGTAGGTGCGTCTTTACTATGTACATATTTTGATATGCGATATAAAGCAACGTTAGGCGCGGATAGTACTTAGATAATAATAATAAGATGCCTTTATTACACAGAAAAATACGCATAAAAAAATACAAAATGCAAGAGGATGGCTATTCATATATAATATGCTCTTCCGTACAACCACCCGCGTACAGAAAATATTAAAATAAAATTATTAATTTCGAAATATACTTCACATAATACCTAGCTGGTCATGTACAAATATAATAAAATTAAATTTAACAGTATAAATGCCAAACAAAAGCATCGTAAGAAATGAAAAATACCCCGTATACTAATTTCTCAAACTGAATATCAGATCTTTTGTGTGTTCTTTAAAAGAATGAATTGAGGAGAGCGACTTGACATCATTGGGTAAAGCATTAATAATTTTCACAGTATTATAGTGCTATGGCCCTGTTGCATATGCGACCCGCATTGTACATGTGTGTTTTGCCTGCCGTATATCGTTAACAGCCGCTAGCGGCTGGTCACGCGTCTCCCAGCTGGGAAGAGCGGTCATGTGACTTCCGTCTGTTGTCAAAAGAGGGAGAGACGTTTTGGTGGCATTTTACACGGTTGTTGATTCCTGAAAATTTGTGTTATTCAAGGCATCCTTGTGGATTCTGGAATTATCAACACCAATAAAATTTCCTCAATTTGTTGTTGTTCTGTTGAACGAAATATTTTGTTGTTGGGGGCGAAATTTAACTGCTGGTGCAGGATTTAAGTGTACAGGTGAGTTAACCTCATTTTCGTCATCTCACAAGATCTCTACCCACGTGTTTCACGAATTTACAGGCTTTCCTTTCGACGTATCTCATTGGTTTGTAAGACGGACTCGACCCCATTCCTTCAGCTGTAGCCTTCTCTAGGAGTTTTGGTGGACTGTTTTCCCTCATCAGCAATCAGGTAAATTACATTTCTTTTGTGGGTTATGTCAGATTTAAATTACTCTCATTAGGCACGCTTCACGTGCATTTCCGACCGTGCAAATTAAATCGGTATATCTTTAGGGTTCCACGGACGGGGCTAGAACACCCACACGCACACGCACACACCAGGGGTAGAAAGTTCTACGGACGGGGCCCGAACGCCCGCACATACCCACAGGAGTGGGAAATTCCACAGCTGGAGAGGCTGTAATCAACCCCATCGTTTGGTCAATACCTTTCTTCCTAAAGGCACCATTGTAGGGCTGCATCGTTGAGGTCTGGGTATCGTACCACCGTGTTGTTTTCTTTACCGGGGGCCACCTTCAGTGGTTCTGCGTGGTTATATATATTCATACTTACTTTTGTATTTTAACTTGTATATATTTAAATGTTTTACACATTTACTAGATTTTAAGGAGGTTCTCTAATCAGACCCGTTGTGGCCAGATTTATTTTCATTCATCGTCACGTTGTAAACCCAGTGTAGCTACATGGGGCATCTTTATTTATGCTGTAACTTATTAATCAGAAAATTAGCCACACCTTTTGAACATCGCCAGGTTTCATGTTAGAGAACCAATAAATATTTGTAAATTCTGTAATATAGTGCATTTCATGTTTAAAGAAGGTGTCATTATTTCGTCTGCGACCACTACGTATGAAACCTTCAGTGATTTCTGTAAGTAAGTAAACTAATAATTTATAATAGTTTATGTTAACTTCGGCTTAACGCCCTGAGATAGTCTGAGCTAGTGAAATTTTATCATGGGTACGTTACATCGCTTATCCGGGCTAGGTAGTGCCTGCGATCTGCTACGCACAGCAGCCCAAGTGAGTTTCTTTTCTGTAATATCTTCTAACTCTTACGATCCAACGTATATTTATCAAAAACGTTAAATTTTTGTTCGACAACAACGTAGCAATAGCTAAAGGAACGCTAAAACTGGGATGTTCTATGCTTGGGGACACTAAATAAGTCACGTTGTCGAGTAGGAGGTCACTATTTTTCTAATTTAACTGCCAAATAATCAGGTTTGCCATATATTTCAAGATTTTATAAATTAAACACGATAGATGTAAATTACATCTTTCTGTGAGGTCCAGTCATTTAGATTCCAAAAAACTAGCCGAAATATGATCAAACTTACGCACATTATAACTGAACCTCAAACATGCGTTCTAAACTTTTTACTTCTTTATCTTTATAAAGTGAAGCAGGCCAGTACACGATGTCACAGTAAGACAAGGACGATAGGATAAGAGAGTCACATAACTTTAACTTAACATCTAAACTTAAAATTTCTTTATGAGCATATAAGAGTTTCAACTTGCCATATGATTTTTGCACAAGATAGTTTACATGTTTAATGAATCTGAGATTAACGTCAATCCAAATTTTCAAATTTTTACAATTCTCACTACTTGATAAAAATTTTCCGTTCAGCATAATTTTAAATTCGGGATTACTTAAAATGATTTCCTTTTTACTACCAAATACCAGCATTACAGTTTTTGACTCGTTCTAAACAAGACTATGACCCGACGAAACCTCAAAAATTACTTGTAACTTGTCATTGATTCTAGATACAGCAGTTAAAAGGTTTTGAAAATTAAAATAAAAATATCAGCGTATTGATGGCACGCACAGTTTTGAAGATACTCATTAAAATCAGCCGTATAAATAGAAAACAGTAGGGGCCCAGAATACTACCCTACGGGACTCCTCTAGTGATGTTGACAAAGTTTGAAGACCCATTATTTAAAATAATACGTTGGCGTCGCGCAGAAAGATAATTATTAAAAAAAGAAATAGCCATATCAGAAAAACCAAAATATTTCAATTTTACACAAAGGGTAGCATGATTTAACAAATCAAAAGCCTTACTGTAATTTAAGAAAATTAAACAAACCTGATTGTTGACGTCAGTTTCTTTAAAAATATCATCTGTAACTTTTAGAACTGTATTGTATTGAGCCCGGAAACCAGATTGTGTGGAAGGTAAACTATTAAGATACGTAGTTACCTGTTCAGTTTCTATTTTTTTCTAAAAGTTTTGAAAGCGTTGGCAGAATACTTACTGATAGGACGAAAATTACTGACAAGAGAAGGGTTAGGAACTTTGGGAACAGGCATAGCATTACCATCTTTCCATGATGCAGGAAAAGATCCATTAATCAAACATTTATTAATGAGGAAAGCTAAGTGAATACTTAAAAAAGGAGTAATCAGTAAAATCATTTTTAGGTCAATGCCATCAGATCCTTTAGCATAAGATTTTAATTTAGAAATTATTTTATCAACCTTTTCAGAAGTAATCTCCGTATAAGTAAATTCCTCCAAATTAATTGCGAATTTATTATTTATATATTTATTTAAAATTATTTATTATTTATATTATTAACTTGATTTGGGGAACTCGTAAAAGAATTAAGAAAGTCATCGGGGGTAGCAAGATTTGTATTAACGAGATTTTTATCACTATTAATGTTCAGAGCCTTCAATAGTTTCCAGAAACTGTTGGGATCGGTTTTAAATTTATGTTGTAAAAAAGCTTTTTTTCAGATTTAACACATGCATTGACAAATTTTCTTAATTCTTTGTACTCTTTTCAAGCAAGATCTGTTTTTGTTTGTTTATATTTAGAGTATAATTTATTTCTAAGTTTAATCAACAATTTTAAATTGTCAGTTAAGATGGGTGACTGTTTCAAGTGTTATACTACGTTTCAAACATTAACGATATAGCCAAGTTTAAAAGTACTATAATTTGCTAAATAAATCGATCTTCAAGGTCAATGTCAAAACACAATAAAACAGTCCTTCAGATACTCAAAATAATAAATTACCACAATTTTTCACAAATAATTCTGAGAAAATTCATACCACATCGATAATTCACAAATAACCTAAATTTATCAATAGAATCACTCAAATATACAAATTAACAGATTTATAGTCAATGCATTACAAACAACTGTCCTAAAAATACCGCTCCCTCATTATCTCGATTCACATAAAAACCAAGTCAGAATATTTGAATTCACTTCCGCAAATCTTCTATGAACTATTTTTCTCTTCAAATCAAGTTCTAATTCAATCTTTTATTCATACATCAAAACACGCTTCATTCAAATTTCCAATAAGCCATTATCGCATTCATCAAAACTTTCTTCCGATATACTGATATCAAAACTTATTTCCAATCCATATGTTCCGTACGCGTTGCCAGCAACTCACGGCTCTCTTCACCACAGTCATCAAAACTTACTTCCACTTCGTTTCAACGTCAGCGAGGATCATTCTCAATATGGCATTAATATGGCTTAAATTACGATTTTCAAAACTACTTTACGGGAGCAATTCAATTTTAGCGATTTATTCAGACAGTTATCGTTCGTATTTCTAAAACCAATTTAGATTTAACTTTCATTCATATATTAAAAAATCATACTTTTCATTGCCGTATTTTTGATAAATTTTTTAATCTTAAATTCTAATTTTTCAAAATGATTGCACAATATTTCAACATTTCAAGCTCAATAGACTGGCCGGGGACATTTCCAGCTCTATCCAGACTTCGGCACACCAAGTTTCTATCGAACCATATAAAAAGCCAAGCATGCCGAGCTCATGTAAATCAGTTTCGATGTACCACAAGTTAGTTTCTGCGTTCCATGAGTGAAGTCTCTAAACCAAACAGTGTTTAATTTTTACCCGGTCAACCTTAAATCTCAACAAATCGAGTGGTCGTACTACTTCCTAGCCTAGCCTAGCGGAAATAGGCCGATATTAAATAAATGTTAAGAAAAATATATTAAGTACTATTTTCAAAATTTAGTCATCTAAAAATGTTTCCAGGTCTCACCAACAATGTTGTTTGAATGAGTATCTATTCACTGATGTTTACTGGGAAGTTTTAGCCCTATCACCCTGTATGCACACAAGTTCTCATTTAAAAATCTGGTTATACTATTATTTAGAGGTTTTTTAAATATTTTTTTATTTTTATTTCTATGAGACATCTGTACCTGTGTAACCGATATAAATTTAAATAAAGAAATTCTATTGCGTTATTTCGCCTTTCAAAAGTTAAACTCAGGATTAAGTATTCATGTATTCTAAATATGAATGTATTTCACTCCTATGAGAAGTTTGTAACTGTGTCACTGACGAAACTCTTGATATTAAACTCGTATTTTTTACTTAACGTCCTTCTGTGCAACTGCACAGAGCATTTAAAGTGTTTAATTTTGTAAAAGGTGTTCGCATCGTATACGATTTCATCAAAAATAAAATAAAGTCTGTTTGTACAAAAATATAACAGCTTCTCCCGCGCAATTCCGTGAATATTAATACGAAAGTTTTACAGGCAGTGTCAGTCCGCATAAATAAAGTGCACAATAGGAGAAACAAATTATTTTTATATAATCGACCGCGAACCCGGTAACAGCTAATTGTTAAATATTATTCAAATATGCAACCACCATTGGGTATAGATATACACAATATGTTATTTTAAAACTAACAAACTTTTTTTACTAAAAGTACTAATGCAGTTGATTGGTGTCAACTTTCAGAGACTGCAACCATAATTTAAAAAATTACAATTCTCATGATCTCGGCAGTCCAGTACGTGCATAGAAATATGACCTAACAGTTTCTTGGCGCCTTCCTACGATTCTATCTTTGGACAACTCTCTAATAAAAGGGTGTCCCACGACGAACTGCGGCGATCGATATCTCGAAAAGTAGACATCGGAAAATTTTGAAAATTTGGTAGTAAACTAATGCCGATGGGGGCACCTCGGCTAAAATATTTTCAAGATTGTGGCACTTCCGGTTATACCGGAAGTCGATACCAACTTGCTTATTTTAAATAGGACACCCTATATATTATTACGTTTTTGGATTGTCCGCAAAATTCTAGGCCGATTTTGTGGATCATGTCCTATGCCTAGGTCTCTCCGTTTTTGAGATATTTCAATTTTTATGTCAAAAATGACGTTTGCGGGCCCTAAAAGAATTATCAATTTTTCCTATAAGGAAGCCTTTATTATCTAATTTGGGTTCGACTCTTTGTTGAAAAAGACCTACTTTATTAGAATTTTTATAATATTTTGATAAGTATTAATACAGAGTGTTCAAAAAAATAAGAATAAAGATGAAATTGAGAAAACTGTCAAAAATCAATTTTTTCAAATGGAAACCCCCAATTTTTATAATCTTATCTTATTCGCCATTAAAAATAAGGGTAAGTTTGTATATGGATGTCTATTCCGAAAATTTTTAATTTTCGAGATATTCCCAATTCAATATTTCTATATGGGGATTTTGCCATGGATTTTAAGTTCAATTACTGTTAGCTCGCTATGACGGCGTTGAGTGCTAAACAAATGTATATAGCTGTCACTTACCAATTGACAAGTATTAATTATCATGCTGGGGCGCTTAAATTACGCACACGAGGATTACTTAAATTTGTTTATAATCTATGGAGAATGTTACAAAGTTTTATCAAAAACATGTGAAATATTTGCCAATAGATATCCAGAGAAACAAAAACCGCCTCCGAACAGTATTTAATGAATAATGGAGAATTTCAAAAAATTTGGCACTGCAACAGTTCATAAAATAATTAAACAAATGTAACTTAGATACAAAAGGTTCTTATACTACTTATACTCAGGAAAATATTTTATTTTAATAAGTGTTCAAAGTGTCCATCCTGAACTTCCAAACATTTTTCGCACCTCTTGATTAGTTCGTCATGGGTGGCCGCTCTAATGGAACCTGGAGATAATCTTTCAAAAGCATTCCTTACTCTTGCCTGACAGTCTTGCATTGTTGTGAATGGATTAAAATAAAACATATCTTCTATAGTTCCCCATATAAAATAGTCTAAGACAGACAGATCAGGAGAACGGGGAGGCCACAGAAAAGGTCCATTGTTAGCAATCCACTTATCGTAAAAAGTTTCTTCCAAGAAGTTGTTAACTATGAAGCTGCTGTGTAGTGGCGCGCCATCGTGTTGGTAAAATATTTGCCTATGTTCAGCTAGCTTTAAATTGTTCAAATATTCGTTATCTAAATCTTGTAATATATTCAAATATCTTTCACCTAAAAAAAAAGTTGATACGTAATTTGAAAAACAGAAACTATTTAAGTATTAATTCATTACCATTTAAGTTTTCTTCATAAAAATTAAGTTTTACGACCCATCAGTTCTCACAGCACAGTACACATTAAATTGCCAGGCATGGGGATTTGAATCACACCACAAGTGGGAATTATGTCTGTTGAAAAGTCCATTTTTCGTAAATTTTGCCTCGTCAGTCCAAATTATGTTGTTCAAAAATCGAAAGTCGCCTTGTAACATTGTTAAAATAAATTCGCAAAAGTGAACTCTTCTGGTCAAATCTGTGTCCTTTAGGTGTTGAACCATAGAAATGGAATAGGGATGAAATTTGTGTTTCAAAAGAATTCTATGAATAGAGTTCTTGGAGATTCGTGTTTGTAAGGCCACTTGTCCTAAGGATGTCATAGGATATGCCGCAAAATATCCCAAAATAGCAATTTCGATATTTTCATCATCGATAATTGGTTTTATTTTATGAACTGTTGCCTTAACGGTGCCAAAATTTTTGAAATTCTCCATTGTTCGTTTAATACTGTTCGGAGACGGTTTTTGTTTATCTGGATATCTATTAGCAAATATTTCACACGTTCTTGATAAAACTTTGTTACATTCTCCATAGATTATAAACAAATTTAAGTAATCCTCGTGCGTATAATTTAAGCGCCCCGGCATGATAATTAATAATTGTCAAATGGTAAGTGACAGCTACATACATTTGTTTAGCACTCAACGCCGTCATAGCCAACTAAGAGTATTTTAACTTAATATCCATAACAAAATCCCCATATAGAAATATTGAATCGGGAATATCTCGAAAACTAAAAATTTTCGGAATAGACATCCATATACAAACTTACCCTTATTTTTAATGGCGAATAAGATAAGATTATAAAAATTGGGGATTTCCATTTGAAAAAATAGATTTTTGACAGTTTTCTCAATTTCATCTTTATTCTTATTTTTTGAACACTCTGTATTAATACTTATCAAAATATTATAAAAACTCTATTAAAGTAGGTCTTTTTCAACAAAGAATCGAACCCAAATTAGATAATAAAGGCTTCCTTATAGGAAAAATTGATAATTCTTTTAGGGCCCGCAAACGTCATTTTTGATATAAAAATTGAAATATCTCAAAAACGGAGAGACCTAGGCATAGGACATGATACAAAATCGGCCTAGAATTTTGCGTACAATTCAAAAATGTAATAATATATAGGGTATCCTATTTAAAACAAGCAAGTTGGTATCGACTTCCGGTATAACCGGAAGTGCCACTACTTGAAATTATTTTAGCCGAGTCCCCATTGACATTAGTTTACTACCAAATTTTCCGATGTCTACTTTTCGAGATATCGATCGCCGCAGTTCGTCGTGGGACACCTTGTATAGAAGAGAAAATAAGACAAATGATTACAGAACATAAAAAATTTAAAGCACGAAATAGCACCGAAAATAAAATATGCTTTTGGTAACACCATCCTTCACTCAGTCTATTTCTGACAAAAACAATTTCGGTATCTTCTTGTGATGGCAGTGAATAATTCTGAAGCAGATCCGACGTGTTTGTTTAACGAATGACTTTACTTCTATCAATTACTTATGCGTCTTTTGAAGACTTGGTCTAGTGAACGTCATACCAGACTTCATTTAATGCAAAAACATGTCATTAATAAAACCAAATGAGTCGCGGGAGAACGATAATTTTACGATTACTCCGTCAAAAGCAGTAAAATATCATGAGAAAAGCCAAAAACTCATAACCGCAGATGTGACAGGTGGAAATTAAAATTATTAATAGTATGTCATGGGCGCACGAATAGGGGCTGAGACATTATAGAATCCGATGCTTTAATAATATATCATAGATGTTATGACGCTTTTGACGGAAGCGATTCCACGATTCCAAAAGTTACAGCTGCATAAAAAGGCATGCACAGTGCAAATGAAATAAATTTGCTAAGAGAAATGTAAATAGTCGTATATATTAGTTCAAAAAGTGTATTTCAGCCGATGGTACAAAACAGTCGAGTCTCTAGAAAGGTTTTTTATGGCATTCGGCCATTAGGAATCCAACCTACTGCTACTTTAAATAAAATTAAAATACAAAGATACCTAATAAATATTGCACCGAAAGTCATTCATTACGGACATTACAGATAGAGAAAAGAAAATATTTAAAGATCACAAAAGAAAACAGGCACACACCCTGGGGTCTGTCAGAACATTTTTAATAACAAACAATTTTAGAGAACCACAGGAAAACCAACAGAGGACACGAACCTGACCTATTTCAGACTTTCACACAAAGTTTACAATAAAATTTTCGCTTCTTCCAAAAAACAGATGATGCAGTTAAAAACTGTTTTATTAAATTGACTGAGGAGGCAACGCTATTAAAAGGTGATTGATTTTTGTGATTAATAAGGCTGATATACAGGGTGGGACAATAGTGCGTCGGACCTCAATATCTCGAGTTCTAAGATAACTAGAAATTTAAAAAAAAATTGTAAGTAAACTAAATAAAAAGTCTGTAACTAGAAATTATTCTCGAACATACAGGGTGAGCCAAGATGAAATTACAGGACCAAGTGCCTTTTTTTAAAATGGAACGCTATGTATATCAGTACATTTTTTGAAGCCTCTTTCTAGGCTCTATTCATTCCTATATTAGCATTGAATATCTCCCAACCACTTGGATGTAATGAATTTTTTTGTTGAAGTAATGCAATCTGCAGATTTCACTTTAAAAAAAAATGTTTTCTTAACCGCCTCTCCAGTTACCGAAGTAACCCCCTGGAAGATTTCAAGGATCTTGTGCTAGGCAAAGAGAGACGAGGCCCTACAGTTTAATGTGGACTCCGAACCACTCTTGGGGCTAGCAAACTGAGTTAGTTTGCTAGCCAGTCGCTTTAACACACTGAGCTACCATATTAAAAAAATCACCACAGTCACAATTATGGGTTTTAAGAAAAACTTATGTGAATACCAGTTAAGACATCTAATTAATATTTTTGAATCATTTTCATTTCCTAAAAATGTACAGGGTGGCCAAAAATTATTTTTCAATTAAGAACATTTTAAATTGAATTTTCTCAATTTTTTCAAATGGAACACCCTTTATATTTTTCGACGATGTGATGTAGAAATGAAAAACAAAAATTTTTTTGTAAGTACTTCCCTATGGCTAATTGCAACCATTTTCTCGTCCTGCCCTTTAATTGGATTTCTATATATTTGGGCAGTTGTACCTTTAAATAAATAAATATATAAATACCACTCGACTTATGGCCCACTTAATGAATCGGTATAATGGGCGAGTAACTGCAACAAATGAACTTTGCCTGCTCGCTCACCAGATCTAACAATTTTAGTTTTTTTTATTTGTAGAATTATGTGACGGAACGATTTTTTTATACACCCTTCAGAAAGTATAAGTAGTATAAGTATAAGCACAACTTCTGTTTTATTGCGAAATGTTATGCGAAACACCATTGGCGGAGCCGTAAAATGTCAAGAAGAAGGAGAGATGTATTTTGAGCATAACTTATAATGAATCTTTTCATGTTTTCTATTAAAATAAATTATTTCGGACAGAACGTTTTTTTTTTCTGGACAAAATTAATGTTTTGGATCTAGTTTTATTCAAATTCCACGGTATACTTACTTGACAAGAGTATTTTCTCGATTTAATTATTATTCACCACAGAATTTGTGTATTTGGGTTAATATCAAACCGATTTTCGATTTGAGGTTATCAATGGACTTGTCGTGAAAATTAGTATTCGATATGGTATCTAATTTGGAAAAACAATTGCTTATTTAATAAATAATTACCAAAGAATTATTATCGTTTCTCGGAATAATTATGTAAAATCATTATCATAATACGCACATAAAAAACGTTAATTTAGATCATAATGCTAACTCACTTCTAGTTAATATGGGAAATTCATACTAAACGCCTACAAAGTAAGGACCAAAGTGTATCTTGTAATAACTAGGATACCTACGTATTCGGACACAGAAACAATTGGCGTCTTGTGGGGTCTTAATTATTAAATTAATTAACTATTTTTATACGAAGGAACCTGGCGCCAAAGAAATAGTAATTTGAAGATGAATTGTCGGCATCACTTCAGGAATACCCAATTATGCATTTATGAGAATTTATTTGCGGCTAGTTGACCACGAATGCAGTCAGACAATTTCATTTTAGTGTTTTATTTTTAACCAATTATTTTTCTTAAATTGCTACATCGATTTATATTATTTTTTATTATTATCATACTTTATTCAAGTTATCATACAGGGTGTCCCAAAAGTCCCGGAACGGTCAAATATACCACGAACTGCTAATCTTTTCGGAAAACAAAAAAAAAAGTGTTCAATATTTAAAAAAAAACCTCTCCAAAGACACCAAAGTTCACTTCCCCCCACCCCCCTCTGTAGGGTGTAAGGGGGCAACATTGAAAAATTAAATGGGAACCCGCACTTTTTATTGAAGAAATGGATTGTGCAGCTAAAATTACGTAAGATTCGTCTGGAGCATTTTTTTGGATTCGCTACAGATGCGCTGTAATCCCAAAAAATTAACATAAAGGGGTAAGTTTGAAATAATCGGTTTACACCAGAAACAAAAAAAAAACACGTGTTCAATATTTTAAAAATTAAACTACATGCAATACTTCGCAGAAATGTTATTAAAAGATAAATGTTTTCAACAACAATTCGGAGAAAAAACATGATGTTTATTTGTAAAAAAGTTTGTTTGGTTCTTTGAAAAATTAAATGGGAACCCCATTTTTTGTAAAAATGTGGTGCTTATTTTAGGTGGCATAACGTGAGTCACGTTGTCTCAAACCAGCTTTAATTTTTTTCGTGCTCAAATTGATAACCACCTTTTTCTTGGTAAAGTCCTGACCGAAAGTAAACTTCATCGGTGACTTTCTGCAATAACTCTGGAGTTATTTCATTTGACACATCGCGTATTCTATTCTTTAGTTCCTCGATATTGTTGGGTTTAGTTTAATAAAATTGGCTTTTTAAGTAGCCCCAGTAGAAGAAGTCGAGAGGAGTTAAATCAGGTGACCTTGCTGGCATTCTATGGAACCTTTTCTACCAATCCACCTCTGAGGAAAAACGTTGTTTAACAAATTACGTACAATTAAAGCAAAGTGTACTTGCGCACTATCCTGTTGAAATCAAACATTTTCGAAGGCTACTAAATTTTGTATTGTACTTTTGGGCTGTCAAATTACCGTCAATGAAGAATGATCCAATGGTATGGTTACAAGTCCAGAACAGAAATTGATCATTTCTGTCGCATTTTTGCATCATTTCCTCGCAATATTCCAGTCTGCGGTCAACGTCATCTCCAATAAGTTCTTGCACTCATTTTATTTTGTACGGAAAATAATTCTGCAACTTTAAAACTCTCTGAACAGTAGATTTATTTGACTGAGTTTGTTGCGCTACTTTTTGGATTGAGGTGTGGGAATCATCTTCCAAACTTAATAGAATTTCCAAAGACTTCTCGTCATTTGCAGCAGTTTTAGGTCTTCCAGATCGCGGTTTATCTTCGATTGATCCAGTTTGTAGAAAACGATAAACTGTACAATAGTCGATTTAGCAATTTCACGATCAGGGAACGTGATGTTGAATAAATTGGCAACCTCTTGGTATGACCTTTCCCTGTCGCCATACCCACGCATCATGAGAATAGTTAACCTTTTCCTCTCTGATAAGAACATCGTTGATTAGAAAAAAAGTACTCACAATTTAGAAAATTTTGACTTGAACAAATTGAGCTCTTGCCTCCAAAAAAGTTGGAAGAGGAATAAACATTGAAAAATAAAAATAATGAAACTACATACAATACTCCGCAGTTGTTGTTTTTAACAACAATTCTGGGAAAATGAACCAAACAAACTTTTTTACAAATGAATATGTTTTTTCTCTAAATTGTCCTTCTTCCAACTTTCTTGGAAGCAAGAGCTCGATTTGTTCAAGCGAAAATTGTAAGTGCTTTTTTTCTAATCAACGATGTCCTTGTTTATTTGTAAAAAAAGTATTATTTGTAAAAGTATTTATTTGTAAAAAGGAATTCGCTTTTCAAATTTGCAAAGGACGCAAATTCGAAATAAAAAATGTTGGTTCCCATTTAACCTGCCATAGTTGCCCCCCTGCACAATGGGATGGGGGGTCAACTTTGGTGTCATTGCATAGGTTTTTTTTTAAATATAAAATACGTGTTTTTTTGTTTCCGGTGTAAACCGATTATTTCAAAGATTCGCCTTTATGTTAATATCTTGCGATTACAGCGCCATCTGTAGCGAATCCAAAAAAATGTTCCAGACGAACCTTACGTAATTTTAGCCGTACAATCCGTTTCTTCGATAAAAAATGGGGGTCCCCATTTAATTTTTCAAAGTTGCCCCCTGCAGAAAGGGTAGGGGGAGGCAACTTTTGTGTCATTGGATAGATTTTTTAAAAAATATTGAACATGTATTTTTTTGTTTTCAGAAAAGATTAACCGTTTGCGATATATTTGACCGTTCCGGGACTTTTGGGACACCCCGTGTAATAAGTTTGCAAATAAACAAATATTGTGTATTAGATAAAGCTACTACTTAAAGAAATAAATAAATGCAAAGGGTCGTGCACTCTAAATATGTCCCTAATGAGAATTAGAGAACATCTTTGTGTTGCGCATGGCACTCTAAACTAATTTTTAACATGTACTTACTATATTTTCTTATAGTTGGATTGGAAACAATTAAAATCAATTTAATTATAAAGGAGTATATCATCTCGACAACATACGTTCCTCTTTTATTATTATATAGTAATTAGAATAGGGCTATGGAGAGGTGGCAGTTAGTTTTTATAAAATTTTTACATTCCATTTTAAATTTATTTCTTTTGATTGCAATCAGTCTAATTTTGATAGGCAGGATATTATAAAACTGAGGGTCAAAATAGGTTGTGTACCTTTGAGCGTGTGATTTTGTTTGAAATTGAACTTTCAGTGATATCTTAATTATCATACTAGTTTCATAATTATGGATATCAGATTGATATAAATGTTGATTTTAACTGTAACATTTAAACAACTATAAAGACCGAGACTTCTAATATTCATTGTTTACGACAGATCTTAACTGATAAAATTTATGAAATAGTTTACGAATTTTTGTTGCTATAAAATTGCTATGGTCGTTCCATCTCAGATGCTGATTGATCAATAATATCTCCTAAATATTTAGTAGATTTTACTTTTTTTATTTCAGGTCAATTATTGCAATTGATATTTCAGTATTTTATTGTGGATTTTTAGTATATTTTGAACAACTTGATCAGCCGCTGAGGTGGAAAAAGCTATAAATATTGTTTTTCTGATATTTAAAGTTAGTAAATTAAATTAAAATCGCTAATTTTGTATCGACTGGAGACCTGCTTCGGCTTTCTCGTATACCTCTGTTCAATTTGCTCCTGTAAATAAAATAGCGGTGTCATCTGCATATGAGATTACAGTTCCATTATTTGGTATGTTTCCAATTTCGTTAATATATACGAGAAATAACAGAGATCCCAATATAGTGCCCTGTAGTACACCCATTGAGGCTGTCTGAGAGTTACTGAAAATTTCCTCAATTTACTTTCTGTCATTTAAATAGTTCTCAAACAATCTCAATGTGTCTCCCCTAACTCCAACATTTTTCAGTCTATCAAATAATGATCTATGTCATACTGTGTCAAATTCTTTTGCCAAGTCTGTATATACTACAAGACTCTCTCTATTCTCATTTAAATTATTTGTTACTTATTAGATCATAAACGATATCCTCAGAATATTTTTTACCTCTAAAACTATACTGCTTTTTGTAAAATACGAGATTTAAGGTATTACAACTTCCAAGTAGAACAAAATAATTTAAGTTGTATTTGATAATAATTGTTGAGACTATTAATTTCTGAGGTTTATTGTAGTGATTTCTTACAATTTTAAATATAACGGTATTATTTTCCTTAAGTAGTGCTAAGTGATGACAATTTCCCTCATATACATATCCTTTTAATATTTTTCTGAAGCTTTGGTAGTGCATTGAATTTGTCCGATTGATGTAACAAAGAATTTTTCGTCACCGGCTTTGTATTTTATTTTTGTTGCCCCCTTTATAATTGCCCTTTTCTTCTATTGCTGCTAAAATAAATATTGAAAAATATATTATATAGCCTTGAGCTAACCAGATTAAATTAACAATAATTATTGTGTATGTAGTTATACGTATCTAATAAATTAGCCGGGTTTAATGCAGACGTACCCAGGTGACAAGCGGGTGACGACGAAGATTTCACATGTACATGAGCACAAGCAGTTCAAGCCAGCGAATATTTCAGTGCGCTTCCGACCGTTCCGTGTGTTAGATGTGCCTGCCTGCCTACCTGTGCTGATCTATATGAAAAACATTGAAAAGGTCTGAGAACCAGTTCAGTTCACTCCGTTCCGACCATCGTTGTGGCTCATAGGTGTCCTGTTTGCACCACTACGCTGGTTCCTAGGACACTGAAAAGTTACAAATCCCTTTACTAATTATACTATAACTTTTCAGGATTTCTAATCCAATTTAACTTTTTTAGATTTAACTAATAAACCTTTGTTCCAGACCCCAAGCTAATTTTATTACCACTCCCTCCGCTAGCCAAGTTCTGTTTATAATTTATCTAAAATTTAGCACTGTATATTTTTTATTTGTGGTCTTGCTCCTCATACCTAATAACCGTACTTAGTCTGCACCCGATTTATCGCTTTACCGTTTACCATGTGTTATCGCTTTACTGTTTGGTCTGTGATACTGCTTTACCACTTGCTCTGTACTACCGCTTTACCATATACTCTGTGATACCGTTTTGCCGCTTGCTCTATGTTCTCGTTTTACCGTTTACTCTTGTCATTTGAGTCTGTCTCCATTAACAGTTATTTAGTAATCTGTAGAGATTGCTTGGGGTAATTAGTTAATAAGAAATAGTTTATATATAGTAGGCTTAATTGAATAAACTAACCTTATTAATCAAATCCTGAGTTCTACTGCTTTGCGTGTGAACGGCTAATTCCCTAATTGACCCACTCGAGTACCGTTTCTCCACTTGAGCTACTCAGCCTCGCGTATTCGGCTTGTGGGTAGTGTTGTCCTAACACTTAAAACTAGGACTGGCGCCAAAACTAGAACCGTACCAGTTTCCGAAGTTCGAGTGTCAAAGAGTGACTTTTTTTCTCCTCGTCATCAGCTGAGTTCGAGAAAAATGCGTCACACTGATTGTCCAAGAATATGCTTTATAGTCCGTGGAGCGTTACGTCCTGTCGTGAAAATTCTCGTTGCAGTTAGAAAATGACGTCATGTGGGGCGTTAGGTTGAGAACTTTCATTGCACTTCCAAAATATCTCCCCGGCGGCATTTCTACGTGTCGCATGTAGTTCATACAAGATGTTTTCTAAGTAAATTTCGTCAATTGAGATTCTCCAAGACTTAGAGCAGGATGATATTTGGTGCGTATAACATGGATTATCACAGTAAAACAGACCAAAAAACAAAAAAAAAAACGAATATTGAATCACCAAATAAAAACAAATTTACTTACTTGGAAGTGTTGTGATCGCATAAATACTTCTTTAAGCGTTTGTCTGCATCCAAATCAGCATTGAACAAAAATTAACTGCGCTCACCCAGTAACTTGCAAGTACGAAAATAAATTCCTC